>OX376212.1:0-1407779 GCA_947363905.1 Lithophane semibrunnea | reverse complement strand
GTATTATTTAAATTAATTTCAGTGTTGTTGCAATTTATTGAGACTATTCCCATACCTTTGATTTCAGTGCTGTGATTTGATGCCAATTTTAACTTCCCTTGCTCAGTTGTAAAATTGTTTTGAAATTTTTCAGGCTGTCCAGTCATGTGGGACGTGCACCCACTATCCAGACACCAAACATCACCTGCATCAGCATGGATTGTGTTTGCTGTTTCTGTAATAAAAAAGTTTTTAGTATTTTTCTTTTTATTATTGTTACTCGATGAGTTTGAACTTTGGTTCTTGTTACGAGACCAGCACTTGGACGCTTGATGTCCAATTTTGTCACATACTGTGCATTTGAGCTTCTTTTTGTTGAAGTAATAAGCACTTTCACTCGGCGCATTGTTATTTTTATTCCTCTTCCTTGCTTGGCTTTCCTCAATGATTTTTACTTTTAAATCTTCTGGTAGGGGCAATTTATCCCGCGTCTCAATGGCGATCCTGAAATTCTCGAATGACGATGGCAAGCTATAGAGAATTATGATGCTCAGCAGATCATTATTTACCTTTACATCCATGTTTTCAAGTCTGTCGACACAGTCGAATATGGCGGCCATATGATCCTGTACATCGTCTGAATCGGTCATTTTCTTTAGGATCAATTGCTTTAGCAACGTAGCCTTTCTTGCGGGGCCTTCACTTTGATAAGTAGATTTTAGTTTTGCCCATATTTCATCAGCGGATTTACAGTTTTTTACTTGCCTCAATTCTTTGGGTGAGATCATGAGGAATAGCTCTGAGCGTGCGAGCAGGTCTTTTCCGGCATCTGGTTTTTCTCCGCCGATCGTGGCCCATAAATCATTTTTCACGAGGATCGCCTGGGCTTGTATTGCCCATGTATCGTAATTATCGCGACTGAGCTGTTCGATATGATGATAATGCGCCGTAGACATTGTGATCAAAAAACGAAAATCAAAACCACGCTCTGCTACCAATTTGTTGGATACTTTTGGTATGATGCGGTTAGTGATCACAATAAATAGGCAGATCTATCGAGCACTGTGTTTATTTTATTAAATTGGTAAGTAGGTAATTAATTACAGAGCACTTAGGAATACGGTCTACACGAGTTACAACGTACAATGGCAGCCACAGAACAATAAGGGACCGGAACAGATGAAGTGACATAAGGATGTAACAACATTCGACTACAATAGTGACGAACTAGTGTCGCTCCAACACCCATACATTTTTGCCTTTTCCATCATCGTTATCGCTGATAGAAAGTCACTTTGTCTAGGGCCTCAGATCTGTAATTTAATTTGTGGTTATGTTTTAGGGATTTTTCTTGTAAAAAGGCAGTGAAGGTTGGGCGTTTTGGGGGACTGTCTTATGTAATTTTGACTTGCTAATTTACTGATTTTGCTAATGCTCAGCCTAGTTTGAATAAATGACTTTTGATTTTGATTTTGAATAACGGAACCCATACTGAAAACAACTATGTATTGATGTATTAAGTCTAAAAATGACAACATTTATTGAACAACTCTGCATGACAGAGTCCTCCATGAGAAAAGCCTTTATCAGGACAAATTATGTTCAAAATCTAGCCCAAATACAGGCAGTTTTGAACAAGATTTTGAACATATTTTTTTCTAGTCATTAGCTAATTCCACTTTTCCCAAAACTACCTCTAAACCAATTTCCCAATGTTATTATAATTAAATTCGCCAGTGGAAGCGTCAATGATTAATAGTGCTTCAGATAGGGGCTGTCTGCATGTAGGACGAGCCTTTCAACATGATAGGCCATCGATACGTGGGAGTCGAGAGTGACTTGTACTTTGTAGGATGGGTAATGTGGATAGTTGGGGGTGCTACTTATGGCAGACATGATTTTCAGGCTATGTTACATTATGCAACAAGTTACGTAATGCATAGCATTATTATTTCTAGTTTATATTATTTTGTCTTTGGTCGCTTGACAATTCAAAAGTGCCTGTAAATGGTTTAATTGAAATAAACCATTAAACACACACACATTATTATTTACACAAACACGATTTTTGGCAAAAGATCCAACATTAGTGAAAAATTGTAATTTTTGGGAAACTATTTATAAATATACTGCGATCTCTAAGTGTGATTCGATTATCAAGATGCTCTCACGGTTACTTATATACCTGTCCACTTGTGCCGTATTCAGTCAAGAAAAAGGTTTTAAGAAGGGAACTGTTTTATTTTGAAGACTCTGTCTAAAATATTGTAAAATTTAAGTTTCTAAAGCGTAAGCATAATCAGCCCATAATGTTCCCACTGCACACAGGCCTCGTCTCTTCGAAAGGGAATGTGGGCTGTAATCACGGAGTATAGAAAGTGTAATCCACCACGTGGGCCCGATACCGGATGGCAGATGTCACATCTTTGATTTTTTGGTTCTAGAACATGCCAATTTCCTCACGATGTTTTCCTTCACATAGAGCAGGGGTGATGAAATTATTTTACACAACGTAAAGCGCCTGTCTGGGTTCAAACCCACGACCTACAAATCGTAAGTCCGGGCCGCTAGCACTGGGCCACCAGTGCTTTCTAAATTTCAAATTATAGACACTATTTCTATTCCCGACATTTTAGTATGGATAGCCAACGAAAGAAGAGCGTTCTTTCATTTTCCCTGTTGCATACAAAATAAAAATTGTTGTAATGAATATGACAAGTTAAAGACCGGTGCATTAACCACCATTGTCAGTCTGTCTGCACTGCGCAGGCGTGTATCTACTTACACGTGCTAACCAACGCAGCGGATTCAACTAACCTCTACACAATCTATTATCTCTATACATTACAACACCGCATTTGCAATTCCTTTACTATTTCTGTTTTACACGATGTGTGTAAAATTTTCTAGGTACTTATTTTAAGAGCTAAAACCTCCAATTGCTTAGCATTATCCTTTGTTATGTCGAAAATACTGCAGCATTAATTTTGAAATAATATAACCCCATCAAAAACGTATTTTTGACGTTTTTTGCTCGATTTTACTACGGTACGGAACCCTGCGTGTGCGAATACGACTCTTACTTGGCCGGTTTCAACTTAGTATAGCATCTAGTTCCTAAGCACACTAGGTAGCCGGCAAGGTCACCAACATTGACAAACTGCAGTGCCACAGCACAACACCTAATTACTTTGACAATTTGTTCACACCTTACTTTATTACTGAAGTAATATAGTCTAAAATATTGATATATATGTAAGACCCGCTTGCAAACGCCTTATGAATTGTAGTTAGTGGGTTCGAACCCAGACAGGCATTTTACTTTGTCTAATTTAAATCTTCACCACTGCTCTCAAAACGGTGAAGGAAAACTTCGTGAAGAAACCAGCATTTCCTAGAACCAAAACTTCGAAGATAGTGACATCTACCAACCCGCACCGGGCCCGCGTGGTGGATTACGGCCCACTCCCTCTCACAGAAAGGAGGCCTGTGTCCCAGCAGTGGGGATAGTATTGGTTGATTATGTTGTATGTTGTGCACCACAAATCATTTAATGCATGTAGCATTAAACGTAAGTCTATGGAATATCGTTCCTTTTCTGTCAATTGTTTGAAGTTGATAGACACAAAATGGTGTTTTTAAAAATATATTTTGAACCAAATCCATTTAGCAATTGGCGATGCGGTTCTAAATCATGTTGAGAGTCCCCAACGGAACGAGAAAAGAACTGACTGTCACTAAAAAAAGTATAATATTAACGATATTTTAATCATTCGTCATCGTATTTTTTTTAGGATGTTAATTTTTAAAACATTGTTAAAAAAAAAAATGTTTGAAACCTACTTGAAATTATTATTTTACATAAGACATGATTCTAAAACATGTTTTTCGTAGCCTACAAAAAGCTTGAAGTATCTCGTAGCGATTAGCTACGAACTGCTACGCCGCGTAGCAATATTTTGGGAGATATTGTTCATGCCGCGATTTATTTGAAAAGTAGTATATACTCTTGATTCCAAAAATGTACTATCATAAGTTAGTTGGAAGTGTAGTTTATTTAAGTAGCATGCGCATTAAGGTCCTTAATTGATCTATCTAGAAATCAAAATATGATATATGTTTATTGACAGAAAAATCAATCATGTTTTAAATTTTCGACATATTCAAAGAATAAATCATATTCACAACTTATTAATACCAGTAATGTGTGCTGTTCAAAATAAAATGTTTCTTTTAGAGCTACTATCTAAGTAAATCTAGCATGCTAAATTATTATTTACTGCTGGTGAAAAATCGATTACAATGTTCAGTAATGACTTTGATTACAAGACCTTGTAGTGGTTTTCACCTTGTAGTCATAACTAAAACATTTATTTTTCTTCTCTCAAATCGGCATGAACTTAATATGCGAACAGCTGATGCCGTGGTTAAAATAGACATGACATGTATGTGATCGAAACTCAAACAATTCTCATTTTGCTTTCCTAAAAATATTATTGAACACTCTAATATAATGAATGCGCGCCTCTTTTTGTGAACCTCAAATAATTCCCATTTAGGGGTCTAAAAAATACTAAATAGCCAAATAACTGCGACCAACTTCGATGTAGCGCACGCTAGACGCTGTCGCGGCACCGCTAACTTCGCTCGCTCGGTTCGTTCGCATTTTTTACTGTTCTAACCTAACCTAACCCATTTGGTCGAGCTAACCTAGCATAGTTACTGCTCATTAGTTGCCATACTAAAGTTTTAAAAAAAGTGTACCTACGTCATTAGAAATTCAATAAGTTTTTACGTGGCAATGCTGCCAGCTTTTGGGCACTTTTCCTGTTGACAGCGATGCAGACGAATTTTTTGATGCCATTTGATAATTTTCCCTTGTAAATATAAAATTGATTTCCGAAAAAAAGTTTTTTATAGTCATGTAAATAACTCATATCTGAGTTTTTATTTATTTTAAAGGATCAGTTGAATATTTCCCGTTAAAATATTAGCCAGTCAGCAAGGAGATGTGTACCTATGTGCAGTTACGTATCGCCGCTCTCGGGGGCCATTCTGATACATCCCAAGGAAAATATATTGTGAATACACATAATTAGAGACAACAGAACCGGAGAACTCTTCAAAATACCTTGAGTCAAGCTCAAGGTATTTTGAAGAGTATGTCTAGACTATTTAGCCGCTTCGAAGTGTGGTGTACAAGGTCATTAAACATCGTATAGAATTATAATCAAGTCCTGATTGATGGTCCTTTTTGAATTGAATATTGTTACCAATATCTACCTAACCACTACCACTATCACTAATATTTGATAAAATAAATCAAGGTCGTGTCAGATCTACTTATATATTTAGCCCGTGATGTCCCACTGCTGGGCAAAGGCCTCCCTTTCCCTTTTCCACATGTCTGTCCACTGACATGGCGGGCCAGTTCTGTCGGTAGGACTCATGACTGCCGCGGTGTCGTCTAGCATTGACAGAGACCAAATCAGTTGTTCCTTTAGCCCACAGCTCATTTTTTTCAAGCAGCAGATATGTCCAGCCTAATCCCACTTAAAATTGTCAGCTTTCCGAGTCACATAACTTGAATCTAAGATTTAAGATTTATCGATGTCTTAAATAAATCTTTCGTTTTCGATGGGATAGTGAACAGAGGCCCTAGACAAAGTGACATTCTATCAGCGATAACGATGATGGAATAGGCAAAAATGTATAGAACTGACATAAGCTATCGAAAAGCTTACGTCAATCCTGTTGAAAGTCGTTGTAGAAATACGAAACGCTTTCGAAGCGATTGTCACTTGTCTAGGCCCTGTGTTTTTTCAGTGCATCCCGTTTTCGCAGTTTAGACTTAAGCCGTTTAATAATTGTAAGTAAAGAGCAGTCGATTTTTAATGACATGAATCAAACTAAGTTGCAGTCGATTTATAGCCTCCAACTATAAACCTCCTAACCTCTAATCGATTACTTAAGTTGATGAGATTGCAAAAAGATATTAGTTTAATTAATGGGCATAATTTATGTTCCATAAATACTCACAGGTTTCCGTATTAACAGTGTGTTTTTAGATTCTTATGATAAAATATGACCCTTGAAAAGTAGAGCACGGAACTGCTAAGTTTAGTATAGCGTATATTAATATTATATTTTTAGCTCTGTTACTAGTTTTTTAATACATGAAAACCTTTTCAGAATATAGCACGGTAGCAGGTCATAGTTTTCAATTGAAATAAATTATACTTACTTAATAATTAGGTACCAATAAAAATCCAATTTATGACCACAAAACACACACTTTAACAGTATTTTTCAATTACAAAACAATTATTAGTCACTGTAGTTCACATTTTTGCTAATATTATACAAAAACACTCATTTAAAACGTCATCATTTCAATTTTATTTTGAACACGTAGTATAAAACGTAAATTGCCACCATTTTAAATTTTCTGGCGCGAAAATCAATCGTAGCTGTCATTTTTGAATTTTAATTCCACTCACACACACACATCAATTTAATACAACAGATTAAACATTGTTTCCTTGTGAAAAAAGTACGAATGAAGGTTAGATTTCAATTTCTCGGCCATGATGCGAAAATTTTGCATTTTTAACACTTTTAGCAGAAAAAATCACACATTTAAATAATTTAGACACACAGATTTTGTTGTTGGCATTATTTTTGGTATTTTTTTGTTAAAAAAGTATTGTTTATTATTGTTTTGTTTCCAGTTTCTAAGGCTACGCTATGTCTTACAAGGCAGTTGTGTTACAACTGACCATTGTGTGAAGAAATGGGGGGCGAGTGGGTGGCCCAAGGGGGTGTGCTGTTAATCACATGGGGTGGAATAATTTTGTTTTTTAATTACGCCAAGGTGCGTTCGGCAACGGATTTTACTGTTATTGGTGCTATTTTAGGTTACGATGTCATGTTCGGAAAATACTTGGTATGTGATGACTTTATCCGACGCCAAATGAAATGGGGACATGGGATTTTTTTTTTTACATCAAAATGAGGCTTGTAATGTAGCAACCTTTTTTGTATTTAAATAGGACTCAAACGTCCGCATTTTTTGGCTAGAATGAACCATTTAAAAAACTCTGTACCACAGTTTGATTTATTTCAATACAGTTCGAAACCTTGTATTAGTACTAGGTAGGTATTCAAGTAATTTCGTTAATTAAGAATTTCGCATTGAGTGAATTCGTTACATATTGTTAGGCGATGTGCGTGGCTGCCGCGTTGTACTTGTGGCTAATTTGCAAATCTCCAATGTAGGTAGAACGTTCAAGCTAGGTTTATGTTAGGACCTGCCAGGGTTGCGGGTTAGTCCGAAAGGGATACCGGGACCTTGGCAACAGGCAACTGAAGCAACACGGGTGGGTTTTAGTCAGTAAAAGTCTGACACGCCCTTCCGCTCCGCCCAGAGCGGGAGAAGTCACGGGATGATTTCCCACATACAAAAAAAAAAAAAAAAGGTTTATGTTAGGAGGTGGGCAGAGTTCTAGCTATAAAGGAAGTTTTTAAGAAAAAAGTGCTAAGTTAAACACAAGGGGGCCTAAACCGGCCACATTAGCAATTCCTCTAATTTGACATACTTAAAAGCAATTTCATAATTTGTGTACCATTTTACGAATTTCTATAGAAAACTGTCAAACAAATGAATTATTTCGTAATATGAATTACACACAGATTATATACTATGAATTGTCAGTTTGTGACATTTTACGATGAATCATAATATTTTATGATTCTGCTAAAGTGACCATTTTAAGCCCCCAGTTCTAATTTTACAAGGACAGTGGCAAAACAGTCTGCATGTCATAGGTAGGTATACATATTTTTTTCGAACAGGAATTCAACCCGTAATTCACACCGCTAAAGTCACCCAATGGGATGGACTCTTTCCAAACTAGGGAAATCTGTAGTGCGTGATAATGTGTATATAAATGAAGAAGAAGATAAGTTCGTCTTCTTGTCCTCAATCTCCCACATGAGTTATGAGAAAAACTCTTGTCCGTGCTGGTGTTTCCGTCAACCAGAGTGCACTAGACGTGGGTATGTACTAAGATAGTCAATCGTGCGCGCGTGCAGGACTTTATTGCTCTCTCTGTCTACACTTACATCTCCATTTCACTAAACTCCATCTTACCTAGCTAACTAACAATTCGCAACATTGTAGCTGAAACTACATAATACATAATTTATATTCGTTGGAAAAAAGTCGAAATCCAGTCAAGTTTATTAGGTATAACACAAGTAATGTATTCTAATAACGTTGTTTTCAGGGCCGCGGTATAAAATAGAACCTTGTACTGAAGGATGTAACTAATGTTGTGGCGACTGTGTTACTGGCTTTATTAGAAGTTCCTATGTTTTGACCATTTTGGTATTATGTTGTAAATGTATTGTAGGAAATTGGAGTTGGTAAAGGCGAGCTACAAAGATTTTCCGTGCTACTTTTTTATGAACCTGTATTGTAGAGCAGTGATGTGGCCCAGTTGTAATGGCCGCGACGAGTTTTAGACCTCCACAACCCAGTAACTGGGTAATACGATACCCCTTGGTAAGACTGATTGTCAGATTTTCGGGCTTCTGACGACCCGTAACGACTGTCAAAGATCGAAGAAGAAGAAAAGTCTCGATATGTAAAGATGTCACCCATCCACGGACCAACCCCGGCAAGCGTAGCTTAACCAGATGGATCGACCCGTGCGGCTGTAATTACGTAGCCACGAAGTCCTCCCCCCTCCTGCTCCTAATCTATTCTACCTACTCTATGGTCGTGCTATTTATTCACCACTTATTGTATTACCACATTTAAAGCAGACTGACTTTGACTTCGCTAGAATAACATAATTTTGGCTACAGGAAATAATCTCAACATTGTTTTAACAAGTCGTCGACTAATCAACGCCGGTTTAAGCACTACCTGCAGGCGGTTTGGGCGAGATTTCTGCGGCGCTTCTCTTCATTCTTGGAGAGTACCTAGAGAGACGCGCATATTTTCGCACCTTGGAAAAGTTAGGTTTTCTTTTGTCCATTCATACAGAAATACCTATGAGTTTTTCGAGTCATGCAAAGAAGATCGAGCATTTAGGATGCAAGAGCGATTTCGATCTTCTTGAACTTTTATATTTTGGATCTTACTGAACATACCTAATAGTATGTTCATGTCTACGGGCGCCAGACAGGAAGGGGGAATGCAAGGGTGCACGAAACGAGCTCGGAAAATTTTGTATTGCTAACCAACATAACAATCTCAAGCCATGGGTAGTTGACTTAAATATAAAAATAAATGCCCGAGTAACAACAAAAAAAAACCGTTATTTTCATAAAAAGTTTCTATCCGACACTGCTCGCTAGCGAAACAGCTGACTAACTGAGGAAAGGGTCGCGCTCGCGGCCGGTCAGATCACGTCCCGCACCCCCCGCCAGTTTTGAGACGCAAGTACGTTGCCCTAGCGCATAGGGCAACGAACTTGCGTCTTTTGTGGTAAAAAGTAGTTTCATGGAATAATATAAATAAATCAATGGAAAATTACAACTTTAAAAAAAAATTAAAAAAAAATTTAAAAGTTGTAATTTTCCATTGATTTTACGATCTATAAATGACACCAAACTACTCGTTTCCAGGATAACGGTGTTTACCCTAACACCCTGTATAAAAATAAATGACCGAGTAACAACAAAAAAAAACCTTATTTTCATTAAAAAAAAGATTTTAAAAAGTTTATCCGACACCGTGCTCGCTAGCGAAACAGCTGATTGCTGAGGGAGGGGTCACGCTCGCGGCCGGTCAGGCCACGTCCCAAGCCCCCCACCCGTATTGAGATGCAAGTTCGTTGCCCTAGCGCTTAGGTGAAAGAGTGAATTACTCTAGTGGCAAAATGTTTTAAAAATTAAAAAAAGTCGTAATTTTCCAGATTTTACGTTCTATAAATGACACCAAACCACTGGTTTCAAGGATAACGGTGTTTACCCCCAACACCCTGTGTATATGTGGTTAAGCGAAACGGCGTTTATTCTTGCGCTCCTGGCAAAAGTCACCTAGAACTGAACATCGTGATGAACAAATTCATCAAGAAAAGCTATGGCTAGAATAAAACAAGATAGTGACTATTTGTTTGATATATTACATTTTAGTAATAATCAAGATCCACTTACCATGTTAATTATTATTAATATTCTTTACAACAATCTGTTATTACCATCTAGTAGGTACATTATCTAGATAAGCAGACTGTTCATAAATTCCCGCGCGTTGGGTGCGCCTCTCGAAGTAATAGACAATACCATACCAATTACCATAGTGTTTCAGGTACCAGCCATTTTTACAGGTTGCGATACGATGTTAGGGTATCTAGAACATGAAAGAAAGAATAATATTTATTTGGACACAGTTCGTGAAACACAATATACAAAAAAAAAAAAACCGACTTCAAAAAAATAACACTAAAAAAGTGAAAAATAACTTTAATTTCGGAAGTTGGTGTCTTCGTTCGTTTTTTGCAACCGACTTATTACCGAAGTTATTTTTTACTTTTTTAGTTTTTTTTTAAAAGTCGTTTGTTTTTTTTTGTAAAAAGTTTTTATTTTTCACTTTTTAGTTGTGGTACCTACCCCCCACAAATTCCTATACCGTTATCTGCTATGTAAATAACAGTGACGGAGTGAAATAATTATATCGTCTACTTAGCAAAGTGGGAAAAATACGTAATTACTGAAGCTAACTCAAAAACTACGCAAGTAAAATTAATAAAATTTATATGGGACCACCTCTGAAGCATAACCTACCAAACAAAACAAAAATCATCAAAATCGATTCATAATTGGCGGAGTAATCGCGTAACATAAATACAAAAAAAAAAAAAAAACATACAGACGAATTGAGAACCTCCTCCTTTTTAAAGAAGTCGGTTAAAAAGAGAAATTAATGTTTTAACAATAATGTGTGCCTCACGGCTGCGCCAAAAAGGCCATTTCAGCATTAATGCCAGACAAATGATGCTGTCTGGCGCTGGTTTTATAGTGAACCCTTAGGGACAAGTGACGGATAGTACACACAGTTTCAACATACTTAATACTTATATAAATACTTACAATACAAAAACAAATACAATTACAGAACCAAAAAATAACGAATAAGTAATTCCCAGCATAACTTAACACCGCGCCTGTATATTCCCTGTTAAAGAGTACAGGGGTACAGTATGTACCTACATAGCACAACTACATTTCGCCATGTAAAGCAGCTATCGCCATCAACCGGCCACAGCTACAGACAGCAGGCCAGCAGGCTAGGCGTAGCAGATCGGAGGCTGCAAACAAATTGAAATATATCAAATAGGAACATTTTTCATATTAAAACACATTAGCTTATCCTAATAGACTTTATTTGACAGACGGATGTTTCCACAGAGCACAAAGTATAATTTTGTTACCAACAAAGAGTACATATAGCAACATATTAACATTTCCCGCCTTAAGGATCGAAGATCGAACCCAAGGACCTCACACTCAGACGTCACGACCACTAGAAAATGACGCACAACGAGTCCCTACCTGAAATACAGGAACCGGGGGTCTTGGTAGAATTTTTTATGTAACCTACCGTATGACCGAGCATCTTTTGATTGGAAATTATTCCAACCTAAACAGATAGGCTTTTTAGCTGAAAGTTAAATAATTATATCCTTAAGTTGAATTTAATATACATACATCTCGCTCACACTTTTACAAACTCATACTCGCACACATACAAGTGTATGTGTCACTCTAACTCACTAAATTTCAAACTCACAGTTCACCAATTAGTTAATCAAAATCAGTTTTATTTTTCTCTCTTTTATTATGTTCCTGCTTTTTATTATATTTCCTTAAAGACCAGCCTAATTTTGCATTGTATCTTTTATGTTTATTTTCACTCTTTTATTTTTATATCATTGTGTCCTATCTAGGTATAAATTATAAGGCTTAGGGCGAATTTCACTAAACTTTTATACCGAGTAGGTATAAATCTTATCCTGCGAATAAATTTTGAATTTTTGACAGTTTTTCCATACAAAAACTGTCAGACGACAATTTATTCCGCGGATAAAAGATATCTGACTTTGATGAAATCAGCCGTATATGAATAATTTTGAAGGTACACTCTAAGACTTCTAAGATACGGGTTTTTACCTAGTTTAGAGGTCAGGGTCTTTTGTACTGAACACTTAGCTTAAGCCATTTTCTTATCGTTTCTTGTTTAATGTAATGTTCGTGGATTTCTGGGAGTAATAATAAATAAATAAATTTTAATTTTAATTTGTACGCACCAATACAAAGTACGGAAAACCTATACAATGCGAGATCAGCATAAACTGGCAATGTATAGCTTGATGTGTAGCCGTGCGTACCTACATAAATACATTCATTTTACAAGAAAGAAAAACTTTCTGTTCAAAAAGTTTGATTTTTAATGTATCACTTACAAAGAAACACGTCGTATCGGGGTAGTGTCGTTCTATAAAACCACAAAGCTGCAGTGTTTGGCTGTACCCACTTACTACGTAGGAGCCCGGCTGTCGGCCCGACCGCACCTACGATGCAGTCTAGAGCTAATGCGAGCCTCGTCTGTTATGACGTTAGGGGTAATTAACGTCTCTTCAGTCTTCTAGCCAACTTCGCGACGGCAAAGTCAGGGTTATGATTTTCATAATATACAGGGTGTTAAACTTTGAGCCTGACCTGAGCCTAGCGCATAGGGTAAAGGGTGAAATACTCTAGTGGTAAAACGTAATTTATAAAAAAAAATCGTAATTTTTCATTGATTTTACGTACTATAAATTACACTAAACCACTGATTTCAGGATAACGGTCTTTACCCTAACACCCTCTCCGTAGCAGCCTCCGGGCTGCTACGCCTAGCTAGTGCGTCAAAGTTCAGTAGCGAGTGCGTCAAAGCGTAGCTATTGATTTGGGGGAAAAACCTGTTTTTAAATGCTCCCATTTTGGCCCAAATACGGAATCAATGCAAAGTTGCTCTGGCATAAAGAGCAGCTACAATTTTACCCGGAGGGGAAACCGCCCATATGCGATGCATGTGGACGAAACAATTGATAAACTATTTGTTTCACAAATGGTGTCGATGAAAGCAAAAAAATATTGATGACAAAAGGAGTAACCGGAAACACATACGAACAGAGCAAGTTAATATAAAGCTTGTAAAAACAGGTATGGACACGTTTTTGGTCGCCGCCACCGCACAGTGGTCTGAAAATCGAGCTCCATACTCATAGAAACTTTAAGTCACGAAATAAAAAATTGTAATGCCTCTGGTATACCCCCCTTTACGTGATATTAACGTATGGATGGTATTAGTAGGTCCACGCATGAGAAAAAAAAGTTAGATAGATAGATAGAATACTCTTTATTATGTACACCATAAAAATTACAGATATAAATTAGAAATTTTGTGTTTTTTTTTTTGTATGGGAGAAAACACTTACAGTAGATTTTTTCGAAACTGAATAGAACTGAAGGGCTGGTACTCACGCGAGCTATTGTACCATACACGGCGATCAATATGACATCCAATTCATGCACAGTCAGTTGCCGATTTGCTCGTAGCAAATTTGTGAAATTTTGAATTTTCGTTATGTGATTTCAAATCTTTGCTGGATTAAATGAAGTTGCCGATCGATTTACATAAGACTATTGTTAGTGTTTAGCCTGCTAATGACTATTATGATGAGAATAAGGGTGGGAGGAATGAGGCATTACAATTTTTTATTTTTTATGAGTATGGAGCTCGATTTTCAGACCACTGTGCGGCGGCGCGGCGGGAGCCGGCCCTCGTCGGCCCTGACGTCATAGTATTAATTAGCTTGTGGTTTATAAAGTGCAAGCATTTGTCAGTAATAGTGGACTATTACCGACAAATGCTTGCACTGACTGGATAGGTCCACTCAAATCTGTGTGGTTCTTTCCTCAAAATACCATTTCAGACTCTAATCTACATGGTCCTCATATGGCCTGACCAAGATTATGTCTGGACTTTAAAGGAGACGGTGACCTCTGAGTTTGTTTCGGCCTCTCTTCTCAGAGTAGTCAGATAGGAAACGCCGACCTCATCTAGCTTATTTTTACAACTTTTTAATATGACGTGTAAAAGTGATTCCAATATCCTATTTACAGAATAAACAATTTCATTTCATTTCACAATAAACGTGATTTTTTTGCCGTTTTTATAGATTATGGTACGGAACCCTTCATGCGCGAGTCTGACTCGCACTTGGCCGGTTTTTATTTATTAGCGTTATATAGTGTATATTTATGTTAAAAACATAAAAACATTTTGTTTTTTTTTCCTATTATATTTTATTAGACGGTAGTTTGAAAAAACCCCCTTCCCCTCAATTTACATTAACAATATATTACAAAGCCAAACTCTACTAACCATTTTTAATGTGTTAGCCAGGAGTGTATTTACCCTAGGGCCAAAAGGGCCATGGCCCGGGGCGGTAGGCTGCGAGGGGCGGCGCATATTCCGCGCTCAGCTTTGTTAGCCTTTGTTTTTGAAGAAATTTAAAATAAGCCTACTTATCAAAAATTAAAACTCATTTGGTTGTAAATTTGATAGACATCAAGACGCGGGACTATCGTATATAGGCCGAGTCACACCGGAATGGTAGCGGCCGGCAGCGACGCGGCGAGCACTTTCAGTGTGAAATAATTTTAAACTTTATCTACATACTTAAAAGACCAGTATCGCTTGAAAAGGTAGAAACTAAACTAGTCAAGAGGAGACTAGGCGCGTGGGGTCTGGACAGAGGCGGCGGAAGGCGTGGGCGGTGTGGGCGACTGTCTACGGCCTCACGGTCCGAGGGGCCTCGCACCGCGACGGTTTATGCATTACTTAAAAACCGTGGACGCGACGAAAAAATTGTACTTTTCATAAATATATTGACATGCTTTTATTTAGTTTAGCAATGTTTGCTAGCGTTGCGTTGCTATCGTGGGGAGTCCCCGCCGGCCAGAGCTAGGGATTTCCGTATGGGAAATCCCCGGAAAATGTTTGTTTACGTTGCTTTCAACGGCTAGGAAGTCAATCATAGTATCCGGTGCAGTCCAACCAGGGCCCCTGATTCTGGGGGCCCCCAAATCTTTAGAAATACTTTTTAATCAAATCCCAAAAAAGGCCAAAATATGTTCAGTAAGTAAAAGGCAGTATTTGTTGGGGACCCCCTAAATATAAAAGTAGAGTGCAAAAAATTTCGAGCTCGCTTCGCTCGCTCTTGCATCCTACTTTGTCTTTTTCTCTGACTTTTCTGTAAAAGCCGACAAAGTAACTCCTATTTATGTATGAACGTATTGTCAAAGAAAACCTTACCTATCAGGGGTGGGGTCCAAAAATTTACGAGCTCGCTGCGCTCGCTCTTACATCCTACGTTCCCAAACTATTCTGTATGGGTCGACAAAGTAATCCTATTTTTATATAAATGTTCAATTCAAAGTGAACCCTATCCAGAGTGCAAACATTTTCGAGCTCGCTTCGCTCGCTCTAGCATCATGTATTCGTTTAATGCTCCAACTTTTTCGTTTAAGGTTGATCCGCTAGGGTAGCCCGCGAAATTTAAATTTTCTTACATTTTTTGGGGCGGCAAACCTTTCATGCCCAGGACGCTGAATCTTAAAATACGCCTCTGGTGTTAGCTTATATCATAACAATTCCAACGACGGCAAAGAAATTATTATGTTTGTAAACACTTACGATAAAAAACTGTTAGAGCTATCGTCATTATAATATCAAGTGGTATCGGGTTTCGAGACCACCCGGAAGTGCTGACAGAAGCGTAACTGTTGGGCGTCGTACGTCATTTCCTATGAGGTCCGCTAGAGGGAGTATAGTATATGATATTCTCCTAATTGAGTGTCAGAATGGTTACTAGTTATTTACTGAGTATGAAAGTATGTATGGATCTATATGGTGTGTAGGGAAAAGGTTTTATGAAGAAAAACACAGAAAGACAAGACTAGGCATTTATTTCAATTAGGCTTGTTGGTTAATTTTATTATGGTAATGAGAAAACTAGTTGTCCGTTCCAAGTCTAGGTCATCATGGAGAAGAAGGACAAGAAACTCCATGGCAGCTTGTTTTAAAATATTGGATCAACACTTAATTACTTTAGCATAAATCATTGATATCACTATTAATCTCTTGGACTATTTCTCAAAGTTATAGCAACTTATCAACAGGATAAAACAGAACATGAATATTCCCTAATTAAATTTAACACTTAAGACATAATTATTATATCATAATCATAACACATACAGCCAAACATAGCTACCAGCAATTATCAAGAAATATGATCAATTAACTTACGTAAACATTATATAGGAACATCTTTCACCACAGATGTATCAAAAAGCCCCCGAATTGGCAGGTACACTTATTTATTATAGTCTCCCAATATTACTCAAGTACCTCTAACATAGCCGCCATTTTAGACCAATCGCCGATGGCCATAGGTTATTGTTTAATAATCTCTAACATAGTTAATACTGAACAAATCTTCAATAGTGGAACCATTTTAAAACTTAAGGGCGCATCCTACCTCAAATTGCTTAGCATGATCCTCCGTTATGCCGAAAATACGGCAGCATTAATTTTGAAATAAATATATGTTAAAGTTGAGGATTGATGCTAGGGCCTATGTTTGGCGAAAACACGATTACATAAAATTTTCTCTATAAAAAAAAAATCCAAAGTTACCTCTAAACAGAGCTATAAACCACTGGTAACTATACAAAAAATACTTCAAATTAAATCATGAAACTTTGCATAATAACTGAACTATCTATAAAGCAGGTCTTATGTTTTTTTTTTTTTTAATCACCATTATTTTCACCTTACAAAGCAACTACCTAAAGTTTTCGA
Source organism: Lithophane semibrunnea (assembly GCA_947363905.1). Lineage (NCBI taxonomy): Eukaryota > Metazoa > Arthropoda > Insecta > Lepidoptera > Noctuidae > Lithophane > Lithophane semibrunnea. Next base: position 1,390,873 of record OX376212.1, on the reverse strand, counting down.
CGCTTTAGAGCCGCTAGCGCCCCACTCCGTCTCGTACTCACTCAGGTCGCGAGTAGTGTGGTGCGAGCGGGATAAAATCTGAGGTACGATGCGCCCTTAATACGATAACTCAGCAATTTAGTATGTACTTATTTGTAATCGAAAAGCAAAATCAGATAGTTCGGAGAATCGTTTGAAACTACTTGTGACTTTTGAATAACAATATAAAAATCCTAATTAACATTATAATATCACATTAATTATAACTTAATCATTTATTGAAACTCTAAGGGGTTTATTCATAAACGACGATTAAAGTAATTTTTGACGTTCAAACGTCAAAAATGTATGGTTAAACAGTCGCTAATCATTACTTAACTTTAATCATCGTTTATGAATAAACCCCTGAAATAATTAACATTTGTTTTGGTTATTCAAAAACCACCAATCATAACTTTCGTTCCGAAACTAGTCTTTTAGGTCGCATTATTTTTATTGCGACTTAAAAGGCTTGTCTTAACTATTAGCATAAATTTTATCTGTCTGTAAAATATTCATTCAGGGAGTGATAATTACATAGGTATTTTAAATTAACCGTATAGTTCGGAAGCGCCCCCAATTGGACCCGAACACAAAAACCTCCGCCGGCTCGGTAGCGGATCCAATTGGACCCCAGAATTACCACATACGACACCCTATCTCGATTATGGAAATATTTAATATGCTACCCATCAAATCTTATGAATGTGCGTTAATTATGAGAGTTGGATAAAAACTCATTATGTTTACGCCATTAAATCTTTCATATTCAGCGTGCAAGTTAATTAATGAACCTATATAAAATTCAAGACTGTAAATACCATAATCGCCATTTTGATGACAGTGGTGGTCGAGGCTAAAAAACATAAAAATTGGTGATTTTGAACATCCATACCCCACCACAGGGGCAGTGAATAATACATCATTTAATTATTTGACGAATTCATCCATTGTTCAAGTTAAATAAATAGTGGTAATGAAGTTTTGTGTTAACCAAAGACGAAGTTTATCGCCAATCGTGCGTGTTTTCATTTTTTCTTTTCACGAATATCACTCATACACATGCAGATACGATTTAAAATGTGACAAATATTATTCGTGATATTATATACAACTAGAAAATGTCCAAATCTTAACATAATATACGAACACAGGTCCAATAACACGTATTATTCATTACCACTACTGAAAATGTTTTCAAAATCGCCGACCATTATACTTTTTTTTATTGTAATGATGTCCGAAAACGATTATGCCAAACGATTATTTTTTAAATTTCGTTCTTTTCGATTAATTAATATGTCGAATATAAGAAATCGATACTTGGAAATTGAAATAAAATTGTTTTACACAATAAATACATTAAGCACTGGTTAAATTAATAATTTATACTTTTCTAATGTTATTTTAATCGTTTTTCGGTCATTAGGATCACAGGACCTTATGGCCGGGCTAGGTACCTCATCTTTTGAATTTCGCGCCGGAATGTTTCTATAATTGAATTTAAAAACGGAATGCGCTCGCTGTTCAAAATTATTTTAATATATTGGACAATTATTTATTTTTTATACTCTTTTCTGATAGTTTGCTACAGAATGCCCAGTATACTTTTTAGGTAGGCGTAGGCTTAGCAAAATTTTGTTTGGTAATGGTGATAAATTAATTCCGCAAACGCTAATATTTTATTTTAGTTGTATGAGCTTGGTAGTTTTTGTTTTTATTAGGTTACTTTAGTAGGTACTAGATTTTTTTTTTTTGTGGGAGTTTCCCAACGAAATTTAAGAAACTGACTAGACTTTGTCGGACCACGCACAAAAGGGTTCCGTAGTTGGGATGAACATATACGCATGCACATTGCACAGCATTAATTTTTCGACTGCAAAAATAAGTTTGTATTTCTAGAAAAAACTACGAAAAACAAAGTTAACTCTGCAGTTGTAACCGAAAATAACCCATAATTCATTGTTGAAATACGGGTTATTTTCGGTTACAATGGGTTATTCACTTTAAAAAGCAGTCACTTCTAAGCATCTTATCATTTTTATTATAAGATCCAACAATGCTACATGCTTATGTGCATAGATCTTTTTTTCGTCCCTCGATTGCATGTTGAGGAATGACACCCCTAATTATGTTTATCGTAATTTTACTAAACGATTTTTGGTGGTGTAAAGAATAAACCTTCTTCCAAATTTTCAACGATATAGTATAAATAGGTGTCCGAGTAAAATGCCTGTATGATATCTGAACCCATGGACGAACGAACGTGACGAAATAATTAAGAAGTCCTTTTTTACGGATTTTGGCTATCGAGTTTACAATCGATAGCGACTGATGTCTATGGTAATTTATTTAAAATACAATTATAATTTCATCTTATTGGGTATCAACACTATCACCCGAAAACCACACGACACACATGACAAAAACTTTTCGCAGCCGCCATCTTGGATTTACATTTTGACCTAACTATTGGGACGACGCGAGAGGGCGCTACGGTGCGCACATAAAAAAAGCAGCTCCGTATATAAAAAACCTATAAAAATAGTTCCAGTGATCATTTAGTAACGTTATAGTGTTTTAGTGAATACATAAATGACATACAGTGAGTGTTATTGAAGACCTTTCCAAATACCCAGTTAAACGGGAAAAAACTGTTAAAAGTGTCAGAAAAAAAACGAACTTTGAATTCAAAAACACAGTAAAAAAACTTTTGAATTACTTCTGAAAAAGTATCATTCAATAACAAAGAAGGAGGAAAAACCCCAAAAGGTACATAACAAATGCTAATTATATAATAATTTACAAAATCGCAATAACATCTTAATCGATTGGCTTCATCCAACGCCATCTATTTACAACATATGGACAACAGACGATAAATCGAAAACTTCTTGCTACTTCACATCAGAGGTCGTAATCAGCAGTCAATTAGAAGTAACTAAATACCGCACGAGATGGCGCCTACTCCGCTTTGCTCAGGATGTCAACAAAAAGTACCGATAAGAGAAAATCTAACTTGCTCGCTATGCAAGTGCAGATATGATTTAGAATGCGCTGGTGTCTCTAAAGATCATTATATCAAAATAATGACTTTGGAACATAGAAAGTCCTGGAAATGCCAGACTTGCGTTTGCAAAGTACCAAAAACAGACAACACTGACACACCAGTACGCTCTGCGAGAGACCCAGAATGTATCCAGTTCCCAATCACACCAATAGACGGAAACAATGTCACCTTGAGAAAAACAGTTATAAACCCAAGTGATGACACGCTTTACTCTGACAACCTTAGTTTTATAGGAGACACTTTGCGAACTCAAGAAAACATTGAACACTTTAAAGATACACAAACCCAACTATCGATGCAAGGGATAAGCGAAATAATAATACTACGTTTGAAAGAAAATAATAAATCTATAGTAGAAGAACTGAAAAGTACAATACAAACCGAAATAAAAAAAGCTATTGCTGATATAAGACAAGATTTTGAGCGGAAGACTAGCGATTTAACTACGCAGAATAACGAAAGAAAACTAGAAATAGAAGCAATTAACACCAAACTAGAAAGCCTTCGTATCGAAAATGAGACACTGAAAAAAGAAATAAAGGAACTATCAATCCATCTATCCCAATCACCACGCACTGCTGAGATAAACTATAAAAAAATTGTACTATACGGTCTTCCTGAGTACTATAGAGAACCTCAAAGCGAACTCTATAATAGACTAATAGAAATATTCCGAGATATTGCAAACGTGGACCTATCAGGGTACATTGAAGATATGTATAGAATGGGAAGAAAAGGCTCGAAAAACAGACCGCTGGTTATTGAGTTGCTCAGCAAAAGAATGACTAAATACATCGTGAACAGCAGCCAATGTTTTCAAGGAACTGGATTGTTTATATCTGAGTTTTTAGATGCGAATGCACGGAGGGAGAGAGCACAACTGAGAGAAGAACTACATAAGGCCAGAAAAAATGGCCTGCACGCAATTATAAGGAATAATAAATTATACGTAGACGGAAAAGCCACCAAGTCTACCAACATAAAAGAAAACCAAAGGAAAAGTCAACAAATAAATTCAAGCCACCAGGGAAATGATATAATAACGATGAGCAATATAGACCAACTCAGCCGCACATCCATACCGGATGACATTGAAAATTATACATTTCGTAAATAAAAATTACAACGACACATCATTTAAAATACTATTCCAGAATCTACAAAGTCTTTATAATAAACAGGACATTCTTGAAGCTTTCATTACTCAAAATTTATCATATAAAGTCATAGGTATCTCGGAGACCTGGCTTACGCAAGAAAAGCTGGATATTATTAAATTTAGTGGCTATAAATTCGCAGCATCTTACTGCCGCAGCACTCGAACCGGGGGAGGAGTCTGTATCCTACTACAGGAACATATAGACTGCATCCAGAGAAACGACATTACGGAAATGTCTATAGAATATGTTATAGAGGTATGTGCTACTGAACTACCTAAAGAAAATCTGTTAATAATAACCATGTATTGGAACAAAAGACAAGAAGAAATATTCTATCAACAAATACAAAAAATACTGAAATATGTAAACATTAAATACCCTACGCTTAATGTTATTATAGGAGGCGATTTTAATATAAACATCCTTTCTGATAACTTAAAATCGAACCAATTTTTAAATCTCATGCAGGAATTTAGACTCACACAGCACATAAAAACCCCGACACGCATAACACCCACTACAAAAACATGTTTAGATCTCATATTCACAAACTTCAAATATAAAGATATGTATACAACGGTAGAAGAGTTAGGTTTTTCCGATCACAATAGTATAATTTTACATTTAAAATTATCCAATCAAACAAAAAAAACAACTTGGTACACAAAAAAAAGGCGATTCACCAATACAAATATGTTAAAATTTAAATCAAAATTGCAAGAAATAAACTGGACTGATATAATAACGACTGATAAAAATATTAATGAAAATTATGAAGCTTTTAATGAAATCCTAATTAACATCCTAAATCAATGTATTCCAATACAAAAATACAAATTAAAAACAAACTATAATAAATACTGGCTCTCAAAAGGCATAAAAAACTGTTGCAAAAATAAAAGACTATTGAAGATACTAGTTACCAAAACAAAAAACCCTATATTAACAAAATATTACAAGAAGTATGAAAAAATATTAAAGAAAACTGTAGTGACAGCAAAAAAACAACACTTTAAACATAAAATGATAAAATCGAGCAATAGGGTTAAAACAATGTGGAGTATAATAAATGAACGGACAAACAAAAACATGAAACACGAAAAACAGAATATAACTATAATAACAAACAATAATAATATGACTTCAGAGCCCAAAGAGGTAGTAAACATTTTTAATAATTTCTTTGCTTCTATTGGGAAAACTAGTACGTACCCATCTGGCAGTAAACCAAAAGAATCACCTATAATGTCCACAACAGAGAATTCGATCTTTCTGAGTCCAGCAGATCCTTATGAGGTGAATGCATTAATTAGAAACTTAAAAAATAAGTCGAGCTATGGCGTTGATGAACTTCCACCTATACTACTAAGACAATGTGCAGATGACTTAACTCTTCCATTCTATAAACTGGTGAATCAATCTTTCGAGGAAGGTACTTTTCCAAACCTCTTAAAAAAGGCCCTTGTAAAGCCAATACATAAGAAAAATTCAAAAACCGACCCAAATAACTACCGCCCTATCGCTCTCCTACCAACTGCATCAAAAATATTTGAAAAAGCCATGTGCAACCGTGTCTATGCTTATTGTGAAAAGTACAATTTATTTAATGACTGTCAAAATGGCTTCAGAAAAAACCGATCAACAACTCTTGCCATCTATAAATACATACAAGAAGCCCTCGATATCATTAACTCCAGAAAATATGCAATAGGATTACTGCTGGATATGACGAAAGCTTACGATAAAGTACAATTCAACATCTTATTAAACAAACTATATGCCATAGGGATCCGTGGTAAATGTCATGAATGGTTCTCATCGTATTTACAAAATAGAGAGCAATTAGTGGAATTAGAATATTATAACAAAAACACTAACGAAATAGAATTGTTCCGATCCGAAAACATACCAATAAACGCTTCAATCCCACAGGGTAGTGTAATAGGCTGCTTCTTATTCTTAGTTTACATTAACGACCTCCCGAAGCATATCAGTGAACCTTGTGTTTTGTTTGCGGATGATGTATCCATTCTTGCCTCATGCGAAACTAATCTCAACCTTAATGATAAATTGAATTCAATATTTGGCGCTATAACTCATTGGATGACGGAAAATAACCTAGAAATTAACTTTAATAAAACGAAAATAATGACATTTTACCCACGACAAAAAAAACCTATAGACATAAACTTCAGTTTTAAAAATCACAAGTTACAAATAGTAAATAAATTCACCCTATTAGGCCTAGACATAGACACACACATAAATTGGAAGTTGCATATCCAAAAATTAAAAGCAAAATTATCAAAATTTTCATACGCCCTTCGGGAAATCAAAAAAACTACTGACCTAAACACTGCCTTGGCAACATATTATGCATACGCGTATGCATGGCTTAAATACGGTGTTATTTTATGGGGTAATAGTACAGACTCACCCACACTATTCACCCTACAAAAAAAACTTATTAGGATTCTAGTCAATATTGAACCAACGGACAGCTGTAAGCTTCACTTCCAGGAACAAAAAATTTTAACACTACCGTGCCTCTACATCTTTGAAATCTGTAAATTTGTACGTACTAACCCGAAATTCTACACGAAAAGAGAAGACATACAAGCAAAAATTACTTTAAGACATAAAAATAGACTCAACATACCTACATCCCGATTAAAAATGCACTCCACTAGTACTTATGTCATGTCGATAAAAATATATAATAAGTTACCGGAAGAAATAAGAAATATAAATAAATACACCACCTTTACTAATAAATTAAAATTATTTCTAATACACAAAAGCTATTATAATGTGAACGAATACTTGCATGAAAACCTATAACTATAATTAATAACTTTTATATTATCTTTTATATTGTAATGTAATTCTAGTTAACAATGTATAATCTAATTTAATTTTAATTGATTTTTAATTTTAAGTAATAGAATGAATGTAACAATAAATTTTGCTGTGCCCTGACAGGGTCTACAACGGCTCCTAGCTCTAAGTTAACATCTTGTTTTACCTTGTGGAACGCAAATACGCAAATAAATAAATAAATAAATAAATAAATTGACTTTATCACCATCGCAAACTATGAAAACGACAGATACTAGGAAAAAAAAAAATTGCAGCCACCATCTTGGATTTTCATTTTGACTAAATTCACACTTTCCCTTTCTTTCTCTTTTGCTATCAAATTAGAAGAAGACCGTCGCAAGTATGAACGCTTTTTCGAAAACTTTTTTTTTTAATTTTCTGGTTTGGCCCCCCAATAGTGACTATTTGCAAAATCCATTTATTTACATTACACTTCCGTGTTTGGGTCACTAAAATGTATATGTGTACCAAATTTCAACCTAATCGGTCCAGTAGATTCGAAGCAAATTGGCTGTGACAGACAGACACAAGACTCGTGTGACACGAGTGATCCTATATGAATTTTGTTTTTTCATTCGGTCGTACGGAACCCTAAAACGTTACACCACTTTCCACAGTGTACGTGTATGTACTTATTACTAAAATTAATTTAAAAAATAAAATAATTAATGAAAAATATACCAAAGAGTTTTTATTCAGTTTCTACAATTTTTAATCAAGTTTGATTATAACGAATATCGATTAGGCTGAGTGCAACATTTGAATCGAAATAGAAAAATTGGGTGAACGGTAAGCACTAAGAAGTGTCACGTCGCACCACAATTTTTGTTAATTTTTGTTCATATTTGATCGTGTTTTTTGTCTAGTATAAGTATGAATAATGGTAAAAGTAAGAATGCAGAAAGAATGATAATATCTTTATTTGGTCCTTTTGCATATTTTCAGCAAGAGAGAAGTTTGTTTATGTACATATTTTCAGGGAATCTGAGTTGCCTACTTTTTGAATAGGGGTATTTATACCTATTTTATACAACTTTCGCAGTCGACCGACGCGGTTTGACCGACCTCAACATATAATTTATGATATTTACCACAAATTTATTGTGTAAAATAGATGCGGTAACATACTTTTTTTAATAAATTCGAATGCTGAAAGTTCATGTAAATTCCTGATTTTCATGACGGAATTCGCAACACCCCGTCGAGTTAGCTGATGTGTCACGTGTCAAAATCTTGTCGAGCAGAGAGGTTAAAACTCTTGTTTCACAAACTATTCATTTACAATTAGAATGGAATGCATGAAGTTTTAAAATGGAACGTAATTAACACTGCCATCTGTCATAATGACAGCTGACATTGTCTTTGTTATTAACTAGTTTGTGACTAGCGTTTTATATTATCAACAAACAACAGTCATTGTACTATAAATATGAGCAATCTAACAAGTGCGTTATAAAATATTATCTTTTTTTTACGAATTCGAGATTCCGGCTTGTACACCAACTGAACAGACAGCTGTGCTGCTGGGGAGTTTGTTGATGTTTTTTTCAGCTAAAGCATTAGGAAGTGGTGAAGGGTGGGCGTTTTGGGGGACTGTCTTATGTAATTTTGACGTTCGAAAAGTGCTGATACTCAGCCTAGTTTACTTTAAATAAATGCCTTTGGATTTTTTTTGTTCAAAAACTGCGTTCAGGGGGCACGGTAGTACCACCGCCAAATCGGGTAAAAAATTGATAGATCAGATATTCTATTTATTTATTTTTTAATCCTTTCAAGACGCGTCTGAATGTCTTTCTTTATTTATACTTTATTTCAAAATTGGTTGTCTATAGAGTGTTCGTAATACAATGAAACTTATGAACTACGAGTATGTTAGTAATACCTACACACATACAAAAACAAACTAAACAATTATCCTATATGTAGGCTGACCCAGTGCTTCCAGATAGGACTCTCGATGTGTTCAGCAATGACCTTCAGGTAGCCGTTAGGTATGTCTCTCACTCTGCGCATCAACAATGCTGCTCTTTTTCTAATTATGGCATAATATCCATCTACATGAGATTCTGCAAACATCGCTGATGCACTGCAATCTGCAATAGCGACGCATCAACACCTTGAAGGCATTGTTATACTGAACTCTCAGAGCACTCGCGACCCGCTGCGTGCAGTCGGTCACAGGCTGCAGGTATAAAAAGACTGGCAAAAGGCCCTAAACAGCGATGTTTTGACTGCCCTTAAACACCTGGCAAACCTGTGGGCCAGCATATTACAGCGAATCGCGAGCCCTCTGCGTTCCCGTTCCACATCTAGGTCATCAGTTAGGTTCTCATTCACTACATGCCCTAGGTACAGTCAGCCTAAGTGATACGTGACCCACTTTGACGATAAATCGTTTGAAACCATCAAAATAACAAAGATTTCCCTCCTTTACAGTGCATGCCGCACTTAGGACGTTTTAAATATTAAGCAATCTATGTCAATACGGGTAGGAGATCTATGCAATTTTAACCTTTGTCATCACTGCAATACCTACATAATATTTTAGATAAAGCATAATAATCATATTTGGAATCCAAACTCTTAGGAATTAACTATAACTCAGAAGAAATGTTTTTTTCTTTTTCAAAACCATGTTCGATTATAAAATGACAAAGACTCAAAAAGTCACTCAGAAATTGGTGTCAAATAATATTATTTTTAAAAGCTCTTATCAATGATGGAGACTGCAACAGATAATTCTCTGTGTAATTAAATGGCAGATGACAAGGTCGATACCAAGGAAATGTATGTTTACGCGACCTAATTGTATTTGAATGTCTGTAAGAAAATAAGCTTATGGTGGGTCAGAATTCAATGTTTTCGACTGTACACAAACTGAGAGACTCGAGTTACGCTTTTCAGCATTACGCTTTTTTGCCGTTATACGTTAATCCATGTGTTTCAACATAGGCCTCACACACACCTAAGAGCCTACGCAGGGCACTTATCGATGGGCCCAACAACACCATGTCATCGGCGTAACTATTGTTGTTGACTATATGACCATCTATTAAGCAACCTACACAGGTGTTATTGAGCTCACGAACCAGCTCCCTTACATATATATTAAATGACTTTATGGCATACAAACAAAGCTTTTTTAAATATATTAAGTACTTAAATTACATTGTTGTATACATAACTTAGGGGCTTAGGGGGTAAGATAAACGTCACTTAATAAATAATAAATAATTAAATCGGCGTGTAACGTTTCTTGTCAAAATGATGATGTTTTTGTGCTGTAACAAAGAAATAATAAACTTATTTTTTTTTATTGTGTTGTGTGACTGCTCTTGACTTCGATCTCCCTGATGGAAAGCGATAGATGAGGTCCATGATGGAACGAGCAAGCCCAGAAGATGCCTGTTCACTCTTGTTTTGAAGGCTGGTTATACGTGGAAGGGAACACAGATGCTGGCAGAGAGTTCCACACTTTGGCCGTGCGCATAATAAATGTGGAAGAGACGCTTAGTACGACTAGACGGTATATCGACCAAGTGCGGATGGTACCCCGCTGTACGTCTGGTGGTCCGTATAATCTAACATAACAATAACATCACGCGTTCATGTGTTCCCTGAAGGGTTATGCAAAGGTTTACCTATAATACACCCACATTTCGCCAGTTATGTTTAAGTCCAATAAATCCAGACCCCGGGCTGCTACTGAGAAATTCCTGATGGAAAAGCCCATTAACTCTTTGCCCTGGGAATCAAACCCAAGACCTAATTTAACTTATTTGTCATTGCTCCATTTTTAATTCTTTTTTACCTATTGTGGTACAGTAATTGTATTTTCGGTGCATCGTCTTCACATGTAATTATATAATTGATGTATACCAAATATTGTAAAACATTTTTTTTAAAGAGTAACGGTGGAGTTTCTTGCCCATTCTTTTCCATACGAAAACTACCTTTTGGAAGGGGCAACTAGAATCAGTTCTATTTCTATGTATTTGACGTTCAAAAGTGCCTTTAATGTGCCTACTTGAAATAAATTATTTGACTTTGACTTTGACCTTATTATGCTTAGCAGTAGCGTCTGCGACCACGAAGTATTTTTTTTTTAGTTTACCTTTTACATCCTTTCACGTGAGGAAAGTGTCAGTAACGCATTCTTTCGACGCCGGACTGTAGTACCTACTTTTTCGGACGAAACGTGAGTGAGAGTGAACCTCTAAACGGAATTATAAACCGCTAGTATTAAAAAACAATACTTCAAATTAGATGGTGAATCGCATAATAACTGAACTAACTACAGTATGCAAGGGTAAACACCGTTGTCACTCAAACCATGGGTAGTTGACTTAAATATAAAAATAAATGACCCAGTAACAACAAAAAAAAAACCTTATTTCATTAAAAGATTTTAAAAAGTAAATATCCGTCACTGTCCCGATACTCATGGATACGCGCTCGAGAGAGCTGCGAAACAGCTGACAGCCGGTCATGTAACGTCCCGCGCGCCCCGCCCGCCCCCGCCAACCGCCGGCCGCCGTGTTAAGACGCAAGTTCGTTGCCCTTGCGTGTAGGGTGAAATATTCTTGTGGAAAAAGGTAGTTTTTCTTAAAAAAAAAAGTTGTATTGTTCCATTGATTTCACGTTCTATAAATGACACCAAACCACTGGTTTCAAGGATAACGGTGTTTACACTAACACCCTGTATAAAGCAGGTCTTATTTTTTTTTTTTAATTACCATTATTTTTACCGTAAAAAGCAATTAGCTAAACTATTTGAGGCTTGGAGCCGCCAGCACCCCACTCCGTCTCGCTGTCACGCAGGCCGCGAGTAGTATGGTGCGAGCGAGATAAAATTTGAGGTTGGGTAGGTCCTTAATCCACCACGCGTGCACACGCAGTGCATGTTGGTGGATGTCACAAAAGCCTTCGAATTTTTGGTTCTAGGACATGCAAGGGTAGTACCTATTATGAAGTATATTTGCCATCATTATTCCACTGCGAAAATAGGATGGTGCTAGCGGCCTTGTCTAGCTCCGTCTCTCTCTCACACTGGAAAATGGATGCATTTGGTACTTCATAGTACGACACCAGGTTTCTTCAAGTAATACGTTCACCATTTAGAAAAATAATTAAAAGAAAACTCACAATTATACTTTGGCTGGTCTGAGAGGGTAAACGAAGGTCGTCTGAATGTCCTTGCCGCACATGTTCTTAGCTATGCAGGTGAATTTGCCCTTATCCGTCCAGAACAGGGGTTTGATGAGGAGGTCGCCAGAGCGCAGTACCTGTTGGGAAAATATTCACAGTAAGAAATAAGTATTCATTTAGGGGGAAAGTTTAAAAAAAAGATTTTAATAAATAAAATACGCAAATCTAGTATTAGTTACACTAATTTCAATTTTTAATTTGACTGGAAGTACATAGATATTTGGGAAAAGGTCCATTATTTGAGTCGAGCAGCGCCACATAGGTGGCTAATAATGGACTTTTCCGTTATTTCGTTAAGGGCGCACCCAATCACAAATTGCTTAGCATGATCTTCTGTTATGCCGAAAATACTGCAGCATTAATTTTGAAATAAATATATGTTAAAGTTGAGGATTGATGCTAATTCTTATGTCAGGCGAAAACACGATTACTCGATAGAAAAAAAATCCAAAGTTACCTCTGCACAGAATTATAAACCGCTGGTATTCAAAAAATACAAATTAGATCATGAAACTTTGCATGATAACTGAACTAACTACATATAAAGCAGGTCTTATGTGTGTCATTTTTTTTAATTATCATTATTTTCAACGCTAAACTAAACTTCTACAACTAAACTTCTCTAAACTTTTCGACGCTATAGAGCCGCTAGCGCCCCACTCCGCCTCGTTCTCACTCAGGTCGCGAGTAGTATGGTGCGAGCGGGATAAAATCTGAGGTAGGGTGCGCCCTTAACGACAAAAAGAACGCAACAAGGAGGTTGCAGTTCTATGATAATTTATGAACTTTCAGACAACGTGGAAGCTAGTAAATGGCTCGTCATAATTTACTTTGCAGGCTTTTACTTTTATTGTAAGTCTTAAGGTAAAATATTGTATTTCCTCCTTACCCGCATCCTAGAGTTTCCAAACACAAGCTCGTCATTGTTATCTAGCCAGAAGACCTGGAACTTGCTGAAGCTGTCCACTCGGCATGGCAGGACCATAGCAGAACCAATGTTTTGGTATATGTTCGTGTAATAAGAAGTTATCACTGGTTTCATTGACATACGGAATACTTTCTGTAGGTTTTCTTCTTCGCTTCCTGGAAAGAAAGGATAAATACTTTAGGAGTATGAGGAACAGGGTGTAAAGTTCACTCATCCACCATAGAAAAGGGAGGATCCTCAGACCAGACGGGTGTTGTGTCTAGCGAGCTACTGCCCCACGATTCATATTGGTTTCTTGTTTTCTTGTATATGTATATGTACATCGCACGGTAAACTCTAATTGCGCGACGCAGGATGGAGGACGATGTAGATACCGCCACAATGCCATTTACCACCACACAAAAGTTCAAACAACAACATTAAATAGTAAATTAATAAAAAAATAAAATAACACATCGTCTAAATTTACAATTGCATTCTTCAATTTTAATCTTTAATCACTAAATTGTAAATACTTTTCCGTTTCTTACTTATTTATCAATCCGTGGACAATAGTGTGGGTTATATGTTTACTTATTTATTTTAAGATCATTATTGTATCACTTTAACATGTAACTGTTTTTTTGTCCCTAATAAATAAAATAAAATAAAAATAAAATCGTTTGTACGTACGTTTCAGTGCTCGTTCCAGGTTTACGGGTAAACATCGAATGGACAGGGCGTTCACGTCTGGTTGATCTTAAAAAAATTGACATTATTAAAAAATTGAAAACAATTTTATTACTAAACTTTAGGAAGTGATTTAACACAGGCAGCGCCATCTGTTATCGAGTAGTTGAACCACATGTACTATTGATTGCTACTAGTGTGTGCAGATAGGGTTGATTTCAGTTATTGAAACATGTTCATTTCAAGCTTGGAAAATGATGACATGTTTATTTACAAAAAAATATCGACTCGTAGTCAAGTGATACGATTGGCTGAAGACAATTTTATTTAACAATCAAAGCAGGTTACGCCCGCTTGAAAAAATTGTTACTTACTTATCTAATTTTTGTTTTAATTTTCGTTCCAGAAACCGGGTGTTAAACTTATAATACTGATGTTATAGTAAATTACAAAAAAAAAACAACTGACTTCAAAAAACAGACACAAAAAAAGTGAAAAATAACTTTAATTTCGGAAGTCGGTGTCTGCTTTTCAATTTTCGTTTTTTGCCACCGACTTCCGAAATTAAAGTTATTTTTCACTTTTTTTGTGTCTGTTTTTTGAAGTCGGTTGTTTTTTTTTTGTAAAAAGGTTTTATTTTTCACTTTTTAGTAGTGGTACACACGGCTACACATCAAGCTATACATTTCCAGTATAAGCTGACCTCGCATTGCACGGAAATCCTATACAATGCGATATCAGCGTAAACTGGAAATGTATAGCTTGATGTGTAGCCGTGTGTACCTACCTCACACAAATTGGTATACCGTAATCTGCTATGTAAATAACAGTGACGGAGTGAAATAATTATATCATCTACATAGCAAAGTGGGAAAAATACGTAATTATTGAAGCTAACTCAAAAACTACGCAAGCAAAGTTAATAAAATTTATATGGGACCACCTCTGAAGCATGACCTACCAAACAAAAAAGAATCATCAAAATCGATTCATAATTGGCGGAGTAATCGCGTAAAATACCTACATACAAAAAAAAAAAAAAAAAACACAGACGAATTGAGAACCTCCTCCTTTTTGAAGAATTCGGTTAAAAATTAAATTAAAAATTTAAAAAACCCCTGACAAAAACAAAGCGTCTAAAAAGTAAAAAAATAATATCATAAAAGTTGTAGGTAATATTTTGATCCAAGCGTCGTCGTGTCGGGGGACGGCTAATGAAAATAGGAAGTTAACAGCAGCTATCCTTTCTACAACAGCATACATTCATTATGCCTAGTGTGTGTTGGCGTTTGCATTAGCCGTCCCCCGACACGACGACGCTTGGATCAAAATATTACCTACAACTTTTATGATATTATTTTTTTACTTTTTAGACGCTTTGTTTTTGTCGGGGGTTTTTTAAATTTTTTATTTAATTTTATTTCCAGCTTTTTAAATTTTATATTATATCACTAGTAGAAACGCTACGATCAAGACGCAGCTCGCCGAAATCTGCGTAGCTGTACGTTTTTTGCCACAGTGAAGCTTGTTACCTACTAATTCACTCTCATTTATCTTTCCTACTCCATCATCAGACTTTGATCACCATCTATCTGTAACCCATTTGTTGAGACCTTTCCAATGAGTACAAACACGATACCTCTGCTGTAAGTTCTTGAGGGAGTTGGGTATCCTGCAAATTCCAGGTGATGCTGCAGCATCAGCTCAAGGTTACTACATATATTCTTTTCATATCATTGAAATAAGAGAATTCTAAATTTCCAATCGATTAGACCTGTGGAAGATCACATCCATTCATCAACTAGAAAAGAGCTGATAATTTTCAAACGGCTGAACCGATTTTCTTGAATCATAGCTAAGAACACTCTCGATTAAGTCACCTTTCAAACAAAACCAAAAAAATCAAAATCGGTTCAGCCGTTTGGCAGCTACGATGGCACAGACAGACACACAGATACACAGATACACACGTTAAACTTATAACACCCCTCTTTTTCCGTCGGGGGTTAATTTTTTACTTTTTAGACGCTTTGTTTTTGTCGGGGGTTTTTTAAATTTTTAATTTAATTTTTATTTCCAGCTTTTTAAATTTTATATTATGTCACTAGTAGAAACGCTACGATCAAGACGCAGCTCGCCGAAATCTGCGTAGCTGTACGTTTTTTGCCACAGTGAAGCTTGTTACCTACTAATTCACTCTCATTTATCTTTCCTACTCCATCATCAGACTTTGATCACCATCTATCTGTAACCTATTTGTTGAGACCTTTCCAATGAGTACAAACACGATACCTCTGCTGTAAGTTCTTGAGGGAGTTGGGTATCCTGCAAATTCCAGGTGATGCTGCAGCATCAGCTCAAGGTTACTACATATATTCTTTTCATATCATTGAAATAAGAGAATTCTAAATTTCCAATCGATTAGACCTGTGGAAGATGCTCACATCCATTCATCAACTAGAAAAGAGCTGATAATTTTCAAACGGCTGAACCGATTTTCTTGAATCATAGCTAAGAACACTCTCGATTAAGTCACCTTTCAAACAAAACCAAAAATATCAAAATCGGTTCAGCCGTTTGGCAGCTACGATGGCGCAGACAGACACACAGATACACAGATACACACGTTAAACTTATAACACCCCTCTTTTTCCGTCGGGGGTTAAAAATAGTTACCTTCAACAGTAAAAACAGTCGTCGAAGCAGTTTTCTGATTAAACGCAGAGGTGGCCACACACGTGAAAACGTCACCGTTATTCGATGCCGTCACGATTAGTTTGCTGTTCAGCTGAGCGAAGCTTGAGGGGTCAGCGGGCAGGATTTCGTTGCTTTCCACATCGTACTGTAAAATACATAAATTAACAGTTAGATTAATCATAAGTATTGATTATGCAATTCTGAATCAAAAACCTTCTGGAGTTTGGGAAATCATCAAATGTTTTCTCCCGCTCTTCTCGCGACTTTTACTGACTAAAACCCACCCGTGTTCCTTCAGTTGCCTGTTGTCAAGGTCCCGGTATCCCTTTCGGACTTTCCCGCAACCCTGGCAGGCATCGGTCCTAGCGGACCCCGTCAATTGTGCTGACATCTCTTTGAGGCGCGCGTGGTACACGACGCGCCCTCGACCCGGGCCTGGTCCTTGTCGGACGGCGAGTTACCCATCGCTCGCCGCCCGCCGCCTTTTTTTTGTGGTAATAATATAAATATTTTTGAAATTTGCTAATTAAGTTCTTTCATTTGGTACTCAACATGGTATGATTAAAAAATATTTTTTGTTGTTCATGATATGTCATCTAGAGGGCGCCATTTTCAATTTAATGTGACGTTAAAATCGCCCATGACGGCGACGCACAGCGGACGATCAAGAATATATTTTTCACCTAAGTAAGTTTTTTTATACCTAAGTCTTATCAATTGAAGACAGGCAATTTTGGCTAGGGCCCGCCCTTAACTCACATCAACAAAAGGCTCCCCATTTTGCATCCACTGCACGAACGGTGCCGGTTTGCCGAGCACGACACATTCTAACACCAGCCCGGTCCCTGGCTCGAACTGAACAGTCGCTGGAGGCGCTTTCCTGATGCGGAGGTGACACCATTTGGGGGTCACTACTGAAATGAAGAAGGGGTGCCATTGTAGTCTTTATTCAGGTTAATTTCAGCAGTGGATTGGAGCGAAATAAATTGGTTGGAATCACTATAATTCTGGTTTTATTTGTTTTACACAAGATGGAGATTTTGCCTTGACCTGCATCACACGAGAAGGAAGTGTGTGTATGTGTTGCCATACATTTTTCTTAACTATACTATTAAAATATAAATGTTGCCAATTACAATATTCAATACACCCCCTCAACATTATATATATATTTTTTTTATCAACCCTTTAGTTTTTGTTATTAGTTTTACCATTCAACACTTAACATTTACATTATTCTGAACTACACCCCCTAACCGTGCGTTTGCACTGGCGAAACATTCACTACAAAACATGTTGAAGTCTCTAGTTCCTGTCAAATATTGTATGGAAAATTGACAGAAAATAGAGATTTCAACATGTTTTGTCTTGAATATTTCGCTAGTGCAAACGCATGGTAACATTAAATCTAAGATGTATTCCGCTTAACATAACTTCTGTATGGCACCCCCTTAATTAATAACATAAAACATAACCTCTAAACAAATAGGCAAGGCCCTAAACTTAGGAACACTAAACTGTTACACCTTTACAAACACAAGATACCTATAATAACTCAACAGCATTATATGCATGTACACACGGCTACACATCAAGCTATACATTTCCAGTATAAGGTGACCTCGCATTATACGGAAATCGTATACAATGCGAGAACAGCATACACTGGAAATGTATAGCTTGATGTGTAGCCGTGTGTACCTACTTTAATAAACTTATGTTTAAAACAAAATCTTATCCCTAATTTTGCCAAATGTGCGCCGGCCCTCAGGTAGCACTTGTAGCACGTGTAAACTGGTCGGGGTCACCACTGTAGAATCTTTTTTTTTTTTTTGGGTGGGAAATCATCAAATGACTTCTCCCGCTCTGGGCGGAGCGGAAGGGCGTGTCAGACTCTTACTGACTAAAACCCACCCGTGTTCCTTCAGTTGCCTGTTGCCAGGGTCCCGGTATCCCTTTCGGACTATTCCGCAACCCTGGCAGGCACCACACTGGCAGGCAAACCACTGTAGAATCTGTGTTGTGTATTTGGTGGTTAGGGAACTTTTCATAGTAAACACAGCTCTAACATCAATAATTAAGTTTATTTACATAAAACAAATTACAACTAAACACTATGCGAGGCGCGAGCGATTCAATAGTCCTGCCTGCTTGATACGACGTTTAGCGCGGACTGCCGAGGGCGACCGAGAGGCGCATCAAGAGCGCGGGGAGGAGGCGGCGCGTCGAGCCGCTTGCCGCGCGGTTCGGCAAACCTCGGTTTTGTTCGGAGATCTTATATTGGCATGAACTGTAGGTATACGGTAGGTATAGCTATGCTATAGCCTACAGATGGACTTAGTCCAGGAAAATTAGGGTTTCACCTCGGAATGAGAGATAGTCAGCTATAAACTTGTATAAACCTTTATTTTGACAGCCTAAAACTTGTCTCAAAACCTACTTATCGTAGGGTGTCCGCGTCAACAGATATTCAAAGGTAAAAAAAAAACCATTTTTTTACACATTTATTGCAAAAATCTCGTTTCCTATGGGTTTTACGCTATTTGTATGTTAATAAATATTGTTGAGGATTAAATTCTCAACAACTTTTGTCTAAACATTTTTTTTATATCTTGAACCATTTTCGAGATAGAGGGCAGAGCGCGCGCAGTGTTCAACTATTTAGTGTATCATTCGAGGTTACACTGGCCGCAAGCTAAAGAGTACTGCAACCCTGCTTTCCTGCATCACATCGCGAACCACAACCATTCTTGCAGTTGCAGAATATTGTGTTAAGCAATTCCTCCGGAGCTGGTGGATTCATTGTCATAACAGGTTCCAGGAATTCATCATGCATTATCCATTCGAGGTTTCTTCACGCAATAAGTGGCTGTGACACGACTTTTGCGCTCTTTGGAAAAAGAAAAAAAAACTTTTTTTTAAACACTCGAGAGACTCCGAATTTGGATCAAATTGCTGCAGCATTTGAAAAAGAAACCCGGCCGGTTCAATCATTATTTGAGAATGGAGTGCTAACCTTGTTGGCAATCTATAATGCTTCAAAATCTGAGGACTGTATCAATCGGCTTCGCTATGCACAGTTCATCGAGTAAACGAAACTGAATAAACCTGTGCAGTTATCAAATCTTCCACCAACATTTCAACCGTGTTTATTATCAAGTTCAGACTTGGTTAGGTCATGATTTAGAACTCTAGAATTGGGGTTGGATAATGCATAATGAATTCTTGGAACCTGTTATGACAATGAATCCACCAGCTCCTGAGGAATTGCTTACCACAATATTCTGCAACTGCAAGAATGGTTGTGGTTCGCGATGTGGATGCAGGAAAGCAGGGTTGCAGTGCTTTTTAGCTTGCGGCCAGTGTAATGGGCAAGTTTGTCTTAATGCTTCACCATATCAGAGTGATATGAATGAAGACGGTACTTTTGACCCAAAATTCTGGAAGAACTGGAGACACATGTCGTTGAAGTCGACAACACAGAAGAATTTGAAATTTTACAGCGACTGGAAGACAATGATAAAGAAGAAGAAGAAAATTGAAATTAGAACTTGTAGTTCATATTATTATTCAATTTTAAACATTTCAACGTTCATAATGTATGAAATGGTATTTTTCAATAAAAAGTGTTACTTAAAAATTTAATTCTTTTCTTTTTATTTAGTTAGGAAGTAATTAGTATAAATAAGATTATAATTAAAATATAATTAAAGTATTTCCCTTAATAACTTTATAATTACACGAGTAGGTGTAAGTGTTGATAAAACCCACGAATAGATACATATTTTTTTTTTTTTTTATGTTATTAAAAAATGCAATTTAGAATTATATTTATTTATATTTTTTATTTATTATATTTATCAATAATGTATAAACTTTATACGGCGTGTTTTTAATCGGGACTACAAGTTGACCTCGAATGATACTCTTAGGCTCAACTCACACCAAAAGAGCGTCGAAGCGCAGCGAAGCGGAGCGCAGTTTCAGTGTCATATGAATTTTAACTTTATTTTCATTACTATAATACTTATTATCGCATGAGAAACTCGAACGAGTCGCGCGGATGCCCGCGGCGCCGCGGGAATTCCGGGACGCGCCTTCTCTACCGAGCGCGGGTCTGGCGCTTCGCTGCCCTTCGCCGCTCTTTCGGTGTGAGTTGACCCTAAATAGTTAAACACTGCGCGCGCTCTGCCCTCTATCTCATAAAATGGTTCAAGATATTAAAAAAATGACTAGACAAAAGTTGTTGAGAATTTAATCCTCAACAATATTTACAAACATACAAATAGCATAAAACCCATAGGAAACGAGATATTTGCAATAAATGTGTAAAAAATCGTTTTTTTGACCTTTGACCTTGGTATATCTGTTGACGCGGACACCCTACGATAAGTAGGTTTTGAGACAAGTTTTAGGCTGTCAAAATAAAGGTTTATACAAGTTTATAGCTGACTATCTCTCATTCCGAGATACTTGCCCAAATTCGACTTATTTTCCTGGACTAACTGTGTGAAAGATGATAAATATTATGGCTAGAAAGGGATTGACTACCGAGACAACGACTAATAGAGAAGTATCGATGATAAAGACATATTGCACCGACCACAAATAAAAAAATAAAAAAATGAAGTAGGTAAATGTGAAATTAAATAACTTACCATTAGGTTGTATGTTGTTGTCCAATCCTTTTCTACTGCCCGCGACGTGCGCACTCGCGAAAG
The DNA here is from genome assembly GCA_947363905.1 of Lithophane semibrunnea. Lineage (NCBI taxonomy): Eukaryota > Metazoa > Arthropoda > Insecta > Lepidoptera > Noctuidae > Lithophane > Lithophane semibrunnea. Next base: position 1,369,522 of record OX376212.1, on the reverse strand, counting down.
TGCACAGTAGCGACAAGAGAGCGACGAGAAGCGAAAGTGAGTTCATCATTGTTGCTATTCGATAATAGATGTCGCTAGTTGAGTATTTAGTTGCAGCCTGAAAAAGAATTAAGTGTTTCGTTAGTTCACTGCAATTGGACCAAGAATAGTTTTAAGATTTAGGAAGAGGTATTCCTGCAGGGCTAACATGACAAGCGCGAGAACGCTCTTTTTGTCGTTTTGTCGAAATTTGTCGTCGATTATGACGTCATTCTAATCCCTAACATGACCGTTATGCACGAGTATAACCGAAAAAAGCACTTTGACACTTCTCTATCTCGTGACGAGATACCGATGTAGCAAATTATTAAAAACAAATTATTTTTATGACAGCAACATCAGCTTAAGGTTCGGTTTCATTCATTCAATTTTACGCATGGAATTAGTATGTACTATATTAATTTTACGTCCACCTCTTTTATAACCGACTTTTTTTATTAAAATTAAATATTTTTCTTTGGCATGCCGAAATTAAAATACAAAATGACGGAAATTAAAATTAGTGGCACAATATAAGTTTAAATATCATTTCTTTTTCGATAAGTATTGTTGTCATAAATGAAAAAGAATAGATTACGATACGGTTAATACGTGGATAATAATGCCAATGAATTAAATTTCATCTTGTATACTCACTAAATAATCACCACAAATGACAAAGGGGCCGATGATCGCCATTTGATAAAGCGAAGGTTGATATTGTAACAATCACCATAAAACCCGTGTTATTGCAAATTTTGTTAATCACCACACTTGCCGAAAGGACTGATGTTCAGTTAAATATGCAGCTGGAGTTGATTTCACTATTATAACCACAAAAGACTAATCGTGGTTAATCACCATCCTATTATGTTGCGAAGGTATGATACTGCCATACTCCCTAATCCATAATCCCTCTACTTCACTAATCACCATAATTGCCAAAGTGACTGGTTATTACTGAAAGTGATGCTCATCTACTTAATAGTGCTCCCCTCCGCCACAGTTTCTCTCGTGGCTGCTGAAAGGAACTTTCGTTCCAATATAGATAGTAGTTTAAAACTAAGTTTTTTCCATTATGATATATTACATAATTATATTGCAAAATAAAATTAAATTAAAAAACAATTTAAGAAACTGCCATGTTATTATGGAGTTTTTTTTTTTTTTTTTTTGTTTAATAATTTTGTCTACTCATCTCGTCGTAAAAATCGACGACGAGTAAATGACAGAAGAATCGTAGATTATCTCGTGTTTAATTGTCAAAAGTCGAGATATCTTGGGTGTCATGTTAGGGTTTGTAGAGAAAACATCAAGTTTGACAGAACGAGTCGAGTATTTTGTATGGCAGCGCTGTCAGAAAACGAGAAAAGTGACGAAATAGACAAAAATTACTCACTCTCGCGTGAGTAGTTGTCGCGTGTGTCACGTTAGGCCTGCTGAAGTATTATTCTGATTAAGATCCTTCAGGAATGATGAAGTTGTGATTTACTATAGAGTTTTTAAGCAGAACCTTCGGGTGATGGGTTCAAATTCAAAGCAACGTGTCTGCACTTAGAAGACGTGACCTACGTACTAGTTCTTGCAGTTACCTGTATTAGGCATAGGCTCATTTATCATTTTGTTTATCGTAAAATATAGTAAAAATAAAGAAAATAAGCGTCCTTTGAGATGAGTAATCGAGCGTTGAACTTTACTACGCGGAACTCGGATATTTTTTTGATTGTGACCTACTGACCTTGAACTCGCAAATTCGTAATTATTTTTATAATTATTTTAGTCGTGGTTTATTTACGTCATCGATTGAACGTGCGATTGTGCGTGACTAATAATTTCTTTTTAACTTTTTTGTGATTTGCTTAGGCTTTAAAAAAGGTTCCTTGTGAATTAATATTGGTTTTTATTTTAAAAAAATCGTATTGTGTAGGCCCCTGTTTTGTGGAGGCCCGGGGGCCATGGCCCCTGTTGCCCCGCCTTAAGGCCGGCTCTGGGTAGGAGAATTGGCCTTTTATTTTCTATTTTTCTGTGTACTTCGTAATTGGCGTAATGTTTTGATTAATGTTTTATATTGTAATGTACCTACTGCGCGTACGACACGCGTGTGTGCGTGACGGGGTGCGCGCGCCCTCGCATCAACGAATAAATTAGTATGACACCTCGCCGTAGGTGAGTTTATGTTCCTTGGTATGACACTGACTCGCGTTTGGATTGCACATGCGCTACCCCCGCTCCCGATAAATACGTAACAGTGGCGACGAAGATTAAAACAACACGAAAATGTTTTCTAGTGGAGTTTTTGGTGCTATAACCAACTTTGACTACCTCACAAGCGAGTGGGATACCTACAAATCACGACTCACGCAGTGGTTTGTTGCGAATGACTTCAATAGGGAATATGCATGTATTTTTTTAATATTTTTACATCGTCAAATAATAGTAAAAAGAAATTCGTCGGCAAAAAAGCAATTTAAAGTATTTACATTTTTTTTTTAAATATCCATCCGATCCGGGCTATTTAAACGCCATCCATTTTGATTGACTTGACATTGACATTTTGATTGTTATCCCGGATTGTTACGTCACATCCGCTCTTAGCTTTTCAAGTATTTGAATTACCTTTTCAAGTATTTTATTATAAGAAATTTTGTTGAAAAATATTGATGGAGGCATAATTCTGAAGTAATATAGTTTAAAAAAAAAAGTATTTGACCCATATTTGAATCAAATGCCTATTCCCTCAAAGCCAAGGTTAAAAGAAAAGCAATATTGCTATAAATGTGACGATTTACTTTGCATTTGAGTTCCGGAATATACACATGACATTTCCGATCTCTTCTTTGATTATTCCTTGCACCTAAAAACATTTATCGTTTCCATAAAATCGCTTTATCCAAACAACGTCTTCTAAATTAAATTTTGGTCGTTTCCTTCCACCCTTGTTCTTACTCTGTAAGGACTGATTTTTCCTAACGGTCAGTGGAAGATCCTCGGATGTCCAAGCGACTTGAAGTGGATTAACTATGTCCAGCCGCGAGCGTAGAGGTCGACCGTAAACTACTTCTGCTGGAGATTTACCTGTGGTGCTATTTTTGGAGTTCCTATAATCAAATCAGAATTTTGCGATTTTTCCTTGTAGACTTTTCAGACCTTTTTATTTTAACGAAACTTTTAGCTTGCCCGTTACTTGACGGGTGGTAGACCGGTGATAAAACATGTTGAATACCGTTTAAACTGCAAAAATTCTCAAACTCCCTAGACGTGAACGAATTACCATTGTTCGTCACCAACGTGTGTGGTATACCTACTCTAGAGTCTCTAGACATAAAATCACATAGTCTACTGATAACAATTTTTGATCCATATGATGTTGTACTAACTGTGAAACATTCGACCCACTTAGAAAATGCATCTACTATAACTAAAAACATTTGGTTATGAAACCATTAAAGAAAATCCAAATGAATTCTATAGTATAAGGCATGCGGCGGCGCGGCGCGGCGGCGGCGGCGGGTAGGGCCACGGCGAGGGAGGCGCGCGGTGTGGCGAGGGACGCAGCTGCGCGCACACGCTTCCAACCATTCAAGCGTCGGTCGCGTCGGTCGCGTCGATTCCCGGAAACCAAAATTTTTCGCGTGCGCCTGCCTTCACTTTTACTACCCCGAAGTGCTGCGGGGCACAGCTAGTTATCTATAAAAACGGCCAAAAAACAAGTCTGTTGTATGAGAGCTGCCCTTAAATATTTGTTTTATTTTAATTTAATTATTTATTTTTAACTAAATATGCTGTGAATATTTCAAGCGTCTATCTATTGCAGTTATCAATGTCGAGCAAAAACGAGCAAAAAAAATCAAAATTTGTTGTATGGGAGCCCCCTTAAATATTTATTTTATTCTGTTTTTTTGTATTTGTTGTTATAGCGGCAACAGAAATACATCATCTGTGAAAATTTCAACTGTCTAACTATGTATTAAGGTTCATGAGATACAGCCTGGTGTCAGACGGACAGACAGACAGACAGGCAGCGGAGTCTTAGTAATTGGATCCCGTTTTACCCTTTGGGTACGGAACCCTAAAAAAGTCGGGTTTGTTCAAGCACTTATAACTCGAGAACTGCAGGACCGATTTTGATGATCTTTGATTTGTTGGATTTATCTCCGCCCATAATAGCAGAATAACTAAAAATCGGAAAAATTCTCGAAAAAAATATATGAAAAAAATTCGTTTTCTCATACATTCTTTATAGAATGGCTCTTTTGATGATATCTCGGGAGATAGGTAGGTAGGTATGTAGGTAGGTAGGGTAGGTAGGCAGGATAGGTAGGTAGGCAGGATAGGTAGGTAGGTAGGTAGGGCAGGGTAGGTAGGAAGATAGGGTAGGTGCGCCGTAGATAAGTAAGAGTAAGAGTGCGATAACATGAATACTTTTAGGAATAAGCTTATGAAGCATGTATGTACATGTACATTGTAGCTTCTAAACGCTCTGGAGGAAATTATATTGTTCTGTATTGATACACTAAATACTTTGTATCTCATTGTAAGCGGACTGTAAGTTCTTATGAGAAATAAACTTTAAATCGAAGTACGTAGTGCTACCCGTGCGAAACCGGGGCGGGCAGCTAGTATAATTATAAAATTATCGAATTTTCAAATTATATAAATTATCTAAGTATTTAAAAAATGGTGCTATTATCTTGTGTTTAACAATTTCGGAACACACAATATTCTAATAGGAAATGAAGGCCATTTGATCAACTGCAGATCAAAATTAAATTATAGAAGATTATAAAAATTGCTGAATAACGTTATGGGTATCCGTCTTGCAACATAATGATAATTATGTAAACATTTCGAAAAACCAAAATGGTAACTCAAAGTCCTTTCCCTCCAAGTTTCCATTGGTAAAAATCTAAACTAAAAGCAAAGTTGAGATACCGCAAACAAAAATAAGAAAAAAGATCACTCACCAATAAAAAAACAGAAACGGAACAAAAAATCCCCACTTGTCAATTATAATTACGAAGTAAAAACCTTTTTTGATTGTGTAACATCACTGTCAAGAAAGCTTGGCATTAAACGAATGAGTCAGTGCGGCGACGTTTATAAAAGGAGAAAAAAAACATGGCCGACAAAAAAGAGCGCGGAAAAACTTGTAACTGGCAGGTGTGAAGGAAGCGACGAAGGACGTGAAAGTACGTGTTTAAACTGTATTAGAGATGTGAGTTCCAACAAATACCAGTGGTATTCGTTTTTGGTATTAGAAAGGAATAACTCTCATAAATTATGTGTTTAATAATAATCAGTAATCACATAAGTTCATTTTCCGTGAGTTTAAAATTTTATCGACGTAATATCGCAAAGAGTTACGCGAAACAAAACAGATTGTCCCATTTTCAGTGCTTCAATTTTATTAAAGTCCCAGAATATAATATTGTAAAAGTATAAGCAGGAGCTTATACTTTTGGTGGTGTGGTTTTGCATTAAGAAAGAGAGTTCATAATCCACGATGTTTGAGCTCCAGTTATACAAATAAATTAATTTGTTGCACATCTTGAAAACCTATTAAAGCAATGCTATAAAATTGGGATTCAGGCGAATAATCACATCTAGAAAAAAATCAAAACCTGAGCTAAGAATGTTTAAAGTTCTGAAGAAACTTTGAGGCCGATAACTTTATTGTTACTTTATACTTACTATTTGATTGTATGTAGTGAGTCATAAGTTACGTCTCCTCCAATGCTAAAGGATATTGATTAACTGGAGGTCCTGGTTGCATCAAACTCTCACGTTATGATGGAGTTGCCGGATTACCTAATCACACACAATCAGTAGAGCGATGTGTAAAGATGGTCACTGAAGCTTCGATTACTAAGGCTTGATCCAGTCCTTCGATAAAAATAAAAGAAAAATACCACTGTGTGTAAACTTTGCTAAATTGTTTTTAGCGCTCTCTGCGTCACATATAAAATCTTCAATCAAATCAATATGTTCTTTAAGTTTTGCTAGATTAACTTAAGCCCGTGGCTAAGTAATAACAGCCGCACCGGTCGATCCAACAGGTTAAGCTACGCTTGCCGGGGTTGGTCCGTGGATGGGTGACATTCTTTACATACCGAGACTCCTCCGTGTCTCGAAAAGTAATTTAAGCCGTTGGTGTTGGCTGTTATTCGTGGATCTATAACGATCGTTACGGGTCGTCAGAAGCTCGAAAGTCTGACAACCAGTCTTTCCAAGGGGTATCGTATTACCCAGTTACTGGGTTGTGGAGGTCAGATAGGCAGTCGCTCCATGTAAAATACTGGTATTCAGCTGCATCCGGTTAGACTGGAAGCCGATCCCAATATAGTTGGGAAAAGGCTAGGCAGATTGACCTGCATAGGTACAGGTGCATGCACAACCGCTATTAGAATGCATCAGAAACAATATTAAAGTATTTCGATAGAACATAAGTAATGGGCATTCAATCCTTGATTGTGCTATTTTCACTAGGAACCGCAAGTCAGATATATTCCCGATTCCAGATATAGTCAGATATATTCTCAGATTTACTAGTGGAAGTAAGTGGAAACGAGCGCATCGATCATTGTAAATCGGATAAGGAATTTTAAATATGGATGGTCAATGTCCTTATTAATGAGATTAATGCTGATTAATATGATTCAACGGCTCTAATCCATGCTCATCATCATCAGAGGCCTTAAATTTCGAAAGTCGGTTAGTCGGTGGCAAAAACCAAAAATACAAAACCGAGTCATATTTGGAGTTATTATTTTTATTCCAAAGAACGGGCACTGGGTCGCCTTAGGGGCGGAGTTTTACACTTTACACTATGATGATAGTTTTACACTTGACACTTTACACTATGGAGTCTTACACTATGAACAGCAAACAAAACAATTTTTTTTTTGGCGTTGTATTATAATAGTTATCTGTGTTTTTGGTAAAAATAGAAGTTTTTTTAAATATCATCTCATGGTTTTCGAATAAAGCAACAAATTCTTTCCAGAAAAGATTTTCATCCGAGCCATCCGAGCTAACATTTTGGAAATATAGAGCGTTTTTTAAAAAAGTAAAAAAAAACAAAAGCTCCTACGAGTATCTCGGAAACGGCGCGTCGATCGTAATGCTTTATAAAAACGTTTTTGCCCAGCAGTGGACCAAAAACCCCAATATATTTGTATTATGCTACAAGCAAAATAATACTTTATTTTAACTTTATATACAACTGTGCCCCGCGTAGGTCTCGATCCCGTGGGAATATACGGATAAAACGTATCCTATGTCCTATTCCAGGTCATGGTCTACCCGTGTGCCCATACTCACCTCTCGATTAGGAAAAGCCACCGCCGCCGCCGGCGTCGAAGGGTTCGCGTAATATACTCGTGATAACTTCGAAATTAAATGTCCGATCCGAATGAATTAAAAAGTTTTTTATTGCTACATAAATACCCTCGATGTTGAAACTATTTATTTGAATAAGAATTAATATTATGTTGATAAAACTCCTTCGCAAATAATGCATTAATTTCGAACAAATTTGATTACCATAAAAAAGGTTATATAGAGTCAATCTTAAAAGATAGTCATATGCTGTCGCGGATTTTTTTTAGAACTTTTAAAGAGGAACAATTCCATCATACATGATATTTGCGTAACGGCAGCGCACGCAACGGAAGCTCTCAAAAATAAATATTTTTTCCCGTTTTTGCAACATTTTTCATTTATGCTCCGCTCCTATTGGTCGTAGCGTGATGTTATAAAAACAAGCAATAAAATCTGTAGAATTTTCGTATTACAGGCGGGGAACAAACAAAAGTTACACCATATTTCAGGTTATTGGTTTGTTCCCCGCCTGTAATACGAAAATTCTACAGCGTTTATTGCTTGTTTTTCTCTTTTAAGTTATGCGTTTTTGCAGGTGGGTTTTTTGTTTTTTAAATAATTTGTTTTATTTCAAGCTTTTTAGTTTTATTAAAAATAAACAATAATTTTGATACAAAAATTAAATTATCTAATATAATTTTGAATGATCTGAATTGGTGGTCACAAAATATTTCCACAACTTTCGATTCAATAAGGGCTCAAGCATTCACATTAGAAATATTCACTGATGCGTCCAGGACCGGCTGGGGCGCTTGTTGCAATAACGAACGCATTAACGGCGCTTGGAAAAATTCAGAATTAAAGTTTCACATTAACTATCTCGAATTCTTAGCGGTATTCTTAGCATTAAAATGGTTCGTTCGCAATTATTCTGACTGTGCTATATTATTAAGTATTGATAATACAACAGCCATTAGTTATATTAATCGTATGGGCGGAATACAATTCCCACATTTGAACGATTTATCCCGATCTATTTGGCAGTGGTGCGAGAGGAAAAATATCTGGTTAGTAGCGTCTTACATAAACACACATGATAATGTTATAGCCGGCGAACAATCTAGAAAAATTAACATAGACACAGAATGGGAATTATCAAATTTAGCATTCCAATTGATAACACAAGAATTAGGCCAACCAGAGATAGACTTATTCGCCTCTCGCACTAACGCAAAATGTGAGAACTATGTGTCTTGGCGACCAGACCCCGATGCCATTACAATCGACGCCTTTACAATAAGCTGGCGCGATAAACACTTCTATGCCTTCCCGCCATTTTCTGTGATATTAAAATGCTTACAAAAAATTGTTTTAGACAAAGCCGAAGGTATTTTTGTTTTTCCTATATGGCCATCACAAGCCTGGTCTCCCCAGTTAAAGAGTATGCTTGTTTCGGACATAGTTATTCTGAAATCAAAAAGGTCTTTTATCTTCCCGTTTCAGAACACACCATCCACTTTACAAGTCGCTTACCCTGGGTGCCGCGGTGCTCTCCGGCTGGCGTTCACGCAGCGAGGGACGCCTCCAACCGCTCTCGACTTAATGTTAGCTTCTTTGTCTCAAAATACTGTACAGCAATATAATGTCACGTTTAAACTGTGGTGGGAATTCTGTACAATTAATAAGTATTAGCGTGTTTGAGGTGTCAATTCGACGGGTTCTTTTTATCCGATCAATTTAATAAGGGAGCATCGTACGGTTCCCTTAATAGTCATCGCTCTGCCCTATCGCTACTTCTAGGAAATAGTGTCGGAGCAGACGACTGCATAAAAAGGCTACTAAAAGGAGCATACAAGTTGAGACCGTGTGTACCCAAGTACACGAGTACTTGGGATCCCCAGGTGGTACTCAACTTATCTCTAATTGGTTCCCAAATGAAGATCTCCCAATAGAAAAAATCACTAAGAAATTAACTATTTTGCTAGCTATTTGCACAGCTCACAGAGTTATCTCTTATCAAGACCACAAACATTAAAATAAATTCCAGAGGCATCGAAATAATCGTAACTGACATAATTAAGACATCGGCACCTGGCCGAGATCAACCAATTTTACTTCTACCATACTTTTTAGATAAACCAAGCATTTGCCCGGCTACGACACTAAAAGATTACCTTCAAGTGACTAATGAAATGAGACCTGAAAGAGTACCTAATTTATTCCTAACGTTTGAAAGGCCCTATAGAGGTGCCACAGCGCAGTCAATCAGTCGCTGGATAAAACAAGTTTTGTGTGAGAGTGGCGTGGACGTGACGACAGACATTCAGCGCGCATAGCACGTGTCATGCCGCTACGTCCACGGCGCACCGCGCCGGTTGGCTGGACAGGACAGCCGCTTCCCAAACGTTCGCCAAATATTATCGTCGGGCCATACGCGAAGAAAATTCTTTCGCAAGTTCGGTTAGTTTTCCACCAAATCCAGATTAAATAAAGACTGATTAGCGCCTACTTATAGTATTCCAGGTGTGTAGGTTATAAACCTAAATAATTATAATTGTGATTGAAGTTGATTCTAGATTAAGATTGCAATGGTCTATGTATTATGTATAATAGATTACCGATTAATAATTATTATTAAAGGAAAAAAGGTTTATGTTAAATACACAAATTATGTAAACAATTTATGTATTATTTTTATTAGCAAAACTTCACCTCTAAACATCCACGTTGTGAATGTTATATCTGAAGAATGAAGCGATGCAATATAATATATGATCAAACTAACTTCGGCAAGTGAAGTTCGATCGATATTATAATTATTAATCGCTTCATTCGAAGATATAACACCCACCCACCCTATTTCCCTATAAAAGGAAGATTTTGCTAAACTTACTCTAAAAAAAAATGAGACTTGAAACGCAGATCGTAGATAAAATTAGATAAATTTTAATTTTAAAACCGAAACTTGGCTAAATAGTAGTAGCACATTTTCACATGAAAGAACTTTGATTAAAAAACTTTCCAAAAACCAAACTCACCATGAGCTCACCATTAATTGCCCGCTCTCGAAGCAACGTAATTAACATAAACCAACGCCACACGTAATGTATCCCGAACAGAATATGTTCATGAGTTCGAAATTCGATTCGAAAACCGCGGATTCCCTATTCGAAATTGGGACGCGCGCGCATGCTAGCGGCCAGTACGAGACTGATCTAATGGATGTTACAAAACACAAACCCGACAGACAGACAGACAGACAGACGACACACCCGCAGTGAACAAAAATGCGTGGGTTCACTGAAAAATTGAATCATGTACTTACATTTTATTTTACATTCGCATTCGCATTCTCAACCCTATTTTTTGGAATACAAGGTCGGTTTTACGTGGGCGATAAACGACTCGCCAAGAATCGGCTCGAATTCTATGTAGTGTCCGACAGAAATTGTTTGTTTAGTGCAAATAAAGCGATCATTGACTGAAGACGTTGTTTTCTTCCGCTAATCACCTGCATTCAATAGTGCACCAATAAGGTGCACTATTGAATGGACATATGGTCCATCGAGCGGATTAGTATAGCCGTTACCTCTTTAATTACGTGAATATTTGCAACAAAGATCTAATATTGGAATCGAAGAAATACAACAGTGAAATAACTTTAAAACATTTCGAGGATTGTGTGCGACGAACAATTATAAAAGTGATGCTTCGGACGAATAAATAGTGTGTTTTATATAACGAGCTGCTCGGCTGTCCAAAATCAAAACCTAGCAAGTGGTTACAGTAGACCAAAAAAATGAATTGTCTACTTTAAGGGCATGCCATTTCAAAACGACTTAGCTCGTTGGGAGTGATTTCAAAATGCGCAGTATATGGTTGGCTATAAAAACAGTATTAGTATTGTGCTTATACTCTTTGTTGTGTGTAAGAGAACAGTTACTTAAGAATAAATGGTTTTATGAAGTCAAGTACCTATGTTATTTATGGAAACAATTTTAAAAACCTAGTATCATTTCAATTTGAATCTTAGATAAATGTAATAAGAGCCACACCACGCGTCGTCGTGAAATAATCTTACTATACCTTTATGTATTAAGATTCATTTTATTCGATCAAAACGATATTCATAAAACAAAAGCGCAACACATATTTTAGCTTTAGACAGACACTAGCTCAAGACTATATGGCTATACTAAGTACTTGTCAAGACAAAGCCAACGAGTCCAAACACGATGGTGCTATCTTGTTTGGTTGAGGAGTTCCTATGGCCACCTTCCGGCTCCATCATAAGATCACGGACACTGCCTAGTATAAAGCACTTGTCAATGCTCAACGAATTCAAATACGACGGTGCTGTCTTGTTGAGGAGTTCCAATGGATACTTTCCGGCTCCATCACCAGACTCTGGATACTACCTTGGGCTATACTAAGTACTTGTCAAAACAAAACCAACGAGTCCAAACACGATGGTGCTATCTTGTTTGGTTGAGGAGATCCTATGGCCACCTTCCGGCTCCATCACCAGACCAGCAACATGGTATTATTTTTCAAAATTTCTCTTTAGTTGTATAAGTATGCCAAGTTACAGCACAATCAGATGCCAGGAAGTTCTTGATAAATGGATGACAATTAGAGTTACTAGAAACGCATATGGCCACCTTCCGGCTCCATCATCAGACCTTGAACACCACCTAGTGTCAAAGCACTTGTTAATACATAACCAATGAGTCCAAACACGATGGTGTTATCTTGTTTGATTGAGGAGTTCCTATGCCTAACTTCCGGCTCCATCATCAGACCAGCTCCATGGTATCATTTTTTCAAAATGTCTCGGTAGTTGTATGAGTATGCCAAGTTTCAGCTCAATCGGATACCAGAAAGTGCTTGAAAAATTGATGACAAAAGGAGTAACCGGAAACACATACGAACAGAGCAAGCTAATATAAAGCTTATAATAAAAACGCGACATTGGTTGGTTGGTATTCATCAATAGCACAGATATTATAATACTACGTATCACAGATATTATAATACTTAATAGAAAATACTCAACAAAAAATAGTTTTTCTCAAAACTCCTCGGATAGATATTATTGAGCTTTGGATTACAGACTCGTATAAACCCAAGGTACATAATGCACTATGTGTCCATTCTGGGCAGCACTTGGTCCAACTCCCATATATGGATGGTCAAAGTCCTTTCGAATTCATGGCTACTAAAGAGAGCGAGGCGGTTGAGAGTGACCTGTGTTCGTATGGGGTTGTTCGCTTTGCTAATTTACGTCCACACGTATGAACCAAATATTCGGTGCTCGATGTTCGTGTTCACAGTGTTATGTTCGTTCGTGCGTACAGTCACGAGCACCAATATGTATACACTTAGCAACTTTTAAACGTGATTTTCTCCGACTGTATTGATTGTTATTTTATATGTTTTGAGGAACATACTATTTTGGCCCTGTAACAGGCAGGTATTACGAACCGCTCCCGCCACAATCCGCTTGACAGGCGAAGGTTCTAGACTAATCTAGAACCGGAAGGTTCTAGATTAGTCTAGAACCTTCGCGCATGACACATTTCAACTGACGTCTGTCAAGTGCTCCGCAGCTGGTAGGAACTAACTAAGCCATCTCTTCGACCCAAAACCCTAGTGTTTACGTATATACCTGGTGTGTATGTTAAAGCCCCAATATTATTATGATATAGATATCATCTCAAAGTTGTAATCGTTATTCCACGAGAAAATCATTATTGAATTTTGCTGATTGTATAAATATTTTTGCTCGTGACTACACGGCGGAAAGGTGGTCTAAATAAAATGTTTCGTTTTATATTTCAATCATTCATTTATTACCTCGTTATGTAAGGAATACAATGTGTTGGCAGCTACCCACTGCATAGGACGATGATAGTAATATACTAGTAATATATTAAGTATTATTCACAAATTAAAATTTACACAATTTTGTAATACTAATAACTTAGTTATGTACAAAAGTATTGGTGACTTTTATTGCTTTGTTTTAATGCTTTTGAAATATCAAAATTAAATAACATAAAATAACTTTGCATGCTTTTATCATGAGAAATAAAAATGTCAGCTAGTAATTAATAAAAATAAATAAGAAAGAATTGATTGGAAATTAAAATAAATTATTTATCAACTTCATAAAATATAAATTTAGTTTTTATAATAACGTATCGAATTTAAACACCAATGCTTTTGCATCAAACCGCAAAAACTATAGAATACTAATACATTAATTTCATAAAATAATTCGATCACAATTAAAATTGAACTGAATACAAATAATATTATAAGTATTATAATTACACAATGTACAATTCTATACAACTTAATATTTAAGCTTATAGCTGGCTTGACCATAGGACATTAGTGGAAATGAAAACTAATATCATAATCATAGTTTTTAAAATGCATTTCGTGAATATAATTATCTCATGACGAATATGTCATCTTCTGAAGGGCGGGGCATATCTGTATGCGCGACAATTCATTAGTTTTCTAATCAATGCGAGTAGTGGTCGTACTAAATGGTAATAGTAATATCGATCATTATTTTAACACTTCAAGCGCTGATACTAATGAATAAGAACGTGTAGTGAACGAAATTTGGGTTGGATGTCTGACCAAACCACGAAGGACCAAACCAAACCAAGTTTAAAAACACGGTATATAATCATTTGAATAGCCCATTCCTCCAGCAAATGTCATAAGACAGAACTTCTCATGATGCCGATAGAAAATAGTAACGATATCAATCGACGGCATCGTACTATTAATTTGAATAACCTCAGAAAATCTTTAGAAACTTCAGGGTACTTTAGTTCTTATTGCCAAGCTCAGTAGAAACTAAATCGTACGACATAATTGATTGACAGAATCTATTGATCGAATGTTTATGCTCCATGCAGAGCAAACTATGCTTCGGTTTTCTAACGACATTGAATAAAATACTTTATTTTCAGCGTTTTTAAGTGCAAAATTGAATAAACATCAATAGAGATATCTAACGGCTCTTAAGCTCGCGCCCTATCTTTTGCACTTTAATCCGGTAGTAATACAATTTATTATGCAATGCATCAGAAAGGTTTTTGCTCTGTGCTAGCATTTGCATCACCACATCATCCCGCGACAAATTCCACAGATTTATAAATAAATTGTAGACCTCTCCTTTTCTGTCAATCCTAGGTCACCAGCTAAACCATAGTAAGGCACCAAAATAACTATGTAGTTACTAAAGTTACTGAAATTTTATGAAAAACAACAAGATGACGTTTGAACATTTTATACACACATATAAATGCTAATTTTAATGCGATTGTGTTTTAAAAGATAAAGCTTAAGACAGTCAGAATCAGTGAGTAAAGTTAAAAGGACCAATTTATGTCATTATTTTGGGCTCAGAATTATAAATTCCCTTAATATCCTAGTCATTCTAGAAATTGAACATCCCGGGAGTACTAGGAATTGGACATTTAAGGATTTGGACATATGGGAATTGGTTAGTATGGAACTTTGACATTAGGGGAATTGGACATCCTAGGAACTGAACCGGGAATTGGGCAGTTCGAAATTGCTAGATATTTAGGGAATTGAAAATTCTAAACTATTATTAGTAGTTAGTGTTCATCCAATATAAAAAAATAACATTGCATAGTAAACATGTAATAGTTAAGTGCAAAAATATAGCTTCTATGGTAAAACCCATCTAGTAGCTACTTATCCTGACTGCCTAAAACACTATCTACTGTTTTACTCAGGTATCTGTAGAAACGAAATCGTAAGTCAAACCGGATAAAATAAAATATTTTTTACACCTCGTATAGGGATTAAATAATTTTGGCAGTTTTCTTATAATCTGAATTAATTTATTAATAACAATAATCTTTCGCCAATTTATTTAAGACATCCTTTTCGAGTTCCGAATTACGGAATTCTCAGATCATTTCTATGACACATCCGCTAAGAATCTACAAATTAATGTGCAACGGAATTAAAATCCGTGACTACTATTTTATTTTATTATACTAAAGAATAATACATACACATTGAATTAAAAATGCTATCAATTCATTAATTTAGACGGAATAAAAATAAATGAATGAGTATATTATACGGAATTCAGTATCATATCATTCTCATTGCTCAACAATATTGAGCTAATACACACTGAAGTAGAAACTTTAATTGGAGTCCAAATTATGGCAATACCACTGACAGATAAAATTACTATGATAGCGGTCAAGTTATGTATATTTTTCAACGCCAAGAGCCCAGATATGTTTGTCTCACTCTCACATCTTGAACACTATCGCTATCTTTCATACGTCTAATGATTATATAGCGCCATCTCACTCTAAAACATCGTTATTAGACTCCCACTAAAGTTTCAACTTTCCTACAAAAAAAACGTTCTGATTATTCTTAAAAACTTGTAAAAATCACATGTCTTTTAATACAGACTTCAATATGGCGCCTTCCGTGTTTCTGGTCTGGTTGACACCGGTGTCTAGACTTTGCGAGATCACTCTCGGATCTCTGTCAGAGTCTCGTGAGAGCTGGGATGAAGTTTCTATGGCGTCTATGTTTTGAAACAGAAGGTTATTCGAACTGTTTGATGCGGTGCGACTGTGTCCTGTTTTTGGTAGATTTGGGGGTGGTCCTGTAAAAGATAGAAATTATTATAATTAACTAATTATATTGATCTGAATGCACTTAGATAGATCGGTAACGATTATAATATACTGGACTTCCGTAAGAAGACATCGCATCGTAAACTCTAGAAAGCGGAGGTCTTTTCCCAGCACACAAAGTAGGATGACAAAGATTTATTTTTTACTCGTACTAGCTTCGAAATCCGTTCAATGGTTTAGGCGTCAAAAGGTAACATACAGACAGACAGAGTTACTTTCTAATTTATAAAGGTATGGATAGTATGGATGGTTAAATTTTAATTTAAATAAGTTTAAATAATAAGAAAACGTGTTACGCCGACCCCAAGTATTATGGGACAAGGGCAGGAAGATGATGAGAAGTAGCGATGGGCGTTGAATCAATGAACTAGTTGAATCAACCGTTGATCTCCGGTCAACGTATTAACGATAACTGTTTATGAATCAGCTCGTTGAATTCGTCAACGACGTTTATGAAGTTGATTCGTTTATTATTTAACTAAATTCGAGAACGCAAACGCAACGAACTGAGCAAATTAAAAAAAGTTTCATAATTGAATGAAAATGTTTCAAAATTAGCATTACCTATATCAGGTCAGTAGTTGTAGCTCAGAGACTAGTTAAACTCGTTGAACGTCGCGGCGTTGAATAAAAACCGTTGATTGATTTAACGGTTTACTTTGTAAGTTGACATTAGTGCGAGTTAACTCGTTGACGAATGTAACTAGTTGACGAACTTAAATCAACGTTGACGTTTCGTTAACGGAAAAACGACCCATCGCTAATGAGAAGGGTAAGTGCTCACAAGGACAAGGAGTCTTCCCACAACGAGAGAAGTGAGAAAGGGGAGGAGCGGAAGAGGAAAGGGAGGAGAGGGGTGTTTTCGGAGTATAGTCGTAACTATACTTATTTCTAGCGCCGAATTGCTAAGTTTAAAATGTTTGGGTGCTTGTGAAATTAAAGGTATATCTTATACAAGCTTCCACCCGCGGCTTCGCCCGCGTGGTATGTCGATAAAAAGTAACCTATCTCCTTCCCCGGGATACCATCTATCTTGCCAAATTTTATCGAGATCCGTTCAGTGGTTTAGACGTGAAAAGATAACATACAGACATACAGAGTTTGAATTAAAACTGAACGATGCAGTCGTCAATAGTCGATTGTAACAACATTCTATCATGTTGGCTGCGGGTCTACGCCAACCTAATAACAAACTATCTTATTTTTTAAGGTAGGCATTCAAATGTGGCATTTGATTTAATTTGTTAACCCAAACATTTTCACTCATAGTTAAATCAGTCCTTACCTATAGTAGAATTCTTCCTCGAACTCGGCGTGGTGCTTCTACTCCCGTTGCCTTGCGCTAACGTCATCATGTTCGGCAGAGCAGCCCTAGGCCTGGACTCGTTCTGTAAGAACTTCACGAACTCAGCCGCCAGGCTGTCGGGGGCTGTGGTGGAGCGCGACAGGCCGAGACGCTCGCACTCTTGTTGGTTGAAGTCTAGAACTGTTGAGAGGACGCGAAGGACTTGTGTTCTGAGGGAGAGTAAGAAGGTTTTTGTTAATTTTGTTGTTTTTTTATTTGCATGAATAAGGACACTTTAATTATTTTATTTTTTTTGGCTATTTGACATAGCCAAATATAATAATTAAAAAAAAAACAATAATTTTAAAATTAAATTACAAAATTATTCCTTACTTGTTAGTACTATTCCCACCAGCAGTCATCACATAGTTGATCACGAGGTTCTTCACAAGGTTCTTATCGACCTTATCCTGCTGGTTTGATATCGCGTTGTAGTACCGCTCCTCAGCCGCCGCTACTGATGTCTGGAGAGTCCGAACTGGGTAAGCAGTGAAGGGTTAAATGTAGTATTTACTTGACTAAACATCGTCTACAAACAAAACATATTTCTCGCCGGAAAACAAGATTATTTTGCACAAAATATTCCGTGGCTAAATGTTGGAGCCGTTTACGTGAAAAATGTGGTTAAGAAAGCCATCTTAAACACGTAAAAGGAATATTGCAGATCCCTTTTTTACAGACACTGCATATTTTCGACTAAAATACAATAATATACACAATAAAAATCATCAGATAGCATTTAAAATGTAAAGAAAACTATTCTACTCTTACCATGCATCTAGCACATCTTCGTTCGAAGCTTCGTTGCGTGTGCGCACACGACCTCAAAGTATTATTCAGCCACTGGGTAGGGCCCCGGAAACCGTTCAGACAATTTTTAAGACCTCTGTAAAAGGTCACTAAAAGACTTTTCAGTCACTAAATATCAGTCGTAAACCTTTGGGTTTTTTTGTCCACTGATGGCCAAAAACGTTTTTATAGAAGACTAGCAATGTATAAAGTATCACTAGGCTTTCTATAATTCGCAAATCATCATAAAATCATTCTCATACACTGTGCATGATGATATCATCAATGTAAACTACTACAATTCGCTAACTTGTGCAGTTGTCATATATTTCCAATTTGAGGTTGTTGTATAAATGAGAAATATATGAACAAACTGCAAAGATCAACAAATTGCAATAGCATTGCATGTTTCTGCCATTTATATCGTAGAATAACTGCGACAGTGACATTCACTCTAGCTGATAAAACCCTCTTGGCAAATCGATTCAGGATTTTTCATCGACCGATATTTTATGAGAATTTTAAGCTGGTAACTAAAACATTAGCGATAAAAACTTATGTGTGAGCGACTCCCGTCTCCCTTTTATTAATTCCACCAGTACCTGAAGTAATACTCAGAGGCAATGCGGCGATAACGGTGATCTTCTACGTTCTACTCTTCTAAGGAACTCGGAGCATTCAAAATAAAATAAAAAACTAAACTTGCTTTGGATGTTCCTTCAGAAGTAAAGGGCTTCTTTATCTCTGAAGACTCAACATAATTTTAGGCCCGCTCTCACCACAATTAACTGAATACATTTAACGCTAGACATCATTCTGTTTCGGTAAGTTCATACGATTGTCAGAAATGGTATGATGTTTTAAACTCATATAGCTCTAAAAGTATTTAATAATTTGTGATGCCTTAGTACGAAAACATTGATATAATTTTCATAAGTCTTGGTCTTTATATCAAGATTAACGGTTATTTTTTTTTATATCTGTATCCAAAACAAGTTAAAACATAAATAAAAAAACAACATTCACAGAACACTCATACAACATCGAGGTGCTGCAAGACGGTAACTTGCATGTGCTTCATCAAAATATTATAATGCGGTTGAAGATGAGACTCTCAGATTATATTCAATTTTAATAATGGGTATTTTTTTTTAATAAATTGGATTTAGGTATCGGATGTTGTGGATCACCGTAACTCTCAAAACATGATTACTTTTATTTGAAAGAATATCTGGATTATTATTATTTTCAGCACATTATTCATATCAAAATATGGAAAGTAGATTACAAAAAGCATAATTTAAAAAACAAATATTGCAACACTGAGAGTCACAACCCCAAAAAAACATACACAAAAATTCTCAAAAAAAAGCGCAAAAAAAATGGTGAAAACACATAGACGACACGACGTGAAGCCGATACCCTCAGTCAAACCCCATATGGTAATCTGAGTATCGCGGGCCGCCATTACCATCTGTCAAAGTGACAGCTGTCAGAGTGACGTCTATCATAGTGACAGGTGACGGCGGCCGCTGCGTTCAAAACCTCACAGTTACCAAATGAGATTAAACCGAAGTAGGCGGAAGCTCTGGTCTTGATTCTTGGGAAGCTGCTTGTTTTTATAGCGTACAGCGATGATACACATTTCTATGATTTGCATACGATTCCAAGATATTACTTCGTATGACATTATTTATATTTGCTACTTGTTGAATTAATAGTTACTTACTATTTTTCTTAGAAAATTAATGATTTTGTTTTAAACGCCATCGACGAGGCGCTTGACCGCAAAAATAGCATTAAATTGTGTTTTTAATAGGCAACAATTTCTAAATTCTCCCACAACTACATCAACTCTTATCTAGCAACGTTTTCTTTCCAACAACAAAGCGGCAAACAACATTGCGTGTTATTGATTACTGCCTAATAAAAACAGCTTAAAAAAAAAACTGGCCACAAACATAGACACACGTGTAAGCTTGACACATAAAAACAAAGTTATTTACTGACTTACATGTGTCTGTTGTATTGTGCGAGCCGAGACCTAGCCGCATACCAACGGGTAGTCTGGGCGATATCACCCCAGAATTACCAGCTGATATTTGGCCGGGAAACGGTATAAGGCTGGTCTTTACTACTGCTTTATGGCTATGGGTTTGGGTGGGTACCGATTTGTGATATTGCAAGAACATCATCTGCCTAGCCTTTTCCCAACTATGTTGGGGTCGGCTTCCAGTCTAACCGGATGCAGCTGAATACCAGTATTTTACATGGAGCGACTGCCTATCTGACCTCCACAACCCAGTAACTGGGTAATACGATACCCCTTGGTTAGACTGGTTGTCAGACTTTCGCGCTTCTGACGACTGGTAACGACTGTCAAAGATCCACAAATGACAGCCGGGACCAACGGCTTAACGTGCTTTCCGAGGCACGGAGGAGTCTCGATATGTGAAAATGGTCACCCATCCACGGACCAACCCCGGCAAGCGTAGCTTAACCTGATGGATCGACCCGAGCGGCTGTTATTACTTAGCCACGAGCTCCTCCGGTGTGATATTGCAAGAAAATGTGCCAAAATCAGCATCAAACAACTGTAATTTTACATCGCGTCTGTATTCCCCGAAAGGTTTAGCAAGTTTGTAGTTCACCCACATGTCGCTAGTTATGCAAAACTCACATGTTATAGGAAGCGAACATATTGCCATCAACAGGACAGAAAAAATCGACGATGGATGGACTGTGTGAAAGATGATATGGCTAGAAAGGGGGTGACTATCGAGATGACGGCTAATAGAGAAGTATGGAAGAAAGGGACATGTTGCACCGACCCCAAATAAATTGGGATAAGGGCAGGAGAATGATGAGGACAGAAAAAAAACTCCGGAAAAAATATGAATTAAAAAAACGAAATCTTTTTCCTATAATGCGAAATGTGTATACGTGTTTTATAGCTTAATAAAAATAATTTCAAATACAAGGTTGAACTTACAAATCTCACAAATCAGTACCCATATTTATATTACAATGAAATCAGTCAGATCTAATCTATATTACGAAGAATACACTATTTATTAGGGTTGCACTGACATTGAAATATTATCATAATCAGTCATAATCACTAAACGATCGACACAAAACAATGTTTTAATCACAAAATTCAAACTAATTTTAGCATTCAAGTCTAATCTATTAAGGATTTCTGGGGTTTATTTTCGTTGTATCTCATTGTGGAAATGCATTTTGGATATCCATTTAGATTAATCCATTTTATCTTTGACACTAATAATAATTATGAAATTGTCAGAATCTTCCACAGTACAAGCATGTTTTGAATATCTAACTCCTTATTTTTGTTGCAAGAAAATGTAATCACAAAATATAGATAACTATAGAAGGTCGGGTCGATACAACGAGCGATACATCATGCGCATGCACACATAGACTTGCACGTTCGGCAATCTCAAACAAATGCCAGTCGCGAGTGCGTACGTGAAGCGTGTGCATGTGTGCGCGCGATTTAGCTCGTTGTCTGGAGCTGCCTTCTGTACCTATCTATTTTATTATCTAATCCTCGGTTTCAGGCTGCTGCCTGATCAAGAAAACCTGCCTTCCAACCTCATGTTTATTGTGATTGGTTAACCAAAATAAAAACAGACAACCATCTTCTTGTCTTCTTGACAATAAAATTGACAACCACTAAAATTATCACTCAAAAACCAGGGAACAGCCACACAACCGGCGACTCCTTGACAATTCGGAAGTGCCTGTAATTATCTTAATTGACATAAGCTTTTACTTTGACAAATTCAAAAATATAGACATCAATAATGCATTTCAACAATCCAAACACATCCCCCCATTTCATGTACCCATCAGACCCTAACATACCTTGTTCCTTCAGGTCATTGATCTCGGCTCTCTTGGTCTCCACCTGATCACCGAGTCTGGAAGCCGCTTGGAGACCAGCTAAGGACTCTTCGAGCTTGGTGTTGAGTTTTGAGATCTCCGTCTGAAGAACATGGTTCTCGCGTTTGAGATCTTCAATTTTGTTTCTGATTTTTTCCGTCGCGGCGTGAGTGTCGCGTTCTTTGTCTGGGGAAAGCAATTTTGATATTATAGCAAGTTAATTTTTAGGGTTCCGTACCCAAAGGGTAAAACGGGACCCAATTACTAAGGCTCCGCTGTCTGT
Source organism: Lithophane semibrunnea (assembly GCA_947363905.1). Lineage (NCBI taxonomy): Eukaryota > Metazoa > Arthropoda > Insecta > Lepidoptera > Noctuidae > Lithophane > Lithophane semibrunnea. The sequence continues at coordinate 1,347,138 of OX376212.1, read as the reverse complement.
CTGTTTGTCCGTCTGTCACCAGGCTGTATCTCATGAACCGTGATAACTAGACAGTTGAAATTTTCACAGATGATTCTGTTGCCGCTATAACAACAAATACTAAAAAATATAATAAAATAAATATTTATTTATTTCGTTTTTGCTTGATATTGAAAACGGCAACAGGTAGACGCTTGAAATATTCACAGAATATTTAGTTACATATTGACTTTAAAAATAAATAATTAAATTAAAATAAAACTTCACTTTAAAAATAAATAATTAAAATAAAACAAATATTTAAGGGGGGCTCCCATACAACAAACGTGATTTTTTTGCCGTTTTTATACATAACTAGCTTCCGCCCGCGGCTTCGCCCGCGTGGTATGTCGATAAAAAGTAGCCTATGTACTTCCCCCGGATACCATTTATCTCCATGCCAAATTTTATCGAAATCCGTTCAGTGGGGTGAAAAGATGGTACGGAACCTTTCGTGCGCGAGTCCGGCTCGCACTTGTTGAGTTTTTAAAGTTGTGTTATCTGGGGTACTTTAGTACCACTCACCTAATTGGAACTGCTCCAGCACCACCTGCAGGTTGGTCAGAGCAGCTTCGCTTCTTTCGCGAGCGTCCTCCGCTTCACCGAGCTTCGCTTGAACGTCGTCGCGTTGTTTCTCTAGCAGTTTGATCTGGTTGCGATAAGTCTCTACTTCTTGGTTCGCTCGGATACTGAAAATGATGATGGGACTATGAGGCTATTGCTAACATACATAACCAACGATAACCGCCACATCTGCGGAGCTTTGCTAACTTATTTAATTTGACCCTGTAAACCTGTATACCTGCTCTCAAAACGGTGAAGGAAAACATCGTGACGAAACCAGCATGTCCTAGAACCAAAAATTCGAAGACATGTGACATCTACCAACCCGCACTGGGCCCGAGTGGTGGATTACGACCCACACCCTCTCACAGAGAGGCGGCCTGTGTCCCAGCAGTGGGAACGTTCAAGGCTGATTATGATTTATGATACCTGTATATTGTATCGGTCTATTTGTAAAGCTCGCAGGGCCGCAGCTACCGTACAACTCGATTCCTATCGGCTTCCCTTCTGGAATTCGAAACAAAACCACTCTATCGTCATTGAAAAATGACAGTCAGTAGTGTTTAAAATGCCTTTTAAGTAATCACACTATAGGTATTTAATACACCATATAATTAAAACTATACAAAACGCCTACATTCAATGTTTTGTCTTTGTTGTCTCCCAACAGCAAAAAAAAATTCTCTAAAATAACTCGGCGGCGCGGCTGGCTTATCGCTCCTTCAAAAATCAAGGCGTCATGACGTCACTTCGGTCACGTGACACCCCGGTTTTATACGCTTCGAGCAAGCCGGTCAAATACGAGTTATTGTACCTAAAGCGATCGCGTGAACGAGATGCCGCGATATCGGTTCGGTAGTTTTCGTTGAATTTCGTAATGCGTTCGGCTCGGAGTTCGGACAGGACGCTATTGTGTGGTTGCTGTTTGACGTAATCGCATTATAATTTGTTTACACTTGCAGTTAATTTGCATTTTGTTCGTATTATTTATTGAATACATTAGTTTATCAGTTCGAGAATCGTAGTAGTAGTATTAGTTTGTTGGTATAAAACAGTGATTAAAGTGTTTTGACTTTAGTGAAAGTGTACGTTGTAATTATGTATTTGGGGTAAGTAGGTAGATAGTTAATAAGTTGAAATTTCTTAATAGATTTGAAACGTTATTAGTACTATCAGTAGGATTAGGATGGCGGCAATAATTCGTCAAGGACTTTCTAATTAACTACAATGTCTTTTGGCCCGCGTGCGGCCCGTCTGGTAGCTTAGTGGTAGCCTATACATTGTTGTTTAGGATTATTTTCTTTGTGAGGAAACATGCTTTCCAAGGTTAAGTTTTGAAATTAAGAAACACAATTACGTTAGGCCGTGCTCGCTCAGATATAAGTATAAATTACAAACGACGTGATAGTTTTTTCAAACATTCTAATGTTTCCCTTTACGATAAATATGAATAGCTGACTGGCAGTTGTAAATAAAATAAAATGTATTGTTTCCCTTGTTTACTTTTCTCAGATTCTAGTAGTTTATGTAATAAAGGGGTTTTTACATTCATAATCTGACGATTTTTCGCTAATTCGTTTGAAGCTCTACACCCGCGCGGCCAATTCCCTCTAGTGGCCGTGAGCGAAAACTCTGAATTGTAAAATGCCACTCCCTAAAAATTTCTCGTTAAACGCGCCCTCTGTTTAATTATTTGTGAATTTTTTGAATGGAGATATCTCGTTCTTGTACTGACAAAATGCATTGCTTTTCTGATATTTTCGTTAGATGGCGTTGCGCTATTAGGAGCGTAATCACTTGTTGAACTGTGTGAGTGTGCGTGGTTTGTGAAAGCGGGCTTTTTGAATGTGAGTTTATAAATAAGTTTGAGAAAAGTAAATCAAAATAGGAATTTAATGAAACGGTTTATTGATACTGTTCTTTTGTTAGGTAAACAAACAAGAAGTAGGTTTTCGCGGCCACAAGGAAGGTCCGAAGTGACATCATATCAAGTATATAACCGACTTCTTCAAAAAGGAGGAGGTTTTCAATTCGTCAGTATAGTTTTTTTTTTTTTTTTTTTTTTTTTTTTCTTTTTTTTTTGCTCCGGGTTCCCACCCCCGAAAAATCACCCTTCGCCACTGAAAGCTCGTATTTAACGGCTGGGTACTGTACACATCCCTTACCCCTATTGCTTGCTCCGAATGTAACTGAAACTGCACCAGAGGGATCTGCATTCTAATCTGTCTCATTTGTCAATAATTCTCTCTAATTTTGCATTTTTGAAAAGTTTTTAACATTGATTTTCGCTGAGATGAGATTGCAACTTTTAACGTTTTTTAAGTATAGGTACTTAAAAAACGTTAAAATTCAAGTTGCAATCTCATCTCAGCGAGAATTGGCGTTCAGACATGTAGAGTAACATTCTCATGTAACACTTTGCCTTTTTACCATTAAAAATCCGGAGTCACACGTAATCTGTTCGATTTATACCCTAACACGTGTGACTCCGGATTTTTAATTTGTCTGTCTGTGATGTCTGTCGTTCATTGACTTTTTTGTCGTAGTTGGATTTTAGTTTTTTAACTTTTTTTTTTTTATTGGCATATATGATATTTTTTTGTAGCGATAAATAAAATCATAGCTACATGTTCAAAATTATCAGCTGTCCCATACATTTTCGTCGAGTAAGTATTGAAGTTTTCTATGGCACAATTGATAATTTTTGCGCGATTACAATATCGGTCCCATAGAAAAAGTTGTTCAGTTTGATAGTCTGTAGTCACCCTTAAAGGAGATCATTCATTTTGGGCTAAATAATAAAAGCAAATTAAAAAAAAAATGATATATTCCATTAGAACATGTTATTTTATTCTCTTTTCATTATCAGACCAAACCTTTTAGGACAATTCCCTGCGTTGTTATATGATTTTGAAAAATACTGTTTCAGTATGTTTTAGATAAAATAATTAATAGTAATCTAATTATAGTAATAGCTTGTAGTAATAAAAAATGAAGAGACAAATTTACTCTTTCGAAATATAGTTTTTTTTTGTTTGTCCGGTTTTCATAACCGACTTTCATAATTAGCCCAAAAATGTATGGACGATGAATGATCTCCTTTGACCACACCTTTTTAAACGAAAAAACAGATTCATATTCACCTGTTGCTAGTATAAACAGTGCTAGTCTGTTTAGCCCGTTCCTCCACTTGATGCAGCCTCGTCTGACACTCCGTGAGCTTCTGCTCCGAAGCCATCAGCTCCTGAGTGTAGTTCTCTTCTGTTTCCACCAGATGGCGCCGCAGACGTTCCAACTCTTTCACCGAGTTCTGTTCTTGATCCGACAACTGAAACGTGAAAATTATTTTGAACGTATAGCGCTACAAGGTTCTTTTGGCGCGTGGCCGAAATCGGAACTAACGCCGCCATCTTGTTTATCAGCGCCCCCCTGTCAATGTCACTCGAGCGCCAAAAGAGCAGCAGTGTACAGATATTGCATTACTTGCATTTCAGGAACAGGCGTCAATCATTTAAATGTATACTTTATCACAATGACATAAGAGTCAAATGACATGCGCTCGGGAATTGCATTATCTTTATCATCACACTTGTATTCCTCGAACAGTAGAGGTAATAGTACCCATTAAATTTCGCCAGATTTAAACATAATCCCATGGAATAAGGGGCGAGCCTATTATAAATAACCGGGCACAGATATGGACTCCAGGCTGTTACTGATAAATTCTAGATGAAAACCGAATCGGGATCGAACCCAGGACTTCACAGTCTATTACGAGAGTCATTAGGCCAATGAGGTTTTCAATATAGTTTTTATTTTTAACTAACAGAACTTAGGGTTTAAAGGAAAGTTTTAAAAATCTTCCATAGTTAAGGTATTTACCTGTATCATTTCTGCTGTCAATTTCTTAACTGTTTCCAATTGAACCGCCAAATTTTTTTCCAAATTTTCACACCTCTCCGTCAAATTTTTCACAGATTCGTTAGCATTTAATAATTCAGACTTCGCCCTTTCAAATTCTGCTATATTCTGGTTCAAAGAGACTATAATACCATCTTTTTCTTTGAGAGTAATCCTTAAATTCTCACAATTTGTACAATTAATAGCAGAACTTTGGATCAGATTATCTTTTTCTTCAATAACTTTTTTATACTCGTTAGTATGTTCTAAGATGACGTGGTTCAGCCTCTGTATTTCATTGTGATACTGTGTGCTTTCATTGTGTTTTAGGTTTATTAAGTTTATAAGCTCTGTTTTTTCAACCATCGCGTTATCTATGATTGATTTGTATTCTGTGGCCATTTTCTCAACATTCGCGTGTGATTCTTTCAGTTCCTCAATATAATTTTCTTTTAAAGTTATGTAATCTTTTAGTTCAGCTAAATCTGCCTCTTTTGCTTCTTTATCACGTATTAATCTGGCGTAATCATCGTTATGATGCGTTATGTTCTCCGTAGTCTTTATTTTATCGGTTAATTCAACTATTGATTGACTCAGTTCTTTTATTTCTTTTTCTTTGTCACCTATTGTTGTTTTGAATTTATCTCGTGCTTTCTCTAATTCTAGTAAACGCCCTGTAAGTGTTGATATCTCTGTGTTCTTTGAATTAATTTCATCGGTTAAAGAGTAAACCTGTTTACTTAAGTCTTCTTTTTCATTATGAAGCCTATTTAATTCTTCCTCACTTTGATTTGATTTTGAACTTATGTCTCTGAGGACATTAATTTCATCATTTTTAATGGTAACAGTTTTTTCCAGATCTGCTACATTTTCACTTAATTTTTGTATTGTAATGTTATTATGTTGAATTGTGTTGTTAAGACCATCAATCAAAGTATCTTTTTCATTGAGGTCTGATACTAACTTGTCAAATTCTTCTTCAACGTGCAAGATTTTGCTGTCAGTGGAAGATAATTCAGTTTCTAGTTTTAGTTTCCCTTCGTTCAGTTTCTCAACTAAAGCATTAAGGCTTGCGACTTTTTCATTACTAAGTAGTTCTTGACGAATTGCTTTTGACTTTAACTCTTCGATGGTATCTTCAAGTGCTTTTATTTCTTTTTCAGTCTTCATATCTTTTTTAAGATTACTGTTTTCTGTCAAAAGCTCTTGTTCTTTGCGCTGCAACTCGGCTATCGCTGCTTTTAATGTATTTATGGTCTCTGAAAGAGTATCGTTTGCTACTGACATCTCATGCATTTTTTCAGCGATTAAAGTGTTTTCTGTTGTCAAACTTTCTAGTGTCGTACTAGAGGTATTAACAGTAGTTAATTGTTGTTCTAGTGAAATAACTTGTTCTTGTAAACTGTGTTTGTCACTTTCTATATCATGCTTATGTTTTATGACTTCGTCCAGTTTAGTTTCGAAGTCCTGCAGCTTATGATCCAAGGCTGATTTTAAACTTTCCAATTCTTTATGCGCATAACACTTTTCATCTAATGTTACTTTAAGATCATCCACTTTTTTAGTTAGTAAGACTTTATCATTTTCTAATATGTGTATATCTATGGAAAGCTGCTCGTTTTTAGAGTGAGAAGAGTTTAAACGTTTCTTTAAGTCGTCTATTTCATCGACTGTCTTTTTAAGTTTTTCTTGATCTTTGCTATTGACAGTATGTTCTAGCTCTGCAACTGCGGAACTTTGATTCCTCAACATTTCGAATTCATCCAACATCGTTGAGTATTTCTGTTTTATGTCATTCAAGCTGTTACGAAGGGAAATCTTTTCAGTCCTTACTTCATCTAGTTCCTTTAGAACCCTCTTGATTTCTGATTCGAAGAGTTTATTCATCTTATTAGAGTCAGCCAGTTCTGTCTCTAATTTTGCTAAGTTATCTTCATGTGTTTCTATTATGGGCTCTAACTTAGACGTATTTTTTAAGGCTGCGATTTCAGATATGAGGAAATCATTATTCTTCTTCATCTCACTTAGTTCTCTCTCTAGATGTTGGATATCGGTAGTTAAGAAATCGTTTTCTGTGGTCAGATCATCTATTTGTGTCTGCAGATGGTTAGCATTGAGGTTTTTCTCCGATAGCTTATGGTCTAGCGTGTCAATTTCTTTTTTAAAGGAATGCACTGTTTTAAAAACGCTCTCTAATTTGAAAAGAACTATGTTGTCTCCAGCTGATGGTATCTCGCCGACGTAATCAATGGGAAGTTCAAAGTTGACGTATTTATTGTACAATTGCATAATCTTTTCGGGTTTTATTGCTTTATTATCTACATTGTCTTGACAGTTACTTTCTTTTTGAGCTAGTTTATGCTTAAGCTCATTAATATCACGTTTGAGGGTTTCAATGACACCTTTAGCATTATCATCGATATTTATTTCGTCTAGATGGATTTGATTTGAATTTCTTCTATCCTTCAGTTCATTGACTTCCTTTAAAAGCTCTTCATATGTATCTCTGGGAACCATATCTGACATCTCTGCCTGTTTGTGTGCTACTTCTATCTCATGTTCTAATTTCGTCACGTCTTCTTGCAGCTTGAATACTTCTTCGTGTAACTCTTGATTTTCTTCTTGGAACTTCTCAGCATTTTCTCTTAGCAAACTGTGTATCCTCTCCAGATTTTGATATTTATGAAACAGAGTATCGTAATCAGCCTTAGTTCCCTTCACATCTTCTAATTCTTTATCCCTCTCTCCGATTGTCGATAACAACTTTCTGATTTCGTTTGCATAGTCTTCATTAGCAGTTTTGAGATCCTCGTGCTCTTGTTTAAGAACTTCAAAATTTGACTGCAATTCCTTCTTCAGTGCGAGCAGTCTTTCCATAGCCAGCTGATGTTGGCTGTCTAAATCTTCTAAATTTGAGGAGAGATGTTTGTTTTCTTCTCTTAGTCTGACCAGTTCTTCATCAGGTCTCACATCAGTGGTGCTTCTCTCCTTCAGGGTGGTAAGCTCATCCTGTAGATCTCGTATCTGTATTCTGTAGTGGTTGTCGGTGTCATCCTCCGACAATTTCGACGGCTGAGACGGCGGGTCCCAGTACCAACTAGACTCCTCCTCTCTGATGCCATTTTTTTTGCTGAGCTTCTGTAAAGAAAGAAAAGTTATATTAAACATTATAACTGCACGAAATATTCACAAATTATTCTCTAAACACAGTTACTGATAAGAATTTCTTGTTTGCTTATTTCGAATGGGTTAATGACCTGGACCGGATTTCAATGAAAAACTTTGACGTTGTTGAAACACAATTTGAAATATCGCCAGAGAAAGAATTATAATATTTGCACTAAATACAGGCTGTAAGGGTAAACACTCTTGTCATTCAAACCATGGGTAGTTGACTTAAATATAAAAATAAATAACCGAACACAACAACAAAAAAACGTTATTTTCATTAAAAGATTTTAAAAAGTTTCTATCCGACACCGTGCTCGCTAGCGAAACAGCTGACTGACTGAGGGAGGTGTCGCGCTCGCGGCCGGTCAGGTCACATCCAGCACCCCCAGGCCGTGTTGAGACGCAAGTTCGTTGCCCTAGCGCATAGGGCAACGAACTTGCGTCTCTTGAGGTAAAATATAGATTATAAAAAAATAAAAATAAAGTTGTAATTTTCCATTGATTTTACGTTCTATAAATGAAACCAAACCACTGGTTGCAAGGATAACGGTGTTTACCCTAACACCCTGTATAACTACGCTGCAGTAAATATGCCAAAAGTTTAGAGGAAAAACACACGGAAGACTTTTATTCACATATAAAATAAAATTACAGTCAATATATCCACTAGAATCAAAAAAAAACCTAACACCAAATTTTCATTTAAATTTCACAGTATTTCAACAAAAATTCACAGCTACATCGACTGAATCGTCCTGAGACCACTTGTACACACACAAGTATGCGGGTACGTCTGTTCAAACACACGATATCGTTATCTGTCCGTTTTATGGCTGGTCTGAGTCAGACGTATCATGCTATACATGTTGTATACACTATGGCAGGTAAAAGGAGGAACATGCTTAAAGTGTAGTTTCATGCCCGTTCTTCTCCTTAGGAACCTACTACGCTCAGAGCAACTAGCTTCATATTTCTGACCGACCGACTCCTTGACAATTCAAAACTGCCTGTTAATGGTTTAATTGAAATAAAGCTGAAAGGGAGTATAGTACCTACTCAAAACCAACAACTTTTAGTGAGAGACCGAATTTGAAAAATTTAAAAACATCTGCTGTTCCATGCGAAAGTACAATACTAAAATGATCAAAACATGGAAAAGCTGATATTTTTGAGTTGTCCCATAGTAAAAAGTACTTCACTTTCAAGAGTAGAACAGTCCATCAAAAAATGTCCCATCGTTATCCTGTTATATTGTAGTTTTCGTGCAATGAGAGGTCAGCTTAAACTGGAAACGTATAGCTTATTTTTTGTCGTATGTACTTGGGGACATAAGTCATCGTGTGTTGGCTTAGTTGGTGCTAAGGGTATTAGTAATGCGGCACAGATGTGGTAATCGTTGATGTTGGTCCTTTTGTACTAAGTTGTAACTTTAAGTGATTCATAGCAGACTAGTTTCTTTTGGACATTAGTAAAAGCAAATCTACAAATCGTTATCGTCATTCAAACAAATAGAAAACTATCATAGGACCTATATTTTTCAGAATTCTCTAGTCTGGTCACATACGTGGCAATTGTGAAGGAAAATTCCAATAGGTAATTGGAATTTTCCATCGCAGAAATTTTCATTCTCGCTTAGCTTAAAATTCGGCCATATAATAAATGGAGGTCAGGTTTGCTACTACTTTTATAAGGCAAAGCGAGTCAAACTAAACACAATACATATACGTGGACAATAAACGACAAATTTTGTGCGGACCTCTAATTGCAGACAAACTTAAAGTTTACCGAAATTCACCTAGCTTTCAAAAACACCATCAAAAATGCTATTTCAGCCAAACCCATCAATGCATCTGACACTTACATAGTCAAGAACGTTCTACGACTGATACTAACATGATACTGGTACGAGTAGGTACTCGTACCAGTATCGCAGGTAGCCCCCATTTACTAAGTGGTGCGTGAAACCCGATAACACCACACTTTTGGTGACAGAAATACGATGGTAACCGTTATCGCCTTTGTGACGTTAAAGAGAGAGTTAAATGTGTATGTGAAGAAAACAGTTTTTGTTCTTCCGGATCCGAAACGCCATTGAATTACTATATTAGTGATTTTCATAAAACGAGCCAAGGTGCTATCGATAAATCGACAATTAAATCGATCGAGGTTGTTAGCAATATAATGTTGAGGTTGGATAATAATTAATGCCATACGTAATACAACAAAGAAGACTTGATGGCGATTCATATTTAATTATCTATTGCTTTTGTATAATCTGATTTCTTGCAACCGCAATAGGAATGTAGAAGTAAATCAATATAGGTATATTCTGTTCGTTAGTAAGCGCAACACTAAGAACGGCTGTATCCATTTGGCAAGTTTTTGTTTTAAAATGTCCGAATTAGGTTTTTATGAAAAGAAAAATTGGGAAGTTGCCCGGAACACGGGAAAAACTGAAACTGCTTTTTCTATAGGATTTGGACAACGCCTATCGGACCAAAACCTATCGCCATATAATACTAAACCCTATCGCCTGCGACTGAATTGAATTTACTTTGGCAGGGACTACAAATGTAACTATTGCCAAAGAGTTCCTCTTCGAACGAACACCCTCAGTGTGAGGTTATGTTAACATCATCTTTTCTATCCGAGATCATAGCTGCAATTCTAAAGAATTCTTCAAAACCCGTGCCCTAAAAATGATTGCTACACTCCAACATCTTTATAACGCTCTCGCTTTAGACCGCGTTGATAACACACTGATAATTATATTATCTTAATCCATAGACCATACCGACATAGAGCATAATACCTAACAAAGCATAGTACCTAACTATGCTTTGAAAACTATTGCCATTCGAATTGTCAACTATTGTTGAATTACTATGCAACCAAAATGAGAATATGATATGACCTTTTTTATTACAAGCTTTATATTAGCTTACTCTGTTCGTATATGTTTCCGGTTACTCCAATTGTCATCCATTTTTCAAGCACTTCCTAGCATCCGATTGAGCTGAAACTTGGCATTCTTATACAACAGCCGAGACATTTTGAAAAAATTATATCATGGAGCTGGTCTGATGATGAAGCCCAAAGTTAGCCATAAGAACTCCTCAATCAAACAAGAAAGCACCATCGTGTTTGGACTCATTGGTTATGTATTAACATAATCAATCTGCCTAGCCTTTTCCCAACTATGTTGGGGTCGGCTTCCAGTCTAACCGGATGCAGCTGAATACCAGTATTTTACATGGAGCGACTGCCTATCTGACCTCCACAACCCAATAATTGGGTAATACGATACCCCTTGGTTAGACTGGTTGTTAGACTTTCGTGCTTCTGACGACTCATAACGACTGTCAAAGATCCACAAATGACAGCCGGGACCACCGGCTTAACCTGCTTTCCGAGGCACGGAGGAGTCTCGATATGTGAAAATGGTCACCCATCCACGGACCAACCCCGGCAAGCGTAGCTTAACCTGATGGATCGACCCGAGCGGCTGTTATTACTTAGCTTATTGCTTATTGAGAGGAGGCCCGTGTCCCAGCAGTGGGCCGTAATCCACCAAGTGGTCCCAGTATGGGTTCTAAATGTCACATGTCTCCTTCACCGTTTTGAGAGCAGTGGTGATAAAATAATACTATACACAAAGTGAAGCGCCTGTCGGGGTTTGAACCTACGACCTAAAACTCGATAAGTCGCGCCGTTAAAAATATTAGGTTCATGACCCTGTAAGAAAACCGTCGATTTCAAAAAAGCCACTTCTCAATAGTTTTAGTTTAGCGCTTTAGCCCTTTTGTTAATACTTCCGCGTATACCGATATCACTCGGTTTTACTACGGTTATAAAGCATTTATGTGCCATTGTACCAACCGGACACTGAACCTGGGACTCGGTACGTATCAGGAAATGTTGCACTAGTGTTGGTTTTAGGCTTCGTCTGTAGGGAGGTGAGATTTTCCGTTTAATCTGTAGAAAGATAATTCATGTGATTTGACTATGCACATGAATTTCCTTGGACTTGAAATTAAACTTGGAATTTTAGATATTTTTCCAAACATCTGAAAAAAGGGTAGTTTTACTGGTATAGGTTGCCAAAACCTAAATGGAAGGACCATTTGAGAGGCAAAGTCAATTCCATGTCCATCAAAATTAGCAAACTTCGATCGCATCGTAGGATCAATCAATACATATTCGCTTACTCCTATTTTCGATAAAAATGAGTCCCTATCGCACCAAGGCTGAACCAGAAATGTGAAATAGTGAGGAAATTAGACTTTGTGGAACAAGACAATACGTCTTCTATACTGTCAGAGGAGCTCGTGGCTAAGTAATAACAGCCACACGGGTCGATCCATCAGGATAAGCTACGCTTGCCGGGGCTGGTCCGTGGATGGGTGACCATCTTTACATATCGAGATTCCTCTGTGCCTCAGAAAGCACGTTAAGCCGTTCGTTCTGGCTGTCATTTGTGGATCTTTGACAGTCGTTACGGGTCGTCAGAAGCCCGAAAGTCTGACAATCAGTCTTGCCAAGGGGTATCGTATTATCCAGTTACTGGGTTGTGGAGGTCAGATAGGCAATCGCTCCATGTAAAATACTGGTATTCAGCTGCATTCGGTTAGACTGGAAGCCGACCCCAAATTGGTTGGTAAAAGGCTAGGCAGATGATGACAGTCATAGGATTAAAATCACTTAACATGTCTGTCTGTGTGACCGTGTTGTTCTTTTAAACTGATAACTTCCAACCTCCACGCGGCCGAAGCCGCGAGCAAAAACTAGTAGTTTATAAAACAGATGATGTTAATAGTAACTTCATCTTATCAATTAAACTTAGCAAGAAAACATGAACATAAAACGCAAAACTACATAATTTGGCTCCCAGATCCTTCAATGGAACCCAAGGCGCCTAGAATAAGTAAAAATGCTAAATAATTCCTACAATAATGAAGATTGCGCATCACTGGCCCTGCCTTGACCGAGTTCCCGCCGTCTTCTCAAACTTCCATAATTGTCCGACTTAGACTTACGTAAGGAGTATTGTCAACTGTACGGCAATTTGACTCGGTGCTAAACTGCTAAGCAAATGGCGACTTTTGAGGAATAATATTTTGAACAGATAAGGCGGCAGAGAGAAAGCTTAAAAAAATATTATTTTCCTAGAATTTTGTTCATTAGATAAAACAAAAGACGATAAAAATTATATGGAGAAATTGGGTCACAAAACAAAACTTCTCCTCCAATCGTAAACTTAGTTTAGAAGTAAATAAGGGATCAAGATTATGGACGACGCCACATTTGAAAATCATTTAATCTGCCGAATCTTTCCCCACTATATTGGGGTCGGATTACAGTTCACCGAATGCAGCTATGTGGAGCGACTGCCTATCTGACCTCCACAATCCAGTTACAGATACCACGATACCGCTTGGAAAGGCTGGTTGTCAGACTTTTGGGCTTCTGGCGACCAGTAACGACTTTGGTCTACTCACTCCAAGTATTGACTTATGGATAACGATCAAGAGAACTTGTGCTTGGTCCTAAGATATTTCTAGAGTCTGTGCATACTAAGAAAACCTGGAAGCAGTATCAGACACTTTCCCTGTTTTTTTAAAGTATGAGTCAGTTTGAGTAATTTTTTTTAGGTATGCAGAGAGAATGATAATATCTTTATTTGGTCCTTTTGCATATTTTCAGCAAGAGAGAAGATTGTTAATGTACATATTTTCAAGGAATCTAAGTTGCCTACCTTTTGGATAGGTGTAATAATACCTATTTTAAACAACTTTCGTAGTCGACTGACGCGGTTTGACCGACCTCAACATATAATTTATTATATTTGCCACAAAATTATTTTATAAAATAGCTGCGGTAACAAATTTTTTTTTATAAATTCGATGCCTGAAAGTTCATGTAAATTCCTGTATTTCATGACGTAATTCACAACACCCCGTCGAGTCAGCTAATGTGTCACGTGTCAAAATTTTGTCAGGCAGACAGGTTAATGAGGTTGAGCCTTCTGTACATCTTAGGTCTATTGCGGCCTAGCAATATTTAAAACAAGAAAAATATTATCTTTTTAGGGTTCCGTACCCAAAGGGTAAAACGGGACCCTATTACTAAGGCTCCGCTGTCTGTCTGTCTGTCTGTCTGTCACCAGGCTGTATCTCATGAACCGTGATAGCTAGACAGTTGAAATTTTCACAGATGCTGTATATTTGTTGCCGCTATAACAACAAATACTAAAAACCAGAATAAAATAAATATTTAAGGGGGCTCCCATAAAACAAACGTGATATTTTTGCTCGTTTTTGCTCGATTTTGAAAACGACAACAGATAGACGTTTGAAATATTCACAGAATATTTAGTTACATATTCACTTTAAAAATAAATAATTAAATTAAAATAAAACAAATATTTAAGAGGGGCTCCCATACAACAAACTTTTTTTTGCCGATAACTAGCTGCGGCCCGCGGTTTCACCCGCGTAAGTCTCGATCCCGTGGTAATATTGGGATAAAAAGTATCCTATGTGTTAATCCAGGTTATATATAGGTATATATTTACCTAAACCCTAGTAAATATTTAATACAGCGAGTAAACAGCCGCTTCAGTTTCACATTATTTCATACGCCATTGCATCACACGGATTACCAAATGTTATAATAACATCTTATGTACTGAGACTGCCAATTCAACTGCAGCGATGAATGATCATGATTGTAAACTATATCGACTACGTCGGCATTCAATTGGTTTTTTAAATGGACGTTAATGATAAACAAATAAACTAGAAGGACTGCATGTACAAGATTTGTGGGAAAGACCGAAGAAAAAGGATAAAGCAGGCGGGACAACCGAAGTTAATATTTCAGGGGGCCTACCACCACCGCTTACACCAGTATTATTTTAATCTTACTTCGTGGGGGAAAGAGAGCGAGATACGTCCTGTAGAGCTTCATCTCTTTCCTACACTGAAGTAATATTAAAATAATACTGTTGTAAGCGCTGGTGGTAGGCCCCCAGGTCATTGGTTTGTCCCGCCTGCAATACCAAAATTGGATAGATTATAATGCTTGTTTTTATTCTCTTTTCAGTCATGTGTTTTTTTAAGTCTGGTTTTAATTACTTTTTATTTTCAGCTATTCAGTTTTTATCATTTCTCATTCCAAATTATTTTTAAACGTATAATTTGTATAATATATTTTAACCTTTCAAATCCCTTAGTTTTGATACCCCACTCGATAGGGTAGGGAGATATATTTTTTCATACATTTTGGCGTCAAAAACCGCTATATATATTTTTTAATTTTAATATACCCTGTGACGCTCGCGCAGTAAAGACGAATCTAACGGCATATCATTTATCAAAATCAGTTCTAACGTTTATTAGTTACGAGAGAACATAAAGAAGGGCATACATACATACAGGTCAAAGGCATAACCCTCTATTAGCTTCGCCGCAGTCGGGTAAAAATTCTGCAGACATTTTCTGTCAAACTAAGGAAATGCAGTGATTTTTTATGATCCTCAATCCCCAAATCCCATATCTATTAACACTGTAATTTGAAAACATTGTAAAAGTCAATTATTTTTAAAAGAGTAGCCTTGGATTTTTTCTGTCGGCTGTTCTCCATAGGAAACGACCAATTGGAACCGTGCATCTAGCTTCTGACGTTTCATAAGTGCCCATGTGGGTTTATGTTAAATAAAATAAATTGAATTTGAAACTTCTGCAGCCATACACAATAGCAGTCTGCATCGACATATATGCCCTTGTAAACATATATGTTCTTGTATATGCTGGCTATTATAAAACAAAAGTGAGAAAGAGAGCCCAATGTAGCCAGAAAGAACTCTGAAGGTGCAATATTTGGGCCGATCTCTTTACATCCCCAGATTTTTCGCCACTATTTTAGAATAGCTACAGAAATTGTATCAACGTCGGCTTTCAGTGTAACAAAATGCAACTAACCAAATATTTTATTAATATACATACTCACATGAACATCATCAATGCCCACGTAGGCTATGAAGGCAGATTGAGCGATGAAAATTAGTTGCAAGACCACTATTAGTATTTGTCTTCTCATTTTACCACCATTATTACCATCATCTTGTTTAATTAATCAAATAATTGTTTGACATGGTTCACCTGATAGAACTGTTTAAAATTCAACATCAGGAAAAAAGGGAGAGGCCTAAAAAGGTATGTATGTATACGACTTTTACATACTGAGATGACTATGGAAGAAATCAGTAGAGGTAGACTCTGTATGGTAAGAAAATCGGAAGCAATGATGCAACTAAAGAGAAATTAAACTCTAGAAGAACATGAAAGACAGAACATATTGTTACTGATAGAAATAATGATATTGCTATAAAAATAATTAGTAATAAGCAAGTCCAATGTCAAGGAAAGATGCAACTTATGAGATTCTAAAGCAAACCATATTCCACGGCAGAGGTATCCAAGCGGACGTGGGACAATACAATATTCTCATAGCCACGTTCAATATTTGGTTATTTTCCGCTCTGCATAGTTCGTAATTATTTACTTTTATTGCAAACACGGTAGTACGCTTTTTGATCACCAATGACGTTTTAAACGGTTCTCTATTACGTTCGATACAGTTTACACTTGCAGGCAAACGATCGTTTTATTTTGTCGCATTGGCTTCGATTACTGAGTATAAAAAGTTGACTTTCGAAGAGTTTCAGTTTTTATAAAAGAAAGAAGTGTAGATATCACTGAAGATATAGTTTAAGATAGTCTTGAAAATCTGGTGAACCGTATTAAATAAAACATAGACTTCTGTATTAAAACCAAATTATTTCCGGCACTATGCACTAAACACACATCATCACACGCCCAAATGCAATACGATAATAAAACAATAATATTCAAAAACCGAACGCGACCGTTACTAAAATTCGAAATATAAAATAGAACATCGTTATTTTTCAAATACGTTCGACGCCGAACAATGGCTGGCAGTGTACGACGACTGGCGGAGCTCAGTATGGGTGTTTTGAAAACATGTTCACCTGTAAGTGTTGTGGCTAGACTAACATACGTCCAATTAAAACTACTAGATACAGACAATAGAGGTTCGATTTGATACTTTGTAAACTTTGGCTGTGAACATTTTAACATGTGTTATCATTGTTAGTTGTTGCTGTACGCATCAATTCAGAAGTATCTCTGAGCAAGTTAAACAAGAACAACTCATTCAAAACAAGGAGTCCTGCCTGTCAACTGCCCGTGCGACTACCTGGTTATTCGCAGCCAATATTAGAAAACGACAAAACCATATCGTGTACTAGCCTAACAACAGTCAAGAAGGAACATAGGTGGGTTTTAGTCAGTAAAAGTCTGACACTGCTCTGGGCGGAGCGGCCCTCCCGCTCCGCCCAGAGCGGGAGAAGTCATTTGATGATTGACTGATGATTTCCAGCCTAAAAAAAAAAAGGTAAGGCTTTCCTTAGAAATCTATAGGTATAAATTATATGATATTAGAGTACTGAACCAACGTTAACCATTTTATCAACTCAGACGATCTCTCTGGCATGCTCGTGGCTTTGCTTCTTGCGTTATGGGTCGCGAGTTCCATCCCCGCAAACCGAATTTTTTTGCAAATCCAACAAATTCTGCCAATCATTTTTTCTGCAGTTGTGAAGGTTTCTCTAATCTCTCTTAACTCTAGTCATTGTTAAGTAAACAGTGAATTATGACGGGGCGGTGACTGTTGTATTTGTATGACTATTGTAGACACTAGACAGGGCTACATAGTACGTCAAGCGTTTAGCTGTATAGTGTACTGTCATCGTGTTTTCTAAGAGGCGTGGCGGTTTCCTTTGAAAATGCCTTACGAAGGCTTAAAACCTCAAGAGGGTATTCTAAAAATTTATTTGAGTTAGTTTTGTAATCAGATAATTTGTAATCAATGCACATTACTAATTAAATAGGCATCCAATATTCCAATCTATTAAAATAAATAGATTTTCCTCAGGTGCTTGTAATTTCAGCGCCACAGATGTTATTGGTCCTTCAATACAAATCTGCCTTGCCTTTTCCCAACTATGTTGGGGACGGCTTCCAGTCTAACCGCAGCTGAATACCAGTATTTTACTTGGAGCGACCGCCTATCTGACCTCCACAGCCCAGTTACTGGGTAACACGATACCCCTTGGAAAGACTGGTTGTCTGACTTTCGGGCTTCTGACGAACCGCAACGACTGTCAAAGATCCAAGAATGACAGCCGGGATCAACGTGCTTTCCGAGGCACGGAGGAGTCTCGGTATGTAAAGATGGTCTCCTATCCACGGACCAACCCAGGCAAGCGTAGCTTAACCTGATGGATCGACCCGTGCAGCTGTTATTACTTAGTCACGAGCTTCTTGGTCCTTCAATACGGAATACAAAAATTCAAATGCAGAATTTCCACGGATGGTTTTTTACAGGGTGTTCATTTCCCAACTATGTTGGGGTCGGCTTCCAGTCTAACCGGATGCAGCTGAATACCAGTATTTTACATTAAGCGACTGCCTGTCTGACCTCCCCAACCCAGTAACTGGGTAATACTATACCACTAAGAAAGACCATCCAGCAAAGGCCTGTGATATCCTGAAAATTGATCCAAATGTTATTAATCAGTTTGATAATTTCTAGGTGCATGAATATTGAATGGTCCTTTAGTCATACTCATAAGGTACTCAAAGGATTATTCCAAGAAATGATGTCAAATTAGGTACCTATTGTACTTTTTAATCATGAATGTGTTCATTTCCTTACGATTTTCCTTAAGGTACTCTCCGAAGATGTGGATATTATGAGCAAATATATATTGCCAAGATGGGAATTCATCATCTGCCTAGCCTTTTCGGCTTCCTGTCGGCTTCCAGTCTAACCGGATGCGGAATTAATTTGCTAAAATCGAATGTCTCGATTTAGCAAATATTCAGAAGGTATGTTAGGAAGACGGATAACTTTAATAACATGAACATTTAAATTTTTATTTTTCCTAACTGGCTTTTCTTAACTGTAGGCTTATTCTCGGTTAGAGAAATTTTGAAAATTTTCCAATTTTAAATCTGGTATTTTTATTTTATTTTCTCTTCGACATAAAAATTACAATTTCGATGATCCTACCAAAGAGATAACGAACAACAATATCTTCAAACATCAGTAGTAATCGAGTAGAATCAATTTCATATGACTGAACGTCCTTCATAAACGCAATCACAGCCGGAACGAGTCGCGTGCGCATACGACCTCCCCACCACACGTCTATAACATACAACCTTATTTCTAACGTCATTAAGTCCAATTTTCTTTGCAGAAAACGCTGCAACCATAGACACTTCCTGCACACGACAAAGAACTTTGTTCATGGACATATAAAGTTCAATTTTGTTTAATGATTGAGTCTAATGAGTAGTAAAAGGATTTTGGAATTTATGATGCTGGAGTAAAGTTGAAATTCAACTAAAGTGGACAAGTTAGAATGTTATGTAACGAATGGTGTAATGCATGTAACACATTTTTTACTTAAAATCGTTTGTAATAGAGGTCATTATCGGTCGAGCATGCAAGTCGGAGATGACGGAAGCTGACTCCATTGAAGAGATTTAGTTATAGCATTGACAGATATATCATAAAAATGGAAAGAAAATACAAAGGGATTAGAAAGTGGCCCTAATGAGTGTCACTTGCCCTTATATAAGCCAAAATAAGTTGACGTAACAATTAGGAAGTCAGAAGCTATTTTTCTCATATAACGGACTTAATCCTAATGAATCCGTAACTGTCGTTTTACCATCCAGTTAAAGATTTTCTGGGCTAAAAGTCAGCGACCTCCTTTAAGTGGTGCATCAAGACAGTGCGAGGCCTGTGTCGCGAATGTATTTTCTTATAATTATGTCAGATGCCTCAGCATGAGACATGCGTGGCTTACCATTCGAAGCACATACCTCGCACAATCTGGACGCACCGTAAGAGTTTTCGGCGTAAAAGTATATTGGATCTCTTTGCATCGAATTTTAGTCCTTATGATATGGAACATCAAACGCAACATCAAGCTACCGATCATCTTCCTGCTCTTGTACTAATTTGT
The DNA here is from genome assembly GCA_947363905.1 of Lithophane semibrunnea. NCBI lineage: Eukaryota > Metazoa > Arthropoda > Insecta > Lepidoptera > Noctuidae > Lithophane > Lithophane semibrunnea. The sequence goes on along the minus strand of OX376212.1, from coordinate 1,327,361 downwards.
ACTTATTAGTAGTCGATACATCATGTCTTCTTCCATACATCTCTATCAGTTGTCATCTCAGTTCCTCTACTGTTAAAATTTATACTAGGCTAGTGATAAAAAAATATGCCGCGGTTTAAAACGTAGACCTGACTTCAGCTACATCCATACCAGTAAATCATTCACAAATCATCTTTAATACAGAACAAACTTGACACTCATCGCAATTCTAACTTTGAGACTAAAACAATAAAGTAGCAAATTCCATGCGATAATTTTAATTTATGTCTTTTTGTTCTTCGCTGTAAGAGGCCAATGTCGGCGAATGATTGACTAGCTACGAAGGCTGTGAGAATTCTTATTAGTAGCCATTCAAAATGAGGGTCTTGTGAGCCTGACCTTGGTAGCCCAAGTGTTAAGCTGCGTATCAGTGATTTGTATGAAAAATGGGCTATTATACCTGATGGCAAAGGTTAGGTTAGATGTCAAATGATTGTCGCAAGACAGAGCGGAAATCGGATTGAATTTGCAACTGTTCTAAACATTAGTTTTCTTATGTGAATAAAATCCCAAGGTTTGGATTGGAAGTCAAAGGCCGGAAGTCGTAGCGTTACGCTGTGATGGATAGCAAACCTGTCTAAATAGATAGAAATACTAACAATACAATGAATGTTGATAAACTTAAGTAAATAGTTGCTGCAGGCTTTGAAATATTCAAAAGTAGTTCAACAACTTGTGGGTGTACTATAGGTACAACTCTATCTAACCCTTCGGGAATTACAAGCGTGATGTTATGTTTAATTCAACTTATTTGCAACAACAGCTTTTTACATACAATTTTTTTTGAAATTCTTCACAAAAAATGTGAAAAACTCTTCATTTCAAATGATACGTGTGCCTTTGTGTGCAACCTTATGCCACCATTGATGATAGACCATACAATCAACATAAACGATAGACCAGTGTCAAAGCATAACGTGCGCATGCAGTTGGCGGGAAATCGTCCGGAACTGTGTCATGGCGCCCGACTGACATGCGGGCTGTGGACCTTGACAGTTGACTGAAAACGGTTTTGAAGTCTATGAAGCGACATCTTTCCCTCGACAAACGAACTACGACTGACGTATAACCTACATGGCGCTATCAGAGTTTCCCGGGCGTCTGACTGAATACAAACAGGAACCCGACAGCAACGGTTCTCCCTAAGACAATGATACACAATTCAGGTAAGTATATGTATATTGTGGGAGACTGGTGCCTAAGCTAAGCTCGTGGCCTGTGTTTCGGATACTGTTGACTTGAATAAAACTTTGCCCGACCTGGGAATTGAACCTAAGACCTCAGCAGTAGCGCTTGCGACCACTAGACCAATGTTGGGAGTATTTAGGTTTAAGTAATTTCAAAAACTTATTTAACTTGTTAACTGATTTTCCTACCTCTCAGACATAACAAAACAAACCAAAGAGTGACAAAGTAGGACTATTACGGCTTAACCGCAATGTCGACGCGTTTAACTGCGCGTACGCCTCACCTCATCACAGGCATCGCATCAATCGATACTAAAATATATATTAAGATGATTAAAGTGGCCGCTGGCATGGTAAATATTATGGTGTATTTGTCAGGCGTATGCGGCGACGTGTCTTTGCGGTTGTATTTTGATGGCTAACCTTCGTTAATTGGAGAGGCACCAAAAGAAGAAGATTAAGCATTTATTGTATTATAAAGGTCTTCATCACTACAATTTATAAAACAAAGTCCCCCTGTGTGTCGGTCTGAACGCGATAAACTCAAAAACCACCGAACAGATTTTCATACGGGTTCCACCAATGGACGAAGTAATTCATGAGGAAGGTTTAGGTGTAAGTATAAAGATGATTGTTGAAGATGTCGGAAAAAACATGGTGGCTGGGAGCTTTACTTGCGTGCGCCGCGTAAACCGAAAGAGATATATGAAATAAAAAAAATACGGATTCAATACCTTGTTCACCTGGATTAACGCATAGAGTACCTACTTTTAATCCCGGTAATACGTTAGGTTTTAAACTAAGGTCTGCGTCCTCACTAGGATACAACTTTTCAAGGAATTCCTAGACTGCTTTAGGAATTTGGTTGTATGCTGTACTTAGTTCCGTCGTCTATTACACTTTCAATGAGTTTTGACTTATGCCTAACTTAATACTCTCTTTCTTTCTATCGTAATTTTAAGTGGGTGGGTAAATTTTAGGGTTGTTATTTCAAAGATCGAAGAGAAGTGATGCCAAGAAAGACCAATTTTTCAGATATTTTTTTTTTACTCGATTTCTCTACGCGAATGGCAGTATTTATTGTAACATAAATCTGTATTATAAATTCCCAAATATTATAAGCAGCTCATCCCAAAAATGGACCGTCATTTTTCGTCTCTACCACCGTAATTTTGTCAAGAAATCCATCACTACATGTACACACATAGGTTTAGCAAATAATAGTCAATAAAGAGTCGCTGGCTAGCATCGGGCACAAGGCCTCACTGGTACAGTCAACCACACATCATTGCTAACACTTCCACTACGAAAACCGCCCTTACTGCTACGACATAAAGGCGTCAATGTCAAATTGTTACATCTGTGCACTTGACAGTACAAGCCACATCTGCTGAGTGTGTAGTTCTGTTTAGTGTTTAGACACGTTATGGGACATATGACTTGGTTATGTGCGCCGAAGATTAATGAGCATTGGTTTTTTTATTTCCGGATCTACAGATAAACAAAAGAAAGAAATAAAGGAAAGTGACAAAGGATATAGGGAAAAGTATTGCTTTATAAAAATGGATGTCAGAAATGCATTTATTATCTCTAAATATTTATATTAAGTTTGCCCAACCGCGTCTGTTTGTGAATGCGGATAATACTTAGAAACTACAAGATAGATTTGATGCAATTCATACAGATAAATTCGGGAAAGATTTAAAGGAATACACTGGTACTTAATAACAGGCGCAAAGAAAAAAAAACAGTTTAAAAGTAAACATAAGTTTAACCGTAAAACACAGAAGATTAATGAAAATGCAGTAGTTAACAATGAAGTAGACATCGTTTTCCAGACCATCTATAAAGTACTGATGCGCTATGTTAAGAGAACCAATTAGATAATCACTTATCTCATACAACATAACAAAACAAAACCAATGGGTATACCAGAGTAAACTTTCCAAAAAAAGTCGAACATACCCGAAGCCCTCCGAAGACTTTGACACAGAAAAAGTCACGTTCGTGAAGTTTAGCGTCATTTCGCAACGAAGGGACGCTGTGGCAACTGCGGCCGATTGTTCGACGACAGACGTTAGGTTGTTACTGCCCATTCTTACATATTGCTGCATTGACACGGCTAAACGGTTGACTGTCATACGCAGGTTGAACTTTGTTTAGTTGAAGTTGAGAAAGAAAGGCTGGAGTATGACATCATCATAATTATGGGCAAAAAGGTTTCTCTTGTGGGTTTGTGAGACGAAATGGTTGGATTCGTAAGGTTGAGCAAAGGTTTACAGATGGGATTTCGCAGAGAGATCAATGAAGACTTTGTGACGTCCTAGAAGGCGCAGTAATCAATCATTATTGTAAGCAAAGGTCGATGAATGCTTATTCTGATATATGAATTCTAACGGATTGATTTACTTGTAAGATGTATATATATCAATGTTACTCAAACTCAAAGTATTTATTTCAATTAAACCATTTACAGGCACTTTTGAATTGTCAAAGAGTCGGTCAGTTAGAAAAAAAGTTGAAGCTAGTTGCCCATTCCAAATCGTAGATCTCTATGGAGAAGAACGGGCAAGAAACTCCAAGGACACTCTTTTAAAAATGGATATAGATATTACAAAATCCTGTGTACAGTATTCTGGTGCTTCTATATGTGAGAACAATAACAAATGAAAAATAATCAAAAACAATTCAAGGGTGCATATAAGTAGGTATATAGAGGAGCACGGAAAATATTTTTCTAAAATAGCACGCAGAAAAATCCAATGCGTTTTAAGTTTAGGTAACTTTCGCAATCCTCAATGTCTGAAATCTGTGTGTGTTTGAGCAGGTTCCTTGTCCCAGAAGTTTGGCAACTCAATCGATGTGACAGTTCCGACCTCAGCATCTTGGGTTACTGAATGCCACTGACCTGGCTGTAAAGAAACCGCATGTTTATGTACTTTGCTAAGAGGTACCGTCGAATTTAATATCGGAGAGGAAAAAGAATATGTGATAGTGCCTTGTTTTGTAAACTCGGTTATAATGGAAGGCTAAGATTTCTCGACTATAGGTATGCTTAAAATGTGACTAAGATAAGATTGGTTTGATTATATTTCGGGGTAGATCCGTCAATTGTATTTCGTAAATTACGTACCAATATCAACTTTTATAAAGAGCACCCATGGAAATGGAGGAAATGTTTGATAGTATGTGCATGCAATTATTTTTATTTATTTATAGCTTAGCACGGAAGACTAAACACGGAACGACAACAACGGAAGACAGAGTTACTTTCGAATTTATAATATTAGTATAGAATACATACATGTCTCCCAAAAAAATGGTCCATGGTTCCGCGCTAACTCGGAATCCGAGACTAGTAAAATCTAGATGCACTCGTCCGTAGATATTCGTCTTTTCTAAACACAGCTAGATTATTAAGTCACATCGTATAAACAGCTAGACGAGAACGTCATTCAAGGTCATCGCAAGGTGGTATTTGACCATACAATTATCGAGACTGCGACGCGGTCTATTCTGAATGAATCTGAACATATGTGTGTCATGTGAACGTGATCTGATAACTATCCAGTAATAGGTCTTAAGATTATATATATGTTTAGATTAATTGTCACGATCCGGAATTTCTATATCGCAAGATTAATTTTTAACCGGATGTAAGAATGATTGACCAACGTCACATTGTTTCGGACTATTGAGATCATCAGATTTTTGGCTGAATTGAATTTAAGGAACTCTGGCTGCAGGCTTACTTCGTTACTTTAAGTCGTCTTTTAGGCTCTAAGTATTTTGTTAAACATTCAATCCAAAAATTCAATATGATCGCTTTAATAGTAATAAAAAACAACAAACAACACCGATATAATTTGAACATTAAACCGAATCGGCCTCATACAGATTCGATCGTTCGACCAGCGCTCGCGCCATGTGTAAACAATAAGCGTTGCTTAGCAACCGCTGCCGCCATATTAGTCGGGCCCAAGAGCAAGAGAGACAGACATACTAGAGGTCTACAAGTGCGAGTGAGATGGAAACACAAAGGGTTTGTTGAACGATAAAGCCTGCAAACACATAGTTCACGGTAGATTTGACGAGTAGTTTTATTAGGGAAATTATTACTTCCCTGTGTTATATGGAATTGTTATATGGACTGGCTCGGTTCGCTTCCTGGGTTGTAGTCGTAAAAAAATAATAAACGTTACGATTTTACTTAAACTTGTCCTTTATTTCAGTTTTTCATACGATAACACTGGTTTTTGATTTGCTGACACAGTTGTTACTATATTATTTTCATGACTCACTAAACCAGTCAAAGGAAAGAGCCTAAATTCAACAATGAAAATCTTAGGAAAACCTGACTCTATTATAACAAACGAGTAGCACTATAGACCAGAATCGAAAACCTGATCAAAAGGACTAAATTTTGTAATATTGTTCTTCAGATTTTTTTATAGAAAATTTCACTACCAAAGTCATCGACCGGCGGGATGCAATAAGACAAACATTACAAAAAAAGGGTAAAAATTTAAAGGCACAAACATTGGGCCACCCGCAGGCGCTCATTCTCACTTTGAAAGATTTCGAGATACGTCCTGTGCAAATAGGGCCTTTGCGAAACTGCTTACCTTTGTTGTTCGGGGGACCGATATTTGGAACGAGAACGAGGGCACGACTGAAATTAGCAGAAGAGTTTTTAGAATTTAAAGTGCACAGAAAGCTTGTTTTCATTTTAGCCTGTAAGGTTCACTTCATTGCTAACTCTATAGGTCTATTCTCTAAAAACCTCATCGTAAAAACTTTGGTAAAGAAGTTACAAATTATATGGTTATGGCAATAAATTGGACTGTATAATATTTTAAAACTATAATCTAAGAATACAGGGCTCTCCAGGTGGTTTCTAGTAAAGGGTACCGCTAGGTAGTTTAATTGGACCAAAAGTTTTCAATCAAGCAGATGAAGTAATACAGAACATATCAAATGACGCCATGAACTATGTTTTAATGCAAATAAAAATGATTTGATTTGATTTGAAATAAATCCTGATTCCGTACTTTGGTTTATCGTATCAACACTTCCAAAGTATGACTCAAAAGAGATTTAATTTTTTTTTATGAATGTTCATGATTAACTAGAGTTCCGGATCGGAACAATACATTATCAAGATATTCGTTTGTGATAGTGTGACTAATGTGTTTTACTAATTGCGGAAAATAAAAGACGATAAGTAACGGAATTACCTACACGTGTACCTGCTTAGGCTCACAATGAACTTGTCACTATTATTGAAAGTCTATGTGGCACCTGAATTAAGATCTCGTGATATATCATTTGAGGTTCTATTTGCATAGTAATAGTATGGATTGTTTAAGTAAACTTGTAGAGGTCATTATAGTAGGACTTGATACTATAGAAATTATACCTATTTGCACTGGTAAAACATACATAACGTACTATGACAATAATTGTTACTCGATTCGGTTATCGTTCAGTTCTAAATCGGGGGGCAGGTAACATAAAACTGTTGACTTGGTTGGTGGGTTATTGGAATATTTGTTAATATTGTCAGATCCTAATACAGACGAGAAATTGACAGTAGTACGCGAACGCAATAAACGACCTACCACAATTCGAAAATAAACTGAGCCACAGATCAACGAAAAGATAGCAAAGACAAAAGATCAAAGATTACATCATTCAGCTTTACAATATAGGTCCACTTGCGACACCCGACGACGACGGTATAGGTAATTTGAATTTATTTAAATTACAATGACTACAGTATGTATTTACTTGGTAATGTTTCTTTATTGTTGGCTGAGGTTAACAGGGGTTAGGTTACGAAATGTCGCCGGTAGCGCTAGTAAGTTTGACTTTGTAGATTTATAATCTGTGGCAGTGAAAGCGGAGACGTTCTTTTTTCGGTTACAGAATAACGCTCATTTAGAATTATGGTTTTTGAATTTCAAAAGGATTTGAATTGGAATTAAGAATCTTTTTATTCGTTCGAACGTGAATTGTGTATTAATACTGATCAGTATCCGCCATTTCTCATGGATATTGATTACCTGAACATTATCAATGAGTGTTTCAACAAAGACATGTTTTCTTATACTCAGTAACAGCTTGTGAATTCTACTAATATTTCTTCGTTTGTTCCTTTACTTTTAACATTTTGTCATTATGTAGTCCTTCGGTACTAGTATATGATTTCTGATCAAAAAGGACTAAGTCATTAAACGAGACACCTCTAAACATATAATAACTTTCCACAATCTTGAAAAATAAATAGGTAAATTTAAAACAATGTAGGCTTAACCGTATCTTCACAATACATAGTTATATGTAGAATTTTAAACGCATGGTTGTAGAGGTCGACAAAGTTAACTGTACTTACGCGTTAACACAATAGGGTCAGACAGAGACAAATATGAACGAGCGCGTCTTTGAATGACCGAAAAGAGTTATGAGACGGAATTGTCTTTGAAGAATGCTTTTGACAACCCTCTGTGTGTAAAGTGAAATATGTTTGACTGTTTCGCTTCTGTGGGACTTAAGGCGGTTTCACATGTATCGATTTTTGATTGGCACTTGGAGGGGATCGTAGAAAAAATCTGAACTACAATTTCCTAGAGCAAATACCTAATCAGATGGTGCCTTTATTGAAAAATTAATTGAATGGAGCATGACATTTAACGAGCATTTCGTCTTTTATTCTGGATTCACTAGTACTAACATTTGCGTCAGGGCGACAAACTCCTAAAACTTGGAACTCTGAACCAGAACATAAACCACATACATATTTCGATACAATGACAAGTAAAATTCAACCAAGACTGTTACAATAAAACCTCCTTAGTTACTGTGCAAATACTGGCCGTTCGGCAATTAAAAGACAAACGCTTGAAACACTTGACAGGTGTTTGGGCGCGAAACCCGCATTCTCTTTTAAAAAATGTATCGCTGGCTCTTCATTCTTGTCACGTTCAGCTAGCAACACGGGACCAATATAACTTGACCTGTGGAGCTCACAAAACGTATGCATCTGAACTGAGATGAGGGATCAAGATAAAATGGTGGTCGTAGCAAGAGTTTAAATTATACGTACGCGGACGGAATGAAGGCATACGGTTTAAATAGACGACGATTAGGGACATGATACAGTCCATACTGGCTTATTGACTCATACTTTTACCTTTAGACACCAGGGATAGGGTAGAAAACATGCAAAAATTGTTGTAACTACGATGTTTTTATGTAGGTAACGGCTGTGCTACACACATCACACTAAAACTAGCACCCAAGCCCGATTAAAAGGTTGTTGGTGTCTACAGTTGGACATTGACCGAAAAAAACATAAAATTCTTAACAACTAAGGCCTTAAGACAAACAAATATAAAAATAATACACGTATTACAATATTGAAATATGAAACAAAGCACGGTAATGTGACGTCGAAAACTAATTTGTCAAGTGTCGTGGTAAGCCTTTGGACAACGCTACCGCGATTGTTAACTTTTCAAAAGTTTCTTTATTTAAAGCAAGTGTTTAAAACCCATACGTATATGAGAAATTTTCAGAACTTTCCAAATCGATTATTAAAAAGTAAAGTTGTTTGAGAGTAAACCCTCTTTTTAGTCTATGGGAGTCTACAAACGTTGAAAGTCGAGGAAGTTTAAGGGAAGAAATCAAAAAGATGATCAGAAGCAACCGCTTGCAAAAATAATTATTATTATAGCAATAAACCCCTTTGATAGGTTAATCAGGTTTAAGTAAATCATAGCCTCCTATCGAAATAGACAATATGTAAAAAAATGCAATATGTTATGCTAAAATGATTACTAACCCGAGAAGTTATCACGAAAATCCTTAAAGTTATAATAGATGACCCTCTATTGACCCTATCATTCACCGCTTCCTAATATTTTAGGTGGTAAAGCCTGAGTTAAGGGGGATGCGCTAAGGCAGCCCGCGGAATTCAAATTTTCTTACGTTTTTTGCAATTTGCAGATCATATGAACTTAGAGAGTTGTATTGCTGATTCTAGTGTTTTATAATTCTGTTAAGCCATATTTGTTACGGTCGCAAATCATATTTTAATCAACATAGAACATGATACTGACCTGCAAATTGCAAAAAACTCAAGAATATTTTAATTTCGCGGGTTACCCTTTTTTTTTTTTAGGGTGGGAAATCGTCCCATGACTTCTACCGCTCTGGGTGGAGGCGTGTCAGACTTTTACTGACTAAAACCCACCCGTGTTCCTTCAGTTGCCTGTTGCCAAGGTCCCGGTATCCCTTTCCCGCAACCCTGACAGGCACCGGTCCTAGCGGACCCCGCCAATTGTGCTGACATCTCTTTGAGGCAACTTTCGCGGGTTACCCTGAAGCTTTTACCTTAAGCGAAAAACATCCAAACTTTGACCAGGAGGACCACATTTACTGCAGATGTAGCTTGACTCGACCAAAGTCGTTGCAGTCAAGCTCTTTCAACACGTATGGTCTACGGTCTACCCACCCTAAAACCTATTACGTATGTATTACCCAATGTCTAAAACAACCATGTGCCAGCCCCCATAGTAGTTAGAAGATGCGGGCACATATGCAGATGACGAAGAGCGGGTATCATTAAGATCTTACGATTAGATTTAAATTGCACACACGGTACGTGGAAAATAAGCTTCGTATAAACTAGCTACTGGTTTTATTTAAACTTGACTTTTTAGAAGTTGGAACGAAAAATTTAGGACTACTCAACCATTGGGACAAAAAATAACTTGACAAATCAAAAAGGGAAGTGAAGTGAAAAAGAAAAGAACATGAAGCACCCAACTACACGCACCAGGGTTGGCAGTTACGAACGGATATGGAACAGACTTGGACACACTGTAACGACTGTAAGTATCAAAGAATGAGATGAAAAGAACCAAAAAGATTTGTTTTCGTAATTCCTCTTCTTATAAGCCTTAAGGGACAAATGGGAGGAGGCCACTCACTCAGCAGTGGATGGAACAAGGCTGCCGATGATGGTAAGCATTAAGCTCTTAAAACCATGATGAAAGAAAGAAGTTCATATAGCAGTCTACAGCTACCAACCTCATCCCGAAAACGAATACCTGTAATTTTTGAAGCTACGGTCTCCTTGATGAGCGGTGGCCACCACATAACAGTCTCAGAGACGGTCATCATGAAAATAATGGCAGCGGGGTTTGACTTTGACACACCAACTTACTTTCATAAATAACGTTTCAGTGACGTCATTAGACGGTAAATTGCGAACGCTATGTGTCGACCACCACAGTCTTAGGACACCCTAGCTTAAGCCAAGCAAGTTGAAACATAAAATCTAAAACGTCCAACAATTCGTGTCCAGCTAAGCAAAATACGACATGGCCTAGGGTAAAAGTCGGCCACCGGCTACAAAATAAACTAATATGCTAATAATTATATGTAGACACGATCTGTGACTGACAACAGGCACGTTTCCGACATAAACTTACACGCCAACCTTCGAAAATATGCTTTTGAATATATACAACTCTCTTACATATAATAATAACACAGGTGACATAATCAAGATAGACTTGTTATTAAGATATGCTTCATCTTTATAGTTTTCAAACTCAACATTGAATTACACATAAACCTATATGGGCACTTATGAAACGTCGGTTCCAATCGTTTCCTATGGAGAAATACCGGCAAGATACTCCCCGGCGTCATATTATATCATTATTAAAGAAAACTAACTGGTGCACGCGGCTTCGCCCGCGTGAATGTCGGTTATTATATACCAAAACCTTCCTCGGGAACCACTCTATCCATTGGTGAAAACAGCATGAAAATCGGTGCAGAAGCAGCCGCGGCGGAGGACTTTGTTTTATAATTAGTGATTAAAGTAGTAGGGTAAAAAAAATACATCTTACGCCGACCCGAAATAAATGCGGATAAAGGCAGGAGAATGACGAATTAAGGATATTAATACGAAGCCTATATAGGCTGAATATAAAATAAAATAGTCTACAAGTTGCAAAGATTGAAGACAAAGATAATTTATCAATTTGTCATAACTGCAAATCAAATGCCTATTAGGTCACTGAGGCAAACATAGAGCAACATTATAATCAAAATTATTCGCCCGTAAATGTCACAAGATAGGCATGATAAATGCACTTGCTCACTGCATTTCGGTGATATCAAACGATTTATTATTGTAGGGTTTGTCACGACAAGTAGTAGCCTTCAACGTTAGCCAGTGGTGTCCGAACTTAGAAAATAACTAGAGAATTGAATAAGCCACTTTGCCAAAGCCTCAATCTGTTGCTGAAAGTAGAAGGTCTTTTCCTGTAATGTAATTCTTAGCGTGTCGATGGCAAAAATACAGAAAGTTTTTTTTTTTTTTAATTTATTTGGTCCAAAACTCAGCTACGGGAATACCGTTCGTTGACGTAGCCATTATGTCTTGACGTGTACAGGTGACAGGACATGCTGGGCAAGATGGGAGGTGAGCCATTGTCTGTAGAGTAAATTCCCGTAATTAATAAAAACGATGTTCAAAAACTATTCGCAATTCCATCTCAGCAACATTCAATGTCAAAAATTTGTCTAAAGTATGGGTAAAATTAGAGGTATTTTTGACAGATTGAGACTAAGATTTGAATGCAAACGTTCTTAAAAATACGGGTATCGCCCCTGCTAAACCAGTAGCTGAAAGCCGAACTGGCAAGATGAACATATTCTAGCATGACGACAACTCCCCAAAACTTAGCCCCGACACAAAGCGATACAACACGTACCTAGTTCCTTGCGCAGACGCAGCGAGTAAACACAACTGTGTCAACACATGCAGAATGCAGTCCCGCTCAATTGTTGCGTACAGACGTACTATATGACATTATGTAGACCGTATATCTGGCTGTATAGACTGACATTTTTAAGTAAGTGATTAACGTTTTTAAAGGACGGTAATCCGACAACTTAAATTCTGAACGTTTGTTAGAAAATTATTGTCTGAAGCCAAATTAGTAAGTTTAGGCAAGTCAATATCATCATCATCTCAGCTGAGGGACGTCCACTGCTGGAAATGGGCCTCGCCCCGAAGCTGATATTTAATTACTGTCGTTAGGTAAAGCAACTAGCATATTAATTTTGCTTTTTTATCCTAACACTACCTAAACATGAAGTTTAGAATTAGGTAAAATAAATGATGCCGTACAGGTAGAGTAAAATAGAATACGCCAAGCAAAAATGGAATGATTTAAGAACAATTGACAGGCGCCATTACTGCATTGTGTAGATAGGGCATATGATGAAAAACAGCCTCTTTGATCCTGAAATTATGAAAATCGTATTCGTATTGAAATATGCGTAAATTATACCACATACGTGTCGAAACACCACCATTCACAAATTCAGCTTTTACAAACCAAAATATATGTCAGAAAGTCATTGAACAAACAATATTACAATACCAAAATACTCTTACAACATCCCAAAGAAAAAATATCTTGGTCAACGAATATACAAATCGATTTTAATATCGATTTGAAATTCGTAGTGACACCTCTTTGTTATTGTAATCGTTATTTTTCAACTGATATAAATGTATCGATTTGCATATAATACGGGTCGAATGGACGGTGGTCTTTGACCCTGGTTAATAAGTTTTGTTTAAAATCGTTTAATTACGGACGTTAATGCCACGTAAATGTAGACAAGAGTGTTAAAAAAAACAAAATTTTGACTGCTTTTTGGTCCTAAGGTCCAAAAATATTCCTTCCGCGCTTTTTCAAACAAACTGCACTTGACCACAACGAGGGCTAACACATTCATTGTAAAAGCAATATTTTCGATAAATACTTGGTGCTTTGCTATGGTAGATTACAATGCTGGAAAGTGCTACTTGTTTTATAAAACTACCTCGTTTTTTCACGTCCTTCCGAGATTGATAGAAAACAAATAATCACAATATCTTGCAATAAATGACATTCTGGGAACAAAGCGGCAACGTTTGTGCAAACTGCTGACTACAGGGTGTTACATATCGCGGTCCGTTCTCACAGCTTTTGCTGTCCGACACATTTGTAGCCCTTTACTTTGCTTAGCTGTTTGTGTTAAATAATATACAGATTGATCGTGAAATCTGGTTAATAGAAAAAGGAAAATGGAAGAAAATTAAGAAACAAATTCTTGTAAGTACTAACTCAAACTCAAACTCAAAACATTTATTTCAATTAAACCATTTACAGGCACTTTTGAATTGTCAAGGAGTCGGTCAGTCAGAAATATGAAGCTAGTTGCCCATTCAAAAGCGTAGTAGGTACCTATGGAGAAGAACGGGCAAGAAACTCCACGGACACTCTTTTAAATCAAAATATTGTTACAATATATGGGTTACATCATTCATGTTGAAATTATAAATGTGAGAACAATGTAAAAAGCGCGTTAAAAGCGTCCGCAATTATGACATACAAACAATTAAAAAATTAAAATAAGCCATGGCAGCTAAGAGATGACCAGTCACAACTGACGGCGCCCGTTCACGAACATGACGCATGGATCAGCAACATTCAGCTCAACCATTTTGAAGGGAGCTAAATGATCCAACACACGCGCCGCCATCAGCGAGACATTTAAGTGAGCATGACATTCCCAGCCGCCAGGGCACATTCAAGTCAATGAAAGACAGATTACCCGGTAAATGGTAGCTCAATAGTACATAGTACTCACACCTGTGCTATGCAATTATATAATACAAAGGAGATTGAGTTTATACAATGCAAAGATGATGATGATCTTAAAATCTTCAGCAGCTCCAACTGTATGTTCGAATGTTAATTAGTTAGTTATGATTGTGGAGCAGGACCAGCATTAAGCCAAGCATTTTTATCAGAGATGTAATCCTCACACTTATAATATGCCTGCCTGCATAGTGTGCGTTTTATACAAGTTTTGAATTTCGTCTCATTCAGTTGAAGTATGTGGGGAGGAATTTTATTGTAACATTTTAAACAGTATCCCATGAAAGATGAGTCTGCTTTAGCCAGTCTGAAACCTGGTTGAACTAATAGGTCCCTATTTCTAGTACTGTAATTATGTCTATCACCTCTTTTACTAAAAAGATGTAATTTTTTTCTTACGTGCATGATATTTTCATAGATATATTGACAAGGTACCGTCATGATGTTTATATCCTTAAACAGTTCCCTTAAAGAATCGCGACTGCGAAGATTATAAATGGCTCTGATCGCTCTTTTCTGCAGAATAAAGATAGACTCGATGTCTGCAGCCCGTCCCCATAGTAAAATACCGTAAGACATGATGCTATGAAAGTAACTAAAATAGACTAGCCTCGCGGTATCTGCATCAGTAAATTGACGGATTTTTCTGACAGCATATGCTGCTGAACTTAGCCGTCCTGCAAGAGATGTTAAATGAGGACCCCATTGTAGCCTTGAGTCGAGCGTGATCCCCAGGAAAACAGTTTTATCGACGAAATCTAGTTTCTCTTGATTCAATACAATCTCACAATCCCTACTTTTGACATTAGGCAAAGAAAATTTGATGCACTTCGTTTTTTTCCCATTTAATACTAAATTATTAGCAGTAAACCAATTTTGGACCTACAGAAGGGCGTTATTTACTTCGTCAAAATTTGTAGCACGTCTATCTACCTTAAAAATTAAGGAAGTATCGTCAGCAAATAACACCACTAATGTATACTAAAAAGAGGAACTACATTTCCATGTCCGTGAAAAAGACTAGTATAAAAGGAAGGAAAATAACCATTTGACTGACGAGGTTAATTTAATACTAGAAATTACAATTACATAATAAAAATACATCGGTACATCAAAAATTAATAAATGTAACGAAAAAATAGTGTGCAAATACAAATAAAATGTCTACGGTGCATGTCAAAAGATAAACGATAGATTAGATCGATTACTCAGAAATCAGTCATATCACGGTATCTATAATTGAATTTTCGAGTAGTAAGTATATCTATAGCTCTTAAAGTTATCAGATAATATGACCCAGATTTGTAGTGAGGAAAACGCACTTGGAAATGTTACAAGCAATGATAATACCGCTACAGCTATCTTCTTTATCACTAAACTTCATGCAGCATCTTGTAAATGGATGTTTTTTTCTAACGTAATAACTTGCATCCGAAAGACATTAAATTTTTTGTAATATATATTTTATTGTGGTCCTTGTAGCTTAAAGACAAAGGACCAGGGGGCAAGTCTACTAATTTACAAACATGTCAGTGGTCTCACAATGATCATCAGTTTTTGACAGATATGCCATACAAAATCTGTCAAAAACTCATCATTGTGAGACCACTGACACGTTTGTAAATTAGTAGACTTGGCCCCCAGAATTTAGGACACTTGATTATTTTGCGAAAAACACATCACGCCTGTAATCCCCGAAGGGTTAGACAGAGGTGTACTAGTATGTTTAAGTCCCTTGTAATAGGGGGCAAGCCTATCGCCATTAATCGGGCTAAAAACAAAATCACTCTTTACTGCTATCCAAACCAAAAAGGCTAAGGGATAACAGACGAAGAATAGCTATTTGGACAACAGACACAAACCAGTCCAGTTAAAAACATTCAGAATGCATAGTTCGAGGATAAGTAGCACTAAGCTCCAAAGACCTTATGAACCACAATAACATAACTCACAACTCCCAAAGCAGTCCCCGTGCATCTTTCCCACACGAACATGGAAACAAGCAGCTATTGTACACGTCATAAGTGAACTACATTATTATTTTCCAAAATTTTGTGTAAAACTGGTTTTTCGACGTCTCAGAACCGGACTTTGCGTACAAAAGGAACCATTACAATGGTAGCAGAAATGAGTAAAGATCGCATCTGTCAACGTCTTGTAGGACCCGCTTGTAAATTAACTGCTTCTTCAGTGGAAGCCGCAAATTATTATTTGCGTGAACATACGAACGGCCTGGTATGCGGAAAATAAGTACTGCAAGATTTTTGTTGATTAGACATGGTATGTGGTCAATGGTCAAAACACTGTCCAGTGGTAGTGGACTTAAATGATAAATTACTTGTAAATAGTTAGAAAATGATTGCAAATCCACCAGATTCCATCAGAATAAAATACTCTTTACTTATATAGCTTCATCTTTCTGACAGACCGACCCCTTGACAATTCAAAGGTGCTGTAATTGTATTTTTTTAATAAATGCTTTGAGTTGAGTTGAGTTAACAGAGTATTTTTCACAAACTACAAGTACATTATATTTAAAGACTACACATTGCCATATCCGGTATTATCAGCCCCTCAAGTGAATCGTGACGGCAGATACGTAGGTGACATATGCTAATGACAAACAGAACTTGGTACCCGATAACAATGGAAAAGTAATTAAAAATACATAGAATATACTTTTGTTAACAGTAGTCACTGATACTGAGGTGGCAACTGATTCAGTAGGTGTTACTTCGGTTGAGGTTGTTGAAAAACTTAGGTATTGTTTAGTTCAAGACGCTTGCACACTACTATAATTATTATTAAAAATAGCATGGACATGCTTCAGGAAACCGGCATGTCCTAGAACCAAAAATTCTAAGACGTGTAAGCATCCACCAACGGCCCACTCCCTCTCACAGAAAGTGGAGGCTTATGTCCTAGCAGTGGGAACATTATAGACTGATCATGATGGGCATGCTTTATTGGCAAAAATACAGCTATAGGTTCACTGACAGTGACACAATATGACCCAAAAGACCATTTCGGACAGGAAAACAGGTATTTTGTAAATACGATAGGCACGAGGCAGGTACGATATCTAGGAATAATAAATACTTTGATTGATGCATCCTCCGTTACAGTATACAGTAACTTGTCTCCGTTGCAAAAACAATGCAAAATTTATAAGTTTTCAGGCAAAGTCATTCTGTTTTATGTCCAGCAATTATTTTAAACAAACTACCGCATATGACAAAGTTATGTCTGCATATTATATTACAGAGAGTTCGATCCATAGAAATAAATAGTTCTCTCGTGATTTTCTACGTAACATAGCGAGACAAATTTTGCAATTGTATTATTTGTTATTTATACTTGTATATGTTTGGCTAGCATTTACATTCTTTCGACTCAGTCGCTGTGTAGCTCTATTTTGATTATTTCTTGATTGATATATTTGTACTACAGAATGGTTCTAACTGAATAATCATCGAAGCGTTTCATGAACACAAAAATGTGTGTACGCAAAAGAAATTATCGTAAGTGTAACGCCTTGGCGATGTTCTACAGATAACACTGAATGCCCGATAACAAATAACGGTCGTAAGTCGTTTCCCGCCATTTTTACTGTCACGTTCATAGCTTCATTTATCTGCAGTAAAGCTTCTATGGTCTATTTACTTTTTCGAATTACGTTCAAAATTCGTGACGCGTGATGTAGATACTAAAGAGGTTTAATTGCGCGATATAAAACCCGGCGAGGACGAATTAATGTCTTTTAGCGATAAATAAGTAATTTTGAATCACTAATTGTTAGTAATGAATAATGTATGAGTATTATACGTTGGCAAAATGCTTCGCGCTGTACTCTGTACAATTTGTCGTCGAGTTATTTTACATAATGAAAATGTTTGAAGGTGATAGAGATAAGTAATTTTTGTAACTGAATTAACAAAGACTTGTCCTTTACGTGTTCATACGAATATTGACTTTGAGACGAAGTGCCCAGAGAATTCAATATATATTTGAATACAGTTGAAGCTATTTTTTTATCTAGGAACATTTTACAGCTAGCCTTTATAGCAGCATAAAAAGTGCGTAAAGTTGCAGGTTGATGTTTTACAACGATGATTTTTATGACTAATAATCGCGTGAAGTCACGAAATCTGAGTTAATAGAGTAATTCTACGAGGCTTTTGTAGAAAACTGGATATACCTAGCCAAAGAATATGAAATACTACAAACTTGAAACTGGGCAAGTAAAATATAGATATACAAGTATATGCAGTGGTACCTTCGACATTATAGAACATTTTGTCACAAACCTTACCTCCTACATAGGTAACACAATTCCTAAAACCCTCGTCAAGACAATTCCTAACCCGTAGCAAACTCGAACCGTAAGAAAACTGTGAAATTAAGCAATAAAAGGCCATCTGAGAGTACCAAATGACATTGAATGAGGTAAACGTCAACGTTATACAATTGTAATCTGTCATTGGTCGGGTACTTGTAATAAAATTACACATTGCATCGACACGCGAGGAGAACCATTGTTCGTAAAACGACTATGAAAAAAAAAAATACATCTTTAATTGTGTTTGATGGAAATAAGTTGTCTGAACCATTGACGAGCGATTCCTAGAGTAATCTAGGCGGTAGGTTTAGGTTGTATACTAATCGACTGAGTAATCAACTGAAACATAAGGATGTACCATTATATTCTCAGTCAGTATTGGACCAAGTAGCACTCCTTAGGGAACCCCTGGTTCAAAGGTCAACTATGCAAAGAACATGTTGGTTATTTTATTCGCCATGCTAACCACAAATTTAGCATTAGGCTGAGTATTCGAAAATCAATCTATCAAAGAAAATTTTGGTACTTTCAACGGGAAACGGGAATCAAATGCGCTGCAAAGTTCAACATACAATCTAACATATGCTACTCTATTTAAGGATAGTAATACTTCAATTTTAGCGAAGTTTTTCAAGGAAAGCCACGAACATTCGCTAGAAAAATGCACGAAGACAATAAACCCATAGATTTCGTCCATACATCAAGACCTATCAGGGTAAGAATTATTACAAAAAAGCTAGTATTAGCAGTCACGAAGAGGTGCATACCCACAAACTGTGCCAAGGCTGGACTTAAACATAATTAGTTATTTTAAACCTACTCGTGTATTTATTGGTATTTCAATTTAATTACCCCGCGATCATTATCTGTGCCGTAATGTGTTTGACAGTATTACTTTGGTTAGATTAGGAAAATCTATGAAAGTTGAGGTATAACATGAAAATTAAGTGGTTGTCAAACTGACGATTTAATCAATTAGGAGTCGACTTCAAAACTGAATTTAACAAATTTTGTAATTACCAGGAATTTAAAGTAAATTGACTAAAGTCTCAACAATCTACAATCAGCCACAAACTGACGGTTTCCAGAGATATCTTTTTCAGAAACGAAGATGTGATCCCTTCCAATTCAGTTTAATTGATAATCCGAAATGTTGAATTTAATTTCCTCACTGAAATTCAGACATGTCTTGGCCTGGTATTCAACGTTGAAACATTCCTCGCTTATCTAGAGAAGTCAAACGAAGTATATATATAGGTGTGTCCTGAAGCATACGTCATATCACATGAAAAAATACCTAATGCTTTCAAGATACAAGTTCGATACGTAAGTAGTGACAAGTATCGCCATCAAACCAACAACTCACCTTTGATAATGAAAGCTTTATCACCTTATCAATAAGATATCTTTTACCCCGTCTACACACGCCATGTGTAAATATTAATATGAATCATTACTTATCATATTATATACCATCGCCGCGAGATAATAAATCCATTGACTGTGTTAATGAGCCTGTACATTTGTCACATTACAAAGGAAGTGCCAAATATGATGTCACTTGTACAAATATGAGTCAGAAAAAAAATATTTTACAAAAATTACGATTGTGACCTATGCAACCGTACAGCAGAGCGCTAATCAAAGACAAACAAAAAAGTGGATAAACAATAGACAAAAAAGGCAAAAATTACAAAACTTACCTCGAGCAGGCGCGGATATCCTACCCGCAAACATAAACCGATAACCTTATTTGAACTCCGCCGTCACTTTTGAATTTTTAAAAATTCGAACGTGCGCTATCAAAATGTTTTCGGGTCGGGACGTCCGCTCGCGACGGCGTCCACAGTGTAACTGAGTGGCGAGGCGGCGCCTGCGACGCTTGAGATACGCCTTCACCCACACAAGGAGGGGCGGGTCACACACATACGCAGGATCGAAGCCTGCATGAAAAATGCAGCGTGTTCTACGAAACAAGGTGCGACAATTCAAATGAATGAATTTTTAATAAATAAGGCTCTTTTGGATGTATATTATATTCGGGATTGCATCGAATTAGACCTTTGAACTGTTCAAGATTCTTTTGAAATTCTATACACCGGACAAGTCGGTGAATAAGGAATATTAATAATACATACATTCCCTAACGGATATGGATTCCCGATAAAGAAACAGAGAGAGGAAATTTAATATTATTCTGGGCCCCACTCTGTATCGTAATAATCACAAACGAACAAGTGAAACGCCTGATGAAGGCGCAAATATGTCTAGTAAATTGGTGTGTGGACTGTAATGATCGCGAAATAAACGAAATAACAATAGTTTCCCTTCCAATCATGCTCAATATGTTTTTTATAAGAGAAAATAATGCGAAAAGTCAAAAAGTAGATGAAAAACCGCACCATAGAAAAGATCTGCTAGTTGACTGCGATGAGAAAGACAAACCGATCTGCAAATCGCATAAAAAGGTTAGACTTTTACTGGCTGAAGTTTTAGACGCAAATGCAGGAATGCGTCACAATGCACTGGACGTCCATTACAAACAATGTGCAGTAAATATTGTTGAGGCAGCATATGTATAGCTATACATATTCATAGTTCAAAGAAGCCAGCCGTGTGTCAAGGAAATACTAAAACTAGCTTATTATTAAGTAATGAGTGGCTATGTGACGATAGGTAGAGGAAATGGCTGAAGTATTTTCTAGGCTTAATTATCTAGTTTCTGTGTATTTGACTTTAGTCACTATTAATGATATTGTCGAAGAAGCATAAAAAGCAAATGAAGGCATCCGATCAGGAGTTTGTTACTGTTTGAATAAAAGATCATTGCAGAAAACTGGTACTAATGTATTTAATACCTATCTTATCTGGTGTTCTAGTTCAGTAATACGAGGTATATTCCTATAAGACTCAAGGAGGAGCTCGTGGCTAAGTAATAACAGCCGCTCGGGTCGATCCATCAGGTTAAGCTACGCTTGCCGGGGTTGGTCCGTGGATGGGTGACCATTTTCACATATCGAGACTCCTCCGTGCCTCGGAAAGCACGTTAAGCCGTTGGTCCCAGCTGTCATTTGTGGATCTTTGACAGTCGTTACGAGTCGTCAGAAGCACGAAAGTCTGACAACCAGTCTAACCAAGGGGTAATGTATTACCCAGTTACTGGGTTGTGGAGGTCAGATAGGCAGTCGCTCTATGTAAAATACTGGTATTCAGCTGCATCCGGTTAGACTGGAAGCCGACCCCAACATAAATGGGAAAAGGCTAGACAGATTGATTGATACCCATAAGACTCAAGGCTCAAAAGACGATTCCCTGTAGAAACGAAAAAAGTTTTAATTTAAATTAAATCCTTGAATCAGTGAGGCTTGATAAAATAGGCCCTTGTGCTTACTCGATATTTGCTCTTTAGCAAGAAAGAAAATGGAAAATAATACACGCCTACAGTGTTTGAGTGAAACTATGTGAATAATGACCAATGTATTAGAACATCATGTGAAACGTAATTAATCACTCAGTCAGTTTGCAATAAGCTATACTATATCCACTAGTAAGCAACTTACGTCACACAGGCCTACTTAACAGCTGATCGGAATTCAGATAACTTCGGGAGGTCCTTTAAACAATAGAATTCACTTCTATCAACGTTATATAGCAGCCTTCTTACAAACTGTCACCATCGGAGGGAGAGGTAAGTAATCCAATCAAACTATAATCAAGGAAGCAAAGAGCCTTACTGCTTATAGAGACAAGACCGGTATCTGGAAGTTTCTCGTCCAGGCAAGGTGATTGCGAAGGCGAAATTCTACAACATTAGTTTTAGTTTACGCTGTAAACCCGAAAAGGGGTCATTGTACTCATCATTTTGAACAACTTTTTCTATGGGACCAACCTTGAAATCGCGAAAAAAAATCAGGTGTTCCATACATTTGTGTTCACTTAAATCGACAAAATGTATGGAACAGCTGAATTTTTTTACGCGATTTCAATGTAACAAAAACAAATGTTGTATACTCAAACTCAAAGCATTTATTTCAATTAAACCATTTACAGGAACTTTTGAATCGTCAAGGAGTCGGTCAGTCAGAAATATGAAGCTAGGTGCCCATTCCAAAGCGTAGTAGGTACCTATGGAGAAGAACGGGCAAGAAACTCCACGGACACTCTTTTAAATAAAAAAATGGATACAAATAAATTGGTTACAGGTTATATCAGGACTTATTCATAAAAGAACATCACTGGCAATCAGTGCTAAGAAGAGATTATCTAGCTAGTCAATTAGGAGTAGTCAATTAGGAGGTCTTATATCAAATTATGAGACATGGAATTGCTTGCTTGCAATGCTTTCTGGAGCTGCTAGAACACACGATGATACTCCACAGACATGGAGAAATTGTAGATTCAAAGGACCATAAAACATCGACACTATGAGGAGATCATCCACCGTAGTGTAACTGGCTAATGAACTAGCTAGATACTACTTGTTTCGTATGCAGGAGGCAACCTAGCAACGGGAGATTGTCCGTGAACTTATAAATTAATATCGTTATCGTTGAGAGGAAAACGTTTATGTTACTCACTATAAACGAGTTTCTTATCATACATACATAATTGAAATAACCACATCCCGATATTTGCTTGTAAGTTTGAAACCCATGGAAATTATGTAGAAGCCCTAGGAGCACAGGACATCAGTATTTTTTTTTTTAAGAAAATAAGCCATCTTCCATTAAGATGATAAGCGTTTGATAAATAATTAATATTTCAATAAAACTGTATTTCTTCATCTGCCTACCATATTAGTAATTTGATTGAGAGGAACAGGGTGTAAAGTTCACTCATCCACCATAGAAAAGAAAAGGGAGAATCCTCCGACCAGGCGGGTGTTGTGTCTGGCGAGCAACTACCCAACGATTGATGTTGGGTTCTTGTATATATGTCCATTGCACGGTAAACTTTAATTGCGCGATGCAGGATTTATGTGACGTCAGGATTTTTGTGTGACGTCAGGTCTTTGATGCATAGTTCGCATGTGGCGATGGAGATACCGCCACAGTACTCTTAGTGGCACTTGACCCATGGCCAGAAATCGCACAAAACAGAGAGATTTAGAAGGAAAAGGGGAGGCCTATGCCCAGCAGGGGGACAAATAGGCAATAAAAAAAAGCTACCACATAAAAACATTTGAAAATAACCGCAATATTAAAACTTAACATGGCGCCGCACATAGAGTGGAACAATAAATAATTGTTAGGGCTATTTGTGCAGGTGTAGCGTGACAAACAGACAAACAAGTATATTGTAACGCAACTATTTTAATATTGTTACATTTACATTAAAATATGTAAAACGATCGGTGTGGCGTGATGACGTATGCACGGAGTTAAATCTTACGAAGTGGTACCTACACTACTTTTAAGACTCATTTATTCTTAAATAACTTATTATTGATACAAGCCGGGTGCTTTATATGATTGGCCATCGGCAAAAACGAGGAACTTCCATACAAACTTTCATCCCCTATTTAACCCCTTTAGGGGGTGAATTTTCAACGGCCAATCTCAACGGGGACTAGCCAAGTACGCAGATTTTATAGTGCAGAAGCGTGTGCGCAGACACACGTGCACTCTATTCTCTCACTCTCACTCATAGTCGGATATGATTCAGCACATTACTCGACTCGTATAAACCTGCCTTTACCTAAACTAATTTACTAACCCACTTGAATAAACATTTTCTTTTTAATTCGGTACGTCTAATAGGGGAAAGGTCATTTCCTTTTCCTACCTGGGTAGCCATTTAAATTAAATTAAATCAAGCACGTATGCATTAGAAGGTCGTTAAATGCAGGACGGCGTGGTGAAGCAATCGTTTGCATAGCTTACTATCGATGGCGACCTGCACCTTTGGCGGTCCTTAGACTAAGTGATTATGAAGCTTGCTTTTATGTAAGTAGTTGTGTCGGTTGTAGCAAAAACGAGGAAACTAATAGGAACTATCAAATTGAATAGAAATATACAGGGTGGCGATTTAGTCACCTGTACACCCGGCAAGGGGGTGATTCTACCCGTCATACTAAACAAATTTTGCTATGAAACTCATGTCCAATTCGTAAAAAAAAAATATTTTCATACATGCATCGAAGTAATCTGTCTACTGTTGTATAGGAATTAATTTGTTTTTATTTTTTCACGAAACGTATAATATGAGTACCATAGCGAAAGTTGTTTAGTATGACGGGTAGAATCATCCCCTTCACGGATGCAGGTGACTAAATCGCCAGTTCGCCGCTTAGTAATAGGGTTCCATTTATCACCCTTCGGGTGCGGAACTCTAAAAACCATTACAGAAGGTTTAGTCTAGGATAGAGACTTTTTTAAATGTTAAATTACGTAGATTTGTAATGCAGTGAGTTTTGCTTACAAATCTAAAAATAGAAGTGGAAGTCAAATCATTTATTTCAAGTAGGTCATTAAAAGGTAGGTACTTTTGAACGTCAAAATTTACAAGAAAATAGAACTGATCCTAGGCGCCCCAGTCCAAAGGGCAGAAAAATAAATTTGCAGAAAAATAAAAAATTCTAAGTGTTTATTTGCGCTAAATGGGAAATCGATGAAAACTATTATTTTGACAAATTCAGACGTCGCCCTGTCCTGTGGAGCGGTTTATACGTATCGTGCTTTTCGAGGCACGGAGGAGTCTCGGTATATAAAGATGGAGATGACCCATCCACGGACCAAACCCGGCAAGCGTATCTTAACCTGATGCTTCGACCCGTGCGGCTGTTATTACTTAGCCACGAGCTAGCACGTACCCAATGTGTATAAAGCAGAAAATTAAAAAAAAACCACCTGTAGAAAAATAAAAGATACCTACCTAGGTTCCAACCCGGAAATTGAAATTTTTACAAGAATAATCTTGTACAAAATTGATATAACAAAATAGACATACCTGTGACACCCGTCTGCACCCGTTATTACCACAAAACAAAGGTGTGAAAAGCTTATCTCGTCTTTTATATAGCCGCTTATCAACCCTTTTGAGCTCACCGATCAATACTTTTATCTCGAAGCTCCGCGGTGTTAGTTTTACATTCATATTATGTGTGTTTTGTGTTTTATATACAAAGGGGATTATAAGCGAAAATGAATGCGTTATCTTCGGGGGTAGTAACCGATTTTGGGAACGGTTTTTGATTAAAATTAACTGTAGGCAGGGGAAAGTCAATTGGCGGGGTCCGCCAGGACCGATGCCTGCCAGGGTTGCGGGTTAGTCCGAAACGGATACCGGGACCTTGGCAACAGGCAACTGAAGGGACACGGGTGGGTTTTAGTCAGTAAAAGTCTGACACGCCCTTTCGCTCCGCCCAGAGCGGGAGAAGTCATTGGATGATTTCCCACCCTCAAAAAAAAAAGGCAGGCGAAAGTAAAGGAGTGTGTGTGGAGCTAGTTGATATTAAATCTAGCAGGTCAAATCTGCCTAGCCTTTTCCCAACTATGTTGGGGTCGGCTTCCAGTCTAACCGGATGCAGCTGAATACCAGTATTTTACATGGAGCGACTGCCTATCTGACTTCCACAACCCAGTTTCTGGGTAACATGATACCCCTTGGTAAGACTGGTTGTCAGACTTTCGGGCTTCTGACGACCCGTAACGACTGTCAAAGATCCACAAATGACACCCGGGACCAACGGCTTAACGTGCTTTCCGAGGCACGGAGGGGTCTTGGTATGTAAAGATGGTCACCCATCCACGGACCAACCGCGGCAAGCGTAGCTTAACCTGATTGATGGACCCGTGCGGCTGTTATAACTTAGCCACGAGCTCCTCGGTTAAATCTAGCAGGCAATAGTTTTTTTAAGAGACAGATCGATTGTGCCAGTTTTTGAAGGCCTGATCTCTCCGATTTAGCTTAGCAACTGCCATTGCAAAAATTAAACATTTTCCCCCATACTAAATCTAAATGTAAACAAATAGTAAGTGGATATTTGCATCAGCTTAATTATGAAGAAACGGAGTTATTGCTAAATGTTGTACAATAATTGCATGTTAGGTTTTAATTAGTTTAAATAATCTTAGAAAAAACCACGCTCATGCACTTCACACCACAATCACACACAGTCGCCCTCAAACCCACACAGACTCACACTCACACATCCTCATACACCAACACACACACACCCACATCTCCCAAACTTCAAATAAATCACCTACTAGTCCTCACATACTCATAAACAGTTCACCCACGTTTTAGATCACTTACTACATTTTAAGGAATACAATTTTAAATAAAGGTAAAACTTTTAAATTAGTTATACATAAGTTTTTCAAAATTAATTAGTAGAACAACCAAACATATTTGCTTTTTTGGCATCTTACTGTTAAATATCGAGGGAAAAGGCACTGGAAACCGAAATACAGGCTTTGCCTAGTTCGGTTGCAGCGGCTACATCCATTATATTAGAAATTATTACTGCCAAACTATTTTTGTAAATTATTACTAAGTTTTTTGAGAAATAAATTTATTTATTTATTGAGATGTGTGCCGAAGCACCAAAGGTAGGGAGAGCATTGAGTCCTTGGAAAACTACATAGCTTATTTTCAGAAAATACTAATTTCGTTATGTTATTTACTCATGTCCAAAGAGGAACATTTTCTTATTTTCTTTTTTTTTTTTATTATGTTACCTTTTCACGCCTAAACCACTGAACGG
Source organism: Lithophane semibrunnea (assembly GCA_947363905.1). Classification (NCBI taxonomy): domain Eukaryota; kingdom Metazoa; phylum Arthropoda; class Insecta; order Lepidoptera; family Noctuidae; genus Lithophane; species Lithophane semibrunnea. The sequence goes on along the minus strand of OX376212.1, from coordinate 1,300,349 downwards.
ATTTCGATAAAATTTGGCAAGGAGATAGATGGCATCCCGGGGAAGGACATACTACATACTACTGGCTACTTTTTATCGATATACCACGCGGGCGAAGCCGCCGGCAGAAGCTAGTATACCAATAAATAAAGAAATAACTTGCATACAGACACAGAACATACAGATACATGAATGATAAACTGTGACTGGAATGGCAAAATATTTAATTGACATTTTCCCTAAATTTACCAATTACATCTGCCAATTAGGTACATTCACACATATAATATAAAATAAATAATAAATATTGTTTATTTCTAATTTAAATACATTTAATATATTTAATGAGAATTATCCATGTTGTAAATGTTATTATTTAATTTAATTAGAATGTTTATTAATTAATTTTTGTTACCTATTTTGCTGTGCCCTTACAGGGTCCATAATTGTATCTTAGCTTTAAGCCTATTTGTAACAACTTAATTCACATTATGGTATGCAAATAAATGAATATGAATATGAATATGAACTCCATACCCAACTAACTATCAGTCAAAATAGTATTACGATCTATTAAAAGCCTACTTAGCATTTCCTGTATAACCCTCTGACCCGATGCGCATCGACAAAAGCTTAAGTAAGTATAACATACTTTAAGAAAATTATCATTCGTTAGGAATCATAAATATTTAGTGTTTCCTGTGATTTCTGACAATTAAAATAATCATGATAGGTTTTTTTTTTACTCAGTTTTGGCCGAAAAAAAAACGTTCGCAATTGGACTCTACCTCTAACTTTTCTGACTAGATTGAAGCTACGCGACTTACATTAATTAGCAAAATAAATAAATTAATACAAGTACGTAAGGAAGTCACGTGTTTAACATGATTTATATGTATGTATGTGTAAAATAAAATAGAAAAGAAAAACATGTACCTACCTACCTATTTTAACTGAATTTGGGCTCTCTTCATTTTGTTTTGTTAAGAATCGAAGTCACAGCGATAGGTCTGACCAGGTCTGACCGGATTTATTTCATTATCAAGCTTGAATTTTATTCTGATTCTGAATCCCAATGGTAACCCAGGTAACTATATATATTTTCTCAAAAATGCTTGGAAATTCGAGCATTATTTTGAAAAACTTCTTCGAGATAAATCGAAATTGCTGTACTGGTCAAAAGCAAGTGACTATGCGGCCGGCAATGTTACTATGAAAATCCATTTATCTGTCGTATTTAGCGGCCAAATAAATTACCATGAAAACTCATATCTGACGTGTTATTTAAAAATGGTACAAACTTTTTACTGCTACACTTGGCAACCAAGGAGGTCACTTATGAAAGACTAGCTGTGCCCCGCGGTTTCTCCCGCGTCGGTCTCGATCCCGTGGGAATATAAGGATAACACGTATCCTATGTCCTATTCCAGGTCATGGTCTACCCGTGTGCCCATCCTCTCCTCTCTAGAGTAGGGAACGTCGCGGCGCCAGGGTCGAACGGTTCGCGTATTGTATTTTTATACTCGTGATAACTTCGAAATTAAATGTCCGATTCGAATGAATTAAAAAGTATTTTACTGCTAAATAAATAATAATAATAATAAATGCCCTTGATTTTAAAACTATTTATTTGTTTAAGAATTAATATTATGTTGATAAAACTGCTCGGCAAATAATGCATTAATTTAGAACAAATTTGATTACCATAAAAAAATAAAAAAAGGTTATAGTGAGTCAATCTTAAAAGATAGACATATGCTGTCGCGGACTTTTTTGTAGAACTTTAAAACCATTCCATCATACATGATATTTACGTAACATAAACCGTTTACGCAGCGCACGCCACGAAAGCTCTCAAAAAGGAATATTTTTTCCCGTTTTTGCAACATATTTCATTTATTCTCCGCTCCTATTGGTCGTAGCGTGATGTTATATAGCCTATAGCCTTCCTCAATAAATGGACTATCTAACACAAAAAGTATCCAACCAGTAGTTCCTGAGATTAGCGCGTTCAAACAAACAAACAAACTCTTCAGCTTTATAATATTAGTATAGATTTCATTTAATTTCGATTTGGCTTGCAAATAGAGCTGTTTATAGTAAAGAAGAAATAAATGAACATATTGGCGCATGAAAAATTATCGTTGTTCGTCATTGATTCTGGAATTTATAATTAATTTACTTACAAGCTAAGTAAATTCCGCGCATTATTTGAGAAAAGAACTATGCAAGCCTTGGCCGCAACCAGGCATTGATGGACTCATGTATAGTATGACCTTCGTTCATCAATGCTCCTTGTTGCAGACCCCGACAGTAATGTGCTATTTTCTGTCTTTTTACCAGTCATTTTGACTTGAAAACTTCTTTTCTTTCGGTGTACTGGTGGTAAGTTCAATATTTCTGATCGAGAAGATGTTTTATGATTTCAAATTGCTAATAACTATGAGACTTTTAATGCTAGAGTAATAGATAGGCTAACAATAGATAGGTCAAGTCTGTAGTTCTGTACCAAAGAGGTAGGATTTTATTGGCTTATGATGTCACATCGTGTGTGTTTTGTCTGAATCCAATCCAAAACAAAGATATTCCGCAATTATTTTTCTGTTTTTTAAATTAATATTAAAACTATTTATGTAAACTTACCTCAGACTGCAAAGAAGCTTGCAGCTCATCGACTAACTTCTTTAGCGATGCAATCTGTAACAAAAAATATTTTCTTTAAATTCTTGTTTTTACAACAAAATAATTTTTATTTTTTAATATAATCAATTTATCCATCCGAAGTACCTAAAGACTGTACCTATTCATATTTTTGAACCCCAGAAAGTTTAACTTGTGTATCTGTCTGCGCCATCGTAGCTGCCAAACGGCTGAACCGATTTTGTTTTTGTTTGAAAGGTGACTTGATCGAGAGTGTTCATAGCTTTATTTTTTTTTAAATTATGGTTTGTTTCTTTCGGGGGTTTTTTTAAATTTTAATTTAATTTAACTTGTTAGTTATTTTCTTGGTACAAGAACGAGATTCTCCAGTGCTTTATCGTTATATGAATTCATATAGCAATAATGATTAAAAACTTCATGGTCTAACAAGTCACGTTAAAAAATTGCAGAATAGCCACAAGTCAACAAGAAAAAAAAAAAGACATTCTGTTAATTTTTTTCTAGGGTTACTTTCCCGTTTCTGCGACAGGAAAAGCGTCATAATGCCAGTTACATACGTTTGTTTTACATAAAGACAGTGGTACGTAAACACCCACTTGCGATGCCAATACATTCCACTCTGACCTATTGGTGGCGCGCATTTAAATCGCTTCCAAATTTGAATTTCAAAACGCAGCGACGCCATTGGTAAGTTCGTGTCTCTTTTTTTTGAACAACATCGATGACAAGGTTTTTTATTTTAATACTCTTGGTGTAATATTATATGAAAAGTGCTATTTTTAGATTGCAGTAGGTAATGATAGAGCCTTTTCATATCATGTATGAGGAATGATATGAAAGAGAAGGGAGTGAATGATAGCGTGAAGGTTGACAGGGGAAAATGGAAGAAGAAAACGTGTTGCGTCGACCCCAAGTAACATGACAAGGGCAGAAAGATGAGTAGGCAATTATAGTATTGGTTTTGTGCTCAAATGGGATTCAGTGTGCAGTGGTTCGAATCTACACTTTCACGACTTTATTTTAGACTCTCCGTTTGATATGTTCAGTTGTTTGGCCAGGCTCTGTCTGTCGTCTGTCAGTCAATCAGTCATCTGTTGAATTTGTATTAATAGATGTAAAACTGTTACTGCAAGTCCACGGGAATGTTTATATTTACTTAATGGTTTTCCTGTCCTATATTTTTGCTTCCTTGTTTTAATCAATTCCAATTGAATCGTCTATTTTAGTATTTAGGACACTTGCGAAACATTGGCATTGTATTTTTTAATAGCTGTGGCGGTGTTTTTTTATAAAATGGGGAAAAAAAAATTGGTTTTGTATTGAGAATAACCCAAAAATCATTTTTTGAAGGTTCCCATTACATTTTAACAGGTCAAGGTTAGCATTATCCATCTGAACACTGAACGAATCGCAGTCCCATCACCCGACCTAGAGGCATCCCATGATAGGTCAAAAAGGCTCGATTCAAAGAAACGAAAATAATGAACTATCTACATACTTGTCTATACAATCATCTAAGTTGTTCTTCCAAATTACGCAAACAGATTTTGATACGGTTTTCACCATTGTTTTGAAAATTTATTCCGAAGGTGTTTATTACATAATATTAAACTTACATGTTGAAAGCCGTGCGAAGCAGGGGCGTAGTCGCTAGTGTTTTATAAAAAAACTCAAAACGACAAGTTTATAAAACGAAATCAAAACACGAAAACAAAAGAATAAATTAGCAACTCACCCTTGCATACAAAATCAACTTTTTCACACAAATCAATGAGGGTATTTGACAAAAAAATACATCAGGTAGGTGCGGGTAGGCGTAAGGAAAAAACAAGAGTCGTCAGTGTTTAGCAATGTTAATGTAATGGTAAACTGGAGATTAACATAGGAACTGGGACACAGATTATAATCGCAGATTCGGTCATTGACAAATTGGACACTTTTTTAGGGTCCCGTGGATGGTGGGACCGGAACAATTTGCTAAGGAAGTAATTTTTCAACAAGAGATTATTTCACCGGCGTGCGTGTATGACCAGCCGGTCTATTTTGCAAAAATCTCACCGTGAAAACTTAGGTGAAGTGAGCTTGGAGTGAACTGTCACTGCCTTAGCATCAGTAGGTATCGATGACAATGACAGCTCACTCCACGCTCACTTCACCTAAGTTTTTACGGGGAGATGGTTACAGAATAGCAATGCTGATATGAACGTAAACGAACCAAAAGGAGTATGTAAGGAGCGTAGCAGATGGCGTTCTATAGTTTCTGCCTACCCCCATGGGAAGAAGACGTCAGTTTATGTACAGTCACGGACTTTAATTGATGAGCCACCTGGCACTGTTCGTATTTTAGCCGTGTAATGCAAATCGGGTTTATTCGGTTCCCGACACGCAAAGTCGTATGTCTTCGTATTAGAAGAAAATTATATTTCATATCTTTACCGGTTGGCTAACCTGCCTGAGAGCAGAACTACAAACTTGACAGCAGTGACTACTCAAAGTCAACCAATTGCAGGTCTAGCAACAGTAACCTAGCAACGATAAACAATTGTTGCTAGGTTACTGTTGCGATAGCAACGTTAGCGTACGGAGAAATTATCTGACATCGATATTTCAACTGTCACTGTCTTCAGTTAAGTTTTCAGAATTTATTGACTTAAATAAATTTTATTCTTATTCTTATTCTAATGAGCTATGATTCAAATGAGGTCAGTATCAAATAGATTGGATAAACTTAATGCAACATTGTATTTATTTTTATCATTAAGAACTTATTAGTCAACCTCTATGGATAAGACTATTTCCGATTAAAAGTAATTTATTTGTCATCTTGATATTTCAACTGTCACTGTCTTCAGTTATGTTTTCATAATTATCGAGTTAATGAGCTATGATTCAAAGGAGGTCGGTATCAAATAGATTGGATAAACTTAATGCAACATTGTATTTATTTTTATCATTGAGAACTTATTAGTCAACCTCTATGGATATTTCCGATTAAAAGTAATTTATTTGTCATCTCGATATTTCAACTGTCACTGTCTTCAGTTATGTTTTCATAATTATCGAGTTAATGAGCTATGATTCAAAGGAGGTCGGTATCAAATAGATTGGATAAACTTAATGCAACATTGTATTTATTTTTATCATTGAGAACTTATTAGTCAACCTCTATGGATATTTCCGATTAAAAGTAATTTATTTGTCATCTCGATATTTCAACTGTCACTGTCTTCAGTTATGTTTTCATAATTATCGAGTTAATGAGCTATGATTCAAAGGAGGTCGGTATCAAATAGATTGGATAAACTGAATGCAACATTGTATTTATTTTTATCATTGAGAAGTATTAGTCAACCTCTATGGATATTTCCGATTAAAAGTAATTTATTTGTCATCTTTTTTACTAGCTTGCGATTTGAGTTCGTATTTAATCGTGTAATCTCGGGAATGTATGAAACTGCAAAATTGAAAAGTTTGAAGGTGACTTATCAATTAAAGTCCGTGACTGTACGTATGTATTTCAACGTGAAAGACAACGGAGGGTCCGCTGTCTTTCTTTCATGTTGAAAAGTATCTACAAATGCCGACGCACGACACAAGCAGAACTTTTGCTGCTACCTTGTCAGAGAGCCTCTGAATTGACGTTGACAGGTAACCCTGTCATTGGCAGTCAGAAGTTGGTTGTTCTACCTGAACAAATCCTGTCTCTCCTATGTGGGACTGTTATGTAAGATATAGTAAGGTCCGTCTTTTTTACCCGACTGGCAAGGAAGGGTTATGTTTTTACCTCTCATAACAGCACAGCCCATCGTCTTCCGCCACATGAAGCCAAAAGCTTCTCATTCGTTTTTTTTAATGTACACACGGCTACACATCAAGCTATACATTTCCAGTATAAGCTGACCTCGCATTGTAGAAAATTCTATATAATGCGAGATCAGCATAAACTGGAAACTGCTTAATGTGTAGCCGTGTGTACTGAGGGTGTTTGCTGTAAGCCTTGCTCGCTATTATCATTATTTTACTGTTAGCATTATGTTTCCCACTAAGTTCATTTTTTATTTCATTTATTTTGAGTACTTAATAAAGATTCTTTAACCACAAATAATATTAAACGGAACCATCCCGAGTATAGAATGAAATCCCAGTATTTTCTCCCATCCCATCGCAGGGAGGTCTTTGCCCCTCGTTGTATAATAATATTGGGGAAATTCAAATGAACCCAAGACTGGGACAAATGATTCAGATCGAGAGATATTGTGTGACGTATTCGCGAACTTCCAAACTGTTAAAAATCATCGTTTGACTTCGAAATCGGTGAAAAATCACGAATATTTCAACGGCTTTTTGTGATCAATTTCCATATTTTTGAATGGGACTTTTTTGTGAATACAAAATGTTTTTTTGTTTTGTTTTGGATATCCCTGCATGTTTTTATTGTTTTTACAGGTTCTGCCGTAACCGCTAGTTCAAATACATATATCATAACAGCCAAATTCTCCAACGTAGCTTTGGTGTGTGTGTGACAGAGCATTGTAAGGCCTTCCTTCAAATATTGCTTGAGAATTCAGGGGATGTAATGTAAATCACCTACTCCTTGCATGCAGCTATGTGATGCAGTTCAATACCAGTATTTTACATGGAGCGACTTGCCTATTTGACCTCCACAACCCAGTAACTGGGTAATACGATACCCCTTGGGAAGACTGGTTGTCAGACTTTCGGGCTTCTGACGACCCGTAACGACTGTCAAAGATCAACGAATGACAGCCGGGACCAACGTCTTAACATGCTTTCCGAGGTACGGAGGAGTCTCGATATGTAAAGATGGTCACCCATCCACAGACCAGACCCGGCAAGCGTAGCTTAACCTGACGGATCGACCCGTGCAGCTGTTATTATTTAACCACGAGCTCTTCTAAAATCAAAATCAATCGCTAAGAAAATGCGACGTTGTCATATTTTTTTGTTATGGACAAAAATAGTCAGAATTAAATTTTTATTTTTTACGTAAGGCTGTTTTTCGTAAATAATTGTGATTTTGTCGAATTATTTTTGTATGAAAAACGAAAAAAAAACATATGCCAGTTGATTCTTTGACATGGTCTCATTAATACCCTAGATATAAGATTAAAAAAAAACACATTGTAAATAGGGGTGAAGTAATTTTTGCTTGAGGGACCTCCCGTCAGGCACGTGTCTTGTACCTCCTTGAAAATCTAGCATTCAAGCGGATATGTTGCAAAAATGAATGAATTGCGCCTGTTTCTCTCCGCCATCTCATTTGAATTGTCAATTTGTTATAGACCTCAGTCGTAGATTATTCCCTGACGTATTGAATTTACAGCAGGCCCTCGTTGTGGACCGATCTTCTTACTTCCTGTACTATAAAGTGCTCTAATGCTTGATTTTTAAGTTGTCTGATTAATTCTCAATAGCTTTTGTTTCGACAAAGCCATCTATTGAAGCGATGTCCTAAGTTAGTTGCCTTAAGTTAGTGTTCAGACAATAACATAACATCACGCTGTGTTTCCCCGATGGGGTTGGGCAGAGAATGAGTCTATACTACACCCTCACTTCACCAGTTATGTTAAGTCCCATGTAATAGGGGGCGAAACTATAATAACACTTTGCCCGACCCGGGAATCGAACCCTGGACCTCATGCTCAGCAGTAGCGCTGCCGACCACTAGACCAACGAGACAGACAATGTCTTAAGATATCAAACCAATAGTACCTACTCATCAACATCTGCCAACTGTGTTGGGGTCGGCTTCCAGTCTAACTAGATGCAACGAATACCAGTATTTTACATGGAACAAGTGCGTATCTGACCTCCACAATCCAGTTACTGGGCAACATGATACCATATACACAAGACTGCGATTGTCAGAATTTCGGGAATTTTATTCAATAGATCAACTTCGGTCAAGGCTCCAAAACCGGGGAAAAGAAAGCCGTTCGGCATGCACATCAGTTTCTGGTGAACGTCCATACTAAATAAAGTCTGTCTGCCTGTTACATTTTCGCGCATTAAGAGGAAATAGGGTCGGTCGGTCTTTTCTCCATACAAAAAGTCATAATTCGAGGTTCGGCTCTCGTCTATTTCCTCCTCCAATATTGGACCAATTTGAAAGATGTTTTATAAATTGATTAAGAAGGATATTTACTGTGCCCCTATGTTTCTTTTCTCATTAATGGTTGTCAAATTTGTACAATAGGCCTCTGATGACAGCGGTCTAAACAGGCAATTTTGAGCATTTTCTGAGGGTTCTAGTGCTTCTACAGATAATGTATCATCAAAAAGCAAAACACGGGGGCATAAATCTAGTTGGTATTTATTTTACTGTAAAAAATCATTGCGCTAGGGTCATAAACCAGAGAGAAAACAGGCGAGAGCGTTTGTATGGAGAGGGGACCGACCCTATTACCTCTTAACGGCTGAACAGATATCGATGAAATTTGGCAAGTAGACCATGGCCTGGTTTAGGACATATAGGATCTTGTATGGAGAGGGGACCGACCCTATTTCCTCTTAACGGCTGAACAGATAGCGATGAAATTGGGTAAGTTGACCATGGCCTGGTTTAGAATATATAGGATCTTGTTATCCTGGTAGTCCGTTCCCGTGGGATAATTTTCGACCTCCACGTAGTCGAAACCTCTAGTAGTATTACTTCATAAGCCAACTGAATTTCTAACTAAATAACTTGTTAAAGCCAACATCGTAATCCAAGCTCGCTGGGGCACAGGTTTCGGCCGAAAGCTGTGCCTTATCAAGACTTATCGCAGAGCAAACATGCGATACCGTATCTACCCTACCAACGGCCATTCGGGCCGCGTGTGGAGCGTGTGGCGGGGCGGGCTGGGAGAACAGCGGTTTTAGAAATCATTATTACATAAAACCCGGTTTTTCTAACTGTACGCCTGTCAATGTCAAAATATTAGGTTGGTATGAGAACCAAGGTAACCGACATAGCCCGAAGTATTGCTAAACTGAAGTGGCAGTGGGCAGGGCACATTGCTCGCAGAACAGATAGCCGATGGGGCCGAAAGGTTCTGGAGTGGCGACCGCGGGCCGGAAAACGTAACTTTGGAAGGCACAAGGTGGACCGATGACCTGGTGAAGGCCGCGGAAATCCGCTGGATGCGAACGCACAAAACCGGTCGAAGTGGCAGTGCTTGGGGGAGGCCTATGTTCAGCAGTGGACGTCTTTCGGCTGAAATGATGATGATGATGATGACTCTAGAGCTCTACGTTCAACTTCGTGCAGTTGAAACTCGACTGTCCATCGGAGCAGCCACAGATTGCCTATATATGTATACATGTATTTTAGCAAGCTCATGCAATATTTTATTTATTTATTGACCACACACACTACTAACATCTTTAAAAAATATGCATTTATATAACTATATGAATACAGTGCAACAATTAATTAAAGCTAAATACCACATGACCCAAAATTAAATTAGGCAGTTTGGTATATGTAAAATACTGGCATTCAGCTCCATCCGGTTAGACTGGACAACATAGTTGGGAAATGGCTAGGCAGATGATGACGAAGACCAAAATTAAATTATGTTAATTGAAACAGCTGAGCCACATATTAAGTTCACAAGCAAACTTACTTACTCGGGGACTTGGGGCCATGACAACTTTTCGAAAGACTAAGTACTTACATAAACGTGCAATTACTGGTTCTAAAGTCGCTAATTTAGTGGCCACATCATGGTTAGTTTATGGGCCAGTAGTACCTAGAAACTTTATCTCTATCCAATCACATATGCTAGAAAGAGACGAACTACATACGTACGATATTATTTTTATAACTGTAATATACACAGCAGTGAAGTACCAATAATTTCCATGTGAATTTACCCCTAACATAGGTTGGCAAATACACTGTAATATTAATAAGAATCCCCGGACTAACACAAATTCGAACAAAATGAAAATCAATTCTGATGACTAATATATTATAAAGGTTTGACAATCGCGACGGGTCGTCAGAAGCCCGAAATTCTGACAGCCAGTCTTACCAAGGGGTATCGCGTGTTATCCAGTAACTGAGTTGTGGAGGTCAAATAGACAGAAGGTCCATGTAAAATTCTGGTATTCAGCTGGGAAGCCGACCCAGTCAACCACTAGTCTATACAAAGGTCTGGATCGTTTCAAAAGATAACAATTGCTTACTAATACCCAGACAGGCGCTTTACTTTGTGTAAAACTGCTCTCAAAACGGTGATGGTAAACATCGTGAGGAAACGGCATGTCCTAGAACCAAAAATTCGAAGACATGTGACATCTACAAACCCGCACTGGGCCCGCGTGGTGGATTACGGCCCACTCCCCCTCACTGAGAGGCCTGTGTGGGAACCAACAGTGGGAACAATTATAGGGAGATTATGTTGGTTGTGTATAGGTCTACAATAGTGCACCAGAGGCCCTAGACAAAGTGTAATTCAGCGATAACGATAATGGAAAAGGCAAAAATGTATAGGACTGACATAAGCTATCGAAAAGCTTATGTCAATCCTGTTGAAAGTCGTTGTAGAAATACGAAACGCTTTCGAAGCGATTGTCACTTGTTCACACAAATGTAGGAGTCGGTTCGCGTCAATACTGCAGCTCCATTACAATGACATATCCTAGGGCGTTTTCGAAAGCAGTCACCGAAGTCTTGTGAACTGTCAAAAGTCGAGTTGTAAAGAAAGCCTTGTGCTACGAAGTTCAAGGTTTAAATAAGTAATTAGACAGTTAACTGCCTCGTCGTGTCTAGTGATCGCAAGCGTCACTGCTGAGCATGTGGTCCTGGTTTCTATTACCAGGTTGGGCAAAGTGTTATCGGGTTTTCCCATCAGGAATTTCTCACTAGCAGCCGCGTCTAGATTTGCGCCCGGTTGATGGCAATAGGCTCGCCCCCTATTACATGGGACTTAAACATAACTGGCGAAATGTGGGTGTACTATAGGAACACCTCTGCCTAACACTTCGGGGATTGCAGACTATTTTCGTGGATGAACGTAAAAGACATAAGTCAAGTTTCCTAAAAAAAACTTTTCGGGATTAGAGCCGATTCCTTTATACCTAGTACCTACACTAAGACAACATTACGGTTCTGCGTCAAATAAAATGCGCCATTATAGCTTGGGCTATAATTAGCCGATATATCGCACCAAATAAGTCGGCTAAATTAATACTACACCACTGAACTCTTCAACCACGACGCTTATCAGCCATTCAAGCAATGAACAGAAATAAATTAATTAATTGATAGCCTCTACTAAGCCGACGTCAGACACTTCACTCAAGTGAATGGTTTACTCGAGTGAAGGTACATTTTTGTTTCAAAATTACATAGGAATGAACGTTCATCTGCTCCTTACATTTCATTTGCCAAAGTGCCAGGTGCCAAAATCCAACATAGTTGGATCGGTTCACTAATGAATTCATTTTTAACCGACTTCTTCAAAAAGGAGGAGGTTCTCAATTCTTCTGTACGTTTTTTTTTTTTTTTTGGTATGTATGTTACGCGATTACTCCGCCAATTGTGAATCGATTTTGATGATTCTTTTTTCTTTGGTAGGTCATGCTTCAGAGCAGGTCCCATATAAATTTTATTAATTTTGCTTGCATAGTTTTTGAGTTAGCTTTAATAATTACGTATTTTTCCCACTTTGAGACGAATTGAGAACCTCCTCCTTTTTGAAGAAGTCGGTTAAAAAGCAAAAATGAATAAAATTGAAGCGTCTGAAAACGACTTCACATAACGGAGCTGAAACTAACTATGTATGACTATGTTAAATTGTGAATACGAGGTACCTATTTTGTTTTGCGATAGCGTTGGCGCTTGGTTTAGGGAGGTATCGGCAGAGGTCATTGTATTATTTTATTAGCAAGTAAAAGTATTAAAAATAGGTACCTAATGTAATTTTATTTTCGATAAGAAAGAACATCGCCATGACCAATAGTTCAGCTCTTTTTTTTAACGGACTAAGAAAGTGCCTTTTCGCGGATGGATAGCTACTCAGAGAAAAACAGAAATCAGTCCGGAATTTATAATCTTGGGGTCCACTCCCTAAGCACGAGTCCATAGTTTTGGCCAAGTTACGGGCATTTCCTACTCCGTATCAGAATGGGCAACTAGCTTCATATTTCTGACTGACCAACTCCTTGACAATTCAAAAGTGCCAGTAAAAGGTTTAACTGAAATAAATGCTTTTAGTTTGAGTTTGACCCCCTGATCTAGCGTCGGGCCAACATAGGTTCGTCGACCGTATACGCATGGTAAAAGTATGCATATTATTTTCGATACAAGCAAGTCTCGCGACGCTATTCGTCATTCGTACGGTTTTACGCGGTAAAATAGATTACGTGTGTTAGTGCTTTTTACTCTGAACTGTTAGTGGTTTACAGGTATGAGGAACAGGGTGTAAAGTTCACTCATCCTCTATAGAAAAGGGAGGATCTTCCGACCAGACGGGTGCTGTGTCTGGCGGGCAACTGCCCAACGATTGATGTTGGAATCTTGTATATATGTCGATCGCGCGGTAAACTCTAATTGCGCGATGCAGGATTTTGTGTGACGTCAGGTCTTTGATGCGTAGTTCGCATTTGGCGATGTAGATGCCGCCACAGTGGCTAAAAGTTGGGAGTAAAACCAAAATTTGCATTTATAAAATAAAAATAAATTATAAAATGGTCATAATTAAGGCCACTATTAACATATGTATACTCTGGCTCAATAACAAAAAAAGGGAGGGGGAAAGATGATCCTTTTCAGTCATAGGTCTGAGCACCGTAATTGCGTAACACAGTTTCAATCACAATCTGAATGATTTTGAAGCATAATATTGCTAATCCATTGCTTCATAATACTGGAAAATTTTCAAACACGTAAATAACGCGATTAATGTAGTTGAACTGTCAAAATGATAATGATTACCCTACAGCTCCCCCAAATGATTTGGGCTCTGTTTAGAGTCTAGAATACAGCTAGAGAATCGGAAAAAATTAAAAGATTGAAGACCCTGCTGATTCTTCATCGTAAATGTCATTAGCTTTACCAAAGAATATTAGGGTATAATATCTTATAGCTTAGCAAGGGCCAGATTCGCCCGTTCTACTTTTAGTAATGATGAGGCTTGTTTATTGATCTGCTATTATAAATAACATGGAAATATTGGTTAAGAAATGGCCAAACTGAAAACTAAATTCAAATAAAACTCAATTATTTACAGGTCTTTTGCTAAATTCAAACCCAAAAGATTTATTTCAATTACATGATCTTTTACTTTTAAATTTTGGAGTTGGTTAGTTACTTAATTGTTATTAAATGCAAACAGTGCTAACTAAAAAAAAAAGTCATTTAAGAATTCAAACTGAGAATCAGCACTTTTAGAACATCAAAATTGCATAAGACAGTCCCCCAAAATGCTCATACTTCACCAGTTCCTAGTGCTTTAGCTGGGAAGAAGTGCCGCAACAAACTCCCCAGCAGCACAGCTGTCTGTCAGTTAGAAGAACTTGATATGTATTGTTAGACCATACCAATAGTATGGTTTAATACCAACAAAATTATGTTATACATAGACCAAACCAGTAAAAATGTTAAGGATTTATACATATATACTTTTATGTGAACTATGAATTTCCCTTGTACATAGTAGATATTACAAGTCAGTAAGTAGTTGTATTTGTGTGCTTAAAGAATTTACTAATTAATCTATATCAAGATATAACCACAATCAGTAAGCATAATTATTATGTAATGATCTGATTTTCTAAATATTGAAAACTTCGGAGGTTGTTTATAAGGTCTACAACAAAACCTATTTAAAGCATTACTTTATGTAATATTCACATTTTATTGAAGAACAAACATATAGATTACACGTAGCTACTGTTTGGTTTACTAATCTACATAATTTGCTTATATGATTATCAGATCTAACAACATTCTAGGTCATCGCTAATATCACTTAACATTTCAAAGGAAGAAATAGGTGTAGGTGGTAACAATAAGTAACTGAATATCAATCATCTGCTATGTTTAATAAACAGGAAAGAGACAGCAATAGCACAATAACAATTAGAATTAGTTTGTTTACGTAAGCCCTGCGGGAATTACGAGATTACTGCACTACTTTTTGCACAATGATGCAACCTCGAAAGAATTAGAGAGGATGATTACAGGTCGTATGGCCAATTGTCTCTGCATAACAATAAAAAAATATAAAAACATAACCTAAAAATCAGCTGTCAAGCGTAACATTAAATAGGCTATTTTAAATTGCGCAAACTCACCTCAAGCTCCTGATTTCGGCATTTCTCCTCTAGTTCTGTCCCAGAAGAGTCTCCTTGTAAACTTTCGTTTGCAATATCCTGTGCAGGACTCTCAGATAACACTTCAGATGCGAAATTAGTAATCTGGCCTTTTAGGCTGTTTAAACTGTGGTTTAAGTTTAGCCACGACATTTTCAAGGTGATCAACTAACGTCACATATCACACTAAAGTATTGAGACGGAAATAATTGGTAATAATAGATGTAAACAATAAGAAAATTGCATTATTTTTACAAGTGACAGGATTTTGTCCAGTTGGCAAAACAAGTCGCCATTTGACATAATATGACGTAATTGACGTTTCATACAGGAGCTCATTCTGCAAAATATTGCAATGCAAAGTGAACTAAACGCTGATTTGTAAGTTCCATAAACTTAAGTTTATAAATGAGTAAATACTATTGCATAAAACAAAATCTCAAAGAGTAAAACAAATACTGTGATTGTAATAAACTTCAAATAAGAAAAAATACAGGTTCAAAATGATTGTACTGCGATCCCAGTTCCCAAAACGCACAAACAAAACGTAGATCAAAAATGAAATCGAAAATGTCCTTTGTAATGTGTAATTTGTCAATATTCAAAATATGAAGTAATTTATAACTATTTACAAGTTGATTGTTTCATATTTACTGTAAAACCCACCATATAAACCAATTTATCTGTTTTGTTATTACGTGATATATTTTTTCATAGTACCGGTGGAGGTTATGAAATGAGAACATCTTTTTAATTTATTATTTTTTCCGAAACCCAATTGAAAGGTTATGAAATACTAAGCAAACCGAAGTTATTACGTAAACATGTCGAGAATACTGCACAATCGTATGAGGTGAGTGGTGTCTAACCTTCGTTTCTGACCTATGACTTCTTTTAGTATTTGTCGCCCTAGTACTTTCCCTAGAAAACCGTCGCTATATTATAGGGCTCGCATAATAACCCTTCATTCGTCGTTATATCAGTTATATTAAGCTCTGCAGTGCGTAATGTAACATGTTATGAGGCTCGACCTTGACAATCTGCTGACCTAAAACCTATCTGCCAAATACTACTTACCTACTGGATTGTTTATTGATACATATTCACCTTACTATAGAAAACAAAAGGGGCTTCCATATTCTTAATAAATTGCATTGAAAAACTGATAATTTTTGTATTTATTTGTGTTGCTATACTTATTATGAACTCTTAAAATTTCCAGATCATCATTAAAAAAATCACAATGGACAATCGTAGACAAAAGAGCAGTAGCATTCTCTGTCTGGACAGGCCGCAGCGTACTCCTCCACAAACCCATAGACACAAGTCATGTCCAGCGGAGGAAATACGGCATGCTAGTGGCACGAGCTGTGAGGGGGCTACTGAAGGTCCGATATCTCGTGTTGGGAGGAGCTGTTGGTGGTGGCATGACCTTGAATAAGGTGAGTTATGTTTTTAAATATGTAAGTAATAAATAAAGGTTTACGGTCATTTAGTTGTCTGCCAAAGTAGTAAAATCAATTTTTGGATCATATTTTATACTGTAGTCGTAGTTCCTGCACTATGTAAATTGCAACACTTTGTTTCTGTAGAGTTTCTGTTATTTAAACAGAAGTATTGGTTTTAGTTTTCACTTCTGGTCACCATGTTTGCAATAAACTGATTGATTAGATGTGATTTTATTTGTCATACACCTGGTAGGGGCAGGGTAAAATTACAAGCCAATTACAAGAAACAAATATAGGTTTAAAATAGATTCGTTTTATTGAAATAGTAAATTAGATAACTAGAAACATTATTTTGCTCATAATAAAACATCTGTATGAAATTCTCTCTTTCCAGAAATATGTAGAATGGAAGGACGGTCTACCTGACATGGGCTGGCTGAACGACCTGCTGCCAGACAACGAACAGTGGGGTCAGTTCACTACCACCCTCATCAATGCTAAGGAGAAGATCGGAGACAACTTCCAGATAGGTCAGTTGTGTGAATGTTGTAGGATTTATTGAGATGATTCCAGAGCAATTCAAAACAAGCATTTAATAATATTACAAACTCTAAGTAACCTGGGGGCCTAGACAAAATCCCTTTTCTGTAAGCGTTAACGCCAACGGAAAGTTCAAATTGTATGGAGTTGACAGCAGCAGTCACGCGACATCTCTAAAGCTAATGTCAACTCCATACAATTTGATCTTTCTGTTGGAGTTAACGCTTACAGTATAGGGATTTTGTCTATAGCCTCTGTCCAATCGCCGATGAGGAAGCGATAAGATATTGTCTATTTTGTCACTCAAGAAACGTACAATAGAGAGAGTTCTTGGCTGCACCAAAAACTCTCTATTGTACGTTTATTTGAACAGTCAGCAATCAACTATTATTATATGTTTCTCTTTTACTAACACGGGATCTACAGCTATTAATATGTTTCTTGAGTGAGAGGATAGTCCATGGCTAGTCGCTTCCTTCGTGGGACAGATGCTGCTTTTGCATATTGACTGACAATATATTATGATAGTAATTTTTTTTAAATGAAAAATTGTAAAGCCTATAAAAACCTACAAATTAGAGAAGTTTGTACTATTTATTAGTAAGTAGTGGTAAGCAGTAAAGTATTTGATCATTTGAATTTATTAATTCTTTAGTATTTGTCAGCCATGATGTAAACGGGTGGCATTTTTAATTTTCACTACATTTTTAGTGTGTGGTAGATTTCATATTTTTACTGGTGTTTTGTAATAGTGGGTTTTAGTGCCAGTCACTGATTCCAGTCTTGAATTTGAGTTCTGTTCACACGGACAATGTGAGTAGAATACTTTATCTAAATATTGAATTTTGAAAGCCTACTTCAGTCAAAAGCTCAATTAAAGTTGAACATGCTTTGAGTAAACATAGTGTAGTGAATTATCTTTCCTTCCCTAGAAGAGGCCTATGCCCCAGTGGGAAATTGGCAAAACATGGTGAGCATGACGTCCTGGGTTCAATCCCCAGGTTGTGTATATGTATAATTATGTTGCAGTAAGATGGTTGAAGCCGTGTAGTAGTTAAGTCCTGTAAGAATAGTTATATCCCTAGGTGTATAGCTATATACCGTAATGTAGTTTCCTATAACTATGGTTCATAACTGTCGGAGTGCCCTTATTTTGTTACTGCGACCAATTTCAACGTAGCGCTCGCCGGCCTCTCCCGCGGCACCGTTCGGCTCGCGCATAGGTGGGAAATCATCAAATGACTTCTCCCGCTCTGGGCAGAGCGGGAGGGCGTGTCAGACTTTTACTGACTATAACCAGCCCCGTAGGCTGCCAAGCTAAAATAGGATGATTGGGCGGTTCATGGTAGCCGCATGCATAGCGACTGTTGGGCAGCAGTCTCCACACGGTGGGACGGCGCCGCCGAGGCCGGCCCAGGAAGAGATGGAGGGACGATCTAGACGCGTACCACAAGGGTTGGATCGAGGTGGCCCTAGAAAAGGATGTTTGGAAGGATTTGGGGGAGGCCTTTCCTCAGCAGTGATACTGTCCAGTAGAGGCTAACATTAAAAATAATTTAAAAAACACACCCCGTGATCCTTCAGTTGCCTCTTGCCAAGGGCCCCGCTATCCCATTCGGACTTTCCCGCAACCCTACCGCCTGCATCTAGGCACCTAGCGGACCCCGCCAATTCTAACATAACCTAACATTATGATACGAGCACGATCTAGTAATATAACTATAAAACAAAAACAAACATCAACAAATCATGCTCGTATCATTGTTATATTCTTAGTAAGACAGATACCACTTTCATATAACTATATTACGGTATGAGCTATATCCTTAGGGATATACATCTCTGCCTAGTTCTTTTCTGCGTCCTGAAGGTAGTGAAGACTAGTTTTTATTATTCTAAGACAGTTGAATTATCTATGACTCATCGAGCTTCATTGTCTCTGCACTTTTCTGGTGGTCGCCACTGTTGGTCCAGCGGAGTGATTGCATAACACACTTATTTGACAGTTCAGCCGTATTAGTTCGGTATTTACGTTGAGCAGACGAATTTTCCAAACCTATGAAGCAATTTTGGAATTTCCTTCGGATTGTAATTGAAAGTGTGTTACGCAATCAGGGTGCTGGCTCTCCTGGCTCAGTCTCAGGCTCATTTGAGAGCACCCATGTTATGTATAACGGCACCAGTATATAAGCTGAGAGGACCCTATATCGTTAGGTGTCCCACTGACGCTGTCGGTGCACATAGATCCGAGGCTGCGAGATGCCGGGCTCGCTCGAGCTGCCGAACTGCGCGAGTGGCTGGCGCAGAGATACGAAGATGCAGTGGCTGCAGCTGCAGCTAGCAACGCTGCTAGTGTCGGTATGTGTATCGTGTAGTATGTGCTTTATGCAGTACAATCACCTTATGAAAACGTTGATCATTTTTTTGGATTCATCACATTAAAATCGTTAGATTTAACTTGTGTATTGCTCATGTCGCTATTTGAATCGGTTCTAAGTATGATCAAGGTTTTCATAGGCCGACTGTGTCTGGTGTGTTTTTGTAATATTTCGTTTTGTACTTTTTTGTTGCGTTTGAAATTGATGTGCAAAAAGTTTTACGACACACGTAAACGACGTTGTTAAATCGTCAATCGTTAAATGACGTTGTTACGTCTAATGTAAAGAAACAAGCTGATCCGACACACGTTGTCCTGTCCAAATTTTAATAATTCATACAAAATTCCCATAGAAAAAGTACTTTCAAGTGTCCCGAAGTTTCCACCGTATCTAATTCGGATTATAACAAACATTCTAAAACTAAAATTTTCTAAATCGGTCCAGCCGCGAGTTCTGAAGTGATGCGCTTATCAACTAGATCTAAGAGCTTGGGTTTTCTAGGACAGCCGTTCAATAACGACTGTCATGGAAAATCTGTCATTTTCACCAGTATTCCACATGATGGTGGAGTTAGAGGTGTCAAAAAACGCACTGTATTTGGACAGTCGATATTTGGACGACCGTGGTCCTTCGTAAGGTTTTAAAAAATGACTACTGTAGCGCCAAAAATCAGTTTTTACGCGTGCTATTCCGTTATTCAAAAGAATTAAATATGTGATTTTTTGTGGGGACACAACAGTGACAAAATTTGACACCAAACAACTTTCATAATAATTTATGTTAAGAAAAATTGTCTTAAATTGAAGTGTCTCAGCTTTAGAGTTACTTATACGATTTTCTGAACATATTATGTTACCGTACTTATGTCTGATACAAGTTGTTATTCTTCAGACGAGCCGCAGAAGATCGTGAATAACCTGCAGAGCAGGCCGGCGCCCTCAGCCGGCCGCACGGGTGGCAACGAAGATGCGACCAGTTACGGTGAGACAACCCTACCTGAGGGCCTAGACAAGTGACAATCGCTTCGAAAGCGTTTCGTATTTCTACTACGACTTTGACATAAGCTTTTCTATAGCTTATGTCAGTCCTATACATTTTTGCCTTTTCCTTCATCGTTGTCGCTGATAGAATGTCACTTTGTCTAGGGCCTGTTTCCATCCTTTATCTCCCTAACGTACCTACTACAATTTTCATCGACGCCATCTTGGAATTGAATATCAAAATTTTCAGTATAACCGCTCACGTGCCAAAATATTGTTTTTTACTGTTATCTTGTATTTATTATTTTTACCTTATTGGGTGTTATATGTTCGAGCCGTTTGGGGCTGGAACATTAGGGCCATGGGGTTCGAGTGCCCACTTAGTTTTTCAGCATATCATCGCCAAGCCGTTATCGAAAATACGGAGGATTTTTTTTATGCCCTAAGAATAAGAATAAGAATAATTTATTTCTAAGTATATGGTGCATTGAGATCTAAAATATGATTCCCTATGATTCCTTCCCCTTCTTTAATTATATATATACAAATTATTATAATTTTAAGATAAGATAAGATAACATTTATTTCAGATATAACAACACATACATTTTATAACAAATTGACATAAAAACAAAACAAAACAACACACACAATAAAAAAGCAGTTAACACAGTAGGACCGGGAGGAACTCTCCACTGCTCACAGTTCAGTATGCACACGTATCCAATGACGCAGCAATGGAGAGTCCCACCTGTCCGCGAATACGCTTATTATACTGTTGCTACTGGACCTAACACGACTCAGCAGCGACACACACTGCTTCCTTATTTTAAGTCTGTTCGCTTACATTTTTGTAAATATCTTATTTGAAAACAAAAAAAAACCCTTGTTTTTGACCCAAGACAAAAAAAAAACTGAAATCAAATCAAAAGCCTTTTATTCAAACTAGGCTGAGAATCAGCACTTTTCGAAAGTCAAAATAACATGAGGCAGTCCCTCGAAACGCCCACCCTTCACCACTTCATAGTGCTTTAGCTGGGAAGAAGAAGTGGCGCAACAAACTCCCCAGCACCACACCTGTCTGTTCAGTTAGAAAAAAAAAAAAGGATTCTATACAATAGTATGCAAAATCATTTACATTAGGTACGCAACACAAAACACAAATCAAATTATTAGCCATATCACAGCTAGCACCCTCATATTATGTCATTAGCCATTTATGTAATTTTCGCTTCATTTTCCACATCAACTATTCAGCACACCTTGAGACGAAGATGGGTACATTCGTTTTCTTGTAGGTTTGGACATATTTAGGTTTCGAATGTTACACATTTGCGTCGCTGCTAATTTACCTTATTCCCATTATTCTCCTCAGAAAAACGCGTCCACGCTTTACAAGAAGAAGTCTTGGCGCTTCAAGCTCGATACCAGCGAGAGTTGCAGCGCCTTGAGCAGGAGAACAGAGAGTTGAGGCAGCAGAACATGCTGCTAAGGCAGGGGAGACAGCCTTCTACTAGGAAGATGAAGGTACGTTGCACAACCTTGGTGGAGAAACTACAGATTAACCCCGCGTCCAATTTAAAAGCGATGGTCGGGAGTTATTATGTAAATTAAAATCTTTTATTTCGGTCCTTATAACTAGTGTTAGTACTTACATTCACCAGAAAAACAATATAAACTATTCATTACTACGCCACAGTGGCATGTAGCCGTATCCAATGTCCCAGTATGGGGCTGTCCCACCTATCAGCTATAGTTTTCAAGATAATGTTAGGGCTGGCGCGCACCCTGCGCATAATGGAAGCGCAACGCTTGCGCATGATGGCGTGATAGTGATCTATTCTCACCTCTGCGAACATGCTGCAAGCACTGCAGTAGCGCGGCAACCCCATCCACACCCTGAAAGCATTAAGGGGGATGCGCTAGGGTGGCCCGCGAAATTCAAATTTTCTTACGTTTTTTGCAATTTGCAGGTCAGTATCAGGTTGTATGTTGATCTAAATATTATTAGCGCTCGTAGCAAATATGGATTTACAGAATTATAAACATTAAAATCAGCAATAAAACTCTCTAAGCTCATGAAAGTGTATTGAATGACTATTTCATGAAATCATGACATTTGACACTTTCATGAACTTAGAGAGTTATTTTAATAGCAATTTCTTGAATAATAAATTATGGAAGTTGAAATTATATTTTTTATTTAGAATTTATGTATTGCTGATTCTAATGTTTATAATTCTGTAAATTCATATTTGTTACGAGCGCTAATAATATTTAGATCAACATACAACCTGATACTGACCTGCAAATTGCAAAAAACGTAAGAAAATTTGAATTTCGCGGGCCACCCTAGCGCATCAACCTTAAGCCGGGTATTCATTAGGCAAAATTTGTTAATAAACTGTTTATGGCGTGTTTTTTAACAAGTTTACCGTAAAAACTGTTTCTGAAACTTGGCAGTCCACACTTGTACGAAACCTGGTTGTTGGACCACACTACTCCATGAATATAAACTTGCGCAACACACCACCTGTTGATTTTTGCTTATAAACTAGATGTTTCGTCTTGCTCTCCGCTCGAAGTGGGAAACACGGCATTATGCCACTTTTCTTTTGAAAAACCGGAAAGTGCTCTCTGTCGGCGCGACCACACGTTCAGGTTCAGCGAACACAAGGTTCGAACTATCGTGTATTCGCGCGACGACGATCGCTTATTACGAGTAATAGGACGCGGGTTTAATCTGTATCTTTCCTAAAAAAATTAGAGAACTGCTTATTTTATTCGCGTGTTCAATGTTGGCCCCATAGTTAAAGTTGTAGGTATATAATTATGAATACAATGACCCCTTTTCAGGTTGTGAATTATACCTTTTTACAATATGTACGTACATTTGTTTGTTTCCAGCGCTCTCTAATCGACATGTACTCAGCAGTACTAGACGAGCTGTCGGGCTGGGACGCGGGCGAGACGGACCGACTGCCGCGCGTCGTGGTCGTGGGAGACCAGTCGGCGGGCAAGACCAGCGTGCTGGAGATGATCGCGCAGGCCAGGATCTTCCCTCGGGGCGCCGGGGAGATGTGCACCAGGTAAGGTGTGCTGGGCAAGACCAGCGTGCTGGAGATGATCGCGCAGGCCAGGATCTTCCCTCGGGGCGCCGGGGAGATGTGCACCAGGTAAGGTGTGCTGGGCAAGACCAGCGTGCTGGAGATGATCGCGCAGGCCAGGATCTTCCCTCGGGGCGCCGGGGAGATGTGCACCAGGTAAGGTGTGCTGGGTAAGACCAGCGTGCTGGAGATGATCGCGCAGGCCAGGATCTTCCCTCGGGGCGCCGGGGAGATGTGCACCAGGTAAGGTGTGCTGGGCAAGACCAGCGTGCTGGAGATGATCGCGCAGGCCAGGATCTTCCCTCGGGGCGCCGGGGAGATGTGCACCAGGTAAGGTGTGCTGGGTAAGACCAGCGTGCTGGAGATGATCGCGCAGGTCAGGATCTTCCCTCGGGGCGCCGGGGAGATGTGCACCAGGTAAGGTGTGCTGGGCAAGACCAGCGTGCTGGAGATGATCAGCTGCTGCTCAGACATTTTCCTCCATGTTTCCTATACCTCGATCGCAGCGCCACCTACCGGGTCCAATTGTGAATCTTAAGCATCATTCAAACACACACAAAAAACAATATCAAAATCGGTCCAGCCGTTTAGGAGCAGTTCAGTGACATACAGACGTACAGAAGAGTTATATAATACAGGATGTAAGGGTAAACACTCTTGTCATTTAAACCATGGGTAGCTGACTTAAATATAAGAACAAAAGACCGAACACAACAAAAAAAATACGTTATTTTCATTAAAACATTTAAAAAAGTTTCTATCCGACACCGTGCTCGCTAGCGAAATAGCTAGCAGAGACTGAAGGAGGGGTCGCGTTCGCGGCCAGTCAGGTCACGTCCCGCACCCCGCGCCCGTTTTGAGACGCAAGTTCGTTGCTCTAGCGCATAGGGCAACAAACTTACGTCTCCTGTGGAAAACACTAGATTTAAAAAAATAAAGTTATAATTTTCCATTAATTTTACGTTCTATAAATGAAACCAAACCACTGGTTGCAAGTATAACGGTGTTTACCCTAACACCCTGTATAAGGATTATTTATCATTATTTACAGAGCTCCAGTCAAAGTAACACTATCAGAAGGGCCGTACCACGTCGCTCAGTTCAGAGATTCAGCGAGAGAATTTGATCTCAACAAGGAATCTGATTTAGCGGATTTAAGAAAGTGAGTGCCTTAAAAATAAAAGTTATTTTATAGTTATTTATGCAACTGTTATATAATAAGGGGTATTAAAACACGAACGTGGGTTATAGTATCGTGATAATATATTAGTATCACATGAGTGTTTTAATACCTAATTATTTACAGTTGCATACAAGACTTTATCTACACTCATGATATGAATCTTCTATAAGTTTCTTTGAAATACCAATATCGAACAAAAATGGCGCGGTACGACGTGAATTCGAATGTGTTTTGTTTTTAAATTACGGTGCTTTGTTAGTGAAACGCTCGTGAATGACAATGTTCTTTTTTTTTAAATGAGTTGCATTATGAAATTCAGTACAACATTATAACACCAGTTTGGATGATATTATGATTACTATGACACTGGCTGTTTTAATGTTGGCAATAAGCTGTTTCAGAAACTTTTATAGAGGATTTATAGCATGGGTGTAGATAAAAATAATTAGAGTCGATTTTTGGAAACGTTTTAAGCCCTTTTTCTCTTCTGTTTTGATCCGTTGTCAACTTTTACAATTGGTCGTTCCTGCCGCTTGTAAAGCGTGAAGGCTTCGATCAACACTAGCACTAGATTAAGAACAAAAACATCGCTCAAGTCGCCGCGATTGCATAAAACTTGATTATAAACCTTAACACTCAAACATAAAGTTTATTATCGTTGGCAATATATTTACTACTTCGATTGAAAAGTAAAGGTATTTTTAAAATAAGAACAAAAAATATTTATGGAAAAATAAATAATTTCTAAGCAATAAGGTTGAAAAAACTATGTTGTAAAATAAGACCACAACATTATTTTATGGTCCCATTTTTCCTGCCGTTTTTGATGCGTTCATCGGAAATCTGGTACTATTATTGATCAAATCGTGAATGTGATTATTTTACAGTTCCAAGACAGTTGAATATTTCTTTTTTTCATTATCAATACGGCCGTCCTATTGGTCCCTACTATGTTTCTGGTTTACCAGAACAGTAGTGGGAATAGATTATATAGTTTTGGAATGTGCTCATCATTGTTTTCTATTGGATACTCATTGAAGTTTATTTTTTTGACATTTGAAAATGGAGCCATTCTGCCAACATATAGATTTTTTTCAAAAACAAACATAGCCTATGTCCGTCGGGAAGATGTTAGAATTCTAACGATACCCCACAAGTCCAAATCTGTTCATGCATTTAAAAGTTACGGTGCAATAAAGAAACTCATACATACATTAACCCTGAAAATATTACACTCCTTGGGCAGTCGTGTAAAAAGAATTTCTTTAAAGTTTTTTCCAATAAATATATTTTTAATGATTATTTATTTTACTAGAGAAATAGAACTGCGCATGCGCAACAGCGTGCGAGGCGGCCGCACAGTCTCTACCGAAGTGATCTCTATGTCAGTGAAGGGGCCCGGACTGCATCGCATGGTGTTAGTCGACCTGCCCGGAGTTATTTCTGTAAGTCTATATTGTACAGTATGGCAGAATTTACCCTTTATTTATAAACGTTGCTTAAAGTTAAGAGACGTTTAAACGTCAAATGTATGGTAAAACAGTCGCTAATCATTACTTAACTTTAAGCAACTTTTATAAATAAACCGCTTGATAGCCCCTTAGGCCACCACAAGACCTGGCCCCGCGTCTTATTTAAATAGCGGTCGTCGCGCGAATACACGAGCGTTCGAACTTAGTGTTCGGTGAACCCGACCGTGTGCTCGCGCCGACAGAGGGCGCTCTCTGGTTTGCTGAACAAGAAGGTCGCGTATTCGCGCGATGATCGCTTTTAAATAGAACGCGGCCGTATGTCTAGTGGTCGCCTAACACAAACTGGTCGTACAATTCGAAGTTTCTTGGATAGTTTCGTAAACATTCGAAGCGATCCAGTATAATTGAAAATAGTGTTAATTCGAAAAGCCATTTTTCATACTCTTAAAAAAGCATTACAGTACTAACCCATATAATCATGGATAAATCTCAATGTAAAGTTATAAAAGCTGTAACTAACATCGTCATAAGTAATTTATTGTTTTTTTTTTTTTTAATACATGCTGTAAGGGTAAACACTCTTGTCATTCAAACCATGGGTAGTTGACCTAAATATAAAAATAAATGACCGAACACAACAAAAAAAAAACGTCATTTTCATTAAAAGATTTTAAAAAGTTTCTATCCGACGCCGTGCTCTCTAGCGAAACAGCTGACTGATTGAGGGAGGGTCGCTCTCGCGGCCGGTCAGGTCACATCCCGCACCCCCCGCCCGTGTTGAGACGCAAGTTCATTGCCCTAGCGCATAGGGCAACGAACTTGCGTCTCTTGTGGTAAAATGTTGATTTAAAAAAAAGAAAAAAAAAGTTGTAATTTTCCATTGATTTTACGTTCTATAAATGAAACCAAACCACTGGTTACAAGGATAACGGTGTTTACCCTAACACCCTGTATAGGCACCTTAAAGCCGATCATCCTCTAAAGGTTAGATAGATCAATCCCTGTTCATAGACTGACACCGCGAGAAGAGTGAAATATAAATGAATTAATTGTCTATGAACTCATTTTTTTACTGTTCCAGACACAAACGGTGGACATGGCCTCAGACACGCGAGAGGCTATCAAACAGATGACGAAACAGTACATGGACAACCCCAACGCTATCATACTGTGTATACAGGTATGTACGGCCGCGGTCTGAGAATTTTAACCACCAGGCTTATAATTGCATGCACATAACTGTGTTACAAGCTGAGGAGCTCGTGGCTAACTAATAACAGCCGCACGGGTCGGTCCATCAGGTTAAGCTACGCTTGCCGGGGTTAGTCCGTGGATGGGCGACCATCTTTACATATCGAGACTCCTCCGTGCCTCGGAAAGCACGTTAAGCCGTTGGTCTCGGCTGTCATTCGAGGATCTTTGACAGTCGTT
This sequence comes from Lithophane semibrunnea, assembly GCA_947363905.1. Lineage (NCBI taxonomy): Eukaryota > Metazoa > Arthropoda > Insecta > Lepidoptera > Noctuidae > Lithophane > Lithophane semibrunnea. The sequence continues at coordinate 1,272,846 of OX376212.1, read as the reverse complement.
ACAGGTCGTCAGAAGCCCGAAAGTCTGACTACCAGTCTTACCAAGGGGTATCGTATTGCCCAGTTACTGGGTTGTGGAGGTCAGATAGGCAGTCGCTCCATGTAGGATACTGGTATTCAGCTGCATCTGGTTAGACTGGAAGCCGACCCCAACATAGTTGGGAAAAGGCTAGGGAGATTGACAACTGTGTTACATGGTCGATGATTCAAAATTCAAACCTATTTTCTCTGTTAAATGTCATTATGGTAATGTGTCTACTTGAAATTATATATAGCTTTTTAGACTTTACTGCACACAGTCTGGTAAAGAATTTAATTTGAAAACTGATAAACATTTTTAGACCGCGATAGTATATCAACTTAATAATATACTCGTACAGTCGGCCATCGAGAGAATACGGTCCTGTCAGTTGGACAATTTCTAGTAGTAATAAGGATCAAATTCGCAAAACACATATTTATAGGTCGTCCTTAGTCATTATGGGAAGTCTTACTTGCCCATTAGGAAAATACCTTTTAGAGGAAGCAACTAGATTCAATTATTTTTCTTATTAATTTTGAGTTTTAAAAACGCCTTTTATTGGTGTAATTGAAATAAATTATTTGACTTTAGACGACGACGAGTAAAAATCTGTCACCTGTCAAAATCTTCGCTTCTCTACCTCATATTCTCTACCTTTTAACATACAAATGATATTGCAGTGGTATGTAACCCACACATTCAGAGAAACTTGTGAACTCACTTGAGTACATATGACGCCGAGTTTGAAATTAGAAATCGACAGTCTGTCACTAGCCGCCACTCGCATCACTTGTGTCATTTTATAATCATCCTAATCTTAGTTGTCTTTTATAGACCGTGTTTAGTTATAGTAACTTTGACATTGCTCGGGACCCTTGGAAGGCGTACGAGGGGCCGAAACCACCAAACTCTCAGAGGCCCCTTAGACAATTTTAAATGGAATGAGGCAGCAACTGACGGTTATTCCTGTTCGCACTATGCAAGTGCAGCCAAGGACAACCCCCGGTTGGTGTAGGACTATTGCAAGCTATGGACACAGAGATATTGGATTTGGGTGGCTTAGTGAACTGGTTATCTTCAACTATGGGGAGACTATGGCCCCTGCCTGACCAATGACTAGTAACCTTATTATTAAACTCATTGTGTAATACCCAATGAATATTTAATTTCATTACACTATAGAACCTGTATCACATCCTAACAAAAGTTGTATAATATTAGGTCTTTACCTATGAAATTGCCGTTTCGTATGAAAAAATTTAAACGAATTTTTTTCATGTATTTTTTATTTGTATTAATCGAAGTAATCACCCATGCAATCAATGCATCTTTGCCAATGCAGTGGCAGTTTATTGATGCCCTTCTTAAAGAAATCAGCTGGACGGGAGGCAACAAATTCTTCAAAGGCATTTTGTACTGCCTCTCGGGTATTGAATTTTTTTCCCGCCAAGAAGTTATCCAATTTCTGGAAAAAGTAGTAGTCTGTAGGCGCAAGGTCTGGTGAGTAGGGCGGATGACGGAGAGCTTCCAACCCCAGTTCTTGCAACTTGGAGACCGTCTGCTGTGCAGTATGAGGTCGCGCGTTGTCGTGCAGGAGCAGCGGAGACGAGCGATTGACCAATGCTGGTTGGAGATGTGCCAGCTTCTCCATCATTGTGTTCAGTTCTTCACAGTACACATCTGCAGTAATGCTCACCCCGTTTGGTAAGAAGCTGTGATGAAACACACCGGCGCTAGACCACCAAACAGTGACCATCACTTTTCTAGGGGTAAGTTTTCGTTTAGAGCATTGTTTAGGTACTGAACCAGGATCCAACCAACTTGCTGAGCGCTTGCGGTTATCAAACAGAATCCATTTTTCATCTCAGGTAACAATGCGGTTCAAAATTCCTTCATTTGTGTTTCTATTGAGCAGTGCAAGCCACGCCTCGACGCGTACTTCGCACTGGCGATCATTGAGTTCGTGGGGCACCCATTTGTCAAGCTTTTTTACCTTGCCAATTTGACGCAAATGGACCAATATTGTTTTGACGCTAACGTCGAAAGCTGCTGCTAATTGAGCCGTTGATTGTGTATCATCAGCTTCCACAATCGCCTTTAATTCGTCATTGTCGACCAAAGTCTTCGGACGACCGCGAGGTTCATTTTTCGGTCGAAATTTCCAGAACGGAAGCGAGCAAACCAATAACAGGTGGTGCGTTGGTTTGTAGTGTTAGCTCCGTAAACGTCGTTGATGTTGCGTGCCGCTTGTGCCGCGTTGCTGCCACGACGGTACTCATATTCCATAATTACTCGAATTTTTAACGTATCCATGATGACGAAAAAGATTGAAATGCGATGAAAATGTAACACTAATTATTAAACAAATGACTTCTTTTGAAAAAAGAATTCCATGTTTTTTAAATAAAATTAATTTGAAATTAGAATTCTTAGCCAAACAAAAATTATTTTGATTTGAAATGGCCAGTACTGCAGAACGGCAATTTCATAGGTAAAGACCTATTATATTGTCAACTTACAGGACGGCTCAGTGGACGCAGAGCGCAGTAACGTGACGGACCTGGTGTCGGCGTGCGACCCGTCGGGCAAGCGCACCATCTTCGTGCTCACCAAGGTGGACCTGGCCGAGGAAAACTTGGCCAACCCTAACAGAGTGAGTAGTACAACACATAACGCATAACATCACGCCTGTATTCCCCGAAGGGTTAGGCAGAGATTTAGAACGCTTTTGGTCAGAATAGGGAATATGTTTTTTATGGGCATGTATTTTTTTAATATTTTTATTCGATAGTTTACATCGTCAAATAATAGTAAAAAAAAATTCGACGGCAAAAAAGCAATATAAAGTAGTTAAAAAAATGTTTAAAAATATCCAACCGATCCGGGCTATTTAAACGCCCTCCATTTGGCGCGCTTGGTGTGGTGACGTCACAGTTCGTGAAAACAGACAAGCAACTGCCAAGTCAACGTCAAACACTCCTTTTTGTAGGAGCGTTTGACATTGACTTGACAATTGTTGATTGACTTGACATTGACATTTTGATTGTTATTCCGGATTGTTACGTCACATCCGCTCTTAGCCTTTTCAAGTATTTGAATTACCCACAGTTTCTTGGGACTTTTTAAAAATTAATTTCTCGCTCAAAAAGAAATTTTATTCAAAAATATTGATGGAGGCATAATTCTGAAGTAACATAGTTTATAGAAAAAAATATTTGACCCATATTTGAATCACATGCATATTCCCTATTGTTGCTAATACTGCTTTAGTAGCCTAACTAATAATATAAATGCGAAAGTGAGTTTGTTTGTTACGCTTTCACGCTGACGGATTTGGATTTGGAAACGGCTGAATGGATTTGGATGAAAATTGGCACAGCAGTGGTAGACCTTGACCTTGACCTGGAGAAGGACGTAGGCTACTTTTCATCCTGGATTGCAGACGAAGTCGCAGGCAACAGCTAATTGTATCAGTTTATATAGAAATCTGCGCACGCGCAGCTCGCTGCGGCCGCCCCGCGGTACGCGTCGGGGCGAGGCGGTAATCGCCTGACACTTCGAAACGGTAGAACAAAAGCGTGACTTTGAAAAAATTCGGAACGGGAAGTTCGCAATACTTATTAAATGTATTAGGTCCCCACCTATGAAATCGGCGTTTTGTATGGGGAATTTTAAAGAATTTGCATTTTTTATACTAACATTTTCTTAATCTATTTATCAACCATGAACAATGATGTTTTAAAACTTTTATGCACGAATGTTTAAAAACTAAGATAACGTATGCCACTTAGATTAAGCGACTTAAATAAGTTTTGGCTAAGTTAAAAAATAAATAGTGGTCATTTCTGCTAACAAAATGAGGAGTCATTTTTAAGGTATTTTTTATGTTTAGAAAACTATAAGTAATAAGGTTTTTTTACTATTGGTAGTTGTCTATGATGGTCATTATTCGATATAATACCAAGCAATCGTGACGAGGATCTCTATTAGTGAGAAAAAACACCAATTTCATAGCTGGAGACCCAATATTTGCCGCCTCCTGGCTTACGGGATCAACCATGCGTTAGTCTAATAAAAAATATTCTATTTTTATTCAGACAATAATTTATTCTTTGAACTTGAATCGTCCGTCAGATCCGTCGCATCCTGGAGGGCAAGCTGTTCCCGATGAAGGCGCTGGGCTACTACGCCGTGGTCACGGGGCGCTCGCGCAAGGACGACTCCATACAGAGCATACGGGAGTATGAGGAACGGTTCTTCAGGGCTTCCAAGTTGTTCAAGTGAGTCAGTCTGCTTCCGAATGAATACCTGTATTTCACGTGAACCTACTGCATATCTGAGGGCCAATTCTCTCTCTAAAACGTTCACATTCAAGTCGCAATCTGTCAAACTTGTCAAAAATGTTTGATGGTTTTTTGACAGATTTCGAATGTGAACGTTCTAGGGTACCATGCGGTAAGACTGATTGTCAGAATTTTTTACTTCTAACTTTCATACGGTTTTTGAGCACGAAAAAAGCTCATACAAAAATCAAAACAGCTTTTTTTTGTGTATTTATTTAACACTTTATTGTACACCACATAAAACGAAAAGGACAGACATATTTAAATCTATTATTATTAGTTTTATTTATTTAAAGAACTATTTGGTGTATGTGATAATAATAAGAACCAAAATGTAGAAACTATTTGTTCGAGCTTTTGTCAACAAATCATTAAATTCTTATAATTATTTTAATAAAATCCTCTCCGAGCCGTAATCCTATATGAGTGAGGTTGTCAGGCGATGTCACTCGTCATCCTCATCCTGAACAAGTCAATCGTCATCCTGAAGATGCCTCGTTGAGAGGTGAAACACTTGTCGATTTCTTACAGGGTTTTTTATGACTTTATAGTTAAGCAGAATAGATTAGTAAATATATGTACGTCTATTGTATTTACCCGTCCCCGTCCCCAGAGACGGGCTGGTGACGCCGTCGCAGGTGACGACCCGCAACCTGTCGCTGGCCGTGGCCGACTGCTTCTGGCGCATGGTGCGCGCGTCGGTGGAGCAGCAGGCCGACGCCTTCAAGGCCAAGCGGTTCAACCTCGAGACCGAGTGGAAGAACACCTTCCCCAGGTAGGGCTACAAATGAAATGAAATGAAATTGTTTATTCTGTAAATAGGATATTGAAATCACTTTTACACGTCATATTAAAAAGTTGTAACAAAAAAAAACAACCGACTTAAAAAAAAAAACTAAAAAAGTGAAAAATAACTTTAATTTCGGAAGTCGGTATCTTTGCTTTTTAATTTTCTGTTTTTGCCACCGACTTCCGAAATTAAAGTTATTTTTCACTTTTTTTGTGTTTTTTTTTAAGTCGGTTATTTTTTTTTTGTAAAAAGTTTTTATTTTTCACTTTTTAGCGGTGGTACCTACCCCACACAAGTTACTACCTCCTATATAAATAACAGTGAAGGAGTTATATCGTCTACATAGACTGTGGGAAAAATACGTAATATTGAAGCTAGCTCAAAAACTACGCAAGCCAACTTAATAAAATTTATATGGGACCATCTCGGGAGTACCCTCTTTGAACTAAAAAATAATTTTTAAAATCGGTTCACAAACGGCGGAGTAATCGGTGAACATACATAAAAAAAACAATCATCCGAACGTAGTACCTCCTCCTTTTTTGAAGTCGGTAAAAATAAGCTAGATGAGGTCGGCGTTTCCTATCTGACTACTCTGAGACGAAAGGCCGAAACAAACTCAGAGGTTATATAGGATATTATATAGGTGGATTTAAGAGCGGAGCAGTGAGGTACCTTGACCTTTGTAGTTACAGAAAAACGGTCTTTGGAGATAGTCTTTATTTTTTTCAGAAATTTTGATACCAAATTGCAGATAAAAAAAAAAAAATTAGTCTTTAAGATAATGGGTAATTTTTTCCAAAACGTATTTTTATGCCAATCGACCCTGTTTCATAAAAGGATCAAAAAACTATGAGATTATCTAAGGTTTACTAGAAAAGCCAGAAATCGTTCTAAACTATTGAAGGATATTTTTCTCAGAATTACAGAAATCCCAAGCAACTAATGTCTCCGAAATCTAAAATCTTTTACGATATATTTTGGTAGATGGGTTGCGGACTAGCTAGTTCAATATATTTGTTGTATCGTAAAAAAACCAATGAACTAAATTTATGCCTTTTATACCAAGAAAAAACTTTTTACAAGTCGATGTATTTTGAATTTTCGTTTTTTGCCACCGACTTCCGAAATTAAAATTATTTTTCACTTTTTAGTGTTTTTTTTTGGAAGTTGGTTGTTTTTTTTTTTAAACTGATATGATGATATCGGACAAGGAGAACTATCGCCCGATCTTTCTCGCGACAACTGGTAGCAAAACTATTTGCATAGTGAGCTTGAGTCTTTTCTGGTCAATTCTGCTTTCGCGATTCTGGCTCTTAAGCACACTGTCCAATACTACACTGAACGGAAGACTCCGGTGTACGCCTGTTTTTTGGATCTCTCGAAAGCCCTCGATCTCGTTTCGTATGCAGTGCTTTGGAGGACAGGGGTATGCCGGCGGAACTATTGAAAATATTTCAATACTTTTACTCGAACCAGACTAATTATGTTAGGTGGTCTCACCTCAGAGACGTACAGGGTGGAGTGCGGAGTGAGACAGGGGGGGTTGTCCTCTCCGAAGTTGTTTAACCTGTACGTAAATGACCTCACAGTCGGGCTCAGCGGCATGCGTGTCGGTCGCCGGGGGGGTGTTTGTGTGAACAACATCAGCTACGCGGACGACATGGTGTTGCTGGGCCCGACTGCGAGGTCAATCAGGGAAATGCTGAAGGTTTGCGAGTGATATGCCGCATCACATGGTCTGGTCTACAATGTCAGGAAAACCGTTCATGGTCTTCAGGGCCGCTGGCAAGTGCCCAGACACCATTCCCGCAATTACTTTGAACGGCGCTAATATAAAGCAGGAGATATTTAAATTTGATCATCTGCTATCTATACTTGTCGGCGACCTTAAGTACCATGAAGACGCGCTGTTCACGGGGGACGCTAAATGCCTTGCGCGTCCAAGACACCAATATTTTTCATGGATCATGGTTAAAAGACTCAAAGCACACTATCCAAATAGTTTTGCTAAGAGAGATCGGGCGATAGTTCTCCTTGTCCGATATGTCCCCTGTCCTGTTCTTCACTATGGGGGGCACCACTGTAGTTTTCATCAAATCATCCGGTAAGTATGAATGGACATGGACAGGACCCATAGTGGTCGACGGAGAGGAGAGCGTATTTTAAAGTGCTCCAGCTGTATTCTGGGTCATTTCGGACATCACCATTCACAGGGAGGCCAGGCCATCAAGTTTACTAGTAGACTTGCAAAATTTTGTGGAAATCTTTGCTTCATTGGCTTTTATCTGGGTCCTGAACGGGTTTTAGTAAAGTTTTCTTTTGCTATCTTCCCAGACAGCGCGAACTGGACCGCGACGAGCTGTTCGAGCGCGCGCGCGCCGAGCTGCTGGACCAGTCGGCCGAACTGTCGGCCGTCGCCGCGCCCGCCTGGGAGCTGCGACTGCAGCAGGCGCTGTGGGCGGCCGCGAGGGACAAGGTGTTCGGGGCCATCTACCTGCCGGCCGCGGCCAACGCGCAGGCGGACGTGGGTGAGTACACCTGGGAGCTGTGTGGGCCGCGAGGGACAAGGTGTTCGGGGCCATCTACCTGCCGGCCGCGGCCAACGCGCAGGCGGACGTGGGTGAGTACACCTGGGAGCTGTGTGGGCCGCGAGGGACAAGGTGTTCGGGGCCATCTACCTGCCGGCCGCGGCCAACGCGCAGGCGGACGTGGGTGAGTACACCTGGGAGCTGTGTGGGCCGCGAGGGACAAGGTGTTCGGGGCCATCTACCTGCCGGCCGCGGCCAACGCGCAGGCGGACGTGGGTGAGTACACCTGGGAGCTGTGTGGGCCGCGAGGGACAAGGTGTTCGGGGCCATCTACCTGCCGGCCGCGGCCAACGCGCAGGCGGACGTGGGTGAGTACACCTGGGAGCTGTGTGGGCCGCGAGGGACAAGGTGTTCGGGGCCATCTACCTGCCGGCCGCGGCCAACGCGCAGGCGGACGTGGGTGAGTACACCTGGGAGCTGTGTGGGCCGCGAGGGACAAGGTGTTCGGGGCCATCTACCTGCCGGCCGCGGCCAACGCGCAGGCGGACGTGGGTGAGTACACCTGGGAGCTGTGTGGGCCGCGAGGGACAAGGTGTTCGGGGCCATCTACCTGCCGGCCGCGGCCAACGCGCAGGCGGACGTGGGTGAGTACACCTGGGAGCTGTGTGGGCCGCGAGGGACAAGGTGTTCGGGGCCATCTACCTGCCGGCCGCGGCCAACGCGCAGGCGGACGTGGGTGAGTACACCTGGGAGCTGTGTGGGCCGCGAGGGACAAGGTGTTCGGGGCCATCTACCTGCCGGCCGCGGCCAACGCGCAGGCGGACGTGGGTGAGTACACCTGGGAGCTGTGTGGGCCGCGAGGGACAAGGTGTTCGGGGCCATCTACCTGCCGGCCGCGGCCAACGCGCAGGCGGACGTGGGTGAGTACACCTGGGAGCTGTGTGGGCCGCGAGGGACAAGGTGTTCGGGGCCATCTACCTGCCGGCCGCGGCCAACGCGCAGGCGGACGTGGGTGAGTACACCTGGGAGCTGTGTGGGCCGCGAGGGACAAGGTGTTCGGGGCCATCTACCTGCCGGCCGCGGCCAACGCGCAGGCGGACGTGGGTGAGTACACCTGGGAGCTGTGTGGGCCGCGAGGGACAAGGTGTTCGGGGCCATCTACCTGCCGGCCGCGGCCAACGCGCAGGCGGACGTGGGTGAGTACACCTGGGAGCTGTGTGGGCCGCGAGGGACAAGGTGTTCGGGGCCATCTACCTGCCGGCCGCGGCCAACGCGCAGGCGGACGTGGGTGAGTACACCTGGGTACACTGCCATATAAGAGGCAGTTGGCTAAACACAACATTGTAGCAATACACCTCACTAACAATTACTGTCAAAAGTGCTTGACAAATCGAGACCAAGATTAGAATGAGAAAGTTCTAACACCTTGCTGGGTTCGTAGCAATATCATTTTCAGCATATTTGAAATGTAGGGCTAGCCAACAGTAATAGTTGCACTACACATGGTTCAAAATCGCTTGACACATCACTTTTAGTCAGATATTGACCTGGCTATAAGATTGTATGGTAACCCTACTGTATAATTTTTTTTTTAACTGTTCTCACTAGCAATCAGTTTTATACTAATTGGAGCTTTATTGAAATACTTAAATAGACTTACCCAGGTCCTCATACTCTATCCTTGTAGCTATGATGCTCCCGGTGCCTCGCCAGGTGAAGTACAACGCTCCCGACGGAACCATGCCGGCCACTTCCACGACCACTATATGGCTCGATCCTTACTGTTACGACTCTAGTGAGATTATTACCTTGTGTTTGTAGGTTGTGTAGTTATCAAGTAAAGTTGACATATCACCGGGCTTATAAAACAGTCACTGTGGCAGAATCATATTGGGAAAATATTATAATCATCGTAAAATGTCACAAACCAACATTCATAATATGATCTGCGTGCGATTCATATTACGAAATAATTCATCTGTTTGACAGTTTTCTATGGAGATTCGTAAAATGGTCCACATAATACGAATTGCTTTTGTGTCAAATTAGAGGAATTGCTAATGTGACCGTTTTAGGCCCACTGTACTGCTGATACAATTTTATCAGGCCTCATTTCATTACATTGGCATTGAATATGCAGATGTAATTGAACCAATTAATTTTATTCATTACATGCATTTTTATTTTCATTTATTTATTTTTAAAGAATTTATAGTAGTTTTGTAAATGACAGGTTCAATGCTAAATAGATATCAATCGAGCAGTATTTAAGTCTTTTGGTCGAATTTAAACCATAGTAAAAGTAATGCCATTGTAAAAAACCTAACAACAAATAAATACACACATATGTATAGCGTGTAAGTGTCAACACCGTTGTCACTCAAACCATGGGTAGTTGACTTAATTAAAAAAATAAATGACCCAGTACCAACAAAAAAAACCTTATTTTCATTAAAAGATTTTAAAAAGTTTCTATCCGACACCGTCTGCAAATGCATGGATACGCGCACGAGAGAAGTAGTAGGTAATAACTGTGACGGTCGCCTTCCGTCTTTTACCTACACAACACATGAATAAATACACAATACAGCTGACTGGCTGAGGAAGGGGCCCCGCTCGCGACCGGTCAGGTGACGTCCCGGGCCCTCCGCCCGTGTTGAGACGCAAGGTCTTTGTTCTTGCGTATAGGGTACAGCAAAAGGGTAGAAGAGACAGACACATAGTTACTAGTCAGCAATATTAGTTGTCATTTTAACTGTGAATCGTTAATCTCAGAACATTTTATTAAATTCGTTATCAAATACATCCACTTTTTGTGACTGTCTTGCTATAATTTTGGCAAACTATTTACGACACCTGGCATGACATTTGACATAAGATTTTCATCTGTCAAATATCATGACATCTCAGTCTCAGACAGCGAATTTTTTTTCACTTTTCTACAGGCCTTCAACTATTAACTCATCTTTTAAATTCAATAATTTTCTTCTTCACAGACAAATTCAACACCTCTGTCGACATAAAACTCCGCGAGTGGGCAGAAGCGGAACTCCCGAACGCCTCAATAAGGGCCGGACGTGAAGCCCTACGTGAGGAGTTTACCGAACTAATGAACAGGACGCAGGACTCCGACCCGGTGTACGAGCCTGTGAAGAAGGAGGCCGTGGAGGAGGCCTTGAGGAGGCATCAGTGGGAAGACCGCGCGCAGGACGTGAGTACTGTAGAACTAATTACGACACCTGAAGAACTCCGAGGAGAGCCTAGGGTACCGGCACTAATAAAACACCGTATTTCGATAGTAATGAGTAACTATTCCTATGAATGGGCTACGTATTTCATATTATTTTATATTAATCTTCTGGCTCCCGCCCTGACAGCTCGCGGGGCCCCCTCGTCTCTTTTTTTACCTATTCTAAATATAAATCTAATGCTTGTCTGCTAAACATGCCAGCAACTGGAAAGCACTAAGGTTTTAATCCAAACCATGCAGAGTAAAGCCTCTACAGTACGGAGGGCCCAAACAAATCCAGAGGCCTGATACACAGACCCAGCATTCTAAGGTTCTGCCAGTCTTCAGTATAAGTGTCATAAAGTTTTACTTATTTACAGAACCACGTTTTATCCCAATAAAATACAGGGAATTCGTGAGATGAGGTTACAGGGTACATGCCAAAACTGTGATAAATAGCACAAACTCAAAGTAATCTCGAAAAGTTCGATTTTAAAGAACACTTGCCCTGCATTTTTAGTTTCAGGAGAACCAGTTAGGCATCAAAAATGGTATTAAGAATCAAATCAAGTACAACTTTCCTTTTCGTATCTTGTGTGCTTTGTTTTTTTGTTCAATCTGACTCATTCGTTGTTAGGTAGTTTGTCCCGCTACTTCTTCCCGGCTAAACCACCAGGAAGTGGTGATGAACGGGCGTTTTCGGACCCGTCGTCTGTCATTTGCGACGTTCAAAAAGTGCTGATTCTGAGCCTCTTGAATAGACGATGACGTTTGTCGTGTGCAGGTGCTCCGCGTGCTCCAGCTGAACGCGCTGCAGGACCGCTGCGTGTCGTCGCGCCAGGACTGGGACGGCGCCGTGTCGCTCATGGACACGGCGCTCAAGCAGCGCCTCGACCTCACGCAGCAGGAGCTGAAGGAGCTCACAGGTTTGTCCTACTTGGACTTTTGTCGCTGACGTTACGACGAAAAAAAATCTACCGGCCTAGATTCATGAGAATTGTAGTCCTCACATCCTCCATTACACATTCCAGGTCCAGGACTAAAAGAACGCTGGCTGTACTGGCAGTCGACCACAGAAGAGCAGTCCCGGCGCGGCGAGGTCCGCACGGAGCTGGACAAGCTGGGCGTGGCGCGGCCCGTGCTGGCCTACGACGAGGTCGTGGCCGTGCGCGACAACCTGCGCAGGAAGGGCATCGAGGTGGACAACGACTACATACGGGACACGTGGCGACCCGTGTATCTGAAGTTAGTAGTACACTCGATTTAAACTTAATGGCGGCTCGGAACATGAGGAGAGTGGCTGCGCAGTAACAATTTAATGTGTCTACAGAGTTGAGGGGTCAGGTACTGCGCAGCGTAGCTAACTTCCGACCCGCCATTAAGTTTGAATCGAACTGTAGTATTCAATAAAAGATAAAAAGATAAAATTTATTTATTGTTTACAAGGACCAGATTATAATACAGATACATTGGGACATGAGAATAATACACAGTCTGGTAAGCGGGTGAAACGCTGTACTCCTATATAGGCTACTGAGTAGCCTGTGTTTAGGAGAGACAGGACTGATCCCGTTTAAACAATATACATATAGGGGTCTCATGACGTAGTACATTTTATAATTAGGTATAATTATCCTGGTAACAATAACATGCATGCAAAAATAAAGGTAAATGAAAGCCATTGTAAATAGGTAGATTTAGTGTGTAGGTATGTGAGTTTGTGTGTGAGTGCGTGCGTGTGTGTGTGTTTGTGTGTGTGTGAATGTGTATGTGTGTGTGTATGTGTGTGTGTGTGTGTGTGTGTGTATGTGTGAGGGTGTTTTATTAGTGAGGGTGGTTACCTCAGGAAGTCTTCGGTTTCTTCATAATTTAGAGTAGATAGGAACAAGCGGACGGTCTTCTTGCATTTAAATATAGTAGATCCGTAAATTGTTTGTTTTTCATTGATTTTATTATAAAGTGACGGACCAAGGTAGGGGAAGAATTTTTTTATAAACTTTTTTCGGACCGGCGGAGTATGGCAGATATTATTTTTGCGGCGTCTATTTATTTTTATATAGGGTGTTTTTGAGTGTTGCAATAAAATTGTGTGTAGGATAAATTGCTGTCTTACATTGAGTAGGTTGCAGGTTTTGTACAATTCGGTAGTAGGGAAACGTATAGGCCTAAAGGTTGCAACTTTAAGTATAGATCTGTGGGCGATCTCTAGAGGTTTTAGTGTGGTTTTTGCGGCTCCACCCCAGCAAGAGATACAATAATTGAGGACTGATTGGCATAGGGCAAAATATACGTTACGAATGATTGCAGGGTTGGCTACGTGCCGCAAGGTCTTAAATATATAAATCAGTTTGCGTATCCGGCTGGTAAGAGTCGAAATATGTGTTTTAAAATTTAGGTTTCTGTCTAAAATAATGCCAAGATATTTAATTTTTTCCACTAAAGTCAGGTCAGGACATTGACATTGACTTCGAATAGGACAAGAGTGTGCTTTTAAATTAATAGAGCTACTAGGTTGAGCGGTGTTAGTAATAGAAAAGATCATAAAGTTAGTTTTAGTTCAATGAACTTCATCATTGCCTAGCTTTTTCCCAACTATGTTGGAGTCTGCTTCCAGTCTAACCGGACGCAGCTGAATACTAGTATTTTACATGGAGCGACTGCCTATTTCACCTGCACAACCCACTGGATAACCGTTGGTAAGACTGGTTGTCAGACTTTCGGGCTTCTGGCGACCCGTAAGGACTGTCAAAGATCTACAAATGTCAGCCGAGAGCCCAGGACCAACAACTTACCGTACTTTCCGAGGCACGGAGGGGTCTCGATATGTAAATGATGGTCACCCATCCACAGACCGACTTCATTCATTCATTCTGTCTTATGTAACAAAATGGGGCGAAACGTGACGCGTTCTTCATCCTTGAAATTTCACTCTCAATTCTCATCCAATTTTCTAACTGCTGCATAAGATTTTTTTTTTTTTTAAATACCTCGTTATTGCATCAACTGATAGCATTATAAAGGTCAAATTGACTCCATATTACATTTAATTTTCATAAAATATTATTATTATTAACGTTTGTTTATCTGTATTTCAGAAACTTCCTGCAGCGCGCGCAGACGAGAGCGCGGGATTGTCGGAAGAGCTTCTATTTGTACAGTCAACAGAACGGAAATGGGGTCAGTTCTACTTTGTTATTATACTTTAGCTTTAGCCCGGCTTCTCCCGATTGGCGTAGCCACCTAGTGGACCCAACATTATATATAACATGATAAAATATGTTTCCTTTTGCCATCGACTCAAAAATTTGAATAGGGAATATGCATGTGATTCAAATATGGGTCAAATATTTTTTTTATTAACTATATTACTTCAGAATTATGCCTCCATCAATATTTTTGAATAAAATTACTTTTTGAGCGAGAAATTAATTTTTAAAAAGTCCCAAAAAGCTGTGGGAAATTCAAATACTTGAAAAGGTAAGAGCGGATGTGACGTAACAATCCGGGATAGCAATCAAAATGTCAATGTCAAGTCAATGTCGTCACGTCAAACGCAGCGGCGGTACTGCCATACAAGCTGAAAAGCCCGGCTTGCCTTCAAAACTGAGCAAATCAATTAAAAAAAAAAACTACTCTATACTTCCAAGTCAATCCTTCATGTCGCAAGAATTGATAAGAATAATAACATAAAAACTTCGCGCTGCACCAGCCGCGCGCTATAAGTACAAACAATGCACCGTTGCCAAACTGCCACAGTTGCGATCTCGCTCTAACACTATAGCGTTAGGCGAGATCGCATCCATGAATGAAGACGTCAATTCTGTAGTACATTGCATCTTTCTCGCTCACACTCGCTTGCGGCAACGGTGCAAAAGCCAGCTTCTAGACCTCTCACTTTTTCCATACAAAATGCGTAATTTGTTGATACTATTAGAATGTACTTATTTTGCAAAATGTTCTAATATTTAAGCCCGGCTTTTGAGTTTTTATGAATGGAACGAATCGTGTGTTTGAAGTTCGCGCAAATGCACTAGCCGCGATGTTGACCCGCGTAAAGTAAGTTACAAGTCCGCGAAGCGACTCAATTTGTTATTGTTTTGAAATAATATTTTGAGATCAGTATTTTATTTTTCAATTGAGGTAATGAATTACCTAGTTTTATTATTTAAAATGATGTGATAGTTATTGCGGCTATGTCATTCCTTATGCTTAGTAGTGTTTTTATCATCAAAATGTGAATTTGGAAACTGTGTTCGAAAAGGTATGTAAATACATTGAGTTTTCTGACAGTAAGTAACTCTTTGCTTCACCGTAATCAACCCCAAATTACTATAACTCGGAAATATAAACAATTAGGTAGGTATTTTTGTCAGTCGAAGAATAATTATATTGAAATTGGCATTCGATTGTTTAGTATGTATAAAGTTAAGAGTATGACCAAACTTAGGTAGCCTAGCTGGTGCCATGAAAGACATCAAAATTTGTATAGTGTTGTTTGTATGGCAATTGTAGTTTTGGTAAACCACTAAAAAACAAACCACTTATTAGAATACATCTCATCAAGATCACAAAACACAATAATTTTCGTATCGAAGATATTCTTTGAAATAAAGGCGTTTTGAAATAAAGATTAGAGTTGGTTATTGTCATTATGATTAATTATAAAATGTTATATACCCAATGTAATATCTTATTCATTTTCAATCGACTTAAAACTTAAATTTTGTTAAAACAACAAATCGATAATTTGGGGCCACCTAGCGGCTTTTGATAGAATAATTTTTATGTGACAAGCGTTGACAAAGTTATTATGGTGAAAAGGTCCTGCGAAGCGGTGTGGTTACGCGCATTCGTTAATAGATGGCGCTTACGACAATTCCGTACTGAAGCATGAAATAATATGTAGAACTCTTCTTCATCCGTAAATCGCTTACTTGTCTGTTTTTTTAAATCGTTAAAAATCTGTCGGCTTGCCCTGGTTTTGAACCCTAGGCACGCCACTGGTCAAACGATCCTACAAAAAGGAGTGTTTGACGTTGTTTTGATAGTTGCTTGTTTGTTTTCATGGGTTGTGACGTCACCACACCAAGCGAGCCAAATGGAGGGCGTTTAAAGAGCCCGGATCGGTTGGATATTTAAAAAAACAAATTTAAGTACTTTAAATTGCTTTTTTGCCGTCGATTTTTTTTTACTTTTGACGATGTAAACTATCGAATAAAAATATTAAATAAATACATGCATATTCCCTATTGTGGAAATCACATCAAATTTCAAGCAGTTTGAAGCATCATCCTTATACTCAAACAAATGCGACTTAGCAACTCTTTATTCACTTTTTCGTTTGTAATATTTTCATTATAAATGTCAACTTACAGAAGGAATGCTGCGAGGTAGTTATGTTTTGGCGAGTTCAACAAACCCTCCGCACGACGGCCAACGCGTTGCGACAACAGATCGGCAACAGGGAGGCGGCCAGGCTTGACAGGGAACTGAGAGAAGTACTCGATGAGGTAACACTGCATTATTAGTAGCAGTGATCCGAAATAGGTGAGGGAAAATGCCTAAAGTTAGAAAAAGAGCAAAGACAAAGTGGAGACTAGACAGAGATAAAATATTTCTTCGGGACTAATGTCTCGGGTTTCGGAACATTACTTAAGTACAACCAAAATTAATAAAGTAAAACAACAATTGAATTCATTTCCTGTTTCTGTTTATAAAAAAGTATGCACGATTTTTGTTGTTTTCAAAAATTGATTGAATTTGGAAAATTAATCAAGAATAGTTTAACGTTTATAATGTCTTAAAAGTCATGTAAAATTCATAACTTACCAGGCATAAGTCCCGAAATATTTTAGTCGTAAGGAAGTCTCCACTTTTTTTGTCTCTGTTCTTTGAACTTAAGGTGGATTAGCTCACCCTTTTCCGATCACTGATTATTAGTGACGGCCTCTTCTCATACGAAGAAGGCACGAGCATTGACCACCACGCTTGCTCAAAACCGGTTTGCGATTTAAATGAGTACTCCCAAAAAAAAAAAAAACATGCGAGGTAGTCTTTGGGAACTGCACACTAATAGAAGTGAACACTAAGTAACTTGTGAATACACAGTATACATATAGCTCATGGGAAACGTGCGGTGACGATGACGCGAGTTCCACGCTTTTTGTTCACCCAAACAGTACACATACATACACAGTATACGTATAGCGTATAGACCCATGGTTTGAGTGACACCGGTGTGTACCCTTGCATACTGTATAGCTCATGGGAAGCGTGCGGTGACGATGACGCGAATTTCACGCTTTTTGTTCACCCAAACAGTACACATACATACACAGTATACGTATAGCACATGAAAAGCGTTCGGTGACGATGGCGCGAGTTCCATGATTTTTGGTCTCCCAAAAAGTGCTCAATGCCTAAAGAAGTTTTGAATTAAAAAAAAAAAGGTACAAGTCCTTTTCTTCTCTATGATTTCCTTCACTGATGTCCAAGATACATTAAAATAAATAATTGTCTATAGGTAACACAATTTGTTTGTTATTATTTCAAGATGGCGGCTGACCCCGAACTGAAGAAAAAGCTGCTGTCTGGCAGAAGAGTAGAGCTAGCTGAAGAACTGAGTAAGTTTCTGACAATTTTCCCTCAGCTTGTATTGTGATTGGTTCACTGTAATAACAGCGACCAATGAAATCACTTGATTCGAAGTTGTCTTGTAGATTAAATGAATTAGACTTCCAGAAACTGCTGTGTTACGGCTTTCTTGGCAAACAAATATCAGCATTGCTACTCTTAAAATAAAGTCGAAAATAAATAGCTCTCTCTCGGAATAATTACCGTTAATTAATTTTCAACTTTATTTCAAGTTGCGTAAAGTTGATGTTTGTTTGTTTGCCAATGAAAACCGGGCTGTTTGCCTAGAAATAAACCTAATCTTCCCATTTTCTTCCACAGAGAAAGTAAGACATGTCCAAGAGAGATTAGAAGAGTTTATAGAGGCGCTTAACAAAGAGAAATAGTCGTTAGTTGTATATTGTAGTGTATATGTATGTACTTGTATACATAGGGGATGCGTCGCCAATGCGCCTCATGCGCACGTGTTGTTGAAATACATAACTGGTCTATAAATATTTATTAATATATAAATATTAATTAACCGCATTATTCATAAAAATAGGCTATAGTCTCGCCCCGTATTACATGGGACTTAAAACATAACTGGTGAAATGTGGGTGTATTAAAGGCTTCTGCTTCACCCTTTGGGGAATACAGGCTCGATGTTATTTAGATAAAATGTGACATTTGTAAGTAAGAGCTGTTAATACACCATTTTAGTTTTTTAATAAATACCCAGGACAAACAGTGTTACTGGAATATGGAATATGCATGTATTTTTTAATATTTCTATTCAATAGGTGACATCGCCAAATAATAGTTTAAAAAAAATTGACGGCTAAAAAGCAATTTAAAGTACTTAAGAAAAATGTTAAAAATATCCAATCGACCCGGGCTATTTAAACGCCCTCCATTTGGCGCGCTTGGTGTGGTGACGTCACAGTCTATGACAACAAACAAACAAGTGTCAATCAATATCAAACACTCCTACAAAACACATTGACATTTTGATTGTTGTCATAGTCTTACGACACATCCGCTCTGACCAATAGCGTCGCTTTTCAAGTATTTGAATTTCCCACAGATTTATGGCACTTAAAAAAAAAAAAAATCTCGCTCTAAAAGAAATATTATTCAAAAGTATTGATGGAGGCATAATTCTGAAGTAATAGAGTTTATAAAAAAAAAATACTTGACCCTTTTTGAATGACATATATATTCCCTATTCTCCATAAAGAGTTTACTGTAGAAGCCCAAAGTCTGCATTTGTGTCAAGTTGATGGTAATAGGCTCGCCCCCTATTACTTGGGACTTAAACATTAGCAAAATGTGGGTGTAATAAACACGTCTGCCTAACCCTAGGGGAATACAGGCCTGATGTTATGAAAAAAGATATATTTTATTTCGAGGGAATTATAGGAAAGTAATAAATATTAAAAGCTGCTGTAATGTCATTGTTAAATGATCTCCACTAGGGATGATGCCTGGGTAAAAAAAGAACTGCGATTGCATAAAAATTGATTATAAACCTTAACTCTCAAACATAAAGTTTATTATCGTTGGCAATATATTTACTACTTAGATTGAAAAGTAAACGTATTTTAAAAAACGAAAAAATTGTGGAAAAATAAAACATAATTTCAAAGGTTGATAAAACTATGTTGCAGAATAAGACCACAACATTATTATTTTGTTTTTATTTTTCCGGCCGGTTTTGATGCGTTCCTCGGAAATCTAGTACTGTTGTTGATAGAAGCCTGTGGAAGCCGGAATATGCGCTCAGCTCAAATTGCGCGAGCACTAATATCATTGGTAATGTAATTTCTAGTCGCTACAGACGCGACGCCGACGCCGCGATTCCGTGGTCTGTGGTCTCTAATATCATATCAGTATCAATTTCTAACTCTGTAAAGTCGACCAACGCTTACATTGGATGTGGGGTGGGGAACGAGTGTTTGTGTTAAATTATCTATTAAATTGATTACCTCTGAAACTGAAATGAATGATCGTTTTAATTTATTATTTTGTATGTTTTTGGACACTGTATAGAGTTAGTAGTTATAACTGTGGTATACTTCTTATATAGGTACTTTTTTTGGTGGGTGGCCTATGTTCAGCTGTTGAGGTCTTTCGGCTGTAATGATTGTGTACTTTTTAATATAAATAATTAATGTTTGATTCCCAGGTTGAGCCTTTAGTAATGCATTATGAACTACAAGTTCCTAGTTTTAATGTTAATATTGTTAAACTGTTTTTAAACTGGTCATAGTCTATTCTAAGAATGTAATGTTACCAAATCTTTTGTATTTCTATTATATTTTAATCATGTAATCATCTGATTTTCTATGAACTGTCTCAGTTTTCACTATTTTATAATCCTATTTCTGTTACTTCTTGTCACTTCATACTTTCATGAACTGCTTTTATTTTTCAATTCCACTTGCCACATGGTTTTAATGTATGTACACTTTAATATTCCATAGTCCATTAACGTTCATCATTATGAAATATAAATGTTTTCTCAGACATGCATGGAAATTCGAGCATTATTTTGACAACCTTCTTCGAGATAAATCAAAAATGCTGTACCTACTGGTCAAATACATGCGAGTAGGCGGCCGGCAATGATACTATGAAAATCCATACTATCTTTCGTGTTTAGCGGTCGAATAAATTACTATGATAACTCATCACAGTCGTGTAATAAAATTAAAATAAACAAACGAAATGGAACGAACTTTTTTCTTCAACATATGGCAACCAAGGAGGTAACTTATCAAAGATTCTATTTAAATTTAGCTTGCAAATAGAACTGTATAAAGGAAAGAAACAAATGAACATTTAGCTCATGAAAAATTATCGTTGTTCGTTATTGATTCTGGAATTTAAAATGAATTTATTTAGTTTGAATTTCCGCGCATTATTTGAGAAAAGGACTATATAAGTCGTGCTGCAAACAGGCATGGTGTCACGTATGTGTGCCTCGGCATTTTCACGTTCGTCCATCAATGCCCCTGTTGCAGGCTACGAAATTAATGTACTATAATTTTATAATTATGTATAGGTTCAATTATGTTCTATTAAAACTAGTAACTATGATTTTGCGTTAAATATTTTTTAATATTCAGTACTTATAACCTTGTTTTCAAAATTTTATAAAAAAGGTCTTTTCGAATGGAGTTCTGCGCATATCTGCATTGTCGATGGGCCTGCTACGTTGTATTATTTCGTTATTAATTTAACTGCTTGATCTAAGATGTCTTTTAAATAAAACGTTAAGAAAATAAAATGAAGTTTTATTTTTTAAACATTTATTCAACAGTTATAATACAAATGCAAAAATATGTTAGAAATAACAGTATTTTAAAAAGTGCGTAAACTACAACAGTGAAGCAAATATACAGGGTGTTAGGGTGAACACCGTTATCCTTGCAACCAGTGGTTTGGTTTCATTTATAGAACGTAAAATGAATGGAAAATTACAACATTTTTTTTCTTTTTTTTTAATCTACATTTTACCACAAGAGACGAAAGTTCTTTGCCCTATGCGCTAGGGCAATGAACTTGCGTCTCAACACGGGCGGGGGGTGCGGGATGTGACCTGGCCGGCCGCGAGCGCGACCTCTCTCTGAGTCAGTCAGCTGTTTCGCTAGAGAGCACGGTGTCGGATAGAAACTTTTTTAAATCTTTTAATGAAAATAACGTTTTATTTTTGTTATGTTCGTTCATTTATTTTTATATTTAAGTCAACTACCCATGGTTTGAATGTCAAGAGTGTTTACCCTTACAGCCTGTATATAATCATCATCACACATTACTTTTTTTTTTGTAGGTGTTTTGATGTAGGTAGTTCGTCTTTTAGACTGCGTATAAAATGATTTTCTTTCTAACATCGTTAACAATAGAATATTCGCCTGGTTCTTTGGCCAAAGAATTAGCAGTGGCATTCAACGTGGCAATGCTGCCAGTCTTCTGGCACCCATGTGTCCTTTTGTTTTTTTAATTTATCTGTATTGTTAGCAAGTCATTTAATTTAGTGTTAGTTAGATTTTATATTGCAAAGATTTGTCACATAAGGTTAAAATAATAATTTACGCAATAGAAACGAAAATTGAAACAAAACTGTCTGACTGAGAGTAATCTCATCATTGGCTCAATTATTTTTGTTTCCGATCAATGCTTCCTTAGCGTTGAATTTGGAGAAGCGTTACGGACCACTGTTATGTGAGGAATAAACTTATAATAGTATCTGAATGGAGATTCAAAATTATCTCATGATAGTTTGGTACAATGCCAGCACGCTTAGCATGACCACAATAGAAACGGGTTTTGTCGGAGGAAGAATAGACAAAATGACAAGATAAACAATTACAATCTGCCATTTTGTCTATTATTCCATCGACAAAACCCGTTTCCATGGTTGACATGCTACGCGTGCTGAACTTTAATCTACTTAATTTCCTAATTCTATTCCAAACGTTCGTTGTGTAACTTCAAATTCTCCTCTTAACTTGAAAGGCTTGCTCAGCCGTGCTTTAGCGGTCTGAAGGATTGTCAGTACTATCGCAACAAATTCAGACACAGACAGTACAGCTTTTATTATTAAAATTAAATCATTAGACGTGCTTATAACTACTTGATTACGTACTTTTTTAATGCAAGAATTACTTTTTTATATGTTAAACATATAAAAATGTTATAAATATAAAAAAGTAAAGTTTAAAAATCTTCCGAAAGTTACTCGGACTAAATAAAAATTTCGGCATGAAGAAAGATTTCAATTGTCTTTGTAGTTACACATTAGTTCTTGGATCTCCTCCCTCATTTTGTTGTCAATATAGTTCCGACGCTCAGAGAGTACATACACTGCCATACGACTCTGGATACCAACTCCTTCTGCCAAGATACCTTTGAGAATGGATCCAATGAATGTCGACTTCGAGCCGTACGAGAAGTGATCACGTAAGTAATCCAAGAAAGCATCGGTATACAGTTCTATAATGGAGTCGAAGTATGTGCTCACCAGTTCAGCTACCTCCTTCACTATAAATCTTCCGAAGACGAAGCCCACAGTCTCTACACCCTCCGACTTCCTCCTCTTCGGATCAGCGAAAACTTCTGGCGTCTGTTTCATACTCTGTCGAACTGCTTTGAAATATAACATTGTTAAATGTATCTTCGTGTACGTTTTGAAGTATTCTTCTTTTGGCATAAACTTCTGCATCCAAGTTAAGATCCTCTCAATCACTAACAAACACGACGAGTATTTAGTGTCAAAAAATGCAGAGTTGTACTGTAAACTCTCTAACACTTGCTTTAGTCTATCGTAGAAATTAGAGTCCTTTTCAAATTGCAGCGTGTCCAAACGTTGTAAAAACTGATTCCCTATCTTCATGAATCCTCTTTCAACATCCGCTTCATTTCTAGACAGCAGCAAGTACCTGACAAATATAGAAGGGTACGGTATCGCCGGAATATCCTTATCGGTGCAGTCGAGAATCTGCAGCAATATGTTTTCAATAGACTCATCAGTTTCGGGAAGAAGATTCGACAGATCACAAAGCACATTAGCAGCACTGACTGGAACGGGAGATTTTGTTGATAGCAAGGTACAAGGTAGCGCAGTAGTCAGGTTTGATGGTGGACGGGATCCAGTCGGTGTTTCCGAGTAGTCGGCGCACAGTATTCGGAATGATTATATTACGAGCTACTTTAGGTACAAACATCATGGCAATATAAATTAAAATTTGCAAGTGATTAGGGTACATTATTAGTCGTACAACTCGTTCCCACGCCTAATTTGCCGGTTCCGAGAAATGTTCACCGCTCAGCACTGCACTAATCCCACGCGATAACAATACCGGTTAGTCGCTCTTGTTAGCCGCTAACCATCGCATGTGTTTACGCTCTGTTCTTACAATTTTGTGTTTTTTTAATAAATATTTTGTTTCATCATGGCTTCCACATCCACAGGTAAGATATACACCAATTTTTTTATCATATATAAATTCTTATTATGAGAAAATAAATAAAATATGAATTGAAAAAAAATTACTAAATTTGCAAAAAGTTTTAACGTTTAATAGATTCCAACTTTTTCCCAGCCAATTCCAGCCGTCCATGTTTTTTTTTGAAACTCGAGTATTTATCTAGCTTTCGAATGAATCTAGTCTCAATATTCGAATCGCCTCGACTTTTGAGTAATGTAATTTTTTCTTTTACCAGGTGTTTCCCGAGGAATAACTCGCCTTCACCTTTTCGACCTTTTATGTCGTCATAAACTGGTTAATCAAGCGAATAAGGGATCTTCTATTGCTCGGATGGTAGACTATGTCTCTTCAGAAATTCCAGGACTTCCAGTAGAAGTTATTAAAAATAAAATAAAGGTGTTTCCTGCTGTGCTAACCAAGAAATGGAGTGCTATCAGGAATAAAAAGAAGTTTGTTTTAAAATGCAACGACTGGCTGCAAGAAAAGCTTTGGTCAGAACAAAATCAAGATGCTGGACAACCTGAATGTACACCTGATCGATCTGCTGTAGCTCAAAGGATGAATTTTGTTGGTTTAAGTGCATCAGCAAAGAAAAACCGGACAAAGATGTTGGTGGCAGGCCATTCTCCGGAGGAGCTTGCCTATGCCACTCAAACAAGTTTCACAAAAATTGGTAAGCGGAATATGGCCACTGTTATAAAGGCAGTAACTGTGTCGTCACCTAAATCTCTTCGGATGATTAAAAGAAGGAAAATATCGCAGACATTTATACGTCCATATACTCCCGATGAAGCATTAGCTCTGATAATAAATTCGAAACTGAGCGTGGACCAGTATAAACAGATTCGCAGAGGAGCTAAAGAGAGAGGGTGTGATATATACCCATCATATGATAGAGTTCTGAAAGCACGAAAAGAGTGTTACCCGAGCGACATAATAATAACTGAGACGAAAGGCGAAGTTAAGCTGCAAAGTTTGCTTGATCATACAACAGAAAGACTAGTTAAAGTTCAGCTAGATGTAATAGCAGGTGTAGTGATCGAAGATGGAAACAGTAAATTCTACCTTAAATCAAAGTGGGGATTTGACGGAAGCAGCAGCCAGTCAGAATATAAGCAGCGGTTTACAGAAGATGCGGCCGCGTCAGATGCAGATATCTTACTCACATCGCTAGTTCCACTACAACTAGTGATGAAGTGAGAAGAAATTGAGACAATTCTTTGGCAAAACCCGAGATCTTCCTCCACTCGCTTCTGCCGCCCGATACGTTACCAGATGTTGAAGGAAAGTCACACGGTTCTAAAAGATGAAGATGACTACATCAACAGACAAATAGCTGCTCTGAACCCTACGCAAATAGACATCGGGGATCAAACGATCAACATTGAGCACATCTTAATGGAGACAATGCTAGATGGAAAAGCCGCCAATGCACTCTCTGACAATAAATCTTCCCAGACTTGCAACATATGCAAGGCAACACCTAATCATATGAATGATATTGATGCGGTCATTCAAAGGCCATGTAACAAAGATTTGTATGCATATGGATTGTCAACATTACACGCCCATATTCGACTGTTTGAGTGTGTGCTCCACATATCGTATAGGAAGGAACACAAAACATGGCGCGTTACTAAGAACATAAAAGAAGCAGTGGAAGAAAAAAAGCGCGCCATTATAGAAGAATATCGTCGTCGAACTGGGCTCCTCGTCGATACAGTAAAGCAAGGTAGCGGCTCAACCAATGATGGCAATACTGCGCGAAAGTTCTTTGAAGATCCTGCTCTCGCAGCTGAGATCACTGGGGTTGACAAAGATCTCATTACTAGATTCTCTGTTAAACTCAAAGCCCTTTCGTGCTCGTACGATGTAAAGCCAGAGGCCTACAAGGAGTATACACTTGACACGGCTAGACTCTACGTCACCAAATACCAATGGTACAAAATGCCTTTTAGTGTACATAAAATATTAATTCACGGAGCTGATGTCATCGAATCCCTTGTGCTCCCTATAGGTCAGCTTAGCGAAGAAGCTCTAGAGTCAAGACACAAAGACTGCCGCTATTATAGAGAGCATAGCACTAGGAAAATTGGAAGGAAGCAGACCATTGAAGACCTGCTACATGCTCTGCTCATCTCCTCCGATCCATTAATATCTAGCATCAGACCATTGCCTAAGAGAAAATCGGGTACTTTGGCGCCAGAAGTATTACAATTATTGAAAGCTCCTGAAGCCCCTGAAAGGACGCACTCATCCGATGAAGAGGCTAACAGCGAGTAGACAAAGGCCAAAAACCTTTTTCAGGGCCGCCTATTTAAAAGTGTCTTAAAAGCAAAAAAATATTTTTTTTAATTAAAGACTATATTTATGTGTATGTACACACTATATAAATACAATATACTTAATAAAATCTGTGTTTTTATCGTATAAGTCCACAAACATGTATCTACCTACATTTAAATAAACAAATTCATATAAAAAATCAAAGTGGCTCGTAATATAGTCAATCCGAACACTGTGCGGCGGAGCCTCTCGCGGGGTTTGAGGTCAATATTGGAGAACAGGGGCTTAACGATATCCCATACTCCGCGGTCAGTAGTAGCGCCGTGACGACGGAAGTACGGCATCGCAACATGCAATGCTACCACGGGACGCACTTTCGCTGCTGATGCGAAGGTCTCTAGTAATAAACCCCGCGGCCCCGCAGAGCGCATACTCAGTGCTAAGGCTACTCTTACCGTGCGTCGTTCAGCAGCTAACGCACGGGTTATGCCAGCTCTTTCTATTTCCCGACAGCGCATTGCTCGCGTCGCGACTGCTTTCACGCCAGCCTTGCGCCAGCCCCATTCTGCTAAGTTGACGACAGGCCGGGCTCGGTGTGCGCAGGCCCTTAACGCCGCCGCAAACTTAACACTTTCTTTACCGGTTGCATCAAACTCACTCAATTCTTTAGCAAAGTCTTTAAACAAGAGACTTGCCAATGGTCGTACCAATTTTATATTCTTAACTTTTTCATTCTGTTGTTGAGCGATCTTGTCCTTTAACGCACTTCTGAGATTTACCGTGAAATCCTGTTTCTGGTCAAAGTATACCACTAGCTTCGACGTGAATCTGTCGAAGCTCGTCCGACGAGCAGCTAATATATCGACAACCCGCTTGAGTTCGAGGACAGACGGATCATGACGGAGAGTATTCACTAGTGCCGTTTCATCTTTTCGGAATTCAATGTTAAATCGCAGCAGCTCGCGGCGTGCAATCCTTATAGTATAAAGCTGCTTCAGTGCAGATCGTGCAACGTCAGCGTCACGCAACGCTAAGGCCACGATTGCCTTCACTGCTGGTGAGGTTGGCTCAACTCGAATGCGGTATGATCTTAGAACATTTAATAAATGACTGAGGCGCTCCGCGGCGACTTCTGGTTCCACGTCTATAGCAGCCGCTGCCAACATGCTTTGAAGACCGTTAGCAACGCGTACTCGCTCGTCCATCTTTAGGGAATACTCTGCCAGCGATGAATATTCTATTAAAAATGCATCGCGGGCAGCTTGTTCGCATTCGCCGGCTAATAACTGGCGAATGACGACAGCGTGCAATCCCTCGATGCATGCGGCTTCGGATAGTGCGCCGTCGAGCCCCAGTCCGTGCCCAAAGTCCAGAATTTTTTTCCAGTCATCTTCAGGCAGGCGCCAGACGTTAGCGCGCCTGACGAGGCTGCGCAGTACAGAGGCACGTGTGTGCGGTGGCTCGTTGCTGTGCCGCACAGCGAGATTCAACAGAGCTGACACCGCTTCTGTGCGACCGCCAGTCTTGCTCACCAAAACAAGGAAGATATCCCGGCGCCTGTCCGCAGAACCTGTAGCACCCAATCGCTGACCCAATTCGTGCAGCGCGCGTTCAAAACCAATAAAACGAAACTCATCAAACAATTTGTCTAAATCTGTTCTCACTCGTATCATGCAATCTTCTCTTGTCAGAATTTCATCTTTCCTCAGACAACATGCGCTAATTCGCATATCCATGCCACACATGCCTAGCTTACTAAGCATCTAAGCACCTATCATTCCCGCAGACAGACATGAAATTCTGGTCATCGAAGACGTGTGGACTGGTGTCAGAGTGCGTCGGGGGAGCGGGTATCTCGTACGGCCATTTATCTTCACAGTCACCAACGTCCTTATCAACAAACACTCGTTTCTTAAACGTCGCTCTCTTGTCGGGGCTGAGTCGCTTTATCAGCGGCTCCACGACTGTGTACTCGAACCAATGCTGCAAATAACTTGCTCGAGCTAGCTTTAGCACTACGTCCTGACATTCCTCGACACTGAGCCGAGCGGCAAGAGTCGGGATGTGCAGGAAATACGCAACGTACAGCTCCAACTTATTTGTGAATCTAGTTTTATGACAACGTAGGATGTAGTCAGTCGCCAAAGAACTGAATCTGCTAAAGCTGTTCATATTGAAATACTTTTCAGTGATGTCGAGGAACACATCTGCATCTGCCTTCAGTACGCATTTCACACTGTTGTAGTAGGACTGTTCTTGTTCGAGATAGCGGGTTTTGACATCTTCATCCGTCGCCAACGAATCGAAATATATTTTGGCGACTCTGGGACAGTTCTCGCACAATACTTTTAGCGAATGAGTGGATAATTTAGTCAATATATTGGGAGTCTCTGCCAGAATGAACTCATGATTGCAGTGACTAAGAAACTTTATAGCAAACTCGAATGAGTTCTCTTTGTAGTGCTGATAGAACTCCTGACACATTGCTGGGTTTCGTAGATTGATGTAAAGCCAGTGCTTCATTTTGGTAACTGCTGGCGTAATCATTAGTGGAAAGAGAACATCATCTAAATATTTAGGGTTAATAATGTCACGGTGGTCTATAAGCCATGTTGATTTCAGGGCTCTGCTCACGTATAACATGTCATCGTCTTTTAAATTACGTACGTCTTGGAGTTCTATGACGAGGTCTATTTTAAAGAGGCGATCGACTGGGGACTCTTCGGGCAGGGCCTGGACATCCTGGATCGTAGCTCCACTTTCTTAGCCTCACGCACTAAGGAGTTGAGGTACCGGTGCCGTTGGCCCAAGTTGTCTCCCAACAAGGATACTGGTGGAAACAGCGACATCTGTTAGGAAATATTACTATTACACATACAAATTTAAAAAAACGAAGTGAAAGTACCTACAGAAAGTTGTACAGGAATATAAAAATATATTACAACCAGCTCAACAAAGAACATAAATGATTTAATGTTTCTTTTTCCTATTAATTATTCTGCCAGGCCAGTGACATCTTCAAATGATTTAACAAAAATTGAAGCATTTTTTTCTTACAAGGAACTTAACTCACCTACGATTTGTTTAGTGCTAAATAAATTAATTTAGTGATGTGTGGTGCAAGTGTCCTTATTGTTTTTTTACAAATTCTAAGTTTTCTTTGATCACAGAAAAAGTGAATAAGATTAATATCTGTAATAAATGAATCAATGTATGCAATTCAAGGCAATAATATGATAATTAACCGACTACCAAAAATGTGGGTCTGTATGTATTTTTACAAGCTTTATATTAGCTTGCTCTGTTCGTATGACTTTCCGGTTACTAATATTGTACTCCATTTTTCAAGCACTTCCTGGAATCCGATTGAGCTGAAACTTGGCATACTTATACAACTACAGAGACATTTTGAAAATTTGATATCATGGAGCTGGTCTGATGATGGAGCCGGAAGTTGGCCATAGGAACTCCTCAATCAAACAAGATAGCACCATCGTGTTTGGACTCATTGGTCATATAACAAGTGCTTTGACACTAGGTGGAGGCGGCCATAGAGACTCCTCGACCATACAAGATAGCCCCGTAGTGTTGGGTTTGAATTGTGAAGGTGATAGAACAAATTCTATTCTAATTTATATTTAACCAAATTCTAATGCTAAAAAGTACTAAATAAAATAAAAGAAAATATGTTTTAAAAACAAGCTTTTAATTAACTTAAAACTAATAAATAAAACTTACGTAAATATAGAACTACAATACTTTCTTAAAAGCATGAGGTGTAAATGTCCTTTTTACACATAAAGATAAGCCTCAAACTTTTTGTTTTGTAATCTTTGTAGTGAGTTTAGATTAGATTTAGCGGCTGATCCTCATATTTTAATAAGATATTCAAGGTTTGATTGTAGGAGTTATTTAAGATTAGTCATACTTACCTACTTTTTACAGAATAAAGTTAGTAATTTTTCATAACGCTCCTAATTTTCATCATTATTGTCTTTTTTCTCGGGTTACAATCAGAGGTAAAATAAATGTACAAGTTTTGTAAAAAAACTTTTTTGTGGGTGTAAACGAGTTACAACGATAGTTAATTGATTCAGAGATTGATTGATTGAATGTTTTTGATCTACTTCTATTGTATTTTTTTGCAATACCCAATATACACTGATCATTGATGAGAAACAGACGGTAGTAAGTCATGAAGAATACAATGAGAATTACATCGGCTTCCTGTCTGACTGGATACGCTGAATACCAGTATTTTACATGGAGCTAATTTAGCCATAGGCTAAACTTATAATTTAAGGGCAATGATAGCTATTATTTTATAAGTCAATACACAATTCATGCCAGACCTTTTGGTTTGGTTCAAATATCCAGGAGTTTGACTTTTCTCTCACTGACTGTATAAAAGTAACAAATTAAATTACACCAACTTGTTCATTCACTGATTCACTTCATTTCGTCGAATTTAATGCAATTTCAAATTCGTAATCAGATGGAAACGGAAGGGACCCGTGGTAGGCATGGGTTCGATATATCAAAACGTAACTTATATCGGATATGTGTTTATTATCATACCATATCGATATCTAAATATACATAACCGTTTTCACAAAAACTTCATCGAGCTATGGCTTATCCAAAGCGCAACAACGAGAACGAACTACGAATAATGTCGAATAAGTAATAACGAACAAAACCCAAACTTCACATCACGAGCGATATGACATCGACGGTTTTTATTCGCTTTGTCTCTGTCTTACCATTCAATGTTTTACTGGCGTAAAAGTGATGAAGCGAATATTACGTAACTTCGGCTAGTGATTGGTTATTTGGTTAATAATAGTGCGTGCATAATATCTATATCCTAACGCGCTAGCAATAAGGTCTAGTTTCTATTTATTTTGTTACAACAAATATTCCATAAGTTAGCAACTTTCCGGCGGCTACTCGATATCGTTCGTTTCAGTTACTTGTGCAAACTCAAACTCAAACTCAAACTCAAAGCATTTATTTCAAATAAACCAATTACAGGCACTTTTGAATTGTCAAAGGGTCGGTCAGTCAGAAAATATGAAGCTAGTTGCCCATTCCAAAGCGTAGTAGGTTCCTATGGAGAAGAACGGGCAAGAAACTCCACGGACACTCTTTTAAATCAGAATATTGTTACAATATGTTGTTTACATCATTCAATGGAATGGATTTATGGAATCATACATGTGAGTACAATGTAGAAAAACGTGCAGGTTAAAAGAGTCCGTAAATAAAAGATAAAATGATACAAAACAATTCAAAAATTAAAATAAATCAAAATAAGCCGTGGCAGCTAATAGATGACCAGTCCCTACTGATGGCGCCCGTTCACGAACATGACGCATGGATCAGCACCATTCAGCTCAACCATTTTGAAGGGAACTTAATGATCCAACACACACGCCACCACCAGCGAGACATTAAAGTGAGCATGACATGCTTTCAGCCGCCAGGGCACATTCAAGTCAATGAAAGACGTCCCTAGTAAATGGTAGCTTTAACGTACTTAGGTAAGTACATAGTGCTCACACACATGTGCTATGCAGTTATACAATACTAGGAGATTGAATTTATACAATGTAAAGATAGTTTTTACAATCTTCAGCAGCTCCAACAATATTTTCGTATGCTAATCAATTAGTTGTTGCGCCCTGTGGAGCTGGACCAGCGCTGAGCCAAGCATTTTTGTCAGTGATGTAATCCCCCAATTTATAATATGCTTGGCGGCATAGTGTGCGTTTTATACAAGATTTAAATTTTGTTTCATTCAGTTGGAGTATGTGGGGAGGTATTTTATTGTAACATTTTAAACAGTACCCCATGAAGGATGAGTCTACTTTAGCCAGTCTGAAGCCCGGTTGAACTAATTGGTCCCTATTCCTAGTCCTATAATTGTGTTTTCCACCTCTTTTACTAAAAAGACTTAGATTTTTCCTTACGTACATGATGTTTTCGTAGATATATTGACAAGGTACCGTCATGATGTTAATATCTTTAAACAGTTCCCTTAGAGAATCGCGCATACGGAGGCCATATATTGCTCTGATAGCTCTTTTCTGCAGAATAAAAATAGACTCGATATCTGCAGCCCGTCCCCATAGTAAAATACCGTAAGACATGATACTATGAAAGTAACTGAAATAGACTAGCCTCGCGGTATCTACATCAGTGAATTGACGGATTTTCCTCACAGCATATGCTGCTGAACTTAGCCGTCCTGCAAGAGATGTTAAATGAGGACCCCATTGCAGCCTTGAGTCGAGTGTGATCCCCAGGAAAACAGTCTTATCGACGAATTCTAGTTTCTCCCTATTCAATATTATGTCACAATCACTACTTTTAACATTCGGTAAAGCAAATTTCATGCATTTAGTTTTTTTCCCATTTAATACTAAATTATTAGCAGTGAACCAATTTTGGACCTGCAGTAGGGCGTTATTTACGTCGTCAAGATTTGATGCACGTATATTTATTTTAAAAATTAAGGAAGTATCGTCAGCAAATAACACCATTTGTGGTTGGTTTTTTAATAAATGGGGTAGATCATTAATATATACTAAAAAGAGGAAAGGACCCAATATCGAGCCTTGTGGAACACCCATTTTTACATTTAAACCGAGTGAATTGACACCATTTATTTGAACTTGCTGTTGTCTATCATTTAAATAAGATTTTACTAAACTGAGCGCAAGTTTACCTAGTCCGTAATGCTCAAGTTTTAAGAGTAAGGTTTTGTGATTTACGCAGTCAAATGCCTTGGAGAGGTCACAAAAGATTCCTATGGCATCTTGGGCCTCCTCCCTCGCAGTAAAAATGTGTTTTAATAAGGTGACACCGGCGTCAGTCGTACAACGTCCTTTGGTGAAACCATACTGCTGATCGTGTAAGATTTGGTTGGTGTTAAAATGATTAAGCATTTGATTGAGCATTACCTTTTCGAAGACCTTGCTGAACACCGGCAGAACAGACACTGGTCTATAATTGTTGGTGTCTTTACTGTCTCCAGATTTAAAAAGTGGTATAACCTTACTGTATTTCATTAAATCCGGAAAGACTCCTTGATCCACACATAAATTAAATATTAAAGCCAAGTATGGTGCTATAGTCTCGATTATGGATGTACAAACTTTGATAGATAATCCCCATAGATCTTCGGTTAATTTTATTTTGATTTGTCGAAAAGCTTTTATAACTATCATAGGGTTTATATGCTTAAATTGAAATTCAACTGGGCAGCCTGGAACGTTCGCTCTTAATAAATCAATTGAGACGTCGGGTGAGGAATTTAAAACTTCCGTCGTTTTAGCTGGTATGTTAGTAAAGAAGTGTACAAATTCTTGAGCTACTTCTAAATTAGAGCTTATGGCACCACGTGAAGTCTCCAATGTGTAATCAGTGTTTCGTATTTTATTCTTATTAGTTTCACTATTTATAACTTTCCAAACTGATTTTATTTTATTTTCTGCTGATTTCGTGCAAATCGTACTACTGATATCGATATCTGAAAACGGTTTTCGATATCGATATGAAAACTGAATATCGGTTACATATCCGTTAGCAACTAAATACGAAAACGCCCATGTCTAACCCGTGGTCCTATGTACCCTATTTATTTAAAATTGTAGGTAATCTACGCTAAAACCGGCTTGTTGATAATTTTGCAGAGGTGATCGAGTCGAGGTCAGTCAGTCGATAAAGTGCTCTGCTCTAGGCTTGCAGAAAAATATCGAAATATCGATAATTTTTGTTCGATATATCGATATTTTCCGGCGATATTTATTATTTCGATATATCAATGTATCGATATAAAATATCAAGTATCGAAAATGTATCAAAAACGATATATTTTCAATAGCAACACCGTTGTCGCCGCTGACTAAAACCGCTGGAATTCAGAGCCGTAAAAATTATTAGTACTTTTTTCCTAGTTTGGTATTTAAATGATTATAAAACTTGAACTATATAAAGTCAATTTTTTTTTTGAAAATTCTACCGATTTATCGATATATCGTTTTTTTTTTTCGATATATCGAAATCGATATTGATATTTTTTTTTAATATCGATACGATATATATCGATACTTTTTTACACTTCTTGCATCCCTACTCTGCTCTGTGTCAGCCGAGGTGACCAGGGTTGCCAATGCCTATTTTCCAAATTCCCCAAAATCATTGGTGAAAATCCTCAAATTTGGGGAGAGTAAAATCCTGATTCCCCACAAAATTATTTCAACAAAAATTCGACAATATTTATTAAAATAAGGAACTACAAAAATTCACAAAAGAAAATAATTTAACCTTAAAATAGGATTCAGAATCAAATTTTGCAATCATCCACAAAGCGAAGAGAAACCAGCTAGCTAAAGTTATAACTTTTAAATGCATTCAAATTTATTAACAAAACAAGGAGTCGGTCTTATCACGTTCGTGGTCACCGTTCACGTATCTGACGGATCGTAGATTCGTAGCGTACAGCATGACCAGTTTAAGTTTGCAGTTTACGATGGTGCTGCTTGTCAAGGAAAAATGCAACAGCATGACAAATTCAGTACATTAAGTTTTAGTACTGTGTTTAGCCGCCGGCACAGATAAGTTTGACGCGCTGTACTATCGGTCATTCATTCACTGTAGGAATTATTGTCTAAGTATTTTCAGTCTCGTTTAATAACGTTGCCATTCAAAATGCCCACATAATCCCCGCATGGGTCCTCTCCCCACAAAATCCTCAATAGTTTTGAGATTCCCCGCAGTTTGGGGAAATCCCCACAAATGGGCAACGCTGCCCATTATATGCCATTGCCAGTTGACACACATGACCAAACTTCATTCCAGAAACGTCATATTGGGAAAAACCGTCCGTTTACGGGCTATCTTCTAAACCCTAAGTTATTTTACTCTTTGCTTCTAAACAAAAAAAAATAACAAAACTATTTAAACGTGGAAATCTAGCAACACAGCTTTTCTTTGTAGCCACACTTCAGCTGTCAGTCTTTTAGCGGGAAATTTAAAAGAAAAAATATTACCAAGAAAAAATAAAAAAAATACTTATTTTACGTTTTTCGTTTGGAGTGAGGAAACAAAACTTTTATAATTAAATAATTTGTTTTGAAACAAAGTACTCATATGCATCTCCGATTAACAATATTTGTTATGTTAGGGCTAAACCGTCTAATGGGGACGGTCACCTTTCGTAAATAACATCAAGGTCGAATCGTATGCAATTTATTTTGCTCAGTTTAGCCGGCAATGCTGCGAAGTATTCGGTATTTTTGTTGCATTTAATCACGTCGTTGAATCTTGGAATCCAACCCGTAAGTAAAGATTTTACACTATTGATCTACCTACCACGTAGGTACTTATATACTTATTATTTTTTTACGGAACTCTTTCTTCACCAAAATATTTATGTACGTTTGCCTCGCACGGCTCCCCGAAATTTGCGATTTACGAACTCAGCAATCTCTCCTTAATTTGTGGACGTAACGCTTTACATGTAATACGTATGTAGTCGTACCTTACTATGTATGTACTTCATCAAAACTCATTGTATGTAGGTACCTACCTACCTATAACAAAGATCTATTTAAGATTTCCAAACGTTCCTGGTGATAACGGCATCTGTATATAATAATCAAATGCTAAAATAGATTTCTGCCTCCTACGCAGTGCTTTTAATAGCCAGTGGTGAAATTTTTCACTGTGAGCTAGAACAATTTTTTGCACGTATCCGCATCAGTCGTGTCAATCTACCAAATGATGTCTCTTTACTATTTCCAGATGGCGTCTTTCACACCAATCTCTTTGTCAGGGGATAACCTGGGCCAGCGGCACAGACACCTCAACTTCTTAGTGCGTGAGGTTAAAGAGAGCGGACCTTCGTTTAAGGATGTCGAGGCCCTGCCCGAAGAGTCTCCAGTCGATCGCCTCTTTAAAATAGACCTCGCCATAGAACTCAAACACGTAGACTACATAATTCATAATTTAAAAGACGACGATATGTTATACGTGAGCAGAGCCCTGAAATCAACATGGCTTATAGACCACCGTGACATTATTAACCCGAAATATTTAGAAGATGATCTCTTCCCAGCAATGATTACGCCAGCAGTTACCAAAATGAAGCACTGGCTTTACATCAATCTACGAGACCCAGCAATGTGTCAGGAGTTCTATCAGCACTACAAAGAAAACTCATTCGAGTTTGCTGTAAAGTTTCTTAGTCACTGCAGTCATGAGTTCATTCTGGCAGAGACTCCCAATATATTGACTAAATTATCCACTCATTCGCTAAAAGTATTGTGCGAGAACTGTCCCAGAGTCGCCAAAATATATTTCGATTCGTTGGCGACGGATGAAGATGTCAAAACCCGCTATCTCGAACAAGAACAGTCCTACTACAACAGTGTGAAATGCGTACTGAAGGCAGATGCAGATGTGTTCCTCGACATCACTGAAAAGTATTTCAATATGAACAGCTTTAGCAGATTCAGTTCTTTGGCGACTGACTACATCCTACGTTGTCATAAAACTAGATTCACAAATAAGTTGGAGCTGTACGTTGCGTATTTCCTGCACATCCCGACTCTTGCTGCTCGGCTCAGTGTCGAGGAATGTCAGGAAGTAGTGCTAAAGCTAGCTCGAGCAAGTTACTTGCAGCATTGGTTCCAGTACAAAGTCGTGGAGCCACTGATAAAACGTCTTAGCCCCGATAAGAGAGCGGCGTTCAAAAAACGAGTTTTCGTTGAGAAGGATGTGGGAGAGCGAGTAAAGGAATGGCCGTATCCGACGCCGGAGTTCCCCCCGGATTCCGACTCTAATCCGGGAATATTCGACGACATGAGTTATAGGCCGGTCTGTGGGACGGGTAAGTGTCCTAAGCGCTTAATTAAAAAAAAGAAAGGTTCGGGCAACAACTACTGCATTATCGATTGTGGCAATGAAGCTAAATCGAACTTAGACCGGCTGTTTGATGAGTTTCGTTTTACCGGGTTCGACCGAGCTCTGCACGACTTAGGGCAACGATTAGTAGCTGCAGGTTCTGCGGAAAGACGTCGCGATATTTTCCTTGTTCTAGTGAGCAAGAGCGGTGGGCGCAGTGATGCGGTATCGGCTCTGTTAAGTCTAGCAGCCCGGCACAGCAACGAGCCACCACACACACGCGCCTCTATACTGCGCAGCCTCGTCAAGCGCGCTAACGTCTGGCGCCTGCCTGCAGATGTCTGGCAGCACTTTCTGGACTTCGGGCATGGACTCGGGCTTGATGGCGCTCCATCCGAAGCTGCGTGCCGTGAGGGACTGCATTGCGTCGTGATTCGCCAGTTGTTAGCTGGCGAATGCGAACAAGCCGTCCGCGACGTTTTTCTCAGTGACTTTTCAACGCTGGCAGAGTATTCTCTAAAGGTGGATGAGCGAATGTGCGTTGCTAATGGTCTTCAAAACATGTTGGCAGCAGCCGCCATAGACGTGGAACCAGCAGTCGCCGCAGAACGGCTTTATCAACTGCTCGATGTCATTGAAATATACCACGTTCGGATTGACGCAGCATCACCTACGGTGGAAGCAGTGAGGAGCTTAGCTTTGCGAGACGCTGAAGTCGCTCGCTCCTTACTAGAACGGTTATATAACGCGAGGATTGGACGCCGTGAGTTACTTCAAGTAAACTTAAAGTTTCGGTGCGATAAGGGAGCTCTCATGAACGCGCTGCGTCATGACCCTCCTGCCCTCGAACTTGAGAAGGTTGCAGATATACTAGCTACGGGTCAATCACAGTTTGACGGATTCGTTTCGAAGCTAGTGATATACTTCTACCAGAAGGACTTTACAATACAACTCAGGGTCGCGTTAAAGGAGAAGATCGCTCAACAACAGAATGGAAGTTGCAAGAATGTAAAGTTGGCAAGACCATTGGCCAGCCTCTTGTACAAAGACTTTGAGAAAGAATTACGTGAGTTAGATGCAGTGGGTAAAGAATGTGTGAAGTTTGCAGCGGCACTGAGGGCCTGCGCACACCGAGCCCGGCCTGTCGTTAACTTAGCGGAATGGGGCTGGCGCAAGGCTGGTGTGAAAGCAGTCGCGACGCGAGCAATACGCTGTCGAGAAATAGAAAGAGCTGAATTAACTCGTGCGTTAGCGGCTGAACAGCGCACGGTAAGAGTAGCCTTAGCACTAAGTATGCGATCTGCGGGCGGGTTACTTCTCGACACCTTCCAATTAGCAGCGAAGCTGCGTCCCATTGTTGCATTGCATGTTGCGTTGCCTTACTTCCGACACCACGGCGCTACTGCTGACCCTGGAGTATGGGATATCATTAAACCCCTGTTTTCAAGTGTCGACCTCTCATCCCGCGAATGGCTTCGTCGGTTACTCCAAAAAACCGAATGGATTCCGTCTCATATCAAACCAGACTACTGCGGAACGTTGTACGTTGTACTGCTGGACAAAATCTCCAAATCAGGTTCAGAATTAGTGCTTTGTGAGTTGTGCATGCTGCTTCCTGAGGTAAAAGAGGATATGATTGAAAACATATTGCTTTGTATGTTCGAAAGGGCTAGTGTGGATGAACCGGAGATACCTTACCCTGCAATATTTGTCAGATACTTGATGTTGTCTAGAAATAACAAGGATTTAGAGAGGAGATTCACTAAAATTGGTGATCGGTTTATGGAAATATTAGAAAATTTGCGTTGTATAGGAGACTCGAAATTTCATAGGAGACTTGATCAAATTATGAAGTGTCTTAAATATAATGCGGCGTTTCTAGACACTAAATACACGTCGTGTTTATCAGTGATCGAAAGGGTCTTAGCTTGGACGCAGAAGTTCATGCCAAAAGAGGAATATTTTGAGAAGTATGTGCATATACATTTAACAATGTTGTATTTCAAAGCAGTTCGACAGAGTATGAAACAGATGCCAGAAGTTTTCGATGATCCGAAGAGGAGGAAGTCGGAGGGTGTAGAGACTGTGGGCTTCGTCTTCGGAAGATATATAGTGAAGGAGGTAGCTGAACTGGTGAGCACATACTTCGAGTCTATAATGGAACTGTACATGGATGCTTTAGTTGATTACTACGATAATAACTTCCCGTACGGAATTTCGAGGTCGAAGTTTATTGCGTTCGTTGTCAAAGGTATCCTGGCAGAAGCAGTCGGTATCCAGCGTCGAATGGCCGTGTATGTCTTTAGAGACCTTCGGTACGTTATGAAAGATTTTATGATAAAGGAAATCGAAGAACTAATGGCACAGGATAAATGTATTGAGTTGTTTTTTCATGCTGAAATAGTTTATTAATCGATTTCCAACGTGCTTGTTTTTTATTCATAAATCTTTTCTGTTAAATAGGCTGCCGTGAATCACAGGTATTAATAATAGTGATGTAATTGACTGACAGATAGACAAAGAACAAATTTTTATGGTAATATACTCACCTACGGCGAGCAGATAGATTGATTGTTTTCAGTTTGTATTTATTGTACTAATTTTTTTTTAATCAATTAAACAATCGTGTTGGTTTCTGTTTTCTCTTTCATTATTTAATACATTCCGATCATAATTCCTACTTGTGGATCTAATCTACATCACCAGATCCGAAATATGCAGGTCCCTGACGACACGCAGAATCCTGCATCGCGCAAGCAAAGTTATGCGCGACATAAATACTGGGTGAAAAATTTATGGGCATCCTTGTACTCATTATGAACAACTTTCACTATGACACCAAACCTGAAATCGCGAAAAATAATCAGCTTTTCCCTACATTTTGACGAATTATGCGAACATAAAATGTAGGGAACAGCACGTTTTATAAATTATTATATTTTATATATTTTTAATAATTTATTGTAGGGTGCCATCATAAAACACAGGTTGAACAAATCTGACTTTATTCCAGCAATCTGGTACAGTCACGAGCTATAACATAGAAACGCCCTTAAAATTCAAATTCATGTAAACAACATTAAATCACAAAAATCAAGTAATAAAAACTAAAACCCAACTACGACTTAAAAGGTATAAACAAGACACCACAGACAGACAAATTAAAAATCCGGAGTCACACGTACCTCGGTGAAGTTAGCCGCACGATTTCATTATTATGAACTTTTATTAGTGCTAATCGTTAGAGAATCATTAGAGAGGGTTAGAGAGAAAAGAAAAATCTTTAGAGAGTAATTAGTTTGTATGTAAAAACAATTTTAGTTTTTCGTGTGATGTTGGCCCCCCTTCCCGCAAAAATGGACTTAGACGTAATTTTATTTTTTTAATCGTTTGCGAATCGTTAGAGAGAGATTGAGAGTTACACAAAATCGTTAGAGAGTTAATATTTTATTTGATATTAAATCATTTCTAAGAGCGTGAAGTTAGCCCACCTCTGTCCTTTTTTTGCCCCCGATATAATTATTCTCAACTTTTGTTAATGCTAATCGATAGAGAATCGTTAGAGAGAAAAGAAAAATCGTTAGAGAGTAATTAGTTTTATTTATCAACGATTTTAATTACTTTTGTGACATTGGCCTCCATTCCCGCAAAAATGGACGTAGACGTAATTTTTTTTTTTTATAGTTTGAGAATCGTTAGAGAGAGATTTAATAAAATAATTAGTGTTAATATTTTAATTAAAATTAAATTATTTCTGAGAACGCGTTTTACCCTAGGACCTGAGCAGGTTAAAATTTAGAAACGTGCCTCCTCGATAGGGGATAGGGGGGGAAGGGTTAGTAGACCCCCCACTCACCCCCCTTTTTTTTTTGTGGTTGGGAAATCATCCTATGACTTCTCCCGCTCTGGGCGGAGCGGAAGGGCGTGTCAGACTTTTACTGACTAAAAACCACCCGTGTTCCTTCAGTTGCCTGTTGCCAACGTCCCGGTATCCCTTTCGGACTAACCCGCAACCCTGGCAGGCATCGGTCCTAGCGGACCCCGCCAATTGTGCTGACATCTCTTTGAGGCGCTCTTGGAACACGACGCGCCTTCGATCCGGGCCTGGTCCTAATCGGACGGCGAGCTACCCATTGCTCGCCGTCCGCAAGCCCGCGCCTATGGTCGCCGGGAATCCGCCTGGGATTCCCGACGCCCAACGGGACGGTTGGAGACGCCCAGGGCGTCTCCAACGGTGGTGGTTAGGGGCGTGAGGGCGCAAACTTTGCCTCTCCTTCATGCTGGCGTGCCGTGCCATCCGACCAGCGCTCTTGCTGCAGGATAGGCCGTGGTGTCCGAGGCAGTCGACTTCTTAACCCGCATTGACAACGATGTGGAGCACCGCAAGGAGCACCCAAATTTTAATTGATATTAAATTATTTCTGAGAACGCGTTTTACCTGGGAGGACCTGTGCAGGTTAAAATTTAGAAACGTGCCGCCTCGATAGGAGATAGGGGAGGGAGGAGAGGGGGGAAGGGTTAGTAGATCCCCCCACTCCCCCCTGCCGGAGATACAAAGTTTTTTCAAATGATTTTTAAATATGACAAATCTCTTATATGCTGGGGCCACACCAACGAATTATCGCGATAGACGTTAACCGTTGGTGTACTAAACCACGACTTACCTCGAGAATTTGTCAACGGCATTTGACGTTGGGTGATTGATAACTCTGGTGGCGGCATTTTAGGCAGATCAAAGAATTTTCCGCGAGAATTATTGCATTGAATGAAGCGGCCACACATTTTTCACTGTGCACCGTAAGCGCGAGTAGTACCTACTGTGAGTAGTAGGTACTACTGATACATGACATGATGCAGAGGAACGATAAATTTATAAGAGGTAAAGTTGTGTATTTGATCTACGATCATTTTACAGTGATACCTGATAAGAATACGAAATATTGTTGGTAGTTTCAATTTGATTCGGTACTTATAGTGCATCATTTATGCTCAAAACACACAAAAGTGGGTGCTTGTCGGGAGCTGGTCGGGTCGTTTTTAACCCACCGACGGAAAAAGAGTGGTGTTATAAGTTTAACGTGTGTGTCTGTATGTGACATCGTAGCTGCCAAACAGCTGAACCGATTCTGATATTTTTTATTTTGTTTGAAAGGTGACTTGATAGAGTGTTCTTAGCTATGATTCAAGAAAATCGGTTCAGCCGTTTGAAGATTATCAGCTCTTTTCAAGTTGATGAATGGATGTGAGCATCTTCCATAGGTCACATCGATTCGAAAGGACATGTCCAAAAATGGTTTTTTATTATTCAATAATTCTAACCAGGATAAGTTACATATATTTGGATAGACATCCCAAAAAGTAGTAGCTCTAACTGTATCATGCATTTTTAAGGATTACCAATTTTGAGAAAAATCGTTTTTTAATTTTTTTATTTATTCTAATCTTATGTACACACAGTAAAATACAAAATAGATACGACATAGTTAAAATATGAGTACAAAGGTACTGCTTATTTCTTAAGAAATAATTAATTTAGTGTTAATTTACTCCTAAAACGAACAAACTTTTCTAATTATCTAGGGTAATAAAGTGAACACACCCCAGAAAATAACAAACTTTTCAAAATTGACACATGGTAGTGGTACTGTCATTACAGTCAATCAATATTTTGTTGTAAAGAATATGACAATGCAAACAAAAATTCTAATCAAGTTATTTACTTTATGTACCATATTCTGAAATAAGATGAAATGGGATATTTTCTGCCAAAAATGTGTAGCATAATTCTTTTAGACCTCTCTTTAGATTATAGCTACTAAGAATCTATAAGTGCATGTTTCAGCATAGTCCACAGGCTTAGCAGGAGCACAGATATTATAATACTACGTAGAGGAGTAAAATGATAATAGTACCTACTGATCAAGAATATTTTTTTAATTACGATGGAGAATTCCTGTTTTATGACTTAGAATCGAGATCGGAAGTGGATGAAAAGCCTTTCGACAATTATGATATTTAAAAACTGAATAATATGCTTTGAATGCAAGTGTTACCGATTTTTTATGAAATAAAACTTTATTTTTTTAGTTTTCTTATTAAAATACTGTCGAGAAACTGAGCAGGTGGAGATATATAATTTTGATGCCGGACCATCCAAGATACCAGACAATAATGTAATACATTCTATAACTATAGTAGTGTGAGCCCTCTGATCAAAGCTGTCTCATGTGATGACGAAATGCCTGGTATCTTCACTAACTTCTAAGTACAGTAAAAGTACCGTTCGGCTGAATATGTTGCCAATTATAAGAGTGTTAAAAAATAATACAATATTAATACACAATTATCAATTTATTAATGCGAAGATGTGGGTATTTTACATGTTGTACATTTTAACTATTATTTAGCAAATAAATCAAACTACTAGCTTAACTTTCAACAAACATTAATCGTTAAGAAAACCTTTTAATAAAATAAATTGAGTGTACGAACTAATTTGTTAAATCAGGCGAATGATTAAAAACAATTAAATAATAATAATCTGTTCTAAATAGCGAAGCTAATAAAACAAGTGTTCCGTCGAACGGTCCAACCAACAAGAGACCGGGCGCGCCGAGCCAGCCGGTCACCTCCCCTACCACCAGCAGCGGTCGTCCGATGTTGACGTCACGACTAGGTAGGCGACGTTTGTAGTTCCGATCGCCAATAATAGATGGCGCTCGCTCCACGAAGTTGCCAACACGGCCATTCTGCAAGGCGCATGTCCCAGGCGCCCCACGAGTCTAGGTAAAACACTGAAACAAAACCAACATTAGAACGATTTTTTTTTTTTTTAATCTGCAAGTATGAACCACAAGCCATAATACGCTTTTGAAACATCAGCAAATGCCTACTCTATTACTGCTAGGTCAACCGTACTTAAAGGGACCATGCCACACTTAAGAGTCCTGGTTTTCCTAGAGCTTACCACTTAGAATCACTTGCATTTAAAGAGCTATGCGCTACACTTAAATGTACCAAGTTGTTTTCCAAGCTTTAATCACATTTGCTGGTGTTTCCATCCTGGCGGGGATTATGGTACAAGTGTTTTATCTAGTCTCGCAAGTAAAATATAAGCAATACTATAATTATGTGAGACTGTATAGCCACTTCATTTTATTTACAATAAAATTATAAAGCAGTGTATGTATTAATTATTTACTGCATCAAGGAAAGTTCAATACATACCTTTAGAACTGCAAGTTGCCAACACGGACCTTATTATCAATAACCTACTCCAATTTCCAGTCATCAATTTGTATCCAATACTTCATATTTTCAGCAGCTGCCACGCCATTGTACAGTTTACTGCTCCTTTCAGAACCCCTTAGGTCTGTTACCTCATATCTGTCATTACTCAGAACCTTTTTTACTCGAAACGGTCCTTTGAAGGTGGGCAGGAGTTTTCTGCTTCGACCATCGTTGCTCTGACTCTGTATTCTGATTAATACCAAATCTCCTTCTTCGTAAATCTTAGCTTTTGACCGAGTTTTATCAAACCTTAGTTTTTGTGATATTGCACTGGCTTTAATATTTTTATCTACCTTTGCTCGCAACTCGGTTACGTCCACTAGCGATTCATCATCAAGCTCTGGCTCTACATTGTCATTATCAACGCGCAAACGATATCCTAATAAAACCTCACTAGGAACGGCATTAATAGTTTTATGGATTGTACTGTTTAAACCTTGCTGTACTATTTTAACATATTGATCCCACCTATCTTCAGTAGTATCTGCCCCAATAGTTTTTAATGATTCTAGTATTGTTTTATTAAATCTTTCTACCTGTCCATTTGAGCGAGGCATACCCGTTGCCACAATATGCGCGCGGATATTTTTGCTCTTACAGTATTCTTTGTACATGTTTGAAGTAAAGCATGACCCTGAATCGGAAATAATTCGTTTTGGATTACCGAAAGTTTTAGTTATATTATCTAATTCTTTTATAAGATCGCATGTTTTTGTAGACTTTACTGCGCAGATAAACACAAACTTAGTGAATGCATCTACTAAAACAAGTAAGTATATATTTCCGTTTTGTGTTTCAACGAATGGACCTAAATGGTCCGCGTGCAAAGTATGAAACGGCTGCGCGTATTTTGGCAGCGGGTATAACTCTCCTTCTTTAGCACCACCCTTATTTTTATAATAAATACAATTTAAACAGTTTTTAATAT
Organism: Lithophane semibrunnea; assembly: GCA_947363905.1. Taxonomy (NCBI): domain Eukaryota; kingdom Metazoa; phylum Arthropoda; class Insecta; order Lepidoptera; family Noctuidae; genus Lithophane; species Lithophane semibrunnea. Next base: position 1,227,912 of record OX376212.1, on the reverse strand, counting down.
ATTTTTTTATTATATGACGCATACGAGAAAACCAATATTTGTGCCCTATTCTCTCAACCGTTTTATCGACAGAAAAATGGCCCACGTCATCATGGTTGTACCTTATTATTTGCCATATACACCTCTTTGGTACGAGCCACCGTCGCCCTTGGGCTGTTCTTCTGTACACTTTTCCGCCTAACAGTTCATACGTGTCAAAAATGATTTTATTTTCATCTAGTTTACCGGATTCTAAAACAGTTTTAATTTTCACAATGTCAGGGTCTTGCATCTGTACAGAAAGTAACCAGTCTCCTTCGGTTATCGATAATATTATTTCCCTTTCCGATCTCTCACCTGAGGGAACGGGATTTCGACTCAAGGCATCCACATGTTGCATACGTGTACCTTCTCTATGCTTAATTTCGTACATGAACTCTTGAGTCGAAAGAACCCATCGTGCGATCCGGGGAATAATATTCTTTTTAGTCAACGCATACCTGACCGCGTTACAATCTGTGATAACGGTGAAAGGTGAACTAATTAAATAAAGACGAAATTTTTGGAGTGAACTTACTATTGCTAGAAGTTCCAACTCAAATGAGTGGTATTTCTTTTCGTCCTCAGTTGTCTGACGGCTATAGTAATATACAGGTTTTTCACCCTCATCAGCAACTTGAACAAGAATACCCGCAACGCCATCTCGACTAGCGTCCGTATACAAAACGGTTTCTTTATTAGGATCAAAAATAGATAGTACACTATCTGATGTCAGTTTAGTTTTCAAAATTTGAAACGCTTGATCATGTACGGAACCCCAAGACCAAGAAGCATCTTTCTTTAATAATTTAGTGAGGGGAGCAGAAATAATAGCGCAGTTTTTAATAAATTTGCGAAAATAATTAATTAGCCCCAGAAACTGTCTCAACTGATGCACAGTTTTCGGTACGGGAAATTTCTTAACGGCTTCCACTTTGGTTTCATTTGGCATTACACAGTTTTGTTTTATTCTGTATCCGAGAAACTCTATTTCAGTTTTAAGGAAATGACATTTTTTTAAATTTAAAGTTAAACCATTATGTTTAAATATTTGTAAAATGTTTTCCAAGAGCTTTAAATTTTCCTCAATAGTTTGTGTAATTAAATAAACGTCATCTAAATATACAATGACGTTCTCAAACCTTAAATTACCTAACACCTTATTCATCATCTGCTGGAAACAAGATGGTGCATTAGCCAAACCGAATGGGAGCCGTAGAAATTCATAATGGCCATCTTCGGTAATGAATGCCGTTTTCTCTATGGACTGTGAGCTCATATTAATTTGGTAGTACCCACTTTTTAGATCAAGACTTGTAAAATATTTATACCCTTGCAGTCTATCTATAAGGTCCTCGATTCGGGGCATTGGGTACTTGTCCTTCACTGTTATTTTATTCAATGCGCGGTAATCAATGCAGAGTCTTTTCTCGCCATTCTTTTTGTTTACAAGCAGAGCGGGACTCGCGTAAGGAGAGTTACTTTCTTGAATTATTTTATTATCCACTAATTCCTGCACCATATCACGAATAATCTTTCTATCTGTATGAGAGGCTCGAAAAGGCCTGCACTGCACCGGTCGTGGATCTGTCAGTGTAATAACCATCTCGTGGTTATTCACTTTCCCTAACTCTTTTATGTCTGACGCGACACACTGTTTATATTGTCTAAATAAATAAATCAATTCATTTAAGTGAGTGTCAGTATCGATCTTCATCTCGTGTATAGCTTCACAAAATTCACTAAGTGATTGCGCATAGTCAAACTTGAATGAATTACCTACACGTGAATATATCAAATCATTTCGCTCCGTTATATTACGGCCAATAAGTATATCACAACCTACTAAGTCATCAATAACGTAAAAGTTCACACCAGTTAAAGATACGCAGTCAATTTTTAAATCTAAAGTGACTTTCCGAGTGACTGGTTTAGAATTATGCCTAGAAAAACCTTGTAACAAAACTGGCGAGGGTAGTGCACTAGTTTGAAGCGAATATTTTTCTACCACCGATTCGGAAATCAGGGAACAACTGCTTCCCGTATCAATAAATGCCTCGTGGACAAAGTGACCAATGTTAATCGTTTTTACAAATTTACTTCGCGGATCAGAGGTAAGGATCAATTTAGTTTCCTCAGTTTCTGGTTTAATTAATCCTGTACTTTTCTTACTACGGCACACAGCCTCGACATGGCCCTTTTTTTGACAAAAATTACATTTAATGAGATCACACTGATTTCTTTTATGATTTCCACCACAAGTGTAACATTTAATAGGTTTCTGAACATGTGTTGAACCGGTTTGATTACGATCATGCGCACTAGTAGAATTGGCGTTATTATTTGAAGAGTTAACGGTCGTGGACGGCTGGCTAGGATTATTAGTTTGATCCACTGTTTTATGTTGGTTTTCACGTGTACTATACGAACTGGATTGTTTTGAGTTTTTGCCTTTGTAGGTACGACCGTGAAGGTAACTAGCTAAATCATAGCAAGATTTAAAATTACTCGCCTCAATAGATGCTCCTATATTGCTATCGCCTATGCTCCCGACAATTATAGATATAATATCTTGCTCAGTAAAGTTTAAAGATAATCGGTCAACTTTACATTTAATATCAAAATAAAATTCGTATAGTGATTGGTTATCTACCGGTTTTTTATTAATAATTTCTTTTAATAACTCAAACATATTACGACGTGTTTGAAAACTATTAGCCAGGCGCCTATTCCAATCACTCCATTTCCATGTAGGCCACTGACTATCAGTACGCAACAACGAGTCATACCAGACTTTGCCAGAGCCTTTCAACTTATTAAGAGCTTGATAACGTATCGTTTCGTCGGTCCAATCAAACGTTGCCGCATAGGATTGTATAATATTAAGCCATGCATTTATATCATCATTTAAGGGGTCAAACTCCGGTATTATATTATTTAAGGTACTCACAGCTTTGGTATCTTTATGACGTGATACCTTTGACTTCCTTCTGGGTACAGGTGACGGTGTTCTGGAACTTGTACTTGTCGTGCTACTGCTGCTTGACGACGATTGTGCACGCTTGCGATAGCGCCTGCGTTTTCCCATGACGCGTGGGTGTCACTTCTGATGTTAAAAAATAATACAATATTAATACACAATTATCAATTTATTAATGCGAAGATGTGGGTATTTTACATGTTGTACATTTTAACTATTATTTAGCAAATAAATCAAACTACTAGCTTAACTTTCAACAAACATTAATCGTTAAGAAAACCTTTTAATAAAATAAATTGAGTGTACGAACTAATTTGTTAAATCAGGCGAATGATTAAAAACAATTAAATAATAATAATCTGTTCTAAATAGCGAAGCTAATAAAACAAGTGTTCCGTCGAACGGTCCAACCAACAAGAGACCGGGCGCGCCGAGCCAGCCGGTCACCTCCCCTACCACCAGCAGCGGTCGTCCGATGTTGACGTCACGACTAGGTAGGCGACGTTTGTAGTTCCGATCGCCAATAATAGATGGCGCTCGCTCCACGAAGTTGCCAACAAGAGCGAGCCTGTTTTCTAAAACGCGTTCTCAGAAATAATTTAATATCAATTAAAATATTAACTCTCTAATGATTTTTTTAACTCTCTATCTCTCTCTAACGATTCTCAAATTATAAAAATTAAAAAAATACATCTACGTCCATTTTTGCGGGAATGGGGGCCAATTTCACAAAAGTAATTAAAATCGTTGATAAATAAAACTAATTACTCTCTAACGATTTTTCTTTTCTCTCTAACTCTCTCTAACGATTAGCATTAACAAAAGTTGAGAATAATTATATCGGGAGCAAAATTCTCAGAGGTGGGCTAACGTCACGCTCTTAGAAATGATTTAATATCAAATAAAATATTAACTCTCTAACGATTTTGTGTAACTCTCAATCTCTCTCTAACGATTCGCAAACGATTAAAACAATAAAATTACGTCTAAGTCCAATTTTGCGGGAAGGGGGGCCAACATCACACGAAAAACTAAAATTGTTTTTACATAAAAACTAATTACTCTCTAACGATTTTTCTTTTCTCTCTAACCCTCTCTAACGATTAGCATTAACAAAAGTTCATAATAATGAAATCGTTCGGCTAAATTCACGGAGGTGTCACACGTGTTATAAATCGAACAGATTACGTGTAACTCCGGATTTTCTTGCTTCGCCGTAGTCGGGTAAAAATTAATTTCTCTAATTTTCAAAAAGTATCCATGTGCTTTACTACTTTAAGCTGAATGCAAAAACAAATGAAGGTCAAAAAATCGGGAAAAGGTAGTTGTACACTTTCAATATCATTTTAATGTATCCATGACAATTTCTATAACACAAGACATGATACAATTGTATACATATTATTGAAATTGTCATGGATACTTAAAAATTACATTGCAAGTGTCAACTTTTTACTGATTTTGTTTCGTGTATATTAATGTGAAACCAATGTATACCTACCCAGTTACCCAGTAACAAAGAATCATTAAAATCGGACTGCTCAGTAAAAAGTTATGCGTGACAATATTAAAAAAAAAAACATGTCGCCTTGAGAACCTTCTCTTTTTTTTCGTCGGTAAACCTCAGTTTAGTTAGGGCCCCCAGTTGTTTTTGCCCCAGGGCCTTTGCTTACCTAGCTGCGCCTCTGGACACAGTGTGAGCAAGCTTCACGTGTTTTACCGACGGCGAGCCGAGCAAGGTCGCGAACTTGAAAACCGCGTAGGTACACACGGCTACACATCAAGCTATACATTTCCAGTATAAGCTGACCTCGCATTGTACGGAAATCCTATACAATGTGAGATCAGCATAAACTGGAAATGTATAGCTTGATGTGTAGTCGGTATGACCTCTACCCACTTAGTGAATGAATCCACTAGAATAAATAAATATTGTCCTGAAATAGGGCCGGCGAAATCAAAATGTATTCTTTGCCATTGGTCTGTTGGTTCTTCCCAATGATGTAAGGGTGCCTTTGGTGGTTCGTTCTGTTGTAGGCGACACGCCCTACATGATTTTACCTTATCCTCAATCTCTCTATCAATATTTTTCCAAAAAACAAAACTACGGGCTAATAATTTCATCTTAAGAGTGCCCATATGCCCAGCATGTAGTTCATCTAGGACGCGTGGGCGTAAGGTCTGCGGAATCATAATTCGGGTTCCTTTCAATATACACTCGTCTTGAAGGGTTAATTCATTGTCCTTATAACCAAGTTCTCGTAGCGATCTACCAGTTCGTAAGTTTGTAACAATTGCTGTAGTTCAGGATCCTTTTTTGTTTCTTGAGCTATTATGTTAGGACGGACTTCTAATATGTTGATCTGCTGTATTTGAAAAGCGCAATGTTGGTCGATGGAACTTTCTTTAGGGTTTTCAACAGGGAATCTTGAAAGGTAATCTGCATTGGAATGGTTCAAAGACCTTCTATATTCGATTTCATAATCGAATCCGGATAGAAAATGAGCATAATGGAATAACCGCATTGTACTAAGGGCCGGCAAGGTCTGATTGGGATGAAAAATTGACGTGAGTGGTTTGTGGTCTGTCACAAGGGTAAAGGAGAATGACCTGAAATGTATGGCACCCTGTACCAAGCCAAAAAGTCCGCTGTCACAACCAAACCTAGAGTATTTGGAGGAGAATTCAATGCTCTTCCTATATTGTTAACTATTTTTTACATGGATTTCCGCATTTCGTATTTATTTACCATTTACCTACTTCATATTTTGAGGTTAAGTTCGAGAAAGTGACTGACTCGAAATGGTGAAGTTGGTGCCAAATAAGGTGGTAGTATCGGTCGCTATATTTATTCCTGATTTGGCGCTAGTTTCCTGATGGATGATTATACAATACAATAATTATCAATATATTATAATAATTATTGTTGTCAGTTTTTTATATAATGATAATTAATACTTATCAATAATCATGTAGGTACTCGCAGTAGGTGCAGCTGGTGGTCTGAATAAGTAATCAATTAGTACTGTGTTTGATTCCTAATATCTTGAAATCTTAACATAACAGCAGTCCTGTTTTCCCAGAAGAGTTAGGCAGAGTTGTATTTACTATATAGTACCTACACCCACTTCTCGAACTTTAATGTTGTTAGTACCTACCTAATAAGACACTTATATCAAAAATGAAAAACGTAGTTAAGATATATTCATATTTACATAACGAGTATGACCTCGACCGCTACCAGGACAGAGAAAAGAAATGTACAAATAAAACAATAGGTAGGACAATTGGGTGGCACTCGGGAACGCCTTGCAACTGTTGCAATACGTAGCATGGACTATCCACATCCGAAGCACACATCACTCCACATTGTGACCAAGTGTTAGTTCAGGTATCAGTTCGGAACCTCAGGGAGTTTTTCTTGTATCAATGCGAAACATTTGTAACATTATGAATAGGAACTACCAGGATTGATCTGAAAGCATAAAAACTGTTTTTTAATCCTTGAATTGAATGAATAGTCCCGGAAGTGGGTAGGTACTTTAGAAGCTAACTATAATACATGCTTCTACTAGGTGAGGTAATACTTACAGGCGTCGCATCGGTACAATCTATGATGTTAGAACACGGTCATATCCACGGATATATTTTCTATGTAATATAATTATTCTAAATTGTTCTAACAATACTAGTGAACAGTTTAGGATACATCGGCTACGCTGACTTGGCCGATGAACTCTAGATGGAGGCATCGCTAAGGATTATCACACAAAGACTACGTTATGAAAAAGCACCTGAACCCCCGTTTTCGTTTATTAATAAGTAAATTATTATTCAAATAGTTCAGATAAAACCAATATTGAAAGTAACGTCATCCATGACGGCGCCACAGAATAATTATTGCAATACGTCACAATACAAATGACATTTTACTTTTTTGAATAGGTCCTCTTTTCAAATGCAAATGTATTCCAAAAAAATAATAAAAAATTATTACGATGTAACGCGTGACCTAAAGATGTTTTTTGACACACATAAAAATATATTGTATCCTAATATTAAATGGCAAATTGGTACAATTATCTTCTTCATTCTAATGTTCGTTGACAGGTAGGTACCTATATTTTTAACATAGTAGCAACATTCGGAAATGAAGTGCAATGTCAGTGACATAAGCGGAAAATACGTACCACAAAAGTAAAAAAAGACTTTTATTTTTGGTGTCCGAAAGCCGGGAATCGTTTTCATAACAAAATCGTATATCTGATTTAAAAAATAGGAGTAATTTTATGAACTACATTTGGTTGTGACACTCTAGCTGCTTTGTTGGTACCAAAATATGACATTCTCCTTTCCGGCCATAACAATAATGAAAGAATTTTCTTAGGCCCCAATAAATCGATGTAGCTTCCTTGTCGATTTGGCTGTACTTCTTTTCACTGTTCGTTAAAGATCTTGATGCAAAAGCAATCGGACGTTCTGATCCGTCTGGAAGCCTATGTGATAAGACGGCCCCGAGTCCTGTAGGTGAGGCGTCTGTTGCCAATATCAACGTTTTGGATGCGTCAAAGTGTGTTAGCACTCTTTCGCTAAGAATCTCTTCCTTCACTTTGTTGAAACTTTCTTCACATTTCGATGACCATATGAATTCAGTCCTTTTTTTCAACAATTCATTTAATGGGCTCGTAATAGAAGCCAGTTTAGGTATGAATTTGTTGTAGTAATTTGCCATACCCAAGAACGTTCGCAGTTCATTCACATTCTTAGGACTGGAAGTCTTCGTGATTGCCTTTACTTTTTCTTTATTCTTGTGAAGTCCATCTTTGTCAATTGTATGGCCGAGATAGTTTATTTTGTGTTTGAAAAAGTGACATTTCTCTTTATTCACTCGTAGATTACTTTCTTTTAGTTTTTGTAAAACCTGTCTTAGTCGTTTAAGTAGTTCTTTTTCTGAAGATCCTTGTAAAATAATATCGTCGAAGAAACATTTCACGCCTTCTATTCCTTGTAACAATTTATCCATGAATTTTTGCCATAAACTTGGGGCAACCTTAACTCCAAACATTAGCCTGTTTACCTTGTACGTTCCCTTGTGTGTACTTATCGTTTGTAGAAGTGCACTCTCGTCATCCATCACCATATTTAAGTAAGCTTAACAGATGTCTAATGTACAGAATAGCTGGCCTCCGTTCATCTCTGCGAAAATATCTTCTATGATAGGAATTGGGTATTTTTCATCTTTTATAACTTTATTCAAAGTAACTTTGTAATCTGCGCAAAGCCGTATATTCCCATTTGGTTTCACAATTGGAACAATAGGAGTTCCCCAATCTGACTGATCTATCTTAGTGATTATACCTTGTGTGCATAAACGTTCAATTTCTTCATCTACTTTTGATTTCAGGGCGTATGGAATGCGTCTCGGTTTAATAAAAATGGGTTGAGAATTCTCTTTTAGATATAAGTGTGCTTTCATATTAGGTATTTCCCCCAAGTCATTTTTAAATACACTGTCCGTATATTGTTCAAGCAAGTCGTCCAATCTTGTTCCATGGATTGTAACATGTGCATGTCGGCTAGTTAAATTTTTACCTCTTTTATCCAGCTTCGGCCAAATATTGGATCTACTTGTTGGTTAATGATGTACAGTTTTCCATAAAAAAACTGGTTTTTGTAGTTGCAATTAACGAATGCTACTCCTGTAGGTTTGATAACTTCACCCGTGTATTTTCTCAGTTTCATGTCAGTTTTGAATATTTTCTTCTCTATTTTTAATTTTTGGTACTGATTTAGTGACATAGACGATAATGCAGCGCCAGTGTCGAATTCCATTTGTACTTTTTTATTTTCGATGGATAATGAAACTAGGTACCGCTCTTGAATTTCACTTTTAATCATGTTGATTTCACCAATGCTTTCTACAGAGATGTTACTAGAGGTGTCATCGACTTGGTTCGTATTAATGTTGCGTTGTAAGCAAACTCGAGCTAAGTGTCCTTCTTTCTGACATTTTCGGCATACTGATTTAATGGCACCACACTTATTAGCTCGGTGATCGGTTTTACCACAGCGGAAACATTTCCCTTTCAAATCCTTGATTGTAAGTGATGGCCTTTTCTTAGAGTTGGTAGGCGAGGGTTGAAAAGTTGGTCTATTCGTAAGTGAAATTTTATTGATTCCGTCAGTGTTTCTTTTAATTTCAGTAGCCATGGTACAATTTTCTGCTTTTCCCATTTCTATTGACGTTGCGATCTGCACTAATTTAGAAAACGGTGGGGTATCTCTGTCTTGCAGAATTCTTGATCGTATTTTGCCATCTTGTAGTCCTCGTATGAGTTGCAACGATAAGAAGTTGTCTGAGGTAGACTTCTTGCAATGTTGACATTTGAACTCACAGTTTGAGCAAAGCCTCTTTAGCTCTGCAGGGTATGTCGCGACTGGTTCCGTCGGTTGTTGCATCCTTGAAATGAATTTATGCTGTAGATGCCAAACGCTAGGTTTTGGGTCAATGTATTCACCAAGTATATCCGATAATTCATCGAATTCTTTGTTCAATGGGTCTTCTGGTGAGCATAAATCGTAAATCTTTTGATGTAACTCTGGTCTTAAAGTTGCCAGTAGCGTGTGAACCCTTGCCTTTGGATCCATTACTCTGTTCATTATAAAGAACAATGTCAATCTCTTGATGAAGTTTTCAAAAGATTCTGTATCTTGTAAGGGTTGAAAATTCAGTTTGGGATAATATTCTTGTTGTGCCAGGTTGACGCAGCTTGCGTAATCTATTGTTGTTGCAGGTTGCGTAGTTATTTCATTATTCTTTCTCATTGTTAGTAATTTGCATTTGAAGGAGGGGGTAGGGATCTTTGAGGAGTGGCTAGAGAGGCGCCACGGCGTCCTCACCTTCCGCCTGACGCAGGTCCTCACCGGACACGGTTGCTTCGGGAGGTTCCTGTTTCGTATAAGGCGGGAGGAAACGCCCGGGTGTCACCACTGTGTGGATCGCCCGGAGGACACGGTGGAGCATACGGTGGAGGTCTGCCCCGCTTGGGCGGAGCCCCGCCGTGTCCTCTTGGAGGCGATTGGCGGCGGTGACCTCTCGCGTCCGGCTCTGGTCCAGGCCATGGTACGGAGCGAGAGGGCATGGGAAGCAGTCACCTCCTTCTGCGAAGCAGTAATGCTCGCGAAGGAGGAGGCGGAACGCGTGAGGGAGAGGCAAAGTTTGCGCCCTCACGCCCCTAACCGCCGCCGCCGCTGGAGACGCCCTGGGCGTCGGGAATCCCAGGCGGATTCCCGGCCACCATAGGCGCGGGCTTGCGGACGGCGAGCAATGGGTAGCTCGCCGTCCGATCAGGACCAGGCCCGGGTCGATGGCGCGTCGTGTTCCACGCGCGCCTCAAAGAGATGTCAGCACAATTGGCGGGGTCCGCTAGGACCGATGCCTGCCAGGGTTGCGGGTTAGTCCGAAAGGGATACCGGGACCTTGGCAACAGGCAACTGAAGGAACACGGGTGGGTTTTAGTCAGTAAAAGTCTGACACGCCCTTCCGCTCCACCCAGAGCGGGAGAAGTCATTGGATGATTTCCCACCCTCAAAAAAAAAAAAAAAAAAAAAAAAAAGGGTATAGTTCTTCAAATTCGTACCTGTATTGAGTTTCCTCCTCCAATTCCCCCTGGTCAGTCTCGAGTTCGATTTCCGCTTGTAGTTTTTGAAATTTTTGGAAGTTTTCTCGTAGATTTTCTAAACGAGTTTCAACTTCTTCCGTTGAAAGTTCGTTTTTAGAAATCAGTATGTTTTCTGTCCGTGTAAGAACGCCTCGTAATGAAGCACGAACTCTTTTTTGTCTTTTTATATCGTTCGGCATTTTCGTCGCCAATTTGTTAAATAAATTACTGGTTTATATCCATTAGTTTAATACATAGTTTAATAATTTTCAACTAATGACACAACGATGATGTTTCCTTTTTTTCTCATTTATCACCTTGTTTCCAAGGAGTTACTGTTCTAAACAAGAAGGCGAAGGCTGAATATATATCAGTTTTATTAATATTACTACGATTAAGTCTAAACTGCCATATGAGTTTCCTTTTCTTTTTACTGCATAATTTGATCCCTTTTGACAACCACTTAGTTCTTCTTATTGTATTTATTTTAACCACTTTTAATGGAAAACACAGATCGTATAATAGCTTGAAAATCTCAATGAAATGATTATAAGCTACGTTTGGGTCATCCGTGTCATATAGTTCTGAAAAGGTAAGATTCAGTAGATGGTTTTTAAATTTTACTATATTTTCCGTACTATAGTCCCTTCTAGTTGCGTACCAATATTAATGCAACATATTTTTTGTTCTGGACACTGAAGCAGCTGTGCTGTATGATCCGATAATGCCCATTCTAGTACTTCAGTCTTACATGTGTTAAACTTATGCGCAAAGTTGTCAATGCACGATAAGGACACTTACTTTTCATCGTGGATCGCAGATGAAGCGAGCAACAGCTAGGGACCAATGAATAGGGATAACATTAAATTTTCTAATTGATAAAATATTAGGTGCTTACATAGGGAAAAATAAAGAGATAATAAGAAGAGCCATTTGTCGACTGACTCGTTCTCATTCATTACATTACAGATGGCGTCGTTCGTACTAGTCACGTTAATCGGAGACAACCTGGGACAACGGCACCGGCACCTCAACTCTTTAGTGCGACAGGCTCAAAAGAGTGGAGCTTCTAACCAAGACGTGGAAGCCCTTCCCGAAGAGTCTCCAGTCGATCGTCTCTTTAAAACTAGACCTCGCCATAGAACTCAAACACGTAGACTACATAATTCGTAATTTAAAAGACGATGACATGTTATACGTGAGCAGAGCCCTGAAATCAACATGGCTTATAGACCACCGTGACATTATTAACCCGAAATATTTAGAAGATGATCTCTTCCCAGTAATGATTACGCCAGCAGTTACCAAAATGAAGCACTGGCTTTACATCAATCTACGAGACCCAGCAATGTGTCAAGAGTTCTATCAGCACTACAAAGAAAACTCATTCGAGTTTGCTATAAAGTTTCTAAGTCACTGCAGTCATGAGTTCATACTGGCAGAGACTCCCAATATATTGACTAAATTATCCACTCATTCGCTAAAAGTATTGTGCGAGAACTGTCCCAGAGTCGCCAAAATATATTTCGATTCGTTGGCGACGGATGAAGATGTGAAAACCCGCTATCTCGAACAAGAACAGCATTTCACACTGTTGTAGTAGGACTGCAGTCCTACTACAACAGTGTGAAATGTGTACTGAAGTCAGATGCAGATGTGTTCCTCGACATCACGGAAAAGTATTTCAATATGAACAGCTTTAGCAGATTCAGTTCTTTGGCGACTGACTACATCATACGCTGCCATAAAACAAGATTCACAAATAAGTTGGAGCTGTATGTTGCGTATTTCCTGCACATCCCGACTCTTGCTGCTCGGCTCAGTGTCGAGGAGTGTCAGGAAGTAGTGCTAAAGCTAGCTCGAGCAAGCTACTTGCAGCATTGGTTCCAGTACAAAGTCATGGAGCCGCTAATTAAGCGACTCATTCCCGACAAGAGAGCCGCGTTCAAGAAACGAGTGTTTGTTGATAAGGAAATTGGTAACTGTGAAGATAAATGGCCGTACGAGATACCCGCGCCCCCGACGCACTCCGACATTGGTTTGCATATCTTCGACGATCAGGATTTCATGTCGGGTATAGCACCAATTTTCCCACCTCGAGCTCCTGTCGGTGGCATGTTATTTGGCGCCACCGCATTCACATGCGCCGTGCAACCTCAAGCATTAAATTTCATGAACATGATAAAAGTGAAAACAGATTTAGACCGATTGTTTGATGAGTTTCGTTTTATTGGTTTTGAACGCGCGCTGCATGAATTGGGCCAGCGCTTGGTTGCTACTGGTTCCACGGACAGGCGCCGTGATATTTTCCTTGTTTTGGTCAGCAAGACTGGTGGTCGCACTGACGCGGTATCAGCTCTATTGCGTCTCACTGCGCGGCACAGCAACGAGCCACCACACACACACGCCTCTATACTGCGCAGTCTCGTCAAGCGCGCTAACGTCTGGCGCCTCCCTGAAGATGTTTGGCAACATTTATTGGATTACGGCCACGGACTTGGGCTTGACGGTACACCACCCGAAGCTGCGTGTCGTGAGGGACTGCACGCCGTCGTAATTCGCCAGTTATTAGCTGGTGAATGTGAGGAAGCTGTCCGTGTTGCATTTATGAAAGACTTTTCTACACTAGTAGAGTATTCACTAAAAGTGGACGAGCGTGTGCGCGTTGCCAACGGTCTTCAAAACATGTTGGCCAAGGCAACTGTAGACGTTGAACCAGCAGTAGCTGCGGATCGACTACGTCAGTTACTAGATGTTCTGAAAATATACCGCAGTAGTGAAAGCTGTCGTGGCCTTAGCCGTGCGTGACGCTGACATCGCGCGCTCTTTGCTGGAGCGGCTTTATAATGAAAGGATTGCACGCCGCGAACTGCTGCGATTTAACATGGAGTTTCGACGAGATGAAGCGGCGCTGCTGAATGCACTGCGGCATGATCCATCCGCGCTCGAAGTAAAGCGAGTGGTGGATATGCTGGATGGTGGGCAATGTTGGCAGGACTTCCGAAGGTTCGCTCCTCGTCCGACTGTCTTCGGCAGTTTCCCTGCTCAATCGATGAATTTCGGTAGAACCACTGCTCAAAAGATGATTTTTGGCAACTCCGCTGCCCCTCCGATGAGCTTCAGATACGGTATTTCTGTTGCTCAGCCGATGAATTTGGGTAGTTCTGATCCTCTGACGGGTTTTAGTTTCGGTAGTTCTGCTGCTCAGCCGACGAGATTGGGTAGTCCTGCTGCACAGCCGACGGGCTGTAATTTCGGTAATTCTACTACTCAGCCGACGGGCTTCAGTTTTAGTAATTTTACTGCTCCTCCAACGGGCAGCACTTTCGACAGTTCCACGGCTCAGCCTGGCTTGGGTAGTCCTGCTGCTCAGCCGACTGACTTAAATTTCGGTACTTCCACTGCTCCTCCGACGGGCTCCAGTTTCGGTAATTCTGCTGCTCAGCCGATGGATTTCCGGCCGGTTCCAGGTAGTTTTTCTGATCAACCGACAGTTTGCAGTAGTTCAACGGACTTAGACAGTTCCGCTGAGCAACCAAAGGTTTTCGGTAATTCCGATGATAAGCCGTTAGTTTTCAGTAGTTCTGCTGATACTCCAAAGGTCTTCGGTGATACCGCTGGTTCGGTGGAGTAGCGGAACTGCCGATGGCCACCGACAGCCTTCAGTAGTTTCGCTAATCAACCAACGGTTTTTGGTAGTGCCGCTGCTCAAACAATGGACTTTGGTAGTAAAACTGTTCAACCGGTGGGCTTCCGTAGTTTTGCCTCTGCTCCCCCAACGGTCATCGGCAGTTCCGCTACTCCACCGACAGCCTTCAGTAGTATCGCTGATCAACCAACGGTTTTTGGTAGTTCCACTGCTCAAACAATGGGCTTTGGTAGTACCACTGTTCATCCGGTGGGCTTCCGTCGTTTCCCTCCTCCTAGTTACCCTTATCGTCATTTCCGTAGGTTCGCAGCACGACAGCCGAGTTTTAATATGTTCACTTCGAAGCTAGTGATATACTTTGACCAGAAACAAGATTTTACAACTCATCTCCGCACTGCTTTGAAAGAGAAGACCGCCCAAGGGCAGTATGTTAAATTGGCTCAACCGCTAGCAAGTCTGTTTGGAAACAATTTTGAGAAAGAATTGCGTGACGTTGACGTAGCGGGTAAAGAAAGAGTAAAGTTTGCGGCGGCGCTGAGGGCCTACGCACACCGAGCCCGGCCTGTCGTCAACTTGGCGGAGTGGGGCTGGCGCAAAGCTGGCGTGAAAGCAGTCGCAACGCGAGAAATGCGCTGTCGGGAAATAGAAAGAGCTGGGTTGACTTGTGCGTTAGCGGCTGAACGACGCACGGTAAGAGTAGCCTTAGCACTTAGTATGGGCTCTGCAAGCGGCTTACTTCTCGACACCTTTGAATCAGCAGCAAAGCTGCGTCCCGTGGCAGCATTGCGTGTTGCGTTGCCTTACTTCCGTCGTCACGGTGATTGTTCTGACCTCAGAGTATGGGATATTATAAAACCGTTGTTGTCTAGTGTCGATCTGGAACCCCGCGAAAGCCTTCGTCGTATACTCTCAAGCATCGACTGGATCCCATCCACCATTAAACCCGACTATTGCATTACCTTGTACCGTGCTCTTCACAAAATGTCCACTTATAACTCCCAAATAGTACTACGAGACCTGTCGAAACTGCTTCCTGAATGCGACGAGTTCATCGAAAATATATTACTTCAGATGCTCGACGACGATGCTGATAAGGATATTTCAGCGTTATCGTACCCTACTATTTTCATCAGGTACTTACTGCTGTCCAGAAATGAGGAAGATGTTGAGAAGAGATTCGTGAAGATTGGAAACAGATTTTTAGAACGGTTAGATACGCTACGATGCGAAGACGACTACAATTTTCAGAGAAGACTGAATCAAATTTTGGAGAGCTTAAAGTATAATTTAGCATTTCTGGACTCTAAATTCCCGTCATGTTCGTCAGTGATCCAAAGAATCTTAGCTTGGTTACAGAAGTTTATGCCAAAAGAAAAATACTTTAAAACCAACACGCAGGTACATTTAACAATGTTGTATTTCAAAGCTGTTAGACAGAGTATGAAACAGACGCCAGAAGTGTTCGCGGACCCGAACAGGAGGAAGTCAGAGGGTGTAGAGGCTGTGGGCATCGTTTTCGGAAGATGCATTGTGAAGGAGGTAGCTGAACTTGTGAGCACATACTTCGACTCTATAACAGAACTTTATACCGACGCTTTAGTTGATTATTTGAACACTAACTTTGCGTATGGAAGTTCAAGAAATAAGTTCATTGGTGCCGCTCTGAAAGGTATCTTGACGGAAGCAGTTGGCATCCAGGGTCGGATGGCAGTGTACGTTCTGAGGGAACATCATATTGGTTTACAGGATTCCGTAAGAAATGAAATAGAGGAATTGATTATGAAGGACCAGGCCATAGGGATTTTTGCCCATGATGGATTATTCGATCGGGCTGTTCCGGTTATGCCGTATTATAATAATTTTCGGATTACAAGTAAATAAGCATTATTTCTCTGATTTCAACCTATGTCTTGGTACTTTTTCTGTTTAAAATCATAATAAAGTTAATTATGTAACTTACCTATTAGAACGAAGTTAAGTTGACTGGTAGAAAACGTCACGTAAGAAAAAGCAGCTTTCTTCTCTACCTCTCTTTGTCTCTTTCTATTATACGAGTGTGTGTGTGTGCGGGCGAGTGTCGCGTAAGGAACTTCGTTCCTGACGGGGGACCCCCGACTGTGTGACACGTTTTGTTTTATATTGTAGGTATTAGTACTTTTTATCAACCTTGAAAGTTTGTAAGTAAGTAGGTAGGTACCTCATTGTCTTGCTTTTTTTTTATTCTACGCATTTATTTTCAGTTCAAATATTTCTACAAAAACATAGGTACACACGGCTACACATCAAGCTATACATTTCCAGTTTATGCTGATCTCGTATTGAATAGGATTTCCGTACAATGCGAGGTCAGCTTATACTGGAAATGTATAGCTTGATGTGTAGCCGTGTGTACCTCTTTGTGTGATCTTGGCACATGAGATTGTTTTTGTAAGAAATATTTAATTAAACCAAAAATGAACTTTCTGGAGAATATCACGTTCCGTCGCACGCGCACCCGCTCGGAACCAGAAGACGACAGTAATATTTCTCGGAATGAAACTGTTAACAGTATGCCTGATATGTCTGAGGACGAAGATGACTCACAACTTAAGGCATTAAAAGACGAAATCGAAAAACTAACATCGCAATTAAGCAGCGCGCACAAGGAAATTGAGTTGCTGTCATTGGAGAATAGTGAATTGAAGGAAAAAACCAACGAACTAGGTAAAAAAAACGATCTCCTTATAAGAATTAACAGCCCCGCTAAACGAAGTATCACCCCAAAGAAAACCATAAACAGACAAACCAATACGAAGGAGACACAAACTGACAATTTTATATCACTAGATCTTACAAACTGTGTAGAAAGTATGAAATATGACGATAAAAAAGCCAAGCAAAATATGCACCCTGTGAAAACAGCCGCACCTTTACGGCAACCAAAACCTGAGCTGGATACTACATCAACCAGTAAAATATATATTTTCAGCAATAATAAGATAAATAAAATACTCCCGATTTCAAATACGACCCTGCAACTCAAATCAGAGATATGCCACTACTTGATGCCTCATCGTACAGTGGACCAAATTATACATAACTTAGAAACAAAGGTGAAATCATTTACAATGAACGATTTCTGTGTAATTTTAATAGGAGAGGAAGATGTCAATTCTAGTGATTTCCCCAATTTGATTTTTGGCATAAGAGCGTCTGTAGAAAAAATAAAACATACAAATGTTATCATCTGCGCACCAACATATAAATGTGGCAATTACACGAATATTTTTAATGGAAGGATAGAATATTTCAATAGTCTACTGTGCCGTGATATTTTCACCCATGAACATGCTTATTTTCTGGACTCAAACAAGAACTTGTCCTATGATCACACAATGTTCTACAGACATAGCGGAAAGCTCAATAACACTGGCATGCGATCAATTTTTCAAGAACTTAATATTCTTTTACTTCTAATCAATCGTTTTCACTTGGACTCAAAAGCAAATGACATGACACAAGAGAATGTAAATAACCTGACTCGACAATTCAACGACCAAGATGAAGAGAACTATTTTGACATTGAAAACTATGACACCGTAAACACCACGGAAGTACATAAAGAGAAGTTATCAGACTTTTTTCGTAACTAATAATATTTGTGTTATGCATCAGGATATTGCCGGTTTACTTAACAAATCCGACAGCGTCACAGTTTGTTTGGACGAATTATCATCAGAAAAGGGCATACATGTGGATGTATTGTGTGTAACTGAACACTTTATTATGAGAGGATACGAATCATTCTTAACCATACCAAATTACCAAATAGCGGCGTCGTACTGTAGAAAAGAAAGTAAAAGAGGTGGCTCATGCATTTTGGTAAAGAACGGACACCGTTTCAACGAATTAAAGAAGATATCCAACATATCAGAGCCCGGAGTGTTTGAATGCTGCGCTATAGAGTTACTTGACTATAATACTATTCTAGCATGTGTGTATCGAGTCCCAAAGGTAACCAATTTAAATGTATGTATGGATAAATTGCGAATTCTCCTACAACAGTTAACAAAGAAATACCATTATAATGTTGTGATTGCAGGCGATTTTAATATTGACATTTTAAAAAGGAACGTGCAAATAATTGAATTTGAGTGCCTTTTCCTCAACTACAATTTTAAATTGGCAGTGAATCAACCTACACGCCTGAAAAGTAAAACTTGTATTGATAATATTGTTACGCAAACCATGTAAGGTCGAAGTACTAGAATTGGCTCTTTCAGACCACACGGCACAATTTTTGACGTTCCCAATTCACAAAAAATGTAACATTAAATATTGGAAAATAATAAGACGTGACTATTGCAATGAAAATATGACAAAATTTAAAAACTACTTAAAACATCTACCATTTCATGACATTTATAACACCAATGATTCTAATGTAGCGTATCAATCCTTTCTTGACATATTTTCATTATTTTATAAATTATGCTTTCCAGAAATGAATGTTAGAATCAGAAAACCAAAATGGGTGTCTCGGGGTATTAAACTCTGTAGTAGAAAGAAAAGACAACTTTTATGGCAGTATAGACTGACACCAAATGAGGTGAATAAACAAAAGGTAACTTGTTATTCTAGGCTATTTAAAAAAATTGTAAAGCTCACACAAAAGGCGCAAAATAACTATACGATAAATACCTCTGATAATAAAGCGAAAACTACTTGGAAAATAATAAATGACTCAAAATGTAACGTTCCCAAAAACTATATTGACAAAATTCAAGTAAATAATGACATTATCACTGACCCAAAAGATATTGCAGATGCTTTTAATAATTATTTTGTTGACAAAATTAATCCTATAATGAGATCTGGAAAAAACGCCACATCTTTAATTACGAAAAGTAAAGATTCTTTTTTTCTGTCCCCATGCTCGCTAATGGATGTAATTAAAATTATAAAAGGTTTAAAAAACACAAATAGTGTAGGATACGATGGCCTGTCAACAAATGTTTTAAAAGCAGTAGCGGAAGAAATATCAATGCATCTAAGCCATATAATTAATCTTTGTATTGAGACAGGTGTCTTTCCGGACGCACTAAAAATATCTATTATCAAACCACTGTTCAAAAAGGAAAATAAAGAACTAATGCAATTTTATAGACCAATATCTCTTATCAGCATAATCTCGAAAATATTTGAAAAATATTTATATAAAAAATTGTATATTTATTTGGAAAAAGAAAATATTTTGGCGAATGAACAGAAGGGATTTAGAAACGGTAAAACAATAGATCAGGCAATATATAATTTTTTACACAATGTCATGCTAAAAGTCGATGCGAACATACCGGTATGTACGATATTCTGCGACATGACGCAGGCTTTCGATCACGTCCGTCATGACATACTTATTGATAAGTTAGAAGCATATGGCATTAGAGGTAACGTCTCAAACCTCATTCGGTCTTATTTAAGTAACAGAAGACAATTCACAGATATCTCAGCAATAAATAAAAGCAATAAACAGGAAATTATATATAGGTCAAAAGAACGTGCAGTTAAATTAGGCGTACCGCAAGGTACTGTCGTTGGGCCACTATTTTTTATACTATATATTAATGACCTACCCAAAAGTATTCCCCACCCCATGACACTGTTCGCCGATGACAGTACCATTACAATCCCATGCGAAAATATAGACAAATACGAAATTGATATTAACAATACTTTGGAATCAATGATAAAATGGTTGGAAAACAATAACCTGAAAATAAATTTAGAGAAAACTAATATTATGCATTTTACACAAAGGTCAACCATTCCGAATGTGAGAGTACATTACTGTAATAACCTTGTAGATAGAGTTGACACAGCAAAATTTCTAGGAGTTACTATAGACAGCAAATTAGATTGGAAAGCGCATACGGAAGCCTTATGCAAAAAATTAGTAGATCCGCTTATGCATTATATAAACTAGCGCCGATGTTAAATAATGATGCTCTGCTAACTGCTTATCATGGTCTAGTGTCATGTAACTTAAGATATGGAATTATATTTTGGGGAAACTCAACAAATAAATAAGTCATTTTTAAAACGCAAAAGAGATGCCTTAGAGCTATGTTTAGACTACAGGCATGGGGTCCCAACTCGAACAAATTATAATTAGTCTTGAAAAAAAAATCATAGATGGCAGCATAATGTAACAATTATGAAATTAACAATTACTAAAAAGCGTTATACGTCAAATTTTGGATATAGTAATATTAGTAAAAATCAAAACATCTTTGTTTAATGCTGATTTATGTATTTACAGTCATAAATCTCGTATTTTCAACAAAAAACTTAAATTAAGCCTTTTACTTCAATTCGAATCCTTAGAATGCTAAAATAAAGTAGCTATCTGTTGCAATAGATGGCGTTTTACTAAAGTGATGACAGGTCACTTTAAACTTGAAACGTTTAGTCGTTTCATTAAAGAAAATCAAACAACATTTTTTTTTATCTAGTACTTTACATAGAAATATAAGAATTGAACGCCTAGGAAGAAAAAAACGTAAAAAAAGGAACAAAAAATCCTGGAGTCTTGCCTTGTACCTAGGCAAGACTCCTAGATGGCGTTTTAAAACTACGGTCTCTGGCAATTAGTGAGTCGATGATGCTGCCATCTGTTAAAAAAATGGGGAAGAAAAATAGCCAGCTCAATTGCCAGACTTAGGGTGGTGTCATTTCATTATATGGGATTGGGTATCTGTACGTAGTATTATAATATCTGTGCTACAGGTTACTGAGAGCTGCAAACCGTTATTTAAAAAGTATAAAATATTAACACTTCCATCAATGTACATTTTGGAAACCATTATGTTTGCCAAATCGAACTCGCACTTATTCCCTTTAGTGTCAGAGAAGTTTGTTCGAAATGGACGTGACAATAGCAAGCTTTGTATACCTCAATCCAAGACGGCTTTATTGCGCAAAAGCATATTCTGTATGGCACCAATTCTTTATAATACGTTGCCAAAACATTGGAGGGAATATACTACCAAAAAATTGCGAAATAGACTAAAAAGCCTTTTGTTAGAAAAAGTGTATTACAGAATTGATGAGTTTTTAAATGATAAGTTAATTTGATTTGTATGACATTTAATCTGCACGTTTTATTTCTATGTTTATTTTATTGTATTCTGTTTTTTTTTTAATATTGACATCTCTAAGACCACTATATTTTGAATTGAATTATTAATTGACACTTGTTAAATTTGTACGCCGTAAAGGCAAAACATGACTGTGACATAATTTATTGTAACATCTTGCATGCCTTGTGTGTGTATACTCGTGTTTTGGACAAATAAATGACTTACTTACTTACTTACTACTTACTACATAAAATTAAAAATTAAATGATAAACAAATAAAGGGCAGTTGATTACCTACTTATTCGTGTTTTTGTTTTTTTACCTGGAGCTGAGGCCCACGGGTTTCTTTTAACCAGCCTCTGTGCGACATCACTCATCAGTCACACAACATAACTCATTTGTGTGTACCTAATCACTACATTATATAAAAGAACGTCCTCCGCCGCGTCTGTCTGTTTGCAATAAACTCAAAAACGACTGCACCGATTTTCATGCTGTTTTCGCCAATGGATAGAGTGGTTCTCGAGGAAGGTTCTAGTATATAATAACCGACATCCACCCGGGTGAAGCCACGGGCATCAGCTATGTCTTATAAAGTTTAAAACTGACTCATTATGAGCATAAAACCTTTTTTTACAACTTAATTTACTTTCCTTCTTGTTTTCTCAAAATAGACATTGTAACTAGTTCCATACCAAAGGACACTCGGTATGATCGAAGATTAGGTAATTAAAGGAGGATTGCATTTAAAAAAATAAAAAAAAACAGTAAAAAGCACGTGTTTATTTGGGTAACAATAAATAACATTAAAAACAATAAACGTAGACATGTGAAAATACTTTTAAAAGAACTGTAAGTAATACTTAAGCAAGAATCAAGCATTGTAGTAGGTACAGTCAGCATCAAAAGTTGATGACCACATTTAGATTTTCAAAATCGCTGTACACCGTATTATACCTAAATCGCTCAACATGACAAGCGCCAGAAATGAATGATTATCATAAAAGGTCATAAGTAGGTGACCATCACTTTTCAAAAGTCGCTAAACAAAGTTTTAGTAAAAAAAGCATAACATTCTTCGTCTCTAAAGTCTCTGAACAAATTTTTGACAAAAATAGCATACCATCGTCTATCTCTAAAGTCCCTGGACAAAATGAAATGTTTTTTGGGTTTAATATGTGTGTATTTTGTTCGGTAGGTATATGTGTTTGGTATATAAATTAAGTAGACACATGCACATGTAAATCACCACCCTTTTTACCGACAAAAAAGGAGGAGTACTACGTTCGGATGATTGTGTTTTTTTTTTTTTTAATGTATTTTCACCGATTATTCCACCGTTTGTGAACCGATTTTAAAAATTGTGTTTTAGTTCGAAAGGGTATACTCCCGAGGTGGTTCCATATAAATTTTATAAAGTTTGCTTGTATAGTTTTTGAGCTAGCTTCAATATTACGATTTTTTTCCCACTTAGTCTATGTAGATGATATAATTTGTTTCCGTCACTGTTATTTACATAGCAGGTAGTAAATTGTGTGGGGTAGGTACCACAACTAAAAATTGAAAAACTTTTTACAAAAAAAAACAACCGACTTCAAAAAAAAACACAAAAAAAGTGAAAAATAACTTTAATTTCGGAAGTCGGTGGCAAAAAACGAAAATTGAAAAGCAAAGACACCGACTTCTGAAATTAAAGTGGATTTGCACTTTTTTTGTTTTTTTTTTTAAGTCGGTTTTTTTTTTTTGTAAAGAGTTTTTAGTTTGGATAGGACAAGATTGGATTTATAACTCTGAAGATAGTAACGAGCACTTTTTTAGTTTGCAGTTCAGCTACTTTTGATACTTAGTATAAGTTTACACGCTACGTATCCGAAACAAAGTAATGTTCAGTTACTTTTGTTATTTATGATGTTAAGTTATTTTTGGACGTTAACGTGATTACACTAGATAAACAAAACAACCATTTTATATTGTTCAATGTCTTTTGAAAAACTGAATGTTATGATATTTTCGGATATTATAACGATCAGCAATTTTTGACAAAATGGTGTTCAGTGACCTTACACGAGAAGTGTTCAGCGACCTTTGACGAGTAGTGTTCAGTTAATTTTGAACTTTAATGATGTTCAGTCAATACTGGCGCCCTATCTTGTTGAGCGATTTATGGGTGATAATAGTGTACAGTGATTTTGAAAATCTGAATGTGATCATCGACTTTTGCTGCTGCTGACTGTACCTACCTACTTAGTAAATCAATTTCAAAGATTATAATTACGTATATTAGTTAAATATTTCAGCATGCACAAATAACTCAATATATTTATCCTGTGCCATTAGTTCTTCGATTTTCTTTCTCGTAAAATCTTTAACATCGTACCGAAGATCTCTTAGAACATACACGGCCATTCGACGCTGGATACCGACTGCTTCTGTCAGGATACCTTGGAGAACGGATCCAATCAACTTCGCTTTCGTGCTGCCGTACGAGAAATTCTCACGTAAGTAATCCGACAAAGCATCGGTATACAATTCTATTATGGAGTCGAAGTATGTGCTCACCAGTTCAGCTACCTCCTTCACTATATATCTTCCGAAGACGAAGCCCACAGTCTCTACACCCTCTGACTTCCTCCTCTTCGGATCAGCGAAAACTTCTGGCATCTGTTTCATACTCTGTCGAACTGCTTTGAAATACAACATTGTTAAATGTATATGCACATACTTATCAAAATATTCCTCTTTTGGCATGAACTTCTGCGTCCAAGCTAAGAACCTCTCTATCACTGATAAACACGACGTGTATTTAGTTTCTAGAAACGCCGCATTATATTTAAGACAATTCATGATTTGATCAAGTCTCTGTTGGAAATTCGAGTTCTCTTCGCAACGCAATTTTTCTAATTGCTCCAAAAACCGTTCACCAACTTTAGTGAATCTCCTCTCTAAATCCTCTTGATT
The DNA here is from genome assembly GCA_947363905.1 of Lithophane semibrunnea. Lineage (NCBI taxonomy): Eukaryota > Metazoa > Arthropoda > Insecta > Lepidoptera > Noctuidae > Lithophane > Lithophane semibrunnea. The sequence continues at coordinate 1,203,528 of OX376212.1, read as the reverse complement.
TCTAGACAACATCAAGTATCTGACAAATATTGCAGGGTACGGTATTTCCGGTTCATTTTCTAACATCCAAAGTAAAATGTTTTCAATCATATCTTCTCTTACCTCAGGAAGAAGCATGCACAACTTGCGAAGTACGAAATCTGAACCAGATTTGGAATTTTTTTCAAGCACAACGTACAACGTTCCGCAGTAGTCGGGTTTGATGTTAGACGGAATCCATTCGGTTTTTCGGAGTAGCTGGCGAAGCCTTTCGCGGGATGAGAGGTCGACACTTGAAAACAGAGGTTTAACGATATCCCATACTCCAGGGTCAGCTGTAGCGCCGTGGTGTCGGAAGTAAGGCAACGCAACATGCAATGCTACCACGGGATGCAACTTTGCTGCTGACGTGAAGGTCTCTAGCAATAAACCCCCCGGCCCCGCAGAGCGCATACTCAGTGCTAAGGCTACTCTTACCGTGCGTCGTTCAGCCGCTAACGCACGGGTTAAGCCAGCTCTTTCTATTTCCCGACAACGCATTGCTAGCGTCGCGACTGCTTTCACACCCGCCTTGCGCCAGCCCCATTCTGCTAAGTTGACGACAGGCCGGGCTCGGTGTGCGCAGGCCCTCAGCGCCGCCGCAAACTTCGCACTGTCTTGACCCGCTACATCTAACTCACGTAATTCTTTCTCAAAGTCTTTATACAAGAGGCTGGCCAGTGGTCGTACCAATTTTACATTCTTGCAGCTTTCATTCTGTTGTTGAGCGATCTTCTCAGTTAATGCGCTCTTGAGTTGAATTGTAAGTAAGTCTTCCTTCTGGTTGAAGTATATCACTAGCTTCGAAACGAATCCGTCAAACTGTGATTGACCTGTAGCTAGTATATCTGCAATCTTCTCAAGTTCGAGGGCAGGAGGGTCATGACGCAGCGCGTTCATGAGAGCTCCCTTATCGCACCGAAACTTTAAGTTTACTTGAAGTAACTCACGACGTCCAATCCTCGCGTTATATAACCGTTCTAGTAAGGAGCGAGCGACTTCAGCGTCACGCAAAGCTAAGCTCCTCACTGCTTCCACCGTAGTTGATGCAGTCTTGACACGAACGTGGTATATTTCAATGACATCGAGCAGTTGATAAAGCCGTTTTGCTGTGACTCTAGGTTCCACATCTATGGCGGCCGCTGTCAACATGTTTTGAAGACCATTAGCAACGCGCATTCGCTCATCCACCTTTAGGGAATACTCTGCCAGCGTTGAAAAGTCACTGAGAAAAGCGTCGCGGACGGCTTGTTCGCATTCGCCAGCTAACAACTGGCGAATCACGACGCAGTGCAGTCCCTCACGGCACGCGGCTTCGGATGGAGCGCCATCAAGCCCGAGTCCATGCCCGAAGTCCAGAAAGTGCTGCCAGACATCTGCAGGCAGGCGCCAGACGTTAGCGCGCTTGACGAGGCTGCGCAGTATGGAAGCGCGTGTGTGCGGTGGTTCGTTGCTATGCCGCACAGCGAGATTCAACAGAGCTGACACCGCGTCAGTGCGCCCACCGCTCTTGCTCACTAGAACAAGGAAAATATCACAGCGTCTGTCCGCAGAACCTGCAGCGCCCAACCGTTGGCCTAAGTCGTGCAGAGCTCGGTCAAATCCAATAAAACGAAACTCATCAAATAACCGGTCTAAGTCCGATTTTACTTTCACACATGAGTTTATAATGCCAAAGCGAGAACATTTCTTTTTTTTCAGCATGTGCCTGAATTCAAACATTTCACAGATTGGCCTGAAATCCTCGTCGTCGAATATATGCGGATAAGAGTCGGAATGCCGGGGTGACTCCGGCGTCTGATACGGCCATGCCTGTACGCACTCTCCGACATTCTTCTCAACGAACACTCGTTTTTTGAACGCCGCTCTCTTATCGGGGCTAAGACGTTTTATCAGTGGCTCCATGACTTTGTACTGGAACCAATGTTGCAAGTAACTTGCTCGAGCTAGCTTTAGCACCACTTCCTGACATTCCTCGACACTGAGCCGAGCAGCAAGAGTCGGGATGTGCAGGAAATACGCAACGTACAGCTCCAACTTATTTGTGAATCTAGTTTTATGACAACGTAGGATGTAGTCAGTCGCCAAAGAACTGAATCTGCTAAAACTGTTCATATTGAAATACTTTTCCGTGATGTCGAGGAACACATCTGCATCTGCCTTCAGTACGCATTTCACACTGTTGTAGTAGGACTGTTCTTGTTCGAGATAGAGGGTTTTGACATCTTCATCTGTCGCCAACGAATCGAAATATATTTTGGCGACTCTGGGACAGTTCTCGCACAATACTTTTAGCGAATGAGTGGATAATTTAGTCAATATATTGGGAGTCTCTGCCAGAATGAACCCATGATTGCAGTGACTAAGAAACTTTATAGCAAACTCGAACAAGTTCTCTTTGTAGTGCTGATAGAACTCCTGACACATAGCTGGGTCTCGTAGATTGATGTAAAGCCAGTGCTTCATTTTGGTAACTGCTGGCGAAATCATTGCTGGGAAGAGAACATCATCTAAATATTTAGGGTTAATAATGTCACGGTGGTCTACAAGCCATGTTGATTTCAGGGCTCTGCTCACGTATAAGATATCGTCGTCTTTTAAGTTACGTATTATGTAGTCTACGTGTTTGAGTTCTATGGCGAGGTCTATTTTAAAGAGGCGATCGACTGGAGACTCTTCGGGCAGGGCCTCGACATCCTGAATCGTAGCTCCATTCTCTTTAGCCTCACGCACTAAGGTGTTAAGACCCCGGTGCCTTTGGCCCAGGTTATCTCCTGACAACACGATCGGTGTGAAAGACGCCATCTGGAAAAAATCATTTACTCACATGAACAAGATTGATGAAAATAATGTGCAACATAAACCTGACTGCAAAAACACATAACTAGAAAGAAACCCCGCCTGCGACTTCTTACGAAAAACAAAGTTCAATACTTAGTGCATGTTTTTCTCTTTATAACCGATTTCTAAAAGGAGGAGTTTATCAATTCGGATGTTTTTTTTAAATGTTTGTTCGGGCATAGCTCCCGTAGATCTGCAAAATTTTTTTTTTTTACAGGTTAGTTATACTTCCGAGATGGCTCCATTGACATTAGGTCAGGATCTGATGATGGTATCCTGGAGAAATCGAGGGAACTCTTCAAATAAAGTCAGGGAAATTTATTGTTTTGACAACCACTTGTACAACCATCTTTACTGTATGACTAACTTTATGTGTTTCTCTTTGTACAATAAAATAATAATTATTATTTATTTATTAACTGCCAATTTAATCATCATTTAATTTCCCTTACTGTAGGTACCTACATTCCGATATATTTTTTTGTTGTGACGTTCTCTATGATTAGTTCAAGACCCCTTTTCCAACAAATTAAAAGTATGCCTACACCTAGTAACTAAAAGTAGCAGGATACCGACTTTGTTGCTGACTGTACCTACCCGTAGCGATCAAACCATTTTACCGGTTTGGTCCTTAATAACCTACTACGTAAAGGCAGAAATGTATATTCGCACTTGATTATACCTACCACGAAGGAGAGATTAAAAAAAGGATAAGAGACATAATTAAAGATTGAAATACATAATTAAGAAGATAGATACTTATCTATCTTCTTAATTAAAAATAAATGAAATAAAAAAAAAAAAAAAAAAAAATTCTTAATAAAATAAATGTATGCAATAAATATCACTTAGACTAGGTACTTACCTAGTCTAAGTGATATTTATTGCATACATTTATTTACCTTGTTAGGATACTCAGGTCAATCAAACTGAGGAATTAATACCTAATTACCTAACTACCAAAACGCAACCAAAATAAATAGGTAAGCTGTGTAAAACTACATACGATTCGACCTTGGTAGGTACTATTTTAGACACGACGCGACGTCCCAATATACGAAAATAAATTGTGTAAAACGGGTGACAGACGTGCGAGCAAGTCCGCGTAAGACCGCCGAGCAAGTTCGTCGGTGATCCAACAGGTTTGCAATTTTGCTCGTAGTCCGCCTTGGCTCGTCGTCTGTCACCGCCGCGAAGAAACGTGAAGAATTTCATTGTTAAATTGTCAAATAGGCTCGCGGCGATGACAGACGGGCGAGTAAGCTCGCCGATCCATAAGTACACGTACTTGCTCACACGTCTATCACCCGTTTTAGAGTTTGCGAGAGACTAGAAAAAGAGCAAATTATTTTAAAAAACCCGACTGCTAAAACTTTGTTTTAAATATTTTTTTGAGTACTTAATTAGTAGTAAGTAAGTAAGTAAATACCTACTTAGTTAATAACTAAGATAAAAAATACAGTAGGTAATCTTCTTAGTTTTGAGGGTTCCGAACTACCCAAAAAGGGTAAAACGGGACCCTATTACTAAGGCTCCGCTGTCAGTCCGTCTGTCTGTCTGCCCATCTGTGACCAGGCTGTATCTCATGCACCGTGATAGTTAGCCAGTTGAAATTTTCGCAGATGATGTATTTCTGTTGCCGCTATAACAACAAATACTAAAAAACAGAATAAAATAAATATAAAACCGCCCGTTTTTATAGATAATGGTACGAAATCCTTCGTGCGCGAGTGCGACTCGCACTTGGCCGGCCTTTTTATAATCTGTGGACTTAATGAATGCTCTTTCCCACTTTCTCATTCAACTTTAGCAATACCTCCGTGAATTTAGCCGAACAATTTCATTATTATGAACTTTTATTAATGCTAATCGTTAGAGAGAGTTAGAGAGAAAAGAAAAATCGTTAGAGAGTAATCAGTTTTATTTATCAACGATTTTAATTACTTTTGTGAAATTGGCCCCCATTCCCGCAAAAATTGACGTCGATGTAATTTTTTTATTTGTATAATTTGAGAATCGTTAGAGAGAGATAGAGAGTTAAAAAAAATCATTAGAGAGTTAATATTTTAATTGATATTAAATTATTTCTTAGAACGCGTTTTAGATTAAACAGGCTCGCTCTTATTATGGGCAACATATTCAGCCGAATGGTACTTTTACTGTACCTAGAAGTTAGTGAAGCTACCAGGCATTTCGTCATCACATGAGACAGCTTTGATCAGAGGACTCACACCACTATAGTTATAGAGTGTATTACATTATTGTCTGGTATCTTAGATGGGCCGGCATCAAAATTATATATCTCCACCTGCTCAGTTTCTCGACAGTATTTTAATAAGAGAAGACATTGAAAATGAATAAAATCAATAAATCATTATTTTAAACTAAATAAAAGTTTTATTTCATAAAAAATCTGTAACACTTGCATTCAAAGCATATTATTCAGTTTTTAAATATCATAATTTTAGAAAAGGCTTTTCATCCACTTCCGATCTCGATTCTAAGTCATAAAACAGGAATTCTCCATCGTAATTAAAAAAATGTTCTTGATCAGTAGGTACTATTATCATTTTACTCCTGCTAAGCCTGTGGACTATGCTGAAACATGTACTTCTTGCACTTATAAATTCTTAGTAGCTATAATCTAAAGAAAGGTCTAAAAGAATTATGCCACACATTTTTGACTGAAAATATCCCATTTCATCTTATTTCAGAATATGGTTCATAAAGTAAATAATTTGATTAGAATTTTTGTTTGCATTGTCATATTCTATACAACAAAATATTTTTTTTTTCTTTCTTTATGGCAATTGTAAAAGAATGATTGATTGACTGTAATGACAGTACCATGTGTCAATTTTGAAAAGTTTGTTATTTTCTGGGGTGTGTTCACTTTATTAGCCTAAATAATTAGAAAAGTTTGTTCGTTTTAGGAGTTAATTAACACTAAATTAATTATTTCTTAAGAAATAAGCAGTACCTTTGTACTCATATTTTAACTATGTCATATCTATTTTGTATTTTACTGTGTGTACATAAGATTAGAATAAATAAATAAATTTAAAAAACGATTTTTCTCAAAATTGGTAATCCTTAAAAATGCATGATACAGTTAGAGCTACTACTTTTTGGGACGTCTATCCAAATATATTTAACTTATCCTGGTTAGAATTATTGAATAATAAAAAACCATTTTTGGTCATGTCCTTTCGAATCGATGTGACCTGTGGAAGATGCTCACATCCATTCATCAACTTGAAAAGAGCTGATAATCTTCAAACGGCTGAACCGATTTTCTTGGATCATAGCTAAGAACACTATCAAGTCACCTTTCAAACAAAATAAAAAATATCAGAATCGGTTCAGCCGTTTGGCAGCTCCGATGAAACATACAGACACACACGATAAACTTATAACACCCCTCTTTTTCCGTCGGTGGGTTAAAAACGACCCGACCAGCCCCCGATAAGCACCCACCTTTTGTGTGTTTTGAGCATAAATGATGCACTATAAGTACCGAATCAAATTGAAACTACCAACAATATTTCGTATTCTTATCAGGTATCACTGTTAAATTATCGTTGATCAAATACACAACTTTACCACTCATAACTATAACGTCCCTCTGCATCATGTCATGTATCAGTAGTAACTACTACTCGCGCTCACGGTACACAATGAGAAACGTAAGTGTGGCCGCTTCATTCAATGCAATAAATCTCGCGGTAAATCTCTTTGATCTGCCTAAAATGCCGCCACCAGAGTTATCAATCACCCAACGTCAAACGCCAATGTAAATGCCGTTGACAAATTCTCGAGGTAAGTCGTGATGAAGTACACCCACGGTTAACGTCTACTGCGATAATCCGTTGGTGTGGCCCCAGCATATAAGAGATTTGTCATATTTAAAAATCATTTAAAAAAAACTTTGTACCTCCGGCAGGGGGGAGTGAAGGATCTACTAACCCTTCCCCCCTCTCCTCCCTCCCCTATCCCCTATCGAGGCAGCACGTTTCATAATTTTAACCTGCTCAGGTCCTGAATAAAAGGCGTTCTCAGAAATTATTTAATTTTTTTTTAAATATTAACACTAATGATTTTTTTAACTCTCTATCTCTCTCTAACGATTCTCAAAATATTTTTTTTTTTAAATTACGTCTTCGTCCATTTTTGCGGGAATGGGGGTCAATGTCACAAAAGTAATTAAAATCGTTGATAAATAAAACTAATTACTCTCTAACAATTTTTTTTTCTCTCTAACTCTCTCTAACGATTAGCATTAACAAAAGTTGAGAATAATTATATCGGGGGCAAAATTCACAGAGGTGGGCTAACGTCACGCCCTTAGAAATTATTTAAAATCAAATAAAATATTAACTCTCTTAACGATTTTGTGTAACTCTCAATCTCTCTCTAACGATTCGCAAACGATTAAAAAAATAAAATTACGTCTAAGTCCATTTTTGCGGAAAGGGGGGGCAACTTCACACGAAAAATTAAAATTGTTTTTACATACAAACTAATTACTCTCTAACGATTTTTCTGTTCTCTCTAACCCTCTCTAACGATTAGCATTAACAAAAGTTCATAATAATGAAATCGTGCGGCTAACTTCACCGAGGTTATTTTCTGGGGTGTTTTCACTTTATTAGCCTAGATAATTAGAAAAGTTTGTTCGTTTTAGGAGTAAATTAACACTAAATTAATTATTTCTTAAGAAATAAGCAGTACCTTTGTACTCATATTTTAACTATGTCGTATCTATTTTGTATTTTACTGTGTGTACATAAGATTAGAATAAATAAATAAATTAAAAATACGATTTTTCTCAAAATTGGTAATCCTTAAAAATGCATGATTCAGTAAGAGCTACTACTTTTTGGGATATCTATCCAAATATATTTAACTTATCCTGGTTAGAATTATTGAATAATAAAAAACCATTTTTGGACATTTCCTTTCGAATCGATGTGACCTATGGAAGATGCTCACATCCATTCATCAACTTGAAAAGAGCTGATAATCTTCAAACGGCTGAACCGATTTTCTTGAATCATAGCTAAGAACACTCTATCAAGTCACCTTTCAAACAAAATAAAAAATATCAGAATCGATTCAGCCGTTTAGCAGCTACGATGTAACATACAGACACACACGTTAAACTTATAACACCCCTCTTTTTCCGTCTGTGGGTTAAAAACGACCCGACCAGCTCCCGACAAGCACCCACCTTTTGTGTGTTTTGAGCATAAATGATGCACTATAAGTACCGAATCAAATTGAAACTACCAACAATATTTCGTATTCTTATCTGGTATCACTTTTAAATGATCGTTGATCAAATACACAACTTTACCACTCATAACTATAACGTTCCTCTGCATCATGTCATGTATCAGTAGTACCTACTACCCACGGTACTACTCGCGCTCATGGTGCACAGTGAGAAATGTAAGTGTGGCCGCTTCATTTTCGGTAAATCTCTTTGATCTGCCTAAAATGCCGCCACCAGAGTTATCAATCACCCAACGTCAAACGCCAATGTAAATGCCGTCGACAAATTCTCGAGGTAAGTCGTGGTGTAGTACACCAATGGTTAACGTCTACCGCGATAATCCGTTGGTGTGGCCCCAGCATATAAGAGATTTGTCATATTTAAAAATCATTTTTAAAAAACTTTGTACCTCCGGCAGGGGGGAGTGGGGGATCCCCCTCTCCTCCCTCCTCTATCCGGCGGCACGTTTCTAAATTTTAAATTGCTCAGGTCCTAGGGTAAAACGTGTTCTCAGAAATAATTTAATTTTAATTAAAATATTAACACTAATGATTTTTTTAACTCTCTATCTCTCTCTAACGATTCTCAAACTATAAAAAAAAAATACGTCTACGTCCATTTTTGCGGGAATGGGGGCCAATGTCACAAAGTAATTAAAATTGTTGATAAATAAAACTAATTACTCTCCAACGATTTTTCTTTTCTCTCTAACTCTCTCTAACGATTCTCTATCGATTAGCATTAACAAAAGTTGAGAATAATTATATCGGGGGCAAAATTCACAGAGGTAGGCTAACGTCACGCTCTCAGAAATTATTTAATATCAAATAAAATATTAAATGTCTAACGATTTTGTGTAACTCTCAATCTCTCTCTAACGATTCGCAAACAATTAAAAAAATAAAATTACGTCTAAGTCCATTTTTGCGGGAAGGGGGGCCAACTTCACACGAAAAATTAAAATTGTTTTTACATAAAAACTAATTACTCTCTAACGTACGTTGTTGAGCAGACAATTTTTTCGAATGGCAGCAATGGGTTAGCAATAGCCTTCAAAATGATTCAGATTGTGTTGTGATTGAAAGTCTTACGCAATTAGTGTGCAGTTTACCTCTTACCTTTTAAATAACATTCTACGTTGGGACAAGAGATGAATTGGCTGTAATTAAGTAAATAACGAAGAAAGTTAGGGCAAACTTCACCAATGAAACGTTATTGAAAACCACAGTGCACTTACTGAAAACGTTCAGCATGACTAAACTACGTTCAAGAGCTGTCAGTGTCATCACTCATCATCAGTTTTGAGATAGATTGACACTGACAGTTCTTGAACGCGTCTTATAAGTGTTCAGTTTAATTGATAAAAACCGAAACTCTAAAACAATAACAAGTTGTACAATATTACCTTGAAAATTTCAGTTTCGCAATAGTGCCAATATTGAATTCACTTCACACTTGCTATGGTAGTTATCTATCGGCGTGAACGTTAACGCATAGTCCAGTCCTTGTTGTGAATGAAAAGAAAAAAAAAGGTTGAAAGAAAAGCACAGACTAAAAAATATCTCTAGGAAGAAAAGATTCCAGAATAATCTATGTGTTCTGTGGTTATTCAAAGCTTCCTTCCTTCATGTCATTTATTCATACATGATTACATGTCAATCAAATGTTAACTTAAAACTTCTAAAATCTTTTTTTTTTTCTTCGAGGGTAGTGGTGAAGGCTTTACGTGCTTTGTGTTTGTGCTACGAATTTTTTCGATTTTAGTGGTTTTAATAATTGTAAACTTAAATCGAGATTATTCTTTGTGTTTGTGTTCTTCGTGTAAGGCTCAGACCACCTTTTTTGTTGGTCTGAGGTGTAAGGTTAGTTTTATTGGTTATTGTCCCGCTTTTAACCATTACTGTTCAAAATGAACTCAAAAAAGCCTCCTGACCCAGATCCTCCGAACGAACCCTTTGAACTTTCCCCTGTATTAACAGTTACCCTCCCCCATGACACCCAAATACTCACGCAAGACCCAATTATGGAAACTGAGACCTCAAACCGAAAACGAGTTGCTGCCTCACCCCCTACCACTTCAAATATCCCACCTAAGATAGCGAAAAACATAATCGGCAGACTTTCATATACCTACAGCCAGGGATAATCCGCCGTATATTGTTCACGTTTCTCTGAAGGATGATCAAACCTCAGGCACTGTATTACAACCGGTCAAGTTTGGTATGTTTTTGACGATTAATAACGTCAATAACATACGCCTCGATGGGGTCAAACGTTTAGGTAGAAATCGTGTCTCAGTCGAGTTTAAGTCGCATCAGGACGCAAACAGTTTTTAATTAATAATTTACTCATCCAACATAATTATATTGCCTCCATCCCACAATTTAACATAACACGAATGGGTATTGTTAGGGTTATACCAACTGAATGGTCAGAGGATGAAATTATTAAAAATGTTAAGGTTCCGGAAGGATGTGGTCCTGTTATTAAAGCTAGGAGGATGAGCCGTAAGGTGACCTCTTCCGGTATAACTGAGTGGAAGCCTACACAAACAGTTGTAGTAACCTTTGACGGGCAAGTATTACCCAAGCGTGTGTTTTGTTTCTACTCAGCTCTTCCAGTTGAGAGGTACACATACCCAACAATACAATGTTACCACTGCTGTCGGTTTGGCCATACCCGTACACTCTGCAGGGCGAAACCACGTTGTTTTAAATGTGGTGAAGATCATCCAGGCGATGGATGTGAAATCACCCCTGAGATAAGTTTTTGTATTTCGTGTTCTGGGAACCATTTTGCAAATGACAGTGCTTGTCCTGAATTGGGCCGACAGAAGAGCATCAAAGCTCTGATGGCGGAAAAATCGATTTCATATGCGGAAGCAAGTCGGGTTTTCCCCCCTGTTTCCAGATCATATGCTGATGTCTCAAAATCTTCTCCACGTAACAAGGCTACATTTAATAAGTTACAATCCCAGTCATTCCCAAGTCAAGCCCAATTCCTCTTACCCAAAATTCATTCCGTAAAACGGTCTTCTTAAACCCTAAACCCCGTGTCTCCCTTTCACCTGGCTATAATAAACAGGCTCATCAAGGCCTAACTCAAAACTACTCTTTTTCCCCCTCCAGAAATGGCTGTGCCTTCCTAACGGAAGACACTGAGCCAAATATGTTAAAACAAGAGGACAAATCAAAAAACATATTAGATCTCATTACCAACATGTTAATGGCTGTTCTTGTAAATCCAAGCCAATCAATACCCGACCACGTTGCCTTAAAATTGACCTCAATCTTAAATTATATACACAACATTCCATCCCCTGACATTCCTCCAATGGAACGTGAGGAGTATTACTCCCGGGAAACCTGATCTTTCCTTTTTAATTAATAAATATAAACCATCAATCTGTGGCATTGCTGAGACATGGCTTTTACCTGAAAATACAATAGACGCTGATATATTTAGTAACCTATTCCGCTTGACTATTCTTCAAGAGTCATAAAAACCCTGTAAGAAATCGACACGTGTTTCACCTCTCAACGAGGCATCTTCAGGATGACGATTGACCAATTGCAAACCAGAACGCGACGTGTTACCACACCGAGCGCTGGACGCAGAGTGAATCAAATCGCCCGACACCCCCACTTATATAGGATTGCTGCTCGGCGCTGATTGGCTAGGACCGTTATCAGTGCGATAAGCGCGATAAGGGGCGAACAATCGCAACAAAGGCGACCTTGGAATATATTCCAAGGTCGCCTTTGTTACAGGTTACAGGGTTTTTATGACTCTTGAAGAATAGTCAAGCGGAATAGGTTACTAAATATATCAGCATCTATTGTATTTTATAATGGATTTCCGCAAAGTCACGCCTGAATCAATTAACTATCTTTTACCTGAAAGTAATTTCAGGATGCCGTTTTTCGGCAATGTTCGTAACGACAGACCTGATGGATATGGGGGATGTGCTTTGCTCATCAATAGCAAAGTATCATTTTCCCCAATTCCTCTACCCTCTGTTGGCGATAACATAAATGTTGTTGCTGTTAAGGCTGAGGATATAAATATTTTTTCTTTTTATATTGCGCACCCACAACTTGAATATCTTTCAGTAATTAGAAATTTTTTATGCAGTGTTAGTGGTCCAATACTTGTTATGGGTGATTTTAATTTTCACCACTATCGTTGGGGATCAGATACTTGTGATAACTTTGGCAGTGGCTTGCTGGATATATTGGATGATCTTGATCTCTGTGTCATCAACGACGGTAGTGCCACACGCAGGTCTGCACCAGGGCAGAGTAATAGTTGTGTTGACTTGACGTTCTGTTCGTCCAGTATATCTAGCCTACTCCTCTGGCGTCGCTTGGATATGACTTATGGAAGTGACCACTACCCCATCATGATCGAATTCCCTTCTAAAAACGTTTCCACTAAAGTCTCCCCTCCCCTTTTAAAATACCAGCTAAACTCAGCAGATTGGGATTTATATTCAAAAATTTTAGATTTAAGAGTATCTTCCCTTCCAAAAATTAACGGAAATAATGCACACGAATGTTTTTTGTCCTTTTCCTCTACCATCTCTTCTACAGCAGATGACTGTTTCCCTTCCAAAAAACCCCAATCTGGTAAAGTTCCTTCTCCGCCATGGTGGGATAGGGAATGCACTGAAATGGTCAGGGCCAGGAATGAGGCTGAAGAGACTGTTAACACAGACATGAACCTTGACAGCCTCATCGCTTTCAAGCGAATATTAGCTAAGTCCAGGAAAGCACTTAAAAAGAAGAAACGGGAAGGTTGGTCGAAGTATTGCAGCTCGCTGAGTCCATCTACTCCGGTTTCGGCGGTATGGCGGAGAATAAAACGTTTTAGGAGTAGTTTTGTACCTGCCTCTTCGAACAACCTCTCAGACGACCTGGGGTACCAGTTTTTCTCCAAAATTGCTCCAGCTAATGTTCCAGGTGTAGAGGACAGTTACGTTGGCATAGATGATGTAGACAACAATAAAGATCCGATGAACATGCCATTCAGCTTGGAGGAATTAAAAACTGCGCTATCCCGTGTCAAAGATTCCGCACTAGGGGTGGATGGATTTCCCTACTCTTTTATTGCCAAAGCTGGTCCAAAAACCCAGCAATACTACCTGGACTTGGCTAATTTCTGCTTCACTTCCGGAGATATTCCCACAGAATGGAAGGTTCAAGTGGTCATTCCGATATTAAAACCTGGCAAAGATCCTAACGATCATTGCTCATATAGACCTATCGCTCTATCGTCCATACTAATAAAACTTCTAGAACATTTCATAAAAAATCGTTGGTGGAGATCAGGAAGCTGATTCCGGCGACTCAGTTCGGCTTTAGGAAAAGCCTGGGCACTGCTGATAGTGTGGATATCCTCACATCAGCGGTCAGGCTGGCCCTCAGTAGGAATGATTCGGTGGTGGCCGTTTTTCTGGATATATCGGCTGCTTATGATTCGGTCCTCCTCCCTGTTCTCAGGCAAAAGCTGCACGAGCTGAGAATCCCGGCTAGGATCTGTCGTATCATTGGTAGCATCTTTACCAACCGCGTCATCCAACTAAGAATCCCTGGGGCTGACTCTGAACAAAGAACAGTCTGGAGAGGGTTACCTTAAGGATCTGTTCTTAGTCCGCCATTGTATAACATATATACAGCTAACTTATCTTCTTCTCTAAATTTTGACTGCAAAATCCTTCAGTATGCTGACGATATTGCATTACTGGTCACTGGCAGTTCCATTGAAGATGCCGCTCTATCAATGAATGTGTCTCTGTCCTCACTTAACCAATGGCTTCTTGATCACGGGTTATACAAACGGGTTATACGGGTTCAAGTGCGCCAAAAAGTACAGCGGTCATTTTTACCCGCAAGCGTTCTGTTCCCCAAATAGATTTAAGTATTGATGGACAAACCATCCCAGTCAAGGATAAGGCTAGGTTCCTGGGAGTAACTTTGGATTCAAGATTATCTGGAGTTGACCACATCAACAACACGGTCAAAAAGTGTGAACGCTCTGTGTCGATCCTTATGGCTTTGGCCGGAGTGTGGTGGGGTGCTCATCCCTACACCCTTAAACTGGTCTATAATGCGTTGACTAGGAGCCTTTTGGACTACTGTTGCTTTCTTATTGAACCTTGCAACAAAGAAGCGCTTAAGAGGTTGGACAGCGTCCAGGCGAAATGCCTGAGAATCGTCATTGGAGCCATGAAATCTTCTCCCATAAATGCGCTCCAAGTTGAATGTGCAGAACCACCCTTACACTTAAGAAGACAGTATTTGGCAGATCGTTTCCTGTGTAAAGTTTTTTCCCTTTCATCCCATCCTTTACTCCCAATTTTAGAACAAATCGACCTTTCTTTCAATAATTCTCCTTATTGGAATAATAAAACAGTTCCTCTATTGATAAATAGGTACAGAGAGCTTAAACACCTCTCCTCGCCTGTTTGTCAATATCCAATTCTCCCCGTCTTTTCCGCTGCATATGAAACGATTCACTACGAACCAAAAGCCGTTTTGGGACTAGGTATTGCCAAAAATTCCCAAAACGCAAGACGCGACTTCGAGTCAGCCGTCAAACGTTACTGGGAAGGATGGAACCTTTTCTTTACTGATGCATCAAAATTATCACAAACAGAATGTATAGGAGTAGCAGTATATTTTAAAAATTCTAAAATTGCCTTACTTTTTAAATGTCCACCAGAAGCATCAGTCTTTACAGGAGAGTGTATTGGCATTTTAGAAGCCATACACTATATCAAGTCACATCAAATAACAAAAGCAGTCATATTTTCAGATTCTCGTAGTAGCATTCAGGCCTTAAAACAAAACCAACTTCACAGTAAAATCCATAGTAAAATCGTTCTAGAAATTAAGAGCTTGTTATTTGAATGTTCCCAAAACGGCTTGGACATCGAGATAGCCTGGATCCCTGGTTACTCGGATATTGTTGGCAATGAGTGCGCTGACTCGTTGGCAAAGTATGCCACATCAAACCCGGCTGATCGAAAGCACTACGTAGCCCATAGCTACGATTTGCGAAATGGTGCCAGATCCAAGTTGTTCGACTCATGGACAAAAACATGGAGGAAGACCTCAAAAACCAAGGGCGTCTACTACGCAGCTATACAGCCCGACATCCAACGGAAACCTTGGTTTTTTAAATGCCCAAAATTGTCCAAAAGAACTGTTTCGTCACTTTGTAGACAAGACTTGGACATTGTTGTAGCCCAGTGTTCCTGAACAAGATCCATGTTCGGGACAGTTCTCTGTGTGAGTGTGGTCTTGCGGAGGGTACTTTGGACCATATATTTTTTTCCTGCTCCTTGAACACCAAATCCTTCGACCTCTATCGAAAAATTTCCAAATGTAACGTTCCCCTCCCAACTAACTTTCATTCCCTTTTATCCCACTTCTCCCCCAAAATCATACAAATTTTAACTACTTTTATGAATGATAATAATTTAAAATTCTGACTGGTGATGGTGCGTAAAATAACTACCTATGTATTATATTTTGTATAGTTTTATATTGATTACGATTTTATAATTCGGCTCGCTACATGTTTGCGTCTGGGCGCTCCTTGCGGTGCTCCACATCGTTGTCAATGCGGTGAAGGAGTCGACTGCCTCGGACACCACGGCCTATCCTGCAGCAAGAGCGCTGGTCGGATGGCACGGCACGCCAGCATTAATGACATTATCCGTCGGGCTCTTGTCACCGCCGGGGTGCCAGCTGTGTTAGAACCCAACGGCTTGGCACGCGACGATGGGAAGAGGCCAGACGGAATGACCATAATGCCCTGGAAGTTGGGTAGACCTTTGGTGTGGGACGCAACCTGTGTCGACACCCTCGCGCCATCCCATCTTCCTAGCACGGCGGGCTGTGCTGGGACAGCTGCTTCAGGAGCAGAAAACCTCAAACGGCGCAAATATAACAACCTTATTGGGAGCTATATGTTTGAGCCGTTTGGGGTTGAAACACTAGGGCCGTGGGGTCCGAGTGCTCATCGAGTATTTCGGGACATCGCTAAGCGATTGGTCGACTCTTCACGTGACCAGAGGGCTGGCCTATTTTTAGCCCAACGAATCAGCATTGCCATTCAACGTGGCAATGCTGCCAGCCTTTTGGGCAACTTTCCCATTGACAACGATGCGGACGAATTCTTTGATGCTCAATGAGCCCCTCCCCTTTATTTTTTCTTTTTAATTTGTTATATATGTAATTGTTTTTTAGTTAATTTAGTATAATAAATGTAAAATAATGATTGAAGTGATTGATAATACAACTGTAACAAATTGAATAATTATAAACCGGTACGTAATATAATATGCGATTTTATATAATTTTGTAAATTAGAATGAATGTTTCTACTAACCCTTGTTTTCGTCCTTGTAGCTACTAACATATAACTACCACAAAGTTCGACGGCTTGCCACACTGCGCTGCCGTCTTTACGTGACATTGGCAGAATAGTCGACACCGGCTCAATTGCCATAAAGAAAAGAAAAAAAAAAAAACTTCTAAAATGTCAAACTGCGATTGTGATCGTAGAATTTGTGTTTATTCTTTCTCTCTCTAAATGCAGTTGTATTTTGTGGTAAATCTGCTAAAATTTCTGAATTAAAATGGAACTAGATGCCGACATAACTTTACCAGCTCTTAAATTCTTGACGAGTGAATCTGAACACGTTTGTAGGTTATGTTTTTCTTCGACGGAGCAACAAGAAGTATCCTTTGAAGACATTGTACGGCTTCAGAGGTCCTATTTGGATGAAACTCTTACTTTTGTGGATATGTTCCGCGAACTAGGTGTAAGTATATAAAATAATATAGATCATTACAGAGAAATATTTGGAATGTTATTAATTAATTTCACTTTTAAGTGTCTGCCTTTAAGGGGGATGCGCTAGGGAGACCCGCGAAATTTTCTTACGTTTTTTGCAATTTGCAGGTCAGTATCAGGTTGTATGATGATCTAAATATTATTAGCGCTCGTAACAAATATGGATTTACAGAATTATAAACACACTTTCATGAACTTAGAGACTTGTATTGCTGATTCTAATGTTTATAATTCTGTAAATTCATATATGTTACGAGCGCTAATAATATTTAGATCAACTTACAACCTGATACTGACCTACAAATTGCAAAAAACGTAAGAAAATTTGAATTTCGTGGGCTACCCTAGCACATCATCCTTAAGAAGTAGTAGGTATCCTGATGAAATTATTTGTGTACAAGCCGTGTGATGTGAAAATGACAAACTTCCTAAGGCGACCCACACCCACTGACCTACTCGTCCCCTATTTTAACCCTTTAGTAGGGGATCATTTTCAAAAATCCTAAGTTTCTAACTCATAACTTTCGTTATTTAAGGAACTCTTGTGCAAATTTTCATGATTTTTAGCTATGCAGCAGCAGTTTAGGCTATGCATTGTCGTTTCAGTAAATTAATGAAGTTAAGATTATTACATTATATGTAATGTATTGTAGTATCAAACTTATTGTGTGCTAGGTGTATTAGAAGCAAGCAAGACCCAATAGGGACATTAATCATTTATGATATCCAAGCCTTTGTGTATTTTCCTTTTGATGTATATTAATTTATTAATCCTCGTCCTGTGAACCTGCTTGCTTATAGGTTAGTCCAGAATTTTAATGGTATGTTTTGTTTGTAATAACTCTAAAATGTATTGTTCCAGGTTGTTGAGGAGCCTTCTTTGCCACAAGTCCTGTGCATGAACTGTGCCACTATGACCATTAACTCTTACCTATTCCAAAAATTGTGTATGGCCTCCAATGACAACTGGAACACGATCCTAAATAGACTCGGCACAAGTTTAGATCAATCTTCAACTGTAGGTCCCAAGCTAGGCATTCAAACTGTATACTTACTGATAAAGGATAATGAAAATCTCATGTTTACTAGCCGCAAACGGCACACACTCAGGAGTAAAAAAACCGCCCTTAGCAAAATAAGAGAACTTGTCAAAGATAAACGTTATCGGGTGAAGAAACAAAAAAAAACAAATGTCATATGTGAAGAATGTGGGGAAAGATTCAGCTCCAACTGCCACCTGGTCAAACATATGAAAGTTCACAGCAACCCCAAGCATCCTTGCATGCAGTGCCCTAAAGTTTTTGCCTCACAACTACAACTTGATGAACACAGTGAAAGAGTGCATTACCCCAAAAAGCTAAAATGTCCAAAATGCTCTAAAATGTTTAGCACAAACAAAATGCTAACATTGCATGACAAACTATATCATGTGGCAGCAATATGTAAATTGTGTTTTGTTCAGTTCCCCTCGAAGAAGGACTTACGAGCACATTTAAACAAACATGAAGTCAATACATGTCCACGCTGCGGCAAAGCTTTCCTTAATAAGCATACCTTTAAATTACACTTAAGAATTTGCGGCAAACTTGAAGAGCGGCAACCAAGCTTCTTTTGCGATATTTGCAACAAAGGCTATGCTACAAAGAATGGATTACGGACGCATTTGAAAACAGATCATGGATTTGGTACTGTCCTATCTTGTAACTGGTGTGGGAAAAAGTTCGACGCTAAAAGTAGATTAAACAATCATATCGTAAAACATACCAAGGCAAGGAACTTCCACTGTGGTCATTGTGGTGGGAAATTTGTGACCCAGGCAGCTTTAGTTTACCACACTCGGCTTCACACGGGCGAAAGACCTTTTCCTTGTGACTTATGCAACGAAAGCTTTCTGTCGGCCTCCCGGAGGATGGAACACAAGCGGCGGAAGCATTTCGGTCCTACGAAAGAGTGTCACGTCTGCCACGTCAAGTTCGTCACAGGACATCAGTTGAGGAAACATGTTCAAAGACATTACAATCCTCATAGCAAATTGTTTGTGCCTGAAGCAGAAGCACCATTTGCAATTTATCCAAATATTAGTATAAATGTAAATAATAACATTAAGTCACAGCAGTACCCAAATATATCCAAGTTGTTATCAATGTGATTTTTGGTGACTGAATTAGGGTCACCAATACAAAACAAACATTTTAACTCATTTTAATAAGATTTAGAAAGATCAGGATGCACTTGACTCTTCAAATTTACTATAAAAATTTTGGTTGCATTTCGGTATAAAGTAAAATTACGCTAGCTTTAAATTTTGGTGTCAGTCACAAGTTTACACGAACAACATTATTGTAGTCTTCTGAGGCAGAAAAAAAATACAAATCTAACAAAGATGAGCAAACAATTTCTTTTACTGAATAGGTAATCTAGAGATTAATATTTTAATACTTTATTAGTAGAACTTGTAGCCCAATAATGATAATCTAATTCGCATGCTGCCACTCAAAAATATGGCAGATTGAAAACAATCATTGCTCAGTTGTCTACGCGGCAGAGAGAAGTGCGAACGTTTCCGTCGCGCCATACGCCGCAACGGTGCCGCAAAACGATGCGGCGTCGCACTCACCGTGTGGTCACTATTCCGGCGAGATGACCCGCGGTGCGGCGCCGCACCGCATCGTGAGGCAAGGCTTTTTTATGCTGTACTCGGAGACGTAAAAGTAAATCAATCTAGGTACACTAATGAGCACACATCTCCAAGTACAGCAATTAGTCTAAGTAAAAAAATAAGAGAAATAAAACATCACCAGTATAGGTTGTTTGTTTTATATAAAAGCAGTCCTAATTTCTAAAATACTATAATAATAAATTCAATATTGATTTTCTATCTTCAAAAAATACATTGAAATATGTAGACATAAATCATAAGCTAGGTACACAAGTTTTCTTCAGGGGTGGCTTACTTATGTGAAAATCAATGGCTAGCAAGACTTGCAGAGAGAAATAGGTCTGGCACACAAGCCACTAATAATAATTTGTGTTATGATTCCCGAAGAACCCACTTGATGATAGAATAAATGATTTTCAGTATTAAATAGGAACACAAGCTTTTATTGAGTCTTTTGACAGATTTTATGACCACCATAGTTCTTGATATCCTAGTCCTAACTAGTATTATAAATGCGAAAGTGTATTTGTTTGTTACGCTTTCATGCTAACATGGCTGTACAGATTAAGATGAAATTTGACAAATTGTTAAACCATGACCTGGAATAAACGTAGGATACTATTTATCCCGAAATTCCCACGAGATCGAGACTTACGCGGGGTAAACCGCGGGGCGCAGCTAGTCAGTCTATAAACCGAACTCTCATATTCTCAACAGCTGGAATATTAGGCGGTATTAGACTCCTGCCAGCATAGAGCTTGTTGGAAGGATCATGATGTTTCCTTATATGCTGCTTCAAAAAGTTAGGTGTGAAGAATTTGCGAGAGCAAATCTCACACATAAGGGTAGGACCAACATGTTTGAACTTTATATGCTCAGCCCTAGCTGAGGCATTCACAAACTTCTCATCACAGAATGTGCAACTATATGGCTTGTCCCCTGTGTGTCTCCTAGTATGGTACAACAATGCCTCTTTGGACACAAACAGTCTACTACACAGGTCACACTTGAAATTCTTTTCACCAGTGTGCTTTACCATGTGTACCTTCAAGTAACTAGGAGCAGTGAACTGCTTATTACAATATTTACAAGTATGTGGCTTTGCATTACCATGAACAAATCTATTGTGGACCCGTAAACCTCCTGGAGTACTGTAGCCCTTTCCACATTTGTCACAAAAATATGTCTTCTCAATTTTACTTCTTATTGGATGTGGATCTAACAAGTCTTCCAGACATAACTTGACATGTTTTAAGAAGAATCCTTTAGTGTTGTAACTTTTGCCACACTTTGGACATTCACTTTTGGAGATATGTTTTTGTTCATGGATTTGCAGCTTATCTATACTTTTGAAAGACTTGCCACAGTCCTTACATACAAACACTCCATGGGCTTTATCCTGATGTTGTTTCAAGCTTTCCTCCGTGCATCTAAATTGATTGCATTCTGGACATTCATACTTATGCTGACTGTCTTCATGGGCGGCCAGTACACTCTCATCACTTACATTATCATAGCATTTCTCACATGTGAGTATAGCATGAGTTGATACATTATGTACTCTGAGCTCCATTATGTCTTCAAATTGTTCATTGCATTTAGTACATTGAAAAATATTAGTTGCTTGAGCTTTCTTCTTTGCTTCATTGTTAACCAAAATAAGTTGAGACTCATGTTCACTGACTGATAAGTACAGAGTATGATCTGCACTTGTGGTGTCAATATCAACAGTCAGCGTGTTTGAGAGATTATTAAAGACATTATTTAGTACATTGGTTGATTTTTCACATGAGTTTAGGAACTTTAGTGATTCAAGTGCTTTGTCTACACACGGCATACACACTGCATCAATCCCAGCAATCTCTTCGCAGATCTGAAAATGGTATTGTTTAGTTTTAGTGTGACACTACAAAAAAAGGATTTCGTTAGTTAGCATATGGATAGAATAAAGAATTCTAATTATTTAGAGGTAATAAGGTACCTATCGTATTGTTATATCCCTTCCATGCATGAATGATAACCTAATAATATGTAACTTACTTCAGCCCCTAACAGTTTCGTTAGTATTTCAGAAAGCGCTTGATAAATCCCACTCGAGGAGTCCAACGACACTGAGTCATGAAAACGAACGTAATGTTCCTGTATATCCTTCAGGCATAACCTGCAATGGCTGTACCGATTTTCGCTCAGTACGTTAGACACAAGCACATTTAATTCTGACTCCTCAATCATTTTTGCGAACAAATCTACAACAACAGCGTCAAATTGTTTGTTGAAACTAAACAAAGTGCGCGCGCTTAAAAATTTTTCGTTCAAGAACCTCCGTCCCACGTAGGATCAAGCGTCGCCATGAAACAAAATGGCGCCCTTAAAGAAGACTTTATTCAGAAATTCACTCAGCATTTTTTCGTAGGTTGCCTTGGTTTGTTTTAGCGATAATATTAATTAATTTTGTTTTAAAATGTTCTCCCTTTTCTTGAAAAACGTTCACATGGTAAATATTTTTGTTTAGCGCTAAGAAAGGTCGAATACATTGATTGTAATTTTTAACACTTGCAACTTTAAAATTCAAGGGAGAATATCATTTTGTTGAATTTTGGACTCCATAGAAAAAATGTACTTGGGTCCACTCATAAATGACGCTCCCCATTATAGTTTGCGTAAAATGCGATACGTATTGGGGCGCATCATTTCAGAGTGCTACTCGGTTAACGTAGGCATACATCAAGTCGAAACCAGCAACCAGCAAGCAGTCGAAAGAAACCGTTGAGAGAAATCGAAAATCTCTTTGGACGTTTCTTCACGTTTAAGTCATTTAATGCCGGCTCCATATGCTTTAACAGAGTTGAAAACCAACTCGAGGATGATCTTCCTGACTGAAAAACTTCAGAAATGTTAATTCTAGCACTGCTCACGTATTCTCCCTTAAACGGATGATAGATGTACGCGTACTCGGCTCGCCGTCTGTGACACACGTGAAGCTTGCTCAAAATTTCATTGTCAAATTGGCTCACGGCTCGCGGCGATGACAGACGGGCAAGTAAGCTCGCCGAGCCATAAGTACGCGTACTTGCTCGCACGTCTACAACCCCTATAAAAGGGGTGTCCACGATCCAATTTGACAGTGAAATTTTGAGCAAGCTTCACGTGTGTCACCGACGGGACGGCGAGCCGAATAAGGTCGCGAACTTAAAGACCGCGTACTTTGTGTAGGTACGCACGTCTATCACCCACTTAAGGGGGATGCGCTAGGGTGGCCCGCGAAATTCAAATTTTCTTACGTTTTTTGCAATTTGCAGGTCACTATCAGGTTGTATATTGATCTAAATATTATTAGCGCTGAAATTATTAGTGCTTGAAAGTGCCAAATGTCATGATTTCATGAAATAGTCATTCAATACACTTTCATGAGCTTAGAGAGTTGTATTGCTGATTTAAATGTTTATAATTCTGTAAATCCATATTTGTTACGAGCGCTAATAATATTTAGATCAACATACAACTTGATACTGAACTGCAAATTGCAAAAAACGTAAGAAAATTTGACTTTCGCGGGCTACCCTAGCGCATCAACCTTAAGACGCTAGGTAGTAGAGACATCTGAAGTGAGCAAGTGGCAGTTGTTATGCTCATTGATTTTGATGATTCTTTTTTTGTTTTGTAGGTCATACTCCAGTCAGAGGTGGGCCCATTGCGTAGTTTTTGAGTCAGTTAGTTATTATATGAGTTACGAACTTTCTGGGCAATTGGGCAGTACATCAAAGAAATTTTGGAATCTAAGAATTAAGTATATACTTAATTTATGAATCTATAATTTGGTTTTATGGGGATTTTAAAAGAATCTTAGGGGAAAGTTTTGGTAGGGGTTGGCAGCACTGGAACGCCCAGCAGCCTTGGTCATTCATATTTCATAGACTAGACTAGCCTGTTGCCAAGCCAAAGAAGAAAAAAAAAACTCTAAGTAGTCTGTGTCAACCTCTCTTGAGTATGAAAATCTGTTTGTGATTCTGTGACTGTGACTTTCTTTCCGTGCCTAGTATATAATTATAGTAGTCTATGTTTCCGTGGCTGTGGACGCCACCAACGGCAACTCGATAGTTTTGTTTTCAACAATTCAACAAAACCAACCAAAAAAAAAACCTAATTCGGCGAGCGTATACTTACTATAATCTTTAAAATGCCAATTTTAAGTTTTATACTTCGTGATGTTTTGTCGGATACTTCGGACTGTTGTTTCTTGTGTTTTAATACAATAAGTGAAATTGAAATTCCTTTTAATATTGAAGACGAGGTTTCTCTGGACATTGATATTGAAACGACTGAAGTATTGTATGAGATAATAAATACTGTATTAGGAGATAAGGTGAGGAACTAAATTATGACTATATACCTAAACTGCATAGGTTGGTATAGCCCTGTCTTGCACAAGTCCAACTTTCCTTCATTTAGATCCCAAGTCGTTAACAATATTTTTAACTAATTACTTTTATGTTTCAGGTCTTGGACAGCATTTCTGCACACAATATGATTTGTCAGAAGTGTACAGGAGCTGTTATAAATTGTTATAAGTTCATTCAACAATGTAGACAAAATATAGAGCAGTTGCACTGTACAATTGATTCCCTACAGAAACACGCCCAAAATATAAATTCAAGAAATGATTACAAGTCATTATTTTTTGCTTTGGACACTATTAACTATAATGTGGAATCGTATTATGATAAATACCAAACCATCAATGATCAAACTCTATTATTTAAGAGATTTCAAAGAATATACAATGATTCCCAACAATTTTATATTGATACAATGTCAAATGATGATGTGGAGTCAAACAACAGTCCTGAAAATAAAAACTGTGCTGTGAAAAGAAGAAAACGAAGTAGTAAATATACAACTATTGAACTTGTTGACATAGTTCATGATAAAGAAGACCTAAATAATCTAAAATGTAAAAGATGCTTGAAATTGTATCCAACAGTCAAGAGTATGAAACAGCATTACATAAGAATGCATGCACCAAAAGATTTTAAATGCTCTCAGTGTCCAAAAATATTTTGGTCTCCATTAGTTCTGAAACAGCATTCAAAATATGCTCACAGTAAAGCAGTCTGCAGCCAATGCGGCAAAACATACAAAAACATTTATTCACTAAGAACACATGAAATAAGACACAGCAAGCTCCGCTTTGTTTGTCACTCATGCGGAAAGGTTTATAAGGGAAAGAGATCATTCAATAACCATATTGAGCAGGAGTTGTGTGGAAAGATAAAGTCAGAAGCAAAGCTGATCTGTGACTATTGTGGAAAGAAGTATACACAAAAAGTGAATTTAAGTGTTCACATCCGCATAGAACATGAAAATGGTAAAGCTGTGATATGTGACTGGTGTGGTAAGAAATTTAGTTGTATGAGCCGGTTAAAGGAGCATATTGTAAAACATACAAAACAGAAGGATTTTGAATGTGGACACTGTGGAGGAAAGTTTGCAACAAAGAGAACATTGCTGTATCATACAAGAAGGCATACGGGTGAAAAGCCATATAAATGTGAACTTTGTGAAAAGGCATTTTTGTCTTCTTCCCGTCGCTCTGAACATGTGAAGCAACGCCATACCCACACACAATCACGCGTAGAATGTGATATCTGCCATGTTAAATTAAAGGATAATTCAAGTTTAAAGCGTCACAAGAGAAAGTACCCACACAACAATGATGAAACTCTATTAAGTAAAATAAACCAAAGAATATACAGTGATTCCCAACAATTTTTTATTGATATTAATAATATGGAGTCAAACAAGTCAAAGAACAGTCCTGGTAATAAAAACTGTGCTGTGAAAAGGAGAAATCAAAGTAGTATGTTGCAATCTATTGAACTTGCTGACATAGTTCATGATAATGATGACCCAAATAATCTTGATATTAATAATATGGAGTCAAACAACAGTCCTGGTAATAAAAACTGTGCTGTGAAAAGAAGAAATCAAAGTAGTATGTTGCAATCTATTGAACTTGCTGACATAGTTCATGATAAAGATGACCCAAATAATCTTGATATTAATAATATGGAGTCAAACAACAGTCCTGGTAATAAAAACTGTGCTGTGAAAAGAAGAAACCAAAGTAGTATGTTGCAATCTATTGAACTTGCTGACATAGTTCAAGATAAAGATGACCGAAATAATCTAAAATGTAAAACATGCTTGAAATTTTATCCAACAGCCTCGAAAATGAAACAGCATTACATAAGAATGCATGCACCAAAAGATTTTAAATGCTCTCAGTGTCCAAAAAGTTTTGGGTCCTCATTCATTCTGAAACAGCATTCAAAAAACAGTCACAGTAGTGCGGTCTGCAGCCAATGTGGCAAAACATACACCAGCATTTATTCACTAAAACAACATGAAATGAGACACAGCAAGTTGCGCTTCGTTTGTCACTCATGTGGAAAGGTTTATAAGGGACAGATATCATTCAATAACCATATTGAGCAGAAATTGTGTGAAAAGATTAGAAAATCAAATGCAGAAGCAAAGCTATCCTGTGATTATTGTGGAAAAAAGTATGCACAAAAATCAGCTTTAAGTCTTCACATCCACATAGAACATGAAAATGGTAAAGCTGTGGTATGTGACTGGTGTGGTAAGAAATTTAGTTGTATGAGCCGGTTAAAGGACCATATTTTAAAACATACAAAACAGAAGGATTTTGAATGTGAACAGTGTGGAGGAAAGTTTGTAACAAAGACATCATTACTGTATCATACAAGAACACATACAGGTGAAAAGCCATATAAATGTGAACTTTGTGAAAAGGCATTTTTGTCTGCTTCCCGTCGCTCTGAACATGTGAAGCGACACCATAACCACACACAATCTCAATTAGAATGTGATATCTGCCATGTTAAATTAAAGAATTCAAGTTTAAATCGACACAGGAGAAAACATTTTGATGTTAGAAGTAGATTATATTGTAACCCTCCAGCTTCAGTTGTTTGATCATCAATTAATGTAAATATAAGTGTATATATATACCCATTCATTTTAGTTCATTTATTATAATCAACTATAAAATTTACTTAAAATATTGTTCATCCATTTAGTTTAAATAATCCTTACTGAAAATAAATAGTTAAAGACTAAAACCAGTAATGTCTTATTTTAGACCAAAATCTTTATTCACATAGGTCATAGAGGGTCACCAGTACCAGCCTGATTCCAAGCCAACCAGTTTCTTCTTCGCCACCATTTTGGCGATTAGCTTCCTGAACAGGTCACTTGCGTTGTCAACCACAGCAAATACACCAAAATCCATAGTACTCATTGGAACTGGGGAAACTTTAAAAAAATTGTTCATTGTGGTGGTATAAAGTATCTCTACATTTCTACAACATATCTCTAGGGGTGTACTAATAAGATTATCAATAAAAAGTTAAAAAGAATACTTATTCTTACATGGATAGGATACATACAACAAATAACGAAACTATGTACAACTATTTTAAGAAATACAAGGAATTATAGAAATGTAACGTAGGAATAGGTACATCATGCATGGATAGGGGCCAGTTCCCACTTCCACCACTTCGTTGGAAGACGGGGAAACTGGTCCTCATAAAGAAGCCGGGGCGCCCTGCGGACTCTCCGTCAACTTATCGGCCCATCGTGCTGCTCGACGACGTGGGCAAGCTCTTTGAAAGAGTAATTGCAAACCGCCTCGTCGGGCGGTTGGTGCGGGTGGGGCCGGATTTGGCGGAGAGCCAGTTTGGTTACCGCAGAGGGCGCTCTACGGTGGACGCCATCATGCGCGTACGGGCCCTCACGACGGGGGATGCTGTGGCCCGGGGTGGGGTCGTCTTGGCGGTGTCACTAGACATCGCCAATGCCTTCAACACCCTGCCCTGGAGTTGCATAAGGATGAAAGAAGGATGCCCTCTGTCGTGTGGTCGAGGCCTATTTGACGGACAGGGCCGTCATCTACCCTGGTCACCAGGGAGCGTGGAACCGGCGAGAGATGTCGTGCGGTGTCCCGCAGGGATCGGTCCTAGGGCCGCATCTGTGGGACATCGGATACGACTGGGTGCTACGCGCCGACCTCCCTAGCGGCGTCAGCGTGGTTTGCTACGCTGACGACACGCTGGTCCTGGCGCAAGGGAGGTCGCACCAGGCGGCGGCCAAACTCGCGACACGCGGGGTTGCGACAATCGTCGAGAGAATCCGGCAATTGGGACTCAAGGTGGCCTTGCACAAGTCCGAGGTCATGTGTTTTCATGGCCCTCGGAACGCGCCACTGTCGGGTTCCCAAATCAAGGTAGGAGGGGTTCACATCGACGTCGAGTCGACGATGAAGTATCTAGGACTCGTCCTCGACAGCCGGTGGAACTTCGTGGAGCAGTTCCGTCGTTTGGCTCCCAGGCTGGACCGGGCCGGGGCCGCCTTGGGGCGGCTCCTGCCCAATCTTGGGGGGCCAAACGCCTCCTGCCGGAGGCTCTACGCGGGGGTCGTGCGGTCCATGGCCCTTTACGGGGCACCGGTGTGGGCGCGTTCCATTAGGCTGCGGCCAGTCCGCCGGTTGAACGCGTCCCAAAGGGTCATGGCCATTCGGTTGGCCCGGGGATACCGCACGGTCTCTCGTGAGGCGGCGAGCCTCCTTGCCGGATTACCGCCATGGGATCTGGAGGCGAAGGTCCTCGCGCACATCTGGGAGTGGCGCGAGGAGATGAAGCGCCGGGGCGTAACTCCGCTGCCGCGAGAAATTGCGGCACAGCGGACAGAGCTCCGGCAGGATCTCATGGCGGCATGGAGAGTGCGATTGTCGCAACCCAGTGCTGGGCACGCCACAATTGCGGCGATAAGTCCCCTCTTTGAGGAGTGGCGGGAGAGGCACCACGTCGTCCTCACCTTCCGCCTGACGCAGGTCCTCACCGGACATGGCAGCTTCGGGAGATACCTGTGTAGGATTAGGCGGGAGGAAACGCCCGGGTGTCACCACTGTGCGGATCGTCCGGAGGACACGGTGGAGCATACGGTGGAGGTGTGCCCTGCTTGGGCGGAGAACCGCCGTGTCCTCGTGGGGGCGATTGGCGGCATTGACCTCTCGCGTCCGGCCCTGGTCCAGGCCATGGTACGGAGCGAGAGGGCATGGGAGGCGGTCACCTCCTTCTGCGAAGCAGTGATGCTCGCGAAGGAGGAGGCGGAACGCGTGAGGGAGAGGCAAGGCCTGCGCCCTCACGCCCCTAACCGCCGCCGCTGGAGACACCCTGGGCGTCGGGAATCCCAGGCGGATTCCCGGCCACCATAGGCGCGGGCTTGCGGACGGCGAGCAATGGGTAGCTCGCCGTCCGATTCGGACCAGGCCCGGGTCGATGGCGCGTCGTGTTCCACGCGCGCCTCAAAGAGATGTCAACACACCTGAAGTGGTCCGTTAGGACCGATGCCTGCCAGGGTTGCGGGTTAGTCCGAAAGGGATACCGGGACCCTGGCAACAGGCAACTGCAGGAACACGGGTGGGTTTTAGTCAGTAAGAGTCTGACACACCCTTCCGCTCCGCCCAGAGCGGGAGAATCATTTGATAATTTCCCACCAAAAAAAAAAAAAGGAATAGGTACACATTACGCATAGATATAGTAAAAAAGAAAGTAGGTAAGAGTCTAGGGAGTTCTCAAAATCATTGACTATTGTACCTAACTGTTTTAACTTTACTAAATAGTAACCGGTGCAGTGTTAAAAGTACATATTCAATGTAGGTATAATAATAACCATGGGTCCTGTGTTTGATTGCACTTCTTTTCGTACTGCTTTTGCTGCATTCAAACTCCGTGATGTTGAACTAAAAAGATACGTAAAATACTTTACTCGTTTACTTGTTATAAATAATGTTATTACGTACCTATTTAATTTGAAAATGAAATAAAAGTTCGACTTTGCATACCGTGAACATAACTACTAGGATTATTATAAATTTGCACCAAATAGCCATTTCATTTAATATTTTTTAGCAAAATAGTGTCCAAAACAATAGTAAAAATAATGTCATTTTTTACTTCAAGTATTTAAAAGTCGCGCTGTTGCGCAAACATTATAATTACATTCTCTGTGGCAAACATTTTGTTGGTCACACAGATAAATAACCGAGCGTTTGCACTGGCGAAACATTACAACAAAACATGTTATCTCTAGTTCCTGTCAAAAATTGTATGGAACATTGACAGAAGATAGAGATTTCAACATGTTTTGTCGCATATGTTTCGCCAGTGCAAACGCACGGTAACAATATCGCAATCAAGAATAGAATTTATACTCTTTGAACGCAGATTACGTAAATTATCTTATTACTGACTCTAAAGTGGGTGATAGACGTGCGTACTTAAAGTAGGCACGCGGACTTTAAGTTCGCGACCTTAATCGGCTCGCCGCGCCGTCGGCGTCGGTGACACACGTGAAGCTTGCTCAAATTTTATTGACAAATTGGCTCGCGGTGATGGCAGACGGGCGAGTAAGCTCGCCCGTCTGTCATAGCAGTATTATATAGTGCTCTGTGTCGCCGAGCCTTAAAGTACGCATACTTGCTCGCACGTCTATCACCCCTTTCATGATGTTAGAAGATTGTAGAATGAATTCGAAAAAATTATAAAAAATACTATGGTTCTCAATATTTTGTAGTCAATCAATCTGCATAGCCTTTTCCTAACTATGTTGGGGTTGGCTGGCTGGGATCAACGCAACGGAATAACGTGCTTTTCGAGGCACGGAGGCGGAGGAGTCTCGTTATGTAAAGATGGTCACACATCTACGGAGCAACCCTGGCAAGCGTAGCTGATGGATCTCATGGATCGACCCGTGCGGCTGTTATTACTTAGCCACGAGCGATTTTTTAGTAAGAACAAATGAGTGAACATTTGTTTCAGAAAGTTGGAGCCATAACAAAACGCAATATTGAAGTCTTCCGATCCGAACCAATAGATGGAGCACTTTTGATTGACAAGCCTTCCGATTGGTTGGCAGGCAGAGTGCATCTCTTTCTTTTTCGACAGCAAGCAAAATGGCCGCAGCTCATTGTGATACGACAGACGTGTTGGAAATTTTGCGTGATGTCGTGTGATAACCCTCGTAAATAAACAATATTGTTCAAGTGCCGCGTCCCCGTATAGTGCTCAGTGTTGGTGCATGCTGTTTTCACCTAAGTGATCACGTTGTGTTTAAACATCCATATAATAAGGTGTTTTGTCTGTGTTTTGTGCCTTGTTTTCGTCAATAAACTTACCCCGACATTTGTTTTGGATTTATGTTCACTTGAATACGGTAAGTCTACTGCCTGCATACAAGATTATCGATAAAACTTAGTTTGTAACAGTTTATGATGTGTGTAAATAGTTTTAATTTCATAAAGTTTTGACAGTATTTTGTCTCGTTTGTTTTTATAGTTTCATTGGCAAGCGCGATAGAGACAGTGGGGTAATGGTATGCTAAAGTTAAGTCACTCCCTATCCCTTCGAAAGTGTGCCGCGTATTATTGTTTTGGTGGTGACCTATTACGAAATTGTGTGGTTTGTAGAGTGGCTTTGATGTCGGAGGTCGAACATGGCAAATAGAGACTGGCCCCTCTAAGATTAAATGTGACATAGGGTGCGTAGGCAGCGCATGGCGAGAGTGCGACAGTGACATCATATTCGCGTATTTTAAGAATAATAAATATGATATTTTCACTATCACACGTTTGCACTGTGTTTGGAGATACGGTGTGTACGTCACGAGCCGCGCCACTGGCCAGCCACAGCTACCCTCCTACAAATGAGCGTTGCTATCAAAGGACATGATATTACTCAGTAGTAACTCTATAATGTAGCCCAGACCAATGTAAGCTGCATGACAAATGCTGAAATGCTGGCCATTTAATAAACAAAAGCCTGGACACATTTTTGATTTTATATCTTTAATTTTGTGCGAGATGTGCCTATTTAGCTAAAGAAAAGATGGTAATTGTGGCTTATAAAAAGTTTAAAAACTTTTTCTCAGCTAACTATGTTGGCTTGAGTAGTGGAAAGCCCTAGAGTTTTGAATAGATAAGACATAGTTTATTATGCAGACTGAGAATCAAGCAAAGGCCTTTGCATTTCTGTAGATAAAATACTTATCATTGTTATTCAAACCTTCCAGCATAATTGAAATATAATAGAATGAAAGTAACATTTTTTATATATATGTATATTGAATTGGGTTTGCTCTTGAATTCGTCAACGAGTCTCTGGAATAGCTGTGACAGATACACAGAGTTAATAAAACATAATTTGTGTCTGCATGTGCAATAACATTATGTGGCAAACTCATAATAAGGTTGGGCAAACTGCCAACGAGCCTCCTTTGATGTTTGTATAATAATGAAGGAAAAGCATATTGAAGATTACATTGTTTTTTTAATACATGATAATGATAATACACAAATGCCTTTACACTTTAGTTTTGAAGACTTGCAAGCATTTTTGTAGAATTCCTTTTGTTTTTTTTTAATTAGTCTGGCATTACCAACCTTCACCACTGGTGCCAATTCTCTTGTACACCGAACTAAACTAACTAAACTATCACTAAAATTCCTTTTACTATGAGAAGCTTAGAGCTATTCTGCCAAAAAAATCTCTAAATTTAAAAATTATTAAACTAAAATCGAATTTGACAATCGCGACTACACTTGGTACCTACTTGTTTGCCTACCACGTGATTTTTTTTGAGCCGGAGAGGCGCGCAGTGTGGCCGTCTCGACATATTTTTATATGGATTTTTTCAGGAAGAAAACAAAAAAAAAAATTACTCACCTGTTGAGTATTACGGCTTTGCTGGCTTCAAAGGGGGTCAAAATTCATTATTTTTGCGATAGAACACACCATTTTCGAGATATATGCAAAAGAAAATAAAAAAAAGATACAGTACCGTTTTGCAACTGAATTCGAGGTGTTGGTTTGAATTATTTAGTTCATGACATCTAATTTTATTCCACACATTTTTAATCGTGATTAAAAATAGTCAGAGTTAGTTAGAGGATTTTAGATATAGAATAAAATTTTTGGTTAAAACATCAAATTCAGAATAGCATTTTCACTAAATTAAAACTCAGTGCCATCTTAGTGCTGTCAAAATAAACTATAGTTAAGTTGTGTCACTTTAGTCTCTTTTCAGAATGGGTAATCGTCGTTTGACAGGAATAAACAAAATGTTAGTGATTTTTAGTTTAGTTTAGAGAATTTGTGACAAGAGAATCGGCACCACTGTACTGTTAAAATATATGTAGAGGTACTTGTACCTCTACATATATAGCAGTACCCCTAATAATTAAAAATCTGACAAAACCAATAAGGTGATCAAAGTATTAATATTCACATTAATGAAATTATGGGACACTGGGGAAATTACATTACAATGATTGTATTGGAGAGAGAATGTAATTGATTAAGTGCAGAAGTATGTAAGGAAACATTGGCAAGCTGTGCAACATCATGAAGCAATGAACTTAACTGAATAACTTTATAGATATTGGTGCCGATTCTCTTGTCACAAATTCTCTAAACTAAACTAAAAATCACTAAAATTTAGTTTATTCCTGTCAAACGACGATTTCTGATTCTGAAAATAGACTAAACTGACACAACTTAACTATAATTTAGTTTGACAGCACTAAGATGGCACTGAGTTTTAATTTAGTGAAAATGCTATTCTGAATTTGAAAACTAACTCTGATTATTTTTAATCACGATTAAAAATGTGTGGAATAAAATTAGATGTCATGAACTAAAATTCAAACCGACGTGTCGGTTTGAATTGATTTTTTCGGTACTGTATCTTTTTTTTATTTTCTTTTGCTTATATCTCGAAAACGGTGTGTCCTATCGCAAAAATAATGAAAATTTTGACCCCCTTTGCAACCCCCAAACCCGTAATACTCTACATTTTGGTGATTTAATTTTTTGTTTTCTTCCAAAAAGTGAAAAATTCCATATAAAAATACGTCGAGACGGCCACATTGCGCGCCTCTCCGGCTCAAAAAAAATCACGTGGTAGGCAAATAAGTAGGTACCAAGTGGAATCGCGATTGTCAAATTCGATTTTAGTTCTGTCAAAATAATTTTTAAATTTAGAGATTTTTTTTGGCAGAATAGCTCTAAGATTGTCATAGTAAAAAGTAAGGAATTTTAGTGATAGTTTAGTTAGTTTAGTTCGGTGTACAAGAGAATCGGCACCACTATAAAATAAAATGTTCTGCTGAATTGTGGGTGTACTATAAATAAAGACTTCTGCTTTTTCTTCTTTTGCTGAGGCTACACTTCGCGTTATCGCGAACTTTTCTTCGTGCGCTCTCTCTCGCACACCCCTCGATGTCTCGCTGAGCAACAGAGAGCGCATGAAGAAAAGTTCGCGATAACGCGAAGTGTAGCCCCAGCATTACATGCTTTATGTTACAATAAAAATAGATTAAAATACTTTGCTCTATACGAAAGTATGACAATCAGTCTTACCAAAGGTAGAGTAGGGTATTCCCCAAATGTGTTGTGGAGGTCAAATAGGCAGTCGCTCCATATAAAATACTTGTATTCAACTGCATCTGGTTAGACTGGAAGCCTAACCAGATGCAGGAAACCAACACAAGGAAAAGGCTAGGCATTTGTATCAAGCTAAGTCATCACCAAGCTCAATACAAATGCCACAAACATTGTTTCATATTATAAAAAATTACCCGAGGAAGTGAAACGGCATTAATAGACACAAGACATTCAATGGACAGGCAATGCAATGGCAGACATGTAACATAACAATGTTACATGTCATCCATGATTGGGATCACTGCATTCAGGCGATGTGAATAAGTAAACAAACATCTTTAAAGCATCTCATCTAACAAGCAGTACATATTACTCAGTAATAGTAGCATGTTATTAATGTAAATTGTAATGGTACTTTTAAAAAGTACCACATTTAATTATTTATATAGAAAAACAGTTGAAATACAAATAAAAAACAAACATCCTCATTGCAAAACCACTTAAGTCCATAGTCCCTTGTAGGGCAACTGATTCCACATAAAAACTTATAATTTGCATGTAGAATTCCCTCCCTCCTTTTTAGTAACTAATAGCTGAATAGTTTGTTTATTTGAATGTGTTAATCTCTGGAAGTAACAGTCAGATTTGAAAAATTATTTTTTTCAAATCTGACTTGGTAGCCCTATTCTTGAGAAGGTTTATATGCTATTTAACATCTCGCTACGACCCTTAGAAACCGAGCAAGAAAAAAAGTCAGAAAGAACGTTAAGTGTAAACGAAGTAACGGGGGGGCGAGAGAGGGAGTTAAAAAAAATGTGCCTATTCTTTTAGTATATTGTGTTATCTTACTTACGACTTCTACGCGAACGAAGCCGCTGGCAGAAGCTAGTATAGACATAATTGCCCAGTGACTGCATGATATTGCAGCACAGAAAGATATGTATGACTGCCTCAAACAAAGGACAATTAAGTAGGTAGGTTATTAACTTAGTAGGTAGTTGTCTATCTTCCTAATCTATGACTTTGTACCTGAATACTACTGAAAATTTTTGTTCGAATGTGAGGTTTTGTAACACGGTATATTCTTAATTTTTAGGGTTCCGTAGCTCAAAAGGAAAAGAACGGAACCCTTATAATCTCACTTTTTTGTGCGTTTGTTTGTCAAGACCTTTTTTCTCAGGAACGCGTGGAGTTGAAATTGATATCAAGTACCTACTAAGGTCCCTTGGAGCTGTAAAAAAAATCAAGCTTCCAAGTCAAGGCAATAAAAAAATACGGCCATTCCATGCCGCATATTGATTGCCAACCGAGCTTGGAGATGGAAGTCGGAAACCTCAGGGCGGGAGTCCTACTTGCGCATGTCCGGTTTTTTTTAATTCTCTTAATATGTGTGTCGGACCCTGTGAGCACGCGCCGCATCTAGAAAGCGCTTTCATGATGACTTGGACGCCTGCAGGCCAAACAGCGTCACAGAGGTGGGAGTGAAAGCAATAGGAAAAGCCCTTTGACCAGCAGTGGAACAGTATAGGTGCTTAGGTTACTGAAGCTAGGTAGACTTCAGTTTATTCATCATTTACCTACTCTGCTCAATGACTTCGCCCTTTTCAGGCATGCCAAAATGTCTGTTCCTTTTTACACGACTGCCCAAAAAGGAGTGAAATCTTTTACAAATTCTCAAATGCTATTGTAAAGCAAAGCCGTAAAATGTGACAAATTCAGAAACCATGGCACCAAAAACGACCATGTAACAGTTTATGCACACCCATCAACAGATATTTTGGTTGCTATCTTCAAAAACATGATTTCTTTACCCTTGTTTAATAATGTCTTCCTAAAACATATACCAATTTACCAGCAAACAATAGCAACAAATTAAATGTGTTATAAAACAGTTAACTGCCTCCACTCTTAGAGAAACCAGTTTCCGTAGTATATGCCCTTCACGGCTGATACACACGCGCGCTTGTGTGCGCGAGAGTCCTTAGACTGTGCATTGTGTGAATTATGGACTCAATTAGAACGTAAGTAGTCTACGAGGCGCTTTCGTAGCCCAACGAGAGAATACTATGTTACATTACGACATAACAATGAACTCGCCTTTCTATATCGCCACAACTGCAGTTTGCCAAAAGACTAGATATTCTCACCACCACTACCTTTTCGAGGGTAGAAACTAAGGCTGTTATGCAAAAGTTGGCAGTGGCGGTCAATCGCCAAATCCTTGCCAAAACCAATCCTGGAAACAGGCATAGCTGACTTCAATTGCATGCCTGTGCCAGAATAACTGAAGCATCCCGCAGTTATTTGTATTGAAGACGTCCTGTAACAGTAGAATATTTGATAAATGCTCCGGGGAATTGTATATTGTGAAATATCTTAACTATTACCGCATTGAATGCTCTCGGGTCCTGCTGTTGAATCAACACTCGAATAGTGAAGTGTCGTTTTTGAACGAAGTAAGCAAGATTCCATGGAATACTAATAAACGCAATCGTATCATATCTTGTAAACTGTTTTTTTAAATCAATGAATCAGCACTAACTGACGCATTTTAATATATTTATAAAAGGACCCTTTTTACGCCTTTCTTGGCTCCGTATCTACGGCAAGAAATAAAGGGGTACTCAATTCTCGTCTGGCGCACGTGCACCATAAAACGATGGTGTATAGATTACACTAAAGTACGCACTAAAACTATAGTTTTAAACGATGGAAATAAAAATTGTATGACGTAAGTTCATTGAAGCATGGTGCAGAATTCACATGATGATGGGGGAACATTCTTACCTACGCGAGCCTAATTGTTTTAATTGTCGTTACCTAACTGCATCTCATTAAATTGTTTCGGCAATACTATTAAAGCTCTCTTTCTTTTGTGCTTAATTCCGGCCTCGGCAAAGGTCCGTTTTCCGACTCAATTAAGTCTACTTAACTCTTTTCGACATCCTCAATCAAGAGTTCATTGGCTCTTTTATTCTTCACTGCATCCAGTTAGTCCTTCCTGGGGGATTTGCATTTTTAAAATACCTTCCTTCCTTCGGTAAACTTTTTTAGAAAGGTTATATTATAACTCTTAACACTAGAGCTCTTTATAAATCAGCTCCTAGATACAGTAAAGGCAAATATCTTGTGAATAGTTGACGTCATCAAGTTAATGACTGGTAATTGAGAAGGCGAAGTACAGCGTCTAATATGCAGTTACATGGAAACTAGGATTTAGAGACAACGTAAATGTTGATACAGTACCTAACCAACAATGTCTCTTGAATTATAGATAAGTGCTTTTAACTTACTAAATTGTCAAAAAGGGAACTTAGTAGAGTTTTGTAGAGATTACTAAACGAAAGGATAGTGTATAAGAAGAAGATAATATGCTGCATTGACCTCAAATAAATGAAGGTGATGATGATGACATGAAAACAGCGATTACTCCAAATAATCAATTACCGAAACAAACAATCGGAATTCGGATCCAGGGATTCACATAATTTTTCTTCTTTCTTCTTCTTAAGAAAAAGCTTCATAACACGAGTTAGTGTCAGAATATCATCCATAACAAACGAGTCTAACATAGTCGTGAAGGAAGTACAGCATGCTCACAGCCAGTTAACAAGTTCACAGTCACCCTCGCTTCTATACGCAGCGTTCATTGTTGTTTGTTTGTGCCCAAGCGCCGATGAATGAAATCGGACACTCGCGCCGGCGCACGCACTCGGACATAATTGTCGGATTGTGAGGGCTGCCACCGTGATACAGCGTTTATTGGTGCTTTGTTATCAAGTACTTCGAAATCGGAACAGAGTCCTCAACATGATTCTAATTCTCGCGTATAAAAATAAAATGTCTAACCCTAATTCCCATTTAACATTTCGTCACGGTTGTCATCAGAACATTTTTTATATTTCCAACATTATAAACGATGTTGGCACCTAAATATGTTTGGAAGGGAAGTAAAAAATTATATGATTTTTAATGAGAAAATATTTCATTGAGAATGCTAAAAGGTCAGCGCGACCTCCTTTGAATTTCGTTACAAAACTACAACATACGTAATTTTGTATCATTGCTAGAAATCTATGCAAGCGCAAGAAGAATGGAGCGCACATTCACTAAATAAATTTCCAGTAACCGGCGTTAAATGCTTGAAAGCGTTCAATAGACATCGATTCGTCGTTAAATTCGTATGGATGGTCTTTGTAGTCGTGGTTGTAAAATGTTGTACAAACATACTAATTATCGCTCGAGACCAATCGGGTTTACGGCTTGAGGTAGCCGAAGCACCCGAGTTCTGATACCTTGACGAGGTATTGGAAACTGTTTGAACATAGAATTGTATGATTACTAGTTACATACGTGCACGACACGCCTGAATTGCCCAAGGGTGTTTTATCTGACACCGTGCTGTTGACGGTTTCAAATGTCAGTACTAGGCTTCAAAAGATGGTTAGTTCTCATTTACCGGCCACAACTTAATTTGTCAACCCAATTATTCGCCATCTCAACTGACAGTCGAAAGTTGGTTATTATAACAAAGAAACGATGAATAGGTACTGTAAAAGATGCCTAGAATAGGAGATTGAGATGACGCTAATAGAGATGTATGGAAGAAGAAGATGTGTTGCGCAGGCTCCAAATAAATTGGGATAAGAGCAGGAGAACGATGATCTCAAATATGTTACTAAACCAATTAGTCGCTATTATCCAAGCTAGGACTCGAAAGATATATAGTCCTGCAACCGGTCTTGCGCCTATCAAGTATCAGGCATGTGAGGTTATTAGTATTTTGATTAAAGATTTCGGATCACAAGACCATCAAAAAGGGCTCAATGATGTCGCGAAGTCGTTAACCTTTTTATATTGCACGGCACGGCTGACGTAATTTTTTGTCGTCCATTAAGGTCGTTAGCCTCGCTGAATTATTGCAAAAAATACAAGGCGTTACATTACTTGTTTTAAATCAAGAAGTTCCGTTATAGAGAGTTCTGGATCAACTGTCCAGCACAGTGACTTCCACGGAATCCATAGTTTTGATTTACAAACGGTTATTCATAGAACTTCTCTGAGACTATAATTCCGCTTTGCAATATCTTTGCATACTTTGTTACGTTTACATTCATCATATGATTTGTAAACATTTTGATTTTAGAAATGTTATGCAAGTTATCATTTTACATTGTGATGTTTGTTTAAAAGTATGTGTGCCGGCTGTCGGGCAAAAAAATAGGTACCTGGCTTACGTCATAGGGTAGACGGTGTTCCAGTTTAGTACTAACTGAACATTCCTTACATTTTTCAGGTGGGAGAGAAGCATCTGAGAAGCATCTCCATAATGACATTCTTCTCAGGTCCACTAATAATTAATAACACCAATGAACTGATGGGTTCAAGTGATGATGAATAATAAGAATATAACTTGATTAAGTACTGTTCCATAGATTTCGCTATTCTAATTAACGAATGCCAATTTTACGAGATGGATTTTGATCGTTTTGTTGTGATCATTAGCCTTATTTCTACATTATTCAACTTTGGCTACCTATTATTTAAATGCTCCTTGTTATTCTCAAACTGTATTGCTATACTATTATACTTCTGTTTAATTACTGTATTTCGTTTCGGGCGTTTGTTATTGTTAAATCATGAAAACAAGCCCTAAAAACGCGGCAAAATTGTAAACATTAGTAGCGTGTTCAAAATAGTTTTTGTTTCGAACCAAGAACGGAAAGAAACGCTTTGACCGTCATTTGGTTCCGAGTTATGTTCAGGTAGGACCAACCACCACGACATAGCGAAGGCCGAAGGCTATAAGAGTAGGGAAAAGCCAAAGATATTATGAACGGATTGTAATAAAGATGATATGGTTGAAAATGGAGGGAATTTTAAACTGAGATGACGGCTGTTAGAGATGAATGGAAGAAGAAGAGAGTCTGCCACCCCAAATCAATTGGAATACGGGCAGGAAGATGATGATGGTGATGCATTTGAATAAGCAAATTAATTGCGAAAGCAAATGAATTGACTCCTTCAGTAAGAACTTGCCCTTAGTAGCTTTAAATAGAGAGAAGTGGAAACAGAGTACAGGCCTTTGACCTGGAGTGGGACATCACAGGCTTTTAATAATTTATTAAATGAATTGACTGATGCATTGCTTGCTCATTACGACAACAGACATGATCTCACTCATAATAACAATCTGAGACAGACAGAGACAGTAGAAAGGAATACACAGTAGTTACATATCACATAATGATATTTAGCCAACAGGTACAAGTAGTAACGAATAGTAAACAAATGTCGTGATGCA
Source organism: Lithophane semibrunnea (assembly GCA_947363905.1). NCBI lineage: Eukaryota > Metazoa > Arthropoda > Insecta > Lepidoptera > Noctuidae > Lithophane > Lithophane semibrunnea. The sequence goes on along the minus strand of OX376212.1, from coordinate 1,163,038 downwards.
CAAACCGGTCGCGATGAGCTAAGCACTGAGATTCAATTCTGACGCAAGGAGGCATTTGATACTCTGATGTATTGCCAAAGCCGACCTTCGGCTGCGTTGTCGCATTTATCATGTTTTTTTATGTGTATCAGAAAATATAGTTTTTGTTTCAGTTTGTTTATGTTTTGTATTGAATAAATAAAGAAATGGTCTTGAATTGCTGTTTACGCCTAGAGATCTTAAATTGGCAATGACGCTGCCGTTTAGGAATCAGTGTATTTCTTGTTGTTATATATAAAATATAAGAAATCTGCTCCATTTTATCGATCAAGATTGCTTTTCCTTTCAGTTTAAATCTGAGTTTATGCCGTTTGTCACAACCATAGAAATACTTTCTTATATCTATGGTCACAACAGACATCTGCCAATATCCCTTCTGTATTGCCAAGATAGGTAGGATCGTAGCTGCCTACCCCATGGGAAAAAGGTATGTAATGCTCAGACAATTAACTTATTCCTAGATGGTTTGAAATTGCATAATTTCAATCTCTTTCTTCGCTCGTGAAGTTCAATGTTGTGATGAACTGTTTTTTTTGCTGCTATCCACACTTCTCACGCTGCTGTACGCACCTGTTGCAAAAATCCAAATCGGAAAAATAATAAGGAAACATTTTGGACGAGACCCCCTCTCGTCCAAAATTACTAGAATCATCACGCAATGGAGCGTGCTGCAGTTTCCATGAAAAACACACAGTTAATTACGATTCTCGCCTCTCCAATTAGGTTAGTTAAAACCTGCAAAAGGCAGCTCGCTTGCAAATTTTAATAATGTATCTGTTAAGGTCAACTTAATTGACATACATACCAAGAACCGTCCGAAAGCGATGCGTTTGTCTTTTAACATGTTTTTGTCGATTCGGGTCGATGCTTTCCGAAATTATAGGGGTACGAGTAGGTTGCGTTTTATTAATAGGCTTCTCTACCTGCCAATTTGCATACGGGTTTTCGAAAACGGTCTTCAGCTTGTATGTCTCATGTTGTGAGCTTTTGTATAGTTCTTTTAGGCTTTGAACTTTTGTTCCACGTGGTCTATAATTTACCGTCATCGTGATTTTCTTTCCCTTATCCCAATCTATACGAAGGGGGCGCAATATCTTTTTCTTCCACACTTCTCTATTAGTCATCATCTCATTATTCTCATTATCATGATCATCATCTCGGTAGTCACCCCTTTTAGCCAAAGTCCACTGTTTTTTTGGTCTTCCCCCATACTTAATTTACTATCCTTCTCCAATATTACTTTCTGTTGTTTTTAATTAGATTCTCTCCCGTACTTCTTTCTTCATTTAAAAACTGCCTGGCCGTCACAATATCTTACTTTTATATTAAAAATCTTGGAGGATAAATAAATAACGAAAACGATTGGCTACTGCAGCTGTGTAGTAATAGACTTGAGGAAAATCTTTGATTACGAGATTTTATTTATAAAAACATAGACACATGTGTGTTGTTACAATATGCGATTATTTCAATATTTAAAACTATAGAGTGCTAGCTGGTGTAATGTTTAGTACTATTACTATAAGCTGCTATATGAGTTGCTTTGGAGCAAAACCGCTGGTGTTGCCGTCATTCAGCGATTGACTTTGGAATTGTTCTGAGGAGACTCCTTGTAACCTTATTTAAGACTAGCTGTGCCCCGCGGTTTCACCCGCGTAAGTCTCGATCCCGTGGGAATATCGGGATAAAAAGTATCCTATGTGTTAATCCAGGTTATAAACTATCTGTTTGCCAAATTACATCCAAATCCATTCAGCCGTTTTTGCGTGATTGAGTAACAAACATCCAAACACACAAACTTTCACATTTATAATATTAGAAGGATTTCAGGGGATGACAAAGGGTAACAAAGATATTATCTCAAAAAGAGTATTGTATTGTATTTATTTATTTATTTGTTAACATAGGTAATGAAATACAGATCTTATGAATGATAACAGAGCGCTATGTTATGCCTGGAGGCGTACAAATATGGTGTGTAAATCTAGCTGAGTAGGTACTGCAAATTAAAATTTAATAAAAATATTTGAAAAATCATGCATAATTATGGTATTACATTAGAAAATAAATTGAACAATTACATACTTTAAAGAACTTCATTTATGTCAGACCTCCCTTAAATGAGGAATTATTAAATGTCAAAAAAAAATAATTAAAAAAAGCAAAAACCTATTTCAAAATAATTAAAATGTCAAATCCTCTCAATAATTGTAATTCTAAATTAATTCGTCATTTAAGTATTCGTCAATAGTATAATAACATTTATCAATTAAGAACAATTTCATTTTTTTCTTAAATTGTGTAAAGTTTAATTCCTTTACGGCGTCTGGAATTTTATTATAAATGCGTGGAGCCATACCCAGGACACTTTTTTTTACTAATGCTGTTTTACATTTATAATTATTCAATGAGTTTTTGTACTGACTACGAATTGGAACATTTCGTACCACAGCAATTTTTTCAAAAAGGTTGGGATTTGTTTTGACGAAGATACTAATTTCTAATATGTATATCGCCGGTAGCGTTAGTATTTTTAATGATTTGAAGTACGGTGCACAGCTGTCATCTGTTTTCAGACCACACATGGCTCTAATGCACCTTTTTTGTGCCTTGAATAGTAATCCCTTATCCGGGGAATTACCCCAAAAAATTATTCCGTATCGTAGAAGTGAGGCGACTAGACAGCGAATAGGCAACAAGTAACGCGTCTATATTTACTTTTCTAGCCAATTGAAAAAGTGCATAGGCAGATTTATTTATTTTTTTACATAACTGTTCTATATGAGCTTTCCAATTAAGTTTATTGTCAATATAGATACCCTAAAAACACACTTACTTTTACTTCTTCTATTTCGTTGCCATTGTAATTGACACAATTTTTTGGGATTTCATTTCTTTGGTGAAAATGCATTACTTTGGTTTTCTTGAGAGAAAATTTTATGTTCTCTTGTTCAATTTAGTGAAACTATAGTTAGTTGAAATATCTTTAGAAGTGCGCATTTTAATATATCAGAAGACAACACACTAACATTGCTGCAAATATACAACAGCGTGACGTTCATGCAGATTCGTGGATCACTGCTCCACGTTTATTTAGTTTTGCATGCTACTGAAGAAGGCAAGCTTCAAGTTAAAATGTATCATGGCAGCAAATAGCACACGAATATTACATAATTGTCCCGTATATGCTTAGTTATGAATATTAAATAAGTTAAGAGAAAGATTGAAATTATCTTACGAAATGCAAGATGGAGGGTGGTGGATGATGGCAAGCAAGAGAAGACACAATCTCAGACAGTAATGTCCTAAGAACGAACGCTCGATACTGGAACACGTAAAACTGTAATGAAACTAGAATATTTGCGCGAAAATACCTTACCCAATGTTAAAGCGCATTCAACAATTCAACTTCATGTTTGATTCTGTAATTCGCAAGAATACGCAAGCAAGCAGATACAACCAATATTTGGCGTGTCGGCATCTAGGAGTCATGTTTATTTATACCGTATTTGGCACAAAGATTGCAATACCTGGTACTGACAGGTTGATATGCCGCCTACGTGCACTATTAATTAACCAGTTCCCTTCAGCTCGCTCCGACAATTTGCACTAAACGATAACTGATACCCTCCATGTTTTCGTTCGTTATTGGGGAGATATGGTAATTGATATCCTAGAATAGTAATGTTACTGGATGGAACGTGTATGAACCGTGAAGTTTCTTGTCGGCTCTTTTCCATAAGAAACGACCAATTGGTACCGTGCATCTAGCTTCTGAGTTCTGACGTTCTATAAGTGACCATACAGGTACCTATGTGAAATAAAACATTTTCAATATGAATGTGAATCAAATGATGATGTTTACTGTTTCCTCATTCGTTTCCGCAATTAGAGTACTATAGCATTTCATCAGATCTAGAACAACGTTCTGAAAGAGGCAAAACCCTTGTGTTCGAGCAATCTTCTTCCATATCTGTTTGTTTGGGATGTCTTAAAGTTTTTTCTTAAAGAATACATGGATGGATTGTGTTAGGAATTATATGAAAGAAAAGGGAGGGAATGATAGCGTGACGGTTGACAGGGGAGAATGGAAGAAGAAAACGTGCTGCGCCGACCCCAAGTAGCAAGACCCCAAGGGCAGGAAGATGATGATACAATGATGAACGTTTTCTCTTAAAAAGCAATGCGGTTATTTATATTTCACAGGTATGTGTTTTTGTCTCGAAACATTTAACAATAGCTTAAGATCCTTTGCGTGGATAAGTAATAAACCTTAACGGCAGAGTTTTATTATCCATAACTCTCAAAAACTAATCGAAATCAGTGTCGTCCGTTCAAATATCTAGGTCCAAGGTCGTTCAGCAGACGTAAATTATTTATCGAGATCGTTCTCAATAACTAGGCAGGCTAACTTAAATAATTTTATGCATTAATCGCAGTATTCATGACTGAAAGGTTAGTTATTGAAGGCTGACGGCATCGATTTGAGTTTGCTGTATGTTCTTATGAGACAGAAATATAGTATGATTGTAGGATATGAATTTCTGAGCCATGTTGGATAGATTTGGTTGTTTGGCCTCGGTTTTCCTTTTCGTTTAATTCTTTTTACCTATTGTGGTATATTATGTGGTATATATATTCTTCTCCATACGAAACTACCTTTTGAAAGGGGCGACTAGAATCAACCCCATTTTAACCGACTTCAAAGAGGAGGAGGTTCTCAATTCGACTGTATGTTTTTTTTTGGTATATTTGTTAAGCGATTACTCCGCCAATAATGAATTGATTTAGAAGATTTTTTGTTTGGTAGGTCATGCTTCAGAGGTTGTCCCATATATATTTTTTTTAACTTTGCTTGCGTAGTTTTTGAGTTAGCTTCAATAATACGTATTTTTCCCACTTAGCCTATATGGATGATGTTTTATGTTCTACACTGTTATTTACGTCGTGTTTTTCGAATTTGTGTGAAGTAGGAACCACAACTAAAAAGTGAAAAATAGAAAAGTTTTTGTGTAAATTAAAATTTTGCCTATTTCAAAAAACTGATTTAACTTTGATTTTGGTTTTAAAGTGTAGTTTTGAGTAACTTCCTTACTTAGCTTAGACTTTGTATTTTAATGAATATTCTCAGCTGTCTTAGTATCATCGTATGGTTCCTATCATGAACTAGTAATCTCTTACTCAACCTAAAAACGCTTTAAGATTAGTAATAAAAATGTCAAAATGTTGGCAGAAGTAATATTCGCAGAGCAACCTGTGCGCAATCTATTTAGCATCAGCCTGAATCTCAGTTCCTATTTCTACATAAATTCTCAGCTTTGCCCTATTTTTTTTGTTCACTGTTATGTTGTTTTGGATTAAATGCGACTTCAAACAGACGTCTATCTATGTTATTTTATTATATTATAATTATTGTGTTCTATATTCGCGACACATTTTATGAAAATACCTTTAAATGTAGGTTAGACGTGGCGTTTGAAATGATACATTGAAAGATGTCTCTATTTGTCAGATTCCGGAGTGAAATTCTGCTTTTCACTTTCTCTGCCTAAATCTATATGTTGTTTTCCCACCTCGAGAACTTCCCGTAGGTGTCGAATGTAGCAAAAAGATTTCGGGATTATATCAGGAAAATAGTCAACAGCTATTCGTTTTTTAGCATGATGACTTACTGCTAAAGTCATATTAGAAATCTATATCATAGTGATAGAATCTTGTGATTTTCCTGGGTAGATGAGCTAATAACTTTTGTAAAGCTAGCAAACTCACAACAGTTTAGGTAACCCGGCTTTGAAGAACATCAGTCAGGTCCAGAAGCCTGTTGTTATAATAAAATCATCGACATACATCATTGAGAAACAGTCCTAAATCACGATCAATCAGAAGTCCAAAGCTCTGCAGCTCTGTAGTGGAAGCATAACGTCTGTTAATGATGATAAAGTGATCGCTGAATTCCTTACGACGCTCTAAAACCATAAATTAGTCGGCGCCGAAATGCTATCTCCGGGTAATTTATTTGAGAAAAATTCTACTTTTTGTGTTGCACTCCAAAATAACTCTTGACGGCATCCGTACTCTGATGGTATTTTGGACGCGAAATTTTGAGAATTGTCACGAATATAGAATTTAAATATAGTTAGGTTATATAAACTTAGTGCTCAAAATGTAAGCCTCAAGAATGTCGTTACAAAGTTGTAAGAAATTATTTTAAATCATTTTTGACATTTTAACTGTCTAAAACTTATTTGTTCGAATGATCAGAAAAGCTGTTATAGTTTGTAGTTATCTTATTGTTATGTGAATGATTTAGTTTGTATTAATAAGTAGATTATGGAGAAACCAAAAAAACTTAATAAGACTTGACTAAAGTGAGTGTATTTTTCAAACCTTGACGACCAATGTCCATTTCTTTTATTTCCGTTACCAAAACAAACAAATACATAAAAACTGATGTTATTTCTTATAAAGTGCCCACTGCCCAACCTAAATGGCAATATTAGGTCAAAAAGCAGACAGGTGGGTCGTCGACATCAAAGGGATTGCAGACAATTACACTAAGTGGGGTTACATGAAGGGCATCCCGTGGCTGCCAAGACATTACTATTGGACAAATTATTAGATGGGTTTCGACGAGTGTTTGACTACAAAGTTTCTTGTGCATATGAATTATAATATGTTCGTTCTGCGCAGGAGTATGCAAACTATTCTTGGAACGAACATCAATGTATCCTGAAGTGCAAGGTTCCCAGAAAATGTCCGTTGACTATTTTAGACAGATATGGCGCCATAAAGAGAAGGACAATAATCAGTTTAGCGTTACGATTATTTGAAGAAGTTACGACTTCTCCTAATCTCAAATCTGTCTTGGTTGTCTTCCAATTTCGTGATTTTACGACTACTGTGTCTTTGTAGAGTTTCCTGGTAAATGCAGTTTGGAAACCGCAATTTTTTTAAGTGCTGTTGATCTTTTCTCTTTGTAGCGGAGTTTGCACCTGCCACGTTTTCAAATGGCACTTGCCTAGTTTCGAAATAATCAATTATAATAGCTTTAGTTCTCCAAGTATCTCTATCTATGATCTCAATTGCAGGTGCAAAATCAATCATTACGTGTGTAATGGTTTAATTCCATACTTTTATTAACGTTTTTACGAGTTTCTTAGTAGATATAAAACAACAATTTGAGCAATTAATCGACCTATTTTAGCTGTTGATTAATTCAACGATTTTCTCAGTATTCCGATCTCGAGTTATTGAAACACTATCGTAAGTAACCCAGTTTCTTAGTAACTTGCACTAAGTAATATACGTCACTCGGTTTAGGAGTGTCCGGCTAGATAAGAAGTACGGATTAGTTAATAATCAGAGTGCTCATAAATTATAAATGGCGCGCCGATGAATAATTACTTTCATTGGATGTAGATCGCCGCCCGGCACGGCGTAGGGTAGTGTTAAGTATAGGGTTTATGCATATTTTTTCTGCATGGTTTTCCGTACCATCGCTTCATTTACTTACTACTCTGTGATAAGAAGAAGCAATTTGCAACTCTTATGACCGTTATCTCTAAGCTTGTTACTACGAATTACATTATCGTATTTGTCTATGTTGATGACATAATAATGTCACCAATTTGGTATTGTTTCTCTGACTTAGCGTCTGTGATATGCACAAGCTAATGACAAAACCTCGACGTAAACAAAATAAAGGAACATACCGTTTTCATGTCGGCTCATTAGTAGTCGCAAAGCTTATAATTTGTTTGACCTATTTCGTATTGTAGACCTTTTGCAACTATGCGAGTAGTTATCGCATACCGACTTGTTATTTAAGAGTAACTAACATTAAATTTTATTGACTTGTTGTAGTAAATAAACTGGTTATTGGTTAGCGGATTGGATATACCGTTTAGCTTTGATGATGAAACATTTTTTTGGCGTTGGAGAACTGGTTTTCGAAATTTTTGCGGTACTATTTTATGATGTAGCTGTTCTTTAAGATATCACTTTTCGTCTCGTGAAAGCACCTAGCGACTTGGATTATTGGACCAGGATAACTAAGATTATCTAGATGGAACTTACTCAATCAAATTGATCTCCTAAATATTCCAAACCGTAGTCTTTCAGCAAAATCAGTAGGTAAGTTGCCAAATTGTGAACTTAGAAACAGTTGATGTTTGTGCAAAAGAGTACACACACTTCCAGTACCATTAAGTGCATAAGACCTTGGCAGATAGACGTCGAATGCTACGATGAAAGAGTAAAGTGGCACTGTGTGTATGAGGCTTGCGACGTGTTATATTGCAAGCACGTGTCCAATAGGGCATGCTGCTCATAGCCTACGTCGCCCGAGACGTAATGCCACTCCGACCCCTACCTACGATCATTACAACAATTATCCGACAAACTAGAAACGCAGTAAACTACGCATAAACAAACATTCTGTTTGTCTAACCTCACCGAGGTTACAATGATTACATCGCTTAGTTCGTTTGGTTACGTCAAAATTTTAACGTGTTGGCAGTATGGCCTTGCTGTCAAACGCTACGAATGCGACACAAAAAAAAGAATTAATAAAAAGTATTCGCGCGTTCGATGTCATTCTAGTCTGATGAGTCACCGCGGCCGGACGTCTCCGCTGCTGCGTTCCACATGGACGACTTTACCGGGTTATCGCTAGCTGTGATAATGATTTGTTTTTATTTCTCACAGCTTTGTAACGCCGACTGTTGTTAATTGAATGACAAAACAGATAAGCAAATGATATATTAATAGTCTGGTCAAGAAGGGGACTGTAACATGTGTACTGCATAAAATAAAAAACAACATGATGTAGGTACTAGGTACTTTTATCTTATCTCATACAAAAATATTGAATCTACTATGTCAGTTGTTTGGTAATCGCATTAGTCAAAGTGCTGTAAGATATTTTGATATTGAACCTAATTGGTATGGCATAGCAAGGATGTCTGGCATTGCTTGCTCTGTGATATCATTCGTGGCTAGATGGGATACTGAGAAGCCAGAAGGCAAAAACTGCAAATTGATATGAGTCATTGTGTTAATTTTATTTTCCATAAACAACGACCCCTTACCAATGTTGCGTTACATCAGGGCTGGCAAACGAACCAGTTAATAATAGAAGAAGCCTACAGAGGCATTGTAAGTATTGACAACAGGCTATAATTGTATGATTTGATTGTAAGGCTGTCAATTAAAATTGAACCAAAGGGAATTGCAATTGTAGTATACAACTAGATTCTGTCGAGACATTTCAATAGTACTGGCGTTAAATGCCATATTTGACTACAAACTCTTTACGCAAGATTTAGATTTTATAATGACAAAGAAAGCGGTCATCAAACTGAATACAATATCACCCGAGTCAGAATAAAAGAAAGTTTTGTACTTACGTGGAATACTGCCTGAATTCATTGGCGCATGAAAGGCATTTGTGTGTTTATATTCTCCCAAATGCTTACGCATAAACAAAGCATCTGGTTCCAATCTAAAAAGCCAGCCTGTAACCATCAGTTGAGCTTCCGAAAATAAAGGTAGCTATTCTAGCCAATAAGCTTGGCAAAATCCAAGCTTTGTTTACTATTTAGATTCAAGTTGGCTAAGCGTAAAACACGTGGGAGAGTTCTAGAAAATTCTGCGCTACGGCTGTTAGCCATAAAGTCCCAAAATTTTGTTTACATAATTGTTCATCAAAATTCACGTCGTCAGCCCTGTACAACTACCAACTACCAATCCGTGGGAACGTGATGTTCGCGATGTTATAATGTTCTAGTTTTAGAGTGCATTTCTCGTGACTCACTCTCAGGGTGTGTGGAGCGACATGATTCGGAATTCCGTTTGGATATCATGACGACATCGCTTTGATTTAATTACGTACGTGCCGATGGTCCTGAGCTTGTTAACCCTTCGAAACTGAGAAACGATTCGCAAGATAAGACGTGAACTGTGCAATCTGTATAACAACGTCGTATTTATTATGGAAGAGCAACTTAAGAGCGAATGAAAATGGTACTTAAAATATTTAAGTATTAAGCAAATAAACTAGTCTGCAAAATATTCCCGTGCATTGCTGCAATCCCGAATTAAATACCGCATTGCGCCAGATAGTCCCGACATCCACAAAGCTCGTATTTGCAATACAAAAGGCTCGCTGAAAGTTGCTGGCGCTTGCCAACTTTAATCGCGTATTTCTCAGACATAGTTTGTTACAGGAAAATGTGTTTGTATTCAGTAGTTTTCATTGTGGAAAACTTATTGGAAAATATTTCGAAAACTTTCGCAATAAAGGTCCTAGAGTGGATCCTTGCGGCAAAATACAAGAATATTGGCTTCGCAACATGCCAAGTCGACAATTTCTATTCGATACGCGTACTAAAGCGAATAATTAAAGTATTTCTAGGAGATTAATTACGCACTAGCTAATCCACTTACCTGGCAACCGAATCCACTGAATTACGCCATTGATGAAAGTACGAGATTATTATAACATCATCTACATAATGCAATGGCGCACGGACCCACTTTCGAGTAAAAGTGCCGAACGAAAAACGAATTCGTTGTAATTATTCTTGTGTGTTGGTGCCACGGTTTTCTCTATTTGAATGTGTACATGCGTTTGCGCAAGTTTGTCTGAAATGGGTCATGGTTTTTAGATTATTTTGTGTTTGATGAAAGATGAGAGATTGTCAGGTTCAAGGATATCATTGATTTGTTGACATAAGACTGATGTCATATTAAATCAGAACGTAGTGTTGAAATGTACTCTTGATTTATTTGATGTATTCGTATAAAAGGTCACACAAGCTTGCTTTAAGAACATTTAAATAAATTCGACTTCACCATTCGAAAATTCATTAAATAAGATTCCAAACTATTTTTCATAGAATCACACATGTTGTGTCCATAAAACGTAGCATAAACACGTTATGATGTTACAACCGTGGGCATTGCTGGCCGCTGCGCGGTGGAGCGGTTGGCAGATAAAATCTTTATTTAACGCCGGCGTCGGGTTGTCTGCGACAATGCTGTGAATCCATGCATACACACGTAGCATGGCCATTTTGCTGCTGTATTTACTTTTGATTCAGATCTGTGGAAGGGACTTTACTAGAACAACTAGCAAGTAAATTGATGTTCAATAAAAATATTATGATTGAAGTGTGTTTTCCATATTTGTTCAGGGGTTACGTGGAGACTTTAAAATAATCGATTCTTCTTGGCTACCCTAGAGAGCGTCACATTTTTTATCTTTCAATAATTCATGAAAGTTTAAGTTAGGACTTGTCCTATTGAGGCATTTCTGAAACTAAAGTCCGATTTTAGTTGATTACACTTGCATAATGTACACTCAGTTACAGGCTAGGCTAAAACTTATGAGTACATGACCCTGTTAGGGCGTATTATTACATGTACGGTAACTTAAATCTAGGTTAAATATTTAGAAGTTTACATTTAGCCTATAACTTGTGTGCTTGGTGTCTTACTACTGTTAGTGCAAGTTGGTGATTAATAAATAAATAAATAAATATATTGCATAGGTAACTACTAGATATCAATATCACAACATTCATTATTAACATTCAACATTCATTATTTACGTATTAATATCCTGATTTGCAATAAGCAGAGCTGCTTTTGAAACTAGTGTATGTAGATAAGATAGGAAAACTGAATTTATCCCTTTGAAATAGCTGTGTGCAACCCAAATACACGATAATGGAAATCGGATCAGTAAATGTCAAAACCATCGCGAAAATCAAATGAATCAGCTATTGCGTACGACATGACTGTAGTATCTCTGGTTATCGTTATCGCTAATATTATTTAACAATAATCGTGTTCGAAATATTATTAGATAAATGTGATTCATTGTAAGATTATTATATTATTATAGTATTAGGCGCTTCCTTTACTGATAGGACATAATACTAATAGTGAATTCCCAAAGTTCTTGAAGACGACGGCATCATGTAAAATATCTCATATGACTGAAAAATTTTCATCAAGAAATGCTTTTATACAAATTATAAGATCATCCAGATAGATAATGGAAGTTCCTTCTTCAGTAAGTAGTAAATTCATCTGAAAGATCCATACCAACATTCTTCGAACGATCCCCTGGAGGCTAGAAGAGAATGAACCTCAATTATTGTCTTTCAATGCCCTGTGCTGTCTCTCTTCATTATGTTTATTCATTCACTTGATCTTGTATCCATTCCGCATGATCTGCTGGACCATGTAGTTCTTATAGAATACTGTTTGTTTGTATAGAAATTGATTGGTATGTTAAATAGTAGTCTTGTTATTAGCATAGTACGCTAATGTTGATTGAAAGTAAGTAGCTTTTACTGGTATTCGTTTTCGAACTTGAGGCGGTGCCAGACGTGCAATTATTTGGATTTTTTGTTGGTCTTCTCCATAAGTTTAAGTACTAGTTTATCTTGACATAAGTCGCGTCACGTTATGATTTGGTCAAACCACACAAGAAGTGAAACATCAAATGAAGTCTTCTGCAACACGTTAGTTCGGTTCGGAGAGCAACCGAGCTTCAGGTCTTTCTGTATTGGTCATGCCAATAGCTCTTACAATTCGGTTTTGGTTTTGTACATTGATCTTTTAAAACTTTTAGTGCGCGTTGTTTTTGATATTTTGGCAAATAACGGCTTGATAATTAATTGGTAGCTCTCTCATCTGCGAACGATTGTTTTTTCGTTAAAGTGCTTATTCGGGCCAAGGTCGTCCGTAATGCTTGCTAAACCCTGTCTATTTTATGTTGTGCCACTTAACTCCGACACTAAGCTATCCAACTCATTCAATTATTAGTTGAACCATTTATTAGATGCACTTTAGAACGTTAACATTTAAGTTGCATTGCAAGGTTCCTTTTTTAAAGGAATAGTGATCTTTAGTGAGTAAAATTTAAGCTTAAGTAAGGTACCCCAAAGCAGACATCATTTCGTCTAAGTGAGTGTGACTAAGCTAGTATGATAGAATGAATTTTTACACTTATTTTTTCTTCCTAGCTTAGCTTATTCACGATACATAATTTGTTTACGGCCACATGTCAGGTAGGTTGGCTGGCACTGGCACGCACCAATACGCCAACTAAAACATCAATATACTACTCATCCATAAAATGTGAACATGATAAAAAGCCTCAACCGTAACTATAAATAGGCATAAAGGGTGTACCCACTTACGTGTGTAAAGGTTACATTTCAACTAGAGGTCACGCATAATATCCCAAATAGCTCCTGTATTTTACGGGATAATCCACTAAATGCGCTTTTAAGAAACATACTCCTCTGAACAAATCTCAAACGTACTCAAAGTATTCGGCATTGCGTTTCGAATATTCGTCTAACAACATACACGTGCCAGTCTGAAATTTAGGGGCGTCCAAACACAGGATGTCATTTTAAGCAACCGAAACAGTTTTCTTAAAACGTTTATTTTGGGCCATGTCAATTACCATCTTATAATTTTTCTATAGTCAGTCTCCAGCACATTTTGGCAGTGTCTACGCTTGTCATAGTGGATACTGCATGACACGCGAGAGATGCCAAAAATCACGGTTTCCTAGAACAGCGGCGATTGCGCATCGTCGCGGATCATTTGTAGGCGTTAATTAATATTTTGTTACGTTGTTTTTGTTGTGTAAGACTTTTAAATAGGTGTTTTAGCGTCAAAACGTTGACTTGCGGTTGTTTGGACGTCAGAATTCTGACGTGGGTATTTTTAAAATTCGTAATTATGACGAGGTGTGTGGCTCGTGAGTTGGCGTAAAATGACCGCTCCGATGATATTCACTCTGAAAGCATCTATTGCAGGTTGTTGCGGGTAGAAGGATCAAGGATCAGTATCAGTATCTGGATTCTATCAAAGTCCTTTGAATGACGATATATCTTACTGATTTTTATGAGCTCAGATCTCTGACCAATAAAAAACCAAGACAGAACGCAGCTGTGAACAGTGACGTGAGGTCGGTTTCGTGAACATTTGTGCACTTAGGTGGTGTAGTTTGATTATAAATGGTTATACATGTGTGCGTGTAAGCGTGTGTGCACAGAGCGGAGGTGTAGTTTTGGCATGCTTCAATGTATATGTTGCAGCGCTCTATCTTGGTTTTTTATTTGGTCTGAGCTGAGGCTCAGATAAGCAAATTCTAGAAATATAAAAAATGATTTTCGTCGGATGAAAGATCGAACGAATTAGAGCGTGGGAAAGGAGTTCATATTCTAATCGAATGGTAATAAAAACACAAGCATGAACAGCTACATAGGATAACGCCTTGTTTAGTAATAAGTTAATAATTCATTGAAATGAGGCATAAAAACAAAGGGTTACTACTGTTGGTTTCATCGTCAACTTCATAAATGTCAACTGACCCGTAATCCCCCGGGGTGTTACGACTGTTCTAAAATAACTTTTATTTTATAAAACTCTACTCGGGGAAACAGGGTCAGTAATGCGGCTAAGCCTAGGCTCCCTTGTTCATGCTCCATTTCAGACTTTACAGCCGATGCGTAGTCAATTGTGTTAGGAGGCTTCAAGCTTTCAAAGCGAGCTTGTTAGTGCTTTGCTGTGGTCGGTTCTATAAGTCAGTTATTTATATTATTAAAGGAATACATAAAGTGTGGAAAGTGGAAGTGTGAAAACGCCCGGAGTGGACAAGGATTTGTTTTAAAATGTGGATGTAGTGGAAACGAGTGGACGATATTAGGATATAAACTGATGTTATTGGTGATGTTTCTAATCAAGGTATTGTGCTCATAACTGGTGCGCGTCTATGATTAGTTGTGTGAATATTGATGAAGCAAAAAGAGTGTGTTAAAATTTTTACATTCCGGTCGTTTGTGTGATCATAGTAAGGAAAAGGCCAATCACCTAAATAATTGTGTCCGTGGTAAGATAGGTAAAAAAGCTAATAAGGAAATATTGGTAACCTGAGAATATTGTAGGACTTTTATGATGTACCATATCATACATGTTACATCAAGTCATGCCGTCACCTGCACACGTTACTTTCATGAGGAACTAATGCCTGCGTCAGCAAACGGTATTCGAGGAGCTGATTTCGCGGCCTTTCAAATAAAAAAATATAATTATTATTATTTCCATTAAGAAGAAAAAATGGACTATTTGCTTCTATTAGAAATGAGTTGATTATAAAACATGTTCTCAAAGTAAGAGTGACATGTAGTGTAGGTGAAGCTGATAGAATCCTTGACTCGTGTCAAGACTCAAGACTCTTGAGTTTTACTCATAAGGAAGTGACGTCGTTGGTCTATTAGTGTCCTTTGACCACACGGCAATCATTGGCAACCTACTGCACTGAATCCGTACCTATTGAATGTCCATTCAAACTGGACTCGTTCGCAACCATTCACGTTTCCTCCAGACAATAGTGTACGCACTTCGTAAAAACATCTCAATGAGCTCCCAATTGTACACATAAACACGAATAAAAGTTATGTTTATTATACTGAGACTGAGCACGGAACACTATCCTTGCAACTTACAAAATTGAACTCTATCATCCAGAAAGTTCAGTCTATTATCGTCTGCATCTAAACTTTTCCAACTGCAGGATAAGATTTCTTACGTTTCCTGTTTACGTGGACTGTTTCGTGTAATAGGGAATTCAATTCACACGTTTTATCGTCATGAAAACTGTATTTTACGTTGGTTTCTTTGATACGATCTTTAATGTTTTTTTCTTCGGAGCGGGAAAACGGTGTGTCTTGATTCTTGATTGAACACATGATCGGATGTTCATTGATGACTTGACAAGCAAACGTGCTTTTTCGCTGAAATTACGTTTGCATACACGTGTTCACAGAATACGTATCTAATTTTCTTCGCGTGTTACTAGTGAAACGGTTTTTTTACTACATTTTCACGATAGTACTCAACGTGTCTGCAAAAAATCGAAAATTAATCTTGAATTATCCAATGGCAATTTTTGTTCTGAAATCTGCCTTTTATTCGACTGTTTCTTCATTTATCCAACTGTATGACTTCTCCATTTACGTTTTAGAAAGATAAGCTTGTCTAACTCGTAGTAACTGAATCCGTACGATGACGTATCTGTGTAACATATCCACTCCTTCCTTTTCTAATCAGGGTTAGTGTAACCTTTTTGACCGGTCACCACATTTTGTCAGTACACATGCTAAAAGTTTCGGCTAGGAGGAAATGGGTTCAAGCCGTAATGTGTCTTCCGGTGTGAGTAATATTTCGTTATCGGTGTCCAGTGACACATGATTTAATCACACCTGTTTTCGGGGGTTTTCTATTCTGCAAAGTGGTAATTCGAAGATTGCTTTATCGTCTTCAGCGTTTGGTTCAACATTATCACCATCCATCTCTTGTGTTATGTCATCAAAAGTATGACGTGTTTCAGAGTTTATTTCTATTTAGTATTACGATAATGTTGCCTGCTAGTGTTTCTTTCGATTACAGTTTTATAGTTGGCACATCGACAATCTCCATGGCTACCTATAATTTGTTAACATTGCATGGGTTTTTCCATCTACCATTTGTAGTAAGTTGCTCAAATTCATTAAACGTGTGATAAGTTTTCAAGATTTTCTACTATAAGGATAATAGTTGATGGTGTAGCCGATGTCCTTTATGAAATTCATTGGCCTAGGTAAGATGGTCTACCAGTGTAAATCCTTAAGAGACTATTCCTAAATGACCCTACGATGATACAATTTTGGTTTTCCCTAAACTTACGTTAAGCTCGGTTTCCCCTAAGTACTTCTACTTGATTATGACCAGCACCCCAATTACGTAACATACTTTCAATCATAATCTGAAGGCATTTGGAGGAAAGTTCTAATACATTGCTGCAAATTTTTCCAAAAGTCGCCTGCTCAACGACGTAAATGAATTTTGACTGTCAAAATGAAAGGCATTGCCAGTGTAACTATTTTAGTATTTTTGTTACACAATTACTCCGCAGGAAGTATTCCAACTTCCTTCCATCTTCTGTTTTCGGTTTCTACTCCTTTGTCAGTAATTTACAGATGTTATTCAAAACCTATAAAGTCTAATCTTTATGTTGTTTTGTTTCAGGTGATGCTAGGCGGGGCGGGGTCGCCGGGGGGCGACGACTTGCTCACCGTCACCGTCGTCCGCGATGAGCATGGATATGGAATGAAAGTATCTGGTATGGTACCAAACTTATAGCTACTCTTTATTTTCTTGACAAAATGTGGGTTCTATCACAAGCAATTTTAGAATGACCGGCTCTACTGAACAATAAAATGTATGTATAGTCAATCGTGAGGTAAAATTCAAAGCAGTCTTGTTAAGTAATAAAATAAATATCAGTTAAAATCATCAGTTAAAAATCGAGTAGAAATGCTGTGAAAAAGGAAAGGTACTACGCTGGCAAGTGCTATGTTTCTGACGTATTTGTGAAAGACGTACATTGCAAGTTCCAAAAGTGACTCTCATTGATATACGGGTACAAATAAGATTTCTGCCAAAGTACCTGCAGATGCCTTTCCATCCTGCACAAGTAGTAAAAGTCGAGTAAAGGAAAGGACTCTTTAATTAGACATCATACTGCCAAGCCATCCAAATGCAATGCAAATATATTCTATCAAGCTATACCTGGCAAAGAAAGGTGGCTAATCGACTGTCAATAGTGAAAGCAGTATGCAGCCGGTGCCTTTACTCATGCCAAACCCTATGAATACTGTCAACGCCATTGTTGGGCATTAAACATGATTTGAATGCGTTATCAAGGTGCTGGTGGGTAAAGGTACGTTTTGAGTTAAACATTGTATATGTACTAGTGTCTAGCTAACGGACTGTTGTATTTTGATAACATGGTTTTCATATGATTGGCAAAAGGGTTCAGACTTTAAAAAGGAAAAATGGAACCTCTATAAAGTGGGTGACAGACGTGCGTACTTAAAGTACGCGGTTTTTAAGTTCGCGACCTTACTCGGCTCGCCGTCGTCGGTGACACAAGTAAAGCTTGCTCAAAATTTCATTGTTGGATCGCCGACGAACTTACTCAGCAGTTTTAAAGTCCACGTACTTAGCATGACACGGGCGAGTAAGCTCGCCGAGCCATAATAAGTACTCGCACGTCTATCACCCCTTTAAGATCATTTTCTTGTGCGTCTGTTAAAGAGGGTTTTTAGTTTTTACTGAACCTGTATAATGCCCAGTTTCCGAGGTCCTCAGATAAACTGTTACTTTCATCAACAATTGATGCGACAAAGTTATGTTCAAGAAAATTTGTCTCTAAACAGCGTGTTCAGTATTTCAGATATGATAAAGACCGACGACCATTGTCCACGTCTTTACCCTTATACGACGTGTAGCTCTACGTTCAACTGTGTAATGGATAATACAACATGCATAGATTTAGAAACGCCTTTAGAATGTTACTATGAGTTCTATTCTAAGTGCCAAACCGCAAAATTATCATAAAATTAATATTGAAAGACAAACTACTGCATATCTTTGAAGTCCACTATACATCTTCAAATCTGTCGTCAGTTGCGTGACAAAATTACAGTTCACTCAAATAAATTGCTTCGTTTTCTGCATCATCGTTAGCAAATTTTTGTCCAAATACTCTGAATCGTTGTTTGATGATTTGCATTGTAAAATCTCTCTTGCATGATTGAACGAATGACGGCTGGCTTTATTTGTTTGGTAACGATGACTACATTTAATTTCATTGTCATATTACCACTGGATTGTATTGTTATCA
Source organism: Lithophane semibrunnea (assembly GCA_947363905.1). Taxonomy (NCBI): domain Eukaryota; kingdom Metazoa; phylum Arthropoda; class Insecta; order Lepidoptera; family Noctuidae; genus Lithophane; species Lithophane semibrunnea. The sequence continues at coordinate 1,144,242 of OX376212.1, read as the reverse complement.
ATGTTATGCTGGCCTTTGGGAAATCTGTGTAAATACCTTTTATCTAGATTTTACGAGGTCGTGTATTTTGTTTTTTTGTTTAAATTAATATTATCTTGAAGAAATTATTTCTTGTTTTTTAAATCAAATCAGTTCTCCAGACATTGCCGGATGAAGAGCTTATTAACTTGAGCCTGAACCTGAGCTTAGTAACCTTCGCCATTTTCGAAGTTGGAATAAATTCCGAAGTGACGATATGATATTACAGCTAGGCTGTGTGTTGTGTGTCAGTGAAAGAATGAATCTAATATTTTTATTACGTAGATCTCTCATATTAACACTGTATCTTTCAGGAGACAATCCCGTATACGTACAATCAGTAAAGGAACACGGCGCTGCGTGGCGAGCTGGTCTACGCGCTGGAGACAGGATCCTGCGTGTTGACTCCGTGCCTGTGCATCATCACACGCACCAGCAAGTCGTGCATATGATACGAGGTAGGTTTACATTCTTCTTCTTGTGCCTCTACAATTACTGAAGGTTGGCCTTCAACTCCTTGTATTTTCCCTTGTCCTTTTCGAACTGGAACAGCTTAGCAGCACTTGTGACGTCAACACGTCTGGGGGTTTACATTGGTGGCTTTGAAAGTTGTTTGAGCTAATTGGGGGGCCCCTCAAGACCGTAGAGCCAAAGCGCTAAGCGGTCTGCGGTCAGCTACGGAGCCCAAAGTTTGAATGTAATAGATAGAAAGCAGGCATGACTACGGCACACCTGATGGGTAAAGTTTACCGCCATCCATAGCCAAGAGGTTTGAACAATGACTATATACTCTTTAGGTTTGAAGATGTGTGACCGCGTAAACCTAGGAGACTAAGTTGATGACGTAGATTTCGCCAATTTTCAGTAACATAAGTTTTATGGCGGTAGTTGGTACTTTTTCGGGTACACTCTTTCATAAGGAGCTATTACTACTACTATGCTACGGCTACACTTCGCTTTATCGTGACCTTTTCTTCGTGCGCTCTCTGTTGCTCAGCGAGTATTCGAGGAGTGTGCGAGAGAGAGCGCACGAAGAAAAGTTCGCGATAACGCGAAGTGTAGTCGTAGCACTAGGATCGGTAACTCTGCAATCTTCCCTAATCCGACAAATGTCGTATGAACAAGCGATTGTTTATAAGGAACATACACTCGAAACGACATTAAATAATATATATTCGTGAGACCGTTGAGCGCTTACATGCAGACGGCTTCTAGTAGGCGATAGTTTTGATGGGTTCAAATGCTAGGAATGCATACGCTCCGCAAGAGTCTAGCATTAGTGTATAGCACTTGAAGACTAAATGACTCCCTAACGATATGTGACCCTAGTACTCTCTAGTTTCATTCACTTCAATCAATGATATTGATGGAACGTTGGAAGTGGTTTGAATGGCTGGACACTTAACATCAGTTATTGGCTAGTAAGCGATTCTAGAGTTCCGAGAAAGTCTTTGATTGATGCATAGAGACATTATGCCAATGATAATTCAATTGAAAATGAAAGCATATAGCGTAAGATATAGCGCTTCCTCATCTTGTGTATTGAAATTAGTCTTACATTTCATACTCTTTTTCTTTCGCTAAGCAGATTCGTTTTGAAGGGCAACCCGTCAGTGTAATGACAGGAACATTAACATTTCAGCGCTGTCTCTGGGATAGCAAGGCACCTGGGATACCGCTGATATTACAGATGTTTATAGTCTGTGTTATGTCGATAAAAAGTAGCCTATGCCCTTCCCCGGGATGCCATCTATCTCCATGCCAAATTTTATCGAAATCCGTTCAATGGTTTAGGCGTGAAAAGGTAACATACAGTCAGAGAGATAGACCGACAGACAGACAGACAGAGACACTTTCGAATTTATAATATTAGTATGGATATCCACCATACAAGGGATATGTTCAATGCTTTTGCAAGGTGAACCTTGAACCTTTTCGTTGCGTTTAAGAACTCCTACGGCAACACACACTGCCAACAAGGATATTAATGACAGTTTGGATACGTAACGATATATTAAGTGCAACAAAAATATTACAATACTCATTACAATCGACGAACTTCAAAATATTTTTCTTCAAATACTGACAGCCTCGAAATAGATTTCTCGAAGCGAATCATCGCGTGAATTTTAATGGTGTTTTTATGTGGCTATTAAATTGTTAATTTTACTGAGCATGTCTCAAATGCCTTCACTCTGTATCACCAAGGCAACGCCATTATTATCTGTAGTTAGGGTGCCAGAGATGAGTACAGTACGCTCAGTAGCTCTTTGTGAATTAAATTATCAATTTGACACCTTTACAAAATTAAATGTGAAATTCCAGGACCTTTTATTAGGTATTGTAATATGATGATCGACACTGTTTGAACGTCAACGGCTAGAAAAGACAGCCCCCAAAACTTTTAAGCACCTCCTAGTATTTTACCTGGGAAGAAGTTGCCCAACGTACTTCCCTGACACACCTCTGTCTCAATTGGGAAGTGTTAACATAGACTATAACATGAAGATCAGCCAGCTAGCCAGCAGGTTGGGTTGCGGGGCTAAACTATTCAAGCTACACTACTTGATAGTCACTTGTGGAAGTCCCTATATTGCCAATTTGAGCTGATTGACCTGAACTGTTATATGTATATTTGTAATCTTCAATCAAGCTTTTAACTGCTCCGTTGGTCTCGTGGTCCCAAGCGCGACTGCTGAGCGTGGGGTCCTGGGTTTAATTCCCGGGTCGGGCAAAGTGTTATTGGGTTTTTCCATTAGGAATTTCTTATTAACAGCCCGGAGTTTCGAAGTTGGCAGTGTGATACCCCCGTGGCTAGGGCTAGGAAAGCACTTAAGCCGTTGGTCCTGCGCCTGATCTCTCTTCGGTCGTGTCGGATTGCCTTCCCATCGCACTATGAGTGTGAGAAAAGAGAGAGTGCACCTGTGTCTGCGCACACACTTGTGCACTATAATATCCGACGAAGGCTAGTCTCCGTTGAGGTTGGCCGCCGTAGCCGGACTGGAGGAATATTGTAATCTGCAAACAGTTCAGGTCAATCAGCAGCCCAAATCGCCATATTGTATTTTTTGTAACATTGTTCTGATAGATATTTCTTTACTTTCCAGCAAATCCAACGACGGTGTTGACTGTCCAGCAGAACTCGTCGAGACATAAAACGCCCATCACGGCTCCAGTACCTGTCAATGTGAGTTTTAAGTACACTTTTTTTATTATCTTGAAGCATAATCTATACTAGTACAGGTATGTCGGATGTAATCTTCTTAACTACCGAGTGATTCTTTAATATTTCACTAATAGGAAACTGCTTACAGTATTGCCGGGAGTCATAGGATATATTTTAATGGTAAAACTAGACATTCACGCGGACGAAGTCGCACGTGTAGGTAAGCTAGTTTTTAAGGACCTTAATTTACGAAAAGTTTTTGCTCGTGTCTCCGTCCGCTTTCAAGAAACGAAAAAGGGAAAGTGGGAAACTAAAGAGAACGAATGTTTTTGAAGAAATCTTAACTGATCCATGTTAATAGCTACGAAGTTAAAGTTCAAGAATGTATTCTAATCTAACCCCCACCGCGGCTTATCACGATTACAGTCACAATTACTTCAGTTATAGTTTTACATAACTGTGTTTTGTAGTACGTTATTGGTCCTCTAAACTCGAACCGATAGCCACGCCTTGACGTGCACCACAGAACGCGGAATCGCTGCGCCTAGAGGCGGCAGTAATACTAAGACTATTTGTGGCGCCGAAATTGCGTTGAAAGCATTACTTCTGTCAAAGCCGTTGGTTTATATTCGTCCTTTGTGTTGCATGACTTGCATTCCTGTAGCAGCGGCCGCCCGCCGAGGCGTCTACGTGATCTATGACGTGCACTTACGAAACTGTTAGATTTTCCGAATAGTTTCTCATGTCCTACCATTCCTAAAAAACTAAAAACAATAAAAAATAATTACTCCCTCATCCGCTCACGAAAAATAGCGGAAACAATCAAAATATTAGCTAATTATAAAATAAATATTAAAATAACTGAATGCATTACGGCGGTAACCTTGGGGTATGTTATCAGTCCGAGAAATGCAATAGTCACAGTAGGTATTGTAAAATCATACGGCGTGAGCGCTCGCGCAAGGTCACCGTAATACTGTTGTGAAACTTACTGCTACTGGTCAGCTGATCGAGGTGTTTGCTAAGAAAATATATAATGTATTGCAGATTTGTACTTACCATTTGTAGCATTATCCTTCATCATTAACCACTGTAAATTTTCACAATCAATATTTCTCCAGCCATTCTGCAGCTCTCCATTGCCCTCTACTTCTCCGGAGAACTTGGTTTGGCCAAATAGAGTATTTGATAGAAATTATCAAAAATGATTCCTCTAAATAGCTTCTGTAAGTATATAACTTGCATAGATCCGGTGAGCGTGGCGTGGTTCAAACACCGTGTTGCTTTCTGGGGTAGTTTTTGTTGAATTTCAATGTCAGACATAGTAAATGTAATTTACAAACAAACCGAGCACGCGACCTTAACGTCAGCTATTTGCACAGATGCGCCAGCGCTGAAGGATTTCCGAACTGTAGCGTTTAGCGACTGATGTTAGCCGTGTGTCTACTTTGAAACTAAATAAATTATTAAAATACTCTGTGGCAAAGATTTATCAGTGTCAAGAAATCTAGCTTATTAATGGTAATAGCATTTTCAGCCAGTCAACATCCACTGTTAATTATAAAAACCATAGGAAAATTGCCAAAACACATGTCAAGTTATGGTAAATAAATTGTTCTTTTTGGCGTAATTATGGAACCAGAAAGTATTTGAAAAGTCTAAAATATCTTTACTTAGCAGGCCGACAACAGAGAAATGAAGAAAATGGGTTTCTTGGCATAAATAAACCTTAAAAGTGATCAGCGAATTCCGCACTAGTTGCAATTAACTGCCATGTTAGGTAAATTATTATCTCGGTAATTATAAATGATGAGCTAACAGCCTATGTAATGAGCAATGAAACACACCAGATACACTGTGTCACTGGCATGACACACTGCAAATTATGTTCTAGGCGTTTCGAATACACCCGATTTTACGGCAACAGGGAAATAAATATATTAAAGTTGAAGCCAGATGTTGACCTTTATATTTAGTTTTGGTTTTGTTATCGTATACTTTCCCCACTTCATTTTCTCAAAGCAGTATTATTATGGTTTTACAACTGCTACCAAAGATAAGTAGAAAACTTGAGCCATCCCACATCCCCAATTTAGTTCGAGCACTGATGCTGGAGTTAATCTAGCACATCCTTACATACAAAGTCCTCCGCCGCGTATGTTTGTCTATAATAATAATAAATAAAAATAATGTTTTTTTTTATATTTTTATAAAAATATTTAAAAATGTAAATATATAAGAAACAAAATAAATAAATAAACGAAATAAATAATAATAATGTTTATTTAAAGGAAAACTTAGACATTAATTACAAAATATTTTAACAGGCTAATTTAGGTCAGTTTAAGTGGTGTAGTCATATGTAACCGACTGTCTGTCTGTTCGCGTTAAACTCAAAAACTACTGCACTGATTTATACATGCTGTTTTCACCAATGGATAGAGTGGTTCTCGAGGAAGGTTTTAGTATATAATAAGTGACATCCACGCGGGTGAAGCCGCGGCGGAGGACTTTGTTTTATAAATATGTAGTGAACTAAATTACTTTGCGCAAGTCCTTACTAATCAATGATGTATTTTATTATTTTCAGTCGGAGAAACAGCGTCAGTTGGAAGTGTCAAAAGTGCACACCGTGCGGTTGATGCTGGAACAAGAGCAGAAGTTTATCAGAGAACTTCGTAGTAAGTATACAACAAGTCTTCTTCCTAACTCTTAACTCCTTCGATCAATATTTGATCGAAGCTTAACTCATAAAACATGTTCTTAAAGAAATATTGATGCAATTTTTCGTGTGTTCTCAAATCCTTCTGAACTATGTTGTTCTCAGTGTCCATGTTACTGTGATTCTGTTATGAAACTTGTTGTTAGCTATTACTACACTGAGGACCCAGACAAATGACAATCGCTTCGAAAGCGTTTCGTTTTACTACAACGACTTTCAACAGATTTGACATAATCTTTTCGATAGCTTATGTCAGTCCTATACATTTTTGCCTCTTCCATCATCGTTATCGCTGATAGAATGTCACTTTTTCTAGGGCCTCTGTTCTTTCTGAGCTTTCAAGTTGTACTATTTGTAGGTATACAATATACATCTTTCTTTGGGGATTCGTTTGTCAATTAAATAAGTGAAGTAGATCATATTTTAAGGTATTTTTGGTGTTTCATAATTTGCCATTATGGTTCATTCGTTTCAAACAATGTTCTACAAATAATGTACAATTGAAACATTTTCCAATCAACAATTTCAGATGAACTTCTAAAAGTCCCAGACGTCAGAAAACAAACCCAACTCGAATCCGCAGAGCAACGCTGCTCAAAGCTCCAACATGAGATCGACACCATCATGGCAGGCCAGGTAACGACCTTACCTCCTTACAATAAAGTCCATTTTGCAATGACACTGTTACAGTACCAACACATAGCATTTGTAACTATGTTGCAGCCTTTTTATTTAGTTATTTTTTAATGTCACTGTATTTTATTTGTACTTTTTTATATCTCTATGTGTATGCAGTTATGAGTGCGGCCAGGGTTCCGTGTAACGTTTTTTATATAATTATTATTGAAAAAAATCAGACTTTATTTAGGTCTATGAAAGATACATTAAGCTGTGAGAAATCTTTGCAATGTTATAATGAAAGTACCATTTGGTTTTCTGCATGCCAACAGTTTACCATAATACAAAAAAAAAAGCTCCTAAAATGGTCGTTCATACAAAACATGGTTGAGGGATTCCCCTAAATCCTCGACAGAAAAAAAAACAAATGAACGATAAACAGGTCAACAAAGTTCAGTTCAATCAAAGTAAACAAGATTTTACTCCACACAGATTACAAAACTGTGTACTATAAAATCGAGTACAATGCCATGTTTAGTCTAAGAATAGTTAAATACACCTGGTTTCTGAATTGAACACTAGACTACTGGTTGAGAACTTGTCCCATTCTACTTTAGTATTACTTGAGGTGATTCCTGCATTGAATTCCACGTTATTTACCCGAATAAAGGAATCACCTTAAGATACATACAACATAAACTCACCCCTTCTGCGAATGGGGGTAGACAGAAACTGCAGGTGCAGAACCACCTGCTACTATCCTTACATACTCCTTTTCCTTAGTTTACGTCCAAACATCTCCTCATAAACTAAGTAATGCTAAAGTATACTTAAAATTCTCAATTCAGGAACCTGGTAATAGGTACCAACTCATTACACATTCATGGCGGCACACTTGAGGGCCGATAAAAAATGGGTCAGTCATTATTATTCAACTTCCAAAGGACATGGTTTCCCTGCTTGTAATGCAGTAAAAATGACTGGGTAGCTGTCGTAGATTGATAATAAATAATGAATAATCAATGTGACGCCTGTTGTAGTGATTGGGAAAGGGATATTAACATTTCGTGAAGAGATCATTCTATCTTTGTTTTGATGATAACTGTATTTTACTGCTATCGTTTCGATGCAGAGATAAGAGAGATGCGTGTGAGTAAAGTATTTTTTATTATTTATTAGCCATTACTGTCCCACTGCTGGGCAAAGACCTCCCTACTCTCTTTCCACCTCTCTCTGTCTAGAGCTGCCACGGACCAATCTTTATTGGAGTCCAGCTCATCCCGCCATCTTCGTCTGGGTCCTGCCGCGATGTCGTTTGCCATTAAGCGGCACCCACTGGTCGTAACTTTGGCCCATTGGTCGTCTGACATGCGGCAGATGTCTCCAGCCCAATTCCATTTAAGCGTGGCAGCTTTCCGCGTGACATCAGTTATTTTCAGAGATGGATCGGATTGTCGTATTCTAAACCCGGTCCATAAGCCAGAATAAATATCCAGAATAATCGGATGTTAATACCCAGAATAATCCGTTCCATGGCTCTCTGGTAAACCTCGAGGGTGGATCTCTGCTGAATTGTCAAAGACCATGTTTGAAAACCATTGTTTTGAGTGAGTAAAGTTGTCCTACAGAAATTGAATGATATTTTGGTAGAGCTGAGATTTAAATGCAGATCTTTTGAATTTACACCTGATTCTAATTATGAATCTACTAGCAGCGCCCCGCGGTTTCACCCGCATAAGTCCTGATCCCGTGGGAATGTCGGGATAAAAAGTATCCTATGTGTTAATCAAGGTTATAAACTATCTGTATGCCAAATTTAATCCGAATCCGTTTTCTAGTTTTTGCGTGAAAGAGTAACAAACATTCATCCATCCATCCATCCTCACAAACTTTCGCGTTTATAATATTAGTAGGATGCCTGTAAGTAGTAAAAGGGCAAACTTCTTTTGACGATAGATAATGTCTAGATAAAGTCTGATATAAGTTTTAAAGATCACTGTTCTGTGAAAGGGGAAGATCCACATTCACAGTAATTTTCGTTCATATTTTCAGTAACGGTTGAGTTGTTTTGTCTTTTGACAAGTATTTCAGAGTACAAAAGTTATTTATACTTAATAATAATGTTCGTTACACATTACCTGGCCGCAACAGTAACTCGAAACGGAGGCGAAAGTGAAAACCGTGTGTATGTTTTATTTTAATTAAACATCATAATGTCCCACGTAACATCAAATTGGTACTGTTTTTAATGACGGCGGTGTTTTAACTTTACTTGTAGTCAGTTCAGCTTTTCCCACAAGAACAATAAAATTCATTGTCTTTAAATTTCTGCATTGCAAACTTTTTTAAAAGCCTTTTTTTTTAAAGTGAGAATTACATAAATTCAGGGGTACTTTCCAACCCCTAAGATTTAAATTTCAACCAGTCTGTTATCTACCTACCCCTTGAACAATGTCCACAACACACTAAAGATCAATATAAAAGTGTTGCCAGTCATCAGGTTTGTTTGCCATTATGTTTTATCGTTTGTTATTTGTTACAGAGGTAATGCGTTTGCATTGGCTCAATTTTGGCCAAGAGAGTATCAAATAAGTTACTCTGAATTGTAACATCAACTAAAAAGTAAAGTTAACACACCTTTGAAATCTGCCTAAGTCCTAAAGTGTACACTAACAAGGCTAACGGGACGAGTCGGGTAGTAACATGTTTTGTACCGTGTCTGCTTCTGTGCATGCCTGTCCGTAACTGTGACGTCACCGTGAGTCCCATTTTATTCATATATTTGTAACTTTTTTATTGCTATATTTTTTTAATTAAATGTATTTTGGGTGGGGACATACATTTCATCGAATGTAAAGAAAAAGGAGAAAGAGTTTTTGATTCGGTCTTGAAATATAACGGTAAGGTTACATTTAATAATTTACTGTGGTAAAATGCAAGCAACAAGTGATCAATAGTTCATTCGTGAACTTGTGAAAACGATGGCTTTTTAAACTTTGAAATTAATAAATGTGTTTAAATTAGTTAACAATTAATAAATAAAATGTATGTAAAACAACGAAAGCAGGTAGTTTTATACCATGAATAAATAAATAAATAAATAACCATAAATTAATAAATAAGAGAGAGAGAACTACACAAATAAAGGCGTCTCAAAATATAGGAACTGCAAAATGAACCACTCATTCAGCATTATTTTGTATTATAAAAGTAAGAAGTGTGCATAGAACCAGACATAGACAAAACGCTAAACAAACGTAACTTTCGTCTCACTCAATGGGAATGGTTGTAACTATACATTGCATATCTATGCTATAAACTGGCAACACCATCGCGCTTGGTTGTGTTGAGATTTTTGTTATCAAGTATTACATATTCCACACTTTAGAACATCTCTAGAATAGATTTTGAAGTTAGATATGAGCTTTTCAAATGTGTGAGCCTGTAGTAGAATGAGATGGGCCGCGCTTCAATCTGGTTATCCAAAATCTTCATCGTCTAGGCGTTAATGTCTTAAAACTGACATAGCGTTATCGATAAAAAGTTACAAAATTGTCGATAAATGCACTGCCCACACTATATTTTGTTTCATTAGTCTCATAAGTGAGAGGGTAGGTATTTGATGTCCTATTCCCACATTTTTGATTGCCTGCGCCACGCCTCAGGCTGGTTCACATTATATAGGTATTATGGGTATACATTCGCACACTTGCAATGCCTTTGCCTCTTTGTAAGACAGTAAACAAACTTATATGAGACGCAATTGACACCGTAAAAAGTACAAGATGTAAATCAGTTTCACTATAATAATTTGTTAAGTATGTTGTAAATTAGAAACTTCACCCAACCAAAAATTACAATTCGCACACAAAATCTCAGCACACCATGCACTGTGACATAAACCACGCTTGTTAACACTCGTGTAGCCGCTGGACGCCGCGCCGACAACACCGCGACAGCCGAGGAGCAACCCCACTCCCAACACCGGCTTCCTCAGCGGTCTACCGCGCTCTCTGTCCAACCTCACCGGCCAGAGCCTGCGCAATCTCCGACAAGCAAGAACCAACAAGATCCAACAAGAAAATACTCCGCCTTTAGTCCGTCAAAATTCCGACGAATCGAACAATAAACGAAGACATGTACATAACAATACAGTACCAATGGTGCCAACAACTTGCTTAGACAACGTCACACCGCCGCCTCTACCGCCAAGATCTATCGAAAGACCGAAACGCAACCCTCTAAGTCCAAATCTGAGTCCGCCACCGATAAATCCCCTGGCTAAACCGAAGCCAAGTAATAGTACGGCATCTCCCTCACATAAGCAGTACTATAAAGGACGGTATTACCCGGATAAGTTCATGATGCATCAGTCAATGCCGGCGTATGACTCGAAGCAGTTGAGAAGGTCGTCGCACTCGTTAGACGGGGAGCTGGAGGGGCCACAGCCTAACTCGATAGCGATGCAGATGAGTTACCCGCTGGTCAATGTGCCGCCGCCGCCTTTGCAGGTAAAATTGTGGGGGAGTTTTTAGAACAATCGAACTTGAAACAAGAAGTATTTTTTTTGGTATTTATGTAGTGGAATAAAGGGCTAGCTAAATAACTGGGCAGAACTCGTCTACTAGATTAATTAACCTGTACATATCAGGAGATTGTAGACATAATACACTGGCAATACAGCCATTTTGAAAATATGTTGAGTTCTTTCAAATCTGTTGCCATCTTGTAAATTGTTGACAACTTTTGAATTTGTAAATAAATATTATTATAATAGATGAAATCACAGATTATAAAAGGTGTCTAAAATTGTTCTAAAACCTCGTTTCGTCAATTTGATGTTTTATATTCAGGTGAATGTTTTTTTATTATAAAATATTTCTATGTCGTCGGGCTGATTGTTGCCAATGCATACTTTTTAAATACTCTATTTTTATAGCTACAGCTTGAACTTTACTTCTTTACTGCTTGAAAAATATTTTATTGTTTCATATTGCAAGTTTTTTCTTTGAATATTATTATTTAAGCAGGTTAAAAAAACAATTATTAATTCACTATTGGGTTTGTGAATTGGAAAATTTCAAAATGGGGAAAGTCTTTTGTAAATATACATTTTACAAAAATATACAATTACTTACTTATATGTTTATATGTCCAAAAATGCGTATAAGCATTTTATGTTATAACATTTTCAAATTGTGACTAACATCTTAAACCATAAAGCCTTGCTAATAAAATTCAGTAATAAAATATTACTAAATGCTTTCTACATTTCGTTCCGGCAACACTGCCTATTCCATTTTCATACAAGATTAATTCTTAACGCTTATTTTAACTTATGTCTCGTCTGTACTACTGATAATAATTAATTATTTGTTTAATATTTATTTTTGTTTTATTAGTAAGGCTACAAAATGTACGTGTGATAACAACTTTTGGAATTGAAACACAATGTCAACTTTTTCATATACAGTAATACAACAATTATTTTTTAATACTTTTCCATAGCGATAGATAATGTAGAAGCCGTAATAAAATAATTTAAAACTCATTTTAGATTGTTTGAGATGCTGTTAATTTAGTATTTATACAGACTACACAATTCATCACGCACTATTAAATTAATATAGAGCTCTAGTAAAAAATCATAACAATTTTTATCTCTCTCATTCTAATTCTCAAGCAATACTAAACCTTATTTAAAAAGTCTCGTTCGCTACAATACACCTTAAAGTGACGGAGACAGCCTTAAAAGCGACCAACAAGATCGGCAAATACTGCCAACATTTGTGCCAACATTTGACAACATAAAAAGTGTTTCACATCCAAAAGCCTACACTTTACTTTATCTGCCAACCTTTGGTCTTCATGTATAATAACTAGTTGTATGTATGTGTGAACAGACGGACAACCGAACCGGTGTGCCTGTCCTGCATATGAGGAGTCGATCGTCTCCCGAACAGCTGGACCATGACTTGAATAGATGTGAGTATCCTAAACATTAGACAGAAATTATGCAAGAAGATGAGAGAGCATACGGGATGTTGTGAAGCAGAAGAGAAGGAGTAATAGCAGTGTAAAGCAAAGTAGCATAACGATAAAATAGCCTGCTATTGTAGTAAATTACTTTTCTTCGCAAAAAGTTTTTATTCCACTACAGATTGTGAAAACGTTTTCTTTAAGATCTGTGAGAAGGAGCGCAGTGTGGCTTTATTCGAGATAAGAACGATTTGGCTTATCTTTAGGGCTTTAAACTGCAATATTGTGAATTTACATTAATGTTGGCACTCTATAATTAGTGCACTGTAGTATGACCGGTACCGCTGTTCCGCGCCTTAGTACTGCGCGGCGAGGCCGGCAGCGTTGACCAATGAGCCGCGCACGTACCTCAGGCGTGATACAGCGCGAGTGGTCAAACTATAACCATGGAAGTGACTCATTTGATGGCATGGGTCTAAAAGTGTGATATTATATTGCTGGCAAGAATTTCAACTGAAATAATTGTTTTTAATTCCAGCAAGCATAGGCCCATCCCCCTTAATCGGCGCCGCGTCCCTAACGCCAGCCGGCGCCTGCTCGCCGTGCCCACTCGGCCCACTCGGCCCGCCCGGCCCGCTCGGCCCGCCCGCGCCGCGCTCGCCGCTGCACAAGGAGTGCTGCGACCGCGACACTCCGCCGCCCGGCACGCCGCCGCCGCCCTACCACACTAACACACAGGTCAATAGTAACTACAGGTCCCTCCTAAATGATCAGCGTGATGTTCCTCATACCGGTCAACACGATGTTTCTAATACCGGCCGACGTCCCTAATACCGGCCGACGTCCCTAATACCGGCCGACGTCCCTAATACCGGCCGACGTCCCTAATACCGGCCGACGTCCCTAATACCGGCGCCACGTCTCGAATACCACGAAGTTCTTAATACTAGCACATTGTCCTTAATGTTGGCCCCTAATATCGGCGTGACGTCATATAGGCCCGTCGTCCTTAATCCCGGCCCGACCATCCTAATAACCCTGACAAACATGTAAGATTATTATTATAAAGATATTTTTTTGTCGTTTCAGCCATGTGCAGATCCACAAAGAGCCATCATATCAATGGAAGAAGACGATTCACCCGCGTCTGTAAGTTAAAACATACTTAAAATTAAATTATGTTGAAATAAACACAACATTGATCTTTATGAGCAAAAAAACAATACACGCTAATAATAATATACTAATAATATACGTTTATTATCTGTAGATAAAGTAATAATAATACACGTTCCGTTTACAGGACACGTCAACGTACTCAGGTTTATTCTCAAACCTGCGCTCCGTACGAGAGTCGAAGGCGCGGACGGCAGTACTGCTCAATTGGCTGCTAGGAGAAAGGAGGTAACCATTGTTATTATAATGTAAACAGCGACCCGCACCAGCTTCGCACGATTTTTACGACGAAAACGGCTGAACGGATTTGGATGAAATTTTACACATGGGTAGACCATAACCTAGAGAAGGACATAGGATACCGTTTATCCCGATATTCCCACGGGATCGAGACTTACGCGGGGCGCAGCTAGTGTGTTATATTTTATCATATTTCCTGTATATTTCCAGATGCGCGTGTGCCTGCCTACTGCTGGTGCTAACAGACGGCTACCGCTCGGCCAGCGGCGTGCACACGCACACGTTACGTCGCTGGGCGTACGAGATACACTCCACCTTCTTAGTACCTAACGCGGTATGGATTTGTATTACCTATACTCTATTCGAAATAAGATTATAATAATAAATAAACCTTTTTTACAGTCCGTTCAACCGATTTTGGCTTCTATTGCGTTGGTGGCATGACAAATGGCAGCTGCAGGAGACAGTTGGTATTGTTTAACCTTTTTTGCTTTTGCCATCCTTATGCCTACGTTATAGAAGTCAAAATCGGTTGAACGGACTGTAAAAAGGTTTGTTTAATTGTCTAAACTTATTTCAAATGGATTATAGTTATGTATTTTTGGAGTAAAGTGGATTTATAAAATCCGTCCATCAGTAACATCTCTCTGGCTGGGAAGTGTCGCCCGATGTGTCGAGCAGTTGTATACCGGGTGTAAAAAGACCCATCTCATAACCAAAATTTATGCATTTTGTCACTACAGCCAACAGAGATGTCAAAATGGTATGAAAAATCGTTGTAAACTGTATTTTGCATTTCATTTTTCAATCTCTCTTTATATTATTTGATAGTCTTTGAAACGTAAACAATGTAATTTTATATTCCGCAGGTTCTACAGTTGAGTGGTGTAGATGAGAACATGGCGAATGAAATCGAACATGTTTTAGTTAATGGTAAATATCAACTACATTTTAGTACTAAATAAGTTTGTTAAGTCACCGAGATGACGGCTATTAGAGATGTGTATGGAAGACAGAAATGCATGTTCAAGTGGAAGTCAAATCGTATGTTTCAATAAGATTATCAAAAGGCACTTTGAACTTGAATTATTAAGAGAAAAAGGAAGAATTGAATCAAGTTGCCCTTGCCAACAGGTAGTTTCGTAAGGAAAAGAACGGGCAAGAAACTCCGAAGTTACTTTTTTAAATCATGATTTTCTTTTTCTTCTTTCTTGCAGCACGCGTAGCATGACCACCCTAGAAACGGGTTTTGTCGACGGAAGAGTAGACAAAATGACAGTTATACAATAGCAATCTGTCAGTTTGTCTATTCTTTCGTCGACAAAACCCGTTTCTACGGTGGTCATGCTACACTTGCAGGAGAAATATGTAACTGGAGTTTTATTTACCACATTTTAAAAATTTATTTCATTATTTATTTCCACAGAATTTGACAAAGAAGAGCTCCTCCGCAATGTCTTCCGCAAAGCTCGACAAAAGGCGAAAGATGAACTCAGTCAACAACTGACAGAGTTCCAAGTGAAGAGGCAAGTGGGGCTCGGCACGCTGTACGGGCCGGAGGACAGCGTCATTGACAAGTGTGACATCGACAAGGCGCAGGTAACAACTTCACTTCTATGATTTATTCCATAGTGCAAGCAAAGTAGACTTTAAAATATTGCTTTAAAGTCGATTTGTGTTTGATACTAATCCAAATGAAGCCTGATCCGCGTTAGGGTTTGCCTTTCTTACTATATCATGACATATTATAAATTAAAGTCGCTTTCCGAGTGTGTCTGTGTGACAGAAGTTTAGTTCTTCTAAACTACTCAATTTATTTTGATGCGGTTTTAGCCATCATTTAGAGAATTTATTCCGGATGGATTATGTGTTTAATCTTATAATATAGAAATATCGATGTTTTGACATGTTACCACATCAGTAGATTGCACCCGTGTGTAGCATGGGCGGGTCGCTAGTATCATATTTATGGAAAAGTCAGTCCATGGATCACCATCGTCACCCGTGGAGGTTTTTTTATAAGAGTTTATTATAGTATATTATGCAATTAGTGAATAAAGGACGGATTTAAAGCGAGGGCCATATGTGAATCACGAGCAAGTGAAGGATTCTAACGACTGAATCACGACCGTAGGGAGTGATTATCTGTTTCGTATAAGGCGTGAGGAAACGCCCGGGTGTCACCACTGTGTGGATCGCCCGGAGGACACGGTGGAGCATACGGTGGAGGTCTGCCCCGCTTGGGCGGAGCCGCGCCGTGTCCTCGTGGAGGCGATTGGCGGCGGTGACCTCTCGCGTCCGGCCCTGGTCCAGGCCATGGTACGGAGTAGAGGTGGGAAAAGTGTATCATTTTTGCGATTGGATCATTTGCATCTGGATCACTGAAATGATCCGATACACAGATATGTTTCATTTGGATCATTTAATCGGATCATCGGCTCAAAAGATATAAAATACAGAATGTTACGTATATATTAAGTTGCGTCGCGGGCGTTTACTACTGAGTCAGAGAAATGTTATGTGGCAACAACTCAGACCAACAAAAAAGGAAAGAAAGAGCACGCCGTACAGCAAAAGTGAAGCCACCTTTTTATCTATGTGTGTTTAAAAAGGGTTGTCAGTTGTTAAAGTTTTTCCCTACAACTTGGGGAATAATATTTTGGGTAGGCTAATATTGTACGAGTAAGATATTGTTGAGTATGGTATTGTACCTCAATTGTTAGGAAGAATTCCGAAACAAAAACATTTTCGCCAAATAAAATAAAAAAAACAATTAAGTACAAAGTGCATTTAGGAGATCACCTTTTATGCAAGAATTGCTTGTGTTAGGAGACTCCGCTCTTTCACTTAGAATTATCCATTATTTTTCAATTGAGTGTTAAAAAAAAAAATGTATATAAATAGGTTAGTAAATTAGCTACTATCCATTTATTTTTATTTTCAGTATTACTTGGAAATCTAATATTAAATGCATAAAAAAACAGACATATAATTACTCGAAGTAAAAAATATCGAATGGGGAAATTTGAAATCATATTATGGCAACCCTCGCTCTTTAAATGTCACTGTTTTCGTTCGTTCATTCGTTCAGGTTTTTTGTTCCAAGTAACCTAAAATTCATAGTTATCTAAATTAAAAAATGATGTTATTTGAAGTACTTACAAGTGAAAAGTGATTCCGTGAGACTTTTTCTGTGATTTACTATTGTTTTTACACGTTTTCACTACACAGGAAGGCATAATTATATTTGTTTTGGTGATGTTAACTAGACGACGATTCGTGACGTACTAGGAGCGATGAGCATGGTTTTAGTGTAGGTGTGTGCGTGAGCCTGTGTGTTTACTTGCAGGAGCATGGTTTTGTGGCTTCACTTTTGATGTACGGCGTGATCCGTCACGCCGTACATCAAAAGTTTAAGTTTAAAACACCAATTTGTTCGAACTCCATCTCAATGATATACAAACTCTACTACTATTTGATTTGATTTTCGAACAGGAGTTTAGCATTAGAATTAAAACTGTTTTGTGTTCTTTGCTGTCATTAGTAAATGGGCGCATTGTAAGTTGTACGAACAAAAAGTTTAGGATCACTTAATAAAAAATCGATTGAAAATGTTTTCAAGTGATGAAGATGTGTTAACACCTGAGTTTATGAAAGAGAGGGCGGCCGATATAGTAGAAAGCTTGCTAACCAACAAATCACGGCTGGTTTACATCAAAGCCTACAATGAGTTTGAGTGTGAGTTTGTTTGAGTAAATGGAAAAATGAAAATCAAGCTGACCACATTTTCAGTGTCTGTTTTCCTAATTTATTTTAATGAGTTGTCGAAGAAAAAGAAGTCATCGACTGATCGACATTATGGAGTATGTATTCTATGCTTCGGTGTAGTTACTATAAAAACAAGGCATAACATTGACATAACTACATACTCGAATTTGCAAGTTCTTTTTCTCGTAGTCATGGTATAAAGTATAGTATGCAACTCTTGAATAAAATGGATTTATATCGAGGGCCATGAATCACTCGCGTCGTTCAGGATTCTAACACTTGAATCACTCGCTATGCTCGTGATCCAATCATCATGAATCACTCCCTATGGTCATGATTCAGTCGTTAGAATCCTTCACTTGCTCGTGATTCACCTATGGCCCTCGCTTGCAATTAGTGAATAAAGTAATGTGTACACTATCCTCTATTCCCCAGGAGCTGATAGTAGTGGAGCAACTCATGTGCGGCCAGCTGCGGGCCGCGTGCCGAGCGGGCGCCGGCGCGTGCGGCGGGCGGCCGGGACCCGGCGCGCAGCACGACACGCACGCCACGCTCATGGCCGCGCTCATCGCGGCCGCGCTGTGCCTGCACTGCAGGTAATATATACATGCGGCGCGCGGCCGGGACCCGGCGCGCAGCACGACACGCACGCCACGCTCATGGCCGCGCTCATCGCGGCCGCGCTGTGCCTGCACTGCAGGTAATATATACATGCGGCGCGCGGCCGGGACCCGGCGCGCAGCACGACACGCACGCCACGCTCATGGCCGCGCTCATCGCGGCCGCGCTGTGCCTGCACTGCAGGTAATATATACATGCGGCGCGCGGCCGGGACCCGGCGCGCAGCACGACACGCACGCCACGCTCATGGCCGCGCTCATCGCGGCCGCGCTGTGCCTGCACTGCAGGTAATATATACATGCGGCGCGCGGCCGGGACCCGGCGCGCAGCACGACACGCACGCCACGCTCATGGCCGCGCTCATCGCGGCCGCGCTGTGCCTGCACTGCAGGTAATATATACATGCGGCGCGCGGCCGGGACCCGGCGCGCAGCACGACACGCACGCCACGCTCATGGCCGCGCTCATCGCGGCCGCGCTGTGCCTGCACTGCAGGTAATATATACATGCGGCGCGCGGCCGGGACCCGGCGCGCAGCACGACACGCACGCCACGCTCATGGCCGCGCTCATCGCGGCCGCGCTGTGTCTGCACTGCAGGTAATATATACATGCGGCGCGCGGCCGGGACCCGGCGCGCAGCACGACACGCACGCCACGCTCATGGCCGCGCTCATCGCGGCCGCGCTGTGTCTGCACTGCAGGTAATATATACATGCGGCGCGCGGCCGGGACCCGGCGCGCAGCACGACACGCACGCCACGCTCATGGCCGCGCTCATCGCGGCCGCGCTGTGTCTGCACTGCAGGTAATATATACATGCGGCGCGCGGCCGGGACCCGGCGCGCAGCACGACACGCACGCCACGCTCATGGCCGCGCTCATCGCGGCCGCGCTGTGTCTGCACTGCAGGTAATATATACATGCGGCGCGCGGCCGGGACCCGGCGCGCAGCACGACACGCACGCCACGCTCATGGCCGCGCTCATCGCGGCCGCGCTGTGCCTGCACTGCAGGTAATATATACATGCGGCGCGCGGCCGGGACCCGGCGCGCAGCACGACACGCACGCCACGCTCATGGCCGCGCTCATCGCGGCCGCGCTGTCTGCACTGCAGGTAATATATACATAGGTTCAGTTTATGTACAGTAAGCAGGACTAGAAACTGTACATACTATACGTGTATTCTTGAAAGGAGTAAATAAAGCAAACAACCGATAATTTAAAGCCACGTGGAAAGATAATCTCGTTCAAGATGTCAACCGTATTGGTTCAATATAATATTAATGGATTTTAGTATACGTGGTGCGTGTGTGCTGATATTTTGCCTAATGTATGCATAGTGCAGAAGAATTTGCTTTTTTCAAATAAAAAATTCTGAAATCTTAATTAAAATGTTAATTATGTAAAAAATATTAATTAAGCTTTAGATATTTTTTTTTTTTTCTAAAATTAAATCAAACGCAATTTTTCAAGAAGTAGGCAGAGTATCGATTTTAGTAACTGGGTTGTGGAGGTAAGATAAGCCGTCGTTCCATGTGAAGTACTGATATTCAGCTGCATGCGGTTAGACTGACTGGATGTCAACTTAAACATAGTTGGGAAAAGCTAGGCAGATGATTAGTCACGAACGCGTGTCAATTCTTATTTATCAATAATTGCACTTTTAACCTTATTTGAATGTCATAATATAACGCGCGTTTGTGATTTGCATCTTAAGAATTTTATTACTCTTCAGACAAAGTTCATAGTGTTGTTACATATTATTGTTATTTGGTCTGGTTTCATGTATTATTTTTTGTGCAAAGTTGAACAATTTTCTTTCGGTAAGCGACAATTTACTTATTATTATGTTTAATTAGTAGGCACAACGTTGCAATAACATTCAGTGTGAAGCTTTAACACTCATATTATCCGAGAATACCACAGACCACACAATATTCTTGAAAAATCTTGACTAGAGTGTTAAAAATAAAATTATGATTCAAAGAATTACAAATACGTCATACAAAAATGTTTATTTTCAATACGACATTGACTATCATTCAGCGAAAATGATACCCATAGTAAACATAACGTTATCATTGACTGATAAGAAAAATACGATTCACAGTGCCAATACTGACAGACAGTTTTAAACGTGATAATACAACGTTATTGCATTTAATATCAAAAATATATGAGTAAGCTTTATTATAATATTGATAGCATGGAATAATATTGAATACTACCCTCTGCCCGCGACTTCGTCCGCATTCCATTTCTTTTTGTGTACTCGGTAACTTGTGGAGCCTACTTAGCTGTGATAGTTTTCCTTTTAATTTCGTAATACATAGTACTTGTTTTTTTTTTTTTTTCTCCTTTCTGCTCCATGGCAATCTGTCCTAGAACAATAAGCCACTGTGTTGACCAACTTCAAGTTTTTTTTTTTAATATTTAAATTTTATACTACTGCCGTAAATTTTTTCACATATCTAAAACCAACCATTTAGCTGGCAGGGGGGGGGGACACTTGACTCTAACAAAAATTAGCACTTTGATGCTTAAGATTTCGCAAACGGATCCCCGAAACCAAAAATGGTTTTCACAAAGTACCATTATTTTTAAACGACCTTTCCAACGATACGATGCACTAACAGTCTCTGAGCTAAGCCGCGGACGAACAGACAGACAGATGGACATGGCGAATAAGGGTTCCTTGTTGACTAAGGAACCCTAAGTACCTAAATTGGAAAAGACGTTCTCGAACTAAAAGCGAGCTCGGGGACAGAAGTCTATAATGTTCTCGAGTTTTAAGCGTGTACAGACATACTCAGTGTTCCTTAGATTATGTAAGGATATTAAAATTACAAACAAATTACTACAATTCAATGACTCAGAATAAGTTAAAGTGCTCATTTTCCTGTCGACTATTTATTTTTAGTTTGTCCATTGATACATCAGGAAGTGTTTAGTGAATATTTGTTACAAAATGGTGTTGGATTTGTCGAATATTAGCGAAGTGGAGGCTTTGGAGGTCAGGCGGAAATGGTGGCAGTCTCCGAAGTCTAAATATAAGAAGAAATTGAAGAGCAATAAGTGAGTTCTTAGTTTATTTATTGAGCCATGTTCCGGGAATTCACAGAAAAATATTATACTTAAAGAAAAAATATAGCAACTGTATATAATTCTATATGAAAGAATAGCTATCAACATGATTTCATGTAAAAAAGTATGTAGAAACTAACACCTAGCCAAAAAAAATGTAATAAATAATAAGTAAATTGGATGAGTGCTTCTCAAGTTATAGTGCGCTTACGGATTGACAGCTTGGCATTTTATAATAACAGAAAAGGTAAAAAAAAAATATAGCTTTTCTGTCATTGTTGTTTTCCTCCCGGTAAAAGCCTATTTTCTACCAAATATTATCAAAATCGGTTCATTATTTTAGGCGTAAAACTTTGATACGTAATTGATAGTTAGTTGAAGACGTTTAGTATCCTATAAGTACTTTATAGTATTTTTATGAGCAATATTTGTGTATATATTTGTAATCACGTTCTCTAAAACGGCTCTAACGATTTCGATGAAAGTGTCAATATAGGGGTTTACGGGGTTGAAAAATTGATCTAGCAAGGTCTCATATCTGGGAAAATTTCTCTATTTTCACGCGAGCAGAGCTTGGTCGCCCTGGTACTATATTATTGTATTTTATTTTACTTGTATCTTAATAATGTGTCTTGTAAGAATCTCTTACCAATAAATTACTATGACTAAGACGTATCATTGCCATTCACAGTTATCTTCAACCCATAATGCCCTTCGCCATACCTCCCTGTTTTGTGCTAAACTTGAACAAGCATTCCCGACAAGATTAATTATGTCATCCACAAACATAATAATAATATGCTTTGTCTGATTTCTTATACATTTCGGTGTACACTGATTTCGTAGTATTATATTACAACCTGTTTTTCCCTGAACCTTCGACAGCAATAATATTGAGGAAATTGTACCAATTATCTATAGAAATAATAAAAATGTTATGGTGTTCGTTGGTAAGCGCATCATTTCAGAACAGATTTGTTATTCTTTTTTAATGTTCGTAATAGTCTAAATTAGGTTCTTAAGGTAATAAAAAAAATAAAAGTTGCCGGGAAAATGGGAATATTAGGGAAAACTGAAAGTGCATTTTCTATGGGATTTTGTATGAATTATTGAAATATTAGCTGACCCGACAGACGTTGTCCTGTCAATTTTCTAATTTACCGCGCAATTTTCTTAATTTTTTCTTTCATAAGAACCTTCTTCTGACAATAACAAACACAACAGAAAAAGAATTAGCGAAATCGGTCTAGCCGTTCACGCGTGATGGCGTGACCAAGGGAAATAGGGATTCATTTTTATAAGTATAGATGGACAGGACAAAGTCTGGATCCCGCCAAATAGTCAAATCTAGGTGATTAGTAACCCTATGTGCGACGGCTAATGGCATGTTGAAAATAAGGAAAACCTAATTAAATACATACAATAAATTACTACATGTAGATATTTTACCTTGACTTTGGCCCCTAAAATGCTTTGTATTGTCCTACAGGCCAGCGTCAGTAGCGGCGGCAGTGGGCGGGTCGCGCGCGTCGTTCCTGCAGCGCGACAAGCTGTACAAGCAGCGCGTCAAGCAGATCACCAAGCAGCACCCGCAGCCTGTGAGTACTGCCTACACTTTGTGACTATTGATTGTTATAGAATAGAATACTCTTTATTATGTACACCATATAAATTACAAATATAAATTTTGAAATTGTACATAGGGTGACACAATTGGCGGTCTTATCGCTACAAGCGGTCTCTTAAAGACAATCTCTGGATGGATTAAAGGGAGAAGGAGAGAATGAAACCTAAAAGTTTGGCTGTTAAGCTGATATCTGTTGGCTACTATAACACATACTTTACTATGAATTAGCCCGTAGTAAAAGCAAAATTACACCTTGAAGTGTTAATATAACTTGATTTATGTTTAATACTAATCCACATATAGCTTTGTCCACCTTAGGGCAAATGCCTTTGTCATGACCTATAATTCAATGTGCCGACAAGTAAAAATAAATGACAACTGTTTGAGATTTTCGTTTTACAACACTTCTTATATCTGACAAGTTTATCAATTCAATCTTTCTTCGGGAGATTTACTTAATTTTGATGTACTAAAAATACTGGTGTGCAGCTGCATCAGGTTAGACTGGAAGCTGACCCCAACTTTGTTGGGAAAAGATGATGAAAACATCATGTAAACTCTTGATTTCTTACTTTTCGGTATACTCGCAATCTTCCATGACATAATAAGCACGTATTTCCTGTGTCCCCAGTTCGTGGTGCGCGGCCATCACCTGCAGCTGCAGGCGCTCACGTCGGTGGCGCACTGTCACCACTGCGACAACATTGTGTCGGGGCTGGCGCCGCAAGCGTACGTCTGTACAGGTAAACTACACAGTATACCTAAGATTTGGTCCAAAATAACTACAGAAGTTTGAACTCACAAAAGAAAGAACAGCAGGTAAAACTACAAAAAAAAAAACAGCATTTGTCGATAAACTCCAAAATTTCTCACGATTCAAACGTTTACGAAATGCGTCTTTGATTTCTGTCGAAGAACTGAGTTTTTTACTCAAATTAAGTGCATCAAGAGACGTTTTGATCATCAATCTCCGTTAGAACAAACAATCGTGCCTTCCACAAGTTCGATGATAATATTTGGAAAGTTTTAGTACGCGGCGGTGATGAAGGTAGATGACTTTTAGACAGAAACTGTCAGCCGTCGTAACCAGGGGTGATAATTTCCCGCGCACTGTATTTTGAACTCTCGGCGTTGAGCCGAGCCTTGAAAATCCAACAGAGCGCATACAAGTGCGTCAATAAAAAATACACAGTTACATTTTCAACTCTCGGCACTAACCAGAGCGTTCACAATTCAGTACGAGATAAAAAATCATCCGTGGGTACGAGGACGCACTCAGGTATGAGCACCAGAGATGACATGAAGCTGACTATTTTATTTACCGCGTACTGTAATAGCCGCGTAGTAAAATATACTACAGTAATGTATTTTATTTATGAACCATGCTAAAATCTGCCCATTTAAGATATTTAGCGATAAAAAATTCCTTTATTTTCTGCCTCAGATTGCAAGTTACGCGTGCATCGTATGTGCGCGCGGTCGGTAGAGGAAGGCTGCTGTCTGGACGGAGAGCATCACAACAACAGGATCTCGAGATTCATGGAGCGGATACATGCTAACAACCAGCCGACTAGTAAGTACACATTGTATGTCTTCATCAACTTTACGCATCTACGAATTGGCCCAGTGGTAACAGCCCCGACTTACGAGTTTTGGGACGTTTACTTTGTGGAAATAATTTAATCACCATTGCTCTTAAAACGGTGACGGAAAACATCGTGAGGAAACCGGCATGTCCTAGAACCAAAAATATCGAAGACATGTGACATTACCAACCCGCAGTGGGCGCGCGTGGTAGATTACAGTCCACTCCCTCTCACAGAGAAGAGGCCTGTGTCCCAGCAGTGGGGACATTATAGACTGATTATGCTATGATGCTACGCGATACGTATAATCGGGAAGGTCTCGTTGGTCTAGTGATCTCAAGTTATAACTACACTCGATGGTACATCTAGCCATAGAAGGTGTACGGGACATCGATCGCGCATAGCCACGTAAACGTAACCCTAACGTTGAATAAATTGTTACAGATCTAGACTCAAATGACAAGAAGTCCAGGAAGGCGTCGGGTCACGCGCATTTTCTCAACAGTAAGTAATTATAGGGTTTTAAAGTTCTTGCGTGTTGAAATTATGGGTGCCTTTTTATAACAGGAGAAGTTTCGCAAAAAAAAATAAAAAAACATACTAATAGAAAATTTTTGTATGAGTAGAACATTCACATTTTACATTGCAGTGGGTCGAGCTTCTGTAAATAAACCTAACTATTTAAAAATTACCCTATAAAATGACATAATTATACCAATTTTCAATTGATTTTGATGGATGGATAGTGTAAAAATGTAAAGAAAAAGATACCCCTAATGAATTGAAATAAGGGCAGTATAATTCTTCTTCATCTTAGTGTGTCGATGGCAATATCCATAGAGTATGTCCAGACGGGCTTGGCACCTGCAGTAGTGTCCATCAGCTCACACGCTGGCACGATATTAAGTGCCCCATAGTTTGTGGGACAGCACCACATTTATTTACTTCAGGATCATCATCTGCCTAGCCTTTTCCCAACTATGTTGGGGTCGGCTTCCAGTCTAACCGGATGCAGCTGAATACCAGTATTTACTTCAGGATAATCTTAATCTAATGCGGACGAATACTTCGACGCCTAAGGGTCCCTTTGTTTTTATATTAATTGGTATAGTTAGTTAGTCCTTTTAGTTTTTTAGTTAATTTAAGCATTTTAATGTATATATGTTACCTAATAAAATATTAATCTAATTATATTTGTTCAATAGTGGAGCGAAGTTTTCGAAAAGCCGAGGACGACCCGCCTTGGGACCAGACGTTAACGCCAGTCATAGGTAAGTTATTTTATATTATACAGCAATGTATGAAGAAATGTTGTTAAAATGTTATTATGGAGATTTTGTATATTTATTCATTGAACCATCAACCGAAAGTATGAAGTATATTTTTATGTTAGGTTATGTTTTATTTATATGTTAGGTACGCGTTTATCTTGTGAATATTTTAAAGATATTCGTTTCTTAATATTTTTTTTATGTGATTCCTTGGCTGAGCGTACCTCCTATTTAGCACAACAGAAGATGAATGCATACTGGAGTAAATATCGCACAGAAAAGGTAAGTTTTATTATATTTTTTCAAAAACAAAATTGATGGACTTTTAAACAGCGAATTGCTCATTTAGGGTTTACATAAAATAAAAGTTACTGAAAAAGCAGAGATCTTGGTGAGAACTTTATACCACCTCAATTTGTACTGAAACTGAATTAGCGCCATCTGGTGACAAAAATCGGAAACAGAATTATTTCATACAAATTGAAGGTTATTTTAAAGCGATCGAGTCGGACCACAGAGGTCTATTTGGCAAAGTAAGAAGTACGAAGGACACATTCGCATGCTACGGTATTACGGTACACATAGTATGACAATTTTACCATAAATCACTTCATATAACTATTCCTGCGTAACTTATAACACCTGTTACATACCGTTGCGTGTTTCTCATTGACACCCGTCTGTTAACTCATGTGGTAACTTGAGTTTAACTTGATTTGTTATACTGCACTGTTGTGGTACTGGATGTTAATGTCTCTGCTCTGAAATGAAGGAGTTTCATTCATAGTATTGATTGAAAAGAACTCGTATAAGAGACAGTGCACATTGAGCAGTGAAATGCTCGAGTAGTGTTTATTGATAAATTGATAATGAACTATACTCCATTTGAAATAAGATTATACATTTAAATAAACCTTTTTTACAGTCCGTTCAACCGATTTTGACTTCTATTACGTTGGTGGCATGATAAATGGCAGCTGCAGTAGATAGATAGTTCATCATCAGCCTATAGCAGTCCACTGCTGGACATAGGCCTCTCCAATTGCACGCCATTCAGCTCGATTCTCGGCAACTCTCATCCAGTTGCTACCAGCCACCCTGCGAAGATCGTCGCTCCACCTAGCCTGATGGCGTCCTACCTTACGTTTTCCGTTTCGCGGTCTCCACAGTTTATAGTTGATATTGTGTAACCTTTTTTGCTTTTAATGCCATTCAAAATCGTTTGAACGTACTGTAAAAAGGTTTGTTGAAATGTCTAATCTTATTTCAAATGTAGTATAAATCACAACTGAAATAAAGTTGGAAATGGCATAAGTCAATACACCCTACAAGAAATTCTCTCTTGCATGCTATTTTCAACCTTATTTTATTCCTGACGTATCCATGTTTCGGTTATTAAATTAAATTTCGCAGGATTCTACTGTGAATTCCCTTAAGACAAATCTAACCACGGTATGATATCTCATAATCATCCACAATACAACCCTCTTCATTTAATATTCAAAACAAATCAAAACAACCGCCTTCAGGGGAACGGGTCGTGAATAGTTCAGATACAAATAGGATATCCGGACAGGAATAATACATGTGTAACTATGAATTATGTTATTGATGTCTAATTCCTTTGGGAGTTATACCAACATAGGGCTGATTTCACCAATAAAACTGAACGGGATCAGTACATCTAAACTGAGTTCAAGAGCTGCCAGTGTCAATATTCCCCAATAAAGTTGACACTGACAGCTCTTGATCGCGTTCAGAATTCATTGGTGAAATTCGCCCTTAAAGATGTTGTGAGACTATGGGCGAATTTCACCAAACTTCTATTCCGAGTATAAATCTTAACCTGCGAATAAATTTTGAATTTTTGACTGTTTTTCCATACAAAACCTGTCAGACGCCATTTTTATTCCACGGTTAAAAGATATCTGACTTTGGTAAAATCAGCCCTATGTATGTAGGTTCTCCCCATTAAGTTATATTAATAATAAGGTTATTATTATTAGGTTTTACCCGCGGCTTCACCCGTGTGGACGTCCAAAGTTATTCCGCGAGAACGTAGATACTACCGGGATGAAATATCCTATGTCCTTACCCAGGTCATAGGCTACCCATGTGCCAAATTGATATTCAAATCCGTTCAGCCGTTTTGTAGTGAAAGCGTAACAAACAAACAAACTCATTTTCGCATTTATAATATTTAATTATAACAAAACAATTAATGGTAAAAAATAGACCTGGCATTGTCGAATTGGTATTGTTGGTGTATGAAAAAAATACAATAAGTTGCTATTTCTGAAACCCTATTCATTTTAATATGTTGTCAAATATTATGGTAATGTATTTTAAAACTTTGTTTTTTATGTGGTTCTACTAATGACCACTACTAACGTGGGTCTTCCGTTACTGATCGTAGGTAACTAGTAATTTACAAACGATGCAATGGTGTCTCTATTGTGATTTATTTTCTGATTAATCTCAATTTTTCATTGGATCTGCTATTAAATCTATCACCTTATTTCTAATTCTGAGAAAATCCATCGATAGTAAATAGCCTTCATAAATTGATTAGCAGCATACCTTGAAGGCTATTAAGCATAGTTCACGTATAATATATCTAGGTCACTCATTAGTAATTCATGACAAAGTTGCAGCTAAGGCGCTGTTCCACAGCCATGGCTAAGCTACGCACGTGTACTTAGCTACGCTTTGTATGGAAATTTAAACCCTGTTCAGTTCAGTTTAAATTCTTACGCAATCACTCATTAAAGGGAACGAGTATTACATTCATCTGGAAAGGTTTGCCCTTTATATCACCCGTTTTTCCAATTGGTTGAATAACAATAATAAAATGTAATTGAAAAATGGTCGACGTAAATTAAGGGTACAAAAATTACCTCAGTTGTCAAATCCAAATCCTTGAGGAATTAGTAATTCTACATTACAATTCACAGGAATGATTTTCTGACCCATTTGTTTACATTCACATAATTTTTTTTGGAACAGAGTATAGGCGGGGTCATCCACTACGGCTTACTACCACACTACGCACGTGCTAACGAGCTAACGTGGTGAACCTCTGTGCACATCCTACGTAGAGTCTGGCAAACGAAAGTTGAACCTGAAAACACGCGCGAAATTTAAAAAAACAAGACTGTTTATCCGGATTTATCCGGAGCGTATTTTCAGGATCAACTTTTGTTTGCCAGACTAGCAGTGGACGGTCGACTTTAAACACTACTTCAACTGTTTTCTCTGACATTTAGAAGGAAATTGATTTAGTTTTACGTCGATTCCTCGTTATATCACAGTTCTGAAAATAGAGTTTCAGCCTTCAGCTGTTAGCTTAACGATTGCGACGTTTATTTTATATTAAGTTGCGTCAACTGTGAGGAATGTAGGTTATTTTTCACTTGTTTGTTACAACTATAGATTTCTACTATCAATAAAATCGTTAGGTAGGTACTTCAACAGTACTGAACCTCTAAGCATCTGTGTTTATAGATTCTGAGGCCCAAGCAGATACTTATTAATCCCAATTATAAGGAACCTTTCATTACTTTGGATCGGACTTTGCTGTTTTTAACCGACTTCAAACTAAAGAGGAAGTTATGCAGTCGGCTAGTTTTCATTAATTTGATGCTGTTATTTGTAAGTTACCTAATCTGAAATTTTTATTATTTGAGATACGATTTGTGCCAGTATCAAATGCTTCGTTCTTGACCTTTTGTATTTGATAAAAAATTAACACGATACACTTGTTTCCGTTATCGTGTGATATTCAAAATATGAAATATAACAATCTCTAAATATGAAATATGGCTTTAGAGTGAACTAAAATATGTATTAATAATGAATTGCACCTGAAAACGGAAGTCATTGATTGTAAAGAAACACTGTGTTAAATTTTAAACAAACTGCACTGCACGGAAGTTTCTAAAAAAAAGTGTCAACCAGCTAATGACAAAAAATACTTTAATAAATTCTATTTCACACACGACTCACCCTAACAGCTAATTTGCAAGCGCCATCAAACACAGCCGCTTCACAAAACAAAAGCGCTCCATCCCCTCGCCTGAAACGCTGAAAGTCTGAAACTGAAAGCTTTGGAGTGTAGCCGACGGAGCCGCGCCGTACGGACGCGTCCCGAAAACTGTGTCACGAAAATATTACGACGAAAACAGGCAAACTACCGCGAATTTCGAATAGAGAAGCCCTTCGATTCCTTTTTCGAATAAATTGGGTTGTAATTTTCGAACTTTGAAAATATTACTTAGTGTAATTGGTGTGTAATTTGAATTTTGGAATCAGTGTTTTCACATTTCGAATTCTTGTTTTTTGATTCGTGGAAAGTGTTTTTTTTTGTTGAAGTGAAGTGTTTAATTTTCTTTGTGGTCATATTTGGATAATTCGGTTTTGGTAAGAGTGCTAAAGTTAGAGTTAAATATTCACCAGAAAGTTTGATAAGTAATCTGACTTCCAATTTGGAGGCTAAAGTAGTTTTGATTACGTTTATCAGCTGTTACTGATAACAAGGTCAATTATGGTCGATTATAATTTGTGATTTTTTATATTTATTGCGAACTTGTGTCAATGCGCATGTTATTTATAGTTTCTTGTAGATTATAATTGTCATTTTATGCGGATTTATGTAATTAAATAATTTCAAATATGTCCGAAAAAATACAAAATTTTCGCTCCTTACTATTTTACACCAAAATACAAAAGAAATCGTTATTTAAATGGGGTTTAAAAGATCGTATTTTTGTTTTAAACATTGTTTTTAAACTCCAAGGTTGCCCTCCACTGCGAGTCAAATTAATGTTGGCAATTAAGAAAATCCGTAGAGCTATGGTTTTCCAAAACCGGCGGGAATCGATTTGACTCAATTGCACGGAGATTTTCAAAGCATTCCTACATTTGCTACAGCCCACACTGGACTCCTTGTTATTTAGTCACACAGTATTAAACTTCAAAATATAAAACATCCAAGTTCGTTACAGCAGTTTTCTAGATTGGCGCGAACAAGGCATACAAACGAGTCCTACTTACTACCAAGAATACATACTATATTGTTTGTTGACTATATTTTGCTATGGTTGAATATGCCATCCCCTTCGTGGTATTTTTTTTTAGAAATAGGAGTCCCTCCTGGCGCGACTCCGTCGACTACGCCTTATTATTGCTTGGAAACTAATTTTGACCCACCACGTGATCTTCCCCACCCTTATTACTCCCACTATCCCACAAATCCCGATAATTCCAAAGAAACTATAGACAATAGAGAATAAGAGTATTTAAAGTTCTTACCACGTAATATTCTGAAGCTTCTACTTACCCCAGTGCGAAAAATACGTGAGTTTATAGTGCTCTACGAAAGACGACTTAAGGTCGATTCACACGTATCAGTGAAGCCACAGTTCCGGCACAGTGCAAAATGTTGCAGCAGTGTTCTTTCATACATTCCCATGCCGGTGTCGGCACTGACACTGACAAGAGGGGATGCGTTCATAGAGAATGTATGAAAGAATATTTTGCACTGTGCCGGTACTGTGTCGGAATTGTGGCTTCACTGATATGTGTGAATCGAATTTAATGAGACGTTTCAACGTCAAAAATGTATAGTTAGAGAGTAGCTAATCATTAGGGAGTTAACTCAAAACAACGTTTATAAATTAACCCCTTCATGCTTAGCAAATAGTATAGAGTAACAGTATATAAGGATCGTATAGCACGTGGTCTATAGCTTCTGCCTACCCCTTTGCGAAAAAGGCGTGAATTTATGATTTCAGCGAAAAATAACTATCAATTCCAATGTGTTAGCACGCGAATAGTAAATCATGATGTCTTCTAGACAGCCAGATGTTCTGATGACATGAAACAGTACATAGATTCCTTTCAGAACGGTTTACGTAAATGACACACAAAACTTACGTTTAGCAGATATTATAATATTTTATTTACAAACTCAAACTCAAACCATTTATTTCAATTAAACCATTTATAGGCACATTTGAACTGTCAAGGAGTCGGTCAGTCAGAAATATCAAGCTAGTTGCCCATTCCAAAGCGTAGTAAGGCAAGAAACTCCACGGACACTCTTTTAAATCAAAATATTGTTACAAAATATTGGTTACATCATTCATATTGAAATCATACATGTGAGAACAATGTAGAAAGCACGTTAAAAGCGTCCGCAATTATAACATAAAAACAAATCAAAAATTAAAATAAGCCATGGCAGCTAAGAGATGACCAGTCACAATTGACGGCGCCCGTTCACGAACATGACGCATGGATTAGCACCATTCAGCTCAACCATTTTGAAGGGAGCTAAATTTTATTAGGAAAACTACTGAAAATAATTACTTCTAATACGAACTAATACACATAATTTATCATCACGCCTTGTTTCCCCGAAGGGTTAGGCAGAGGTGTATTTACCTATAGTACTTACACTACACACACATTTCGCCAGTTATGTTGAAGTCCCAAAAAAAAAAAACAGAAATCATGGTAACAGTTTTTAGTACAATGAAAGATTATTAAGGTTTTTTTTTTTTTGAATTTGGGATATCATCCATGAATTTCTCCCGCTCTGGGCGGAGCGCCGTGTCAGACTTTTACTGACTTAAACCCACCCGTGTTCCTTCAGTTGCATGTTGCAGGTCCCGGTATCCCTTTCGGACTAACCCGCAAATTAAAGTCACTCCTATACCATTAATGCATCTCATAGTTCACTTCATGACTTATCGATAATTGCATTTGTGGACGTGCTAACTTATGGTCCAATATAACCACATTGACGGCTTACGATGCCCATGGGAGTTATGTGAATATTCTGTACTGTGTGGTTTATGGCTGTGGGTAATCGGGGATTTGGTTAAAACGATGGGTAGTATTCACAGTCCTCCTGTCTGCTATAACACCTTTGTTTATCACCATATCTGCAAAGTGTGGTGGTTATGCCGATGTCTATTTGAAGTTGTACACAGCGCATCATCACATCTGCCTAGCCCTTTCCCAACTGTGTTATGGTCGGCATCCCGTCAAACCGTATGCAGCTGAATACCAGTATTTTACAAGAAGCGACTGCCTCTCTAACCTCCACAACCCAATTATTGGGCAACACGATACATCTTGGTAAGACTGGTTGTCAGACTTTCGGGCTTCTGACGTCCCGTAAGGACTGTCAAAGATCTACTAATGACAGCCGGGACCAACGGCCTAACGTGGTTTTCGAGCCACGAAGGGGTCTCGATATGTTATGAATGGTCACCCATCCATGGGCCTACCTCGGCAAGCATAGCTTAACCTTCGACCTTAGTTGTACACAACACTCACGCTTTTTTTCTATTGGGGCGGGCAGAATATACAGAACACCACGCGCTACGACCTTCTTATTATATGATCATTGATCACTCTGCATCATCTATGCTTTAAAAAAAAATGATGATTTGAAATGTAAAATTGTTGGTAAAGTGTGTTTGATACTGTTCTCTAAATTAAAGGAATGTACCTTCATTTATAATCAAAAAACGCTTCAGTTTCAAACCCATACTAAAATACCGGGTCAGCTTGAAAAGGCCTTCTTTTAATTTTGGCACACGACCACTTCAAAATTAGGTCACTATACCGCTTTAAGTTAGTTATTATAAAATTGCACTGCAAGCGTTTGCCATCGTAAATCAAAAATTTACATAGCGCCTACAAGTATTTTCACAAAAAATATTAAAAAGAAAAGCGAAACCCGATCGATACAAGTATTTTACATGGAGCGTCTGCCTATCTGACTGATAATCCTACACAACCCAGTTACTGGGAAAGATAGAAGATACTCCTTGGTAAGACTGGCTGTCAGAGTTTAGGGCTTTCGACTACACGTAACGGCTGTCAAAATTCTGCGAATGCGGTGCTTTTCGAGACACTGAGGGGTTTCGGTATGTAATTTTATGACGTGTAAAAGTGATTCCGATATCCTATTTACAGAATAAATTCATTTCATTTCAATGGATGGCCTATACAGAAATATAGTCACAAAATTCGTCAATACAGTATACATTACACTATTTACTCTTCTCTTATTACGTAAACGCCTAAAACTACGCAATGCTCAATAAACAAACGCGAATCGTCGCGTCCGTGGTTAAATGTCACGTAAACAAAATAATGGGGGTAGTAAAATGTTTCTGTCATTAAATGAGATTGTCGCCTGGTTTTAGGGCCCGATCACACGTACCACAACCATCGTTTTTGTACACTTGGCTACCAAGAGTAAAGCGCGCGTCGCTTCGTGAGATAAAAATACTGCACCGTATTTCTTTGAGAAAAGAAAGAAAAAAAAAAAGTTTATTTGTCACAGAAGCACGCGCATGCAAAAATATAACTACTCGAGTAACAGAACAATAAAACAAAATAGATCTAAATATAATCACGAGTACACAACAGAAATATCCGGCAGCTGCTGCCACGTCATGACTGTGACGAGAAGGCTTCCACTCACCATGATGCTGTGCTATGGGGACCCACAGTACAGCGCTGATTTTCAGTGTTCACTCGTAACGTAAGGCCCACTTGTGACACAAATTACTGAATACGAAAATAAAAAGATGACAGAAAGAGAACTGTGTTTTAAATAAGCGCTAAACGTATTTAATCACTAGCAGCGCCCCGCGGTTTCACCCGCATAAGTCTTGATCCCGTGGGAATAACGGGTTAAAAAGTATCCTATGTGTTAATGCAGGTTATAAACTATGTGTTTGCCAATTTTCATCCAAATCTATTCAGTAGTTTTTACGTGAGAGTATCAAACATCCATCCATCCATACTTACAAACTTTCGCGTTTATAATATTAGTTAGATTCGTAGTGCAAGTGGCAGGGGCCACTAATAAGAACAGATAAGCTAATAACACTAATCAAGAAGACTTAAAAGAAAGCCTTCAATTTCACGCCATGAAACATTCAGTATCCCTTTACAGTCCACCCTTCACAGACATCTCCATATACTAAAAAACACGCCTGTTATATAGTCCACCATCGTGACTGTCCCCTCCGTGGGGCGTTTGTTTGACATTGAAACAGATATAACTTTGTGCTACTTACGTAACTCACTGCTACGGCGTTTTTATATGGAAAACTTATTTTATGTTTACAAAGATAGACTGTGGTACTTATTAACTTTTTTTTTATTTTTACTAGTTTGTTTTGGTCCTAAGTCTTGCCTACGCGTCCAGTATAACAATATCTTCAGGATGTTGCTGGGGCTGCCTCGATTCTGTAGTGCATCGGGGATGTTTGCGCTAAACCGTACGGACGGCTTTCACGCCATAATTCGCAAAAAAACGGCATCCCTGATCTGCAGAATGCGTGGCAGCCGCAATAAAATCTTGAAGACTGTGTCGGATAGGATCTCTTCACCAATTTGGAGGTCGTTATGCCTACGGGTAATTTGATTTTATTTATTTATTTTTTTGTATTTTCTTTGTGTTGTTCTAATTTTTATGATATGTACTATCGAATTGCTATGGATCTTGATGTCCGAAATAAATGATTTTTATTTTATTTATTTATTAAGTTCGGTGTAAGTAGGTAGTAAGGACCATACTCTGTTTATGATTCACACGGCACTTTTAAGAACATTCTCTTTTTTAAAGATTTATATCTTTATCCTGACATATTTTAAAACAAAGTCCTCCGCCGCGTCTGTCTGTCGTCCTGTTCGCGATAAACTCAAAAACTACTGCACTGATTTTCATGCTGTTTTCACCAATGGATAGAGTGGTTCCCGAGGAAGGTTTTAGTATATAATATAATAAATGACATCCACGCGGGCGAAGCCGCGGGCATGAGCTAGTCAATAATAATTCGTTCCTAAAAAAAAATTGTTTAACCGAATAACCAAGTACCTACTTATTTTTTTTTTTTATTTATAGCTTTTAGATACGCATATGACATGTGGCATGCTGCATGGCAATTTGTATAAAAAAAATATGTTTATCTCATTCCAGCGTATTACATGCAAGTATTTTTAGCTTCCAAACATCTTGAACGTGAAAAACACTAAAAATATTACAATATTATGTAACCTTACATAAAGGATCCGGTCGATCGTGTGTTTTCCAGCCCTTCCATCCGTGTTGTTTCCTCATCCATGGATAATACAGCTTAGGACATGCTGTGCTTGATCAGCTATGCAACTTTTATTGATTGTAAGTTCATTAATAAAATTAGGTAGAGAGATAACATTGCATATTTATGATGTACAGAATTTCAGATGAATGGCAGACGAATAATTGAAGTGATTTATTTACTATGGGCATCAATGGTAAGGCCGTCCCACATGAATTGATTGCCTTGAAAAGAGAACACAGATTTGTAAAAACGCGTAATAATATGTACGGACGGCCGCAGTACTTATTTGGTTATATATCTACTTATTTTTCTAAGCTATTTGAATGCATGAGGTCGATCAATTGGGATCAATTAATTTAATTCTCTGTATCAGAGCCTGGGTAAGCGACAAAAATATCACCTCCCTGTATTATTATCCGCTCCATCGTAGCAAGTTCAAAAGTTTATCTGGGCGGAAATAGTTTCTGCGACTTTGCAATGATCAGTGATTGTCTGCGTTTTTCAATTTCGCCTTATTATTTATCATTAGCCCCAATAGGTAAATGTCTGCTCGCCTTTGATATCAAACATATACATTGCATATAAAAATCCCCTATAACTTAGCCTCAAACTTCCAATTTTATGACGCAGCACTATCGTATTAAGTAATAATATCTTCACTCACACCATTTTCTTTAGTTATGGGGTGGCGCTGTAGATTTTGGCAAGGCGAGGCCAAGGCGAGCCAACCTTGCTTTATGCGTATAAAGATTATGGGAATGTGTGGGCTATAACATTGTAGGGTATCATAAGCTGCAGCGATTCTGTGAGATTTGATTGTGCTACGTTTGAGTTCAGGAGAAGACTTGGTCTTTGATGGAATACGTTTGTTTTACTGATGCCTGTTTAGAGATTAAGGTGAAGAAGTTGATTATTGTTTCCACGCGTTTTACGAAAATTAGGACGGCCATACTTTCGAAATTATCGTTCTGTGCAGTCTTGAATGCTTGAGAGAGAGAAGGATGGACAGCAAAGTCAGTTCACGTCCTTATATTATATCAACCTTTGTGATCATGTACCTACTTTCCTGCGCTCTATGAAACAGATTAGGTATGCTAGCTATACGCGATCTATATTTCAATCCGGTTATCAACGACAACTTTATCAACACGGAAGTCTAATCTCGACTAAGAATAAATTTTCTTCAGTAGACCTAGATCCTTTCTGACTAGACTGCTGCATACCGATACGTACAGTTTAATTTTATCTGCATAGTCTGCTGAAGTTTATATTCATTAACGATACAGACAGCTAGCGCCAGCTAATTTTGATGCACGAACAGCGCCGTAAAGCTGAACGAAACGTTTCAGTTTTACGAGCCTGTTATTTTGAAATGTTATTCAGATTTCATGAGAGAATAGCTAACTTAAGA
Organism: Lithophane semibrunnea; assembly: GCA_947363905.1. Taxonomy (NCBI): domain Eukaryota; kingdom Metazoa; phylum Arthropoda; class Insecta; order Lepidoptera; family Noctuidae; genus Lithophane; species Lithophane semibrunnea. The sequence goes on along the minus strand of OX376212.1, from coordinate 1,106,819 downwards.
TCTATGAGTACAAATATTGAGTTTGCTTCTAAATAGGTAACAATATGGGAAAGTTGATTTTTTAAATATATTTTCGGTTTTATTAACATCATAACTGCCGAAATGTATTTGGTACACCTCTGCTTTGCCTTCGGGGAATACAGGCGTGATGTTTGTGTAATGTTATTGTTGACAGTCTTTTGCCACGTACCGATATACTTATTTCTCTTATTTGCAATGCTTCAATTGTCTAATGTCTATATCAATTCTGCATCCAGAAAGGTCCTTGAGCCGTTGCGAGATATTACATTTTATGTCACCAACCGAACAAGTCATATACAAACAGATTTTATCGAAAGCCCTAAAGACACGGACATGATAACCGCAGAATTCGTCTCACCATTTCCCCAAACTTTCAGATTTGAAACGACTTTTCAATTTCGTAAATAATAGCTTTAGGGAGACTGAAGACTCCCCCTTTCTTCATCCTTGTCTACCTCAGCGATTAATAAATCAAACGGTTCAGTGCCCAGTACGGAAGTTTCGTAAAATCCTATCTCCTTCAGACCGTCATCAGGCTAAAAATTGGACCCTTGTGAAGGACCTAAGTGATTTGCATTTTTCCGCTACAGAGCCTTCTTGGCCTTGGTCTATTTTATTTAAGGGATTTCTGTAAGCCCTTGATTTATTTTATTATTTTACGGCCAGGGTTCTGGTTAATGTTACTTGACAATATTTGGGAGGTGGATTTGGTTATATGACTTGTATATTCATCGTTTAGTATACCATTTCTACATTTGGCTTTATCATTGTAATTTTGCTTCTTAAAGAATTATTGTTCGTCTTTATTCATGATCGTCATCATTTTTCTGTTTTTATCCCAATATATCTGTCGAATTCTTTATTATGTTTTAAAAGTACCATCTCCAGAATTTCATGTTCATTGTCTTTACCATAGATAACATTTCCACTATCAACTCCCCCAGGTTATTCCGGTCCACACACGTAAACTCCATGCTTCCGCGTGTTTCGCAGCTACATGCTCAACTTCAGTTTTTACGTCCACTGGATCTGTTAGCCCTGTTACGACACTGCTATATATAGCAGACGTATCGATTGCAAAACATTTGCATAGCCTTCTGGCGATGAGAATGTTATGGGAGCAGGTGCTTCTGTAGACTCATGGGTGTGTTAGTCAATATTATTATAATCTGATCTATTACTTGGGGTTTTTGTTTGTGTGATGACGTCGATTTTTTGCGTCTTTAGGATCTTTTCAATTTCTTTAATTCATGTGGCCGTGTTTTCACTATTTTCTGTTTATTTTTTTGTATATTCGGTGAGTTTATGGTGACTTCTAGTCTAGCAAATAAAGGAAAGTGAATTCTTGAAAAAAAAATTAGGGTGTCTTTTCATGCTCTGTTTTATCTACTTTGACCTGGCTCATATCTTGTGACCGGGTCATGTTACGTATGCGATTGTCATTTGACTGTTTCTATACCACGCTTTTATATTATTTACTAAGAAAGCCTTACAAAAAAAAAATCTTAATTAATGTAAACTCAAACCTGCTTTTGACTGTTTAATTTAGTTTGTAATAAGAACAAAATTTTCCGATAAAATTTCTTTTTTTATTAAGTTTTTCATTTGTAAATGTCAAATGTCAGAAGTACTTTTTTTGTTGGCCTTAATAGATGTTATATTCAGATACAAATGAACTTCCCCTCCTGCCAGATTTAATTAACAAACTGGTCTCGGAAGTGTAACAGGCTTGTTTGTAGTGCTATTTTATGTTTAACTACGTTTTGCTCGTAGCTTTGCCCTTTTATATTTAGTTTCGATAAATTTTGTCTTGGTTTGTAGGCCCCGTGTTGTCCCTTTTGCTGCTTGTTTATCTATTTCAGTCATTTGACGTCCTTTACTAGCATCTATTTTTCAGATCTTATAATTCAATGTGATTATATCATAAATTCAAAGAAGAACATACTTTACTCTCCCTATTTATGATAATGAACCATGAATTAATTTAATTCAACTTCAAGAGCAGAAGTATATATATCTGAATTATAAATAGGTACTGCCTGAAATTTTCTATTTGCCCGGGTCCTTGCAATAACAATAAACATTTAGCACCACTTTCATTCTTTGCGAAAGTTTCAAGCATCCATTAAAAAGTCTTCCCTCATTATAAATTTCCCCTCAAATGTCTGGAAAGATAACACGAAGTTTGACAACATCGCCTATTGTTCACATCCAGGGAATACAAAAGTACCAAAGGACCACTTTGAATCAACTTTAAATATTTTACTTTACTATTGCGATCAAGCACCTCATGCCACAGCTCTGGGTTCTTCACTGCTGAGTACTGTAGAGACAGCCTTTATTTATTCTGGTAAAACTGATTAATAAACTAAGTTAGATGGATCTAACACTATCAATTACCCATTGTAACTTTTAAGCTATGTAGTTCCTCAGGCAAGGCTTACAAAATTTGCAATTTTAACCCCAAATCACAGTTTGGTAACCTTATACCAGTATGTACGGCTTTCGCACGATATTAAACAGTTAGGTATATGCCAATTTTATTCAATGGAGCTTCTGCATTTTCCCCTTTTTGCGTGAAAACATTTTGTATATGCCGACGCCCTTTAGCGAGATACTTCACTGCCATGTTTATGAAATTTTATGTTGTGATGAACAGACTGACTGTTTATTATCCATAAAGTGTGTTTGTGATGCCTTATTGTTGCTAGTTTTATGCCTGTTCCGTGTTGACAGATGTTTAGCTGGGCTGGTGGTTTGTGATCCGTTTTAGGGAATTCTTGAAGGAAGAGTATTCCTCTACACGCAGTAAGCGCGTGGTGATCAAATGTCGTTTCTTCTCTATGAGAAGTGTTTGCAGTACAGTTACATACAATACGATATAACTTGGCAGGTCTGAACATAGGCTCCGCGAACTTTCGCGCATGTTCTCACTCACACTCGCCTAATTTGGTTCCTAAAAAAATGTTACTAGGCAGCCCTCTGCGCGAAGTACTGAACTGCCAAGTTATATCGGTCGTATTGTAAAGTGCTTCTAAATCATGTTCTTCAAATCTTTTCTCATATGTTTCGAGTACATCTTCTAGTTCACTAAGTTCAACACAAAAGAAGAACTACTAAAGTTTCACTCTCGAAATCTCAAATCAAAAGTTACGCGGACTCTCTATGCATGTCAAGAGTGGCGTAAAGACCTTCTCCAACTCCTTCACATAGTCCTCAAGCTTTGACCACTCACCTTTGTGGCCACACGTCACATATAGTCTCATATATTTTAATTGCCGAGATCACAGCATGTAGTTCACTGTAGTACCCTTGTGACTATGCAACAAACGTTCGAGGTCCACTTAGCGTTAAGTGGATACTTCTAGACAGATCTAGAAAGAAGTGTTGTCTTGGAGAGTAGGTTACACGTGGATGAGAAGGAAATACAGCCAGATAAAAATTTATAGTTTGCAGATATGTAAATGCCAAGGTCTTTTTCAGTAGGAATAGTTTGAAACTTTATTCCCTGACAAGCTATATCTTTCCTTCTTTTTGTTATGAGACTCTTGCATGGTCTCTGATATAAGACAAACTAGTGCCTATGGCATTAAATATAATCTAATCTAATTATTATCAAGAGGACTTCTGTAAATGTGTTCTATATTCTAATACAACCCAAAACTTTAAAAAACTGTGGTATAAGTTGATTGGAAATATTATAATATAAGTAAAAATCTATTTTAAAACAAGCTTTTATTTAACTAAACAGGGTTTTCCCAGGGCCACCTTCCGGCTCCATCATCAGACCAGTTCCATGGTATCATTTTTTCAAAATGTATCGGTAGTTATATAAGTATGCCAAGTTTTAGCTCAATCAGATGCGAGGAAGTGCTTTAAAAATGGATGACAATTGTAGTAGTCAAACCGGAAACACATACGAACAGAGCAAGCTAATATAAAGCTTGTTTACCTTGCTTATTTTTTAGATTAATACTTTGTACGCAAAAAAATGCGGGGCTGTCTGTGGTGACTGCCGATAGAAGCGAAAACTAAGCAATTGTTGCTTAGTTTTCGCTTCTATCGGCAGTCCCCACAGACAGCCCCGCATTTTTTTGCGTAACCTCAACGTAATTAAATGGTAGACGGTAGATGGCGCAAAAAAAACAAATCACTTCAAGCGAGACGATGACGCGAGTTCCATGATTTTTGTTCACCCAAAAACTTCTCAACGCACCTAAAGAAGTTTTCACTTCAAAAATTATAAATGAATTATAATCGTGTTGATAAACATTATGATACCACGATTGGAATAGCCCATGTTCTATCCATTCCCGTTCATTTCGGGTCTCGTTTGCCAAAACCTACACCGCCCGGTCTGCCAGACGCAAAAGTCCGCAAAACATTCCGTAATATCTACAGGATGTGATAACTACATCCACTGCAGATAAATGTTCATTTCACTCGCGAATTGGACTCCTATGTTAGAATATTTGAATTATTTAAAGATTTTTTTACAAAAAGCCTTGGAAGTGACTGAAGTGGCTTATACAGGGTGACTTGTAATTCGTCGTATTCCTTCCAGGTGCCGTATTATGAATTATTATTGCCACCATTTTTCCAGTGTGAGAGAGAGATTGAGCTAGACACGGCCGATAGCACCATCCCGTTTTCGCAGTGGAATAATGATGGCGTTAATACTTCATAATACTACCCCACGACGTAATAGTGGAATGTGTCACCCCTTTGCAACAATTAAACACCGCATAAAGCCTCGGCGAAAATCGATGGGATTCGAGAAAATCTAAGTTTTGTGTGTTTTGTAGCACTATCATGTCCAGTTGGCATAGCATGATCACCATAGAAACAGGTGTTGTCGACTGAAGAATAGACAAAATGACAAATTGTGGTTGTACATTTGTCATTTTGTCTGGGAAGGAATATGGCGAATCTGAAGTTACCCTGAATAAGAATAAGAATAAATTTATTTTTAAAAGTTTATATATTATTGGATTGAATTCCTAGACCTCACACTAGGATACCCTGTGTTGTGAGATCTAGGGTCCTTCGTTCCGTTAACAATTTTATTTATGATGGTACATTTTTAAGTTTAAAATAGATATAAAAAGACGTATGCAACCCTTAGCACTTTTATAATGAAAATAAAACAGCTAAAAATAAGATTAACAAGGAAAACGACAGGATTTATCTAGCATCATCTTAAATCAGTAACTAAATCAGTAAAAATAATATTCCATCCAATCTGTTACAATTCAAACTTTAAAGAGTTACACAGTTCCATTTTGTTTTCCTCACAAACAAACAAAGTCCCAATCTTCTTTCATTGTTTCACAAAACTTTTCCATTCAACAAAACTGCAATCAAGTTTTAGGGACAAAACTTGACCTTGAAATAGGCGGCGATCCCGGAAAACATGCTCCGTCACTAACGACGACGTCCGGTCAAGGTCGGTACTAATCGGCGCGCGCGACTCCGCTTGCTATAAATCTAGTATGTTAGCATGTGGGTGTTTTTCTGTTTTGTGGAGTTGCATTTGAATTTGCCCTTAAGTTTATATAGAAATGTAAGAACCTTTTATGTAATTTTTGCTGGTGTGATTGATTGAACTATCAATCACACCAGCAAAAATTACAGGTTTCATCATACTTGATCAGGCATACAAACTCAGTCATATTTCAAAATGGGTTTATAAAAGTAGAGCTAATCAATGGTGACCCAGCTTTGAACTTGCGTTACATTAGATAACAGCAGGCGTAGCATGAGCACCGTTTTGTCGACGGAAGAGTAGACAAAAATGACGTTTCCTGTAGACAGTAGACAGAACGAGACGGCAGCAAAATAGAAAGGGTCAACTGCACTTTTTACGAAATTCACTCTTTTACATAATTCGACTCAGAATTCTTTGTTTTATCATAGGATTTATTGGTTGTCAGTGTGATTTTGACAGTAAGGATAGAAAACTTTCTTCCGAAATAGTCTACATATAAAAAGACCTAGACAAAGATCGTTAGAAAGACAAAAGCTGACAAATGAAAGACAAAATGACAGATCGTAGAAAGATTTCTACGGTGGATGTCAAAAATGAAGAAACGAACTGTCACTTTGTATAGAAAAAGCTATGTCTATTCTTCGTAGAGATAGAAAGCGCCATGCTATGCCTGCTGGTTACCTAGTCAAATTATCCTAGCATAATTACTCCTGGATTGAATTACTAAGTCTATCTTTTAGTGAAAGGCAGCTATATTAGACAACGATAAAAACATTATTAAAACACAATAAAACAGAGTTTACCCGGGTATCCTTACGTCACCGTTCAAGGTCAACTCGTAATCCGGGCTGCAATATATCCCGCTCCGGGATAATATTCCCGTCAGGATGTTTTTCTACCGTTTCCTCGCTTCTCCATTCCGAATTGTTTTCCTAATAAAGGGATGTTTACGAATACATTTGTACTGAGGGTAGGTCTAATGTAATTTGTAGGATAAAATGAAGTTTGGCTGTCTTGAAGAAAGTTTTTTTTTTGGGATATAATGGACATGAATTATGACGAAGCTTTTGTAATATGGATTACAAAAGCTTCGTCATAATTCAATGATAAATTCATGGGAATTTATCATTGCTCTAGTCTTTATTTTCTCTAAAAATATTTGTCTTTTAAGACGCAAAGTTCAGGTGCGTAGTACTCGCAACAACCTGCGTGCGTGTGTGATCAGGGGGATTAAAGTAAAGGCCACTTTGGCAGAATCATAATAGGAAAATGTTATGAATCATCGTAAAATTTCACAAACTGACAATTCAAATTGACAATCTGTGTGCATTTCATATTACGAAATAATCCATCTGTTTGACAGTTTTCTATGGAGAGTTGCAAAATGGTCCACACATGAATTGCTTTTGTGTCAAATTAGAGAAATTGTTAGTGAAAGCTGGGAATTCAGGAAATGAATTGCTTTTATAGGAACTGCTAATGTGGCAGTTTTAGGCCCACTGGTGTATGAACGTAAACGAAGCAAAAGGATTATGTAAGGATCGTAGCAGGTGGCGTTCTGGAGTTTCTGCCTCATGGGAAAAGGCGTGAGATTTTTATGTATGTAATATTTGTCTTCTTGAATTTTCTATATGAGGGAATTTCAAATCATTGTATTAACCATGTTGTTTTCCTTGAAATTCAACTTGAACACAGGAATAGACAGTCTAAAACTACTCCACATAGATCATAAATATGCATGAAATACTGAATTGAATAGCCATAAACGAAATCATTATGACACGTTGCTACCAAAATATCGCATTGAATAACATGATCAATGACATTGCATCCAATTCGCTAGGAGTGGGTAGTTGAATAACCGATATATTCTACCCGCCCTCGGTCGTTAATATTTATGATTCCATGAAACAGGGAATTTGTACTACAGTGTATCACGAGTATTGATCGGAAGGGCTTTTGTTAGAAAATTCTAGAATATTATTAATCGTTGCCGAGTTCAGTGCAACGAGTGGATATCTACACTAATATTATAAAGAGGAATGATTTGTATTTTTGTGTGTATGTTTGTAATGAATAAACTCAAAAACTACTGCGACGATTTGAAAAATTCTTTCACCATTATAAAGCTACATTCACCCTGAGTAACATAGACTATAATTTATAAAGATTACACGCGGGCGAAGCCGCTGGCGGCAGCTAGTTACTAATAAATACACCAATACCTGACTTGATGTACCTACGATGATGATGATTGATGATGATGTATGACGCAGAAATTCGTTTTGATAATGATGAAACCGCTATTATGAAACAAATACAAATAAACTGCAGACTCTAATAAGCCAATAACAAAGAGATCGGTTAGATTAAAAAAAAAACTGTTCCAATTTTTAGACAAGCCATATTAGCATTTTGGCAAGAAAAACATTGCACACGGTAAAAACATGTTTCCATTTCTCTACTTTCTTTGGAATGGTGCTTTTTGACCTTAAGAAATAATTATGAAAGTTGTGAAAGAGGTAAATATTTGCGACTTAAGGCTTTTGTGAAATAAAATTGTAAATTAGCTTTAGGATTTGGCCATGAATTCTAGCAAAGACTAGTTTCGGTTATTCCCATTGCTGTTTACGATAATGGCTTCACCATTACTTGATGACTGCGATCAGTCGGCAAAATGCATGCTTTACTTTGACTTTTTATTTTCTAAAATTAACCTTTTGGGCGATTGATATACGTTCCACAAAAATGTATTTCCGCTAATCTATGTAAGTAAAGCTACAGCTTAGGTATTGCGATTTATTTTATTTTTCATAAGTTCTTGACTTTTGCGTGCTCAGACTTTTAAATTCCAATTAACCTATGAAACACACGTTTTATATTTTATGTAGAATTCTAATGCGATGAATGTTTATCATATGTTTAGATGCTCATTTCGCTTATTATCTATTGCAAAAAGTTGATGTTTCAGCACATTCAGTTTGAAAACATTAACCGCCTTACTAATAAACGTTGTATAGCGCCTGTATAGTTACACAACGTTTTGTCTTCTTCTTTCAAAAGTCAAATTACTTTTGAAAGAAGAACACAAAGCCTTGCATACAGGCGCTATACAACGTTTATTAGTAAGGCGGTGAAAGTATATAGTATGACTAAAAGCTACCATTCTTCCAAAAGACATGGGGCGTTGCTAATCTAATCAAATGACATAATGATGAGCCCACAGTTACCATGGCAACTATCAATACAGTTGCAGTGAGTCAGGGCACCCGAGATAATACAATGACACTTTAATGCCACGGTACATGCATCAAGTTTGATAAGCTCCCTTATCAAACTTGATGCATGTCTGAACTAAGCTGGCTTGCGCTAAGAGATTGCATTGGTGACTGTTTCTGAAACAGTAATGACCTGTATCATCACACCAGAGGGTCTAAAACGGCCACATTAGCAGTTCCTATAAAAGCAATTCATTTCCTGAATTCCCAGCTTTCACTAACAATTTCTCTAATTTGACACAAAAGCAATGCATAATATGTGGACCAATTTACGAATCTCCATAGAAAACTGTCAAACTGATGAATTATTACGTAATATGAATCGCACGCATATCTAATATGAATTGTCAGTTTGTGACATTTTACGATGATTCATAATATTTTCCTATTATGATTCTGCTAAAGTGACTATTTTAAGCCCCCTGTAGTCCCCGTCCAATGTAGCTTATTTCCATCAACTGGCACAAATCCAGACTGAGAAACTCCTGATAGAAAAACCCAATAACAACTTGCCTGACCTGGGAATCTAACCCAAGACCTCATGCTCATAGCTCAGCAGTAGCACTTCTCCTGACAAAAAGTGTAGGTATATATATCGGCTTATTTAAAAGCAATACTGTTAATTTTTTTGATGAATATTGTCTGGACATTGAGAATCAAGCACTTAAAGTTACATAGAGTTAATTTGTCTAGCTTTACCTTAACTTGGCCCAAGGTTAAAAAGATCAAGCGTTTCAGAAAGAACAGTAAAAACTTCTGTAAAAGCCTCATCAAGTGGTCCAAGATACTTGGGAAGTCGATCAGGGATAATGCCATCTTAATTCCGTTGCTACAGCAGTTTAAAGGTTTACTTTTTGGCTATAAATATACAGCCTGTAGAGATGTGTCATTGTATTCTGATATAATTTCAGTGATCCTCAAATTGTAGTTAAGTTATTGGTAAGTCACAATTACTAATAATATTTTTATTTTGTATTTTCTGGGATATCTCGGAAATCAATGGTCCCATTTTATTAGTACAGCCTAGTAGCATAATCAGCCTCTAATGTTACCACTTCTAGGCCGTAATCCACCACGCGGGCCCAGTGCGGGTTGGTAGATGCCACATGTCTTCAAATTTTTGGTTCTAGATCATGTCGGTTCCCTCACGATGTTTTCCTTCACCGTTTTGAGAGCGGTGGCGGTGGTGCTGAAATAATTTACACAAAGTAAAGCGCCTGTAAGGGTGCGAACCTACGACCGTACTCTTAAGTAAGTCGCGGCCGTTACCACTGGGCCAAATATTGTTTTAAAATGTTTTGAACGTTTTTCCAAACCAAATGATTATGTATCGGACACTTGATCAACGCCAACTTAATGCATAACACATTCCTATCCTGCTTAATATTAATACCCCCAACAAACGCCTATTAATATTAATTTACAACACAACCCTCGACCTTCACAACCTCTCCCTTTCCTTGTGGCCACCAGCTGTTCCAAGGTCGTGGGCATCTACGTGACGATAGTCTTTGCGAGGTCGGCAGTATTCCCTTCCGGATTCCGGTCGGGAGTTGTTATGGCTTGTTTTAATGTTCTTATTACCGTTGCTGATGATTATTGTGGTGTAGGGAATTTTTATTTTGGTGCCATTGGATTGAGAAGTTCTTCTGTTATACTTATTTTTTTCCTGTCATCATCTTGGGATTACAGAACATGGTTGTGTATTTAACATTGGCTGTGACTTCCATAGTCGAATAAATGATCATCGGTGAACGCCTTCCTTGAACTTAAAGGTAACCTTGCTTCAGAAGCATAGACTTACGGATTTTAAACGGCAATTAATCCTAACTAAATATTATAAATGTGAAAGTGAGTTTGTTTGTAACGCTTTCACGCTAAAACAGCTGAACAGATTTGAAGAGTTGAAATTTGGCACATGTGTAGACCATAGGACATGGAATAGGATACTTTTTATAACGATATTCCCACGGGATCGAGACTTATGCGGGTAAAACCGCCGGGTGTAGCTAGTGCACTATAAAACTTTAGCAGTCTTTGGGTAGATGGCAATAGGCTCCTCCCTCTTAAGGCATGTAATTTTAACATTTTTGTCTGTTAAGCGAAATTTAGTAAACAGCTGCCTATCTCTCCGGGACTACAGATGTTAAGTTATAAAGCCTTCTATTATAATTCAAGTCCACATTACCTCTACAGCTTTTTCCCCAAGGCCGATAACTACGTGACAACCAGCCCTTCTTCCATTTACTATTCTGCTCTGGTATCCTCGGACAGGCAGACACGACTGACGTAATTGAACGACTCGGCCACAGAATATATAGTACAGAACGCTGGTCGTACAAGGAGCGAGGCACACATATGGGCTATTCCAAAAGTATCAGATGGAAATGTATACAAATGGACCAGAAAACTTACCTGTAGATGCAAAACTATAGTATAAAATGATGTTAACATATTGTATGTGTGGATGATAGAACTTGAATGCTTTGATTTGATTATTTAAACTCGAAATTCTAATTCTATATTACCTTAGAAATGTTTTACATTTAACATTTGAGGTTAATTTTGTAACCTCAATTTACGTCGATGATTTTTCAATTACAATTTGATAATGTTATTCAAACAATAATTATCGTAAAAAGTGGTGAGATATAAAGTTGAAACCTTGTTGAAATACACATGAATGTGGAACGAATATCCTTTACTGATTGTGTCAATTATTTGTGAAGTGAATTTAACGTGAACAGGGTTTATTTATACTTTCTTTAGATACTTTTGGAATAGACTATAGACGCGTCTGTGTGGCGATTTCAAACAAATGCCAGTCGCGAGTGCACTCGCACTCGCTGTACATGAAGTGTATCTCTGTGTGCGTGCCGTGGCGTTGGATGGAGCCGACCTTCTGTACTATTCTGTGGCTCGGCCTTTTTGCCTGGAATTTGTGATAAATCATATTTACCTTTGTACTGTTATGTTAGAGTAAAGTTTTGTAAGTGGTAAAGAAGTTGTAGATTTGTGTTGCATACGTTAGTAGGTTGCTGAATGTAGGAGATTCTGGAAGGTAGAAAATGTTTTTATTTGTGGTCACATTGGTATTGTGTTTTCTGGTGAAAAATTGCAGGTACTCTTTTTGTCCGTGGGTACCGTTAAAGTGATTATATAGGGGTTAAGAGGCGCTAAGAGGATAGTCAGACTCTTAAATCACCTATTTCAGCTTATCTGACGTCTTGTCCTGGCGCCTTTGTCCGTTGTTACGGTCTTTCGGAGGCCTGCTGTCAGAATTAGATGTTTACGTGGTAATGTCATGTATTTCTGTAAACGTCTAGTTAATCTATCTTTCCAACTTGAAATGTAATAATTTCCATAGACCTTTAGGAAATATTTTTTCATCGGACATTAAAAGCTTATGAATATTTTAAGATTACTCTGTTGAAAATCATCTAGTTATGTATTCAACACTTGTCACTGTTTCTCAGAGTTCTATATTATTTATATTCTCCTGAAAGGATGAGTAATTTATATCCTACTCTGAATTCTGTTTCATAAATTGTAGACATATTTTTCTATTTAATCTGTTATTTAGATAGAGTTGAGTTAAATATTTTATTTGACTTTCAGTGTCAGTACGTGTATGTGATTCGTTTTTATTTTTTATACTTTTCAATCTGTTGCCTGCCATATTCGAGTCATGGGATGAAAAAGGTTTTGAGACGAAATCATACTTTGCCTGCCTAAATTTGACAAGGTGTTCTTACAAAATCGAGATGTATTGTTTGTAAATTGGTATAACATCAAATGCGCTGTAGATTATTGGTCTTTGAATTAATTATCTATGGTGAATTTGTAGAGGAAGAAATCTTAGATTTATTGAACATCTTCTAATTCGTTAAGTACCTGGTACTTACTTGTTGAAAGGCCTACATTGTCCTCCCATGCCTACTAACATTGTAATTTGAAAATATTTAAAAGGCTATTATTTTTAAAAGATTAACCGTGGAGTTATCGGCTCTACTGCATAGGAAACGACCAATTGGAACCGTGCACCTAGCTTCTGACGATTCATAAGTGCCCATGTAGGTTTATGTGAAATAAAATATTTTGATTGATTGATTGATCAGCAGACGTACAGTCACGGACTTTAATTGATGAGCCACCTGGCACTGTTCGTATTTTAGTTGTGTAATGCAAATCGGGTTTATTCGGTTCCCGACACGTAAAGTCATATGTCTTCGTATTAGAAGAAGAAAATTATATTTCATATCTTTACCGGTTGGCTAACCTGAGAGCCAGAACTACAAACTTGACAACAGAGTGACTACCCAAAGTCAACCAATTGCAGGTCTAGCAACAGTAACCTAGCAACGATAAACAATCGTTGCTAGGTTACTGTTGCGATAGTAACGTTAGCGTACGGAGAAATTCTCTGACATCGATATTTCAACTGTCACTGTCTTCAGTTTTCAGAATTATTGAGTTAATGAGCTATGATTCAAAGGAGGTCAGTATCAAATAGATTGGATAAACTTAATACAACATTGTATTTATTTTTATCATTAAGAACTTATTAGTCAACCTCTATGGATAAGACTATTTCCGATTAAAAGTAATTTATTTGTCATCTTGTTTACGAACGTGCGATTTGAGTTTGTGTTTAATCGTGTTATCTCGTGAATGTATGAAACTGCAAAATTGAAAAGTTTGAAGGTGGCTCATCAATTAAAGTCCGTGACTGTACAAGTGTTAGTCATTTAATTAATAATGCAGCTATCCTATCGATTACATGAGAAATTGTTATCCTAATAACGAAAATGTCTAAGCAGTCGTCCACGACGCTTCTTAAAAGTAACGTGTTACGAACGAAATTACCCATAAGTAGCCATACGACACGACGCAAGTTACTAACGAGTTATTAAGGGCGCACCCTACCTCAGATTTTATCCCGCTCGAACCATACTACTCGCGACCCGAGCGAGAACGAGACGGAGTGGGGCGCTAGCGGCTCTAAAGCGTCGAAAAGTTTAGGTAATTGCTTTTTACGGTGAAAATAATGGTAATTTAAAAAAAAAAAAAAACATTAGACCTGCTTTATAGATAGTTCAGTTATTATACAGTTTCATGATCTAATTTGAAGTATTTTTTTATAACAGCGGTTTATTGTTCTGTTAGAGGTAACTTTGAACCTAGCATCAATCAATCCAACCATCAATCCTCAACTTTAACATATATTTATTTCAAAATGAATGCTGTAGTATTTTCAGCATAATGGAGGATCATGCTGAGCAATTTCAGGTATGGTACGCCCTTAAAAGTAATGTGTTATATACGAAATTACCAACCAGTAGCCATACGACACGACGCAAGTTACGAACGAGTTATTAAGACATAGTAGAGATACTATCTAGATACTGCGGCTAAGCGACAACAGCCTTCGGAAAGTCTATAAAAACTGCAATTTGCCGTCCTTCAGTTTCTTGCCGTCCTTCCCCTTTACGAATTCTAATTAAGATATGGCAGATACGTCCTCGAAGTTTTCCGATAATTACCCGCCCGGGACAGGGGGTGAAAAAATGCGTGGGTTCGATCCTGGACGGTGTAATTTCCGGGATGATTGGCGTAGAGATACGGTGATTAAATTGTGTATTGTGCAGTTTCAAGGGTGTTACAGACTGCCTGAATTTTATGATCGTCAGTGTATTAAATAATGTGTTGTATGGATATCTACTTGGTGTATTTGGACGACTGTACTGGCAGCGTTGATTGTATCTAATGAAGTACTAACCTTCATGGTTTTACACGAAACTTTTTTTTTCCCCTATTATCGAGTGTGTTTGCAAATACAAATATCTTATATTTATTTGCAAAAAGTCAAACCCGGAACATCAGTAAAAACGGCCATAAAAATATTTTTTTATGGCCGTTTTTATTCCGTTCCTTTCGGAAATTGAACCCACGAACCGTAATGTCGAAGCCAATCACTACTATGCCATGCATGTGCTATTATCATTTGTATTTATTATCAAAAGTAGTTACCGTTGAAGAACGTCTCTATTATCTTAATATCCATCACAAAACTTTCTTCAATATGCCCGGCGCCCCTATAAACCATGTATCCTCATATACACCCTTGTTCACATACACCAGCATCTGTTTTGGCAAATCACTCCACTAACGTTACAGCGGCCATTTTACTACGTTTTTATACGTGCAGTGACGTAACCATGATATCTCTGGAACAGGGGTGTTCAACATAAAGACTTTTTTGAGAGGCTATTTCGCATGAAAAGTTGTGACGATACACATCACCTGGATATCGTTCAACATCATTCTGACATGTATAATTTCAACATAATTATGTAACTAAAATTTACAATCAATTAAGTTTTTAATTATAACCAATTAACTGCAAATCTTTGTTCAGTTTAATCATTTCTTCACATAAAGACTTTTTTGAGAGGCTATTTCGCATGAAAAGTTGTGACGATACACATCACCTGGATATCGTTCAACATCATTCTGACATGTATAATTTCAACATAATTATGTAACTAAAATTTACAATCAATTAAGTTTTTAATTATAACCAATTAACTGCAAATCTTTGTTCAGTTTAATCATTTCTTCACAATTTTATATTTTATGTATTAACGAACTAAGTACATGATCATTTTAATTTAACACTAATATTTTGATTTAAAAGAGTGTCCTAGGAGTTTTATGCCCGTCCTTCTCCATAGGAAACTACTAAGCTTTGAAATGGGCAACTAGCTTCATCTTTGTGACTGACTGACCCGTTGACAGTTCAAAAGTGCCTGTAATTGGTTTAATTGAACTAAATGCTTTGAGTTTGAAACCTGTTTTAAATTAATAAAACAGGTTTTAAACTCAAAGCATTTAAAACGCTAGGCAGATGATAGGCATGATGATCTGAACTGCTAAGCGGATGGACAAGGCTCCTAGTAAAAAAACTTCGATTCGAGAAGCCCAGACTCGTAATAGGTCTTTACCTATGAAATTTCCGTTTTGTATGAAAAAATTTAAACGAATTTTTTTAATGTATTTTTTACTTGTATTAATCGAAGTAATCACCCATGCAATCAATGCATCTTTGCCAACGCAGTGGCAGTATATCGATGCCCTTCTTAAAGAAATCAGCTGGACGGGAGGCAACAAATTCTTCAAAGGCATTTTGTACTGCCTCTCGGGTAATGATTTTTTTTCCCGCCAAGAAGTTATCCAAATTCTGGAAAAAGTAGTAGTCTGTAGGCGCAAGGTCTGGTGAGTAGGGCGGATGACGGAGAGCTTCCAACCCCAGTTCTTGCAACTTGGAGACCGTCTGCTGTGCAGTATGAGGTCGCGCGTTGTCGTACAGGAGCGGCGGAGACGTAAATACGCAAAAACAAAAAAAGAGGAAAAGAAAAGTTTCACAATCCCTTCTCTGTAGCGTGTCTAAAAGAATTCTTGATCATCAAATAGTAGTAAATATATTTAGGTATGTTGATTAGATTCCGTTGTACCCAACCTTGTGTAGGTCATGAAATGTATTACAGTTTTATGCCCTCACGGACTTGTACGCGTAGTAGTAGATGTTTTATTTTGTTCTGAAATGGTTTATTATGTAATGCTGGCTATGTTATCTGCAATCATTTGTGATTTATGATTGAAAAGATCGGGGGCAGTCGTTCCACTTTGAACTTTGGCTATAAAACAGATGTAGAAAAGCTGCCTTATTGAGAAAAGGGGGTACATTTTGTCAGTGTGGCCGTTTTCTGATCTACATCTAATACGGGGCAATACATAATAAATGTTGTGATTGGTTTACTGAACAAAGAGTTTACTACATATTATAAAACAAAGGACTACGCCGCGTTCGCGATAAACTCAAAAACTACTGCACCGATTCTCATGCTGTTTTCACCCAATGGATAGAGTGTTTCTCGAGGAAGGTTTTAGTTTATAATAACTGACATTCACGCGGACGAAGCCGCAGGCACCAGCTTGCGAGATATGATTTAAAAAAGCCTTTCAGTACAACCAGCCTAGGGACAGGTAACAACTCAGGAACATGCTGTAACCACTATTACATGCACCAATCCAAATCTGTTCCTCATAGTGCATTCGGAAAAACAAATTGTAACGTGGTTTTCTTTTTTCCCATTTCTTCTTCTTAGCATGTCAGGGGCGGCAGTCTCAATTGTGTCGAACTGACACTCAATCCTCATATCCTCATTTCTGACAAAAATGAATTCTAGGAAATCACTTCTCAATACTTCCTCATCACGAATAAGTGTTGGACAACTAGTTGACCTGAAGAACAGACAAACATTTAAACATTTCTCCATTTAATCGTGTAAACAACTTAAAAGCTACTTCAATTACGATCGGAATTGTTCGGAATCTTCCGGAAATGAACATCACAAAGAAAACCAATTTCACAGTAGAAAGTGTTGATGTGTTCTGAGAAAAATAAATCGATTTAAATAAAGCAGCAAACGCAAGATGTATTAGAAATAAAGTACGTTTTCGGGACAATTTATAAATTCAACTTTTTTTGTCTTGTGCCGAGGCCATGTATCTCAAAACATTTTTGTCTAATTCCTGACTTGTCGAGTCCTCAAAAATGTGTTTTTGCCGAATCCATGAGTCACTACAATGAACTCTAAATAAATATATATAAATTGAAATAGTTTTAAGCTCTGACCACTATAAGGCGAAACCCAAAATTCGCTCGCGCCGATTCTGGCAAGCAACTTGTATAGAGTAATCCACGCCCGCAGTCGCGAAGGCTTTATTAACTTTTGGCTCCACGAGACGCATGGGCGTATAATTTTCTTCAATATATGTTTGTAAAAAGTAAATGCTTTACAAAATTAGTAGTTCTATCAGACAACACCTTGCACTAAAATTCTCAGTTACCCAAAACATTAATCACAAGAAAGTTTACGCTTCTCCGTATTATTTATGAGAGCAACGACATCTAAGTCTAGAATTCTTTCAGCATGATCTTCCTCTATAACGAGCTGAGCCGTCCGCGTCGTTCCAGAGTCGTATCTCATTTTAACTAGCTGACTATTTTAGCCAGGGTCTAGTCTGTGACTCGGCTGGATGTTTTGGTGAACTCACTGATTACTCATCTGAGCAGTTTCGTGATGTTCGGAGTAAAAAAAGATGTTAGTTGAGTCAGGTTGTGGTATGTCGTCGTTGTCGGACTTTTAAATAAAAGGATTTTTTTTTCTAGATGTGACAATGAGTTTGCCAATCAAATCAAATTAATCCTTCTTCTTTGTTTTTCTTTTAAGATCTTAAACCGTATAATTTTTTTTTCGTCTATCACTGTGCTTTCATCAAGTGAGTTTCCTAGATCTCTACATAACTTCTGTATGACTCAGATAATCAGTGTTATCAATGTCATCAATTTTCAAACACCATCCATCTTACAAACTATTTCCCTGATAATTTCGAGTAGTTAGTAGTCCCTTCCAACCTTCTCTCTACATTAAGTCTACTAACTAATCCCTATGTTCCTGAACTGGCAGTGGCAATGGCACGCTCCCGGAAGTGCGCAAATAGACGCCGTTCGCGCAACATCAGTTTATAGTTCCTGTGTACGCGCAGGATTACATCGAATTTTTTTATTGTTTCGTGAACTGGGCACTGCTTGGGTGTTTGTATGAAGGATGGTAGTGCTGGAGTAGGAAGTGAAAAGGCAATGATCTGTGCAGTGAAAGATAGTTGGATTTGGAAACAAAAGACATTAGACTCCGGTAGTCCTTACATTTTGGGCTAGAAGCCAACTAGCAAAGGCTCACATAAATCCTACATCGTGCAATTAAAGTTTACCGTGCAATGGACATACACACAGGAACCCAACATCAATCGTTGAGAAGTTGCCTGCCAGACACAACACCCGTCTGGTCGGAGGATCCTCCCTTTTCTATGGTGGATGAGTGAACTTTACACCCTGTTCCTCATACCCCTAAACACATTCCGCCACATTACTTTGCAACCTACATTTTAATTGGAATTTTACTAAGGATCTTGTCAAAAAGTAAAGTTAGTGTAGTAAATATTCATCTGCCATTCAAAACCTGCCACACAAAGATAACATAAACACACCAAATTTCTGGGCCTCCTGCCAGAACTGTCGCAACCTGATCTTTCTTCAGGAGACCTTGTCACCGAGTGCATTGTACTTGAGCTTCTGCTTACCGCTATAAAAGCAACGCGATAAACTGTGGGCCGTGTGCCAAAGTGTGGAGTTAACAATATTACTCGCGTGTTCTCCGACTGGACATTGAAAGAAATATACCGTGTTGCATCATGGGAAGGGGATTAGTCATCGGTAGACAAATTGGATAGAGTTATGTATTTTGTGGAAGATATTTATCATGTCGCGCATATGAAGATGGCACTAGTTGGTCATACTGTAAATCATCATCAACTGCTTTCTGAAGTGTTTGTGGTGAATTTGGTCAAAATAGAAGCGACTGAGACTACATTTGGCAATTCAGAGATTTGATCAAGTGAGTGAATCTCAGAATGATGTAAACTGCCAAATGTAGGTAGAATCGCTGAAGGATGTTAACAAATAATGGTCGTCATTAAAACGATGATTGGCAAAAACTAGACAAATTATTATAGAAACAGATAATCCAGATATAAACCCTTAGTCAACAGCCAGACACATTACTCCACAAGGAAATTGAACAATAATATACCGCCATGCATACCGGGCTTTACGCCAGAATGTATACTATGTCGTTAATGTTCCTCTTGACTGTTACTGACGGGACCTTGTCTTATGAGCTGGCGCATTTCCGGAGAGCGTTCAATGGCGTTCAGTAACCGGGTGTTCATAAGTCACATATAGTGAAAGAAATGTCATGAAGTTATAAGTTACACAGAGGACGCTCTACAAAGCGGAACTTTTTCTAAATGTCAATATGCCATATTATCGACCATCTTTTTGCTGTCGTATGATTTCGTGTATCTGTTGAGTATGGGAATAGTCGAAGAAAAATTTTACAATATGTCAGATTGTTGTTAATTCTCTTACCGCCTTACTAATAAACGTTGTATAGCCCCTGTATTGTTACACAACGCTTTGTCTTCTTCTTTAAAAATTCAAACTACTTTTGAAAGAAGAAGACAAAGCGTTGTGTAACTATACAGGCGCTATACAAATTAGTAAGGCGGTTAGTTTTTAGCCTGTTTATACAAATTAGTAACATTCTCGTAAAAAAATTACGAGAATTATACCAGAACGAAAAGAAAGAGATTAGACCAGAACTCAGGAAATTATGATACATTCAAACTATTATATATGTCGTCTTCCTATTTACCATTATAGATCTCATTTAAATTACTTTTTACTATATCTTTAAAGATTGAACATTGTTTTTTAATGTCGTTCATTGGTTCTACACAAAGGACGTACTAAAACCATACGACGTCCATCAGCATTGACCTCTACTCCATACCTGCTACCCTAGTACTTTGAAAAGGGCAAGTTACACGAGTTTCCAGTTAAGAGCATTAATACGGTTTTAACTGCTTCAACACTTTCATTTGTTTAATCAATTAGTTGGATTCATGATCCATTAACTCATTTATTGTCATGTTGTTAGATCCTATTGTTTTATGTCTAAGGGCATGATAAACATTGGTACTTTGAGTATGTGGTGTCCGACATGCTTAACGAAGTCACTTTGGTAAAGGACTACGGAATGTTTCGTAGTCAAACTCAAACTCTAACTCAAAGCATTTATTTCAATTAAACCATTTACAGGCACTTTTGCATCGTCAAAGAGTCGGTCAATTAGTCAAAAAGTTGAAGCTAGTTGCCCATTCCAAATCGTAGATCTCTATGGAGAAGAACGGGCAAGAAACTCCAAGGACACTCTTTTAAAAATGGAGCTAGATATTACAAAATCCTGGGTACAGTATTCTTGGTGCTTCTATATGTGACAACAATGTCAAATGAAAAATAAACAAAAACAATTCAAAATATAAGATTTAAAATAAGCCCTGGCAGATGAGAGATGACCAGTCTGAACTGACAGCGCCCGTTCACGAACATGACACGTGGATCAGCACCATCCAGCTCAATCAATTTGTAGGGAACCGAATGATCCAACACACGCGCCACCATCAGCGACACATTTAAGTGAGTATGACATACTTTCATCTGCCATGCTCTTTCAAGTCAATATAAAACATGATACCATATTAAACGGCTCCATGGTACTCACATTTACAAAATTGAAAAAATGCTTCTAATTTATACAAAACTATAATTTGCAATGAACTTGAGAGATTAATATAATAGAATTTAAAGAAATAGTATTTCGTCAGTAATAGTATTTCTAGTTCTTAGTATTTCTCCTTTTATGAGCCCTTATAAATTCACTTCTAGCTATAGCAACTTCAGATAAGTTATGGAATCAGGCGTTACTTTACGTTACATTTTAATAACTACTTCAGTTTTTTTTTCCGATGCACACCAAAGATTTCATCATCCTTCACAATATCCATCCGTCTCTTCTTCATTCCGATCCTACCATTGATTTGTGTCGATCACAATAACCCAGTTGGCTCCGAAATAGAATCCGTCTTGATTCTTGATGCAGGCTATTATGTTGTAAATAATCGACACGTGTCGCGTCGGACCGACAGACGGTTGTACTGGAATAAAAAAAAAACAATCACTATAATTTTTGTTCCTAACATGTTTGTGGTCATATCAGATGTAAGTCTACTGTTGAATTTGTCTTTCCAACTTTTCCCTTTATTTTGGGATAATGCCCCTGCATTGCCATATTCTTTGAAATTTGTGATATCTATTAGCCGTTATCAGCAATTTGGAAGGAATTGCGTTCCATCTTGTTGCAAATCTCTTTGTCGTCTTTCTCCGCCTGGTATCTCATTCCTTCCCTTGAATAACACGGAATGACGGAACATATTGGTAGTTAAAATTATATGCCTCTCATTTCTTAGATGTGTTTAGAGGTTATAATTTATGATCATATTGATTAGACTCCGTTTTAGACACTTTTATGTGGTTTAAACTTTAATTAATATTCGGGGCTTGCGTTTAATACCCTGATTAATTGGTCTTACGTTTATGCTCAAGGTTGGTCATAAAATCATTGCTTTTGGGAATATTTAATATACCGAAATAATTATCCATTTCAATTGGTGTTCTGTCGGTACTTGCCAATCGGCACGGACCGCCCCGCGCCGGCACACTTCCGGGCCTGATCGGGATCGCCGGCATTCACAAACATTACTATTTCGGTTTCTATGCTTCCATGTCATACGTACGCCTGTATGTATAGGATTATACACGAGTGTGGATTCAAATCGGTTGTTGACCAGTTCGGAAATGGAAGTTATTGTTGAATGTTGAGTGCTTTCTTCAAGACTGTTTATAAATGATCGTACAACTAAACTTTCAGATATTTCTAAATGAAATCTTTTAGTCCTAAACGAAACAGCAAGCTATATGGTCTGTTGTTAGAGTAACCGGATAATTTTAATAGAAATAAAAACTACAGGATTTTCAACGCTATGCTGCCAAAAAACAAGTTCCCAAAAAGTCCACCCTCTAACACTGTCTTGCTTCGATCAATAATAGCTGTCTTGTATTAAACTAGGAAGAAGCATCACATAAAATCTTGAAAGAGAGATCATCCAAATTAACCCCTATCCCTAATTACACAGCACAGAAGATCAGTCTGCCATCCATTACAGTTTGTCACTGGCATGAGTCACCGAGGGGAACCCTGATGACTCACTTGGCACCGCTCCATCTTATATAGTTCAAGTTTGTTCCACCAGCCGGCAGTGACAAACGTTGCGTAAAAATTACCGGCTGTTGTAAATATGGATGCTAATTGAGTTCCCAAGGTTAAAGGTATCAAAACATTAACATATCATCATCCTAAAGCAGTCTAATACTGGACATGTAGAACCTTCCAATCGCACGACTCATCTAGCTGTTATCATCCATGGATGGATGACTGCATCCATCGAAGCTTGTCGCAAAGAATATAAACATAATCATCATACAATATTCCCACTGCTGGGACTTTGGCCTCCTCTAGGGGATCATCCACAACGCAGGCCCAGTGCGCGATGGTGGATGACCTTTGAATTTTTTATTCTAGTTCATGCCCATTTCCAAGGTATTCATTCCGTTGCAGTATTGCTTGTGCTTAACGGATCTTCCGCAGTTTCAGTTAATAAAATCTAACATAGTGTAGATGAGCCTACTTTTCATTATATTGAAGCCCTATGTGATAGGAAAAGCAGCGTGTGAACAGACTGCGATTTGATTAAATTGTCGGTTTCTTAGCGAATGCAAAGTGGAACACGGCTCGACGCGTGTAGGATTGCTTTCAGTCAATTGTGGATACGGGAAGCAGAGCCTTAGATATTCAACACTGGATATTAGATTTGGGATTGAAAACGAATACAATTTCAAAATTACTGAATTTAAATCTGATACCGTGTAAAAAATGGCATTCAGCTGCATCTGGTCAGATTGGAAGCCGACCCCAACATAGTTGGGAAAATGCTTGGCCGATGATGATGACGCTTTTTCACCTCAACAATATTTACGAATCTCCATTCTGTTAACATTGGGTTTCAGAAGTTCGTGATTCTCTTCACATAGGCGAAACAAATCCTGTCATCATTGAAACCTAAATAAACGAACGAACAGACGGATATAGTTCAAGTTCATTCCGAAGCTGTTTGGTGACAGCATTGCGTAAAAACTTGTAACAATATACACTATACAGCCGGTGTGTAAATATTTGGGAGAATAGAAGTGTACTGTTTGGCAAGGTCTATGTGTGAATGATTTATAGATGACTCATTCTTTTTGTAGGGGATTTGAAAAGAGAAAGACCATGAACGTTTTACAAAGGAAGGATGGAAAGCAACTGAAAAACAAGGACTTAGACGATGATGTTAATAAAAGAAATATTGAAGAGTACAACATTCTAGAATATTTGTTGTTTGTAAGTGAAGGCCGAATACTTACGCCTACGCGAAGTTTGAACCAATAACTAGCTAATTGGTTATTTTGCACGCATTATTAACAATCCGTAACCTTTGGTCGTTTGATAACCGCAGAGGATTTATGACGAATTGTAGATGTAGTGTGATTAAGTAGACCAATTGGATTATATCCATAGGTATAAATAACGATTGCATTCTTCATCATCATTATCAGCATCATAGGTAGCATTACTCCGAGGACCTCGTAGATACGTAATAACAGCCGCGCGGGTCGATCCATCAGGTTAAGCTACGCTTGCCGGGGTTGGTCCGCGGATGGGTGACCATCTTTACATACCGAGAGTTCTCCGTGGCTCGGAAAGCACGCTAAGCCGTTGGTCCCGGCTGTCATTTGTGGATCTTTGACAGGCGTTACGGGTCGTCAGAACCCCGAAAGTCTGACAACCAGTCTTACCAAGGGGTACCCGTTACTGGGGATATGCAGTCACTCCATGTAAAATACTGGTATTCAGATGCATCTGGTTAGACTGGAAGCCGACCCCAACATAGTTGGGAAAAGGCTAGGCAGATGATGATGAGGTAGCATTATTCCACCCACTACTGAGTATAGGCCTCCTCCCTTTTGTGCCATGCTTCCCTGGTCTGTGCGAGTCTAATTCTCATCCATCTCACTAAATATTGCATTGTTTTTGTTAAATAAATGAGGGATTTTTAATTTTAGTATGATTTTAAATCTCTCTATTTTCTTGTCAAAAGTCCCCGACATAGTTTTACACGTGTACTCTTTGTGTAATACGTGATTTATCTCTCCGATCTCATCGACTCATCAGGAGAGTACTTAAAGACCATGAACGAGATTTAATAAAGCTCAAAGGAAAGTTAATTTTATAGATTTTAGCCCCGATCTTGACATTCCGCCCCTTGAAGAGGGGATTGGAGACTGTTTTTGTGATGTTCTTTTTAATTAAAATATTTCAATCTGCCTAGCCTTTTCCCAAGTATATTGGGGTCGGCTTCCAGTCTCACCCGATGCAGCTGAATACCAGTATTTTACATGGAGCGACTGCCTATCTGACCTCCACAACCCAGTAACTGGGTAACACGATACGATACGATAGGTAAGACTGGTTGTCAGACTTTCGAGCTTCTGACGACCCGTAACTACTGTCAAAAATCCACGAATGACAGCCGGGACCAACAACTTAACGTGCTTTCCGAGGCACGGAGGAGTCTTGATATGTAAAGATGGTCACCCATCCACTGATCAACACTGGCAAGCGTAGCTTAACCTGACGGATCGACCCGTGCGGCTGTTTTTACTTAGCCACGAGCTCCTTAATTAAAATATTTCTGAGCCCTTAATTCCAGCTAACGAATTTTGTGTCTACAACTAAAGTTTTTTATCACATCATCAAAATATCTTTCTCCGAAATTCGTTTCTACTTCAATAATGTTAAAAGCCCACCTATTCTATTGAGACAGTGCGCAGACGAATTAACTTTACCATTCTACAAACTATTAAACCAATCTTTTGAAGAAGGCACTGTTCCCAATTTCTTGAAGAAGGCCCTCATAAAACCCATTCATAAGAAGAGCTCAAAAACAGATCCGAATAATTATCGACCCATTGCTCTTTTACCGACAGCTTCAAAAATATTTGAAAAAGCGATGTGCAACCGAGTTTATGAGTTTTGTGAAAAATATCAAATATTTAACGACTGCCAGAATGGTTTCCGCAAAAATCGATCCACAACCTTAGCTGTATATAAATATATTCAAAAAGCTCTCGATATTATCAATAACAAACAATATGCTATAGGATTGCTTTTGGACATGACAAAAGCGTATGACAAAGTTCATTTCCAAATTTTATTAAATAAATTATACAACATAGGACTACGCGGCAAATGTTATGACTGGTTCGTATCCTATTTAAAAAATAGAGAACAAATAGTAGAAATAGAACATTACAACCATAACAATAATGAAATTGAATTAGTTAGATCAGACAGTAAATTAATCACCGCTTCAATCCCGCAAGGCAGCGTAATAGGGTGTTTCTTGTTCCTTGTTTATGTGAACGATCTCCCTAACCACATAAATGAGCCCTGTGTACTATTCGCGGATGACGTAGCGATTTTAACTTCCTGTGATGACAATACTAATATTAATGAAAAATTAAATTCAATACTTAATTCTACAATAAACTGGATGACTGAGCATAATCTAGAAATCAATTTTAGCAAAACTAAATTAATAACCTTCCACCCCAGACAAAAAATACCAATTAATATCAACTTTAGTTTTAACAACATTAAATTAGAAGTAGTCAATAAATTTTCCCTATTAGGCCTAGACATCGATACAAATATAAATTGGAAGTCACACATTCAAAAAATAAAAGCAAAGCTTTCAAAATTTTCGTACGCCCTCCGTGAGATCAAAAAAACTACAGACCTTACAACTGCTCTGGTAACGTATTACGCATATGCCTACGCGTGGCTTAAATATGGCATCGTTTTATGGGGCAACAGTACCGACGCGCCCACACTATTCACTTTACAGAAAAAAAATACTCAGAATCATAGTTAACATTGAAGAAACCGACAGTTGTAAGCCCCACTTTCAAAAAATGAAAATTCTGTCCCTACCCTCCCGGTATATTTTCGAAATCAGTAAATTCGTACGGAAATATCCAGAATTCTACACAAAAAGACAAGATATTCAAACAAAAATAACACTTAGACACAAAAATAGGCTCAATCTACCAACGTCACGTCTAAAAATGCACTCTGACAGTGCCTATGTTATGTCAATAAAATTATACAATAATCTACCAGAATCCATTAAAAATATAGATAAATATAACATTTTTATTAATAGATTAAAAACATTCCTAATAGATAAGAGCGATTATAGTATAAATGAATACTTAAATGACAAATTATAAATACATATAAAATATTGATACATATTATAAAAATACTTATAATTAAACCCCGCAATAATATAAAATATATAATATAAAATAATATCTATACCAGCTTATAATATACAAATATCTAGAAGATTTATATACAGATACCAAGAAGATTTAGCTATATACGTATTAGAAACAGTAACGAAATGTGCAATAAATATTTTTAGTATTAGAAGTAAACACTCAGTGCTCTTCCTCCTCTCTCCTATTTATTATTCTATGCTGTGCCCGACAGGGTCCAAAATTGTGTCTTCATTACAAACCACCAGCTCATGTAAACATACATATGTACATTTTGGAACGCAATAAAGATATTGAGTATTGAGTAAGCTTTATAAGATTGAATTCATAGAGAAACCGCAAAATGTATCAATTCAATACATTTTCCTTTGGCGCCACCAGCCAATAGGGAATATGCATGTATTTTTTTAATATTTTTATTCGATAGTTTACATCGTCAAATAAAAGTAAAAAAAAATTCGACGGCAAAAAAGCAATTTAAAGTAGTTAAAAAAATGTTTAAAAATATCCAACCGATCCGGGCTATTTAAACGCCCTCCATTTGGCGCGCTTGGTGTGGTGACGTCACAGTTCGTGAAAACAGACAAGCAACTGTCAAGTCAACGTCAAAAACTCCTTTTTCTATGAGCGTTTGACATTGACTTGACACTTGTTGATTGACTTGACATTGACATTTTGATTGTTATTCCGGATTGTTACGTCACATCCGCTCTTAGCCTTTTCAAGTATTTGAATTACCCACAGTTTTTTGGGACTTTTTAAAAATTAATTTCTCACTCAAAAAGAAATTTTATTCAAAAATATTGATGGAGGCTTAATTCTGAAGTAAAATAGTTTATAGAAAAAAATATTTGACCCATATTTGAATCACATGCATATTCCCTATTGAAATTGAACACAATACAACTAAATAAATTGTACATCATCTAGAAATGTCAAATGCAAGGAAAGTTTTCATTTTGGTTCGTGACAGAGCGTGCCAAAAACACCTCGTTAATGTTCGTCTGTTTGTTTCAAGCAAATGTAATATCTTTGGTGGAAATACACAGAATGGATGCATTGGATGTGGTTCTTGTTAAACCTGACATTTGAGGGTAGTGGAATTTACTACACAATGTATATTAGTAAGAGGAATTGCCTTTGAACTTCTAATTGGGACAACACAGGCAGCAAAAATTATGCATGTATGCAATTATGTGCTTTTAGTGTCTCGTCATTTGAACAACTTTGTTAATGTAACGTCCGAAAGGGCATTTCCTGTAATCTATGTAATTATGATGTTGTATCTTGAACTATATTGTATTATAATGTGAGGTCTGAAAAAGTAATTCTTGATGGAACATGACAGTTTCTCATCAAGAATTGATTAGCAAAAAGTTTGGTGATTGATTTCTTATAGCATTTCGTTCTTTAATTATTTAGGACATTTTCTTTTATAAACAATGTATCTGATGTAAGTGTAGTGACTATCAAAACTGATTACCGACAAATAATCTGCGAAAACTATAGTAATCGATTTCAAAGACTCATAATATCCCTTCATTCCTAAGTTATTTAATATTATGAAACAAAACGAGAACTGAATTAATCCAATTGCATATCAAAAGCTAGCTGTTCACCTGTGAACGAGGGGAGTTTGTTTGAGGTGTGGTCTCGTTACTGGCGAATCGTCTTCACATGTAATTATATAATTGATGTATACCAAATATTGTAAAACATTATTTTTTTAAAGAGTAACGGTGGAGTTTCTAGCCCATTCTTCTCCATACGAAAACTACCTTTTGGAAGGGGCAACTAGAATCAGTTCTATTTCTATGTATTTGACGTTCAAAAGTGCCTTTAATGTGCCTACTTGAAATAAATTATTTGACTTTGACTTTGTGAGTTCAAATTCCATGTAACCAAAATCGCCAAAACCCGTTTATTCAATATTTAAAATCGCCAAAACCCGTTTATCCAATATTTATGGATTATCCTTTTCGAACGTAACGAATTATTGTGGGCTATCTATAACACAGTTATGAACTACTTTCATATAACTATATTACGATATATAGCCAAATCCCTAGAGATATACCCATATCACGGCTTCAACCATCTCACTGCGACATATGTACTACTAGTAAACATATGTACTTAGCTAAAATAAGGTCCTTCTTTTCCTTTCTCATTCCATGCTCAATGTTCATACAATGCTGAGTTGTAATCCACCTTCAATGCAGAAACAAAACCTATTATAACTCTCGCGAAAGCTAACTTCCCGCAAAAAATACACATGAAAACTGGTTGTTAACTTGTTATTGATGAAGTGGTTGTGATGTTAGTTATCTTGTAACTTATGTGTAAACCTATTACTTGTGTTATGTAAAAAGAATCTCTTATTAACAGGATACATTAGTTTCAACATTAGGGCTGTCGCATCAAACCGCGGACATTAGCACCAAATCTAGAAACGTTAGCAGAAAATTGATTACTCTACAAAATTTATCT
Organism: Lithophane semibrunnea; assembly: GCA_947363905.1. Classification (NCBI taxonomy): domain Eukaryota; kingdom Metazoa; phylum Arthropoda; class Insecta; order Lepidoptera; family Noctuidae; genus Lithophane; species Lithophane semibrunnea. The sequence goes on along the minus strand of OX376212.1, from coordinate 1,077,517 downwards.
TCTTGCTCGCTTCCACTGAAGCAGTTCCTGTTCCTACGCATTTCCTGTTCCTACACATTCCCACATAGGCCTATGTAGTCAGAGGGGCCTCCAGTCTAGACGAGGGTTCGCACAAAGGCCGCGATTTACGGCCACAAACTGTTTACTGTCCATTAACTTTGAATACTTGGCCATGGTGCTAGTTTAACTCCGATTAAGCTGGCTCTAAGTCTTTATCACGTCTTTAAGGAATAAGGTTATAAACGTGGTGCCTGATTTTGTACCTAGACTTGGCTAGTTACGACTGTACAGTATGAAGATATTTAAACGAAACAAAAGAAGTATGTCAGGTTCGTAGCGGGTGACGTTCTGCAGTTTCCGCCTACCACTTTGAGAAAAAGGCAGGAGTTTATCTATGATTATGTGTTTTTTTTTATTAAGTCTATTGGCTAGCGTTTGCCCACCGTATCACCTTGTGTTAACTGACGATTGTGCACGCATCACAAGAAGTAACACATTCAGGCGAGACTTGGACACTCCCAAGCTATATCTATCAGGTCTGCTAGATAGCTATCAACTCCTAAAAAACGGATGCTTACTTAGACACGTTTGATTTATCGTTAGATGTTCACAGTTTTGAATGAGTAGTTATTTTTCTTCGCCTGTCTCAGTTAATTTGGGTTTTGCCAAAGTCTTTTCTGCTTAGTTTACTTCATATTGCTTAATCTTTTTCATTTGAAATAGTCAGTTCATTGGTTCCAAATACTCTTGTCATCCATGCTTATTTACTGCTCCAATATTTATCATAAGTTGACATGGACTAAAATATAGTCGAAATCTGAACAATAGGAAATGATAGTCCCCGCCAAGGCAAACAGTAAGTAATTGGTAACAGCTGAAATGATTGCGGAAACTAAATTAGACAAGGTGGTAGATAGGAAACCTCCTTGGTTTAATATAAATTAGCAGCTGCCGTCATTCAGCAGCGGTATGTTTCTTGATTCAGAGAATTCATTCACACTGTAGTTGGAGATTGTGCAGAAATCAGCTGTTTATATCAATGGTAGACTGTGTAATTAGTGTGGTATGAAGCTGGTGTTAATCTTGTTAATCGTTAGTTAGTATCGTAAAGGTGTGGGCATACTTGGTGTGCGTATCATTCCGTGCCTCTTAATAATTTATCTTCTTTCTTCTTTGTTGTGTGGTTAGTGGCTAACCTAGTGTTTGAGTTTTTACGCTGCCCATGGGCCTCTGACTTCATATTCTCTCTGGCTAATCTTATGTCATTAACATTAGCTAAAGTACCAACTAGATCCCTCAGATGTTTATAGTTATATTATGTGACAATCTATCAAATTCCTTACATCCACACTTAATTCTTACTTGTATTTCCGAACCTTTGAAAATCCATAATAAGCTTAAAAAATGGGGCTTCAGTTGACTGTTTTGAGTATTCTAATTTGGACGTTTGTGAAATACATATATTCAATCCATTTCGTATTATTGACTTTATAGCAATGTTCAAAGCGATACATATTTTGACTGAAACTATTACCCCTGACGTTAACATCAAATAGAGGCGCAGAACCTTAACGTATATTGCCGCCCAAACAACAATATGATTGAAGTCCCACAGCCTTTATAGGCCATATATCCGACCACCGATGGAGTAACAAACGGGTGTAAATCACTATAATTTACAATGGCAACACTGAGCCTGCGTCAGTGACCTTGACCGCTTGGCGGGAAGCCAGCCGCCATCTTGGATTTAATCCTGCACTTATGCATAATATCGAATGCTTTTGCACGATTGTTTGTGTAAACTTGCGTAATGAGATGTTTGTGCTTTTTAATCGATAAATACCGTGGCTGCTGTATTTTCTACATATTACATTGTAGCAGTTCGATATTATAAGATATTTTATAACTATTGTAGTTCTCCGACTGCTAAACTTGCCTTCCTATAACTTTCTGTAAGTGGAAGTATTGACATTAAAATACTTCATCACCATCATGTTCCTGCCCTTGTCCCATGTTATTTGGTGTCGGCGCATACTTCAATAACTTAAAAATCTGTTTCATTCACGCCAAGTCAGATCATGAGGCTATTCAAGCTATTCAAAAATATTACCAAGGAAATACTCCTTGATAACATTTTCAGACTTACTGGCTACTGTCAGCCTGCATCATCCAACTGGAAAAGAACTTCTGTATTTTTTCCAATGTATCCAACATAATATATTATCGAAATTAGAAACTCTAGAAATTAGCTTCCACAATTATCCAATTCCAACTACTAACTCAGTCTAAATCTAGAAGGAGCAAAATTAGTCATTCATTTCTACATCAAAGCTGTATTCATTGCAGGACAATAAAAAATATGAGCTAGTACTAATCATTTGGCGCGACGCCAGAGGGCGCTAGTTCCTCATAGTTATGTGCGAGGTGATGTGTAGACAGGTTGTGATAACCGCTGCGTTTGTTGAATGAGTGCTGACTTTGATGTGGGAGTGATGTAAGGACATATACGCAGATGATGGATAACCCAAAAGCGATTTGTTGTGAACCCAAAATGCGTGCAAACTTCGCAGACTTTTTATGTGCCGCAGACACCACCGCAAAAAGTCTGTCGTCTACCGATGTAGACGACAGACTTTAACATACACAGACTTTAACACACACAGACTTTAACTTTGACATGATATGCCTAAGAAACAGTTAGCAGAGGGGCGATTTCCGTAATTTTAGAGATAGATTAACGTAGATTTCATCATCATTGGGTCTGTCTATTTATTTATTTAGAATTGATACTGTCACATCACATACATGTAACATGTTCAAAGAATTGTTCCGTAAAGAGCATTTTTTCTGTTGTACATACATGACAATGGGTTTTCGTAGTTAACTTTTACAATACGCAGTTCATGCTCCATTTTACTTTCAAAAGTCATTAGATATTTCCACCAGGGTTTGTGTGCTCTAGGTGTAGAACCGCAAACAATAAGCTTATGGTGGTATGACGTCATACGGGGTGCGGAGACCAAGGTAATGTCACATAACATATAGCTATTATACCTACGGGTTTATACATAGGTGGACGGAATCTAAGTCTTGTAAGAGCCAAGGAAATATGTGGTGACGTGGTTTTGTGGAGATTGCGAAGTAGCTCTAAGCGTTTTATTATATTTCTATTTATTAGGTCTACCAACAATTGTTTACACCAATGTCTTTAAAAAAAAACATGTGTTTAAAGCTTTATACAGAGCAATAATGACCTACCACATGAACTTAATTAAATTATGCTAATTGTATGCTTAGGTATATTCGTAAGATTACAAGCCAACTTAATGTTTAGGTTATAAATCTATATCTATACTAATCTATGCTAATATTATAAAGCTGAAGAGTTTGTTTGTTTGTTTGAACGCGTTAATCTCAGGAACTACTGGTTGGAATTGAAAAATTCTTTTTGTGGTGGATAGTCCATTTGTCGAGGAATGCTATAGGCTATATAACATCACGCTATGACCAATAGGAGCGGAGCATAAATGAAAAATGTTGCAAAATTGGGAAAAAATATTCCTTTTTAAGAGCTTCTGTTGCGTGCGCTGCGTAACCGGTTTAAGTTACGCAAATATCATGTATGATGGAATTGTTCCTCTTTAAAAGTTCTAAAAAAAAGTCCGCGACAGCATAGGTATGTCTATCTTTTAAGATTGACTCACTATAACAATTTTTTATGGTGGCGAAGGAGTTTTATCAACATAATATTAATTCTTATTCAAATAAATAGTTTTAACATCAAGGGTATTTATGTAGCAGCAAAATACTTTTTAATTCATTCGAATCGGACATTTAATTTCGAAGTAATCATGAATATAAAAATGCAATACGCGAACCGTTCGACGCCGGCGCGACGTTCCCTATGTTCGCAAGGAGAGGATGGGCACACGGATAAACCATGAACTGGAATAGGACATAGGATACGTTTTATCCCTATATTCCCACGGGATCGAGAACTACGCGGGTGAAACCGAGGGGGCACAGCTAGTACTAAATATAAAAGCATCATTTTATGAGAAAATACTCGTACAATACAATCTTACTAGCCTATCCTAAGCGAGAACTTTTGTTCGTATTTGTTTTTTCGGAATTCTTAAAATTCCTATTTGATTTCTTCTCCATTACATTAATGAAAAACTTCAAGGATCATCATCAATTCCACCCACGACAAGTGGAATGGAACGTTGATAGAGGAAATTTCCTATTTCCCTATTGTTGTATCAAAGTATTCACGTACTGAGAGATCGAAAACCAATAAACATGGCGTCTTAAATCAAATGTGTTTATGAGTGGCTTGATTTATTGACGTCAGTTTTGACGCAGTTTTACTAATGTAATATTGATCTATGAATGATAGTAAGGGGCACTCCTTACTCTCATTCATACCTTACACATGTTCGGCTCGGCATAATTCGGCACAGCCGGGCGGCAAATTCGAATAGATGTAGACACATGTTCAGCTAAAGCTGCCCAGCTTATACGGAGTGTGTTGAGCCGACCCGAACATGATTAAGCGAGGGTAAACGATGAACGAAGTTTGTCGATCGGCACGGACGACGAATGAAAGCCGAATATGTATAGTAAGTAATGGCTTCGGGTCGGCTTTATTGTTTAACAAAATACTGCCAATGTACCAATACGAACATTGTGTTTAACACTCATAAACTATTAAAATGTTGGTCATCCTAGGCTCCATAGATAATCGTATCGCGTTTGATCACTATCTCACATGATGGTAAGCGGTAATGCGGTCGACGATAGTGCACGCTTGCCTAGAAGTAAGCTTTTCACTCGAGACTTTATTGCTATCGGAAAATATATATTATTCTGCAAAGCTCTTTTACTCTACACAGATTGTCCACAATAACATAATTGCGCTGCTACATATGTCTGTGTAAAATGTTTGTTTTGCTAACTAGTTTATTTTAGTTTTTCCAGACCAGTTGTACGCGTTTATCACGGGGCAGTTTTTCATTTTCATGCCTGCATTTGATTTTTTCTGTCCACGCAGTCTAACAGTTTTCAACTTGTGTGAATCGTAGCTAACTTGCACTAAAATATGAATCGTAATTGTAGTCAAATTTTGGGCCGACTTATTTATATTGCCATCGATACGCTAATATAAGAAGGAGAACACAGAGGATAGATACACCAGTCTAGAGATATTACAGATAATCCTAACTAATATTATGAATGCGATAGTGAGTTTGTATATTTGTTACGCTTTCACACTAAAACGGCTGAACGGATTTGGATGAAATTTGGCACATGGGTAGACCATAACCTGGAATAGGACACAGGTTTTTTATCCCGGTAGTACATTCCCGTGGGATAGTTTCCGACCTCCACGCGGGCGAAGCCGCGGGCAAATTAATAAATAAGCTAAGCTTAAATAAGATAAGCTAATTAATAAATAAAATGTCTATTACTTCATCTGAACAGAAATTAATTTCCAACGAACACTAAAATGAACTTACAACCACCAACTAAAATAAACGCATATTTTGCCAGAACAATAAACTTGAAATATTTAAACATGTAAAAGCTAAAATAGTCTAAAATATGTACACGGTAATAGACTACGGGTGACCTTTATGAGGCGGCCCCAAATATCGGCGTTCTAGATATTTTACGCTCCGTTTGGTTCTATGTTCGGCCTAAAAAAGACAGGTGAAGGCACAATGTCACCTGATGGGTCGGCAGTATCTTAATAACTTGCTTATTAAACAATTTTAGATTAGCTTTGATGGTCAAAGCGTATTTTGCAATAATAATACACGGTCGACTTTTCCTTTCAACTTGGATAAAGCACTCAAATTGAATTGTGATCATTCATATCGGTGATGAACGATTCATAATAGAATTTCCACGCAATAATTACAATTAAAGGTTAAACCGTGTAATTCTACCATAAGACATCTTCTCGAAGCTTTGCTGTGGAGCAAAGATTTGTTTAGCTTTGTAAACAAATTAAACTCTGAATTTGGCTACATACTACATTACTAGTGAACTGTTCGTCAAATTCAGCAGTAGGTACTAGTCTTGCATAGGCTGCATTTGTTATCCATCCTCCAAGCTGACACTTTCCAAAGACGCTTTGACTGTTAAGAGGAAATAGGGTCGGTCTTTTGTCTATACATATAGTCATAATTCGAGGTTCGGCTCTCGTCTATTTCCTCCTTCAATATTGGACCAATTTGAAAATTATTTTATAAATTGAATAAGATTGGTATTTACTATGCCCCTATGTTTTCTTTTTTTTATTAATAGTAATAGGCCTCTGATGACAGCGGTCTAAACAGGCAATTTTGAGCATTTTCCGAGGGTTCTAGTGCTTCTACAGATAATGGATCATGAAAACGTAAAACATAGTGGCATAGAACTAGTTGATATTTATTTTACTGTAAAAAATCATTGCTCTAAGGTCCATAAACCAGAGAGAAAACAGGCGAGAGCGTTTGAATGGAGAGGGGACCGACCCTATTTCCTCTTAAAGCTCACAACTTAACACAAATCCAATCAAACTCAGCACACAGTAAGTCTATCCACACTGGTTCACATATCCGTATTGTTCGAATGTCTCCATACTAAGCTTATTATACAAGTGCTCAAACTGCATGCAAGGGATAAGTTTGAGCACTGCCGTCGGTGTTTGTAAAGTTGTATGTCACTTACTTTGGTCTAGGTTTGTGTTAGTTGGTTACCACTTATAGTTTTGAGTACTTCACTGGGGATTTACTTGACTTATAACATAGGCTCTGAATTTGTGCTTATATCTTTTGACACATAGTTTGTTTAAGCGTCAAAATGTTGTGTTTATTTTAATTTTTTCGCGTTTGTTTTCATGGAGCAGTTAGTTAGGTAGTGTCAATCAATAGTCAAGCTTTTCTTATTAAATCTTGGTATTGTTTTAGATTCCATTTGAATCAGTGTATACAACACACAATTAGTTAGCAGGTGACTAACGATAAGTAAAATGACTCGACCTTTGTCTATTACAATTGCAATACCTTCTACGTCACGTCCTTTTTTACGTGACTTAACCCTCATTGCATTGTACTTGCGTCCAAGAAAAAAAGAGTTTACTGTCAGTCTTGAAGTTGATTAACCTAAAGAGAATTCCTAAGCTTGCCCAGAAAGGACAAGACAGTTGCCAGGCACAAGTTTTGATCACTGTCAAAGTATAAATACCATCGCTTTTTACAAGCTTTATATTAGCTTGCAGTATTCGTATGTGTTTCCGGATATTCCATTTGTCATCAATTTTTCAAGCACTTCCTGGCATCCAATCGAGCTGAAACTTGGCATACTTATGTTATATAAGTTTACCGAGACATTTTGAAAAAATGATACCATGGAGCTGGTCTGAAAAAGGAGCCGGAAGTTGGGCATAGGAACTCCTCAATCAAACAAGATATCAGGGTCTTGTGATGGGGCCGGAATGTGGCCTTCTCCAATCTCTTCAATCCTTTTTAGTTCATTAAAAGCTTGTTTTTAAAAAGCTTTTTACTTATATTTTATTCCGCCTTGTGACTATTGCTTCGACATCAAAGGCCACTTCACTTAAATACTATACAGTTCTGTATCTGTCTTCACAAACATATAACAACTCTGCTAGCATAGACAAAACAATTTATTAAAGTAGTGACATGTCTTTTCTACGTTCTACACAATGGAAAGTAAATAGGTCGTCCATTTCCTTCTGTCTATTCCTTAGAGTTTCACGGATGTTAGTTTAAGTTCTACAGTGACTTTCAACTGATTCTCTTTGTCAAAGGAGCAGTCGTTGTTTTTAGTTTCTTAAAATCCTCATCCACGTGCTCTTAGGTGTGGACCATTAATCGTGTGAGACGACTTTGGTGATTTTTCGACCACCTCTCCACCCCTGGTCGGTTTGGAGATGTCGTGAGATTTGGCTCGACCCCATGAGATTTTTCAAAGTGCGTATTATTAGTGTTAATACGTTAACTGTGCTTGATTGAGTTGGATTTATTTGAATAAACATAATTTGCTTAATTGTTTTTTTATAATAGGTACTTATTTTCTATAATCCACATAAGTCATAAGTCATAAGTCATTTATTCATTTGTTTAACATAGGTACAATAATAATGTTAGAATGATAATAAATAGTGCGCTATGTTATGCCAGAGGGCGTACAAATGTTTGTTATTTGCATAATCAAGCCAGCCAAGTCTCAAATTAATTAATTAAGCCTGAACAACAACAAAAAACATACACATAAACATTTCATTATACAAATTAATTAATTATGAATAGCAATAGAAATGAATGTCAATAAAAAGAGAAAAAAAAAATAATAATAATGAAATGGAAATATAAAATATAAACGTCAACACACAGACTGAGCACAACTGTTAAATACAAAAAAAAAAACTGATGTCAATATACAATATACAAAATTTATGTCAAGGATAACATTATACAGATTTTCTTAGCATGTCAACATTCTGTTATTAGATTTTTGTCTGCTATAAATTCCGAAATATTGTAATATGCTTTGTTCACCAGTAAGGATTTAAGCCGTTTCTTAAATAAGCTTACGTTCAATTCTTTGATTGACCGTGGTATGTGGTTAAATAAGACAGGCGCCATGCAAAAAAACATCCACCACTATAATTAACCAGTCTTGCCCATAGTAGTATCGTATTACCCAGTTACTGGGTTGTGGAGGTCAGATAGGCAGTCGCTCCATGTAAAATACTGGTATTCAGCTGTATCCGGTTAGACTGGAAGCCGACCCCAAATTGGTTGGGAAAAGGCTAGGCAGATGATGATGACTTATTTTCTATAATAATTAAAAAAGACTTCACGCAATTCTGAGGAAAAAAGAATGAGATTTTAGCCGAGACCTCTTCTCGCACGTGAGATTGGGTGAGATTCGGCTCGACGCCCTCTCCACCTAAACGGCTCACGTAATTAATGGGTGCCCCCTTATCTCAAGTTATACGTCTATTTTATTTAATATCTTATCTTGGTAATGTCATAGTGTGTGTGTGTTTGACTGCAGTAATGTGTGGGCTAGCTAAAGTGCAAAAGTAATTTATTATGATGTACTTGCAATCTCGTTTGATTGATCTGAATTGAATATCCTGATAACAAGAGAAGCCTTTTTTGCGAAGTTATTAAAAGAGCGATGCATGTATTTGCAATTATCAGTAAAACAATATCAGTGTCCGAATATTTTGCATTTAATATGGTTTTCAAAGTTTGATCGTCCATTCTTCATCGTGTGTGGCTTATCCTCTTAACCGAGGCATGGGTTGAGGAGAGGATATAATAGATTGGAAGTGCAAAAGCATTTGTTTGTTAGGTTAGCAGTTACATCTGTAGCTTTAAATAGTATATCGTCTGCCAAGCGTAGTGGCTACAGCGCGGCTACGATAGTTCTTCTACGTCTGGCTACGGCGTAGCAAGATTGTTCGTAGCAATCGTAGCGGTTCATGGACAAAGCAGAGCCTATTTTATTTTACTTAAGTTTCGTTTTGTTCATTAGATGTATATTGAAGAAGCAATGGTTTTCTGTAGAGATAATAATAGTTACAATCTAGGTAATCATACTGTGAAGGCATCTAATATAAGGGGCTATTAAGGGACCTATCTCATATCAATTTAGACCTCATTTGAACAGTAATTAACCACGATTTAAGTTACCCTATCTCCAAACAAACATGTCCATTCACCATTCAAATGTTTAAATCATTCTCCTATAAAGCCTTTCCCATATCCACGCTTCACTAACCTCATACCACAACCTGCGTACCTGCCGACCACAACATAACCTAGTATCAGTTAATATTAAAGCCTGCACGTATTGTGTGCCTTATTACGAAGTGAGGCGACGAGACGGAAGTCGCGCTTTGATCTCAGTTGTGCCTTGACACCCTCCCTCCATCGCCTGAGTCCGGGTAGCTAGGGGGCAATGAACTTGGACTGTGTGGCTGGTTATATCAGGTGGTTTTATTGGACAGTGAGTAGAGGGGTTTATTATTGGGAATAACAGCAGAAATACTATCCTGTTTAACCTTTCGGATGTGCAGGCGTGATTTTTGTTATGTTATTTGTATAAACGAAATTAAGTTCACATGAAATAAAATAAAATATAGGCCATGAAATACTTGGTGATTTCATTAATTTTCTTGATCAATAAACAGTCATAAATGGAATGTCACTTGTGAACTGTGCGAGTAGTTTGAGAACGCGAACGTTTAGAACTCAAATCAAGGTAGTTTGTAGTTGCTATCTCACCTCGTTATAAGCTTATGAATACTCGGAAAGGCTGATGTTTGAGCTCCCTTTTTCTTGAGTATTCCATACAAAGGTAGCAATACTACAAAATATATAGAAAGCACCCAAACACATATTGATATCTTCTAGGTCCGAAGTTACCATTTATTTTCGCCGCCTTGTACCTAAGGACAACATCTGTATCATCATCACATCTGGACACCTTCCGTCGGAAATTCGCCACCAAAGTATACATAATATAATTTTTATAACTGCTGTATTTACATTAAAACAACAAAAACAGGAACTTATCGTTTATGTTGGCGCCCAGCGTGGGACTTATATTTGGATGATTTTACGACCTTGATCGTAGACTAGATTTAAAATGGAGTGTCAATACCAATATACCGCGAATGTTTAGGGTTCTAGAGTAAAAAAAACCTCATTATATTTTTTTTTTTTTTTTTTTTTTTTTTTTTTTTTTTTTTTTTTTTTTATAATTCTAACTCTCCTGCAATGGATTGCTATACACTTCTTTTTTCAACTAGTATAATCCCACTGCTGAGCAAAGGTCTCCCCCACAGCTTTCTACGCATCGCTATGTGTTGCTTTCTCCGGCAAATCCCATAAACGCCTAAGGGTGTTTGTGCACTACAAGGAATTTTACCGTCCGGCAGTAAAAATGTGAACGCATCAGTATTACTTGAAGTACGAAAACAGACCTTACTGCTTCAAAATAAAGGTGCTATCAACATCGGACCGTAAAAAATCGGACTGCCGGACAGTAAAAAATCCTTGTAGTGCACAAACGCCCTTAGTCATCAAGCCAGCGTTTCCTAGGCTTCCGTCGGTGACAGCGCCCGTCTTCTGGCTCCCACTGCGTAACGACTCGGGTCCATCTGTCCCGATGCATCCTACATTCATGGCCCACCCAATCCCACTTCAGCCTACTAGACTTACTAGAGCTGCGATGGCGGCGAAACAGGTGACATCCGGTCATGTAAAGCCCCGCGCGCCCCGCCCGCCCCCGCCCACCGCCGGCCGCAAAGTACATTGCCCTTGCGTGTAGGGTGAAATATTCTTGCGGAAAAATGTAGATTCTCTTAAAAAAAAATGTTTTTTTCCATTGATTTTACGTTCTATAAATGAAACCAAACCACTGGTTTCAAGGATAACGGTGTTTACACTAACACCCTGTATATGATTGTAGGTAACGCTACTTCGCACTCCATTAACCTTCTACTCTGTGGTCTCTTGCCGACCTTACGCCTTGACATTGCGCAATGAACGCTTTAAAACGGTTGAACCAATTTATAGTGACACTTATTATATTGTAGGAATGTGGAAACGAAGAATTACGAGTTTCGAGTCGACTTGGAGTTAGTCACACTTGTCTGTAGTGGCGGGTATTTTTGATTTTGACCTCGACGGGACATGAGCTGGTTTGTATATTTACATCAATGTTGGGGAGTAGTCCGGGTTCAGGGGTATTCCTTCTGAGGAAATTTGAGAAATCTTGCTAAGTACTGACGATGGTATATCAGCAGATAGGAGTGTGGGCTTGAGATAGGCCTTTCCGATCGCCACGCCACGCCATTTTTACACCACACGCATAATTAGATTATCAAATGATGACACTATTTTATAATGTTTTCGCTTTTTCCCGCGGCTTCGCCCGTGTTGAGGTAGAAAATAAAACCTATAAACCTTCTACATGGAAAAATACAAAGTTAAAGTTTTATGGTCATCAGTTAAACGGTGTTGGGAGTTTATCAATTTTATAATATACCAACATCTATTTTTTACTGGATGAAAGAGTTAGATATTGTTATGTGTCGTTTGAGTGTTAAAAATACGTCAAAAGTTACGCGGTTGTCTCAATACGTGCAACCAGCGCACGTTGTCGAGCAGAATAATTTTTCAAATACTTTATATTAACTAGTAAAGCGCCGCTGACGCGTGCCCTGCATACACTGAATGACATTGCTGATAGGATAAATTTATTTAATTGCTCTCTGAATGAATTCACAAAGGTAACATTGTTTGTATTGTGTTATGCTAATACATAATTAGTAACTTTGTTAATTGTAATTGATGATTGATTTTACTAAAGACCACGCTACCGCATTAGGATTATTGCCTGTAATGATAGTTGTGTTTGTGATAAATAAATAAACTAACGAAGGGCGTTACCGTTAACCCGCAATAGTATAGCGTCCATACATGCTAAAAAAATATTACCATTGAAATGAAATAAAAAAAATTGTTAATGTATGTATTCAAATATTCACAAAACTATTAAATTCATACGTAAAAGAAACACTACACGCAAACTTGTATTTCATTGTGCTTGTACAGGGTGTTTCTTTTCCGCATCAATTTAATATTTTACTATTAAAAAATAAAATAAACTTTTTTTAGACGCTATAATATTGCAGGTTAGGCCCTTCGTTAAATAACAGTGTATACGAAGCAATGAATTAGGAATTTCCTTCAAATCATTCGAATTGTGAAAGAAAGTGTTTTACGCAATTGGAGTGCAGTTTCTACTTTTAAAGTTAATGTCGAACCATTTTTATGTTCAAAAGCAGCCAAGCAATTATATATTTGCTAGCGAACAAGTTTTTGTTCAAAAGTTCGAACGGCAATGATATTCAAATTAGCAAAGCAGTAGTTTCAAACAGCATTTACTTCAAGGAAGCTTTGTAAAGCATTGCTCATTTCTGTAAAAGACTTGCAATTCTATTGTTTGAAAGCTATTTCATTAAAATTGTTCACGAAAGCGTAACTACGAAGCAACCCGAGCGCAAATATAGCACATCGAGCTTTAGAAAGAGACTGACACACAGGTATGTATGAATGACGGGAACAACGCTTTACATAACATAATATCACGCGTGTATTCCTCGAAAGGTTAGGCAGAGATGCACCTTTACATACATACATACATAATCAGCCTATAATGTTTCCACTGCTGGGATACAGGCCTCCCCTCTTCGAGAGGGAGTGAAATGCACCTTTAGTACACCCACATTTAGGCAATTATGTTTAAGTGTCCCATGTAATAATTGCTTATTGCGATCAGCCGGGTTACAAATCCAGATTCCGGGCTGCTACTGATACTGAGAGATTCCATAATTATGAAAAAAAAACAATAACAATTTGCCCGACCCGGGAATCAAACCCGGGAATCAAAGGACCTCACCTCACACGCTCGGACTTCGCTTTACATAGTTGAACTTTTTCTAAAACTCAATATAGCACATTATAATATGATGTATAAGTACTTAAGTATCACGAAATTTTCGTCTCTTCGACTTTAAAGTCATATTTAGGATTGAAAATATTATTCAGTACTGTTCATAAAATATTTTATATCTGTTTTTCCTAGTTTCGTTACATTTTTGTCGTGTCGTATCAAAGAGATTTCTTAGTCAATTTCGTCTAGTGGATATGCAAATAAGAGCGTGTTTGGAATATTGAATAGGTTCCAGTTTGTTTTATCTATTTTCGTATACCCTTTATTAAGGCTTTCAGTGCTTCCCACACGCTTTTTTTTTGGCCCAAAGTCTGTGTCTGTAGTCATCTATGAGACTAATATAGTCGTCCTATATCGTCATACATTCAGAGTACGTAATCCGTATGTTTAAGTCGTACGACCCACCTGGATTACCCTGGTTACTGGTACGGGTGAGGTCTAAACCCTCTTGATTGATATCCGTACTGGCACTTAGCTTGAGATATGCATTATAAATTGCGGTAAATGGGAGATTTGCTACTCGAGCTTAATAGAATATTGAGTAATTCTGCGACATAATCACATCATATTGAACTGTATTTAAGCTTAAGCGTAAGATGTAAGCGAACTGTATTATTAAATGAAAATTGTTCTACTTTAGTTAGATCCAACATCACGAAAATTTAACTATTCGAAAATTTGTAAGTAAAAAATATTTAAGTATAACAATTTATCAAATATGACCACCTAAAACCAATAGTGAAAACACAAGTGCAAAATAAAAATGGCGGCAAGTGATATGTCGCCGGCCTTATGCCAATGAGTTCACCGGACGACGGGTGCGGCGTGCGCCGGCGGCGCAGCATCAAGCGACTCCTGCGCAGCCTCACCGCTGACAAACTGCAGACAGGTAAACATCCAGATGGTTACTATAGTTACCAGTGTTAAACAAGATGGCGGAATGTGATGTGTCGCCGCCCTTGTGCCAACTTAAGCCTTTCAACATTAATCAATTTCGTTGACTTTTGAATTAAGTAAAAGTTGCAATATCTGAGGCACGTTGGTATACTGCAAGTTGATTGGGTTATGCGTATAATATAATAATATATTATGTCATGTATTATTATTTAAGTACTTTATGAAGAAAGGCACCGAAAAAATAAATTGGAGATCATTTCGATGAAAACTTTCATAAGAATTTCTCTACTACATTTTTCGTCGCGGTTACAAATAAAAATACCTCTACTTCTGGAGCTTTCTCTCTTTTGTCATCTATGACTTGGATCTCTCTGTCTTCATAAGAAGACAGAGAGATCCAAGTCATAGATCCTATCAAGACGATGACTCAACCCATCCAAAATAACCACCTTTGTTTCTGTTGGTTCCAAAATTCTCAGATCCGATAAAACGTATACATATATCCCCTATTACCATCAAAACACGCGTAAAATTACGCACACAGCATGTTCACGCGTTGATCTAGTAAAATTCCGTCCATCCGCACCAAGGAACCCACGTGGTTGAGCTTTGTTTCTCAATGCCAAGTACCTGTTTAGACAATTTATGTAGTTTGATGGTGTAATGTGATTTCTATTTAATTGTTTTGGACACTAAAATGTTTGCGAGTTAGAGCTTCCGCATTCATGATCTGCCTCACTTTGAAGTCGTTTTCGAGTGTAATTAATTATATAAGATTTTTAGTCTAATATCAGTCTATGTCTTTTAATCAACTTTTATTACAGTGTTTTTATCTTTGTGTTGTTTATCAGGTTAAGCTACGCTTGCCGGGGTTGGTCCATCGATGGGTGACTATCTTTACATATCGACTCTTCCGTGCCTCGGAAAGCACGTTAAGCCGTTGGTCCCTGTTGTTATTCGTGGATCTTTGACAGTCGTTACGGGTCGTCAGAAGCCCGAAAGTCGGACAACCAGTCTTGCCAAGGGGTATCGTATTACCAAGTTACTGGGTTGTGGAGGTCAGATAGGCAGTCGCTCCATGAAATATACTGGTATTCAGCTGCATCCGGTTAGACTGGAAGCCGACCCCAACGTATTTGGGAAAAGGCTAGTTAGTAGTAGGCTAGTTGATTCCAGTCTTTTTGTAAAATCCTTATGGGATTTTACACATGTCCCATTAGTATTGTCACTAGTCACTTGAGTTTTATGGCAATATAAAAAAAGTACCATTCAATTTTCTTCAACATTACGCTAGTTCACCTGACACAAAACCCTAGTAATGCTTGGAGTACGACTAAATATAGTAGACACGTGCCACATTTCAATCATTCTACATGTAACACGTGTTCATTCCGTATTTAGATACAATTTATATTTCATATTATTGTGATGGCAGAAGATAAATTGTATGTAGATGATGTTATTATTGTTTAGTGGGTTCGTAAATAATATTTCAGATGTTCTAGGGGTATTGAAATATTCTTATCTGGACATATTTCTGCCCCAAGGCCCTCTGCTGACCCTTTTTTTTTTTTTTTGAGGGTGATATATCATCCAATGACTTCTCCCGCTCTGGGTGGAGCGGAAGGGCGTGTCAGACTTTTACTGACTAAAACCCACCCGTGTTCCTTCAGTTGCCTGTTGCCAAGGTCCCGGTATCCCTTTCGGACCAACCCGCAACCCTGGCAGGCCCTCTGCTGACCCGATTGTTGAATCTACGCCAATAATAATTGTAGCAAGCTACATTTTCAGATCAAAACTTCCACTATTCCAGTTACTGACCCAATCCCTAAAAAAAATTACCTTCGACGACAAAACTATTATTGTACTGGATCAGTTGGAATGATCAATTAAATAAACCTATACTGGTATTGCAACACGCCTGCGATGTTTCTGGTATTGCAGATTTCCAAGTGGCGGTATTGATAGATAGGCCGCCCGCTTAATTACTACCCAAATCATTAAGAAACTGATGGAATTTCCCATTGCTTTTGTCCAGCTGCTGACATTATACCAGCATCATCATCATCATCTGCCTAGCCTTTTCCCAAATATGTTGGGGTCCGCTTCCAGGCTAACCTGATGCATTTGAATATCAGAAAACGACTGCCTATCTGACCTCTACAACCCAGTTATTTGGTAACACGATACCCCTTATCCCAGCTTAACCTTATCGACCCGTGCGGCTGTTATTCCTTTGCCACAAGCCGACATTATACTATTCTACTTAAAATCTAATTCTAACTATATTGTCCCCCAGCAGAGCAAAGGCTTCTCTCTTCCACCTACCTACCCTTCTTTCTTGCCAAAATAATATTAGCTCCCCTTCAGCTGAAATACGAACCTAAATTATTGTCTGTCGTGTTTTCATATCATATCACCCCTTCCTTATGTTGGCTCGGCTCAATAAAATGCTTCGTACCGAACCTGTGTTGTTATTACGACTATTTACGATGTATATGAGCAATATGTTACTGAATTTGTGTAGTGTTTTCTTGCTAAAGAAGCAGAGTGTCTTATACATATATGAATAGGAAAAAGTTATAAGGTACCTCTTGTCGCTTAAAACATTTAACCCAGTCAAAGTAGAAGTTGTGACGAAGTCCTTCTCATCCATACTCATCCTATCATATATTACTGGCAATCCTTTATGGCTGGCCACATCATCATTCCATTTTCAATTTGAATTCAGAACGCTACAAACTCCCGTGCAGTATTTTTCCAGTCTGCTGGACACTTCATCTTTGGACTGGACCGAGCGTGTTACTGTCTGTAATTTTTATATAACCATCATTCTTCTAAATACTGTGATAAAATTACTATATTTTTATAATCATGTGTGTCGTGTTTAATTAAGTAACCAGTAATAAACCGTTCCTCCAATCGTCTACTGTGTTTACCTCATTATTCAACGTTGTCCGGTGAGACCCTCACTAAGCGAGCTAGCGGAGGGCAGAGGGGTCTCCCGGTACAAAGTGTTAAAATTACAGACAGAAAGACACGTCTGATGATCAAACCTATTTTCCTGAAAGGAAAATAATTAACTTTTGTTTCGAAAAGGACAGGAATTTTCCACAAGTTCAATTTTACACGCAGATGAAACTATATTTAGTGATGTGTTTTATTATGTAAACCGATGTTGATACTATGCCCCTATACATTAGCTACGTAAATATTATAAATTGTACCAATTACATCGCATCGTGCATTGCTGTACAATAAACGACGGTTCTCCCCTCACGGCTTGATTGCGTTAAAAAAAACGATGCTCACTCATTCGGCCAACTGAGCAATTCGACGGACAAACGTACTGCAACCAGATCACGTAACGCAATCACAATAGATTTCCCTTTTAAAGCTCAGCAGGGAAATGCACAGCTCATGTTTGAAAAATCCTTTTAGTGGTCTCAGTCATGGCCGCTGCAAACAAAATCGGGCGCAAATGAGGGATTATAGGTCCTTCCACAACCCAGTGCGAATGCGTTGCTCCTGACCAGATAGAGGGCTTATGTTCTTGTCCAAAGTGTCCCCGCTTCTTTACCTTTGAGGTCAAGAACGCTATTGAAGCCGTGATTAACGTGGCCACATACTGGACCAAAGTCATCTAATGAACTAAACGAATGTTGTAACATTGATTTGAAAAGCAGAAGACTTGTCTCAGCTCGTTCAAACACCAGAGAAAGAAAGTTGGTTAAGATTGTGATGTTATGGCAAAAGCAATGTAAACGGCCTCATGAGAACTTTGACTCTGATCTGACGGTTTTTTTTTCTATAACGCACCTGCAATGTGTGTGGTATTGTCAAACTCAAACCTATTTCAATGAAAACAATCACAGGCACTTTTGAATTGTCAAGGAGTCGAGTCATAAAGATGAAGCTATGTATCTTAGTCTATTGTAGATGACCACATCGGGTGGACCGCATGCCCGGGTCGATGGCGCGTTGTGTTCCACGCGCGCCTCAAAGAGATGTCAGCACAATTGTCGGGGTGCGCTAGGACCGATGCCTGGTAGGGTTGCGGGAAAGTCCGAAAGGGATACCGGGACCTTGGCAATTGGGTTTTAGTCAGTAAAAGTCTGACACGCCCTCCCGCTCCGCCCAGAACGGGAGAAGTCACTGGATGATATCCAACCAACAACAAAAAAAAAAAGTGTATCGCATACTGTTTTAGCCACTGAATATCATAACGATTTCTAATCTCTTAGTGGAATGGTGGTTGCATTTCTATAATTATTTTCTCTAGTTCTCCTGTAGCCTCCATCTAATTTATTTCCAGATAAATCATAGGTTCCACACATGCTTTTGTTCCAATTAGATTGGAGCTAGGTTTTAATTAACCACATTGATGCCGCCTGGAATCCCGCGGTATTGTGTGAGATCTAGTGGAGTTACTACTATAGTCATCTCGCATCGAAAGATAGTCACTTTCTCCAGCCATCTTCTCCGTAGCGACGTTATCATTCACCCAATCTTCGGGCTTTTAAGCTCAATTGCTTTGGGCGGTGAATAAAATTTTAAAAGAGATGTCCGCTTTTTGTAGGGACGTTGGTTTTTTATTCCGAGAAAAATAAAATATTTAATAATAAAAAACCATTTTTGGACATGTCCTTTAAACCGCCAATTTTGCAGACGAATATTTCATTTCCGCAAAATCGAGACTAGAAAACATAATTGAGGCCATGGGAACCATAATGGCCTAACCCAATGGACAAGCCTTTTCAGTACCATAGAAAGCAAAAACAGCTTTTTTTTTAATCGACTGGCACTCTTCAGAATGCGTACTTTTATTAACTTAACTGGAAAAAATCATAGACTCAACTTTAACTGGAATTTTTTTCCAGTTAAAGTTGAGTCTATGATTGTCAGTTGAGATAAGACTCGTAAAAATAGTATAGTAATAAATAGTAGGCCACTTTCTTATGGGTCTCAATTTATCTGGTAACGAAGTAAGGGACATTGCAACCGACATAATTATTATGTATGTATGTGTTCGCTCCAAGATATTTGACGTGTGGTAAGAGGTGGATAATACAATAGAATACAGATATAAGTTTACACAGATAATGGTGGATACTCCACGAGCCGGTTATTCGCTCTGTTTTCCTACTACAACAATTTTGTTTGTTCTTGTTGATGGTTCAATGAAAACTATTGTTCACATGTATTTATTCAAACGTATGTTTCGTCTTCGGTGTTTTATTATTATTATTATGTTTTTTTTTAATGTGTAACTTATCAGCATTATTTTCTCTGTTACAGGTAAGTGCATCTTTCTTCACGGATACTTCTTAAACGATAGCGAATTCTGGGTAAGTACAATAAAGCTAGTTTTTGTTTAAGGACAAATTGGATTATTATTTTCGTAGAAAACGTGTTTTTCACTCGAAAATTCTAGACACAAAGTTTCGTACAGCGCCATCTAGTTTAACAGTATGGCACCAATAACAAGCCAGCTTTAGTTAGTTGGACCAGAGTTCCGCTACTCGCCGCTAGGTGGCGGTATTAGTAGCTGAGATATTTAAGCCCACAAATTTTCCTCACTGAATCACCACTCAGTTAATAAGGAAGTTATATTAAAATACCATAATACTAACATTAGAAATATAAATTAAATCAAAACGTACAAGATTTTAACATTGTTATTAGTTTTGGAATCAATCACGTCATCTTTTAACGGGCAGGAATACATTTCTGGGAAGTTTGTAGTTTTGTACCAGACTGACCGCAGTGACGTGGGTTCATTCATGAGTCGAATTTGACTCGTCATTCATAAGAGCAGTTTGACTTGCAAAAACAAATAGCTATATTATCTTCTTCCTACAGATTTAGGAAATAAATGTGAATTCATTAGGCTTCATTGAATGTTTTGGTCTAACCACTTATTATAGGTACGTCAGCGATAAAGTCGATAAACTCTGCTGCTTTAACACATAATCTGAATTGACACAATATTATTCGATAAGTACATTGTACCCAGATCAGAACAGAAACCCTTGGGGCACCCAGATCTTTCACAGATGTTCTGAACAGACCAGGAGCATTAATTAGCTTCTGGATTGAGGTGGGCTGGTTGGAGAAACCCCCGACGGCCGCAATGGCCCACGCACAATGGTCCACCTTAAGGACTAAGTGCGGAAACTAAACCCCATAACATAGAACATAGAAATACATTGTACATATTTCAGCATTTGATAATAATAGCTAAGAATTAATATTCTATTAATTTCAATAATTAACTTTTTTTTTTAAACGTAGACAATGCGTAGGCCTAAATTAAAAATGGATTTAAAAATTAACACAGTTTTCAACAATCTTTCCGCCCTTGAGTTATTTTCTTCGTATTTTACCTTCTTCAATTACTTGTAGAAATTCTTTCGTGTACACGGTTCTTATTGTTATAATAATATCAACTCAAACAGTTATTGTTACGAATTCTCATTGAACCTGTTTGTATTCCGTATTATTATTCCTGGAATTCAATCTAGTTCCGCTCAGTTAGACTGAATTGTTTGGATTTCAGCTAATTGTGACTTTTCAGAAATGTTTCTGTGCGAGTACGTTGGCTTGGTTTAGTTATACTGTACTGACGATTCGTATGAATGTACTTTTAAATGAGCAGATCCATATAATGTTAGGTTTCTGAATCAGGAAGTAAGTAAATGGAGGACAAGGGTTATTCCTGTTACAAGATTGTAGGTACAGGTATCATTTTAATAGTCAAAGACCACAGACCACCATTTTCATCATAAAATCACGCCTGTATTGGAATACAGGCGTGATTTTATGTGGAAAATGGTCTTCGTGGACGAAGGGGTAGCGAGAGGTGAATTATTAATAACTAGCTGCGCCCCGCAGTTTCACCCGCGTAAGTCTCGATCCCGTGGGAATATCGGGATAAAAAGTATCCTATGTGTTAATCCAGGTTATAAGCTATCTGTTTGCCAAATTTCATCCAAATCCATTCAGCCGTTTTTGCCTGATTGAGTAACAAACATCCAAACACACAAACACACAAACTTTCGCATTTATAATATTAGTAGGATATGCTCTATCATGAACGGATTACTAGCGTAGCATATATGCAGATTAGCATAGCAGTAGGTATGTGGAGTTTGTTGCCCATTCTTCTCCATACGAAAACTACCTTTTGGAAGGGGCAACTAGAATCAGTTCCATTTCTTTGTTTTTTTTTGTTGACAGTCAAGAGTGCCTTGTATGTTCTTATTTGAAATAAATTATTTGACTTTGACTTTGAGCACTGGTTAGCTGGAATATTGTGCTAGTTGTTGGTCTAAAGCAGGGCTTGAACTTACAAACCTCTCAGTAGACCGATAGAGCCTTTACCTAATTGCTTAAAAAACGTATCAATTTTTAAATTTAAATTTGTATGCATGTGATTTAAAAACCACTTAGTTAGAGTAAACATTGTAAAGCAAAACCTCTAGGTCAACAACTTGAACTTGTTTCATTATAATTATTATAACTTATCAGAGTAATAACATCTGAACCGCCTTCGCAGACCTGATTACGTACACATAAGTATTTACCTTATACGTTGTAATGCGAACAAAACAAGGGTGAATCCATTTACTGCAGGTGATTTAGCGAAACATACGGGGAAACAGTTGAGTAGAGCGCGATATAGCGAGCGAGTACTAGGAACACAGTTTATGGCTATGGTCTAATCCAAAAGTGTCTGATGAAAATGTAAACAAATAGATCAGGGGGCCTACCACCACCTCTCATAGCAGTATTATTTTAATCTTACTTCGTGGGGGAAAGAGATGGAGCTATACGTCCTGTAGAGCTTCACCTCTTTCCTACACTGAAGGAATATTAAAATAATACTGCTGTAAGCGATGCTGGTAGGTCCCCTGAAAACGTACATACCTGTGGATACCAATT
Source organism: Lithophane semibrunnea (assembly GCA_947363905.1). NCBI lineage: Eukaryota > Metazoa > Arthropoda > Insecta > Lepidoptera > Noctuidae > Lithophane > Lithophane semibrunnea. Next base: position 1,055,128 of record OX376212.1, on the reverse strand, counting down.
TGTAGTGCCAGTGCTTAGATTTGATTATTTGAAAACTTTAACCCGATATTCCAATTTAAAATCACCTTAAATATGTTTTTCATTTGACAATTGAGGTTAATTTTATAACCTCTATTTTCTTCGATGATTTTTCAGTCACAATATAATAATGTGATTCAATTAAAAGTGGTAAGTTTTGAAGTTGAAACCTTCTAATCACAGACAAATGTGTTACTTATTGCCTTTAGCGAGTGATTGCGTAAGAATTCAACCTGAACAGGGTTTGTTTACACTTTCGTTAGATACTTCTCGAACATACATAAGATGATTAGCTCCTATCTGTAAGCTGCTTCAAGTAACATTTCGTCATCTCTTGAGTAGCTATATGTAGTCATTTCGTTTAACAACAAATATATCGCGTCATACACATGCATGACGTATGACTTGATTTGTTGGGCGAAATAAAGTAACGTTACTTATTAACTGCAACTCCTACAATAAATTTGAATAATATTTGTACACCGTAACATGGTAGAATGTACAGAAATTATTAAATTATTGCTAAATTATTATATTAACACACTTGCTCATAAAGTGGCTCTTATTGAACCGCTTTTAGGTTCATAATTCATTGTATTATGGAAGCGTGCTTTTTACTTTACATTACCGCACTAGTGCGGTAATGTGCGCTGCAGATAACTATTTACTAGTCGGAGTAATGACATGGCAGTATGGAATTAGTAAGTACTAACATGGCAGCATCGAATTTGTATCCAATAGAAATTGGTTTTGGTGAAGCTTTTTACCAAAGACAAGCGCTCAAAAGCAAGAATAAATATATTCTGATTTTTATTTTAAACGTATTTGGAGAATTATATGCACGATTTCTTAAGATGCCATTGAAATAAGTCAATGTTGTAACACTGCCTGACAACGTAAAAGAGAGCGTACTTTATGAATACTCAGTTTTTATTTTTATAATTATCATCATTCCAGCCGAAAGACTTCGGCTGCTGGATATATGCCTCCCCCAAGTATCGCTACTTCGACCGTAGAAGCACTTTTATTTAATTTGACACTAATCGCAACCCCTTTACTCTTTTTCTTTCTACCTCCCTTCAACCGCGCCATCTGCGCACAAAATTCTATACCGTACGTACATCAACTCGTGCGCAACTCAGCCATATGTCGCTGTGACGTCACACACACCTTGCATACAACATTATCATACGGCAGGGGTCGCAGCGCGGGAATATACTGACCTTTATATAGCTGTTATTTTAGAATTACTTGATTAGTATGTGGTTTTTTATGGTGTAAAACGGTCTAGATCTTAGTACGTTCGGACACCTGGGTATTTTAGTAAACAAACGGCTGTAGTGTATTTTGTATGGTGTCTTTTCGCTGCATTCAAAGATTAGTTGTATTTTTGAAAAGGGAATTAATTGGATACATTTAAACGATCGAAAATATATGTAGCCTCAAGCTACGGCGACTATTGATTTAGAATTTCCGTCAATCTAAGATGTTTTTATCATCCTATGTATATTATTACAACCTACCCTTGTAACACAGCTGAAATAGCATACATTGCCATTACAATTTCAAACAGATTTTACTGAAACGCACGGCATTGGAAAATATACAAATTTTCTTTCATACTGACCTTACAATGTAACAATCAAATTAATAAAATCCACCATTATTTGTTTACCAAGGCTTCATACAGACAAACAATCGCTTCGACGCGGAAACAGGTGTTATGCAAAGCGAAAGATTCGACCGGCAGATGGCGTTGGACAGGTGCACAGATTATTAAAGTATACAGACTCTTTAAATCCAACCTTCGCTTTCTTGGCACACACACATGCTCAAAGCTCGCTTACACATAAATCTTCGAAATTCGAAAATGTTAACCCGCAATTCTCCTTTAGAATACTTGAAGAAGAAACGATAGATGGATTGTGTGAATGATGTTCTAGCTAGAAAGGGGGTAAGGGGGAGAAGACGGCTGATAGAGATGTGTGGAAGAAAAAATGCGGTGCTGACCACAAATAACATAACATAACATCACGCCTGTATTCCCTGAAAGGTTGTGTAGAGGTGTATACTAAAGGTGAGGCGAGGTGTGTACTTAAGTCCCATGCAAGAGGAGGGCGAGCCTAAAGCCGCCAACCGGGCACAAATCCAGACTCCCGGTCCTTTAAAATACTAGTTAAAAAAACCATGGATTGTGTGAAAGATGATATGACTAGAAAGGGCGTGATTCCTGAGATGACATCTGATAGAAATGTAGGTAGACATGCTGCGCAGACTACGACTGAATTGGGATAAGAGCAGGGGCATGATAATGATACACAAGACTTATGCATGTGTGAGAGAGTGAAACAACAGACATGCGTAGTCAAGTTTCTGTATAATATTTAAGCTGGCAGGTGGCAGCACAGATATCGTTAGCATATTTTTTGTTCCGTTTTCGGAGCCCTTGCTAAGAATCTTGTTTATCTTATTTTTGGCTGGGTTGGGCTGAATTTAAAGTGGATTGTATCAGCTGGTAAATGCCACAGCTGGACTGCCTCAATAAATTTAAATAACGCACGGTTCTGACTTATGAGGCTCTTGCATTAAAGGCAACACTTGTATCCTAGTTTTGTACATTAAGTGAGCCGTATCATAAACCATAATAAATACTATAAATCATGTACTGTCTAAACCGTGTTTAGACGATTCAAGTAATTCGTTGCTTCAATTTACCAACCCGCACTGGGCCCGCGTGGTGGATTACGGCCAACTCCCTCTCACAGAGAGGAGGCCTGTGTCCCAGCAGTGGGAACATTATAGGCTGATTATGATTATGATGTTGCTTCAATTTGATTGTATGTCACAGGCAAGAAACTTGCATCGTGTAAATAAGGGGATAATCACGTTTAAGGCTATTTTTATAGATTCTCTTCTCGATTGCATGACGACGTGAACATGCTTGAGGAAAGTCTAGATTAGATGGTTCAATTAATCATTAATTCTTCAATCATTCTTACTGTACACGCAATTAGTTGCGCATGTAGCAGCTGATGATTGACTCGACGTGATTTATTACATTTCTGGGTTGGCACTGACAACAAAATAACTAGATTTCTTCGTGAGCACATTAGTATGTATTATTAAATTTCAGTCTTTATGGATTTTCTTGCCCGTTCATCTCATTTGACGTTCAAAAGTGCCTTTTAATCATAGCCTAATTGAAATAAATGATTTGATTTTGACTTCAGATGATAGTGTGAAAACGTCCCTAAACTGATCAGTTTGATTGTTCTTTGTTACAATTTTATTTTAAGGACCAGCTTTTTTAGACTTATGAAGTTGCTTTATAGTACTTGGTTCTTCATGCCATGTACTATGTTCCTTATACTACTTACCCTAGGAAGCTTCCTCTGTTCTAATAGTGATAATATTAAATGCTAATCTAAACAGAATTCTGTACAGACATGCCAAGAATTCCATTGCATTTCCATAATTATATCTTCTGACAGCCCTACACCCATCAATTTCAAATAACCCTGACCTTGATATAAACAAATCATTAATTTATTACAATCAAAACATACCCTAGACGACGGGAACATGAATGGACCGCAAAATTGATATAATTTATCATTTCGTTCCAACGGTGCGCAGGAGTTGTTATTTGGGCGTTAGCCAACAAAGCTCTGTACGTGGAACAAACGGTCCTTTACGTTTCTTTTGTGAAGAAGTGACGATGTGGCATCGGAATTATTATATAATAAGATAATATTTTGAGAATTGAATAAGGTTTAGAGGAATTAGCTTTCGATGGCGACAATTTATCTGTTTGTCTTGACTTCTGGTAATTTCTTGTTTTTAGAACGATCCCGTTCAACTGAATTGGTCATAAACTCATCATATTTTCTCGGAAATATTGTCTAGGAAACATTTTATGCGTAATAATTGTTGCCACAACTAGAATTTCCTCTGAATTTAGGACTTCAATTATTAGGTTCCTGCGTTAGATTCGGTAATAATTTGCCAATCAAACTAGCTGAAGGCCAATTCAGGTTAAAAACTTGTCAGAACAGTAGGTAAATTAGACATATTTTTGACAGATTAAGACAGTGATTAGAATGTGTGTATGCCATCACCATCAGTTTGCTTCATGATAATCATAATTATTATGGTTTTAGCTGAAAGAAAATTAGTAGACATTGATATATCCCTTATGCCTTGGGTTAGGTTCTTAATTCCTATGCATCCTTAATATCCGATCTCCAATTCATTCCTTGTTAAACTTCATTCGTGACACTATAAAGTGGTTGACTGTATCAAGTTTTTCCATGTGATGAATCACTGTGTATCCATGACTGATTCCCAATTGTTATGCTAAGCCACTATCGTAGGAAGCCGTACAATAAAAACGGCTCGCGCAGCCAACGCGTCGTGTCGACTAAATATAAACTCGCCGTATTTTTGTGCACTGTTTTCACTAATTAGCTGTGTATGTAGGTTTATTAGCTGATCGGGAATAAAGAGTTTTATTGATTTCTAGGAGAGGATACTGGGTTTTGGGATCTCCAGAGTAGTGTAGAGTTTCAAGTCAATGGATGTGAGCGTAATCGACACAATTTTTTATCAAGTAAAACTCAGAATTACATGTCCTTTGTTATGACAGTAGAGTATTGGCAGTACCGTCCAAATGTCTGCTGTTTTTCACAAACTGTGATGTCAGTGCTTGCAGTCACCAATTCGTTTGCCAAACATGCATACATATATAACATACATACTTACATATAAAATATACATTTATATTGCTATGGTATTAGGAGGACATGCTTAGCAGTACACGTTAATATGAACCCTATGACATTTTTGACATAATGATATAAACATCCTTGCACTGAAGAAACGAAAACATTTTAAATTCATCCGATCTTCGTCCCAATAATAATATTCGAGATTCTTCACATAATGAAAGGTCAAAATTGTTTATAGGTAGGTTACATGCCCTTGGAACATTTCACAAAGACTGCTCGTTTTGAACGGACAATAAAAACGTACGTTTATTTAATGTTCGCAGTCGATCCGTTCTTACTGACAACCAGTTGGCCGTAACGGCATCGGCATGGCATCTGTTCCGTAAATTGTATATTTTGAGTTTTGATGATCATGAATCTTCAACATTCAATAAATTAAATGCTATCGGCATTGCAGCAGTGACGTCTGTCTATATAACACTTGGTTAATTGCGCCAAATGTCTTGTAAAGACTGTATATTTGAAGACTAACTATTATTATCATTGTCTTGTATAATGTCAATCAGTTTTCAGCAACAACTTTTAATCAAACGTCTTCCAATCGCAGTTTACTGCTGGGGTCTTACTCTCTGAGTCCGTCAACGAATGCCCGTCCGAAAGTATTTCAAAACTTCGCAGTGAACGCTAGGGAACACTCGATTAACTTATTTGGACAGGTAAAAACATATCGGGAGTTGGGATAACTGTCAAACCGTGGTGTCATTAATTCTTAGGTCGGCCCCCAAACTAATCTTATTTCCGTAAACGATACGGAGTAAAAATCGCCCGTTACTTCAGCCTCCGTGCTTGGTTTGTAGACCTGATGCTGATTATAAGCGACACTCAAAACTTAGGGTTTGACCCAAGGCGCCAACCTTGGTTCCTAAGTTGGCGGTACAGCTGCTTTCAAAAACGTGTCGGAGTTCCTAAAAGTTAGATGGAACGATTAAATGTCTAGATTGATTCGATCAATGCCCTTCATCAATTACCTTACTTTATTAACTTCTATCCATTCGACATACAAGCACCAGAAACAGCTGATTACATTATTTATTTACTTAACAAATGCCAAGTAAAATCTGAAACTACGGATTGTTATTCAGAAGTTTTGACGTAAACGAACGACGTACACACGATTCTTTTGCACGTTGCCAAGAATGTAAATAACAATTAGAGCTTTAATTAGAAAATAACACAATTCAATCAATCAACTGTATACAGTCTAAGTCACGTCTTTTTTTGTGAGCAATCATTGGTTCATCAATTTGGGAGTTTCTTCTTGTTGAATGATTCGTCTCCTGCAAAAAGATGGGTTATTTTCACTATCAGTATGACACACTTTTGTGCTGTGTAGATGGATAGATCAAATAGGTTGGGAGGATGATGACAGCAACCTTCCTTTCTTGTCCTTTGTGGTCGTGATTTCTCTAATATATAGAACAGCGTTTCTCAATCTTTTTTGGCCATGGAACCCTTTTGGAAATGGAAAAATTTAACGGAGCCCTAAAATAATCAAAAACTGCGTTTCATGGAATTCCACTTTGCTCCACCAATATGTCCCACCAGTGGAACAAAGTGGATTGATTGTTTACAGTTTTGTCGTCCACTGTGTCCCACTAATTGAAATTTTCAAAATATCTGGCTGGCACTGTTGGATTATGGCGAAAATAAAAACAGTTTTAATAATAAAATACGTGTCGAATTGGTAACCTCCTTTTTCCAAGAAGTCGGTTATATATAGAAATTATTCGTAAGAGATTAGGATGATTCTGAAGCACCTAAAATACCACAAAGCAATGTCGTCTACAGTTGGACATATGCCATAGGCTTTTCGCGGAACCCCCACAAAGGCTGCGGAGCCCCAGGGCTCCACGGAGCACACTTTGAGTATGGCTGATCTAGAAGATCATTCAAAATTCTCAGAAGGCTTGGACTTGGAACTATTTCGCTTAGACATCTGCACTTATTTTCATCTGTTTTCCAACAGTTTCTAAGTAAACCCACTTCGCCAAAATCAAGTTTTTTCATTATACCTTTCAATTTATTTTTCTACAGCCAACAAACAATTCGTCTGTAGGTTAAACCGAAGAACACTGACCACTGATGAGTGACTGAGTGACAGCTCTGTAAATACATAGATGTTGATAACATCGTGGGGGGGTACGAGAAACAGATATCACGTGATGAGATGTGCTTGCGAATGATGCCTAAGAAACATGTTGTTCATGAGTCATTGGTTATTGTGGATTAGCGGCAGATTTTTTGGAAATAGGTCAATTTTTTTATTAGAAGGAACTTAGTAATGCACCGGACCCTGTACCAAGAGATTCAATCTTTGCAATCTTCTCATATCGTTATCAGAGGGTCTAAACAAGTGTTAATTGCTTCGAAAGCGTTTCGTATTTCTACACCGACTTTCAACAGGATTGACATAAGCTTTTCGATAGCTTGTGTCAGTCCTATACATTTTTGCCTTTTCCATCATCGTTATCGCTGATAGAATGTCACTTTTTCTAGGGCTTCAGATGCAACAGTGATCAAACGTAAGTCTATAGGAGATATCATCAGCTGCCAGTCTAGTCATATTTCTAACAATTTGCCTAGCCTTCTTCCAAGTGTTCGGTTCGGATTCTAGTTTACCGAATGCAGCTGAATACCAGCGTCGTCATGTGTATCTTTTCATTCCTACTATACAAGCTTAGAACGCAATAATTTTATTTTGCATAAAATATCGTACATAAAAGGTCTTACTTAAATATAAATGGTTCTACATAATTTGGTAAATGGTTTTAAATGAGGGTGTACTATGCCTAATCCTTCAGGGACTATAGGCTTGAAGCTAGGTTATTTTGCTTATTTACGCAGCAGCTTAGAATAATAACGCATTCTAAGCGCAGCAGCTTTCTTACCATCAAAACATAGTTGAATTACTTGAGTAGAGGCGAGAATAGTAACACCACATTTTTAGCTCAACGCTGATAAAAATAATGAACCAACGCTTGACGCGCCTGACCTTTATGTGAGTCACACTTCCCGGGTAGTAGGTACCTACTACTGTAGCCATTTGGTTGCTAGTCCATTAAATTTGACGATAGCTATCGATGGCGGAAGAGTTGATACTACAAATTTCTTTAAGAGTGCGTTGTAAAGTAGAACCGAGAGCTTTTCTTCACAGAACTTAGTACGGTTTGATTTCTAAAACAGTATAAAAGGAATTTTAAGGCGGGACACGTAATTTAGTACCTTCATAAAAACTGTAGGTTTCATTTAGGTATCGCACGATTATCTCACCTCGCCAGTTTACTTTTTGCTCCCAGTAAAAAAAAATGACTCAACCTCGACCTCTGATTCACTCAAACCCTAACTAAACGGGTTAAAAGTTTGGTGGAATACCTTTATCTACTAACGTGGGAAGTATCTCAACACACACAATACTCCTTCATTCACAGCCAACAACTAACAAGTCAATATAAAACAATACTTCTACTACTGGATCACCTTCGGGCTGAGGTCGGGAACTATCGCCAATCGCTATCGTTTCCAAGAAAACGTTCATTTTTAAACAATACAATCTGGCTTCGTTCTCGGAATCATATGGGGCGCTGTTTATCCAGGGCTTGGTTCAGTTAAAGGATTTGGTAATACTTTAAGCTTCAATGGAGTTCCCGTTTAACTCCCAGTTAAAAATAGAACATGATATTTTCGCCATGTGTTCATAAACATATAGTTCAATTTACTAAAATAATAGTCTTTGACCAGCAGATTGCTACTCTAATAGCGATGTGTGTAGTACACACGGCTACACATCAAGCTGTACACTTCCAGTATATGCTGATCTCGCATCGTATAGCATTTCTGTACAATGCGAGGTCAGCTTATACTGGAAATTTAAAGCTTGATGTGTGTACTGTACAGAAGTCAGGTCAAAATAGACAATAAATTTTATAGAAATTATTTGGAACATGTAATCTGGATAATCTAATTAAATGAAGCAGCTTATTGATTCTAGGAGTTTTAATAATAGCTCGTCAGTGTAAATATCTAAAAAGCTTACAAAACGAAATAACGATACAATTCGCCGAAAACAATCCATTTAATCAACAATACTATAGTATTGGAGAATCAAATGGATTGTGTTGTGATTACTCCTCCGTCATAAAGTTGTAATAGTTTACACTTTACTACACAGACGGTAATACGAACTAAAGTTTACAATACAACAGATAAATTGAATACATTAGGACTTCAAGAATTCCACACTAGGTACTGTTTTAAGTTGCTCGTGGAACCGCCGACGTTTCTGCTTATTCATTCAGTTTGATTTGAAGTTTTAATTCATGATCCCCATAAATACTTTCCTCTAAGGTAAGTTTTCCTCCTAAACTTGATTCTCAGATCAGATTCGTTGGTTCCAATAAGTATCTATAAATGGCAAGCCTTATTAATAAACATATTCGTTGATACCTCCTGCTATAGAAACGTGATGAATCAAAAACCTTATCGGATTTGGCACCTGAAATGCAGGAAAATATGAAACAATAAATCACGAATCTGAGAAAACCAATCAATCATACAGTACAATTAACTTGGAACTTCCACCCTTTCCTTAACAGACTGCAAACTAAGAAACCCAATCCACAAATGTGCAAGAATGCCATAACAGTAACAACAATGTATGACAAAACAATGCTGTCTTCCCGAACACTTAGCATACAACGCATAAATGCTAAGCGACCTAGAGAACCCACGCCCCATGCACCGGCTGCCGTGATATCACTCGACATGGAATATGGATGGAATGGGGATATACCGAAACAGAAACTTGAGAATTTAGATAACAAAAAATATTGGTCATCATGAGGTATAGAGAATTACCAAAGATAAGCAATATATGGGTTTCGTCATGTGTGGACGATGCTAGAAAGAAAGTCGAAATGACTGCTGATAGAGACGTTTGGAAGAAGACATGGTGCCTTGACAATACATATAATATGTAAATTGGCATAAGGCCAGTGTAAATGTGAATGGAAAAAAGACTATTAGGAACGGTAGTCTTTTAAAAATGCAATATTAAAACGCATCACTGATACCAAAGAGTCAACTCGTAGTCGTCCAACCTCTATTTTGGCCTCTTGCAAGTTACGGTATTATTAATATTTGCTGATTTGCAATGCAGATTTACTACGTAAAGTTAACGCTAATGCTCATAACTTAATGTTTGAATATGTGTTCAACAACATTTCGCTCATGACGGGTATAACACATCCCACTTCATTCTATGATCTTAGTATTGTGCGGAAGATTATACTGGATACACCTCTAGAATTTAGTGGGCTTGTCTGTAATGATAGACTGATTTATTATGAAAATGTCGTCATGTGTCACCTTTCAGTGTTTCGTCATCATTCTCGCCTTTTGTATTTTGTACTAGCCTTGAATCATGTATCTTGAGTGTATGTACTTTAATGGCACTGTTTTGGGACTGAAAATGTAAACGGAATTTTGCGTCAAGGAAATTGTTCACGTAAAATTCCCAATAATTAAAAATACAAAGTCACAAAGCATGTTTTCATGAATCATATCGCCTGAAAATAACATGGCGCTTGTACACTGTATAAACAAAATAATTTTTGTGAAATAAAGACTCTTAGATCTAAAATATTGTTTCGCTGTGTCAGATCTAGATCAAACGATCTCTTGTGATACGTAGATGTTTGGCTTACATTTGAATAACATTATAGTTTTGTTGAAGTAAAGGTCAAAGGCAGCAGGTTAACTTCATGACTATTGTTTAGACGATGCCAGTGTTTGAAAAAGAATAGAAAGATACTTCTATTAGTGTTGAGTCTGGCCAAAATTTTCTTTGCTATATCAACTTTTGATTTAGTTGTATGTTTAAGCCTGGGTTGTTATCAAATATTCTATGGCTGATAAAATCATACCCTAAAATCACTTGTTTTCTACAAGTTGCATCGTACATTTATTCGAAAATTTTACCTTGTATTAGCATTCAATCTATCTGAAGACGAATTGGTACGAAGTATGTGAGAAAAGCTCTTGCTGTGATTTTATCTTTAAACTATTGTCACATAACCACACAGTAGTACAACTTAAAAACTGGTATCTTAATACCGTTTCTTCTGAATGCGAGACGTATAAAAACTTGCACTCTAAAGTTGCACTCGCAAAAAATATGCTTCTGCGTCGTAGTAGACTTTTTGTTAAACGTTTTTGCAAGGACTTTCAGGGCAAGAACACTGATTCAAATCGTGAAAAACTGCCAAAACCGTGCAAAATTTTGTGTTGACAATGATTTTGTCAGCATGGCCAAGGTCAATGAGCATGTGTTTACATAAAATCAGAAATAAATTTTGGCATATATCTAGTAATTGAAATTATGCTTTGATCATAATCGGCTAGCTAGTGTTTTAGCATTTGACATCTTGTTATCTATTAGTTATGATTTCTTTCCTTCCTAGATCCTTTGTTTTTTCATATCATCGTCCAAAGCATGCACCTCCTGTCATTCTCTTGCAATCTCTTTGTTAGTAAATATTTTTGTTATATCAATTCTTCTTTGCATATGCATAGCATTTGCGGCATACTTATGCAAGACAGGAAAGGCAATTCAGGAAAAAAATTGTTGCGGTTTAGCGTAGGCGAGCTGGCGGCGTCTCAATTATGCATCGCGACGTTTACTGTCGTCAACTTATTGCTTGAGTTGTAATGGCGCCGCTAAGCGATCTCTTTAAAGTTACACACCCAGCTTTGGAAAGGCTTTGTCTAAATAGGTTTAAGATGTTGTTTAGATCCGTGTGTAAGCCTCTTTGTGTCTATTTTTATGGCTTTTAGTTCATTGAGCTATGATTTGGAAACTGTTTGGATTCAACACTGAGCTTACATTAGTTACATTAAGCCGCTTCAGGGATTCCCTTAATGTTAGAGATGATGCATTGTTGCTAAGCCTCGCAAATGTAACAGTGACGAAAGCAAACAGTAAAACCCAGGTATGGTTACATTCACACCACAAAATTGCATTAATTAAATCATTACATCCTTATTTTCCCGTCTACTATTTTCCTATGACTTCACAAAGTAACTGAACTGTACTGTAGTAACTGAATTTTTTCAACTGATAATCATATTGTCGAAAACAATCTGTATTGTAATCTCAATCAATCTGCTTAGCCTTTTTTCAAGTGTGTGTTGGGGTCGGCTTCCAGCCTGCTGAATACCAGTATTTTACATGGAAAGACTGCTTATTTGACTACCAACAACCCAGTTACTGGCTGTCAGACTTTTGGGCTTCGGACTACCTGTAACGACTGTCAAACATCTTCGAATGAATGCCGGGACCAACGGCTTAACGTGCTTTCAGATGCACGGAGGGGTCTCGATATGTGGATGGTCACCCGTCCAGGAACCGACCGCGGCAAGCGTAGCATTACCTTCGGTATTCCTTCGACCTATGCGGCTGTTATTATTTAGCCACGAGCCCCTCCATCTTTATTATAGTCTATTGATCTTTATTGTAATCTATTGACTCACAATTCAGCAGTAGCTAAGCCGTGACATCAGCAGGGAACAAAGAAAGCCGATTTACAAACACTGCAGCATTGTGAACTAATATTAGCGTCAGATGTAAGTGACAAAGTCTGAGATGTGATGCCTGTCTTAGGTATAATGGGAGGAATGTGAGGTGATTAGTGGGATCATTTGTCTTATATTGTTCTATTGACAGGCTGATCGTATGATGCAATTTTGGGTATTTTTGAGCAGGTTTTTCTAGAATCTTGAACAATTCTTAGATTTCTTTGGAAGACTGTACGAAATCCTATAACGATCCTATTTCTTCGATCTTAGTTTAGGTGTTAGACCAAGCCGCTCTGTTACTTATCTAATTTGATAAAGTGATGCAGTTGTAGGTTTATAGGTTCTAATCCTACATTTAATTAATTTTTCAGCCACTAATTAATTGTGATTATAGTCATATTATCTTCCATCGAACATTCAGTGTGATCCTTGTTCAGTATTCATTTCCTGGTTACATTTATAGTTTCCTCTGTTATATTGCGCGTTATTTCAAAAGCTACATTGTTCATATCCCAATGATATTGCATATTAAAATTCGTCTTTAATTAATGCCTGTTGATTCAAGTGACGGTTGCCAAACAATGACAACACACACATTGTCTCAACATACATATATATAAACATACAACATATAGACACAATGTTTAGCAGCTAGATTAAGTCATCAGTGCCTTCGCCGAGTTGTTTTGTTGATTTTGAATTGAACAGTGTTGGATACATAAAGGAGGCTTAGGTTACCAAGGCTGCCAATGATGATGATCATGGTGCATTTGCAGTCTCTATGTTATGTTTGTGTTACCAAGCAGATGTTTTGGAGAAGCTATCTTAAACGGTTGCTCAGAGTTGAGACTACCAATGAGGGTCTCTATCTTCCATTTTTGTTTGTATAGTAATTATTTGATGCTAGTTCAATTTCAATGTTCGCTAACAGGTTAATTTATCAGAGTAACAAAAATTAGTAGTTGCTCTGTGATTGATTATATGGCTTTATTTGCTTTTGATTCAAATGGTCCTTAATTGATTTAACTGTGATTGTTGGTTTTCTTATAAGTAATATTAATATCTTTTTATAAAATAATTTTATTGCAGACCAAGATGATCCATAAGGAGAAAAACATAAATTTTAAAAATAATTAAAGATGGCTATCTTTATTTTACGAGTATACGTATGTGGCAAAAGACGGTCATAAGAATTCTTCGTGGATTCCACTTCCATTAATGAGATTTCTCTCTGATTTACAAATGAATCATACAAATAGCAGGAAAACGGGTTTCCTTTATTCAATATTATCGATGTTTCCGAGAATATTATACTTTGAAATTAAAGTAGTTGAAGATTGTTTGGCAAAACTCCATGTCGTTATGATGGCTTAAATGTGTTGTATGTGATTCATTTGATGCTTTCCATGTACGGTGTTTCTATAATCTTGGTCTTCATAAAAGATTATTAAATTGGCTTTAGTGTGCATTGTATCAATAAACTACCTCTGTGGTCTAGTGATCGTATGCGCTACTGCTGAGCATGAGTTCGTGGGTTCGATTCCTAGTTCGAGCAAAGCTTTCTTTTGTTTTTCCATCAGGAATTAGTAGTAGCAGCCCAGAGCCATGACCAGACAGAGACTTAAACATAATTGGGTGAAACGTGGATTTAGTAAAGGTACAGCTCTACCCAGGCTTTCTAGTATTGCCGGCGTGATGTTATGTTATAGATCAATAAACAAATACAACTTTGGACAGGTAAATCTCTGAAAAAACCTAAATCGGTCTCCCCTCCCAGAAACGAAACCATTCAATAACAATTCAAACAGTTATATCATCGAGCCGTTCCTAAAACTGCTCCACCGAGAAATGTTCTATAAATCATTGATACAGTAAATACGCCCAACTCACTCAATTTCATGGGAAAATCCACGCAATACCTGCTAGAGACGTTGCATAAAAAGTGAAGGTTCGGGGAAATTGTAATTAGACCTGGGAAAGAGTATTGGGAATCTGGGAAGTGGGACAGGAATATACACTTCACTTTTGAAGCCAATTTAACGCGCCGTAACATATATCGGTAGATAGATACGAGTATTTCGTCCGAATATGTATTACTACCGAGATGATGACTACCTAATAGAGAACTATGGAAGGAAAAGACATGTTGCGCCGACCGGAAATAAATTAGGATATGGGCAGGAGAATTATGATGAGATAGTAAGTATATGAGCTACATGATGACGATCGAATTCATTGCAGGAAAATTATGATGAGATAGTAAGTATATGAGCTACATGATGACGATCGAATTCATTAAAGAAATTAACAGCTGAAAGAATTTTTGCAAGTTAGCTTTGTCTATAAGGAAAAACTTAATGTTTTTTTTTGCGGTCATATAAATGAATAATATGTGGGTGATTCCTGAAGGCTAGACGACTGTAGTTGTCGCGTTTTAGCATTGCAATTGACCCGCCTACATTTTCTAGTATTTTTTATTTAAAAAGCCTTAAATAAAGTCCATTAACGTCCTGAATCATTATCTATATCTGATCTTCAACATGTTTCAATAAGAAAAAACATACTTAGTTTATTGTTTGGGTTTCTACGGAGAGATATTAGGGCAAGGGCGATGACCGCTATGGCCATGCTAAAAGCTGACAATTATAGTTCTAGTTCTACTCTTACAAAAAATATAATGATTTATAACAACGAGCTTTTCTATTGTAGGAATATGATTAAATTTTGACAGCTGGGATGACGAAATGGCTGAGTCATGGGGTTCTTCTGCAATTTGCTGTGTACCTAGCATTAAGAATGTATAAGTGATTAAATAAATCATTCATTCAAGCGTCGCGGGTATGATTCCTGAACAACACAAATACAACCACGATATAGAAGATATTAGTGTTCGACTAGGGTTATAATACATGGCATAAATTCACGCCTGTAACCCTTAAAGGGTTAGGCAGAAGTAAACCTAGGTACACCTACATTTCGCCAGTTATGTTGAAATCCCATGTAATAGGGGGCGAGCCTATTTCCAACAATCGGGCACAAATTCAGACTTCGGTGTGCTACTGAGAAATTCCCACTAAAACTTTGTCCGACCTGGGAATCGAACCCAGGATGCTCAGCAGTACCGCTTGCGACCACTAGATCAACGAGGCAAAACAATACTAGACCTCAAACAGTTCTGAACGCGTTCTGTAAAAACACGGCACGAACAATAAAACCCACACTTCCAATAGTGTTTAGGTGTCGTACGGAATGGAATGTGTAATTGCATTGCTATGCATGAGTAGCATGACACGAATCGAACACGATCCAGAATTAGTTCCAACTGCTTTCAGCAAAACACTCCTCAATAACTGTACAGGAAATGTTTGTATTTGGCGAAACAGCAAATCTTGGAACAATCATAACTTTGCATTCTTATTGGGTGATTTTCGCCCTATAATGGAGTTCGGGATCTCCCGAATGGAGAGGCTTCTATTGCCGAGGATGTCATGTCGGATATACAGACAAGGCTACTAGCAGATTCAGCTATCAGATTGGAAGTAAGAACAAAACTAAAATAAATTAATATTAAGAATATTACGAAACTCTAAATACAGATGTAACGCGGCAACTCTGTTTTCAAACATGACGGATTTCGTTTATTTTTTTAATGTAGACACAACACACTTAAAAGCGAAAAATACATAAAAAGAGCACAAAGTAGTAGCAGTAGTTCTGCTTTTATTAGGCAATAGAGAACATTTAGAAGAGAGAGATTTGCAAACGATTGAAGAATTTAAATAGTTGTCAGACCTTGCACCTTGACCGAAGCTTGAACGAACTAAAATATTCATAGCATGTTCTATTTCAGCGTTTAAAGCATCTATTTGTTACACCACGTCAATGATTACACTAATATCTTTAATTTATCGCTTCAATATTCGACGTGAAACAATTTAGTAACATCTCATTCTTCATAGTTTTCATAGTAAGATTGTTTCGCCCGGAAACTTGGGCAGCTGTGTTTATGATTCGTTCGAAACCATCAAATGTAATGGTTTGCAGAGAACGGGCTTTTAAGAGCGGCGCTACGCCATTCGTTGCGAATCGCCTGGTAATGGTGGAATGTTCAGGTATGGAAATAGTATAAGGGCAAAAACAGATTTATAGCACGCCATATCACTACGCAACGGAAAGTCAAGCGTGCTCGTTGGCTACGTTTCATCTCGTGAACCTACTTGTCGTCATTTGGCCAAAATACACGCCTAGGGTGACGTCGGGTGTGATGCCAACCTAAGAAGCCCATACTTTATTGCTTTGTAAACATGTTAAGAAGAGATTTTATTCCAGATATACGTCTATTACGTGAGTCAAGATCACCAATGTGATGTTTCCGCATAACAAATTCAATAAGAACAAGCTTTTACAGGAAACGAGATTCTTCCAGCGGTGAGGAGAAAATACTATTTGTATTTATTGTGACCAATCAGATTTTTGACATACTTACACGTTTTATTTTTAAAGTAACAATGATAATCAAATAAGTTTTTTATTTGATATGAACGAAACAATAATGGATTAGTTATTAATAGCATTTCCTGCAGCTTTTGTGCTCTCTCAGGGTTTGCGCATTCAGTTACTATATGTAAAGCATCTAATACACGTGCCTGTAGCATGCAAAAAATAATGCTTGCATGCTGTTGTAATTTTCACCACTATGACTAGCATGTTTCAGGCATTTGCGGCTATCCTTCTTCTTCACTTTTAGTTTGGAAACCTGTCTTCGTTAAATTCGATTGTTACAGTAACTGAATCTCAGTACTAAGAAACAGTTATCTCCCGGTGTTTTCCTTACGATCTCGCTCAATCGTAGGATGTGGGCAGACTTGTTCTCGGTACTATAATTTAATGGGAAACTAGCGTTTGTGTTAAACACCAAGATTTTCGGAATATATGTCAATGTTTACATTGTACGGGTTGGTAACTCCGGGGTGATTCTCGAAATTGGTGTTGTTGAGAGATAACTTGCACGCTTCGGAAGTTGATGAAAAAAATTCTGCACAGTTCTCAACACGCCTGACAGTTTGCTGAACATTTTGAAGGTAAGACCCAAGGTGATAAAATTTTGAATAGCATTGGGAAGCTGTACATAATGGGTGTAGAATTATAATTAGTATAGTTGCGTGAATCTGCTGGATGTGAGAAGCACCTGACCTGTCAATGTGGCGACGCCTGGTTGTAGGAGTGGACGGCATTCAGCTAAAATTATGATAAGGCGGTGGTTACTGATAGCTGAATTTGGATACTTCTTCTTTTACTTTCAAGAACTCTTCGTGAAGCTTAGTAATTAAGAAGAAGCTTGTGTTCATATAATGAGAGCGGCCAATTCTGTGCCCACGTCATGTAAGTCTTAATATATTTATAAACATACGTTTTACAATGCATGCTTGTTTCATTGACTTATTCATAATTGTTATTAGTACGTCAGAAAAGGATGTTCTAAGGTCTTATGTTGTAAGTGTATTGATTGATAACTTTACATATTACGTACTTATAGATAGATAGATAGAATACTCTTTATTATGTACACCATAAAAAATACAGATACAAATGTAGAAATTTAACATAGGGTGACACAATGGGCGGTCTTATCGCTAAGAGCGATCTTTTACAGACAGCCTTTGGATGGATTAAAGCGCGAAGGAGAGATCATACTGCAGGTAGTCAGTGGTGTACCATTTACATATACAATAAATACATACATACATAAAGCATATACTTATCTATATAAATATATCTATATAAATATATATATATATATATATAAACAATACAATAATAAACATGAAACAGGAGGAAAGAGCTATATTTAATGACGATGTTTAAGTTGTGTACTTATGATGTCGTAGTAACTAGTAATACGTCATTTGAACAGAAGCAACGTTATTTTGTTAAAGATATTCTTCCATTTTGTCAAAGGTATCAGAAAAATTGGCATAAGCACCAAAGTTATGAAAATAATCAAGTAACGATTAAAATGGTGTTTTTTTTTTAAATGAAATCAATTCCACACAATTGTCATTTTGTGTTTTGAGATTTCTGTCGCCTTGTATTGATTTGTCGGTTTTGAATTTCCACGTTTGATCTGCAAGCCTGTTCTGCGAACACATTATTGTCTAAAGTTTACTCTAAATTATCAACTACAACAAATCGTCTTTTTCATTGCCCTTATAATGAGGGCCCCTCTCTCTATACTCTACAAGCATATGTATAGTAGACCAGTGGGGTAGCGTTTATAACGACCATACGATGACGTCACTTTCAAATTCCCCACACAGTAATTGGACCTTCGACATGCTACGCACTTCGGCATTCGGTTGCTTGATCATTAATTCAAAGAATATTTTGGAATCGAGTTCGATAAGTAATATCAGATTCATGATGGCCTAATCTATCTTTACTTAGAGTTTCTGAAATCTCAATAATGTGATATCATTTCACTCTGCTTTCTTAGCATTTCAAAATGTTTGACTTGTCAACACTAAATCAATCAACATCACATCATCACTTTGATGACACTATCAAGTGTCATATGGTCACACATTCTTGGAACTTTTATTTACAGGTAGCTCAACTGGTCAAGTCCACGGGTCATTAACTGTTGACCATAATTACCTGCCACTAATTGTGTAACCGTTAAAGGATTGGCATTTGGCATATGAACAGAAGTTTGTGCAACATTCTTTAAATATTTGTAGCAACTTCTTTAAATGCATTTTTCGGTGCTTTCTTTTGACTTAGTTTTCTATTTGTGTTACACTCATTATTATCATCAATTACCTCTTTCTTTTGCTTTCAATCTTCTGGCTTTTAGTTTTAATATTGTTTTCAATTTGTCTGTCTATCAACTCAATTCACTGGTTTCTTCATAATGTAATTTTATAAAATACAATCCTCGACTATTATTTCATTCAACAAACTCCCTTCAACATCTCAGCTTACAACAATACCTAGAGCTTAAACAAAGCGAACTTTATTAATAATTTTGGCTTTATTGCGAATGTATCAGAACGCCAAACATAATGTTGGGACAAACTAAACAGTGCGCGTTCCCCGGTCTAGTTGAAACAATCACACAACATTATGTTCAAACCATGGAATTTGGCGGACACAAGCTCCTTTTCGCCATATGTTGACCCTGAATACACCACAACTCACTCACACCAAATAAATTTTCCTCCACGATTCCAAAATGTACTATATTGTTATAAATTTAAAATTTAATTTTGAATTGCGTGAAACGTGGTATAAGACGTTTGCTAATTGTGCGGTACGAATGCTTAAGAATAATCGCGTCTCGTTCTAATGTGCGTTTTGTTTTATTGCCTTCTCGTTTTGCGTACCATTCAGTTTGAAGTGCACAGGTGCATCATACGTCTGTCTCGCTCGCTCCCCTTGTTTATATCTGGTCGCTCGTGGGTCAGTCTCCCGATGGAATCGGTGTGTAACTGACGTGTTGCTACAAGCGTATAACTCAGCTTTTTTAGAAAGTGCCTGTGTAGTGGATGTGTTGGTGTTTTTTTTTAAAGAAAGAAATTCAGTGATGGCAATGACATCGTGCCTTAATGCCAGTGTAGTGTTGTGCATCAGGTGTCAGTGACGTTCTTGGCATTTCGTTGTTTCCTTTTGGATATCCTTTTGTTCGGAAACGTGAGCGTCCGGCTTGTAAGCGTATGCTACGGTTTGTTTTTTTTTAACTCACGATTTTTTTTTAATAATGATTGTTGCCAATGGAATAGGTAATAACAACCGTCCTATCAAATATCTTAATATAAAAAAAAGTTTGATAAAAAAACAAAAGTTTTTATAAAGTTCGTTCGTTCTTGAACTTGACTTTATTTCGCAGAAGTGACACTGACATCATGATTGTAAATACTTTGTATGACAACATTAAAAAATAACACCCAAAGCG
Source organism: Lithophane semibrunnea (assembly GCA_947363905.1). Taxonomy (NCBI): domain Eukaryota; kingdom Metazoa; phylum Arthropoda; class Insecta; order Lepidoptera; family Noctuidae; genus Lithophane; species Lithophane semibrunnea. The sequence goes on along the minus strand of OX376212.1, from coordinate 1,034,800 downwards.
GGTAGTATTGAAATAATCGAACAAAACCTCCCTAAAATAACTTACGTGCCAAAATGGCTCAAGCGGTTCAAGACTGTTTAAAAAGAATTCCACAATTTGAACACAATTTTCTTAGTGAAGTCATTGAATAATGCTAAATAGTCGTAAATAAACACAGAAGTAACACGGTATTACCTACTTGTTTCACTGTTTACACAAATGCTCACCAACATGACTGACGGTCAGACTTTTTATTTTAAAGTTATGACACTATATATTGAGGAATTTCTACCAAATGTTTGCACTGGTTTTAGTTTAGAGTTAGCGAAGTATTAATCTAGGTTAAATGCTTTGAAAAAATCTAAAAAGACTTTTGAGAGATGATAGTTGAATTCTGGGTGTTAAAATATTCAGGTCATTCTTGAGCTTAACTTGGTTCAACTAGGTAAATTTTAACTGATAGCTTCATAATTCCTATAGCATAAATCTTGCTGCATTCAGTCGAATCCAGCTAGCCTATTCAGGTCGTAGCGTCTGTCTGTCTATCAGGGGGCGTCCCCAACTATGTGAATTCGCTATCTGAATATCAGTTTTTACGAAGAGTGATCTGAACTTCCCAACCTAACTATCCTTTACGTCAGGTTGATACCGACAACCTTATTTCTTAAGCTTATGTGACACAATATTTTCTTCATTTAAATAAGTGTCTATGTAGTTTCTTGCCCGTTCTTTTCCTTACGAATCTATCTACTACGCTTTGGAATGGACTTCTTGACAATTCAAAAGTGCCTGTAAATGGTTTAATTTAAGTAATATCTACTTCCATCAGTTCCGAAGGAAAGTTCATCTATAACTATCATATATCACATATCTACACTACAAACCCAGATAGATAGTAATCCACCCACAGCAACATGTGATCCGCTCTGAGAATATTTTCACGTTCGTCCGGAGAAGTCATTAGCTTATAAACCAGTCGATTGCTTCAAACTATTTCACAATTCTCATGGGAACTCGGCTTTCTTGATGTCTCATGTAATTTATGTGCGTTCGAGTAAAGTATAGGTTTTTAATGGAGTTCAAAAACCAAAAGGTAGAAGGAAGTGTATTTAAATAGATAGATTAGATTTTAGAATGTTAAATAAAATGGTTTTAGAATTAATGATACAATGAACAACTCCCTTAGCTTAAACCTTCTACAAATTATGATTCTCAAATAAGGCAAAGGAGAATCTCTTTGCCCTATTTGAAAATCTACATCGTAGAAGGGTAAAGAAATTATGCAAATGTATGATACCGATAAACAAAACAATAAACTCCACACATATCAACATATTCTGACACATGAAAAAGAACATGTCATGTAAGGACGTAGAAATAACATAAACCAAGGCAAAAACAGAGTAACAACCAGATAATGCATTGAAGCTTAACAAACTCCAAAACCTAGACAGTACAAAACAAGTTCTTTCTAACCCCAAAACAAACCTCACGGAAGAGCCTCAGGCATCGCGTGACTTAGTATACACTACCACATATCAAGCTAGACATTTCCAGTATAACTTGACCTCGCAATTAATAGGCTTTCCGTACAATAAGAGGTCAGAATATACTAGCAAAATATACCAGGGGGCCAAGCCTACTAATTTACAAGTCCGTATATAACAAGTTCCACCAGTAATGTCATAGATTGTTTATAAGAATCCAATCCTTCCTAAAATCTACGTGTTTTGATAAAACAACCTGCATATATACGACAGGTTTTTGGCAAGGCAAACTGGATTCAAAGTTCAAATTATTATCAAAATATAGTATTACACTCATACCTTCAAATTGAATATCAGTTTTGATAAAAACGTGTTTATATATTTTTTGTATATTTGAACATTGATTAGAAATTCCTAATGTTTTGACATTTTTATAAAATGTAATGGTATTTTCATCAGTCTTTGATGTGGGTATTAGATTTATTAGGTGTGGTGTGGTTATTTGAGAGCAGAAATGATGGCTTCTATATTATGATTGAATCATGGTTAATATGACACGTGAGATCGTGACCTTAGTCATTATAATTACAAATATCCTTGTTTCGAGAAATACGTAGTTATGTTTATGAGTAACTAATGAACGTAGACGTAGGACAACTGGGAATCTTTAAGTAAAATGGAATAAAATACAAATATATGACTAAGTAATGATTTTGTTATTTAGTAGTAGAATAAGCTCTTGAGTAAATATAAATATGATGGTTATTATTGAAATTCTCGATTCTTGATTGCAAAGCGAGTTTTGATTATGAAAAAATGTCACCCATAAATATGTCGGTTCTGCTTGGTTTTCTTTTGTTAATTATTATTATAACTGTGTTTATTGTTAATTTGACATTTCTGGGAACCGTTATAGAAAAACTCTAATATGTCCTGTACTGAGTTGCTCCTAAAAGTTATGTATAAATCAATCGAGTAAGAGTAGAACAGGGTTACAGGGCCCAATAGATTATCTGCTATTTGTTAATCTTCATAAACATCAAGATAACATGGTTTCATTCTATTGGTTTTTCCCAAAACAGGTATTAAATCACATTTACACGGAAGTATAATTACAAGTATCCGTTTGAGACCACCTCTGTCGGTCCCACGTTTAACTTCCCTAATTTACTCCTAATCCGTTAATCACCTTCTGTTTCCTGTCAATCGCTTTACTTGTTATGTGCCGTAACGTAGAAATTGTAATCTATCCGTCATAATCTTATTAGCAGTGCAATGACTTCATTTAAACGCTCGTTATTTAGTTAAGTTTTAGTGTCAAAAGGTCTTTATTGCGTATTTTAGAAATGCTTGTAGATCGTAACTTCACTAACTTCACAAAGTGTATTTTTACTTACATCTATGATCATGTAATTTATGAATTTATTGGCCTTGTAAGTACCTAACTCTGTAGATAACGAGGAAGTTATGTATGTTTAGTAGCTTATAAATACAGTCTGTTAAGTTGAATCTGTCATAACTTTTATATAATACATGGTTATGTCATACAAAAGTGATATGTTAACAGTCGGAAATAGTGCAAAAACATTTAAAAGACGCATTCGTACTTGACATTTCAACAACAATATCAACCATGCCCGAGGGCAACACAAACTGGTATACACACAAAAATATAACTGAATACACTTGAAAGTTGAAAACAAGTCTCCATGACGCATCGACAACAAAACCACAAGCTTAGTTCTTAATAATTCACTGACCACCCAGTTAACCGGTGTATCGAGAGCTGTGTGAAGGATATGCGGCGACATTATCAAGCTATATAATTAGCCAGTATCAGCTGGACTTGCATTATACGGTAAGCCATTACAATGTGAGGTCAGCTTATACTAGAAACTAGCCTGATGTATCGTCGTGTGTGCAATAAGCTGTAGAATCTGTGGGATTTCACCCTCCAAGCATTTGCAGTTAAGAATAAATTGGCTAGACTTGAAGTCTGCTAAGAACAGAGCACTGTTAATATAGGTTTCGTTGGTAGCAACTTAATCTTACGCGAACTTCCAGTTAATGTATCGTTCAGTACTGAAGTGCAAACAAAATATACAATTTGACTAAATATCAAAAGTATAGTTTTGTTAGATTCAAGTGGTTCTTCTACGGCACTGATGATTTCTAGATTCTTAAGTCTAAGAGCTGCCAGTCCCGTGTTGGTATTGCCAAGGACTCAGAAATATTCTCGGCTTGTTGGTAGCGCTGTCCATCATCTACGATAAAGATGATTATAACAAAGCTATCAATTCCTTGCTCTATTATCCTTTACAGCTGTTACAATTGTTTATTTATAAGCAGGAAAGGTCAACTTAACTTGGTACCTCATAGCGTCATATAAAATACAGTATGATCTCATACTTATTTGTGTTGAAGCCGATACCAGCGCATGCGGCTCCAACGTGCTGATTCTTCATTCATTTTGTCTTTTTTCTCGTTTAGACGCCCAGCAGTGCGTGCCGCGCGAAAATAAAAATTTAAAAAATGTCTGTTGCTTGGTTTTGAGTCCAACTTTGCTTAGACAGTTTTATAGAACTTTTGACCGTTTTTAGTATCCATTAAGTTAGGTTTATAAGCTGTTGGGTGCGGCTTTACGATTGGATGACGTGTCTTGCGCCTTTTATTGTTGTCATTGCGACAATTGAAGTTTGGTTATGCGAATAATGTTAAAAACGATAACAGTAAAAGAGTGTTGATCCGCAAATGTTTTCATTAAAATAATACCGTAGTTCAAATTAAAAAGGCATTTAATAAACAGCAGCCAATATTACTAACAACATCAGTTCATGATAATGATAATGAATGATGATAATGCCCCTACAGGGGCTCATATAAATAACATTCTTTTGATCGACAAAACCCGTGTCCTTGAACAAAACCGTGCAGTCTTCACTACAACTACACACGCGATTGTCAAATTATCGATTACAATTACGAAAGTACGAACACGACATGTAGAAGTTAATGAACTAGACAAGCTGTTTCGAATAAACGATGTGTAAAGCAACTGTCAAAAAGTTTGCAAACAATTTTTTGGTAGATTGAGCTGTAGTAATTCAACTAGCTTCTCGTAGGATGCATCATAATCAATGTGTTCTGACTGATCAAGGAAAAATACTGCTCTACCAGAATTCATTGCTTTATTTTAAACAGCATATCTAGGGCGTCCACCATCATCATCTGCCTAGTCTTTTCCCAACTACTTTGGGGTCGGCTTCCAGTCTAACCGGATGCAGCTGAATACCAGTATTTTACATGGATATATGACCTCCACAACCCAGTAACTGGGTAATACGATTTTCCGATTTTGCGATTGCCCCTTGGCAAGACAGGTTGTCAGATTTTCGGGCTTTTGACGACCCCTAACGACTGTCAAAGATCCACAAATGACAGCCGGGACCAACGGCTTAACGTGCTTTCCGAGGCACGGAGAAGTCTCGGTCTAGAGCGTCCACCATATTGACAGTTAAATATAGTCCAGTTTGCAATTGAATTGTTTTACCTTTAAAGAACAACAAAGCTATCCCAATAATCTTATTCCACAAGGTTATTATGTCATTACCATCCCACCCACAGCCTCCCACAATGCACTTTTGTGTCCTTATCAGCTCAATTTGTTCCAACTGGGACTGGAATGCGAGTTATTGATGATGCTTTTAACAAACCTGTCGGTACAAATAGAAACGTTACAATGTTTTGACGGGAAACGAATGTGGAACGGAGTTTCTTGGTCAGTAGTGTGTTTGGATTTAGATTTGTTGTTCTTAGTTAATCCTGGCCAGTACGTTTGGGAATTACTTTCAACGTTATTCTGCTATCCTTATTATTGCAAACGTTTTCGATATATTTGCGCCAAAAATTCGCCCACTATAATTTTATAAGCCCGTGTAGTCCCGCTGCTTGGCAAAGGCCTGTGTTTGAGCTGCCAAGGACCACTTTTAGTCAGAGGAGTCCACCATAAAAATTATGTTGCGCTTAAGATGATGAACTCAAAAAATGTTAAACGAAATTCTAACTCTGACCTTTATTATTCATTACTCAGTCAGTAGTAGGTATTGTAGGTAATAAGCACTTACAGACTCGTAATAATATATTAGTAATGTACGTAGCCATAAACCAAAACATAATATCTCATGACCAAGCTTCCTCTTTAAATCCCTGCAGTAATCCATCCTGAAGGGATAATGTAATGACGACGCTTAGCGATCGCTGACCGCAGCGACCATGATGTCATCGACGTAAAGGATGGTTTGGCCATTTACCTGATGTCCCTTAGAGGCTTTTAACGACTCCCTTGAGATGTGGTGACATGTACCAGCGCGTGGTTGATTCATACTTGCTTTTGAATTGTGGAATCAGCTGTTGTCAGCGGTGTCACTGTATGTCGTGTGTATGTATTTTTGAGTATATCTACAGCTGCAATTTATATTTACTTTCATGATACACACTTTCCTCTTCATCACGTAATTTTCTTCACTTGTTGTTGTGTCTTTTCATATTCTTGTCATTCTTTTGAATACTCAATCAATACTCAATCATTTATTGCATTCCACAATGTGTACTTAGGTGGTATGTTAACACTATTGATTTAGTATAATCTAGCGTATACTAAACCTATACGCAGAAAAACACTAACACAAGAAAAATCTTGCTTTTTTCCAAGTCCTTTCCTAGTTTTCCTTTTAAAACCTTCGAAAGATCGGTCCGTCATTCACTTTCAGGCAGTCACGTTCTATCGCAACTTAGTGTCTTCATAGTGATCCTTAGCATATTTTATTATGGTGACTGTTTTAGTCTAGTGTACTTCACAGTTCTATTTTCGCATACGCGTCGTATTAGTTCCGTGTCTTCGATTCATGCTTCACTATAAACGAGACAACTTCTTATAAATACTTCTTATACCTATCTACTCACATCTCTTGCCAATTACTATGATTACATTATGAACGGCATGTCGCCGTCACTAGCAGGGTAGTGACAGGAAGGCCGCATATTCCTATCCTAGCTGATTCACGAGACCCCGCAAACAATTGTTTAGTCATGTGGCGAATAAAACCTTGTTTTTGTTTGATTGGTGCGAACTTGCGGAGGCGGGAGTTCATTGGTGTACGTTTTGGGTAAAGGTGTGGATTTCGGTGTTTGATTGGCTGTTTTATCTTTTCCTGATTTGATACCTACGTGTTCTATGTAAAGGCGATTAAGGAAAACGTATTTTCAATCAACTTTTACGAAGTCCTTAATATTTTAACGATACGAGTTGGAACTCGCAATTCTTAGTACAAAATTATATCTGGATAAAACGTTTCAGCTAATTATAATTTTCCCCATTGGAAGATAAAGACGCTATTTTCCTTAAATCTTACACAGAAGTGTTAATCCGAAGGATGTTCACCTTCCAAACAGGTAATTCTCTGAAGAAACGTGTTAGATTTTACAATTCCAATAGTAGGTAAGGAATTAGCAAACAGTTGCTAAACGGATTACGTTAGCCACACTTGAATTAATCTCAAGTACATTACATACATATGTACTTATGTATGTATGTGAAGCTAAATAAACATACGACGCACCTTTATATTTCTTATAGCCATGAAGCATATAGAAGTATGAATAATCTAGCATATTTGATTGTATAATTATTATGTGGTTTAAAAATAACACTTACGTCAATTTATTTTAGAGTCTAGACGTAACACCTACTTGCATTCTAGGAATTTTGCAGATTCCTAAACAATTTTGACGTAAAAAGAGCATGGATGAGTCAAAGTCAGATGTTTTTTTTATTTCTACAACAACAACTAGCGCAAAAATAGTCTTAATTGTTGCCATATACTAAAAGGTCAATGTTCTGTCGAAAAAATATTATTGAATGAGAAACAGAACGATTCGAAATTAGTAACTTATCGATCAAAAGAATAGAAAGATTTCAAATAATGAAACTGTGAGAATGCGTGAACACACCACTAATCTCCGAGGTTTAAAGCGTGACGGTGATATCAATTACCATAATAATTATGCTTACATCACTTTAAAAGTTTAAAATATGCTCATTCCATCCATGACCAAAATCTTCCGCATTCTACTGAAGACAAATTATGGAGCAATTATCCCAACACTAGTTGTCTGGTTCTACGAGCTGTGTGTCACAGAATGATCTCATCTTCGACTCTAGCGCACCCATTGCGAATAATTTTCAATATGGTTGACAGTACTCGTATAAAAAGGAAAACAGTTCGAGGAATGAGAGGACAATACTTAGTAATAGATATATGAGGGATCTCAGTAATGATAATAATGTTGTTTAGTTTATTTTATCTACAAAAATATATATAATGAATGCGATACAGATCCAATCAAAGCAGCAGAGCAGTTGCTTCAAGTAAAATACTGGTATTTAGCTGCATCCGTTTAGACCGGAAGCTGAACCCAATATTGTTGGAAAAATTCTAAACAGATGATGATAATACAGGTCCCGTCGTAATATAAACTCTCATCTTCCAAGGATTTTACTTGTTCCTTTTATGGCAACTTCAGTCAAGATCTAAAGAATGTAAAGTTTAGTCTACTCTAAGCGTAATACAAAAACAAAATATTGAATCTATAAAATCATGTCTGTATTGTCATAGACACAATATTTATGCGGGCGATGCCACGTGGGGTCTCCACAGTCTATAAATTGCAATTTGTAAAACTATCACGATGTTATTGCTTCCAGAGTATTAAAACTATTAGCTCAGAGTACTACTGCTGTTATTAGAATTATATCTTCACTTATTCTTGATCAGTCGTCCTCTGTTTCTGTTAGAGTAGCAATATTTGTTTTAACAACAGTAGTTGGAATGTTTTTATTTTTCTTACATCACTTTTACAACCATCATAGCATTTTCTTTAGTATTTTGCAGATAAGGTTGTAGTAAAATTAGCTTATCCGTGCCAATTTGCATTCAAACGTGTTTGTTTATTTTTAGTACCGTTTACGTCTTTCTTCTCCTTACATTACGTGCTAATTTGGTGCTCTGCGTGATTTCGACCTGTTTATAGTTTGTTAACATCTGTGAACTAGGACTGATCTATATCTTGAATGTCTGTAGTTTTGAGTTTGACCTATTTGTGATCGTCATCCTAGCTTTCACTATATTTGACGTCAGCTTTAAATCTATCCAGATACGGTTTTGTACCAGTATTCAGTGTTACTGTCGTATTTGCTCTGTTATTTGTAAATTCTTTTCGAGGTTTATGTTTAACTTCTTACGTTAAAAGTATGTTTCGGTGTTAAATTTTGTTATTTCCTAGCCATAATATGTTATTGTATCACGTTCTTCGGGTTATTATTATGCCTATACAAACGTACGTAATTTCTACTGTTACAGTAAATATTATTTTAGGCTTCGGGATTCATAATCATGACAGTTATGTTGTAGACAACTACTATAATAATATGTGTATCAACTGTATTTGATCCTGAATACATTGTATTAAATAGTCCGGTCATCGTTTCCGTGATCATCATTATAATTATCTAATACTTCCTTGAAAATTCATCTGTGAAGTTCAAAGAGTACCTAATATTATTGTTTCAACCGCGAAGATTCACTGAAATAGTCACCTACAAATGTTTATGCTTTAATTTTCACATTATATTTTCCATTCGTTCTGTGATGTGGCACTGTGGTTTTTCAATAAAACTGAATTAAGTCGGATCTGTTAATAAAATGTGATTCATGTAACGTACGATGTTTTGATGCAAGTTTAATGTGATTTCTACGTCAGAGCAATTAGATTTGATTGGACAAGAAGAGTTGTGAGAGCTAGAATTTTTTAAACTCCAGACTAGGATTAGTATTATTATAGGTTAATTGGATTGATTATGGGTTCCTTTTCGATTGGATAAATATCAGTTGTGTATATCTGTGGCCTGGTTTGTTTAGGTTCACATGATTCTACATCCATTAAAGATCGGTATCGTATGGCAGAACAGCTGTTTGTGCTTTATCGTTTAAGTTTACAGGCGAAATATGAATGCAAAGTACATTTTATATTCATCCACTGTGGCAACATTTTCTATCCTTTCTGAACTTTTGATTTTGGTAAAACGTGACCCTTTCAGAGTCACTCTAATTTATGATGTCAACGGAAGAAAGCCGGTTCTTTGGACGTTCATTTAAGGCTTTCAACACACCTACAAAATATTGTCACATGCCATTTATGAAACTGTTTTGAAAAGGGTCAGGTGGGAGTGGTCTCTCCCTTGTGGTAAACTCCTGTATTTTTTCACCTATTTGATAAGTTTCTCGAAAGTGGTCTTTCGTGTCACATGTGTTTTATTCGATAACCAGTGTGTATTTATGTCACTGAAAATCGTAACCTATGTAAAGAAATATGCGAGGTTTTTTATTGCCTATTGCTACGTTGTTATCTTAACAGTCTTCTTGCGTTATTATCATGACCATGTCCAGACGTAAACTGCCATTCATGTGTTCACGTGTACTACAACCTCCATTCTCAGTCTATATCCATCAATTTAACATCACCATCACCTTCCATTGAAGCCCATCATAGCCACCTGCTCACCATCTCGAATGGCGTAACATCGTTCGCACAAAACAGACGCTTCTGTTTACAGCACCTCGACCTTGTCCAGTACTTGTACACTAGAAATAGTACGACGATAACCGGCACGTTTTAGTGAATTGTATGCTCAGTGTTGGTACTACTTTTGGGATAGACAGGAATAGGTTACCTGGTTATATTTAAGCCACTGCTATAATAAGCTCAAGATTGTGAGATTGATAGTCCCAAAAGAAACATTAAAGGACCATGAACCACCATTCTTATGTCATTAACATAAGAAAAGAAAGAAAGAAAGAACGAAAGAAAAGTAGTTTGCACAAATTCAACGCAACTATAAATGCCATATTTTTGTATATAACATACAAACTCCAATGCTCGTGGAGGAGGAGCTCGTGGCTAAGTAATAGCAGCCGCTCGGGTCAATCCATCAGGTTAAGCTACGCTTGCCGGGGTTGGTCCGTGGATGGGTGACCATTTTCACATATCGAGACTCCTCCGTGCCTCGGAAAGCACGTTAAGCCTTTGCTCCCGGCTGTCATTTGTGGAGCTTTGACAGTCGTTACGAGTCGTCAGAAGCTCGAAAGTCTGACAACCAGTCTAACCAAGGGGTATCGTATTACCCAGTTACTGGGTTGTGGAGGTCAAATAGGCAGTCGCTCCATGTAAAATACTGGTATTCAGCTGCATCTGGTTAGACTGGAAGCCGACCCCAACATAGTTGGGCCTAGCCTTTTGCTAGGCAGATTGATTGACATACAAACTCCAATCAGCAATACGATATCCAAAAATTATGATTAAGTTAATATTGAATATTTCGATGTCTCTCGATGTGTTCTGTCTAATAAAGAACCATGTTCAGCAAATGACACTTCTGATTTAGTACCTAGTACAACAACATACGACATTATTTCTGGAAAGTCAACAGGAAAGAGTATTTTTTCGTTCCGCGACGAGGATGAAGCAGGAAGCCATGGTTCACGTTTAGTTTCGTTTTGAAGCGAACGTATATTTCGGTCAATGTTAATGTTTCGAAACATCGGTCAGCTCAGGTTGTCGGATATTTAAATTAAGTGCATATGAAAATTACCTTGCCACTGATGACAACGGATATTTCAGTTTAGACCCAAACAGGCTGTTAATTTGATATTAAGGAACGAGTATTCAACCAATTTCTACAGATGAATAAACTCATTTTCTCGCGACTGAACAACTAGACTTAAAACGGAAGGTTTAGTAAAAACCAAGCATATAGCAAAACAACCATCAAGCATTACCATTGAATACACTTACGGCATACATTAACCAGAATATAAAAGTCAATCAATTCCTGGATACCACACAATCACCAGTTATAAGCCATGTTGACCAATAACCTCTCATCAGCATAATAATTATGTCCCTTATTTGTTGATGTGAACCTACATGCATTTTTGTGAATAACATATTATATACAAGGTTTAAAATATCGTTTCAATGAGGCATGTTCAGGTATGTTCAAGTATGCACTTGTATGAACCTCTATGACATAGAACTCGACAAGAAACTGTTAAAATAATAGTAAATGGTGATAGGTGGCTGGTGAATATGTAATTTATTTGCCGGAGAAAGAAATATGATAGGGAATATTCTACATTCACTTCATCTATGAATGTTGTAGTTAGAAACAAGATTGCCAAGAAACTCGAATTTGTTCATTGTTTTTAACAAAAGCTTTTTCATACATTATGATTATAGAAATCATTTCATTACAACCGTAATGATAGCCTTTTCAAAATAATAATATCCTTTAATAAACAACTAAATAATTTTAGAGTGAAAGACAGACACATGAGTAGTAGAACACCCCATACAAGTCGCCATGTCAATTGGGGCTAATAGGTTACCATGACGGTCATAGACAATCCGTCACTGCATTATTGAGTACCTGTCAACCAAAACCAAACTTGGTGTCTCTATTCGTAGCTCCGATCAGTGTTCACATAGGTAGGACCTAACTTGACTGATTGACTTGAATTTTGGCTGTGCTAATGGTGAAATTCTCATTAGTAGGCGCAATGATAGCTGTGGTGATCGTATGCGCAACATTTATTGTTATATTTGTAATCAACTATTGTCTTTCTCACACCCAGTAACGAGCAAATGCTTCTTTTAAATGGCAATACTGTAATTAATTAAATATTGCTTTACAGTTTTTTTGGTGACTAAATGGAATCCATATCCAAAAAACAGCTAGTATGAATTTTAGTGGCCTTCTCATCATTATAAGTTCTCGGTATCATTTTAAACATCAGTTCAACTTTTTGATGGATATGTTATCTATCCAAGGCATCAACTAATGAGCACATTTAAGCCCCAACGAAAGCGTAACAGATCTTTTTGATACTCGTGTTACAAGATTTGGTCCACTGCTGTGGCGTGTCTCTGTAGGACGTATGGCATGTTTTTGATGTCTCTTGGCCTAAATTATCGTTTCTTTTTCAATAATTATGAGTGCACTGTGGTATATCTTAAAATTGTTATTAATTGATGTAAAAACTGTGACTTTTGCTACATCATCATCATCATCTGCCTAACCTTTTCCCAACTATGTTGGGGTCGGCTTCCAGTCTAACCGGATGCAGCTGAATACCAGTATTTTGACTTTTGCTACATATAAAGCAGAAACGCTTTTTGAAATACGACACATTTATTTCCCTGGCGAGGCCAAAAATGGCCAACACACTGTATTTCGTCACTCGAATTCCTTTTATAAATAGGTCACTAATTCCAGACACCACAACATTCAATTGACGAATCAAAACATTTATCATGGAATTTCCCATCTTAACTAGTCACCGAAGTATATATATACTCTTCGCCCCTTAATCCGTGGCAAAACATTACCAGACAGTTGACAACGATCCATCTTCGATGACTATATCTATCCATCCATCTTTTATGGACAATCTCTCCGAGACATCCATCCTCAGCTTAGGTCACCATTCCTAAGAACTGCTCGCCCAAAGAGCATTTTATCACGTTCCTCAGTCATAACTACTGCCCATTTAAATATGCCATTGACTGCTCAATTAAGATACTACTGTTACTTTATGGCAGTTCAAAAACGTGAGGTTGGTCTATTTTTGGTATCTGTTATTATAGATTATTTTTGCTTTGATGTTTTGAAGTTCTGTGTGTGTCTGGTTATCGTCTTAGATTACTGCTAGTTTTATGTGGTTATTAAAATGTAGCTTTATTTTGGTGGTTTTAGCATTTGTATCTTCTAAATCTTTTTTATTCGTTTTAGATTTGTATTGGTGCCACTCGTGAGGTTTGTTTTGGTGTTTAGATAGATTAAAGGTTTTTGCAATTAGCTAGTGCTTCTTCCGTTACCTTACAATTATTTTCCACAGTTTACATTTAATAGAATAATTACATTTCTGATGTCGTTTATGTTGCTTCTTCAAATATTTAGAGTCAGTTATAAAACTTCTCACAATAGAATTTGTCTAATTTTTGTAGAATCCCAGATCATACTGATAAAATAAGGAAAGACTGACCACTAATTATTTGTTCCAACAGTATTTGTTTTCGTTTGAATTCATAATTAGCACTTATTGAATCATTTTCTTTTAAAGTTTTATTATTGGTTGTTATTCTGTGGTTTTGAGTGTAGACGAGAATTGATAAAATACAATGGGTTTATTAAATGAGTAACTTAGTTCACTGAAGGTAATTTGCTACATTATGTAGTGCCTCATGTCACGTATTTGTCTCTTTTTACGAGTTTTATTTGGCGGTCAAACAAGTAGGTGTGCATTAGTATGGTAACGATAAATAATGTGTTAAATTATAGTTTAAATTATTTATTTATTTTATTAAATTACTTCCAATTACCTACTTTCAGTCTAAGTAGTCTCAACCCAATCAACATCTTCTCCATCACGTCTTAGCCTTCAGTATATATTGTCTCTAAAGCATTGAAAGCCTCGAGCAGAGCAGCTATTTCCATTTTATCGTACTTTGAACTCCACTCATATACTTCGTCAACATCGATAGAGCTACAAATTCGTCACCAGTCACCGGTGTCTGCGTTGCACAAAATTAACTACGGAAATGCTTCCCGGCCCCCGACGCGACGTGTCCCCTCCCTAGCGATAGGGTTGTACGCGCTACGGATATTACCTGAGTTGTGAGTTTTTCAAGTGGTCGGATATCCGAATGAAGTAGAGGGTTTATTTGTATTTTTAGATTGGTTGTGGTTGTTTTTGCTTCTTTATTTATAGCGGTATAATCATCTGGTTTTATTTGGCAGCTTTAGCGATTGGTTTGCCTCATGTCAACGCCACAAAAAATGTTGGCGTTAATATTACTTAGTAGATCTATGACAGTCTTTACTGGTGGTTTCAGAAGCCGAAATACTGACAATCTGTCAGTCTTACCAAGGGGTGTGAGTTACCCAGTACCTGGGAGGTGGAGGTCAGATCGGAGCATCCAGTTAGACTGGAAGCAGTTTCCAACATACATAGTTAGGAAAAGGCTTGGCAGATGATTACTCCGCTGATGCTATGTTTATTAACGAACCATTTTCTATTATCTCAATTTAGTTTATTTAAACATCAGCGAAGCCCTGTTTTCATTCTCCTCCCAGATCCGCACGGAATGCCACGATCACGATATTTTGGTGCGGGCAACCCTCGTTTGGCGGCGGTGGCTAAATATAGCACGCAGCCGTGCGCAGGCGCCAGTATTAAGAACAGAGCTCACGAATTCCATATTTGGTTAATTGCGAACGACATATTTTAAAGGAGGGTTGGAAAGGATGTTGATAGACTTAAAAAAAAAAGCTGGAGTAATATTGTAGTAAAGAAATGGATGCTGTCGTTGACAATCATAAAAAGTATACATATGGAATGGAATTGCATAAAACATATAAGGGGTGTAGCCGTGTAAGGCAAATGAATAATCCAATGAAACTATAAATTTTTCTGTAACTAGTCTTGTTTTCATTATCAAAGTTAAAATATGAATCCATGAATTGAACTTCTATATACAACATGTTTTCAAGAAAACGATGTTTTGTTGAAAACAATTCACAATGCCTTTTCTTCGCTACCTCACTATTGTATGAATTCTTTCATTTACGCACTCTTGACGAATCATTCTCGTTTTTATTCGATCGTGAAAACATCGTTCTTTGGCTAAATTCCCGTTAATTCGTGAAATAATTGGTGGTAAAACAGTGTATATTCAATTTTGTTGGTTCGAGTTCTTGTTATTATCGTGTTTAATAGTTGAGTTTATACTAGTGTTTGTTGAAACTGTTTTGGTTCAGTGATTAGTATGGGAACATGGGTTTGTTTTCAATTTTATTCTTTTTATTTTGATGATTGACTATCTTCATCTGTGATTAGCTCAGTATTGATTGAAATAGCAGATGCAATTTAGTAATTTGTTGCTAAATCTGTTTTGGTATTTCCTCTTGCGCAAATTATTTTATACTATATTCTTAAGTAATCTGTGTATATTTATGAATTTGTTTCATTTTTACTTTAAATGAAAACATACTTTTTACATCTGTGATACTTCTTACATTTAAAACAATATACCTATAATATGTATTTAGTGTTAGGCAGACTTCTAATAAAAATCTTCTGTAGATACATATTTTTTCTGAAAACCATTAAAATGCAACTAATATAATTTTATATCATCGTTACAAGTTAGCGTTCTCACGATGTTATAAACGATGTATGATTCACGTTCACTTACATTGTATATGGACTATAAATTGTTTTAATACACTTGTGTTACCACGTGTTGGTATAATATTATTATTGATTGTAACAATATCGTCACGCCTTGTCTATTTCTGGGTAGAATTGTACTTCTATCATCGTCTTCCTTCTCTTATTCCAATATGTTTGCTGGTACAGCATGTCATTTTGGTCCATCTTCACTATCATCGTTATATATTCCTTAGTGTAATTATCATCTTTTGCACACTTCACCTATTCTTGATCTCTTTGAAGTTTTTTTTACTCTATAAAAACGTCTTTAAATGATATATTAATCTTTGTTTCTTATCATTCAAATTATGAATCTCAGGGAGAAAATGACATAATAAACGGAAAAGTTAATAGGAATGCTGATTAAATACTCCTATTTACTTTAATTTTCAAGTGAAATTGCCTCAGCCCTCATACCATTCCATTTAGTCATCATGTCAGTTAACGGATGTACCTTCCTCTGTCTAGGGTTGCCAGGCACTTCGACTCTCGAACACACGATACACATTTTATGAAAGGGAAAATCCGATTTGAGGATAAAGAAGCAAAAAAAGGTTACGATACGAGTACGAGGTCAGTTTTTTATCAGAACATTAAAGTCACATTGTCAAGTTTATTTTTATTAATCTCGGTGTCCATTACATTTTTATAGACGTTTTTTTGAAAGGCCCAGTAATGAAAAGCTGGTTTATTTAAGACAAAAGAGGCATTGAACCCAGTTAAATCAATTATGGATCGCCTGGTAGCCCTAACTCACCCCAATGCTCCCACCCTGTCTGCCCGCTAAATGCAGTTTGTGCCTTTTTGCCCCTTCCCCCTCGTCTGCCCGCACAAGGGATGAGAGGGGGATGCATTTAAAAACGTAAAGTGGTCAGAAGCGGCGGCAAATGAAAAAAAAAAGGGATTTTAATTTACCTCAGACGTGTTTTGCTAAGTCAAGATGAAATGGAGTACTTCAGATTAAATGTTAATGGTTTGTTGATGAGGAAGAGGGAAAGTGTTGTTTGTGGTTGAAGTTTTATTATAGGATACCTTGCCGGATTAATGTGCAGGGGAAGCCCCGTAGCCGTAGGTGTAGATGAATAGGGCTTTAATTCTAGAAGTGACTATATTTTGATCTTGAGAGTATGGCTTTTCTTAGTTCAATATCCACTTGAAATTATTAGCATTACACCTACTCTTCCATTTTTTTGCATGAGATCTGAGGGCCAAGTCTACTAATTTACAAACTTGTCGTTTGTAAATTAATAGACATGGCCCCCTGGAAACATAATGGTTGTGGTGCCGCCATATGTATATTTTATAATGTTATCTACCCTCACTAACATCGTTTCTAAACAACATAAAAGATAAAGTAATGTCCCATGTAAGTCACAGTGTTACAATTGGACTGAAACTTTTTATCACTGTGTAATTTTATTATACTCCATGCTTAGTCCTCGATAATTATCCTGATTTACTATGTAGTCTCACTACACTCCCATCGTGTGCACGCGAATATTCAGAGAATAAATCCTGCAAGAAAAAACTTTTACGCTGGCAACTATAACCAGCTAATGTCATTCATTATTTTCGCGTCGTGTAGCGCACATCATTTTAAGAAAATTATTGAATTTTCTTTTATAAACTTATTACTTTTGATTATTATCAACAACAAATAATACCAATCAACAAAATGTGGCGAAAATTGGAAAGAAACCGCTTAGGCGAGCTCAAGGGCGACTTCGGCGTCCCGTTTTTTGGAGTCAGTAATACAGGCCGATCGGCAAAAGACAATTATTTTTGTAAACGAAGAAGAAAACACAGGTATGTTTGTGTGGTATAATGAAAAATTTCAGGGATTACGATTAATTTGGATTGCAAAGCAGCAGAGGATTATAATTATCCGTCATACTGCCAGTGCTCGGTCCGTCCGTTCTTGTACAACGTAACATGAAGTTCGTGTTACACAAGACAGTATAGTGCTATGTGCAACAGGAGGTCCTGTTGACTCCCGTCGAGACTTGTTCTCGAACCTCAAGTTGGGGAAAAACGCACAAAATATAATGTATACCTAGAAGTTCTATGGTATGCACTGCCTATGCACAAAATGTTGTTTTTCTCTCGTGAGAAATTATTATTATTACAATAAGACAGGAGCCTAGCTCTCGCAGCCTCAAGTTGAGGCAAAAAGCTCAAAATATAAATGTACTTATATCTAGAAGTTCTATGATATGTACTCAATATTGTTTTCTCGTGAGAAATTATTATTACAATAAGGCAGGAGCCTAGCTCTCGCAGCCTCAAGTTGAGGCAAAAAGCTCAAAATATAAATGTATATCTAGAAGTTCTATGATATGTATTCAATATTGTTCTCTCGTGAGAAATTATTATCACAATATTGATTGATAAAGAATCAGTTCTGCACATTAAGCATCATCAGACTTAGTTAGTCTATTGTGTGCTTTGTAGATCATATCCAAGATCTAAAGGATGGTTCTATGAGGTTGTATGAAGCAATGATAATGGCCTTGGGAAACCCGTCCAGTTCCAAGAAAACCTAAATGTTTTTACTTTCTTAAAATCATCTAAAATGACTAAGATTTAAAAATGATCAAGAAAGAAGAATTACCTACATAATGTAAACTGCATGTAATACTAGTACTGTTGAATTTACTATTGCTGGATGCTTCAAAATTGAACATGGATTTAAACGGCTGAGTCACCCAATCAAGGAAAACAACCAGAGGGTGGAAGACCACCACAGTAATTTGGAATTGCATTACCGCAGTGTAAACAGTATCTATATTTTGATATAAAACAATTGGAACACAACAAATATTAAAATTCTCACCGATGTTTTCACGATTATTAAGCAACTTACTTTGATGATACCAGTTAAACTAGATAAAAATCAAGATTAAAACAACAAATATATCGAAACGGGACAGTTTCCTGTTTGGTGAAAAGTTCATTATTGAACATGTCAAGTCTGGGTAATTAAGAAGGCAGCTACAACTACAATGTTAAGTAATTGTAAGGAAAACTCCAATGCCCCTTCACGTTTGATTCAAGCAGGGGGGGGGCAAGTACCAATCTAGGACCATTGGGAAGTACCAACAGCAGAGGATTTCATCAGGCAAGACGTACTGATACAAACCTGTATGTCAATTATAGAGGTAACGACAATTGCATGTCGCCTTAAATATTTTACTCTTGCTGGCGGTGATCTTTTTCACACAAGATAAAGTTATCTGGTCATGTTTGAAGAGATATAGAATTCCATTTAAGGACATTCCTACACAACATAATACCTATAAAATTGTGCATTTTCAGAGTCTGAATATGTATTTAATACAACAAAAGAAATTGGTAAGTTGTTAGATTTGAGTGTACAGTGTGCACCTATCAGTGGACAGTTTTTTAATCAAAAATATTTATTGTACACAAACTAAATGGAGGTTCCAGTAAATCCAAAATGTCTGAATATAATTTATCCATACACAACAGTTTTAAAATGAAAGACATACCTAAGGAGGTTATGTAAAATAAAATGATCATTTGGGCACAATTGATTTATAAGATGTCTATTTTTTAATATCATTGAACACTTATGATAAAACACATTTGAGGGTTTATTGTAAAAACAATTAATTCAATTGTTTGTGATTTGGCTTGTGTACTGCCCCACACCAGTAATATCTATTTATACTTTAGTGGGTGATAAAAATCTGTGTTTTTATCTTGAGGATTTAACTTGTATTGGAGAACATTATTAAGAATTTTTTTTTTGAAAATTTTAGTAAAACTATAGGCTTTTGGAGTGCCTTGCATGTTACATAAATAAGGTTAAAACTAATTCCAAACCCAATTAAGTTGCTGAGTACTTAGGATTTGTGATTGATACAAAGTATATTATGACATTGTCATTGACAGATATAAAGAGATATTCATCTATTACTTTACACCTTATCCTATCGGCTTGTTGTCCAGTTGTGAGTTTTGGATTTCTATGCTTAAGTACCTACACTAGAATTTGGAAAAATCCAAGATGTGTAGAGTTAGTTTACCACAGTGACTTTGATTTACATAATCAGCCTATAATGTTCCCACTGCTGGGACACAGGCCTCCTCTCTATGAGAGGGAGTTTGATTTAATTATGATAAATATGGGAAATATTTGTTTTGACAGTCAGATAGCAAATAGGGTTTGGAAAGTCAAGAAAAATCATTTAAGTTTTTTGAAATTTTTTGATGCTTTTCTTGGTATAGAATATTTTACCGAATACTTAAATGTATACCAAATTTTATGTTAAACAATACTACAACCTTAGATTATAATGTGTGGTAGTCAATTTAATAATCTTAATTGCCTGGCTAGGCATAATATGGCAGTGGTGTGAAGCCCTAACAATGGGGATATCTGCATTTTATGTATAATCTAAAGACAGCATAGAAGCTGATCTTGAGTCTAGAAATAAAAACATTGATTGTGTGTCTGGCTCCTGCAGCATTTCAGGACATAGTGAGATCTTTTGGAAATCTTTTCCATTGATCTACATATTTGCTACTAGAGCTAATACTAAGTGTGATAGATATTAGATATCTGGCCTGGCACTTGTAGAAAATATAGATGCATTTACAGTAATTTGGAATTATTACCCATTATTTTATGCATTTCCACTATTTGGATTAATTTCACAAACTATTAAATTGATCAGGTTTTTGGCATCTTACTTTCTCCTATGAGACTATCACAACCTTGGTACCCATTTTTTAATTTCATGGTGAAATCACAGATTACAGTATATAGTTTGAACCAACAAACCAATTTTTGCTGTCACCTTCCAGAATGCTGCATCCTTTGCACTGCAGCTTTTTTCCCTGAGGGCCTGCATATTGGCAGAGAACCGTTTAAGAAGCAAATGATACCACATGCCACCATTAAGGTCATGATATCTTCATTGTCAGATAACAGTGTCAGGCAGTATTCAGTAGCACACTACATAAGTGGTGGACTTTCTGTAATGGTAAAAATATTCACGATATTTCTATCACTAAAATATTAAAGTTTCTTACACAACAATTCAACAATGACAGTTCATATACGTTCAGCACTAATAGATCTGCATTGTCATTGATCATAAATGCTGATGTAGGTACCGATCCTGTAATTAAGAGGTTCTTTAAAGGTATCTTAAAATTACAACAAAGTTGCACTAACTACAATGATATATAATATAATATAATTCATTTATTTAACAGATCATACAATCCAACTTGTTAGACAATTAATCATAATACACACACATCTTACACACTAGTGTTAGTAAATTATATTTGGCAAATTCCGTAAACTAATTAATAACAATGTCAAAATGGATGTATGGGATCCATCAATGTTATTGAATTTTATAGAATGATGGTACCCATTACAACAATTATCACTTGACAAAGTAGCCAAAAAGTATGTAAGAATTATTTCAAGTCTTAAAGAATATAACTTATCTGTAATTGAGACTTCATAACATCCAAATTATTAATTCAAGTGTTAACATAAAAATCACTGATTGGTAAAAACATCTAAGACAGGAAAACGGCTAACAATTATTATGTTATCCTACTTTTCATATGGAACCTGACATTTGTCATGTGATTACATTACAATATTATATAAATTATACACACAAATGGTGTAATTCAGAGATAGGTAATACAGAAAAATTATTAATGCCTCATAATTATGTTAGTTAGCCAAACAATTAGTTACTTATTGGATTAAACAAACAATGTTGGACAGTGGCATAGATATCAAAATATTTACTCCTCATTCCACAAGTCATGCTTCAATAGCGACTAGAGGTGTGTCAGAAGATAATCAGTATTTTTAAAACGGTTGTTTGGTCATAAGTTTTGCAAAATTTTTGCCAAGTTTGTTGGTAATGTTGACCTTGAGACTGATGTGATTTTTTTTCATAAATTAAGTTTTGAGCCAAAAGAGTAGGCATACTAAATAGGTACATACTTGGTTGTTGATAATTAGAATAGAAGCATTATTAAAAGAGAATTAATTGAAAATGTGGTAAAGTTTTTCCACTTGCAATAAAAGGTTGATTTTATGTTATTTGAATGTTTTAGTGTGAAACAAATGTTTGTAATTTCCAACTTCATCTCTCTAAACATCTACATAGTAAATCAGGATAATTATCGAGGACTAAGCATGGAGTATAATTACTAAATTAAACGAACTTACCTAAGTGAAGTTCTATTGTAATTATACGAAATGCTTAGTCCTCGATACTATGTTCCCTCCCAAGCCCTGAACAAGACCATAGTTTGTTTTTTGACCCTGGGATTGAAGTTGGGGAATTACTGTCTGTTAATTTTAATTCTCTCATTGCAGATTACTCTAAATAGAATGACATTAGCTGGTTATAGTTGCCAGCGTAAAAGTTTTTTCTTGCAGGATTTATTCTCTGAATATTCGCGTGCACACGATGGGAGTGTAGTGAGACTACATAGTAAATCAGGATAATTATCGAGGACTAAGCATTTCGTATAATTACAATAGAACTTCACTTAGGTAAGTTCGTTTAATTTAGTAATTAGATAAGACAATTTTAATAACTTGCTCAAATATTAAAATAATTCGCACACTACACTTCCCACTCATTGCCCGTTCGCACGTGCCTACTCCACATTAGCCAATCACACGGCTCGCTCGCCGGAAGAACAGAGGCCGCTTCCTCGCGACACTTCCGCCTGCGCCCGCGCAACTAAGCTCGCGAGATATGAATCAGTCGTTAGTTGAACTTTAAGTTAAGGAGTGGAGTTCTATTGACGTTTGATGAATGAGTTAGTTTTTGAAAGAGAAGGTCGTAGTTGTCACGAATAACTTATTTGTCTAATCTATTGGAGATAGATTGGGTTTTGCAAAGGGACATTTGTTTCTTGTACTTTGGCGAATATTTTTAAAAGAAAACGTACGTGGAACTTTTCTTAGATTTTTAAGGAAATGTAAACTACTTGAGACTCCTATTCTATGTAGATTTCAGATACGGTATCAATCTCGACTTCAATCTAGTTTCTTTGATGTGGCTAGATATGGACCCTCAATCTAGATAATAACTGAAAATGTGCTTCTTAAAATCGATTTTTGTTTTCGCAATATTTTACAATATACACCACAAATCATATCATCCTTTCTTAACACTGCGCCGATGACATTGAGGTGTCTCCTTGTTGAATACCTACTGATGATGATGTATCGATTCAGCCAGCAGCTGGTAAATAGCCTCTGTACATTCATGAGCTTAACGGATACATACATGAATAACAGCCTCTTTGTTCTTACATGTGCTTAGAAATAATGCACGAGAACGGAAGTGTGGGCTAATGGAGGAATCGTGAGCGAATTTATTTGAAACTCTTTATATTTTGGTTATTATAGTAATTTTAACTTAAAAGTATTATAGGTAAAGTGTCCAGGGATAAAGATTACAATTCACATGTGTCGGGAATATCGCCCATCAAATACTTCTACCACAAGAACTACAAAACTTGATCGTATTCGTCATTCGTCACAAATAGGTAAGTTAGTTATGTTTACCCTAACAAAGTCTGTTTCAAAGATCCTACTACTGAATTAATTTAATGAAAGGAGCCCAACTGCTTCATATGAAGTTATAAAAGCTACCTATCAGTATGCAAATTGGCGTCAACAAATAAACTAAATTAGACAGATTAAACATTTCACGCTCCGTATATTATTAATAACATTATCATAAACATCATTAATCCAGATTTACGCAAACAACTTCCAAATTACAATAACTGCCATGTTTTGCATATCACTACATGACAGGTGTACTTAAGACATTTTATTACACAAAGGAATTTTAAGAGACAACGTCCAAATATATTTATTTGACTACCAATAAGGAAGAGTATAGAAGTGAGGAACCTTCGGAAAAGGTTCCAAGTTCTTTGACACCCAAACATCAAGTCAGTGCACGTATCTCGATGGAATAAGGAATAAGGATAGTTTTATATGATACCATATATTTTAGACATCATGTAGAAGTTTTTAGGACGGAAAATCCCACGTGAATTGTATGTAGTTGAAGTTTTCCTTGTGGTCTTTAACTAATGAGGTTTCTAACCATATGAATGAAGTAATAAGTAGTTTGTGGTTTAACACTTATTTAAAAATATTTACTGCAGAAATAAAAGTGGGTCAAATCAAACTATATGGAAATACTGTAGGAATATTCTAAATAAATCTACTTTGCAAAATCAAATTAAAATGGCAATAAAAACAACGACATCGATACCACTACAAATAGTTAATCAAACAATGTAGTTACATAACTATAGTTTAAAAATAATCAATAAATACAATTGCTGAAATTGATAAACAAACCTAATCGTTCAAACAAAGCACATTGTTGACTAAACTATCTTTGACTATATGAGTAACAGGTACCATAACACATTTTATAATTACAAACTCTACTAAATTGGCGACAATCTATTTATAATTACTTTCGTCTCTGCCAAGAACGTCACTATAATTAATCGATTTTTCATTTTCAAGCTGGAGGTGATCCAAACGACCAGGTTTAGTGTCAAAACAGTGCCTCAATCAGTGACGTGAAATGTTACCAGTGTAAATAAAAATAACAGTGATAAAGAACTGTTATATCGAGTGAATGAGTGATACATGGTCGGACAGATGATGTGGTTTAAGAGGGAGCCGAAAACGGCTGTGGACAAAGAGAATGGTGTGGTAGGGAAGCTGAGGAGGAAGAAGCCAGTGATACTGAAGACGACGAGGGAATCCAGTGAACGAGAAACTTCAACAGAGAGTGATAAGGAAAGGAGAAGGTATTCCGACATACTCGATACTGTCGTGTCTATAGGTATGTATAAAGATGCATCTCTCATCGATAATCCGAAATAATTCCTTGCCATTTTTCATCTTGAAACGCTATAAGACGTCTGGAATGTGAAGCAGGTTATTTTTCATGTAACAGGAGTAATCTTCCTATAAATAATTACAGAACAATGACGTGGTGGGGTACACTCGAAAATAGTCTCATTGTTTATAGTGCTCTGTATTAAAATATGTTAAAATCGCTTGTCTAATCTGAGCCGTCAGACTGGACGGACAATGAAGTGTAATCATAATAAATTAAAGACTGAAGGCTATTTATTGGTGAACGGTCTTTTTCACATAATACATCGCTACCGGGAGATTTAATGGTTGCTTTAAAGTAGCATAGAAAATCCCTCCCGGCACAACTAAGGACCAGTACTCATAGAAGAAGACTAAGTTAAAGAAGTGGTCAAAATTTCGTGAAAAAAACAACCCTATTGTCAAAATCACTCCCTATTTCCAAAAACATTGGTCTCTCTTTGCTCATTAATATAAAAGGTACTCTTAGTGTCAAATTTGCACGCGATCACTATTTAGTGTAGTCCTAGTGGCCTCATTTCAGTATAACGGCCTATTTAAGTATTGAGGCCTCGTAAAATTATAATTAAACATCTCTATTCGTGTTGAACAATGACTTAATGAAGTTGTATTGAAATTGGGTCTCGGACATAAAAATGGGAATGCTTTTAATTCTATTGCGTGTGACACAAGAATAGTGTATACTGAGTAATTTTATTTGTCAATGTTTTCCTGTTTGTCTATTTGTATGATACTATTAGCTGGAATCATAAAAACTTCATTACGGTTTTAAAAGCTGTAACAATTTTTTTGAAGCGCCTATTATCCCACTCGTATTTTTTGCAACATCTCTAAATTCTATTACGTGTTTCTCTAAATATCTTAATCTCTTAGTTATACGTGATTTTCCATAAATAATAAAACCTATGGGAAAGAGAGCCAACAGAGTTGGTCAGCCAACTAAACAAAGATTTCATACCACCAAACACAAAATAAGCATCCATGTTTTGACTAGCACAAAAACGGACCAAAACAAATAAAGTTCACGAAAGCGGCCAGACGGTGAACAACCGTCCCTGGTGATGTCATCGTCCACCTCCCCCCTCACCTAAGACAGAAGGAAAACACGTAAAGAACTCGTTAATAATTTAGTAAGAATCCGAGGCATGCAACCTCGAATTGGCGAGGGTCGAATCAATTCCGGGAAACGAGAACTTTAAAGTTTTTTTCCCCTTTTAATTGCTCTTAGATATTAAAAGTTTTGAATGATTAAGCATAAATGTTTTAAAAATAATTTAGATGCAATTTAAAACTTAGTTAAGAACATGCTTTGAGTTTTTCTTAATGTGACTCTTTTAACCTTGTTGTTGAAAAGCTACCATTTTTACACTAAAAACTTACAAAATACTACCAAAATAGTAAGTCTGATTTTAAAACGTTTCTATCTTTTTTTTAACTATCTCGGCACCGATTTCTATCAATACTCCTCATTTAAAAATATCTTAAAAAAACCTTATTTTAAATGAATATTGGTAAAACATTGGCACTTTATTCTACGAGTACTCTAAATTGCTCTGTCCATTACTCAATATTCAAGGCTAGCGATCAGGTTAAAATTAAAAATAAACAACACATTGCGCCACGTTCTCTCCACCATCATCTAACGTTAGACACATATTTACAGTTTATGCAAGATTAGTACTAAGATTTACTCCGTCGTAAATACCAACGTCTTAAGATAATGCACCGTTATCTGTATTAGGTAACACTGATAACGTTACTTAGTTTGTTAGATTAACTAATGGTTTAATTCGTTTCGTTAACTCGTTTAGATTAAGAGATGGTGATGGAGAAAGTGTTCCTGATAAATCTATATAGCATAATAATATACTGCCGTTTAAATGTTTTGTATTTGATAACCTTTTTTTATCGCAAAGTAAAATGTAAAATTCAGAAAGAAAAAAACCCGTGTTAAATCGTAAGTCTACATGAGATTCACCGATAATAGATAAATAATAGTAGATAGATAATAGTACCAAACTTTCTATGTAACTGCAAAATCTATTACCAGCGTTAAACAAAACATTTACAAAAACCCGAATCTAATGTAAACCGAAGATCATAACAATCCGAGAGCGTAACCCAAACTTTCGCAACACTACGGAACAAAAGATAACATTATAATCACTTCGTTACGTGTGTCTAATTTCTTCTTACACGAAATTATGCAATAGAAAGCAAAGCTCTCTACTTAACGTCAAAACAGTTAAACTTAGGCCGCATTGTATGCTAATACTAATTAAACGAACCTCTGTAAAACGCGCACTCGACCGTCTCCGTATGACTCACAACAATCTTGACATTGTCTCGGATACAATCGATCGGAAAACGACATTTTTTGCCCTCCAACCAGGTCATTGTTTCAGTTTTTATACCACACAGACGTCTTTATTAATGGTGATTGCGAAGTGATAACCGTTAAATTTAGCAATTACGATACAAAAGTTGAACGTTTCAGTAATTAATGGCAAGGAATTTGCGTAACGACCACAGTAGATCTCATGACGTGATGTAATTTTAACAGAAAGACGAGATGAGAGCGACGAGTCCTTGTATGAGTCTGCAGACGGGCACAGCGATGCCATCTCAGCGAGCGATGATGGGTTGGCCCGGCTCGGCAAGACGCCCACCATCAGCAAGGAATCGCTCAAACTAGCAGTTACAGACGAAGAAGTTGATTTCGCCAAAACTAAGAAAGGACACAGAAAAACTATGTCCTTATCAAATCCCCTAGAAATAGTCAGGAACCTAGGAGATGAGTGGTTTGAATCAGCAAAGAGGGAGTTAGAAAAAAATTCTGACAAGAAAAAATCCAGAGAAAGCCTTTGGAGTGAGGAAGATCGCGACTCCATTCATGGGTCGACGGTGAAACTCGATCAATTACGAAAGAACAGCAAAAAAGAAGAAAAAAATCAGGCCAACCTTAGAAAAACCAGTACAAATGAAGCTCCTAAAACTAGGAAAACTAGCAAAGGATCATCAGTTAGTGCTCTAAATTTCCTTAGACGGAAAAAAACGCCGACGTCTACGAAACCAGTAGAATCAGTTGCTGAAGATGACAAGGGCATCAGCACAGATGAGATTATGAACTACACAAAATTGTTCTTAGAATGTGAAAGACGCTTTGCCGCAATATCGGAAGCCAGACTGATAAGGCCAGTTGAGACTGACTCTGAAGATGAACCTCCTACACCAAAACAATTGGCTGATCACAGAAGGAGATTGAGCAGGCAAACATCTAGGAGTAAAAGTAAAGTTCGAGGGAAAAGTCAATCTCTAAAGATCAATACTTTGAGGAAATCTCACAGTGGGACGTTGAAAAAGGGCAAGAAGAAGAGTGTGAAAACTCCATCTTCAGGGAGAAGCAGACAAACCAGCATTGTGGAACAGACTCCCATCGCTAAGAAGAAACACACAGACTCTTCAAAGCAGAACTCTTGGCTGTTCAGTGGATCTCGAGGTGAGTCATTTGATATTTTAAACATTTTAATCTTGAAGCTTTCATCAAATATAGTAAAAAGAGATCAAGGTAGTAATAATTTCGCAAATAAAACTTATAGATAAATTATGCTAAGGACAGAAATTGTTCATCTATTTTGTAGTTTCTGTTGCATTGCATAATCTCCAAAAATAGCATATGCCACGGACATTTAGTGACCAAAGTTATCGGGTCATATAATTTATTTTGACTAATTTTGTTAGGTTACGACGTAATCGTCAACATTTTGTAAATGATATATTAAGAATACATTCTTATTAAATAGAATTTACAAAATGTTATCATGATTTTTTGTATGAAGTCATGTTGCGCCAACCCCAAATAATTTGGGATAAAGGCAAGAGAATGATACTATCTTGGTATTTTGTTATCTTAATTCTAGTGGTTTAGTTCAAATATATTCCAAATATGTTTTTGTTTCATACCTAATTAACTGCATTATTGTCACTATCTTTCGCTTCTTCAAAGTTGCTACAAATAATAAAGTTTCTGTATCAGTCCAAGCGTTCTCAGTAACTATAAATAATTTGTAGTTGGTTACAGTAAATGCAGTTATCTTAGTAGATAAGGCGTGACCTTACCGAGTCTTACTATGTTCATTACTGCCCCCTGCCCGGTGCTGCTAGTTAGATCATCGTTCTTTTGTTTTGCAGCTCATAATCCCTTGTTTAGTTGTTATTGTAGCACGTTTGTTTGGCAGGATGCTTTGGTTATACACCTGAAACACGTCAGTCAATTGTTTGTCTAGATATTGATAGTTTTATCCTTTAGTATTTTATTATTGTTGGTTGTATAGTTGCTCAGAATTCAAGACTTGGCTAGTATCGTTCTAAATGAAGAACACACCTGTTATCCGTCATAAATGCTCTTTTATGTTTTCTTAAATATTCGTTTTCTTTGAATCGAGCCGGAGTGTGGGACTTACTTGTTTCTGAGAAGCAATTGTTCGGTGTCTCCGGACATACTTGTTATGTGTTATCATCATTATTGATACATGCGAATATGATTTAATGCAGCGGTTTTTCCTTGATAATTGTACAGCATCATAAATCTATTTTACCTACACTGTTATTGGACTCTTTTACCGCGTAGATAAAGATAATTACTTACTGTTTTTATATTGTTTGTAGCCTTTTCGATTTATTGTGATCAATCTGTGGATTGTGAAGACTTACAGCCTTTACACGCAGTTTGTCAGAATCATGAAATAATCCTTCTTCCTTACTTGGCTATTTCACTTTCCTCCTATAATCAGCATGTGAATCGTATTGTTTCTCTTTCATTTCCACTACAGAATCAAAATAACTGCACGCCAATATATTACTAGCAACGTTTGCGATTTATATCCTCTACTTGTTTTCGTGACCCGTTTCGCTAAATGTTCTGAACATAAACAATGATTTCTTACTTGTAAAATATCCCATTTAAAAGTAATATTTCATTCTTGATGTTTTTATTTGTTAGACAAAGTGCCTGATGCTTAAATCACTCGGACTCCGATACATATGATACATGGACTTTTTTTACGAGTGATAGATATTGTTGTCCATAATATTTCGTTATCTAAATTTTGCCCTGAATCTCTCTGAATCTGAATGTTTAAGAAAAAGCTACTTTTGTCGTATGATGGCTACAAATACTATCTATTAGCTACAACTTTTATTGTAATGATCAACAATCTTTTATAGATTATGCCCTTGATATTTCGCTCATACAAACATTTGCTCAACAAAAACTATGTCACGGAACGGATCAATTGAAACCGGTTTACAATAATACAGATCAATAGTCCATTGAGCATTATTTATTATCTACCACCTTCAATACTTCACATTCCTTCGCTGTCCATGACCTGTCATAGCGGATTAATCGACGACTATGCCGCATGCCTCAAACTCAGAATAGTACAGAAGGCTCTATACAACGATCCAAAAGAGACATAGACGCGTACAGCAATTTCAGTCTCATAATTCATCATCATTTCCGACAGACATCCACCCCTGGACATAGGCCTCCCCTAAGCGTCGCCACATCGACCAGTCCGTTGTCACTCGCATCCAGTGGATTCCTGCGACCTTTACCAGGTCATCGGTTTACCTTGTGGGATCATCCTATGCGATCTCAGACTATCTCATCCGAATGCCAATCGCGAGTGCGTTGGCACAGCTAGTGCCTATACTTAAAGCGTATCTATGTGTGGGTGCGTTTTCGCTCATTGTATGGAGCCGAGCCTCTTATACTATTCTGTGCCTCGGTCTATCGCGGTCAATCGGCCGGCGCTTATTGATAACTCGACCGGCTTGTCAGTATGTCTGCCTGCAGTCAGTCAGTCCTCGTTTAAAGCGAAGTGGGTGACACGAATCTAGTAGGCTGTGGATTTATGTTCGGTAGGATTGAAAGGGATTTATGGAGGATCTGAATTTATTGCATCTGTGTTAGCATCAGCGTCTTCAATTGTTTACAGTTTCAGTTTTTTTTATGTGCCGGAAAATGTCATGGGACTACTTGGTTCTTCATAATTATGAATTATTTTGGTGAACTGCCTTGTCTGTTGCTTCGTTTGCTTTAAATATATCACCAGTCTAGAAGTATAGATCGATTTGAACAAAACTAAACACTGCTTCCATCATTTGAATTCTTTCACCTCCCCTTCATTTAATTAAATTGCTTCCAAAGAAGCGCGTCCCCAACCATCGTTGACTCGATTGATATGCGCGTCTTAACTCCGGAAGTCGATATAAATAGTGTGAGCATTGACTCACGCGCACCGAAACGTAACGTATTGTCTCGGAGGCGTTCAGGCTAATTCTGGACGTCTCATAGTAGGGGACTTCTTACTGTATTAGCTTTCTTTGAACTGGCAATTTGTGGATCGTTTCCGGGTCATTTGAGTTTGTCGTCTTCTTGTTTAATGATTAAGGCCCATCGGCTACGACGCTACTCAAAAGTAACCAGTTACAAACTCAAGTCACCAATGAGAATGTCACGGGACTAGTATTTCAATGGCGGTCCGTACACGACGCCGCCTATCACAAACTAGTTAATAACGCGTTAGTAAGTCGTGTGGTGTACGGACCAACATTGAAATACATACTATTGCTGCAGTGAAACTTTGGCTGTCTGATCTGTTTCATCAAGTCAAACAAACTTATACTGATATGATAGAGTTGGTCTCAAATTGATCTGTATGACACAAGTGTTTCCTAAGATTTGTTTATTTGCCACTTCATGCTCACGTTTTAAATCTAAAAAGTCCAGTAACTTATTAGCTATTAGTATTCTTATCGCGGCCATCTTTATCGTAGGGTTTTCCCGGCCTATTGTCATGTTCCGTTTCGCTTAACGGAACTGCTTGTTGGATTGCTAAACAGTACATGATGTATGAAGTTTCTGATTTTATATGAAGAGGTTTGTCTTCAGAACCATCGATGAGTTCATGATGCTGTCTCGTTTCAAAGGCCACACAGTTACCTATATATCGCAAGTTTGCACTTCTTTATTTTTACACAATTTTGTTACCTGTTGTATATCCTAGTGTGTCCCCTTTAGTCTGTGCTAAATAAATGTATTTTCTCTTTTTATTTCTTCTTTTCTTTATATGAATGAATGAAAATGAATGTATGTATGAGGAACAAGGAAAGAGGCTTATACAGTTTGAAGTATACGGCTGTGGTCAGTTGTTATTCCCATCATCTCAATGAGAGGTTTAAACTGTCACGTATTGATCATTCAAGTAATGGATTCCAATAATATTTCAATGTCAGTAGTAAGTCACTTAAGCGCGAGCATATTGTTTTCCTTATACCAAGATATGTGTATAATAATAAATTTATGAACTATTAATTATATTTATCGGTGCCAGGGTCGCCAAGGGCTTGTGTTTGTGTGTGGACCCTCCGCCATGCTTCATCTGTGACGTCATTGTTTTCAATTGTGGCTTGTGAGTGAATGAGTCTCGTACTGAATGCATCTGAGGATTGTACTGATAAATACTGAGTCGATCTTTCAAAGGTAAACTTATCATTTGTTGGGAGTAGTGTACAAACAGCGTTATGCAAAAGTAACTAAAGTTCAATTATGATAAAATTAAATTGTTCGCACTCACTCATCCTATGGCTTACCATAACTTTAAATGATCATGTCTGGCAAATGTCAAATGACTACAATGAGTTTTGCGAAACCAGGAGTAGAATTGTAAAAGGACCATTAAAACTCAATGGTCTCTGCCAAAATCCTTACAGCGGCGGAACCGTAATGCCATCCATAGCCAAGCTTTTTTGGGCAAATAGCCTGAAACGACATTCGCTAGGCCAAATATTACGCACGCAAGATGATGGAAAATATTTCAGAGCATTTACGTACCAGCAATGAGTCAGATTCACACGTAGACGGAAAAACAACGTCAATGATCTATTAATCATTATACTATGTAGCTACAGGTAAATATTCTTTTTTAAATCATGATATTGAGTGACATGTATAGTCTTCGTTCAATATTTATGCCAATCGCAAAAAGAATTGCAACTCCCGTGCCAGATTCTTTTAAATCTTTCAGCACTGTTTTGGCAGCTTTTAAAAATGATTTTCGTACTTGTACAACAATGTTTAAGGCCGTTTGTCCACCGCGCGAGAACGAGAACGAGATGACGACGCCGAAGTAGCGACAGTAGGTACATTTTCTATGTCCACGTAATCTCGTTTCGTTGACGTCCCGTTCATGGTGCGGTGGACATGTTTGTCCACCGCACCATGTCTTAGTCGTATTTACGAATTTATTTCGAGCCACTGCTAACGCCCACCGGATAAAAGGATGCAGTTTTGGAAACGGGTCGACGACCAATCGAGGTGCCTATGACGTAAGCCCGGCCATCTTTGATAGTGATGTTAAAAAAAAACTACTTTAATGTTCTTGTGATAGAGTTTTATTTCGCCTGATGGGGGTGTATTGCTCATCCTCAATAAGACCCAAGCATGATGTGGAGGAATTAGAACTTTAATGGTTGAAAAATAAAGTGCAGATTTGTGCAGCATGGGAGTATTGATGGTACTTGATAAAATTGATTGAAGTGGATGAATGGTTGCAAAACCTATTGTTATCCACTCTTTGCTTGAGAACCTATTAATCTGCCAAGCTATTGACACGAATACTTTTGCGAATTACGATATTTCCATAGGATAATAGTGGGAACATATTAATTACCTGTTTGTCACTAAAGAAAATTTTGTGGGAGAAAGGAATGAATCAATGAATGCTTGGCTGAAAGAAATGCTAATAAAACTGATGTCAAGACTGAAGGAACACGGGTGGGTTTTAGTCAGTAAAAGTCTGACATGCCCTTCCGCTCCGCCCAGA
This sequence comes from Lithophane semibrunnea, assembly GCA_947363905.1. Classification (NCBI taxonomy): domain Eukaryota; kingdom Metazoa; phylum Arthropoda; class Insecta; order Lepidoptera; family Noctuidae; genus Lithophane; species Lithophane semibrunnea. The sequence continues at coordinate 1,001,100 of OX376212.1, read as the reverse complement.
GCGGGAGAAGTCATTGGATGATTTCACACCCACAAAAAAAAAAAAAAAAAAATAGTACTCAACTCACACTGTTGACAATTTTAATGGAAAACTTTAATTTTTCTGTCCTTATTATACCCTCCATGAATCAACATGGGGCTTTTTGAGGACTTGGGGCGTTTTATTTGCAAAAGTCCCGTTCTGACACTTTTGAATCCAAAAGTTAGTCAAGACCATGTTCAGACACAAGACTTAACTGACAAAAGCTTTATTACTGACGCAATAACACCTTATTAAGATACCAATTTAAACATTAAACGCGTAATAAAAGTTACGCACTTCCTTGTTGCAAAAGGAACTGCACAGAATTTTTCCATTAATTCATCTCTATGTAAGAAACTTTATAAAAACTGGTCGTATACATGTACAGGCTATGTGTACATAGAATATCCTTAACGGCTGGCCGCGTGGCCGTGACGTCATCGCTTAGATCACCACTAATTGTGGACGTTAATTTGTATGAGCTGTGCAAGCGCATGGTGTGAGTAGGAATATTTGCGAGGAAGTAGTGGTGGGGATGGAAGAAGGACGACACATGCAATTTTCAATCACATAAAAGATTCAAAAATTAAACACTAAAATGTCTTACATAACTTGCGAATAATTTCGTAAGCAGTTAACATTTTCTTTTCCAACCCTCTTTCTTCCAAATAGGTTTCGTCATACCTTTCCTGTGACGAAGTTAAGTTACCGAACAGTTTTACTAGGATTCATCTGTCAAGGGGTAAAGTTGTTTGTTTTAAGCTAAGGGTACGGCCTAAAAAACTTTGTACTGGAGAATCCATACAAAAAAGTTTTTAATTGTTTGCCAAAAATAAACGTTACGAGCTTTGTAAGTAATATTTCACGTTGATTTGTATATAGGCCTTTTTTGCTCACGTGGAAATTCTAAAAACGTTAAATTTTTGCTGAATCAAAAGCTTGTTTTCTTTTATTGAATGGAAAATAATTGGTCCTTATACACATGGTTTTCTGTCAAAATGATCTCTGATGGTTTTGTTCATTACTTTCTTTTTTTGATTAACTATTATTGAATAAAGAATACGTACTCTTTTATTTAGCTTCACTGGTTTAAAACAAACTGGGTTTATTTTTGCATTTACTGCTCACATCTTCATTTATTGATCTTCATTATTCATCTTCATTATTTGTGTTTTGTACTTAATATTATAAATGCAGAACTAACTCTGTCTGTTTTTCTATTACCTTTCAAAACCATAACCTGGGTTTATGATACTTTTTTATTCCGGTTGTACATTTTAGTGGTATACATTCTAGCTTTGCTGTTTTGAAACTAATTTGGTCTACTTTTCCATGCCCTGCTCTCGTATTTTCATTTATTTATTGTAGTGTTTCCTTTGTGCCATCAATTTCCATGTATCATCTTAAAGCCAAACCACACACCAACTCATCATGTATGATTAGCTACATTATATTTCAACACAATGTATCTATTACCTTTAATAACTCATTTAGTAGGGAGCAGTCATATCCCTAACTACAGGATGGTGCGGTTTCCGCATTGTGTCATACATACGCTTATCATTCTGGCATTGCTACTTGTTGTATATGGGATCACTTGTTTTATAATAATTGTACCTACTAGTTGTTGTTGCTATTTTATATTTATATGTCACGTGTCTTAAGGAATGGTTTTGGTATGGGTGTAGTTCCAGAAGATCTACTTCAAACAGAAGAACCCTATCCTATGTAACGTCAAGGGCACGAACATTACTGAAGTCTTCTTCTTAGTCATATCGATTTTGATTCTAAATCCATATTTTAAATAAACTTCGGCCACATCTACAGCGTTAGCATTGAGCTCGCAAAGGTCTTCCATAATAGGGAATATGCATGTGATTCAAATATGGGTCAAATATTTTTTTTTATAAACTATATTACTTCAGAATCATGCCTCCATAAATATTTTTGAATACAATTTCTTTTTGAGCGAGAAATTAATTTTTAAAAAGTCCCAAAAAACTGTGGGTAATTCAAATACTTGAAAAGCTAAGAGCGGATGTGACGTAACAATCCGGGATAACAATCAAAATGTCAATGTCAAGTCAATCAACAAGTGTCAAGTCAATGTCAAAAGCTCCTACAAAAAGTAGTGTTTGACGTTGACTTGACAGTTGCTTGTTTGTTTTCACGGACTGTGACGTCACCACACCATGCGCGCCAAATGGGGAGGGCGTTTAAATAGCCCGGATCGGTTGAATATAAAAAAAAAAAATAAGTACTTTAAATTACTTTTTTGCCGTCGAATTTGTTTTTAACTATTATTTGACGATGTAAACTATCGAATAAAAATATTTAAAAAATACATGCATATTCCATAATCTGGTATAATGCTAAATTGAGAGATCATGAGTGATCACAATTGCTGATGATCCTCATGATCTCAATGAGTTTACAAAATGTGGTGATCGTGGGTAATGGCAACAGTTGCTGACTGAGAATTCCCTGATTCATGTAGAATGCTGCATTTTTAGTATGGGTTGGTGGTAAGGTTAAAAGCACTCATCATGATGAATGAGTGTGCTTTAGCCATGTTCAACGAGTGTTTAATGTCAGTTTTATGATAAACTCCATACAGAGATGTCATTTTTAGGCTAAACAATTGATAAACACGGTTTTGTGGTAATAAGGTTACTGAATATAGCCTTATATTCACATCACAAAAATGTTTGTTAAAAGATTTTGTTGCAGCTAATTCTCTTGACATAATCTCTTCATAAGGTCGTTTATCGACCATTATCTGTTGAAGGAACACTACTTAATATACTTTACCCGTACTTTAACTCAAGTGGGAAATAAGTAGTTTTCATGCTCGTAGGCGAGGAAATAGCAATTTGTGTCTATTTTAGGATCTGCATTATTGCAGTTGTTATTGCAAATAGCTTCCCGTCCATTGTCGTGGGTAGTTGGATATTGATGTTAGTAGCGCCATCTATCGGTTGCTTCGGACAAGTTTTGCTTATAAATGCGATTTTATATTTTTTTGGTCGTCGTAAAAGTAAATGGTGTTGTTGTTTACAGTTGGTGGTTCTGTTAACCTCATATGTGGAACAAAATAATATTTTTGACACGATTTTAATCTGAAATACATGTTTGGTCAAATGTACAACAATTATAACAATTTAAATAAAAATAACTGTTTTACTGAGTTTTCAATAGTGATTAAAATAAAGCTGTAATTGTATAGTTAATTACTTATGTAGCGCTTTAACATTACTGGCGAAAGTTTTGTGTACTGTACACTGCTGCTTACCCCATTGGTAAATTCTCGCGTGTAGTTATGTATGTTACTAGAAGTTGTTCTTCATAATTTCACCGCCATTTCGGCTCCTCCCCGTACTTCGTAGGTAAACAATTACAGTTTATTAGCCGACCGTGGCAATGTTTTTAATTTATTATTAACGCTTTATGATTCTAACCGCATTTTCCTTTACTATGATAACTTATGTATTGTATCTACATAAATACACGGCTCTTCTCCAAGGCTGTGGGCAGAAAGAAACTCCAATTCTTACATACTCCTTTTACTTCGTCCACGTTTTGTTCATCTGGTTGAGTTAGGGTTGATTTTTCCAACGTTAGATATCTTTTGTCCGTGGATTTACACTTTTCTCACTGGATGCTTGTTTTGTTCAATCTTTTATGTTGCCGTGCCTTAACCGGGTCTCATGTTGGATCTTATTTTATACACCTATGTAACGCTGTTGTACACATGAATGCAATAAAGAATTTGACTTTGAGTTTAAATTTACAGTTTGTATGTGGAAACAGTGTCCATGATTAAGTATAAGATAGCTAAACACGTTTGCAGGATAATAATTATGGAGCACAAATAATTGTAAATTCTAGACTACTCCAATCGATTATTTTTGCTCATTAACACGAATTGCGGAATGGTTTTGACCGTTTAGGGTTGGCTTCTTAATAGATGAGAGATGTTCCTGAGTACCCATATTTTTGCCTTTTCTTATACCACTTTGCGATCACCGACTTGTACGTTTTAGCCACAAGTGAACACAATAGCTGAAACCAAATCTTGGTCTGACATCTTCATCTCGGAACACTATTCTCTAGGCAGGTCTTGAAAACATTGACGCTTATATTCAAGGATTGATTTAATGATAAGGTATGCAATATTTGGCAATTTTATTATTATAGGTATTACGGAATAACTTTTTATCTCATACCGAAATATAATTATCGTTGTCCTTGTATTTAAGGAAAATCTACCTACTGATTCATCATTTTTTGTTTTCTTTATTTGAAAACTGCTTTGGATTTCATTCTACTTAGTCGAGGTTTAAGACCAGTTGTGGGTCGTTGTGTTTAGAGTTTATTTTATTTTGTTAAAATTCAGTGTTTACTAACATAGTCGTAAGTTTTACCATCCATTTTTGTGTCATTCACTCGAATTAATATATAAGTATTCTAATACAAATGGCGCTGTACGAAATTAAATTATAGTAATATTATATTTATTAATTATGGAATTTAGTGTACCTACCTACCTACTTATGTTTTGGTCCTTTCTTCTTGTTATCAAAACTAACCAATTGTTGCAATGAGTAAAATACCATTTCATCCACATTTCTCACGAAAAAAACTACGTAAGTATTATTTAAAACTTTCATTACGAAATCGTAAAAAAACTTTTCTTAATGTTGTGAATTAATCCGCGGTCAAGTTTTTTTCTCGTATGAACGATTTGAATTATTACAATCTCATTATAACCTATATCATACAGTTCACTAGAATTTCATAATTTTACAACAGTAGGTACCTACCCATTACACAACAAAACATTCAAATCAATCAAGTAAAATTTCATTTATTCAAACTAGACTGAGAATTAGCAGTTTTCGAACATCAAATTTAACATTAAAAGTAACACTGCATAAGTCAACACTCGTCTTAACAAAATATCAACAGATGCTGCTGTTCACAATGTAACGGCTATCTATCCCTTTCCGCAGGCGAGTCCCGACGCGAAGGCTCTACGGATGAGCCGACGGCGCCCGACGCCGACGTTGACACCAGTGACGCTAACACCAAGGAACCTGATAAGGATAACAAGTAAGTTAAGATGAAGGAAAGTCCTGGATGTAGGGAGGTGCTCAAGAAATTAGTTGCTCCTCAAAAGGAACGTGTTACAAACTCAAATCACCAATAATGATTCGCCAGAATGTCACGGGACTGTCTAGTATTTTAATGGTAGTCTGTACACGACGTGACTTACTAACGCGTTATTTAATAGTTTGTGATTAGTTGCGTCGTGTTAGGATTATTACTCGAACCGAAAAAGTTCTACTATCATCTGCAAAAAGTTGGAGATGAGAGTTAGAAAGTCAAATATTATGCAATGGGCTTGAAATAAACTCAACATTAGAATAACTAAATGAGAAAAATCTGTTTATCATTCGAACTTGAAGCAGTTTTTTATGGCACCAGCACAACTTCTAGCGCCATCTGTAGTGAAGTAGCGAAACTAAACATATTTGTAGTTCTGCCACTCACCGCTAGATGGCATGGAAATAATAGGACTTGTGCTATTTTTCCTTAGTTTTTCTTTTCTTTTGGAAACTAGCTACTTCTACTACTTTGGAAATTTGAATTCCTACAGTGGTTATATAATTAAGATTTTTTTAATGTTACTATTTTGCAGTTTTAAGATTTAGCTTTATAAAATAACCGAGAAACAATTTTTTTTTAATTTTTTGCTGCTGTTGAAAATAAAAATCTGGGTTTGAATCGTAGACTATCCAAATTAAAATGGATATTTTCACAGGATACAAAATAATTGGTTCCAAGAGTATTCGGTAGATGGCGGTAGGGTGCACGCCAAGTGCTGTTTAATTCTGTGGCATATTGAATCTTTTGAAGCGTAGATTTTCATCCTAGAACCTTTTTACCAATTTTTTTTTTTCTTCTTTTTTTTATTAACACTTAATACCCCGTTCTAGCTGGCGCTCCCCGGCGCCAGGCGGGCGCGGCGTGAACCGCGCCGAGAGCTGCCGCGAGCGCGACGCACCCCGCCGCGGCAAGCACCGCAACGCCAGCGACCCCAACCGCCTCACCGCGCACAACAACCAGTATGTACCTTTCCACATTCAATTTTGCATTCCAGGGAGGGTGACATTACAGCAATGTGCCTTTTACAATGTTTAGATTCGTTGGACAGATGAGCAGGAATATTAAAATGTGCAACAGACTTTGTATCATTCGATATCTTTTTAGACGTTCAACTTAAAAAAATGTAGGACCTAAAATGCGCCTTCGCTGCTTCAAAGTGCTGGGATAAAGATAAGATGCAACATTCTGATAATGCCGTAAAAAAAATCTAAAGCTAAGCTCGTAATTCAATATTTTTCATATCACATGTTCTGAATAACAGTTCAAGAACTATCCCGGCCATGACAGAAAAGTCTCAACCGATTTTCAATATCAATATCAAGAAATCGAGCTGAAATATTTACTCCAATATCAAAATAAGAACAAATTCCTTCCCAAAATAGTATTCTCATGTACTCGGGGACGAACTATTCCAATTATTTTTATTTCCTGAAGCCGACACCACTTACAGACTGAAAAACGTCCTAACTATCGCCAGTACAACTCAAAAATAAACTTTGTTGTTGACAAAATAAAGTGGAATTTTGAACAAACGTAACTGTATGTCTGGAATGGTGTTAATTTAATTATAATTTTAAACCTTATTTATAGCAGTTTTATGTTTATTTTCGTTTGATAACATTGGGCCGCATTGTTTTCTGAAGGATAGTGTTTTGTTTTTGTTGTATATCCAATGTAATTATGTTGAGCTCAGATTTGTAATTAAATCTATGAAAGTAGCAGATCATTCACATTTGGGTCATTTTTTGTAGTTACCATATTATTAGACTGAGATCACAATTTTAAAACAAACAGATTAGAAAAAATCGTCTAGTACAGTGGTTCTCAAACTTTTTAAATGATGGAACCCTTTTGGGAAGCAAAATACTTGATGGAACCCTACAATAAAACAATTGTTTTTATAAGTGTATTTTTTATTAATCAGCATAATAAAAGTACAGTAGAGAATCCTGTTTCGCACAAATATGTAGTTGGGAACGGGAGCAGAATATCCAGAGCCATTTGGCCAAGCATTGCATATTCATCTTGGATTCTGCACCAAAAATCATTGAGAGGCGTCGTTTTGAACAGTGACTCCATACTTGTGTCTGATGACATTTCTAAAAGAGATTCATATATCTCGTTTGACATGTTTTCAGGCTTTTCCAAGTTGGGTAAAAAAGGATTATGAATCCATGAATTCACTTTAATTTTTCTTCGGGAAAATACTTTTCAAAAGATGCGCGCATCGAACTGAGATATTGGACCAATTCAAACACATCATCTTCAAACATTACTGAGTCGTTTTCGCTAACAAACTCACTGAGTAACGTAAAGCTTTCTATTTCTTTCTTACCAATGCAAATGATCCAAAAATCTAATTTTCTTTTAAAAGCAGTTATTTTATTATAGGCCTGAAACACTGTTGTCTGTTTACCTTGCAACGATAAATTCAATTCGTTAAGTTTTTGAAAGATATCCGCCATAAAAGACAATCGGAACAACCAAGTTTTATCATACAAACGGTCCTTCAAATTAAAAGAAGTATCTGCTGAAAGAAACATTTGTAACTCGGCTCTAAGTTCAAATAGCCTTGTTAAAGTTTTACCCCGAGACAGCCATCGCACTTCTGTATGGAGCAGCAGTGTTTTATGTTTGCTGCCATAATCTTCACACAATAATGAGAACAATCGGGATTGTAGTGGTCGTGATTTGATAAAATTAATTATTTTTACCGCTTCATCCATAATTAATTTTAGATTTGACGGCATTTGCTTCATCGCAAGTGCTTGTCTATGCAGAATACAATGACTGGAACTACAATTACGCGCTTTATTTTTAATTCGTGACACTGCTCCTGCTGTTTTACCTGTCATCGCCTTGGCCCCATCTGTACAAATGTCAATGCAATTGTTCCAACTGAGATTATTTTCTTCAAAAAATATATTTATTTTATTAAAAATTTCTTCCCCGGTAGTGTTTGTAAGCAGCGATGAACACATAAGCATGTCTTCTTCAAAAGAACTTTTATATGGATATCTCACAATAACCAGCAGGATAGCCAAACCAGCGACATCAGTCGACTCGTCCATTTGCAAGGCGAATCGTGTATTTTGTAGACGTGTAACTAGTTCTTGTTTGACGTAGCTTGCCAGATCATGGATTCGTCGTGAAACAGTATCGTTTGATAGCGGAACAGTAGAAAGATGCTTTGCAGATTTTTCATCGAGCATACATTTTGTTATGTCTAATACACATGGTTTTATTAATTTCTCAGCGATAGTATGCGCTTCACCTGCTTGTGCAATGCGATAGCTAACTAAATATGATGCCTCCGTGGCCTTTTCGTTGATAGTTTGTGTTACATGCATCATATTTTTTTGACTTTCTAATAACTGATCTTTTTTGCGAACAAAAAATTCTTTATTCTTGTCTTTAGACTCGGGGTGTACAGTTTCTAAATGTCGGCGCAATTTGGCAGGTGCCATGGAACTATTAGGAAGCAGTTTACTACAGAGCATGCAGAGAGGTGAGCCGTTGGAATCAACAAATCCGAAACTGATATAAGATTCATCATACTTCCTTCTTTTCGTCTTTGAAACCGTCGAGCTTGACGTCGTGGCATCATCTTCTGAATCGGTGATTGCTATATTCTCCGCGCGCACTGCTTTTGAACATTCAGCGTCATTAGAAGATGTTGTTGCAACACGTTTAACACCTTTAAGCCAACGTTCCATTCTTCTTTATTTATAATGTTACACGTCAGGATAGTGGGGTTTAAATAATCCACAATCGTTACTGCGTATAAGAGACTAAATTTAGTACCTACGGTGAAGAAATGTACAAAACTGAGACAACAGAATACAGCAGGCAGTAAAACAATGAACACTAGTTTCTCGCTAGCGAGCTTGTAAGTAGGCAGTAACTTATCGCTCCGAACGCTAATCGTCAACTGACGACGGGCGACGCTTTTATACTTAGTCCTAGACTCGATCTCAAATATTCTCGAAAATACTCGAGTCGGCACCTTTGATAAACAAAAAGCAAAAATAAAAACAGAAATTTAAAAATTGCGTTGTAAACAATATCGACTTTATCCTTTGAAGTTAGAGTCGAAAGTCGCTTGTTGACAACTATAGCGTCTAATTCAGAGGCGGCTTTTATCAAAGAGACTACGCGCTCGCAAGTATACTACCCGCTCGTTTTAAGTTTGCCGCTGGCGATAGGTATGACGTTCGAAAAGTAGCGTCAGCAAAACATAATACAGTTTGTTAGGGTGAACACCGTTATCCTTGCAACCAGTGGTTTGGTTTTATTTATATAACGTAAAATCAATGGAAAATTACAACATTTTTTTTCTTTTTTTTTAATCTACATTTTACCACTAGAGACGCAAGTTCGTTGCCCTATGTGCTAGGGCAACGAACTTGCGTCTCAACACGGGCGGGGGGTGCGGGATGTGACCTGACCGACCGCGAGCGCGACCTCTCCCTCAATCAGTCAGCTGTTTCGCTAGAGAGCACGGCGTTGGATAGAAACTTTTTAAAATATTTTAATGAAAATAACGTTTTTTTTTTTTGTGTTCGGTCATTTATTTTTATATTTAAGTCAACTACTCATGGTTAGAATGACAAGAGTGTTTACCCTTACAGCCTGTATAAAAATATTTTTTATTTAATTGTAACAATAAAAATTGTAATATTTGGGTAGAACTATGACACATTATAAGTTTTGTTGTCACGTGGGGGAGGGTACGCGCATTCCACAGAACGGCAAACTTAGATCGAACGGGTTGTACAAGTATAAAATTGTTGATACCAAACTTATGAGATATTGTACCAGCTATTGTAACACATGTTTCTACAAATACAAATAAATAAATAACGTTCATAGCGTTTTGTCTCCGCGCGGCCGCGGAGTCCGCGCAGCCGCGGAGCGACCAGAGAGAGGTGTTTTGATTTTTTTTTCTAAATTCTTACGGAACCCCGACAGAGGTATCACGGAACCCTAGGGTTCCGCGGAACACACTTAGAGTATAGCTGGTCTAGTAGTTTATCTAAAATTGGTTAAAGTTCCTTATGTAATAAGACCGTATCTTATTACAAAAGGTACTTTCTTTGCTACAAAACCCTATGTTACGAAACTGTTTCACGAAAATTAAATTCCTGTTAAATCACGGGTGTATCAAATAGAGTTTGATCCTTGAAAATCATCAGACTTCACTGAACACAGGTTTACATAATCTAAGCTTTCAGTCGCAAATATTAACAAACGCAATTCGATCTCCAATAAAATTCACATGCATCTTACAAAGGAAGAGGGTCATTTTCAGCTTGGTTAAATCTATCCAATATTACCCAGAATATGTTGATCTTCCAACAGCATGACATCGATTCCTACTCAGATATCCTTCTACATTGGTCGGATCTCTTCAAAATTGACCAGTTTCTACTGATCTTTCGCTACATCATATAACTTCGTACCTACGTATCTTGGGTATCTTGGTTCACATGGCTAATATTAGTTGGTCTATGTGTAGGAAGGTAGTATTTGTATCAAGAGGTCTTGTTAAAATGGTAGCTTCAATATGCAGGGTGGTATAATGGTTACAGTTTTCAGTGTGAATCCAGACGCGATCGAACGCGCATTGCGACGGCGTTTCCCTACATATTTGTAAACGTAGTGATTTATTTGTTTGAAAGGATTTTATGAATTAGAAGTAGTGATTTTCGAGTGAGATTTGAATTTTGTGTTTTTAGAAATGATAGTATTCAATCATTTTTGTGTGATTAAGGTAGTAAGTATTTTGAAGTTGGCAAAAGTTGTATTCATTGAATACCTATTTTTTAAACGTTTTTTATTTTATTTATAATTATATATTTTTTACAGGTGCCTAACAATATGAATTGGTTCATGTATAACGCAATAAATCTCAAATCTCCACACATAAACGTTATAATATAATATAATTCGTTTTCCTGTGGTAGTGTGCTTTGTCGGAGGTTATTTTAGGATAGTAAATTAATGATAACATTATTTAGGTTTACATTAGTAATTGCACAATAATTTATTACGTTGTTGTATTTACATTACATTAAACACGTGTTACAGCATTTCCACTTAGAACGTAAATGCAGTCAAATGGAGGTACGACCTAAACAATTTAGTTAGGATTGAATGGATATAGAAGACAAATCATCATAACACTCCTGCCCTTATCCCAATTTATTTGTGGTCGGCGCAGCATGTCTTTTCCTTCCATAATTCTCTATTAGTCGTAATTTCTCTACTCATCTCGGTAGCACCCCTTTCTAGCCGTATCATCTTTCACACAGTGCATCCATAGGATATAGAAATGAAATGGTCTAAACTAGAAATAGGTCTATTTCCAGCAGTAGAGGCTGGAATGGATAGGCAGAAGACAGAACGTAGCTATATATCCATCAGTGGATAACGAAAGGCTAGTTGAATTAGCCTCAGTTTTTGGTATCATATTTTAATTGTAGTAAGTAAGTACTATTAGTTATTTGGTGCCCAGAATAAGACCAATCATAGAAGTTGTCATTATATTTATCAACGAATCAAATTGAGTAAGTAGAGCTTTCAAAATCCGTTAGTTAGAAAACTGAAAATGGGTTGTCAATAGTTCTTGAAGTATTTTTAGTGGGTGTATAATTTCTCGTCCAAGGAGTCGCGTTGTCTAGGCGATAGTTTCCAAGGCATTACACACATTGATATAAGAGCATAATACGCGGTGCGTGCTAACAATAGACAATCGAGTCTTATGTTACAGGTGCCATATTTAATAACATAGGTTTCGTTATTCTTTCATAGAGATCATTTTATAAACTCGTTGAGTACCTACCTACCTGTGTGATATATTTGACTAGGTAGTAAGTAACTCTTTTGTCAATCAAGCAAGAAAGGTTTTTATGAATTTCTTAATTAATAACATTGAATCGTTTAAAATACGCTGTGTGCTACCGCGCTTACGTATATCGGTATGTACAGTCACGGACTTTAATTGATGAGCCACCTTCAAACAATTTTGCAGTTTCATACATTCACGAGATTACACGATTAAACACGAACTCAGATCGCACGCTCGTAAACAAGATGACAAATAAATTACTTTTAATCGGAAATATCCATAGAGGTTGACTTTATTAGTTAACCTCTATGGATATTTCCGATTAGAAGTAATTTATTTGTCATCTTGTTTACTTTCATACAATCATGAGATTACACGATTAAACACGAACTCAAATCGCAAGCTCGTAAACAAGATGACAAATAAATTACTTTTAATCGGAAATATCCATAGAGGTTGACTAATAAGTTCTTAATGATAAAAATAAATACAATGTTGTGTTAAGTTTATCCAATCTATTTGATACCGACCTCTTTTGAATCATAGCTCATTAACTCGATAATTATGAAAACATAACTGAAGACAGTGACAGTTGAAATATCAAGATGACAAATAAATTACTTTTAATCGGAAATAGTCTTATCCATAGAGGTTGACTAATAAGTTCTTATTGATAAAAATAAATACAATGTTGCATTAAATTTATCCAATCTATTTGATACTGACCTCCTTTGAATCATAGCTCATTAACTCAATAATTCTGAAAACTTAACTGAAGACAGTGACAGTTGAAATATCGATGTCAGAGAATTTCTCCGTACGCTAACGTTACTATGCAGCAGTAACCTAGCAACAATTGTTTATCGTTGCTAGGTTACTGTTGCTAGACCTGCAATTGGTTGACTTTGACTAGTCACTGCTGTCAAGTTTGTAGTTCTGCTCTCAGGTTAGCCAACCGGTAAATATATGAAATATAATTTTCTTCTTCTAATACGAAGACATATGACTTTGCGAGCCGAATAAACCCGATTCGCATTACACGGCTAAAATGCGAACAGTACCAGGTGGCTCATCAATTAAAGTCCGTGACTGTACATACAAGTATTTCTTAAAAAAAAAACAAGCTACCGTTACAATTTGTAGGTTTACATTTAGTTGCAATTAACATATTGCCAGACGACTCCCTACCCCTTTTTCTACCCTGTAGAGGTCTACCGTTATCTGAATGTCGGAAACATCCGCCGCCAAGTCTACTGTGATATGAGCTTTATAACGAAATTGCCTGGTCATTAAAAGTGTTGCAGTCCTCGCCCCGAGTTCCTGAAAGCTTCTGATCACTTCACTTATCTTCATTCGATTATACGATTTAACTAGCTATGTTCACATTATTGTAAAACTCCTAACTTACCGAAATCTTAAAGTTCTTATTCAATCGGATTCATTTACAATTAAATAGTTGTCAATTTGACACTAACTGAATCACACTCAAGTCGATTCATAGCTAGGCAGTTCCTGGGAGTAAGATTTCCATATCAAAACATACTACATACAAACACCCCTTTCAATTGTTTCTCAACAAATCGTATTAAAATCTGCAGCAGCCTTCCCACCCTTATCTCCAATGTCGGAAGCGTCTCGACAACTACCGGGCGGTGTTTACTTTAGCCGGCCATTGTCTCATTGTTGCCAATGTAAACAGCCATCATGTCAGTCACAAGAGGAGGATTTGTAAGGGAGACTTTGATGGGAGTTGTGAATTTAATTGTTGATATGGTATTGTTTCGGGTGTGACTGAAATGGGTCTTGGACATTCAAGATGTAAACGTTTAGAAGTTTGAAAGTACCAAAGAAAAGGTAGATGGATTGTGTGAAAGGTGATAACTATGACTAGAAAATAGGTGACTACTGAGATGACGAGTAATAGAGATGTTCGGAAGAAGAAGACATGTTGCGCCAACCTGAAAGATAATTGGATAAAGCATCACCAACCTAATCTTTTTTTTTAATTACACCAACAAAATCGCCATCGTCAAAATCGTCTTCATCTATTTATCTTGAAAATAAATTTGGATAAATTTATTTTGTCAGGACTAATTCGTATCGGTTTATTCAACGTCCAGGGAATATAGGACAATTAATATTTAACCAGTCCATCCCCAAAATAAACTGACTATTTGAACCAAATATGCGTCTAGAATGACAGTTAGCGTCTGCGAATGTTTGGAGCACGGCAGTTCATGCTCGGTTGATGCTTTGGCGTGCTGCCAATCTTGTGTGGTGTCAATGATGAGATTTTCGAGACATCGAACTGGACTGTTTATTCTTCTTCATTTTTACCTTTGGCATAGTCTTTGGGACTTGCTTGAATGAATCGATCGTGAAACTTTGGGCTAGTATCTTTATTGAATGATGGAGTTTTTTTTGGCGTTGCTTCTATTGGCGTTTTTGCACCTTGTTCACTTCAGCTGTAATTTTCAGGGTGCTGGAAATCTTCTCAGCCTATCTGTATTGTTTTCATTTGGAAGCACTTCCCACGTTGTGCCTGAACAACCGGTGCTTTGCTTTCCGAATTCATTTCAACCCAGCAGTTCTTCTCAAATATTATCACAGTATAGCGATGTTTCTCTAGATGCTAACTCTGGATAATAAATTAAAGCGTCGTTTTAGAGGTTACCCCAACAAATGATATAATATTTTAACGATGTTACTCACATGTTTCCTAGAGCTTAACATTTTGACCGTCACTTCCGCTAAACACCTCGTAACTCATCACTCGCGGCAATTTGTTATTTTTTATTGATACATTATGTCACTTGAGCGTGCAAAATAATATTTTATCACCTCGTCTTATATTTAGGCTACGCTTACAAAATGTATGTCTTGTAACATCAACTTTGCCTAGTTCGCAGCAAAACATTCTGCGTAAATTAAAATTATCCGTATGTTTTTCAGCTTTCATTGGGGGTTTATTATGTTTTTCAACTAGTGTAATAATAGTTGATATGTTTTGATGATTCGGCTTTCCCAGTGTTGTAGATTTTCAGCTTTTTAGATGACTCGTACCGTGGGTAAAACCTATTAGATGTTTGTGACAATTTTAGCTATCGGAGCACCAGTAAAAGCTTGTTTATTGTGAAATGGTAAATATTTACTAAAAGTTGTGACACATAGTTTAATTTCAGACAAAGACATAAATTATGAGAGGGAAAATACCGAAATATGACTGTAATATTTTCATGAATCTTAAATAAAATTGCTCTTTGAGCAGGTTTCCAATCTTTGAATAGACATTAAAGAACGAATGAATGCGGAACTGAAAAACAATAATTCAGAATAAAAATTGAAATACGCAACAAAAATTACAAACCAATTTATTCTACAAACAGTAAGGAAACTTCAACAGTTTCATAAAGTAGCCCATTTTAAAGTTATTTTTTTATCGAAACATATTTTGGTATAGCAAAATATCTGATTCCACAACCTTCATAATTTCCTTCCTGAACGTTAGTGTAAATCTTCCACTACGCACGATGATATCGTCTGGTTACACGCATTCATTTGTTTTTCTGTTTATATTACAACCGCCAGTGCGTTTTATATCCGATCGGAATTTATATTCTCGTTATGTGCGCGAATCGTTGTTTGTTACTAAATAAATAAAACAAGATTCTTGTGTAGTAAAATTGGTATTTATATTGAATTTGGTAGTAACCTTTCCTAGAATCTGATTGTAATTTCTCAACAAATCTTATTCATTTTATTTTAAGTGTTATCAAAGATTCTATTCGGATTTTTCTTTATGATACTCTGAATTAATGAGGAGCAGCTGGATTCCTCCTTAATTGTCTTGAAGACATCCATCCATATCCGGTTCGGTATCGGTTTTCTAAAACACCAAAAATCGTTATGCGATGTGTGATATTCCAAATTAAGTTTCTCAAGTTGCTTTAAATTTATTCGTACTCTCACCTGATTTACTGTTAAGTTCCCTATAACTTTTTTTTCTTGCGTACTACTGTACCTTTCTGTTTTTGTATTTCTGACTTCCAATTTGTACCTCTAGATAAGTTTGTTGCGGTTGTAGACGGTTATGCATCTCTTGGGATACATTGAGAGTTCGCTCCACCCTCCCTAGTCTTCCACCTTTTTTACGTATGGTCCTGTGATTTCTCTCACGTCATCAAATCTTTTCCATAGTTCATCAGAATTAGTTCCATTACTTTTTCCACGTATCAACAAGCTTAATCAATTCCATGTACTCAAGGGATTACCGAAAAAGTGTGCACTTATACCAGTGATAACAGTAGATACGGTCAATTTTGACTGACATCAACGTATAGGAAAAATACGAAACCTGCGTAGGTGATGCCATTGTTCTACTGTGATTTAGATTCGTTTTATCTCTGACGTCGTTTTGGCTGGTATATTCAAATTTGGATCCTCTAAATTCCGAATAGAGTTTCTATGACGTCAAGGGAGTATAACTCTTAAGCGTCAAATTAGGTGTCAATAAATCTCACGTCGGTGGCAATTTGTAAAACCCTTTCTCTGCCCGTCGATCTTAATCTTCGTTCGCCGCATCTTAAGTAAACTCAGTATATTGACTGACACATTCAACATTTAAGCCTTTATTATATTGATTTAACAGAATTTCGCTTTGATTTAGCTGTAGTTATTAATAATGTCTTGCTGCTAACCAATGAGACCTTAATGGATTAGTTTAGTATATTTCGCATTTATATCCGGATTATTAATGTCTGATCTGTTCACTCCAAGGTTGATCTCCGTCTTCATTTCTCATACATGACATGGGTCACTAATTTGCACTTGAAAATCATTAATTCTTTTCCTCCCTCTTCTCATTTACTTGTATATCTACTATTTAAAAACATGACCGGTTCGATAGAATCTCCAAGGTTCACCTTCGTTTTGATTTCTTATACATGTTACAGATTTTCAGTAATTTCCCAAAGACAAATATTTTTTCTTGTTAATCGGTTGTTTACTATTAAGAAACGTGATAGAGCCAGAATTTCCGTATTTCCGTCTTCTTTTACATCGTTGTTTTTCAATAACCGTCTAAAAGCCATAAAACATTCACAATTTGGTTCCGAATATCTAGACTATGTCGAATGTTGGAACCAATTCGCAGAACGAGTGCTTCTGTACGGGTAATTATTTCATCACGAGCTAGTCGACGGAAATAGTCGCTGGGTCAGATGCTAGGCTGGCCCGTGGGTACCTGGAAGTTATCATTTAGACGATATTTGGAGAGGTCAAAATATATGACAAAGTATTGCATGATCAGAACCTGCTCTTAGAGAACACGAAATCAAACAAGGTTACGGGATATATTATTTTAATATCTGTCCTAGAAATGAAGCTATTTGGGAAAAATAAGTTGATTTAGTCCTCCAAAATAGAGCACAAAATTGATGATTTCATGCTCCAAAATTCCTTAGATTTGACACAACATCTCTGGACGTTGCTAAGCATCATCAGAATTATAAACATCCTGCTGCCTGCCATCAACAACGAACCCTGAAAAGGAAGGTAACAGATTCGAAACGCTCTGACGTTAGATAATGCAATAAAATTTAGTATATAACCAATTTTGTTTGATGATGCATTACTGGAAACCATTACAGTATATAAACGTGAGCTTGAAAGGTCGACGGTCAAATTATAAGAGAGATTTATTCGCAAACCGAGAGGGTGTGCTTCTTTATCCTTTGATCGGTTGCCAATACCCGGCCGCTGGACTAATAAACGAATAAAAAAAAATGTTTTTAATTACTCCGTCCTTGATACGAAGTAGATTTGATTTGTCGGTATTACCCAGTGATGTATTGGATCAACATTGGTTTGATATTCTGAATCGTTTTGCACTTTTTGCTTTTCTATTATTGCAAGCTATTTGTGTTCGTCCGGAATTTTGCAGTGGGAGCTGTGTCCGGTTGCCGTGTTTTCATTCATGATTTCTTGTTAGTTATAAATAAAATAGACTTTAGGTGCCCTAAAATATGGCTCGATGGAAAATCTTCTGCATAAATCTTTCTTAGTGCAACAATAGCGTTTGTTACATCAACCAGGGCAGTATTTCAATGGTCGGTTTAATGTTTAGTTATAAACATTCAAGTACAGCAGCCGATTAGCGTTCATTACGGCCCATCGACCTCCCCTAGACCTCGACGACAATCGACCGAACCAGGATATTACCATAATCACACGAGTGCTTTGTTGATTCACATTCATCTAGTTTTTGCTCCCGCTTCCCACCTGCTCACTCATACACTTACGTAACAGCATGATTCAAAGCAAGTCTGTTTACGAATCTTCCAATAACAGCTTTATTTCAGCGCCAGATTAGTCTCCCATCAATTCGTGACAGCCATGTTTGAAAGCTGTCAGAATGACGTGCATTTGCGCGGGAATCCGACGCGATACGGCTCGCTCTCGATATACATCATTGACCCATTCCCGCATTCTATTTTCGTTGTCCGAACGCGTTATTATGTATAAAAAATAATATTTATTAGGGGCAGCGACATGATTCATCTTTTCGGATATAATTTTCCTAGAGTTCAGTGTATGATAAAGGTTTATATGACTGCTATTAATCTTACCCTGAATTTGATACGTTAATTCTGAGAAGAGAATAATTTTAGCAATACTAATGGTTGGCATTGATCTTCGCTTTAGATTTATAAAGCGACCTCCGCTTCTCGATTAAATAATACTCTAACCTTTCTTCCTGTTTATGAAAACGAATCCCAGTTTTGCTGATGACAGTTATATCTGTTTTTTTTATTTAATTTCCGCCGCGTAACCTTTCTAGTCAGCTTCCAAAAAATTCTTTAATTTTCTTTTGTTGTTTTATAATTTTACTTTTTCCGTCTCATATTTCTTCATGTTTTATTTCGTCCAAACCTTGGCTATTTGGTCGTCCTGATTCTGAACGTCTCACAATGTTTAAATGCGCTATTTTACTTTTCTCCTCAGCAAATCAGCCTCTTTCAGAAACTTCTTTCTCTTCGTTTTTTTGTGTCAAATCAACCGTTTTTCTTTCTTTTTCTACTTATGTAAGCTACACGTGATCAATGGAGACTTACCATCGGTGTCAAGTGGGGCAACGCTCGCGGAAGTCACTCGACTCTCGAAGCCATACAATGGCAGCTATCATAATTGTCGCTACGTCTTAGTGACGTATGAATGCCTTGATAGGACATATTTGTTTCATCAGTTCCTGGGGTATTGTAAGTTATCTGGTTCTTAATTGGTAGTATCAATCTTGAAGTGTGAGAGAAAATTGTTGCAGTTTTGGGGATGTTGTTGAAAACTGAAATAAGTCTTTTATAAAGACAATCTGTTTCGGTGTCTGAGTTGTTCCCTTCTTATTTCTAAATCTCTGATCAGTAAAATTGCGTTCAATCTTATGAGTTTTGACAACAAATTAAATTGAGGAAACTTCCAGTCCAGTCTGCCTTTATGATGATAACTGATGTTTGACTTATCACAATATATAAACTTAGAAAAGACAAGAGTGCATTATTCCATGCTCATTTGTTATATTCAATCTCGTTGAAGCACTCGTCATGTTTTTCCCTCTTCAGTCCTTATTAGAGGAAAAGTCCAAGCTCATACCAATATAAACCCCCGCAGCTAATTGATGTGTGCAAACAGTGAAATTGCCACCCATCCCAGCCGCACCCACATTGACCCGGCGATTTATGCGCACATACGCCCGACCTGAACCTACGGCAATGACATACGGCGGCAAACACCATAAGAACTCCATAAGACTGACATTATGTATGTATAGCTTGGTTATATGTACTGTGGTGTATTGGTTTGAGGAGTTTCTTGGGACTGTTTGAAAGAAACATCACCTCAAGGTTTCATCTAATATTTGGTTTTACCCATAGTTTTGGAAATGCCCGAATAGTATGGGAGTCGAACGGAGCCCTTATTCATCATCATCAGTCTTTGAAACTGAATTTTTGCCCGAATTTGGTAGTTAAGACAATTTTACAAATGATTGCATGATCTGCACTTGAAAAATCCCATTCTTTCATCGTTGTAATAGCGATACTTCATTTCATCATCTGCCTAGCCTTTTCTCAACTATGTTGGGGTCGTCTTCCAGTCTAACCAGATGCAGCTGAATACCAGTTTTATTAGTATTATAGCGATACTTCATAAATGTTTCCCAAAATTAAGTCAATTGATGTTCAAAATCATCAGATTCAGACAATTTCCACATATTTCTAGATAGATTGACTTCAATTGCCCTACCTTTCTTATCCTATGGTCACCTTACTCACATGGTCAGAGTTAACAATGGTGTGTCTTTATGCGTTCCACTTGTACGGGGTGGCATGGGGAGTCATGACGTCAGCAGCACTCCTTCACGACTCCTTACTGGGGTGGTGACTTTATGATTTGAAACATCTGTGATTGGTGGAAATACTTTTGGTGTGACCTGTTGATTGGCTGTAAAGATTTGAGTGTGATAGTTATTGGTGGACGTAAATTCGTAATGTGTGTGTTATTATTTTGAGGTTTATTGTCTAGACTATATTACTGCAATATAGTCGCTTATTGACTTAAACAGATAGATAGATAGATAGAATACTCTTTATTATGTACACCATAAAAACAACAGACATAAATTAGAAATTTTATATAGGGTGACACAATGGGCGGTCTTATCGCTAAAAGCGATCTTTTACAGACAACCTTTGGATGGATTAAAGTAAGAAGGAGAGACAATACTGCAGGTAGTCAGTAACAGACCTCAGTAAAAATTGCTAAAGGGGATTATTATTTCATGAAATTGTATTTCTTTGGGTGTCTTGCAGAAGGCATCTAACTGCAATAAAACTTAGACGGTCATTGCCTAAGACAGCTCTACTGTAACGTAATATATTGCAAGAACAACTATTTAATAACATAACATCGCCTGTAATCCCCGAAGGCTTAGGCATTATTTAATGATGATCTTAATTTTGGGAGTCTATTTCAAGTTTTCAATCCGTATAGCTGCTATCAAATGTCACAATATTAGTTGCAGTGATTGTTTGATTGCAATAACAAAAGCTAATCAAACCGTGACATGAGATTTGACAACATAAAAATTTATATTGGCTTTCAGAAACCGGGGGTTAGTCAACAGGCGGTTTTACTAAATATTTATTAGTTAGCCGTTATTCGTTTACAAGCGGCTAATGTTTTCAATTTGATACACGTACCTTACTAATCTATAAGCCCACGGAAGCTATTCAAATGGTCCATTCAATTATCTGTGTGCACGTAATTTCTATTTACACCTTACAATACCCCTCTTGTCAATACGTCAAGATCATACAATCGAAGGAATCCTAACACGTCATATGCGACCCTCAAGTTCTATTGTACACCCTTTCAGAATTAGCGATGTGATATAGACTATGTTCTAATTCAATGGTCCACTGTCAGTCGTACCGCGAACCTCGCGTCGATCACACGTCTCGATTCTCTCGCGTTTTCAAATCGATTCTCGTATCGAGTGGTCGTGTTGTTAATCGATCGTCTTCTAATTGTTCTCGTTAAAAGTGTTTACTTTTAAATCTACGACGGTGTTAGTATTATGTAATTGTTATAATTTTGAAGTCTATTGTGTGAGCGGTGTTTTGGATTGGGTTCTTCGTCTATT
Organism: Lithophane semibrunnea; assembly: GCA_947363905.1. Taxonomy (NCBI): domain Eukaryota; kingdom Metazoa; phylum Arthropoda; class Insecta; order Lepidoptera; family Noctuidae; genus Lithophane; species Lithophane semibrunnea. The sequence goes on along the minus strand of OX376212.1, from coordinate 979,366 downwards.
GTCTTTTTTTGTGGTTGTTGAATGATGCAGGCCATATGCAATTTAATTATGAATCAACTCATGAAATTGAATCCATTAGTTCTAAATAAGTTACAGTGATTGGAGAATCTGACAAAACAAATACTTTTATAACCCGTAACATAAAAATAACGATGCACTGATGAATCGGATGGTAGTAGTGTAGTTTTCGAGATTAGCCCCCACATACTTCCTGAGCTGACTAATACACAGTTATAAAGACTTGATATTAGATTGATGGTACATTTAAAACCTCGTAATAAAGGCATCTGTTTTGTATGAACTGATAGTTGTACAATAATAGCCTGCATTCCTATGCCTGTCACACAAAAGTGAACTAAAGAACGTTTAGTAGAAATAACTCAGGTATTTTACAATCTTTTAATGTAATAACCACTTGGCTAACAGAAATTGGTCAACCGGTGATTATGACAGTGTCCCCTAAAAATATTTTGTTGAAGTTACATTTTTGTACTTTCACCACAAAAATGTATAAAAACCAAAGGACAGTCGGGTCCTGGGCTGTAGTGGTTTTTTATACTTACGAGTTGTTAAGTCGTACGTTCAAAAATAACCAAAAATTAGATCGCACTGGGTCCGTGTGGTGGATTACGACCGACTCCCTCTCTCAGAGAGGAGACTTCTGTCCCAGCAGTGGGAAAATAGACTGATTAGGCTCGCAGTCGGCCGACAATTCGCTTTGGTGTGAACGCAGTCTTAGTTTTAAATATTTTATGCACATAATACTTGCCTATGCAGAAGGTGTGTAGGAGTATTTTAATGATCATGTACGCATGACATCAGTTCTGAAATTATTTTATTAATATTTAGAGCTGCTTCAAGTGTTTTACAGTCTTTTGTAACTGCTACCATGACTAATAAGGTGCGATCATCAGCTGGTATTGAAATCTCTGCACTAACATCGGAGCCGCTAAAGCTAATGATATCTAATACCACTGTTACTTGAGCGCTTACTATGTTAGCTGTTAGAATGGTAACGTCACTAGAAATTCATACATGACAAAAAATATATCGAGAAAATTAAACAATTCTTTGAGAAGCTTCTACTGAATAGATGATTTTTATTAATACAGGATTTATTATTATTAATCATTTAATTTAGAATTAATTGACATTCCATAAATTGTTAGGATTTAGAGCTGACAGTTTACCAAAGACCTATTGTAGATCATTTGGATAGAATTTCTGTGTCTATGTGCCAAATAGGGTTTCAATTCTCTTTGACTCCCGCCTCAGCGTAAATACCTCTAATTGACAAAGGTCAGATAGGTACTCTCATTGCGAAATTTATTATAATTGGGTTAGTCTGTGAGATGACTTTTATATATTTTGCTATAGGGCTGGAAAGATGGTTACTTACTCCTAGCAGTCAGGTGATTTTGAGAGAGGCTCGTGGCTATATAATAACAGCCGCACGGGCCGGTCTTCAATGTTAAGCAACGCTTGCTGCGGTCGGTCCGTGCATGGGTGACCATCCATTACATACCGAGACTCCTCTATGCCTCGGAAAGCACGTTAATCCGTTGGTCCCTGCTTTCATTCGTTGGCCGTCGTCGTTTCGGGTAGTCAGAAGTCTACAACCAGACTTACCAATGGGCATTGTGTTACCCAGTTACTGGAGGGGTCAGATAGGCAAGTGCTCCATGTAAAATAATGGTATTCAGCTGCATCCGGTTAGACTGAAAGCCGACCTCAACATAGTTGGGAAAAGGCTAGGCAGATGATGAGGATGATTTTGAGAGTACTAATGTTTTGATGATTACATTGGCTTGGTAGCTAGTTAGCAAGGTTGGAATTGGGGCTGGCTTATCCAGGGTCCCCTATAGGTACTAAAATATAATTTGAGAATTATGCTGGTGATGATAAGCATTGGACAGAAGAAAACACGAATTCATTTTGTCCTGCTCGTCTCCTTAAGAAAACCAGTCGTAATAATATAGATCTTTTGTACAGTAATAAAACAATTTAATTTACATACGTTTAGGTAACCGACACGCTTTCATTTATTTCACTAAAGCGCGCTTTAATTGTTGGCTAGATTAACTTTTACTTTTATCTGGTGGTTACCGGTTAACTCTAGTTTTAAACTGGCGTTATTGGTCATTAAGTTACGATGTTATGACTTTACTACTAGACTGTTAGTTGTGTTATGGTATTAAATTACTTACTTATTACTTAATATTACATAAATTAGACAATTCTTAAGAATTCTTTAATGGTTTAGTAAATATGGTAGGTAGTTCTCAGGACTTTGTTGGCATTGGACATTATTAACAATAAGCGATTTTTCTTCTTTGGATGTATGAACGTAAACGAAGCAAAAGGAGTATGTAAGGATCGTAGCAGGGTGGCGTTCACTAGTATCTGCCTACCCCCATGGGAAGAAGGCGTGAGCTAATGTATGTGTCTATGTGTAGAAAATACTTCTGTGTGTACAAAACAAAAACTATTTACTTATTTTTAAAAGTTTCAGGTTTTTATGCAAATTCTCTATTTAAAGTCTGAGTGGTGATTGAATCAAATACCATCCAACTATTTGTGAGATAAGCCCAAACATTCAAACTGCTGAAATATTTTTAGTAAAGTACGATAGATTTATTTAAACAGCACCTCTTTGCAAGAAAAACAATACTTGTATGAATATTCCATTAATGTAATTTCAATCGAAAAACAATGGAAAAGTTTTCCTTTATTTTCCATCGTTTCTGTAGCCGATCATGAAAAAAGAGATAAATATAGCATTAGTAATAGTCGTGACGTTAGACTCAGGCTAAATCTCGGCCTAGGATGAAGCTGGCTGTAAACATTATCACTTTATAGCTGCACTAAGATTGAAGAATAGTGACTTTCAAAAGTGTTCAAATATTTGTGTCTAAACAAAATTTTAGCTTTCATGATTCAAAATCAAACTTTAGTTTTTTTTTTTTTAATAATCTTATAGTCACTTTGTAGATATAGTAAACTAGGAAACAGATTAATCTGATAGCCAATGTAAAGTGTTAATTAAAACCTTAGAGACAGTCAATAAAACAAAACATAAAGAAATCTTCGCGTTTCAAGTAAATTCATATAACTATCCTTTCCTTATTCCCATATACGTATTAAAAAAACATAATTATTATCATTTTCCGCGGCGGCTGAGGTAGTATTAACATAGGATTTAGTCTATAACCGGCCACTGTCCGCCTGATATGGCCATGCTCCATTATCAGCCATTATGTTGGGCGCCATTGAGCTGTGCCTGACACGTCATAGATAATTGTTGGTTTATAAATTTATGGTTACGGGGGTATAGGAAAAAAGTAGGCAGAGCGTTGAGGTTATCTGGTAGTAGCGTATTGCAACATGGTGGAAGTAAGAAGGCTAATGATGACATCCTTAGACTAAATCCTGGTGTTTGTGCAATTCGGCGCCAAGCAGACGACGGACAATTTGGAATCGTATGGAAATCAAAAGTTAGATTTCCATACGATTCCAAATTGTCCGCGGACAAAGTGTCCATCGTATGTTCAGCGCCTAATTTAGTCTAAGAGTGTCATAGAAAATACTCGGAACTTTAAATTTTGTCTCAATTTAGTTCTATTTAGTTTTATTCAATTTAATTCTCAATTTAGTAACTTCCAAATTTTGTCTCAATTTAGTTTAGCAGAGTCAATTTTTTTTAATATTACCGGCTTTCTTTTAATCATACGATTACTGTTTTTTATAATCGACTTTTGAGACGAAGCAATAATTATCAAGAATATTCGTCATATTTCTTCACTAAAATAATCCCTAGATAATCACATAATATTATGAACATGTTTGAGCTGTTTACTCAAACCGGACCCCACAGTTTACTCAACGTGTGGACAAACCGATATGAGGCCAACATAGCTAAAACTACCGATTATTTGGATTGATTGCATGCTAGACTAGATGTCACCAACGCTATCCAGTAGCGTCCTTATGATTGTAAACTTATTATTCATCTTTTGCCAACTTTAGAATTTAGAACATCGCCTACCTATCTAAAAATAAGTGACAACAAATAAACCAAAGAAACAACTACCAAAAGTTACCAAAACAATCATAAATCCCAGTGTGCAAACAAAAATGCCAATAAACTGACGACAAAATAAAAACAATACAAGTGATAACCGGTGATTATTAAGTCAAGTGGTGATAAGTGTCGGTTACCATGGCAACGCCTGCGCCACCACGTGTGTCCAGAAATGTGTCGCTGCCTGCTGGCAGACAGCCTCCCACGGTTGCTATGCTGGCTAGAAGGACGCTGTCCGAAAGGTAAAGGTTTTTTTCAGGTTATTAAATTCAAGAAGATTTATACTAAGGCCTTATGATGGTGGTTAGTAATCTTTGCAATTTGATATTTGTCTTTCATAATTTGCTTTCCATTTAACGTAGTACTAGTGAGAACCAAAACTCCCATTAGTTCTACCGTAGAAGTGTTTAATAGAACAAGTGGAAACAAACCGCGGTTTCAACTAACGACCCCGCCACATAACCAGCTCATTAATCTTCGTAAATAGTCCTAAATATGAGTTCTATTGACGAAAATGTGGCGGTTTTTTTTGTGGAAAATGTCATCATGCCACTTTTACCGAGTCTGTGATTACTGCCTCACTTCAAATTATAAAAATACTCGTTTCGATGGTAGGTACAGTAGCATGACAGGACTAATGTTATCGTACAGACATACCGGACGATTATGATAAATGAGTGGTCGCTTACTATCGCCCGCTCTTATCCTACACGCTTGTTTTAAAATTAGTCTGGGAGGCAAAGTTATTTAATGATTTATCAAGTAAATGTTAACCCCCACAATAGGGAATATGCATGTGATTCAAATATGGGTAAAATATTTTTTTTAATGAACTATGTTACTTCAGAATTATGCCTCCATCAATATTTTTGAAAAAAAATCCTTTTTGAGCGAGAAATTAATTTTTTAAAAGTCCCAAAAAGCTGTGGGTAATTCAAATACTTGAAAAGGCTAAGAGCGGATGTGACGTAACAATCCGGGATAACAATCAAAATGTCAATGTCAAGTCAATCAACAAGTGTCAAGTCAATGTCAAACGCTCATAGAAAAAGGAGTGTTTGACGTTGATTTGACAGTTGCTTGTCTGTTTTCAAGGACTGTGACGTCACCACGGGTGTCCGTTGAACCCTTTAGCTCATTGAATGGTCACTCGCTTATCGTCTGTGAATTTGGTATTAAGCGTAGTAAATATAAACCCCATTCAGTAACGTATAGACCCCTTAAACAAATAAACAAGGAAGTACTTGATAGTGAATTTTCGAATATAAATTGGGACAACATTTGCGACTTGCCTAACATAAATGAAATGGTTGAGGTTTTGAATAAAAACATTCTGACAATTTACGATGTTCACGCTCCGGTTAAGACATGCTTAATCAAGGAACCGTCATACCCTTGGATTACGGATACCATAAAACTTATGATGCAACTGCGAAATGATGCCTTGGTCAAATACCGTAAAACGAAGACAGATTCTAAAAAGGCATATTACAAGCAACTGAAATCTCTAGTGTTAAGCTCAATATTTAGAGAAAAGGTAGCATACTTTAGTTTCAATATTAATAATAAAATAAAAGACCCTAAAACATTATGGAAAAATTTAAAAAGCACTGTGCTACCAAATAAAGAAATTAATGATCTTCCTACTCAGTTCAGAGACCCAGACCGAATAAATAACCATTTTTTGAGTATTCCCGGCAATCCGGTTTGCAATGTTGAGCAACGGTTATATTTCGATTCTCATCGTTTTGGGGATGATAGTGTTGCATTCGGATTACAACCAGTAACCGAAAGTCAAATTTTGAAATACTTTCGTGAGCTTAAGTCGAATGCGGAAGGCTGTGATAAAGTAACCCTAAACATGCTTTTGTTAAGCCTGCCTCACACACTGAAAGCCATCACCGATATTGTGAACAAATCAATCGACTCTGCAACATTCCCTGACATCTGGAAAATTGCAATCGTCAGGCCATTGCCCAAAAAAGAGAATCCAACAGACCTAAAAGATCTCAGACCCATAAGTATTCTTCCATGCCTATCCAAGATTGCCGAGAAGGCCGTTTGCCAGCAGTTGACCCAATATCTCGAAAATAATCAAATACTACCTGAGCTACAATCGGGCTTTCGTAAACAGCGTGGTACTGCCACGGCACTTTTGGATGTCACGGACAATATATTGGCAGCTCAAGACAAAGGCTTATGTACACTCCTTGTTCTGCTTGATTTTTCGCGGGCTTTCGACTGCATCAACGTGGAGCTGTTTCTGTTAAAGCTGAACTATTATGGTTTTGAACAAAACACAGTTAACTGGTTTCTAAATTATCTCACTAATCGTCAACAGCGCGTGGAGATCAAGTTGAGCAATGGCTCATCCTTTATTTCGTCACTCACCCCTATTAGTAGGGGAGTTCCGCAAGGCTCAATACTGGGTCCCATTATTTTTATTTTGTATTGTGCAGACATTATACAGTCTTTGAAGCACTGTAGATACCATATTTATGCTGACGATGTACAAGTTTACATTTCTTTTAAGCCTAGTGACTATGATAATGCGTTAAGGGATCTCAACGATGATCTTAATAGAATAGCGTGTTGGGCTGAGAGCAACGGTTTGGTTCTTAACCCTACCAAAACGAAATATATGCTTTTTGGAACCAAAAACCAAACCAGTGCAGTGCCGGCAACACTTAATGTTAACCTTTTGGGCGAGTCGGTCAGTCGAGTTAGTGAAGCACGTAATCTGGGTCTGAACATGGACGCTGAGTTAAGATACGAATCGCATGTGGCAGCGTCAGTGCGTACGTGTTTTTACCGGCTGAAGGTCCTTTATAAAATAAGGCCTTATCTATCAGAAGAGCTGCGACTCCAACTAGTTGAGTCACTCGTACTTTCGAATTTAAATTATGCGGATACAGTAATTGGCCCGGGACTACTGGCAAAAACTGATCGACTGATCCAAAGGGTGCAAAACGCCTGCGCTCGATTCTGCTTTAATATCCCACCATGGACACACGTAACACCATTTTTAAATAGCCATTCAATACTTAAAATGAAGTCGCGTCGTAAATTACACTTAGATTGCCTATTATTTGGTGTTATAAAGTACAAGCAACCGAGCTACCTTTATGAAAAACTTAGCTGGATCGCTAGTAGAAGGGAATGCGCAAGCAGACAGTGTTCTCAACAATTATTTTCTCAGTCGCACAAAACAGCCGCCTTCAGAGGCAGTTTCAGGTACGCTGCATCCAAATGCTGGAACAATATTCCCCCGCCAATAAGAAATACCAAAACAGTACACACCTTCAGAAGTCGGCTTCGACAGTTCCTTATCAACTCACAGAGAGAACTGGGCGTGACGATTTCGAACACGTCGTTAATTTAAATTTAGCAGTAGGCAACAGACGTAGATCTGAAAAAACAAAAAAAAAAAAAACAACATTTTATCATGATCGAGGAAATCCAATTACGCACAATCATAGTGATCGCAGCTAATCTTTTATTGAGTATAATCTTTTATTTATTTTTAATATCGTTTTCAAACACTACACACAATCATATTCATTTAATTTATACTCCTTTATATATGCCTGTTAATATTACATACACACCTAAATATAAAAACAAAGCACAAAAACAAATCAATGTAAATAACTCACCAAATTTATCTTGCAAAACCACTATTCACTTTTTCACTTTTTATCTTCTCACATTTCCATTGTTCTGCACCTGCTTGGCGTCCGTATGCCGCCGCAGGGATCCAGCAGAATACCAGCGTCAGGTATAATGCCTGGCATATGCTGAGCTGGACTCCCATTCGGTGCAACTGGGAGACACGCACCACACAAGGGTTTTTTTTGACTAACTAAAATATTTTAAGGATGTAGGTAGTTTTAAGATTGCCACAGACAATACTTTCTTTGCGTTTTTTGTTTGTATATTCTTTTTACCCAACTGCCAAGGAAGGGTTTATGTTTTTAATGTTCGTATTTACTTGTTTTCTTCTTTTTTTTTTTGTTTGTCTTAAAACTTGAAATTATGTAACTATGCTTTTGTGTTGTGTCTTCTATGTTTGTACTGAATAAATGTTTTATCTATCTATCTATCTATCTACCAGACCAAGCGCACCAAATGGAGGGCGTTTAAATAGCCCGGATCGGTTGGATATTTTTAAACATTTTTTTAAGTACTTTAAATTGCTTTTTTGCCATCGAATTTTTTTTAACTATTATTTGACGATGTAAACTATCGAATAAAAATATTAAAAAAATACATGCATATTCCCTATTCCCAAAATAATGCAAGTTGATAGTTGGCATGAATAATTATGGTCAATTTCACAAAAACTTATTTTTTACTAGCTGTTCGTGCCCGGCGTCGCCCGGGTGTAATTTCGACTTTATATCTTTTGATTCTGCAGGTCGATTTAGATGAAATAAAAACTAAATGTTACTCACAATAAAGCTTCTTATTGTTCAGTAATTCAATTTGGAATGCAATGAGTGGCTTTTACGTGATGCGCTCACAAACGAACAAACAAACAGACAAAAATGTTAAAAAATGTTTTTTTACTTTCTTTTACTTATTTCGCGCGGCTTCCAGTACTTTTTTTGCAAAAATCTTTAATGTACAGATACGGACCGTTTACGATTTTATTATATGTATAGAATAGATGACAGTTTCTTCTAATGATGGAACTTCGATAAATATATCTTCGTATATTTTATATGGTGATGATATAGAAAAATTTGGAAAACACATTGCTTTCGTACTAAAAGGCTTTGAAAACCTTTGAATGTTTTAGGCAGACAAATTAGCAAACAGACGGAACTACTACAAAAAAGGTACGAAACTTCAATCAAAAGTTGCTTAATATACAACTTTGTACCTTGGTACTGCCTTACCTTTTATTTACTTACGTCTATGGTATGGAAGTTTCCAAGTTTCCCACAAGTCAGTTCTGAAGGGAGCCATTAGGTATCATGAAAGTGCGAGGGCGCGGGTGGGCGATAATTATAGGAATTTAACAGCACTCCATCTGATGGCGTTCGGTTCCATGAAATCGTGGAAATATTCCTTTTTTTTAATTCATTTTGAAGAGAAAGTTATAATTATTTTGTTCGGATCGCTCTCTTTTAAATTAAATGGAAAGGCATATTACTTGACCGTGGTATTCATGCGCAGTTTGAATATTAATTAATTTTCTACTCCTGGGACTTTACTTGTTTGGTCATGAAAAAGTGTGTTTGTTTGTTGATCAATGTTGTTGTCTTCAGACTGCTTCATAAACTACCTACCAATTTATCCACTTTCACTCCTGCTTCAAGTAGCGTTGTTGTATTCTGGATTATGGAGGCCGGAGTAATTACAGGCATGTGAGACACTACCTTCTGCCCGCGAATTGTGAAATTTCTTGTCTGATAAATATCCTATGACACTCGGCAATACTTAGCTTCCGATTTGTGCAAGAATTATCGAAATCGGATGAGAAGTTCCGAAGAATTTTACCGCTTTATAATATTAGTATAGGTTTCGGCTTTGCTTCTGGCATTGCAGATTTCCACAGGTGACAGTGATCTACCATCAGTTGGGCCACCTATTTCATAACCTTTATTATTCAGAACAGCACAGCGAGTTTCCAGCACAAATAATTTGACTTTTACCAGTCTCTTTTTCCTTAAAACATCATAACATTACGTTCCCCATTTGTTCGTAAACGAATCAATCGTATACATCCCGAGTCGGGTCACGTCCCTGTAAATGTGCTCCGGGAGTGTTTCAGAGGCAACTTGTTGTACTCTCACTGAATTACAATTGTGGCTTTATCACCTGCTGGTGAGCCGTCCAGATTTGATCGCGGTTTTATTGGAAAACTGTAGGGGAAAGTTCATTTGTTTTGTTGGTAAAGCTAGCTTCATATATGGGAATAATAACGGCTTTACTCTTGGGAATTTTATAGGATTAGCGCGACTAGTTTCGAACTCAACTGAGAAAAGCCTTCGCTTTTCTCATAAGCTGGTAATATTGCGAGATCTTCGAATTTAGCTGGTTCATGGCTGATGTCCGTTATCTAATAGCAGGGTTAGGGATCATCATCAGTGACTGTGGGCCGGCAGACATCCAGTGCTGGACATAGGCCTCCCACCACATCCAAGCCATCTCTTTGTCCTTTTCTCTGCTCTTTGATCTCCTCTATCTCGCATTTTCGCACAGTTAATTAGATCCCTTTGCTTATTAAAGTTAGTAATGGAGTCGCTTTCTCAAATAATGACTCGATCATACTTGGAAGTTATTAATGGACTTCCTATAACTTACAACAAACACCAAACTCAGTCTCTCGTATATTAATATGTAGGTACGTATTTTCTGGAATAATGAGGCCTGTCAAAGGAAAATATTGGTGCCATGATGTGTTGATGTTAGCATAATATGAAGTGTGGTGAATAATTTGATACAGGAATGGAATATCAATTTTGGGGTGTTTGAGATTGATGAAATTTGTTATACAAAGCCTTGCTATGTTCCATATTACTGCTGAGAGAAAATTGAACACATAAATCATTATTTATGGCAAATTAATTCGATGGAAAGTATTATTCGAAGAAAGTTCTTGGAAGTACCCGAGCCCACATCATAATATTTTTATTAAAAGAAATCAAAGCAGTCTATATGATTATTGTGATAGTATTCAAACATTTCTCTGAGTAGGTATGTTTATAATCTAAATGATGGCTTGTTGATAGTTCTAATTACAGGCGTAAGCTAATAAGTGTTAATTTTCCAGCCTCTTGCTGAAACGGTCGGTATTATAAGGAGTAATTTATTGATTATACACATCCATTTAAAATACAAGACTCAAGACTTGTTGGACGTTTCTGTAAAAAATCAAATTGATTTTCAACAAGGGTTGAATAAATCATCAAAATATTATTTCCATAGTTGAAAAAAACGTAAGACTTCTTTAAATTCCTAGCTTCGAAATCATGAAGCCCCGACTGGCGATGAAAAGTGTTAACCAATAAAGATCATTATTACCTAATTCGTAATTTGAGCAATGAAACGTCGCCGGCGCAGTACCTATTTAATAAGGCGCGTACAGAATTAGCCATGCTTTTACAACTTCCTGGCCGATGTTTGGACTTACGTTTCCTCCTGACCTTTGTTCGGACTTAATTGACGTTTGCCGGAGATTGGCTCCGCATGAAATACCCTTACGTAAACTGCAAATCGTCGTCGTGAAAACCGTGATAGCAAAATACATTATTTTACAGGGGAAGATGAAAAATAACCGTTGTTCTCCGAGGTTCATTATCTACACTAATATTATAAAGAGAAAAGATTAGTATTTTATGTGTAATGAATAAACTCAAAACCTACAGGACCGATTTTAAAATTCTTTCACCAGTAGAATGCTATATTATCACTGAGTAACTTATGCTATAATTTATAAAGATCGAGCAAAGCCGCTGACGGAAGCTAGTCATCAATAAAAGGCTTTAGAAGCATTTTAGAGCTATGCACGTTTGTTCTAAATATGCATTATGAGGTTTTCTGCACAAAAAGTGAGTCAAAACATTTTTATTTACGAGGTTTTCACTGCACGGCGGTGAAATATAGATTCAACGAGAAGAATTATCACTTTAAAACGCCATTGTTTATTTTTAATAAAAACCTATTTCTGCTTGATTGATTGTGCAAATAGAATGCGACTGCCAAAACTCACAAGACGAATCCGGTGGTTGATACAGAATATACGTCAGAGCTTAATTCAAATTAAATTTTGGTGTGCCGTAAACTTTAAAATCTTTTGTGTTAGAAATATCTAGAAAACCAGGTATGATAAAAACTTGACAGAACTTTTTATTGTTTACCGAAAAAGTATGTTGCACATCTAATATTCCTGTTTTCATGTTGACATGCATCCAAATTACTTTCCAATTATGCATAAAACCAGACTACTGTATTTTGGTTCGCGGATGATAATACAGTTAATCGTACGTCTATGCCAAGAGCACCTTTTTGTCGTAGCAGTAAGGGCGGCTTTCGTAGTTCAAGTTACTTCTGACGTGCAGTTGACCGTACAGCCCTGGACAAGTTCTTTCTCAAACGTCTGCAATGTCACAGCAGACTCAGATCATACACAAATCTAACTCTATGTTTTATTTCGCAGTGATTTGGAGCCAGGAGCAGTGACAGCGCCCTCTGGCAGTTCTAGCAGTTCCAGCTTGTCTTCAAGGAGTAATGAGAGCAACACCGTCGCTGCCGAGCAGCAGGGTGAGTTTATCAAGCGCTTAATACCTCCTAAATCAAGTTTGGTCAAGGGCCTTGATGGCTTGTAAATGGACAAGATGAAAGTTTCATTCACACAAGTCAAAGATTTAATATGTTAAAAGGTTGTTGCCAACACTTTTAAAAAGTCACTATGCTAGCTAGTCACCTGAATTTAATAGGGCTTCGAGACAAATACAGAGTTATTTACCTAATGCTACATCTTACGGTTATCTTGAGAAGAGAGAGCTACTACACTGTGCAAAGACAGGGTGGTTTTATGAGCCCTCCAATTCTGGAGTATGATTCAATTTGGAGATATCAAAGTAAAGATTGGGGCTGTCTTTCAACGAATGAAGACAGTAATTGTGTTGTAAACTTATGGACAGAACGGCTACATCCAGAAACAGGAAAAACTCGTAGCAAGCGAAAAATTGACGTGGAAGGATCTTTGCTATAAATTATGTTTTTATAATTAGAGTTTATTGCGGCAGGCGGTTTTCTGTATTTAATGTAATTATGTACAGCATCTCAATCCGACTGGTCTGAGGAAGAAGAGCCCCTCGCCGCGCAGTGGGCCGACAGCCTCCCGCCGCACGCGCTCGACTCGCTCGACCTGTCCGCCACGCTGCGCAAGAGGCAGGAGGTCATACATGGTGAGTGTAACAATATCATCCTACTGCATTTTTTGGGGTCGCCGCAGCCTTTTTCTTTTTCCATACACCTCTATCAGACTGGAATCCCATAAAACCTTATTTCTTCCAATATTTTTTTTTTAAATGTGAAGCAATTCTATTGGTTTTTTTCTCGCACAGCTCTGTTTGAAAGTCAACTTTAGGCGTCATCTTCGATCGTTCAATTCCTTTCTAAACATTATAAACTTTACTCATTCCATCCATATTTTTCTTTCCTTGAGAGGGTGTAATAGACAGAAAAGATACACCAGTTGACGAGTAGACTAAACTAGCAATGATTTATAGAAGCAACACAGACGTGTTTTCGAAAAACGCTACGAAAATAACTGATTGCATAACATAATAGAATCTGCATGTTATGTTTTACATGTTACTTCCTTGTTTACCTTTCATCTTTTTTTTTGTTATCAAAGATAATAATAATCTCTAAATTATTTAATATACAAGAAACGTAAATTGTAGGTATTAAAATCGATGACCTAATTGATTGGGCGATCTCTTTTAGACAAATAAATAGCAAGAGTGAAAACTTATCTGACTTGAATCATGAAAACTTTTAGCTGACAGCGTCTTCAGGATTTATTCAACTTTGAAATGATTTTATTATAGTAAGTTTTCGAAACACCAAAAGGAATTTCCCAAATCTAACCACACACTTGTCTCCTTACAGAACTAATAGTATCAGAAGGCTCCCACGTCCGTTGGCTGCGCGTCCTCGGCGGAGTGTTCCTGCGCCCCTTAGAGCGTCACGCACACCTCTTAGCGGGCGACGAGCTTAGATCCTTGTTCCCCAACCTACCAGCTGTGAGGGAGAGGCATTCGAGGCTGTACTCTGATCTGAGGACTGCGAGGAATGAGGCTGGGAACCACGTGGTGCAAATAAGACCTGTTGCTGATGCGCTGTTGACTACGGTGAGTTGATGCAGTAATTTCGTAGGTTTGAAAATATGTTTGATACATTTTTAACTGATTTCCAAAAGCAGACAGTTGTCAGTTCGGAAGTTTTGAAGCCGATTTTCCAGTTTTGTGTATCGATGTTGAAATCTTTTTTTTTTTTAATTTATCAAAGCAAACTAAAGGCACAGACTTCTTGAACTGTTTCACACGTGGCATATTATTTCAGTACTAATTACTCTATGAGGATTAAAATAGGCGTTAAATATGCTTTTGATTGTTGCTTCAGAAGAAAAACCATTTTTTTACACTTACATGTCCAGATTTTGCCTGCCCAGATATACCTACTGGACAGGTGTCGTAACTAGCCAGATTTTTTCTGTCTACCTAATAATTCTAAACAGTTTATAGTTGTACCTTATATGTTTCTCTAACCACGCTATATTCTCTCCGTAGCTGGGCGACTCCGGCTACTCGTCATGTGTCTCGAAGTTCTGCCGCGGCCAGCGCATGGCGCTGGACGCGCTGCGCGAACGAAGACGTAAGAGTAAGGACCTGCATCAGTTCCTCGCCGCGCGCGAGCAGCAGCCGCTGTGCGGGCGCCTGCAGCTCAAGGACATGCTGGCGTGTGTGTGGCAGAGGTGCGACTACTAGCTGTTACAGCTTAACGAAACATTACAAAACAACATAAACACACTACTACAGTACAGTACACCAGAGAAATCGAACAATATACAACTACACACAACAACAACAACAACATAACAACCAGCAGAACCTTTGCGCTCTTCCATCTTGTATTTGATTTAGTGTTTTGTGTGTACATGATTAAATAAATAAATAATAACAACTTACAACAAGAATACAACGACAACAACTCAACGATATCAACAACAACAACCATGTCCATACCATATCTTTATATTATTTTATTTTATTCACAAACATTTTCTTTTCCAAAAAATCACGCCTATATTTCAAGGAGTAGGTAGAGGTGTACTTTATTGTACACCCACATTCCGCCACTAAACATCTGATCTAATTAAAACAAAAATCCAATCTCCTCTACAGACTGACGAAATACCAGCTCCTCCTTGAGGGTATCCTCAAGACAGTCACAGAAGGAGAGGAGACAGAAGAGGATGTGGCGCGACTGAGGCGCGCGCACGACGTCGCCAAGGATGTACTGCATAAAGTTGACACCGCCATCAGAACTGCGGAGAATGAACACAGGTAGAGTAGCCGTGATACTGAGGAAGTTTAACACAGTCACCGATAATACAAGACGTGAAAACCATATTGTATCGTGACCCTCGGTTTTCGCGATAGTATAAAATTTAAATAACGCCGTGACAATAGTAGACTTTGTGCACAGCCTGCTAAAACAGCACTGTTACAGAAAAGTGTAGTATGCAGAGCTCCACTAATTTATAACCACATACCGAACTCGATAAAAAAATTGAACGCCAATAGCTTTAAAAGTACCTTAAAGAAAATTCTGATTAGAAAATGTTACTATCATGTACAAGATTTCCTTAGTGACAAATTTATTTAACTGAAGGTCAAGGATGACATTTAAATTGTAACACATAATAATAATTCTATATACAACTTATTAAGTGACTTAATTTGTAAACTGTTTTAGACTTTGTTAGTTCATGACATTTACTATTTAGATATCTCATTTTGACATTCATTCATTCATTCATTGCATATAATAATTAATATTTGTACACCAGTCGTGGTAAAACATGTTGATACAATCGATAAGTAATGTACCATCTATAGTAAACATCCATTTTTGCATGTATTATTATGACCTACACATGTTTTGACAAATAAAATGATCTTTATCTTTATCTTTAAACTGTTATCGAGGCTTAGCTAATATTTAACAGAAAAAAAGAAATGTGATTGCTTACAATTTTGTGCTAAACCTGTAATTTTTCAATTATTTGACTTCGTTCAGCGTTCATCATTCGAGGGGAGTTATCGTCTTCGTGTTTTTGATTATTAACTTTCTATAAACCTATTTAGGGAAAATTTTGTAAGACTAAAACTGGACAATCATCTTTTATAGATTAAAATCAATCCAGAGCAAGTTAGAAGTCCGAGCGTCCGCCGAATGGGACGAGCTGCGGCGCCTGGACCTCACGCAGCACGCGCTGCGCACCGAGGGCGAGCTCACGCTGCGGAACGACTCCAGCAAGAGGATCCACGTGCTCGTGAGTGTTGCGGAACCTGATAGCAAAAGGAAAACGTAGAAATCACCAGTAAACTTTGTTAAATTACTAGCTGCGCCCCGCGGTTTCACCCGCGTAAGTCTCGATCCCGAGGGAATATCGGAATAAAAAGTATTCTATGTGTCAATCCAGATTATAAACTATCTGTTTGCCAAATTTCATCCAAATCCATTTAGCCGTTTTTGTATGAAAGAGTAACAAACATCCATTCATCCATCCATAGTTAGATTAGATAGATTACTATGTTATTTATTATGTTTTGTTTTGTTTTTATTTTGTTATTTTCTTTATTTCATTTATACACCTAAAAAATATTTTTTTATATATTAGAATAGAAAAATATAAAAACATTTAAAAATATAAAAAATAGTAGGACTAAGGACATATTCTCGTAAATTACTTTTCTATATGCTAGGAAAAAAAAAAATAAGCCGGTAACATTCAGGTCATACAACTAACATGTAACTTCTTCTCCCCAGGCCCTGATGTTAGAAGACAGCCTAGTCCTGCTACAGCGAGAGGGCGACAAGTTTGTACTGAAGCCGATCCCGCAGCCCAGCCAACAACAGTCCTTCTTGTCACCACTCATCAAATGGTAAGAACAACCCACCTTTTGACCACTCTTGGCTGGTCCGCCTTTGTACCGTTCATGAGTACATGAAATCTACACTTATATTATAAAGAGGAAAGATTTGTATTTTTGTGTGTATGTTTGTAATGAATAAACGCAAAAACTACTGCGCCGATTTCAAAAATTCACCATTAGAAAGCTATATTCACCTTGAGTAACATAGGCTATAATTTATGCCGCTGGCGGCACGTAGTGTAACATACGTTGAAACGAACACGCTCTAAATATTATGCAATGTAACATGAATGGCGAAATTGTTGCAACGTATGTTACATGTCATGTTACGTGTCATATAAAATTGTGTACCCACCATTATGTTGCATAAAGTTTTAAACAACAGGTCTTCATTAAGCCTTAACTGCGATTGGTCATAATGGCTCAAGTCTCACAAGACGTTTACTCAATTATAACCTTTATTCCAACAGGGACAAAGTGCTGTTCCGTCCTAATGCGGCGGTACGCAACACGTTCTTCCTGATGAATATCAACGGAGTTCAGATGCATGAGCTGTCTGCCAACACCACACCGGAATATACTTCGTAAGTACTACCTTCAATCATATAACATTCAAGATTAGCGTTAAGAACGTAGAGCTTACTTTGTAACGCCCGTTTACAACACATTTTTTTTGTTTTATTTTTATCAAAGCGTCAATGGACTCCAGAAAACTCAAAAAACCGGTCATTAACATGCAAAATTGTCCGTTCAACAATCAGTTTAGGATTAGAAAAAAGGATTATTGTAATTTTCTTCAAATTCTTTCAGTTAGTCGCTTTTTAAGGCATCTACAAGATTATCTATCCCTCCTTTCTACTAATAAACTAGCTATAACGAACGTTTTTATTAACAGGTGGGTGAAGCACATCCAAGAGGCACCTCTCGCCAAGCTGACAGAGCTCAAGTCTACCATCACACCGGCGCACGCGCACAGCCGGTCTGCTGATGACTCAGGTATATACTGTTTATACATAGTTAACTTAAAATGACAGAAAATTGACTTTATTACTGAACAAAGCTAAAACGTTGTAGTTGTGTATGATTATTGAACAAAGCACTGAAAATAATTATCAAAGTTCCCTATTTCTTTATAAATTGTATTGTTTCGCCGTCATATAGATGTCAATCAATCAATCTGTTTATTTGTGAAACATAGGTGTTTACGGGTGACCTATGTTTTGTCATAATTTAAGACATACAAATTTATTATTGACACATTAGGTGTCATTAAATTATTGTTCTTTATAGAAATAATATTTTAAATTAATTAAATACATGAACAGAAAAGAAAAGAACATCACACAAAATAAAATCAATAAATAGTAATAGTACTTAATATCAAAATTCATTTTTATAATAATTGGTCATTCAAAAATTCATCTACAGCATAATAACATTTGTCAATTAATGATTTAGTCAGAGCTTTTTTAAACTTATTTGATGTCATCAGGAATTTTATTAAACACTTTAGGTGCCATACCAAAAAAACTTTTTCGCATCAATGCGGTCTTACATTTTTGTTGACATAGTTTATTTACGTATTGGCTCAGCCTTAGTATAGTTCTAATATTAGGTAGGCAAACATTATTAGTGTATTTGTTTGATATTTATATTATTTATTATTAAACTCTTTCACCTCACAAGCTCGGAAAGATTTTGCTTATCATTCGAAATCTGAGTGCAAAAGTGCATTTTATCCGCTAGCGTGGAAACAGTTTTTAAAATTCGAACCTTTCTATTCAATAATTTTCTATACCGCCGGTCCACTGATAATGCATGAATACTTATTTCATGTCCGTGCGCCAACCTCATTTTTAGAATAATCGCATTAGCCAGCACGAAAAAAAATTGCTCAACGTACCTAAAGAAGTTTTCACTTCAAAAGACTTTATTTTCTTCTGTATATTCATTCAATTCATTTTCCGCCATTTTGGTTTGTTTAGCAGTGCTGAGTTAGTGCAAGCGGTACATGATGCCGAATTGAGCTTTTTTCCTAGCATTTTCCTCGCTGTAGTGAGGTGAAAAGTTGTGTGTTTCGCTCGGCAGCAAAGTTATTCTGCGTCTCGTACCTTAGAAACCCTCGCAACGCTCAGGATTCTATATTTGAGCAAATCGCTTCGCTCTTGGTTCAATCCTAGAATCCTTCGCTTGCTCAGGTTTCAATACAAGTACTCGCGCCAAAAAAGAACTTGCAGCTTTGCATAACAATAAACTATTACCTTGCCAAAAATATCAATATTTCTATCCCTCAGGTGTCAACGTATCCCGCAATCCATCAGACGCTTCTGAGAAATCCTCATCAACAGCTCCCGATGAGCCGGTAGAACCAGAGAAAGACAGAGTCTCAGTAGACAGGAGCTCTGTGGAGAGAGACGAGAAGAGTGTGACTGTGGAGGAAGATAAGCGGAGTGTGGAGCGAGAGAGCTCGGCTGATAAGGAGGCCGAGGTCAAGGAGGATAAGGAGGATAAGCATAAGTGAGTGGGATTCTGTTTATACAAGGTGTTAGGGTAAACACATAGGGTATCCTTGAAACCCAGTGGTTTGGTGTCATTTGAAGAACGTAAAATCAATGAAAAATTATGACTTTTTTTTTTAAATTACTTTTTACCACTAGAGTATTTCACCCTTTCACCTATGCGCTAGGGCAATGAACTTGCGTCTCAACACGGGTGGGGGGCGCGGGAGATGACGTGACCGGCCGTGAGCGCGACCCCTGTCTCAGACAGTCAGCTGTTTCGCTAGCGAGCACGGTATCGCATAGAAACTTTATACAATCTTTTAATGAAAATAAGTTTTTTTTTTCTTTTACTCGTTCATTTATATTTATTACCCATGGTTTGAATGACAAGACTGTTTACCCTTACAGCCTGTATAATATAGTTTGTGATTTGGAATTGTTTCTTTGCCAAGGTAGTTGATATTTGTTGACAAAATTTTTGAGGAATATGTTCTTAGTACTCTATCCTATAAATCGAGTAACGTACTCCAAGTTTCTTAGGATGGAATCCTCAACCACAAGTTTTCTGATGTCGAAAGTCTTTTGTGTTGTCATATAAAAACTTATCTTGTAGTTAACTTACATGACGTGTGATATTTGATCGATTAGTAGTTGTTACTTTAATCAATAATTTAAAACAGTTTGCAAGAGTGAAGCTTACAGTCCTAAGATCTAGGAACTGAAGATTAGACGCAGTGAGTGTTCGGTCTGTACTAGATACCCTCTCCTGCAGGTAGAAATGGCAATTAATGCGATTTTTGATTAATTTACTTAGCATGTGAATTCTTGAGTCTTAGCATGTTAATTGCTATTGCTATACTATTTGCTAATATGACGATAATTGATAATAAAAAGTTTATTATTATTAAACAATCATGCATTCATTCAATCAATACACGACCCTAAGTACGAGCAAATCAAAGACAATAAGGTAATAATTGCTAAACATCATTCCTTGCACCACCCTGCTAATAATTTAAATAAATTAATCAATCACAAGCATTCATTCAATATACAACCCTAAGAACGCGCAAATCAAAGATAATAAGATAAAATTGCTTAACTCATTCTTCGCAAGTTCGCAGCACCTGTTAATAAATTTCACTCGCGAACGAGGTCACCGTCACGTGAAACCGATAGATTTACTATTCCCGACTTGCCGTGGGTGCGACGGAGAGCGCACGCTACCGTTGTGTGCGTCGTCGCTCTGACGTATGATAGAATAAAAAAGTACGAAGCGTTAAATTCACTTCGCAGTTTCCAGAATTTAGGACCTAAATTTCATTTGCTAGATGCTAAATGATCATTCGAATGCTTACAATGCGAATTCTAATTAAACCATCACTACCTGCAGGCCCCGCCGCCCCACCGTGGGCCGCATCAGCACGCACGGCGCGTGCGCGAGCGCGCTGGAGTCGCCGCACGCTATACAGGTGCGCGCGCCCGCGGCCTGCGCGGCCCGCACGGCGCACCGGGCCTTCACTGACCAAGGTTAGTATCGAACTAACTTCCAGAAACTCTTCATCGTTTAGCCGAAAGGGCGTCCAGATTACGGTCGATGACATGACGCGAGCTCCTGAAATGCCTCTTCCAAGTTCCAGGCTTGAATTCATTTTACTGATCCTTCAGGCGATGAATATAAACTCATGAATATAATCAACGTCACGTTCTATTAGTGTCAGCGAACTACTTTTGACGATTTTAATGTACTATTTTACATCCTCAGAGCGTCTCCGTCGCCTCGACGACGTGATATCTCGCGCGCTCCGCGCCAAGTCGTCGATCGTGGGCTCAGTGCTCGGCGTCCCGCCCAACAGCTACGCGCAATTCGCAGACCTCGCCGTGGCAGACGCCTTAGGGGAAGTCGGTATGTATACACACTTTGGTATCAGTACTGTAAAGTCCATAGTGAATCTGCGGGGAGGTCCAAGATCCACTATGATCTATTATAAATACTAAATTTAAATTACTTCAAAGGTGTTTTTCATTTGAAAATTGAGGTTTATTTTTATAACCTTAATTTTGAATCTAGTTTTTGCTGTCTTTTTTTGTAAAATAAATAATATTGTTTTGGAACATATTTATGTAAAAGCTAGATTAATAACAAATCGTCTCCGTCCCCCAGACGTGTGCGGCGAGCTGCGCCTGTCGCGCGCGAGCAGCCAGGACGACGACGCGCCGCCGCACATACACCAGCTGCTGCTGGCTGCGCACGCGCAGGGTGAGCATTAGAACATAAGGCGCTGCTTTTTATAAAAAATACGAAGATGGGAATAAAAAAAAATTCGGCGCCGCCATCTTGGATTTTAATTTTGACTTCCATATCGTCTTTAGCACCCTCGAAAACGATACCCATGATGAAAAATTAGAAATGTTGGCAGCGGCCATCTTGGATTTTCATGTTGACCTTACTATCTATATGAAGGGCTTTAGCACCCTTGAAAACTATGAAAACGACACCCATGACGAAAAATTTGAAAATTTTCGCAATCATCTTGGATTTTCATTTTGAAAAAATTCATCATCGCTGTACAGTTTTCTGCTTACTCTGTAACCTACTTTAGGCCAGCGATGCGCGTCATAATTTAGCGTAATAAATTAACACGACCAACTACTACCTACTACTGTTATTTACTCTTAATTTAAATAAACTTAATTAGTGCATCTTAGTGGACTGGGTTTCTCTATACCAACTCAACTTACAAACCTTCACGACAATTCAGTGTACGGAGTTAACTTCTCCAACCCGTACATTCATACTTTCTCTCTCTCTCCGGCATGTAGTGTACTCGGGCCGATGTGTACAATTTTGTCACACGACACAGTCAAATACCTCTTTTCTTTTATTTTTTTTGGCGGCAAAAGCGTCGGAAAAAGAGAGAGAGAACCTCTCTCTTTTTCTTCCTCTTTAAATTAGGAGACAGTCGCAAGTGCAAATTTAAAAACCGCGTTAAAGAACTTCGTTCCAATATCGAGAAGAATTTAAAAAATCTTATATAGTCCTAAATGTGTGAAGACACACTTGTGAATACAATTTAAACTATTGTACAGAATTTGACAAAAACTACAGGTGTCGCTTTCACAACCGAAATATCTCTCGGTCACTTTAATTTTCAAATATCGTTATTTACCACTAGTTTTTGTCCGCGACTTGGTCCACGTGAAATATCCTATAATACTCAGCAATAGAGCTCCCATTATTGAATTCACTTAGCATTTCACAGAATTTTGCAACTACATTTCATTTGCTAAATGCTAAATGGACATTCACAAACTAACAATGAATGCGAATGCTAATTAATCCATCACTACTGGTAACAATAATATTAAAAAATTAAATTGGAGCAATAAAAATGAAATAATAAAAAAAAAGAATCGGGTCAGTAGTTCCGAAGATACAAACCCTACATACAAACTTACAAAAGTATTACAAATTAGTTTTATAAGAATAATTAACAAAATGCACTTATCCTAAGCTATACTATCACTTCTAATTGAGACCCTATGAGGTTTGCGAATCCGCGAAATAGTATCTCTCGTGAAATCGCGAGAACTTCAGTAACTAACTATGTATGTTTTGTTTTATAGCAACACAACTGACGCGTTCCCTACAACGCGCTCTCAACGTCACCGAAGCGGAGACAGTCGCGGCGCGCGCGCGCTCCGGCCGGTGTGACTCGTGCCGCCGCCCGCACGAGCTCGCGCACGAGCTCGCGCACGAGCACGAGCACGAGTCCGCCGAGCTCGTGGCGTGTTCCGAGGAACTGCTGCAGCTGGCGCCCGACGCCGCGGGCCCCGACGCGCCGGACGCGGACGTGCGCGACGCGCGCGACGCGCCGGCCGAGCGACACGCGGCGCGCGACGACTGCGGCGGGGAGCGGGACAGCGCCGATGAAGCTCTCGGTGAGGGATTCAATTCCACACTCCCAAACATTTTGAACTTCCATCCGTCTAGTTAGTTTGAAATATTCCTTTTTTCTCGGATCTTAAGCTTGAAGCCCGTGCTCGTATGTAACCCCGGTGTCCTCTCCGCAGAATGTTCGGGCAGCGCGGCCCTGCTGGCGTCGCGCCTGGTGTCGGTGTCGTGCGGCCTGCAGGCCACGCTGGCGCGGGCCGTGACGTCACTGGCGGGCGCGCGGCCCGAGCGCGCGCGCGAGGAGCTGCTGCTGCTGAGGGAGCAGAACGATCGGCTGAGGGCCAGGACTAGCGCCGGTCAGTACTGTACACACGTCACGCTGGCGCGGGCCGTGACGTCACTGGCGGGCGCGCGGCCCGAGCGCGCGCGCGAGGAGCTGCTGCTGCTGAGGGAGCAGAACGATCGGCTGAGGGCCAGGACTAGCGCCGGTCAGTACTGTACACACGTCACGCTGGCGCGGGCCGTGACGTCACTGGCGGGCAAAGAAAAAGAATTAAATACTTTGTATTTTCACCTTAGTATCTAATATCTACATAATAAAAGTAAGAGAGAGCGTGCGAATTGCAAGTCGACACATATAGAGTTGAACCAGAAAAGGTTTGCGCTTCAATACCTTCGTATTTCCAAATCAGCACGAACGTCGCACGGCAAGTCGGCAAAGTGGGTTACTTTGCCGACAGAGAAAAACCTTCTAGTTGTGTAGCGCCACGCTTTGTGCAGCTATCATTGCGCATTTCTTATAACCGTTTTCTCTCTGTCGAGTTACCTACTTCAGTTGCACCTCGTCATCAAGGTTTTTTTTAATTGCATAAAGTTGTTAATCTAAAATTTTCTAACTATGCATGGTAAGGTAATACTTAATAGGCAAGTACTTCTATGATTGTAGCAACTAGTATAATAATAGATCTTATTATCGCGCGTTCGTATTTCCGAACATAGACGATGTTTGCCCATACTTTTCCTTGGAGATGTGTAATTATGTATTTAGATTTTAGTTGATTTCCATGTTTGTTATCATGACATAATTTTTAAGATAACATAACAGCCTGAAAAGTTTAATTTTGTTTTGTAAATTCTTCCCGTATTTTTACATAAATAGTGTTGAATAAATTCGACTTATTTCTCGTTCCATATCATTAAGAGATTCAAGGAAGATGAAAGAATAACAAAACTCAATAACGTTACAGATCACCACACGACAGAGGAGATCTCCGTGCCCAAGGCGGCCCTGGACCCGTCTATACAGGTGAGGATCATAACTTCACGCTTTATGAATGAATGAATGAATGAATGAATGTTATTTATTTCTGAGTATATGGTACATTGAGATCTTACATTAAACACTGTTTCACACATACTACCATTGCTGGTGTAGAAATATTAAATAATAAGCTAATAATTTAAGTAGGTACATGCAAGTCAGAACTAGGTACATTAGAAGAATATTATATAAAATTATGAAATCCTGTATTAATTTTTATGTTTCATCAAAAAATGCATTATATATAATGTCATAATATCAATAGCTAAATTAAAAATATAAATCATAATGTCGAAAATATAAATCATAATGTCAAAGAATAAACCATAATGTCAAAATATAAATCATAATGTCAAAAAAAAAAAAAATGGAATACTAGCTTCCGCCCGCGGCTTCGCCCGCGTGGTATGTCGATAAAAAGTAGCCCATGTCCTTTCTCATGCTCAAGACTATCTACCAAATTTCAATTGAATCGGTTCAGTAGTTTTGGCGTGAAAGCACGACAGACAGACAGATAGACAGACAGACCGACAGAGTTACTTTCGTATTTATAATATTCGTAAGGAATAGTAAGGAATTAGTAAGGATTCGAGAAAATAGTTCAAACTACTCGTTACTATAATAATAATTCTATCCAAAATGCAATGTGTGCAAACCTATTTGCATTATTATTACTGAATATTTTACATAAACTCTCGCCTTCTTCCCATGGGGGTAGGCAGAAACTACCGAACGCCACCTGCCACGATCCTTACATACTCCTTTTGCTTCGTTTACGTTCATACATCTGGTCATTCACGCACGCCGGTTGCGATCACGCCGCACCTGACCTTTCTGAGGAACAACGCCACTAAGGCCATTATAAATATATCCTCCTAGGGCGCCTTGACCTTTTTTTGGTAAAAAACCACTGAATATTTTTCCTTTTAATAAGCATGCAATTATTCGCAGGAGCAACCGAGCAACGGCGGGTGATCTGCCAACACTGTGTAAAGAATACTAAGCGAATACCCGACGTAATAGCGTAGTGATTTTACTCACACTAACTCTGGCTGGCCCACGAACGAATCGCTCGTAGTCACCTCTAACCATCGTTAATGTAACGCAAACTACAACTAACAAACTACTAAAGTTTCACCAAAAACGGTCCATCAGTTTCGGACGTGTCAACAAAATATTTTTTGTCAATCTCTCCGTTTGTAAGTTTTGTAACCCAGCACGACGAACATTGTATATTTTGTAATAATAATAATTATTATATATTGTTTTTTTGTTACAATTGTAAGTACTGCATTAAATTAGTATTAAAAAGATGATTATTCCATACGTAAGAAATATTGTGATTGACTTGATGAAGTTTTAATATTATTTTTGTCTGTCATTTCGATGTTTATCGCAAAGATTAAGTTATGTTAGATGTCGATGTAAATAATATTAGTGGTTGTAGTATATAAGTGACAACAATAATGTATGATTTATTATATATGATTTTGTGTATACATTTTATGTTTTATTTTATTTTTTTATCCGATTTTTTCCTTGTGACGTTCCTTTTTTAATATTTTTTTTTTTTATAATTAGAATATCTGGTATTTTTTTTAATAATTATATTTAAAATGTTAGAGTTATATAGTTGCTTGGATAGTTATAATATCATGGCTTTTTCAAAAGACATACGTAACAATATAATAATTTTACTCTAAAAGCGACTACATTATACTCGATAACATTTTTTTTGGGCACGAAGTTCAATTTTTATGCACATTTTCAATCTATTATTGATTCTTAATTATTTTATGAACTCTCGTATAAACATAAGAATTAAATAAAATAAAACATACTGGATTTGCGTGCATGAATAAGATACAAATAAGACATATATAACAATAAGTATGACGCTTAAAATCTTCTACATATTACGTATAAGGACATAAATTTTCTTTGTTCTCAGTATATTTATTAAAATGCTCGTATAATCTGTAAACCTTAGGATCCATTTTAAACCTTTACCAAAAGTATAGCTAGATCAAAAGGCAAAGGAAAAAATACCTAAAGTTATCGTTTAGAAAGCCAGTTTTACCATAGCAGCATCAAAAATTTATATCGAGTAGCGGCGCCACTATACAACGTGGACACGACAATAAATTAAACAGCGTCTATTTAATGACGTTTCCAGTCTGCATTCGAAAATTCAACCAAATATATCCAATAGTCATTATAGTTTGTCGGCTGATCGGAAAAATCCACTGTCACACAAATTCACACTTTGAAAATTCAAAATACGACTATGCATTAGTAAAATGCCAGTTTTCTTTTATGGCAGTATTATCGTCTCCACATTAAATACGATGGATCTATCTTGCAAAGTTCAATAATAAAGGCCTTTCATAAAATTAATAGATTTTATGGTGCAGTAAGGTCGAGAATAGTGCTTTGTAGCTAAGGACCACGTACTAAACTAGATCAAATTAAATTATCTAGCATAATTTCACAGTTATGATCATTCAAGTAAGTTTTCTTATTGAATCAAATACATAAGAAAAATATTTGTAAACAACTAGTAGAGAAATTAAAAAGTATTACATTATGACAATATAACAATATTGAATTTATTGAAACCTGCTTGTTACTAATAATATGATGCATACACCATACTACGTATTTATAAATAAATAAGTAACCAAAATAGCAATATAATATTGACGTAAATAATAATTAATCATCATCCTTATCCTGGTTTATTTGTGTTCGGCGCAGCGTGTGTTAGTCCATACACCTCTATCAGATGATAATTATATCATCCTTATATATTATAAAACAAAATCCTCCGCCGCGTCTGTCTGTCTGTCTGTTCGCGATAAACTTAATGCTGTTTTCACCAAGAGTGGTTCTTGAGGAAGGTTTTAGTATTTAGTAACCAACATCCAAACGGGCGAAGCCTCAGGCATCAGCTAGTTGTCTATAAAATATCTGCATAGCCTTTTTCCCGCAACTATATTCTCCTCTATTGTCTAATCAGCTGCAGCTGGATACCAGTATTTTGCATGGACCGACTGCCTATCTGACCTCCACAACCCAGTCACTGGGTAACACGATACTTGGCAAGACTAGTGGTCAGACTTTCGGGCTTCTGACTATCCGTAACGACAGTCAAAGATCTACGAATGACAGCCGGGACCAACGGCTTAACGTGCTTTCCGAGGGACGGAAGGGTCACGATATATAACGGATGGTCACCCATCCACTGACCGACCTGGGCAAGCGTTGCTTAAGCTTGAAGATCGACCCGTGCGGCTGTTATTATTTAGCCACGAGCCCCTCTTATTATATCAACAGTATTCAAGTTCCCCTTTTAAGTTCAAATATTTGTAAGTAGATAATGCAACTTTCATTTCTTATCTTGCAATCTAGTTTAAGAAAGCAGACATCAGAAAACTAGAATATTCCTTTATTTTAAACGGGTTCAGTACCCCAAAGCAAGTGTGTGCGTTACTTTGTATACAGAACCCTAAAAAGTGCCCAAAAAATGTTACCTACCTTGTAACGAATGCCATTATAGTAATTATCTTAATATAGCCACTTATGATAATGATATCCGCCCCGGGTTTGACTATGGAATTAAATAATAAAAATCGCACAAAAATAAACTAAAATACTACCAGTTTAGTAGGTTTTTCAAAACGTTAATTATAGATTTAAAAAAATATAATTATATTCAATTGTTTCTTTATGAAGTTATATCATTTTGTCCCATTGACTACTATATTACTGTAGTGTAAATTATTACATGCATATTACTGTCCCGCAGTTTTGGAGATGTATCTATAAAGTAGAAAACAGCTTGTAAGATGGTCCCATGTACCTTATAATGTATAATCTAGCATCGCCTGCATTTTAGATAAATTTACAATCAATACTGTGTCACTGAAGGAATCTCAATATATCTTTTTTAGTTTTAAATAATGGGACTTGAAGACTTTTCATCTTTGTCTGTGAGATCCCAACGCATCTGCATTGTCTCTGATATTGCGGATGTCCTGTCTGGGCGGCGGTGACCATTGACCATCAGATGAACCGTCCGTGTGTTCCTCACTCAAGTTTGTACTGCAAAAAGCGATTTAGAAAGAAATATATATATTTGATACTGTAGAATAATAGGCTTAGACCAAATGAATCCCATCCAGAAATTGTATTTGTATGTTTATATTGTTATTAATGTATGTTATATGTATGATATGACTTATTATGATGTATATGACGATGCTTTTAGGCCAATTGTATGATATGCTTCCTATCTTATTATTATCCAGTTATATGTATATTGCAATAAACAATATGTAAAATAGTTTTGTATTTTCTCTTGAACCTGGTACTGGTATAGCCCAATCGCTTTAGCGTGGCAGTATCGGTCATTGACCCACCTACATTTTCTAGCATTCTTTATTTAAAAAAAACTAATTAAAGTCCGTTAACGTCCTGAATCAATATCTATTGTGATCTTCAACATGTTCTAATAACGAAAAACCTTATAAGGTTTATTGTTTCGATTTCTACGGAGAGATATTAGGGAAAGGGCAATGACTGCTCTTGCCACGCTAAAGCGATTCGGGTATACATAGTACTTATCCGTCGAAGTTATTGATAGCAAATCGATTATAGAAAAAGTTCGGCTTTGTAGGTCGTTGTCTCTGTCACTCGTACCCTGTGCGACTGTCTCTTGTTATCGCCCGATGTGTCATATTAACGCTCGAGTAATGTACTTTCAACAACAATTAATCAATCTACCTGCCTTTTCCAACCATGTTGGGGTCGGGTCGGCTTCCAGTCTAACAGCTGAATACCACTGTTTGACATGGAACGAGTGCCTATCTGACCTTCACAACACAGTTACTAGGTAACACGATAGCGATGCGATACCTCTTGGTGAGGCTGGGTACTGTTCTTTCAATAATCATGAAACATACTCCGTATGAAAATAGGTATAATATATGTTTTAGTAAAAGCTGTTTATTTATTTTAAAACCCAAGCCATAGTTATTTGATTTCCATCAGTCTATTCATAGGCAGGTAGGTAACATGTAGATAGATATTTTCCTGTTTTGTCGGTTTATGTATATAAATAACTTCGTCATTGTGGTTTGAAACCACACACATTTAAAATGGTATTCAACTGTTATACGATTATAATTGTAATTGTGATGGAAAACATACCTAAATCATTTATTTTTCATACATACAGAACTAACCACCCAACCCTCTGCCTAACCTTTCAGGGAAAACAGGTGTGAGGATAGGAGTGTGTTACAGAAAAAAAAATGAGCTATGTTGTTGTATTACTCGATCCTGAGACAATATGCCTGTCTTCGAGCGTGTGTGTTGTGCATTCGATCCGTTAATTTTATAGTCAAAAGACTGCGCTCCATCGCTCTTTGGCAAGCCTAAAGTTTAGACTTCTGAGCCTCGATCAAAGACCACATCTTAGTGCTGTAGGTTAGGTTAGGCAGGATACACAAATGTCGACGAGCTTACGCTTTGGTGAGATTGGAAGGCCACCCTTCATTAGCGCCTTCATGGACACTGTAGCTTCTTCAGGCATTTTCGACGCGACGGCGACGGTCAACTTCGTCGACATAATAAGTATGTCCTTAGAAACATCCAGTTGTTATTTCTATTTATAGTGAAGTAGGTAACTGTGTGTAGGTATTTGTAAGTATATCATCGGTTTTTGAAAACTCATCCCCTATACTTAACACCTGAGAAGTTACCGAAGGGAAATTCCATCGGACAACAGCAATATTTGTTGTATTTTTGGAAATTACTATTATTGTGCTAGTACCTATCTAATTTCCAATTATTACAATTATTATTAGAATTAGAATGCACTATCGATAGCTATATTTGACATTATCCTTAATCTGGTCACTAATAAAGTGGACAATGAAAGGGAAAACTCACATAATAGCGAGTAATGTGAGGATTTTTGTTATGTTAGGTGTGTTAAGGAAAGTATATCCACATAAGGACACCATAGGAAAATATACAGAAACATGTATCTATTGAGCAGAAAATAAAATAGCGCCCATTTACTAATGACAGCAAAGAACACAAAACAGTTTTAATTCTAATGCTAAACTCCTGTTTGAAAATCAAAGCAAATAGGAGTTTGTATATCATTGAGATGGAGTTCGAACAAATTGGTGTTCTAAATTCAAACACCAAAACAGTGATTAAAAGTGCTTTTTATTCACTGTTTTCAGTGAATAAAATAAGCTTTTTAGAGGGGGCATGGTATAAAATATTTTTTTCTATGACAAGTATTATATTTCTCTTTAGTAATTACAATTCTATTTAGTAATTATACATAGTACTAGTAAAAATAAGTTAAAAACTTACTAATTTAAAGCTTTTGATTATGTGACCATATTATTTTTTTCTTTCAAATGTTAGCTTAGAAAAAGTTGTATTATATGGGTAGGTAGGTATATACAAATGGTGCTTACTTATACATAAGAAATATAACGGTAGTTATGACTTGTCCACTCTGAAATGACGCGCTCCACTACCGCATTTTACGCGGTAATGCGGTAGCGGGACGCGTCGTTTCAGAGTGGACGACTTATAGTCTGTTCCAATCTATCTGATGAAAGTGTGAACAAACCCTTTTCAGGTTAAATTCGTACGCAATCAATCACTAAAGGGAATAAAATACACTTTAATCTGTATTTAGAAAGTTTCAACTTTATAACTCACTACTTCTGCCATTAATAAGATTATTGTTTGAATAATATTAATAAATAGTAATTGAAAGTTGAGGTTATAAAATTAACCTTAATTTTTTAAATTAGAATTTCGACATAAGTAGATATTTAAATACTCAAATTATTGCACTCAATGTGTAAGTGGCACTACAAATTGACATCCACAGGCACGTTTTCTGATCCATTTGTTGACATTTTTATCAGATACTTTTGAAACAGACTATAAGAGCGATAACACATCTCATGTCAGGTGATTTATTAATGGTTTAGCTACAATAGTTAATTTCTATAATAACCTATGTAGATATTTGTTATGTTGAGCAATTATATTCAGTCGATGTTGAACACTTTGAATCAGATGTGATCCGTCCGCTCAGATTGAGTCAAGTCCAGGAACCCCAGTCTTCACATATTGATATATCAATAATCGTACGAGTCGAATCTGAAAAAAAGGGAGAAATAATTTTACTGATTTGTTTCCATTTCATTACGTTGAGATACGCTTACGTTGAGATTTTCTATATAATATTTATTTTATTACTAGCTGCGCCCCGTGGTTTCACCCGCGTAAGTCTCGATCCCGTAGGAATATCGGGATAAAAAGTATCCTATGTCCTATCCCAGGTCATGGTCTACCCCTGTGCCAAACATTCAAATCCGTTCAGCCGTTCACGCGTGATGGCGTGACCAAGGGAAATAGGGATTCATTTTTATAAATATAGATAACATGCCTATACTCCCCGAAGGGTTGGGTAGAGAGTAGGTATCGTCGCCCTCATGTCGCCAGTTATGTTAAAGTCCCATGTAATAGGCCCATAGCAACCAGGCCAAAATCGAGACTCCGGACTATTACTGACATGTTCCAAACACCAACTCATGCTTAGCAGTAGGTAGCGCTCGCGACTACTAGTTACTAGAGCAACGAGGCAGTCGATAATATACGAAAATATACAAATACGGATGCTTTGTCAATAATTGACTGGCTAGCTGTTTTTCACTTTTTCGTGATTTCATCGCACAATGACTGTAAAGTAAGCGTGCCATACGAATATGAACTTTATAATTATAACTTTAATGTTCATATTCGTATAAGTGAATGCGATCAAGTGTTACATTCGATTAGGAACATAAATGCCATTCGAATAATGTTCACATTCTTAAGAGACGCATATCTACTTTGATAAGACATAACTTTTTTTTTTTTTTGAAAGCCTGACAGACTTTTACTGACTAAACCCCACCCGGGTTCCTTCAGTTGCCTTTTGCCAAGGTCCCGGTATCCCTTTCGGACTTTCCCGCAACCCTGGCAGGCATCGGTCCTAGCGGACCCCGCCAAATAAGTACCTTCCTAAGCTTCATAAACGAATATGAACATTATTTGATTATAATTTAAGTTCATATTCATCTGAAATGCTATTTCATTTTAACTTTAATATAGAAATTATGTAGGTATATTCGTATGAAAAAAATACTTAGCAGTGCTAAATAGGCTAACGCACTAGCGGTTGACCGCCCACTCAACTGCCGCGTTTGATGGCGGTTAAGTGCGTACAACCATAAGCGGTTGCATAAAAAATGAACGTAGCTTTCAAATCCATCTGCCTAGCCTTTTCCCAACTATGTTCGGGTCGGCTTTTAGTCTGGAGGAGTTAGTATGGAGCTACTGCCTATCTGACCTGCACAACCCAGTTACGGCCTGGCCACGGGAAATTCGCGGTAGCGAATTTTCGCGCGGCGCGAATTGCGGTGCGTCTTGCGGCAGAAACAAATGTATAGAAATGTACTAAGCATGCCACGGGCAGCGGCGGCAGGCGGGGCGATTCGCGAATTTTGCCGAGCGGATCGCACTGGCGGCAAAAACAAATGCGAATCAGTACGGCGCATGTAGGGCTGCCAACTTTTTGTAGGTACAAGAAATAAAGTACGAAAGAGAAGGAAAATAAACAGTATTTTGAAAGAATAAAAAGTATTTAATTTTTGGTAAATATTTATTACTTTAAGCAAATTCGTAAGCCTCACCACATTTCCATGTAATTTTTTATTTTTTTGTAGCTCTAACTCTGGCGTTCCTTTTTGTTTAAGTATATTTTTGTTTCACCTTATAGTTCGTTTTTTAATCTCGTAGACTATTTTGACATTTCCAATGATTGTTGTTTGTTTTTTCAATTTGTAGTTAGATTTGCACCTGCCAAATTAGTCTACGGGATAAAAAAAATGAACTTTGAGCTTCGACAATTTGACTTTCTAGGCGTTTTTGTAAGAGAAGATGAAGGTGAATGTGAATCGTTTTCATTTTCTATTTTTTGTGCACTAATCTAACTAACAAAGTAATCACAATTATGATAATAGGTTAGGTTAGGTTGAAACTAACAAGACGAAAGCAAAGGCCCGAAAAAATGGTTAGTTATCCGCGCGTATTCGAGTCAGTATGCGTCACCGTCGGCAGACTGTCAGACTGACGCATGGCGGTGACGTCTTGACGACAATTTGTCATTTGATAGAGTCCTTCTGAAATCCACCGCACGCATTTATTTTTTAAACAGGTTTTATTAATGTCTCTGGATAAATTAGTATTTTTGGATAGGTACTTTATTTTTATTGAACATTAAAAAGTATTTTAAGTTGAATTAAGTATAATAGGTACTGTTTTTAACAGTATGGTTGGCAACCCTAGGCACATGCCACGCCCACGGATAGTATAGAAGCCAGGGACTTGAAAATTTACCCAAAATAGGGGTATGAGGTATCATAACGTTACGTAATAAATAAATCATTTATTTGCATTAAAAATGGTAATACGTTATGTATAGTTCCAGTAACCATTTACGAACTAGTTTCTTGGTAATATTACGAAAATCTATCGAAACGACATCAACTATTAATTTAATTACGATCCGGGTGGAACAATAGTAATTATCGCTACTCGCGCATCGAACAGATCGTAACAGTATTTTAACGTTATTTTATAACGTTTCAAGACCGTGTTAGAAGCCCAACAAGTTCTTGTGAAATTCTCCGTCTATACCCCGATTTTTATTTATATAATGAAACCCACAATCTCTTTCAAATATTAGGTACCTACGTCTTGAACCAAAAAGCTACTACATAATCTCCAAGCAATATCGAGATAACTTAGATAAAGATATTTTGCTCTCGGTCTATAATATTCGCGGCGGCAAACGCTCTGCCCGTGGCGTGGCTTGCATTCTGTGCCGCTTGTTTTGCCGCCCCGCTTGCCGCACCGTAATTCGCGCCGCAGTTCGCGCCGCCTGTCCCGTGGCCAGGCGGTTACTGAGTAACACGATACCCCTGGGTAAGACTTGTATTCAGACTTTTGGGCTACTGACTACCCAACGATTGTCAAAGAACTACGGATGACAGACCTCGCGTTGTTCTTTCCGAGGCATGGAGTCCCCCTCCGTGTGTTATGTCGGTATTGACATTAATAACACATTAAAAAATATTAGAATAAATAGACAGGTAACTTACTGTTCATCGAAGGTAATACATTTTCTTAAATAATAACTGTAGAAACTGGATTCGACACATTCGGGGACCCAGCCTTTGCTTCCAGGCCAGGGCTCGTAAGAAGCGAATATGCCTGCGTACGCCACCCCTAGTATACACCACAACACTATTATCTTCGTTAGCATTTTATCAATCTATTCTGTTACAAAATAATCAATCAATCTATTCTCTTACAGAATCTCTCACTAATAAGCATGGTTTAAAAGTGGTTCCTTGTATATATAGTTGCCAGTGACGCATTTTGTTATCCTGGCCGGTTATTAAATTACCAATGAATATATATTTAACAATTATTATTTCCCGCAATCCCTTTTGTACTTTGACTGTTGGCATATTGAACGTGTATTGTTATTTTTAAATAATCTAATCACAATAGCATATTAACACGCTTGTAGGTATTCCTCGAACGGTTAGGCAGAGGTGTACGTTCACCCACATTTCGTCAGTTATGTTTAAGTCTCATAGACATCAGGCGTAAGTTCAGAAAATTTCCTGACGGAAAATTCCACGCTCAGAAAGAAACAAGAAAGAAAAATTGTTTATTCTGCACAAATAAGACGCAAATTATTATACATCACACCAATCCGCACTAGCCAAAAGGTTATCGACAACAAAAAATAAGTTTTACTTTACGCAGTTGCGCTTGTGATTACTAGAATTATAACAGGCCACTTATTAATGGTGAATTAAGTTTTATTACTATTGAGCAGGAAATTATCTCTATAGGTAATGATGCGCCCCTTCCTGTTCCCTAGCTTGCTGTGCCTGACACGGTAACAGCTTGCTGTGCCTGACACGGTAACAATGGCCATGGCTTTGTAAAACCTACCACCTAAGTTCACATTGTGGAATGCATTAAGGGCATCAAATTGAATTGAAATTGAATTCAATCAATCAAATTGAAGACAGGCAATTTTGCTTACTACCCAGTAAGCAAAATTGCCTGTCTTCAATTTGATTTTTCATGAAATTGATAAGACTTAGGTGTAAAATAAAAATAGTATGAGTAACTACATGATATTTCCAAACTTTTTGTGGAACAGAAACACAAAATATTAAAATTTTCTCGATAAAAAAATATCACGAAGTTACCTCTAATTTTCATGTATTTTCGATTTGTACTTAAAATGCTAATGCCTATTATGATAAAAATTAGATGATTATATGTATTAAAACAAGGCAAAAAAAATTGTGTAGGCTTTTTTTTTTATTCCTTTTATTTTTGGTTTTATTACGAATCAAAGCTTGTAGGACTTACGACGTTCTTAGTTCGTGGAAGAAGTCATCTTCCGTCGCATATTACGGGAACTTCAAGCATATTTTTGTTTCACAAATCAGTCGGCGTCGCTCTGTTGAGACGAGAGGACTACGCTCAAATTTTTAGCTGCGCTGAGATATTATTTATTTTCGTAAATAATATTTTCGTAATTTATCACATTCCACAAAAGAAACTGAGACATAGAAAACATGAACAAAACACTAAAACCACTTCCAAAACGAATATTACAAGTGTTATTGATTGATAAATAAATAAATACCGAGTCTAAATAAACATATAAAATTCAATGTTGATATTTGAAAACTCAAGATGACATACATTTTATTTGACAGATTTTTGACTGGTATAGTAGCACGGAGTATAGAAAGAAGTAGGTACAACTAGCGCCATTGCTCTGTATTGCGGTGAATTTTCTTGCGGAGAAAATTTACAACATAGCCAACGAGCCCATTCTACGTTCATTTAAAAGTTCGCACTGGAGATTAAATCTTATTGCGATTTACTCAGGATCCAAATTCGTTTACTCCCACTTTTTTTGACAAACTTCTTGTAAGGTGACCCTTAGACGAACAATTGGAGCGACTGACCGCCCCTAAATAAAACTTGTTTAGAATAATACCTTTATTCTTCGGTTATTGGTATAACGAACGAACTCGAACATATTCCGTATGACTCCGGATTTTTAATTTGTCTGTCCGTGATGTCTTGTTTATATATCTTTAGTTGATTTTTTTGTCGTAGTTGGGTTTTAGTTTTTACCTGACTACGGCGAAGCAAAAAGGAGGGTTATAATTTTGACCGGTTTCTATGTATTTATCTATGTCTGTTCCCACATATTATCTTCTAAAAGACTCATCACAATTTGACAAATGAGGTATCGTTGGAAGCTTCTTGATCGTCCGCTGGTCAAAGGCTATATGAAGACACATTAAATTGAAAATTGCGCCCTCTAGGTATTTTTTAATCATACCATGTTGGGTATCAAATGAAAGGTTTTAATTAGCACATTTCAAAAATATATATTATAACCCCAAAAAAAAGCAGCGACAATCAAGACGTATATTGCCATATGTTTAGGTTAACGCGTGGGATGATAACTGCCGCTTCACGCGCCGCCGCACCGTAAACAGAAAAAACGTCAGACGCGCCGCGTGACGCCACACTGCACGCTACGCGCCACGCCCCGCGTCTCCGTAAATGAGGCCTAAAGCAACTTGGCATGTTTTCAAAGCTACAATTTCAACAGTTACAAAGAGGGACCATACTAAACTTTCTACTAAGGGACTAGTTATAACAAGCGTCCGAGACGCGCATTTTGTACGCTGCGTTTCAGGCGCTCAATAAAATTGTATGAATTCCTATGTAACGAATTATATCAAGCGCTGCAGTCTAAGCGAGCGCCCATGCCGGGCGCCGTTAGGCCTGCACATGTCGCAACTTGCCACTCTCAACTTGCATCTCCGTTGTGCGATTTACAAATAAGACTGGGAGAAGGTATGCCGCGGGCATTGCTGCTGCGTGCGCCGCCGTGATGAAACGCCGCGTGTGACGCGGCTATGCCATTCGCGGGCTCCGCCGCAAAAAACGCTCCATTTCAAACAAACGCGTGTAAAATCGCGTCTCCGTAAACGCACTCATACAACGCTATATGTTTGAATTCAGTGCGAGCCGCGCCGCCCAAAGCCACGCGCGACTCCTCGCGTCTCCGTAAATGAAGCCTAACCGTGCCCTTGACGCTTGGACGCGAGTTTCTTTTTCACTATTTTTCCTTGTCATTTTCTCCGCATTAGTAATAAACTTAAAAGAAACACGGTTCCAAAGTTACAACAAAATGTGGAAATCTTGTTGCGTTTGACGAGCGTCCAAAACGCGCCGGGCGCGCGCCCAAAACACAGCGCAGGTACTGAGCGCGTACCTTGGGCCCTTGTTATAATTAGTCCCTTTGGTACTTTGGCTCCCATTTACATATATGAATAGATGTCAATTCTTTTAGTGGTGAATCCGATAATCCTACATTTATTTCTTTTGTACAGAACTCGGCCTCTTTTTCACATGTTTCAAATATTTTCGAAGGGGATTGTTCGCGTTTGGCGCAGGAAAGGTTTTCATGACACATGCCATATTCGTTGCACAATACAGTGCAAAATTCATTATACGAATATTATTTTTTACTTGGGTATCACTTTGCACGATCCTCCAAAGAGAGAAATCCACGATATAGCATTCTATTTATTACTTGGTAACACAGTTTTCCACAAAGACGTCATTAGGTACAAATTGTACAAGGTCCTAAATAAAATTTGGTAACATTTAAATTTGAACTTTTTCACGTCAACATTGAGTTTCTAGTTCCAAAACATGAACATGATCTATAGTTCTGAATTCAAGCTTAGCGTATCGTATAAGCAAAATAAACTACAGAAGATTGAAATTCGAATTCTATAAACGCCAGACGAAAAGTTTCTGCTGGCGGGAAGGCATTGTGTTTTGTTTTCGTCGTGTTTAATGAGAGGGGTAGGTAAGGGTTGCGCGGGTGAAATATGATTTTTTGCTGTCAAACTACTCCCCCTGAGAATTGAGATTTAGGAATTACATTTTAATCAACATTATAACCCAAACTGCTAAAAACGTAACAATTTCGCGGGCTAGCTTAGGTACTTTCGGGATAAAAAGTATCCTACGTCATAATCCAGGTCATCGTCTATCTGTATCAAATTTTATCTTAATCCGTTCAGGTGTTTTAGCGTGAACGCGTAACAAACATACAAACTCACTATCGCTTTTTATAATCTACGTATATATTTATAATAAAAAGATAATTAAAAAATCAAAAACCCCGACTGCAAAAACACGTACTTGTCTGTAAAGAGATAAACAAGCATTAATAATTATATAATTTTGGTTCAAAAGTTACCCCATATTTCAGGTTATTGGTTTGTCCCGCCTGCGATACCACGCATAAAACACACGCACGCAACACGGATTGGTGTGATATTGCACGCATTAGAGACATACCATATGAAGCTACCTGGAAGGACCCTGGATATTATCTTGGGCTATAGTACCTACTTGTCAAGAAAAAGCCAACGAATTCAAACACGATGGTGTTATGTTGTGATGTTGAGGAGTTCCTATGGCCACCTTCCGGCTCCATTTATAATTCATCGGTTTTTTATAATTCATCATTTTTCTATGGAGATTCGTAAAATGGTCCACAAATTATGAACTGCTTTTATATAAAATTAGAGGAATTGCTAATGTGACCGGTTTAGGCCCCCAGAACTCATGAGTCCAAATACGATGGTGCTATCTTGTTTGATTGAGGAATTCCTATGACCACCTTTCGGGTCTATTACCGGACCCTAAATATTATCTTGGGCTATAGTCCTTGTCAAGACAAAGCCAACGAGTTCAAACACTGGTGTTATCTTGTATTGTTGAGGAGTTCTTATGGCCATCTTCCAGCTCCATTATCGGACCCTGGATATAATCTAGTGAAGAAGCAGTTGTCAATACAGAACTAATAAGTCCAAATACGATGGTGTTATCTTGTTTGATTGAGGAATTCTTATGACCACCTCCCAGCTCCATTATCGGACCCTGGATATTATCTTGGGCTTGTCAAGACAAAGTCTGATACCAAAGTGCAAGGCTTCGCAGGCGATTTACGAAGTCCGACACAAACATGGGCTATTTTACACAATCAAAAACTTTTTTAAGCCAATTTATTATTCCTAATTAAACATATAATTTATATGTATTTTTGTAATCCCCTTTTCATTGCCTTTATTTAGACACCGATAGGTTTGGTAAATTTTTTTTTAGTAACGTATTACTATTTCGTTCCTAAAATCCGCCATTTTGTTTTTTATTTTCATACACCTATCTAAGGACATTTGAGTTGGTAAGACGAATATAACGATACTCTAATTGTCGAAATCCA
Source organism: Lithophane semibrunnea (assembly GCA_947363905.1). Taxonomy (NCBI): domain Eukaryota; kingdom Metazoa; phylum Arthropoda; class Insecta; order Lepidoptera; family Noctuidae; genus Lithophane; species Lithophane semibrunnea. Next base: position 939,377 of record OX376212.1, on the reverse strand, counting down.
TCCAGCCGTTTGGAAGATACGAGGTAATAAAGAAATTTACAAACATACATACATACAAGATACGCGCGAAAAACATAACCCTTCCTTGGCAGTCCGGGTAAAAATGAATCCCTATTTCCCTTGGTCACGCCATCACGCGTGAACGGCTGAACGAATTTGGATGAAATTTGGCACAGGGGTAGACCATGACCTGGAATAGGACATAGGATTTTATCCCGATATTCCCACGGGATCGAGACTTACGCGGGTGAAACCGCGGGGCGCAGCTAGTAATATATACTTAGTTAAGATTAGGATAGTTAGGACTATAATGAGGAAGTTAGGATTGCTTTCCCCAAATCAAATCAAATCAAAGCATTTATTCCTTTGCAAACATGGGTAAATTTGTACATAGGTGTTGTTATCAGGTAAGTTCTCCATGTTTTACCGTCACATGGGCATGCAAATCTTAAATTAGTACCTATAATTTTAAAGTAACATTAGAGTATCTTATTTCCATCCTACAAATTTTGTCAGATCATTTGAATCACAATGTCATAGTATTACATCAAATTTTAATGTCATTGGCTACAATAATAACTATGTCTACGGATACAATACAAGCATGTCAATTTAAGTAAAAATAATAACAGAAATAATTTATTTTAACGAAAATGTCAATACGATTACATTATTATTGGCATGTCATTCAAATATTCGGTGATTGAGTAATAGCATTTTCCTATTAAAAAATTCTTTAATTTTCTTTTGAAGTTGTGCAAATTTTCGTTCTTAATGCTACCAGGAATTTTATTGTATATATCCGGACCCATTTGAAACCCCCCATTGAAAGCGTTGCGGTCGAATGTTTTGATGTCCAATGAGGACTTTTTATACATGTACCAGTATGCTAAAGTAGGTTACTCCTACAGTTTGTAGTAGAATGTTGTAAAAGGACTAAGTTATGGTGACGGTGACAACTTTGTTTGGATTTTGATTATTCTGGTCTTGCATAAAAGTGACTAACAATAACATCGTCACAACTTGGTATCTAGTGAAAATGAATCACTAGAAGGTCCCTGGAATACAACCATAAGGTTTTCGTAGTGACGCAAATATCGCGGTCATTTTGTGACTCAGTTCTTAAAGTTAGTCATTTGGTTTGACACTTTGTATCTGTCAATCTATGTAAGTCACACGTGTTAGGGCATAAATCGAACAGATTACGTGTGACTCCGGATTTTTAATTTGTCCGTCTGTGGTGTCTTGTTTATACCTTTTTAGTCGTAGTTGGGTTTTAGTTTTTATTACTTAAATTTTTTTATTGTTATTTTGGGGTTATAATATGTATGAAATGTGCTCATTAAGCCCTTTCATTTGATACCCAACATGGTTTTTTTATTTTTTTTACCTATTGTGTTATTCTAGATACATCGTCTTCACATATAATAATAATTGTATTTGATGTATACAAAATATTGTAAAACATTTTTAAAAGAGTAGGTAACGGTGGAGTTTCTTGCCCATTCTTTTCCATAAGAAAACTACCTTTTGGAAGGGGCGTTCAAAAGTCCCTATGGGCCTAATTGAAATAAATTATTTAACTCGACTTGACTTAGTCAATGTCAAAAATTTACAAAAACTACTTAGGTGTAATCGAGGGTATGGGAAGAAGGTGAGTGGGGGCTCATATATATGTAGCCTAGGTGTTAATAATTTAACTCAGCCAAGTGTAGGTAGGACTTACCGCCAAAGCCGAAGACAAACAGCGAGAAGCGTCGCTTGTTGCTTCGCTATGTGAGGAGCATACCACGAACCGTGCTGCAGTTTGATTTGCTGTGCTCGGTGCTTAGTGATTTGCTTATGGATGTTGTAGGATCCTGTTGATCCCATATTTAAACTGATTATAGGTATCACTACACACACCAACCTGACTCCAAAGAGAGCTGCAACAGGCCCAGCATTAACGGTAGTCCATCGTCAAGCCCGACTTGAATTTGCTCAAGAGCATAGGGATTGGACGTTAATGCAGTGGGGTAATGTACTCTTCACTGATGAGACCAGGATGAGTCTACAAGCAAGTGATCGACGTCAGAGAGTATTTCGTCGCCCTGGAGAACGTTATTCTCAGAGTGGCATCGAGAAAACTGGGACTTATGGAGGAGGATCTGTAATGGTTTGGGGTGACATGTCGTTAACCGCACATACAGCATTAGTTTTCATCGGACCGACGGGCCAAACACGTGGATTGACTTCTCATCGCTACATTAATGAAATCCTTGCAGACCATGTGCTACCTTAGGGTGCGTTTCCACTGAAGCGGAGTCGAGCGGAGCTGAGCCGAGACGTGCAGGAATCTTCCAATCACAAACGAGACGAGAGACGCGATATGGATTTCAACCATTGTGATTGGTCGATTCCTGCAGGTCTCCGCTCAGCTCCGCTCAGCTCCGCTCAGCTCCGCTCGTCTCCGCTTCAGTGGAAACGCACCCTTACGCAGGATATATCGGGCAGGATATGCATAATGCACGGCCTCATGTTGCTCATGTAGTGACCCAGTATCTACGCAACGTCGGTATTCGTACTATGGACTGGCCAGCTCGAAGCCTGGACTTGAAACCGATAGAACATTTATGGGATGAGCTGAAACGTCGGGTTACCTGCTCCAACAAGGTTTCCAGACCTGCGAATCGCAATTGAAGAGGAGTGGAATGCAATTCCTCATGATTTCATTGTCAGGCTCGTGAGATCGATGAATACGAGGATGCTGGCAGTTATCCGAGCAATACTGAACTACTGAATACTGACTAAAAACTATTTTTAACTTTTTCCTTGTTTCTGGCTTTAATTTCATTTTTCATTTTATGATTACTAACGATTAACACGACAGGAAAACGACTCTTCTTTCTTAATAAATTGATTAATCCCAATGAGTTCATTTTAATCCTCATGAAATGCACTTTCTGTAGGTATAGTAGTAAGTTGTAAGTTTTATACTTTTTGAGAAAATCAAATCAGAGCTCCAAAGTAGCGGGTGGCCCGGTTTATTTGCTAACCAGTGTATAAATGAACCACTTTAACGTACCTACTAATTATAAAAATCTGTATTTTTTTTCCCAGTCGTCCTTATAATGTTTGTTATAGTATCCGCATTTTCCCATCTTTATATCACAAGACTACAACCATTTTTTTTTTTTGAGTTTGGGCAATCATCAAATGACTTCTCCCGCTCTGGGCGGAGTGGGAAGGAGCGTGTCAGACTTTTACTGACTAAAACCCACCCGTGTTCCTTCAGTTGCCTGCTGCCAATGGCCCCGGTATCCCTTTCGAACTTTACTGCAGCCCTGGCAGGCATCGATCCTAGCGGACCCCGCCAATTGTGCTGACATCTCTTGAGGGGCGCGTGGAACACGACGCGCCCTCCTCGACCCGGGCCTGGTCCTTATCGGACGGCGAGCTACCCATTGATCGCCGTCTGCAATCCGCGCCTGGTGGCCGGGAATCCGCCTGAGATTCCCGACGCCCAGGGCGTCTCCTGCGGTGGCGGTTAGGGGCGTGAGGGCGCATACCTTGCCTCTCCCTCACGCGTTCCGCCTCCTCCTTCGCGAATATTACTGCTTCACAGAAGGAGGGGACGGCTTCCCATGCCCTCTCGCTCCGTACGTGGCCTGGACCAGGGCCGGACGCGAGATGTCATTGCCGCCAATCGCCTTCAAGAGCACATGGCGGTGCTCCGCCCAAGCAGGGCAGACCTCCACCGTATGCTCTACCGCGTCCTACAAGACTACAACCTAATAACCATAAACTCTAATCAAAAGTTCATCCTCTCTACTTATGCAGAAACTTTTATTTTAATTGATTCGTAGCGTATACAACATCAAATATGAGAGACATGACTAAAGAACTTCGATATTTGAGTCTGTACTAGTGCTGTTATACGCTGTTTGATGCCGAGTTTTTGAAGTACCTATGGATCACCTATCAGTTCACACAGAGACGCGAAGCGACGCACACTTTTTTATGATCCTTTACAATACCGAATATATTTACTACACAATCAGGTACAGCCGCTGTGTAGCGCCGCGCATCTTAGCGTACTTTGACACGTGTCTACGCTCGCACTGAAATTATACCTTTTCGTGAAGAAAATAAGTTAGATAATTGTTAAAAAGTGCGCGCAGCGTCGTGTCGCTTCACGTCGCGGTCTGAAATGACCCTAAGGCGAGCAATTATAAACTCCACATCATAACAAATCCCTGACACCTGTCACTTTCCAGTGACAGCTCAATTAGCTGATGATGTTTGTAGGGTTGGGATTCGATATGCGATCTTCAAAATTCCCGCTAACAGTACCTAACTACAAGTCATTCTGACTATATTTCATAGCACATTTCATAGCTGACTACCCCTGAGAAGAGATGGCGAAGCAAACATAATAGGTCAAAGTCTCTTTTAAAGTCCAGACATTATTTTGGTCAGATCGTGTGTGGACCATGTATCTAGATTGGTATCTGAACTGGGCCCTGTTTATCAAAAGTTACAAGTCTACACGTAGAATCTTCTTAGAATGTTAATTTTCGTTAAATTCTTAGCTCATCTCCATATTCCTTGCGTTAATGTTCCCACTGACACGGGCATCAGATCATCAGCTCTCTCTTTTGACCACATTTTAAAAAGAAAACATTTATTGCGGTACTAAGCACGACACTTGTCTACTTATTGTAAGACGGAATAGAGAGTCACCGGACACTCTCAGGATTTGCTATGATTTTCTACAAGTTGTAACTTACAAAGATTTTTTTGCTGAACAAAATTACGATTAAAATTGTAAAAATATAAGTACTTGTGAACTAAATAATAACCCTTGGTAATACAAGACTTGTAAGTTTTGATAAACAGGGTACAGGGTCTTTTGGGGAAAGACCCGCACAGATTTGAGTGGACCTATAACTCGTAACCTATGACCTATGACGTGTAACTCAAATTGTTTTATTATCTACTAGCTTCCGCCCGCGGCTTCGCCCGCGTGATATGTCGATAAAAAGTAGCCTATGTCCTTCCCCAGGGTGCCATCTAAGCCATCTATCTCTTTATCGAAATCCGTTCAGTGGTTTAGGCGTGAAAAGGTAACATACAGACAGACAGACAGACAGATAGACAGACAGAGTTACTTTGGAATTTATAATATTAGTATGAAAGTATGACTGTAACATTGGATTGGAAACGGTATTTGAACATGATTTATAGGTTTGGTTAAAGTTAATAAATAACACTTTTTTCCGTGAGAATAATATTTTATTTTATTTTCCTTTTTGCAGGTTTACATGAGTCAATATAATTATAATGCAAGTCACGTAAGCGTCATAATTATTTACAAGGTTAGTAAAAATAATAGCGATAATAATAGGGTAATAGCGAAACTGCATTACTGTGTAAGCGCAGACATTATAGGCACCATAGGTATAATACCACCACACCATAGGTACAACGAACTTTAAAAGAAGAGTGAAAGAACACTACCTATCCATTTCGTCATAGTTGCATAGTTATTTTAAATTATATTGTAATGTATATTTTTAAGTGATATTTATTTTAGAAGTATGTATGTAAGTATATTCTCTTGTATGTTTGTATTTAATTTGTGAATTGTTTTTGATTTATGTGTTCTGTTTCTCTTCTACTCTTACACACGTTGTCTACATCTCTTTTATCTACTTCCCTATCGCAGGTATGCTGGAAGAGATTTCTTTAGAAATAAGCATTGCCTTTGTACGTATTTTTCTGTTCCTTTCTTCTTGTCTGTATTTATATTTGTGTGCATAAATGGTTAAATAAATAAAACAACATTCTCAAATCAAATCATTTATTAGTTTGCAGACATGGGTGATTAATAAGTATGTACATAAATGTTTATTTTTATAATAGTCCTCCATGGTCTAGCGTCACATGATGCAAAACAAAAAACAACACAAAAAGATATTTTAATTTTAGTTAACAATTAGGAATAATAATATAATTAATAATAATACAAAATAATGTCAAATCGTTTGCGTATGTAAAAATGTCAGAATGATGTCAACAAGGTTACAGAAAAAAAGTAAATACATAAAGAGCCCATGATGACAAGTTCTCATCAACGTCTATAACGTTGCTAAATTCAAGAGGACAACTGAAGTGACCGGTATTATGTTTAGGCGGTTAACCAGACAGCTCTCTCGCCACGTGGTTTGTTTACCTTTTTAAATAAACTCCATTTGAAATAAGATTAGATATTTAAACAAACCTTTTTACAGTCCGTTCAACCGATTTGGACTTATATACTTTAGGCATAAGGATGGCAATAAAAGCAAAAAGCTTACACAATACCAACTGTCTACTGCAGCTGCAATTTGTCATACCACCAACGATTGGTATTATTCTAAGCACCAACGCAATAAAAGTCAAAATCGGTTGAACGGATTGTAAAAAAAGGTTTATCACATGAGTGTTTTAATACCTACTTATAAACAGTTGCATACAAGATTTTATCTACACCTATGATATGAATCTTCTATAAAATATCATTGCTTCTATAGAAGTTTCTTTGCAATACCAATATCGAACAAAAATGGCGCGGTATGACGTGAATTAGAATTTTTCGAATTCTAATGTGTTTTGTTTTTAAATTACGGTGTTTTGTTAGTGAAACGCTCGACAATGTTCTTTTTTTGAAATGAGTTGCATTATGAAATTCAGTACAACATTATAACACCCTTTTGGATGATATTATGGTAAGTATGACACTGGATGTTTTAATGTTGGCTATAAGCTAACTGTTTCAGAAACTTTTATAGAGGATTTATAGCATGGGTGTAGATAAAATTTCTAATGTTATTTCAAATGGAGTATAAGTACTTAAACCAACGGAATAAAGTAGTCATTCGGGTCGATTGGAGCAACCGGCACTGGTGGAGTTCCCTTAGTTTTTTCGGTTACCTCATCATACATAAGGTAGATGTAGTCAGGTAAAGTAGAAGACTCCTTACTGAAAAATGAAGAGCAAAATATATAACACTACGTACGTAAATGTTGGAATTTTAACGCTCGGTTCAGCGCTGAGAGTTCAAAATCCAACGGTGCAATACTATTGAGGTATTTCCTAGTGTTAGTGAAGACGGGCATAAGTTTCATACATAAGCGTACTAAACACAGTCTTACACCCCCTTCTCATATAATTTTTAATCTAAATAATGGATTATTAAGGCGCGGGCCCACTGCGGCGCATGCTGTGCACCGGCATGCGGCGCATTTTAGCTGCGTGTATTAAAGTGTTTGATAACGTGGGTCTACGTTTCCGCTGGAGTACACGAATATGACCCACGACTATGTAGTCGTGGGTCATATTCGTGTACTCCGTGACAGCGTTGAGCTATGTAACCGCCTATTCGAGCAAGCCACGCATGTATCAATGACGTCAATTCATGCGTAGCCTCTCCGTGGGTTGTAGTGGACACAACCCCATACATTTTCTTACAAAGCGAAGCTTAATACACGTGCGTAGCCTCTCTGTGCACCGCGGTGGGCCCGCGCCTTTAATGTCTAATGCTCATGCATAGATTATTTTTACTTATATCGGGTACTTTTATAGTAACTAAGTAAGTAAAAAAAAACCCCATAATTGGCCAAAAACAGAACCATCTAGTTTTTGTCCTTTCTTCCCCATAGTAAACTAAGCTTTGGAACGGGCAACTTTCTTACTAATTCTAACTGACAGATTCTAGGCAGTTCAAAACCAGCGCTTTTGAAAATAGTAGTTTTCAAAACCAGCAGTAAATATACATATATGAATCACGCTACTTCTACTACGTAGTTTTCAAAAAGGTTAATGCTATGGGCATGTGATGCCAAGGAATGAGGAATATGTCTCATGGAATATGTGTATTAGGTAAAGTAGATAGTAAACACACATTTTTCAAAACAAAAAACACATTTATGAACAACTCGTCAAACACGAGTAAAGCCACATCAATTAGCCGTGGTCATCTTACTTACAGCAAAAAAGGGAAAATAATGTTGATGAAAACGAGGGGCGCAGCTTGGTAATTGTAAAAATCTAGACATAAAAAAAAAACCCTACATTTATGTTCCCATAACTCGACAAAATGTATGGAACACCTGATTATTTTCAAGTTTGGTCCTATCGTAAAAGTTGTTCATAACGATGAGTGGAGTCACGTGTTTAAATATAGGTCACTAATAATTACCGGTCACCCTATATAGGTATCATTATTTTCCGATAGTATCCCATCTACCAGTATCCCGTCTCGGGCCCCGGAATTGTGGGGGTAGGAAGCCACCCGGGCCCTTCCTGCCCAGTCCGGCCCTTAACAGGACATATCCGAAGAATAGTGAAAAATAAGAATAAAACAGTCTGTAATACTCACATTTTTACAGGTTCAACACATTTTTTTAATTTAGGATTATACTCGAGGTCTATTGGGCATACTTTAGGCCATGAACTGTCACTTCTTAGGAAAGAAGATAGTGCCCCTGCCACACACATGGACAACACAATTATCTTCAACATTTTATTTATTAGGTACCGACTCAGCTTTTTCTAACACTAAACATGGATTACAACGCTTCAACTATTTATTCCATTGTCATTATGATTCACGGACAAATAAGGATAATATTGACGTATATTATTTCTCCTCTGGTGAGTAATACTCATTTTAATAATACGAAGCATGTAACTGAAAATATCACTGTACTGTTCTGGCTATTTTGTTCTATTTATTTATTTATTCACTCCAAACATACAAATATCCTTAGAGACTAGACCCAATACGATATTGTAGCACCCTTAACTTAAATAGTTCCACTGCTTGTACTATAACAAACTCTATGTGTAGCTATTTTTTCAAATTAATAGGAATTCAATTATTAGTAGGAAAGGGTCAATGATAATATTGTTTCGTGCAGTTGATAAAAGCGCAGTTAGTTTAAAACCAAACAAGTTGAACAGAGCCTTGGTTTCTAAGGTATTAGTCATATGTATACTTAGAGTAAAAATATCCTCCTCTAACCGTGACTAACAGAGTACCTACCTATTGACACAGACGTACTATGTACGTGACGTATTATATAAAACAAAACATTTACTGTCTCTCGATTAGTGCGACATTACGCAGATCTTAATTTCCAGAGGGGTGGGCAGAAGTATACAGGGTTATTTTAAATTGACTAGCTAAACTCCGCAGACGACATGGGTATCCATATTATAAACACGATAGGATAAAAAATTAAAAGATTTTATTTTTTTCTTTAGGAGGTCAATGAACGCTGTTGGTTTTGTTACTTACTCGAAGTCATCATCTGCCTAGCCTTTTCCCAACTATGTTAGGGTCGGCTTCCAGTCTAACCGGATGCAGCTGAATACCATTATTTTACATGGAGGGACCTGCCTATCTGACCTCCACAACCCAGTAACTGCAGGGTAATACGATACCCCTTGGTAAGACTAGTTGTCAGATTTTTCGGGCTTCTGACGACCCGTAACGACTGTCAAACATGACACTCCACAAATGACAGCCGGGACGCGGCTTGACGTGCTTTCCGAGGCACGGAGGAGTCTCGATATGTAAAGATGGTCACCCATCCACGGACCAGCGCAAGCGCAGCTTAACCTGATGGATCGACCCGTGCGGCTGCTATTACTTAGCCACGAGCTCCTCCAGAGAGACTTACTTGAAGTATGAGTTGAAAAAAAAATAGTTTTTTTATGTTCTATCGTGTTCAGATATTGATACACATCTGTCACGTCTGTGAAGTAATACACTTTGTTTTTTAAAGATTTTTAATCTGGTATTTCAAGTGACTACAATAACTGCGGTCGATGAGCGATGACCCCATAAAAAACCCATCGCGTCTCCGGATGTAGCTGGCCAATTTAAATAACCCTTTATACATCATGTACTGCAGAGGTTTTTGGATGGTGTTGTTTAAATTAGATGCAAGATAAATTGTTTGCGATTTTAAGGTATGAATTCTCTGAATTCAGGTGCAAGCTAAATGTTTCAAGCGACACCAGTCAAGTAGAAACCTATCTATTGTAAAAACTAATAAAAATATACCATGGTAAAAAGTGTTTTGATCGTTTAAAACTGTACATAACTGTTCAACACAATTTTTGCTTCCAGTTCCATACTGTATATTCGGCCATAAGGACATAATAAAATTATGCCAAGTCAGCCATTACGGCTGTTGAGAAGATAATGCCCCTACCAGACACAACAGCAACACGAATACCTTGAATAACATTAAATCAGTATTCAATTACGATTTGAAATACGAATGTTTGAACTTGTTTATTTATTTCGGTGTTGTATGATACATAGGGATAAATTACATACCTAACATAATATCACGCCTGTATCCCTGACGGGTTAGGCAGAGGTACAGCGCGTTCCCTTCCACTTTTCGCCAGTTATCCTTACATACATTATTATTATAAAACAAAGTCCTCCGCTGCGTCTGTCTGTCGTCCTGTTCGCGATAAACTTAAAACCTACTGTACCGATTTTCATGCTGTTTTCATCAATGGATAGAGTGGTTCTCGAGGAAGGCTTTAGTATACAATTTGTCGCGGCAAGCCGCGGGCATCAGCTAGTGTTTAAATAAGGATAAATTATAATTATATATTTGTCACCTCTGGTAAATACATCATTATTTTATGGTTACTGAAAATAATACCTAAAACGATGAGGAAATCGACAGGATTAATGGGTAATTTATTATACGGACTTTTTATTTCCCCGTGGTTATAACCCCTAAAGACTCGAGAGAAATTCGAATAATAAAGAAAAAAATAAAGCAAGGGCAAGCAGGAAAACTTTAATAGGATTCTTGTATACAACTACTTTATAAATGTATCTAGCATACTAAGTAATATTTCATGATGTCAAAGTAGAACTCTTCGATTGCACAATCCATTAAATCAGGTTTAGATGCAGGAAAGTTGTCCGATGTTCTTTAATTACAGTTTTCTGAATGATTACAATAATAGTCCGTAGTCAACTGGATCGTCACTGAAAAACAAAAAAAAAAGATTAGTTTAGCGGCAATTGTTTAGAGCTCGCGGCTAAATGAGCCGCACGAGTCGATCGGAGGTTTCGTGAATGGGTGACAATCCTTACATAATATACATAGACCCTCCGTGACTCGGAAAGCATTAAGCCGTTGGTCTCGGCTACATAAATCTTTGACAGCCGTTACAGGCAGTAGCTCCATGTAAAATACCGGTATTCAGCTGCATCCGGTTAGACTGGAAGCCGACCCCAACAGAGTTGGGAAAAGGCTAGGCAGATTGATTTTGTTTAGTTTTGCGGCAAGATAAAAATAAACGACAATTTAAAAAATCTCAAGCAGCGCTTCAATTTTTTCTTTAACCAAAGAAAAACGAATCAACCAGCAGATTTTTGTTTTTTCGCAAATTAGGCCGAATTTCATTTTCATTTCCGCCCGAAAAAAAAAACCATTTTCGATGGAACTCTACCCAGAATTTAGCAATTTAAGTTGCTCGTGCAAGCGTATCTTTACATTGCTCACACAATTGTTTTAGTTCAATCAAGCGACCCTACTGAAGGGGCGACATGCTGTCAGAACATCAAGAGTCCTGTAATTTTTGTTAGTTAAATATATTGATACATGATAAATGATAAACAATTTTATTTTTGTAAGAAGCTCTGTACAAACACAATAGTGTTTTTGTGTTACTAAAAACACATCAATCATATTTTAAAAACTAGATGACGGCTTTTCCTATTCGACTACTCTGAGAGGAAAACCCGAAATAAACTCAGAGGTCACAGTCGCTTTTAAAGTCCCGACATAATCTTTGTCCGTTTATCAGTTTTTTTCAAATACTCACTGTGGTACGCATCTTTGGAACGCGGCATCGTATTTCAGGTCTGTAGGACATATTATTCCTGCCCCGCCACTGTTTCTCACCAGAGAGGATAGTACCCCCACCAGACACAACAGCAACACGAGCAGCTTCAACATTGTCATCAGCAGTCCCTCACGCTTCAGATGACAGCTTCAGATGTACTAAACGAGAATTGTAATAGTTCAATTATTTATTGTGTTACTCCGTGTACCGTGACTCACTTCCACATGTCACAGTAAACACTCTTAACCGGTCATAAATAGTTTTGACTGAAAAATTCAGTTAAAAGCAAACCTTTACAATTACTAACATTACTTAAAAATCTATTGTGTTGGTTCTAAGTGACATTAAAAAAAAAATCATAGTGATTTCATATAAATACACTCCTTTGCAAAAAAAACGGGCGGTTTTGATTTTTTGTCTACATTATTGGTAATCATTTAGTTGTAAAGAGGTTTTAATAGCCAAACTATGTTACTGGCACTTAATAAAGAGTCTGGGTATGAAATAAAGTTAATTCCAAATTCGAAACTTTGTTAAAAACAATAATAATCCCTTTTTCAGTTTATTTAACTTTTCGCGGGTTTGCGGTTAAAAGAATAATTTATGTTTGTCGCATAATCCAGGGTTATTGTGACTTAAAACAGATATCTTTGTGACGATTGTAATGGCAGAAAAAGCAATAAGAGCTAGTAAAATTATAGCGCTGCTGGAAGAGGGGTGTAGTCAAAAAAATATATTCTCATTGATAGTAAGAAATTACTAGATGCTAATGTGTATTAAAAATATTAATATTGCCAATGACATATAGCCAATGACTGTAAGGTACCCGTTTTTTTTTGCAAAGGTTTATGGCATTCCGTAAAAACTAATTCCTAATCGAAAAAAAGAATGATCAGTGAGGTCAAGTGCGTGGTGCTCACAAACGGCGCCGGCGCAGCGGCGGCGTGCGTATTTGATGTTTTACGATGTATGAACGTAAACGAAGCAAAAGGAGTAGGTATGTAAGGATCGTAGCAGGTGGTGTTCGGTAGTTTCTGCCTACCGCCTATGGAATAAAAGACGTGAGTATAAGTATGGATGTATGATTCTTGATAGAAAATACGTGTTTTAACTTGATAAAACGGGATATCGTTTGTGGAATGCATTGCCAGTTCAAATGAAACGCGCGCAGTCGTTACCGCTAAAAGACTCGTAAAAGAACATTACTTGTCGTTGTGATCTTGTTTTCGTAATTGTGTAATTATCTATAGTCATTCATTTTTCGTTGCTTAAATAGGGTACTAATGTATGTATGTATATGTCTATTATTTAGGATATGTATGTATATGTTATTGTTTACTGTTTATATGGGTATCTATTTTAGAATATTGTATACTTATTATTTGCACCTTTGACAGCCCCATTTTATGTCATTCAGATGTACGGTCGCGGTCTGAGAATGTTTACCACCTTAAGGTTTATAATTGCATGCACACATCTATGTCACAAGGTCGATGACAATATAATGATTTTGATTAGGTATAGAGCACAATACTGAGTTTGTTTCGGCCTTTCTTCTCAGAGTAGTCAGATATTAAACGCCGACCTCATTTAGTTTAAAAATGTGATTGACGTTTAAAAGTGTTTGTACAAACCTACTTACAGAAAAAAAATCATTTAATCGTTTTTCTAAAACAAAACTTTTTTAACCAAGCGAGGTTGAACTTGTTACTAAAATTGCAAAAATAGACAATTTTATAATAAACATTTTTATTTTTTTATGGAAATTATCAATAATTTATAGTTTTAATAACTAGTATAGCCTCCATCAGCAGCTATGACGGCACGTTGTCTCATAGATGAGACAAGCCGCGCGCATAAATCTGTCCCCCTGATATAAGAGCATCAGGGTTTCTTTCGTTCTGACAGTCCCAGCGTTGAACCATTATGTCCCACAGATTTTCAATCGGGTTCATATCTGCTGAACGAGCAGGCCATTGAATGAGACGAATGTCACGGTGCATGTTGAACCACGCCATAGTAGCCCGGGCCTTGTGTATCGGTGCATTATTCTGAACGTAATCAATTTGTGGGAATTCTGCTGCAGGATACACAACGCGCACAGTAGGCAGCATCACCTCTTCCAAAAGTGACACATAATTATTCGCAGTAGCCCTTTTTTCTAACGACTTCAGTTCTCCGACGTCATCGTGATGATCCACCCCCATAAGTTGACTGTTTTGCGACCAGATTCATTTTGAGGCACGATATGAGCTTCATCATACCGAGTGCGATTATAACGCCATAAAGTCAATCTTCCAATTTGACTCGATTTAAAAGTTTTTTCGTCGGTAAATATAACATTCGACCAATCAAAATCAAGATGTTGTCGCGCAAAATTAAGTCGGGCAGTTTTGTGGTGAGCTTTGACTTCCACTTTTATAGCATGACGTCTGTAGTGTAGCCCTGCTCCGTGCAAAGCTCGTTGAATCGTCCGAGGACCCACATCATACAAAGCAGCAAAATGACTAGTTGGTGTGAAGCCGCGCTCTTCGTAATGTCGAATCATATCAGTTATTTGCGCGGTGGTTATTATCGCCCGTCGTCCTGAATTGCTTCTATGATCTGTTATTTGCCCTTCTTCGCCATGACGCCGAATCCAAAATCTCACGGTGAATCGAGATATATTGAGCTCTCGTGATATCGCACTAATATTCAAGCCATCTTCGTGGAGAAATAATATTTCAGCCATTTGTTGCAGGGTTATACTAGCCATTTTATTTCTATCAATCTTTATTTACTAAAATTCAAACCTATTTTCTTTGTTAAATGTCATATGGTAATATGTCAACAGGTGTCAACTTTAAAATTAAGAAATAGAAGTAATACGAAGGAGGTATAGCATTTTATGTCATTATGGTAATGTGTCAACTTTAAAATTAAGAAATAAAAGTAATAAGAAGCAGATATAGCATTTTAGACTTTACTGCACACAGTGTGGTAAAGAAGCTAATTTGAAAACTGATAAACATTTTTAGACCGCGATAGTACCTTACCCGTAAGGGCGGTAAACTGGCTATGTGATCAAGTAATAATATGATATAGAGTCAAAAGTCGCGACTCGTAACAGGATACACAGGGTAATGTCTATGGCATTAAGTCCGCCTCTGTACATTTGTGTGCTTAATGTATTAAATAAATAAATACACCACCTTTGAGGAGGAAGGATGGATAATTTCCAGGCAAATTATTGTCCATTCCAAGGTTGCCTGGAAGAAATCGCGGAAAGCGATAACGCCGCCCATTGTATATTTTGTAGTATATTTCGTTTTTTTTGTTATATATTTTTGTGGTGTACAATAAAGTATATATAAATAATTAAATATATATAAATAAATAATGATTTTGATTGAAAGTAGTCAAAAGTAGTTGTGACTGGTTAAAAGTTTTGACTGTAACACATTTTATGGAGATGTAGTTTTCCTGAAACGTAAATATGTGTTCTCGATTTAACGAAGCCCCAGTTACTTGTAGTCAGAAGTCCGAAATCTGGGAACCAGTACTTGTGGTATCGTGTTACCTTACCACAGTACACAGGAAAAACAACCATTCCCACCTTACTTCCAATATTCAATGGTATTGTGTTCGTAATAGCTTTGACTGTCCAAAGACCCAACATTGGTAAAGTCTTTTACTTGGTTGTAGCAATATTGACAACTATGGTGTGGCTAGGGGCAATGTTGTTTTTCCAATAATTCCAAGACGAGTATAACTTATGTCTTAGACATAATCATTAGGCACAACACTACAAAGAAGGAGGAGGAGGAAACTGTTTAGTGACATTGTATTGATAAAACAAGATGGCGGCGTTAGTTCCGATTTTGCCCGCATGCCAAGAAATCTTTGTAAAACTACGAATAATGCAATTTGACAGTTCAGCACACTGAACGTACCGGACACTTTCATGTTAGCAACATTATTAAAACGGCCTATATAGAGAAACCGAGGTCTGCTTGTTACATTGTAGGTCTAGTGAGCAAGCGTTTTAACATGGCGTCATAGCTTTTTTGTTCAAGATATTTCAAGCGGCTATAGAAAAACTGGCCGACACATTTTAACCATTGCTGAAAAGTAGTTAAATGTTCCTATCTGCTTGTACTTTCTTTATCTACTCCTGCATTGCAACTACATTATTTTAAATTTACCCTAACTAGTATCGACTTCCCTAATAATAATAATAATAATGGTTCATAGGGTCGCACGCTCGCTTAGCGGCTCAGTACCAGACTGCATTGGACTCTGGTTTGCTACCCCAGTTCTTAACTACAGGAGTTACCCACCTGCTCCACAAATCCGGTAGCACCGCGGAACCCAAAAATTATAGGCCGATCACATGTTTACCGACGGTCTATAAAGTTCTTACATCCATTTTGAGAGTTAAAATTAACAAACATATCGACACGAACTCCATCATGTCTGCCTCTCAAAATGGATGTAGGAATGGGTCCCGCGGTACTAAGGAGCTACTCCTCATTGATATGGCCATTAGCCAACAGGTTCGTCGTTCCCGAAAGGATCTGTCGACATGTTGGATAGATTATAAGAAGGCCTATGACTCGGTGCCACATACATGGCTCATGAGGGTGCTGGAGTTGTATAAAGTAGATGCATCTCTGCGCACCTTCCTGATGGCGTGTATGGGGCAATGGAGGACAGTCCTTCGCTATCCAGGATGTCGAAATATCCAGAGGAATAGTGAGCCGATAAGGATCGAGCGAGGCATATTTCAGGGCGATAGTCTGAGTCCACTTTGGTTCTGCTTGGCCCTGATTCCTCTAAGCACACTGCTGGAGGACTCAGGTCTAGGCTATCGGCTGAGGAGAGGTGGACAGGTTATATCTCACCTCCTCTACATGGATGACCTAAAACTCTTTGCCCCCAACAATTTACAACTGATGGAGCTACTAAAAGTAACTGAAACTTTCAGTAGAGCCATCAGGATGGAATTTGGTGTGGACAAATGTGCGGTCATGCATGTAAAGCGAGGGGAGATTGTGGAATCCGTGGGCGCCCAACTCTCGGATTCCATATACCTAAGAGCCCTCTCCGCATCCGAAACCTATAAGTATTTGGGTATGTCGGAAGCGTTAGGCATCAATGTTACTGACATGAAGCAAGCGTTGAAGGAGCGCTTCTTTGGCCGCCTGAAGAAAGTATTTAATAGTCTTTTATCAGGCGGAAACAAGGTGCGCGCCTTCAACGGTTGGGTCATGCCGGTTTTGATGTACTCCTTCGGCATACTCAAATGGACTCAGACTGAACTTGACGCCCTGGATAGGAGAGTCCGTACGCTGCTGACTGCATACCGAATGCATCACCCACGGTCATCGGTAATGAGACTGTATATCCCGCGAAAGTGTGGAGGTCGAGGCTTTTTAAACGCTAAGACCCTCCACAATCGCGAGATATGCAGTCTCAGGGAATATTTCCTAGAAGCCGACGTGGGAATGCATCGAGATGTGGTCGCGGTGGACAAGGGCCTCACCCCGCTCTCCTTGGCGAAAGAGAACTGGCGCAAGCCTGTAGTGCTTGACACTAACGATCGCAAGGAGGTATGGCAGAGTAAGGAGCTTCACGGACGCTTTTTCCGGGCCCTGCATGGACCCGATGTAGATTTACTAGCGTCCGTAGCCTGGCTGCGTTTCGGTGACCTCTTTGGGGAAACCGAAGGTTTTGTCTGTGCAATTATGGACGAAGTTATCATGACGAACAATTACCGGAGATTTATTGTGAAGGACGGCACGGTTGACATCTGTCGGGCATGCCACCGACCGGGAGAATCAATCCGTCACATTATCTCCGGATGTTCTCATCTAGCTAACGGAGAGTACTTGCATAGACACAACCTTGTAGCCAGGATTATCCATCAGCAACTTGCTCTGAAATACAGCCTAGTGGAATCGGAAGTGCCGTACTACAGGTACGTGCCCGACCCAGTTCTCGAAAATGGAAATATCACATTGTACTGGGATCGATCCATCATCACTGACAGGACTATTGTTGCCAATAAGCCTGATATAGTGGTGGTGGATCGAACAGAGCGGCGCGCAATGATCATTGACATAACAGTCCCGCATGACGGGAACCTCGTGAAGGCCGAGAAAGATAAACAAATCAAGTATCTTGACTTGGCTCACGAGGTTGTCGACATGTGGGATGTGGACTCTGCGATCATTGTGCCGATAGTCGTATCAGCCAATGGCTTAATTGCCAAGAGCCTCGACCAACACCTAAGGAGGCTCTCGTTGGGCAGCTGGATTAAGGGCTTGATTCAGAAAGCTGTACTCCTGGACACGGCTCGCATCGTTAGGAGGTTCCTCTCTCTGGAGCCCTGACCGCCGGTAGCTTGGACCCTGTTCCCGATACCGGTGGGCTACTATTTTTTATATTTTTAAATGTTTTATATAATTTTTTTATTCTAATATTTAAAAATATAATTTATAAGTATGGAAAATGAAATAAAGGAATAATAATAATCTTCAATAGTCTTTTATCAGGCGGGAACAAGGTGCGCGCCTTCAACGGTTGGGTCATGCCGGTTTTGATGTACTCCTTCGGCATACTCAAATGGACTCAGACCGAACTTGACGCCCTGGATAGGAGGGTCCGTACGCTGCTGACTGCATACCGAATGCATCACCCACGGTCATCGGTAATGAGACTGTATATCCCGCGAAAGTGTGGAGGTCGAGGCTTTTTAAACGCTAAGACCCTCCACAATCGCGAGATATGCAGTCTCAGGGAATATTTCCTAGAAGCCGACGTGGGAATGCATCGAGATGTGGTCGCGGTGGACAAGGGCCTCACCCCGCTCTCCTTGGCGAAAGAGAACTGGCGCAAGCCTGTAGTGCTTGACACTAACGATCGCAAGGAGGTATGGCAGAGTAAGGAGCTTCACGGACGCTTTTTCCGGGCCCTGCATGGACCCGATGTAGATTTACTAGCGTCCGTAGCCTGGCTGCGTTTCGGTGACCTCTTTGGGGAAACCGAAGGTTTTGTCTGTGCAATTATGGACGAAGTTATCATGACGAACAATTACCGGAGATTTATTGTGAAGGACGGCACGGTTGACATCTGTCGGGCATGCCACCGACCGGGAGAATCAATCCGTCACATTATCTCCGGATGTTCTCATCTAGCAAACGGAGAGTACTTGCATAGACACAACCTTGTAGCCAGGATTATCCATCAGCAACTTGCTCTGAAATACAGCCTAGTGGAATCGGAAGTGCCGTACTACAGGTACGTGCCCGACCCAGTTCTCGAAAATGGAAATATCACATTGTACTGGGATCGATCCATCATCACTGACAGGACTATTGTTGCCAATAAGCCTGATATAGTGGTGGTGGATCGAAAAGAGCGGCGCGCAATGATCATTGACATAACGGTCCCGCATGACGGGAACCTCGTGAAGGCCGAGAAAGATAAACAAATCAAGTATCTTGACTTGGCTCACGAGGTTGTCGACATGTAGGATGTGGACTCTGCGATCATTGTGCCGATAGTCGTATCAGCCAATGGCTTAATTGCCAAGAGCCTCGACCAACACCTAAGGAGGCTCTCGTTGGGCAGCTGGATTAAGGGCTTGATTCAGAAAGCTGTACTCCTGGACACGGCTCGCATTGTTAGGAGGTTCCTCTCTCTGGAGCCCTGACCGCCGGTAGCTTGGACCCTGTTCCCGATACCGGTGGGCTACTATTTTTTATATTTTTAAATGTTTTATATATTTTTTTATTCTAATATTTAAAAATATAATTTATATGAGTGAAAAGTGAAATAAAGAATAATAATAATACTTAGACCGATTAGCGCGCCGGGCAATGATAGTCGATGTTACCATCCCACATGACGTGAACCTCGTGAAAGCTGAGAAAGAGAAACAAATAAAATATCTCGACTTAGCACACGAGGTTGTCGACATGTGGAATGTGAGCACGGCTATCATTGTGCCGATTGTCGTAACGGCCAATGGCCTGATAGCCGAAAGCCTCGACCAACATCTCTCGAGGCTCTCATTAGGCGGTTGGATCAAGGGCCTGATTCAAAAAGCAGTACTCCTTGATACGGCTCGCATTGTGAGGAGGTTCCTGTCTCTGCAGCCCTAACCACCGGTAGCTTGGACCCTGCTCCCGACACCGGCGGACATCTATATTTTATATTTTTAAATGTATTTTTTATATTTTTATATGAATTTAAGAAATATTTAAAAATGTAATTAGTTAAGAAAATAAATAAATAAACGGAAATAATAATTCTTAATCGAAACACAATCGACAATAGATCGAAACTCGACTCGCCATCGACTTGTTCGACGTAAGACGTAAGACGACACCAAATCAAGTTAAGCTTCGTGTTATTTGTAACTTTTGTAAAATTGTGAGTTAGCTGAATCATAATTACCCTACTAACCTATTATTATCCTACTAACAAATATGGGTGTAATCACAAGATAAGTCTGAAATAAATGATTATTTATATATTTTATTTATTATTTCCCCCGAGCACCGCCACTTCGACAGGTTCTCTGCTTCTCGAATCCAGCGGATTCCTGCGGCCTTCACCTGAATCATATAGTGCAGATCATTTTGTTTCTTGACAATATTATGTCATGTAAATGTAATAATGATGTGTTTTGGTGGTATATGTCAATGTCACCTACCGGAGGTACGTCGTACGCCGATGCTTACTCCTGTTTATTAATTTTCCTGGTATTATTCATGTACGTTACAATACGACTAGTTTTGCCTTATTACCTAAGTATTAAATATTATTTATAGCGCTATGGTTATAAACGCAACATGTTACATGCGCAATTCTGATCAAAGACAACGAATGGCTAGGGAACAAATACTTACCAGAAAATAATAACACAATTGAATTGTGATATTCATTTAATTTCAAAATTCATCAGTTAAAACATTGATTTACTTATAACAAATCTAAAACTAAAACGGCTGAACGGATTTGGAAGAAATTTGGCACATGGGAGCACCATGACCTGGAGAAGGACGTTTGATGTTTTATCCCGTTATTCCAAGGAATCGAGACTTATGCGGGTGGAACCACGGGGCACAGCTAGTAAATAAATAAAAATTAAGTTGATAATACTCAGTGGAGGCACAGTCGGGCATGCGCCATTCCTTAATCTTTGTAGGTTACCGGGACAGTTTCCATTATAAACACCAGACCATGAGAGTCTTACAAAACTTACCAATAACAACATAAGAACTAGTTTAGTCCACATATTTTAGAACGAATGTGTTTTAAGTTGGTTTAATCTATACATATAATAAAATCGTAAACATTCCGTGTCTGTACATTAAAGATTTTTGCCAAAAAAGTACTGGATGACGCGAGAAATAAGTAATAGAAAGTAAAAAAACATTTTTTGACATTTTTGTCTGTTTGTTTGTTCGTTTGTGGGCGCATCACGTAAAATTCACTCATTGGATTCAAAATCGAATTACTGAAAGATAAGAAACTTTATTGTGAGTAGCATTTAGCGTTTATTTCATCAAAATCGACCTACAGAATCAAAATATATTCAATTTTAAACATTTTGTTTGAAACCTCATAGCGCCACGTGACGCGTCGAGCCACGCGTGCCCGGTGGGATAGCAAGCTCTAAAGTTGTGCATTGGCTTAATGTAAATAATTTTCTCTTGAATGAAAAAAATACTAAACTCATTAAATTTTCAACGTCAAATGTGGCGTATCTATATGAATATAAGCGAGCAGCCTGTCCCTTGCTGTCCTTCCCCAGCGACGCCCTTAGTCGAGGTCCGTACCCCACAGGGGGTGCGTGTAGACGCTTAGTTTATAAGTTGTATGCCCTGGATGGAGGCTTTAATTTATTGAAGCAGCCTCCGAAATGGTGTAACATGCGAGATGCCAATCATAAAAAAAAACGACTGCGGGCAGACACATGGGGGCAGATGTCTAGAGAGTACAGCGGCAATAAATAGAATGCATAGGAACTAGCTGAATTATTGCAGAATGATCTCACTCGATACGGTGGAACAACGTGCAATATTCGAGCGAGTGCGTTAAAGCGTAGCTATTGATTTGAGGGAAATCCTGTTTTTAGATGCTCCCATTTTGGCCCAAATACGGAATCAATGCAAGGTTGCTCTGGCATAAATAGCAGCTACATTGTTACCTGGGGGAAAACCCATATAATGTTTAAAATACTGGGCTTTCTGTATTGTCCAAGTCAACAGAAAGCCCCTTGCAAAATTTTTACGTGATTGCTGCTTAGTAATACGGGTTGACTGCAGAATGGCAAACCGTAAAGCAGTTGAAGCGGTGCGGTGGACAGAATTTTGCGAGGTATTAGACAAGACGATCGGCCCATGAGTGGCGTCGCAATGCTCTTCTGGGGTGATTTTAGCCAGACATTTCCAGTAATATCTCGATTTTTTACAAAAAAATTGTGACGGAACATAAGAACACGGAAGTTATCTTACCTGAAAATCTACATAGGTAATACTGTTTCATCACTGTAGGACCACGTCATATGTGACGTGATGTGGTGACCCAACATCATTGACAAATCAACCAAATTCATGGCTATGCGAAAGCGCAATTCAGACACCATGCAACGATCAAGCCACAGCAATTAATGATACAATATTGACGAGTGTCCCGGGGGAAAGCACTGAAGATCGCTCTATATCAAAGTAACGGAACAAGAAGACGCTACCAACTATCCTATAGAATTTTTCGAGTCGCTGAGTTGCCGTCACACAATATCAAATTAAAATTGTGATTCCTTTTAAGAAATTTAAGTCTTCCTAAATTATGTAATGTTACGGTACCAGATTGAAAGTTAAGATTTTACAACCAAACGTTAATGAAGCAGAGATTTTAACAGGTTGCGGCACAGGAGATAGCGTTTTCATAGCTCGAATGCTTCTAGCTCCTGATAATTCCCCATTTAATTTTAAACGCGTACGCGTATCTGCTTAGCCTTTTCCCAACTATGTTGTGGTCGGCTTCCAGTCTAACCGGATGCCGCTGAATACCAGTATTTTACATGGAGCGACTGCCTATCTGATCTAACCGAGTAACTGGGTAACACGATACCCCTTGATAATTCTGGTTTTCGGGCTTCAGACGACCCGTAACGATCGTTATAGATCCAAGAATAACAGCCAGCACCAACGGCTTAATTTACTTTTCGAGACACGGAGGAGTCTCGGTATGTAAAGAATGTCACCCATCCACGGACCAACCCCTGCAAGCGTAGCTTAACCTGTTGGATCGACCAGTGCGGCTGTTATTCCTTAGCGACGGGCTTAACTTAACTTAGCAAAACTTAAAGAACATGTTGCAGTTTATAATAACAGGATAAGATAGATTTAACTTCACGCGGACGGAGTGGCGGGCACAGCTAGTACTAAAATAAAGTTAAAATTGTGGCAGTATTTATACCCGTACATATCGGTTTATTGAGTCAGCCGAGTCATGGGTCGTACCTCAAGCTAAGTTAATACATCATTATTGTATTAATAGATATTTATTACGTTTACTTCTCCCAGCGCCCTGTTCCCAACGAAAAAGTGTAAATGACTTTTTCGTAGAGAATTTAATGTAGATTAATTTTAGTCTCTGATATTTTTTGCTATAGGCTGCAGTTTTCAAGTTTTTCATGAAAAATTGAAAAAAAGGACCTTTACGCCTCCTACTTAAGCGGCGCCCCCAACCATCAGTACTTTTACTATGTTGTTCAGGGGCCCTACCATCAACTTTTAAAATACTTGCCAAGTACATGACAGGTCAACTTAGCAGGCTAACCTGACAGGTTTTCTATTTGTACCATGAGCATTTCCGTCTGACCTGCAATGTATCAACTTCAGACCTGCTACGTAACCGTTGACCGGTACGCCATATTATAAACAAACGTTCGGAAATACTTTTTCGCAATGTTACCGGTTTTACGGTTTTAAATAATTAGATTAAATTAATTTAATAACAGTTTATAATGATCAAGAGAATTCTAAAAAAAACTATTTTTCTTAACAAAATATCTTATTTAACATGATTATGACACTGGAGACCCTTTTAGATACTTATGAAAATAATCTTGAAAGTTACCAAAGTTATTGCTATTTTCGAACGACTATCCTAGCCATTAAGTATAAAAAAATATAGTTTTTGTTCTGGTCAGTTTGACTCTAGTGATGTTACTCAGTCACTAACCGTCAGGCACTCGATTGTTCCGATTATCTAATTCAAGTTGAATCTAAGGTAGGTACTAGAGGGAGGTTTCCAACAGCTTCGCACGTTTGAAACGCACACAAAAAAAAACAGAGAAAAGAATCATAGCTCGCTCCAAAATACAGCAACCGTTCCATATTGGTACATTGGGGTTTAAGTCAGTGACATTCGGGTAAGATCGGCTTTGTTCGACTTTGTAAGAAGCGCTTTCTCCACATTCCACTCTCAATCTGATAATCAATGATGATACAATGATGATTTTAATGACAAATTACAAGTTATCAACAGAAATCATTAACCCACAGTACATATATATATTTTCACTCTTATTGAAATTCTTTGACTCTACACAACATAGTATTTTGGTACCTTGAGAGAAAATGAAATCGAGTTTTTATTTTATACACTGCAGTAACGAGTTAAACAAAATTTAGCCGCATCACTATCTGATACTGTCAGAAAGACAAGTCAAGTCAAGGGACAACAACACTTCAATAATTTATTTTTTCAGTTTCTTTCGAATAGGGAATATGCATGTGATTCAAATATGGGTCAAATATTTTTTTCTATAAACTATTTTACTTCAGAATTAAGCCTCCATCAATATTTTTTAATAAAATTTCTTTTTGAGCGAGAAATTAATTTTTTTAAAGTCCCAAAAAACTGTGGGTAATTCAAATACTTGAAAAGGCTAAGAGCGGATGTGACGTAACAATCCGGGCTAACAATCAAAATGTCAATGTCAAGTCAATCAACAAGTGTCAAGTCAATGTCAAACGCTCATAGAAAAAGGAGTGTTTGACGTTGACTTGACAGTTGCTTGTCTTTTTTCACGAACTGTGACGTCACCACACCAAGCGCGCCAAATGGAGGGCGTTTAAATAGCCCGGATCTGTTGGATATTTTTAAACATTTTTTTAACTACTTTAAATTGCTTTTTTGCCGTCGAATTTTTTTTTACTATTATTTGACGATGTAAACTATCGAATAAAAATATTAAAAAAATACATGCATATTCCCTATTGCATCAATTTCATATATTTCTTTTTTTCCTATGTGTTATTGAAGGAATATAATTAATATGGAATCTACAAGATGGTACAGCATTTACTCCAGATGGATGTTGTGTTATTTGTTCTGTGAGATTGCAACGCAATGTGCGAAGACATAGTCCGAAGCTATAGATGTGCGGTGAACGCTTTTGTATCAAATGTACGTCGTATAAAGATGAGAGGTGGAGCCTGGTGGAGCAACCTGCATCTTTTTTAGATGAAATATTATCTACTTCTAAGTCGTCTGACATTGAAATTGATACTTACAGTAATAAAAATGCTTTGTTTACTTATTGTGATTTTTGCTTTCAATAACCATTTAAAACACCCTACGTTCCTACTATAAATCCCTACGTTCATACATTCCCACGTTCCTAGGTTCCTACTATACATTACGGGACAGTGCACTATTTTACTATACTACGATGAAGTGTAGGTTGGCCTACTCACTAAACAATTTTTTTAAAGTTATGATCGTATTTCTCAGTAACCTCGTTAGACAAAGTATAATTATTACTACCACTGTAATCTAGATATCATTATCAGAGTACATATTCACAAATGAACATGTACTTACGTATTTTATTTTAAATGAAAGAAAACAGTTCACTAAAAGTAAGTTTTACACGCCTGCTTAATATGACTGCAGGGCAGTTCAGTAGTCGAGTGTTTACATGTCAAAAAGGACTTGATGGTACAGCTTAACGCAGGTCAGACCAGTGAAATGTTGTCACGTGACCACTGACCGGCTTTAGTCACGTGATCGCTGACTTGCCTGTTATTTGACATGTTCACGGTACAAAATAGCCCGACAGTTCACTTTCCGTCGAAAATTGACCTGCTATAAGAGTTCATGGTAAGCCCCCAGGACTCCTTCCCCTCCCACCGCGCCAAAATTGCCGCGGTTTCACCCGCGTCGATCATCTGGATCGTATATATAGATTAAAGTTACTTTTCGGGTCTATTTGTGTGACCGCGTTTTTCAAAACTACGCAATTGATTTTGATGCGGTTTACAGCATCATTTGGATAATTAATTCCGGAAGGTTTATGGTATTTCAATAGTTCGTGCGATATAGGCGTAGAGCTTGTGTAGCAGACGTAGAAGTTGCGTAGCATGTGTAGAGCTTGCGTAGCATGTGTAGAACTTGCGTAGCATGTGTAGAGCTTGCGTAGCAGACGTAGAACTTGCGTAGCATGTGTAGAGCTTGTGTAGTAGACGTAGAACTTGCGTAGTATATGTAGAGCTTGCGTAGCAGACGTAGAACTTGCGTAGCATGTGTCGAGCTTGCGTAGCAAACGTGGAACTTGCGTAGCATGTGTAGAGCTTGCGTAGCAAACGTAGAACTTGCGTAGCATGTGTAGAGCTTGCGTAGCAAACGTAGAACTTGCGTAGCATGTGTAGAGCTTGCGTAGCAAACGTAGAACTTGCGTATCATCTGTAGAGTTTGCGTAGCATGCGAAGAACTCGCGTGGCATGCGTAGAGTTTGCATAGCAGGCGTAGGCCGTGCGTACCAAGCATAGATTTGCTGCTACGTTGATTGCGTTGCATTTATGATTACATAATTTACCTAAATATAAAAATAAATGACCGAGTAACAAAAAAAAACTTTATTTTCATTAAAAGATTTTAAAAAGTTTCTATGCGACACCGTGCTCGCTAGCGTAACAGCTGACTGACTGAGAGAGGGGTCGCGCTCACGGTCAGTCAGGTCACGTCCCGCGCCCCTCAAGCAAGCCCCCGCAAGTTCGTTACCCTAGCGCATAGGTGAAAGGGTGAAATACTCTAGTGGTAAAAAGGAATGAAAAAAAAACAAAGAAAAAGTCGTAATTTTCCATTGATTTTACGTTCTATAAATGACACCAAACCACTGGTATCAAGAACAACGGTGTTTACCAAAACACCCTGTTTTGGTAACCCAGTGCCTCATTAAACAAAATTACGAAATAAAAAATACTCGTAGACAAAGTCACGTGCAACAGCTAGTGTTTGCATAAAGAATAAATGTTCAGCTAGTATTTTCATGACAGTTTCATGCACCCCTTGTGCATGAAACTGATTTCAATGGATCATGGAAAATATTGAGCCCTAAAAGGAAGGTTCTAAGAATAATTCTTAGAACCTACCTTTTTCGCAATTCCAGGGAACAAATTTTCCTGTTTTCGCACCACAACCTTACGTCATTACACTTTGATAAAGATGAGTCAATTACCTTGTTACCTATAAATAGTGAAAAAAAATACTTTAAGTTTAGTATTCAAATTAACTCGAACTAAGTACGTTCTTCAACATGTTTTCGAAACTAGTTCTACTGTTGGTGTTGGTCTGCTTGATAGCGCTGGCGACTTCGGATATTGTAATAACTCATACAGGTTGTCGAGATGGTTACAAGTATTTCGCTCGCAGATGTATATCGTGAGTAATATCCATTTCATATTCTATTATTAAAATACTAGCTGCTCCCCGCGGTTTCACCCGTATAGGTCTCGATTCCGTGGGAATATCGGGATAAAAAGTATTCTATGTGTTAATCTAGGTTATAAACTATCTGTGTGCCTAATTTCATCCAAATCCATTCAGTAGTTTTTACGTGAAAGAGTAACAAACATCCATCCATCCATACTTTCTAACTTTCGCGTTTCTAATTTTAGTTAGAAATACTTAAGTATTTCTAACTAAAATTAGAAACGCGAGGGAGGAGGTTATGCTGCATTATGCACTCGACGAGTTCTTTTTTCATATTTGGTCCATATCAATTTTTAACCGATTACGGCGGAGCAAAAAGGAGGGTTACATTAATTGTTCTTAAGTTAGTTTCAATAATAATAGATTATATTCCTTGTGTCCAAATGTTTTCTCTCAATTTTAAGTACTGGTACAATTGTGTTAAAAGTGAAAAATAGCAACTTTTTACAAAAAAAAGCAATCGGCTTAAAACAAAATAATTTTAGTTTCGGAAGTCGGTGGCAATGGCAATACGCAAAAAACTAATAAAAGCAAAGTCAGTGACTTCCAAACTAAAATTATGTTTTAATTTGTAATCGGTTTTGTTTAAGTCAGTTGTTTTTTAAGTAAAACTAAAAAGTTTCACCGCCTGAGAAGGCGGTGATTCGATAATTGGACGAGAATAAAATTGAAAGTGAAATTTCAAGGACGCATAACGTTCAGGCACATTTCTTTACATGAGAGAGAGGAAAGATGTATTTCACAAACTAAATCTCTCTTATTCTTTATTTTATAAACAGTTTCACTTCTACCACATGATCGCGCAATTTTATTTTTGTAAAAAGTTTTATCTTTTCTGTAATCTACTTGTTATGTACCTACATGGCCAATTTAAAATTGTTTTGTACACTATTGTTTCCGAAACCACATTTTTGGATCAGTACCTAATAGTTAAATAAATATTTATCTAATAACGATTTCAAAGACTTGGCGTTCTGGCGTTCAATACTTATACAACTTGGGATTAAAACGTATGTTTGTTATTTTTCAGACTCGAAGAATATAAAGATTTAGTTGGAGATTATAAATAAGACTTGGGAGATGTCAATGCTTGGGAGTGATCTCCGCCATCCGCGTGACGTCGCACTAGCTAACCTACCCTCAATTTGTTATTTTTAAAAGCCTTTCAATAACATAATAAACAATCATGATATATTTTATGTAATTGTCACATAAAATGCTCCTGCAGTTTTTTTTTTTTTAATACAATTAATTAATTAATAATATCGTGTAATCATTATTTCCTGCATTTTTTCCATGTGTTTTCAAATACGAGCGTAAATGACTGTGAAGAATATAGAAGAAGACCCAAGAAATGATGAATTGTGTGAAAGATGATAATGCTAGGAAGCTACAGGTTTTATTTTATTTATTTGGGAAAATAAACGGTTCTGTTATGAGATGAAGGCTGATAGAGATGTGAGAAAGAAGAAAACTTGCTGCGTTGATCACAAATTAATCGGGTCAAGATATTATTGTTTGTTGGCTTTTGTGGACATGATATTATTATCTATTCAGATTTGTTACAGTTGTAACGTTGTCTTTATTTTATTTTTATTTCTACTGTAGATATAGATTCTTCTTTATTTTGTGAATGTGAGAACGTTGTAGATTCTAAAAACTATATTTTCGGCACCAGGCTCGTTTCTACACTTCGAAGCATTACTTTTTTTCAAAAAAATATTCGATCACTTTTTGACTTCGTTTAATTTTTTTATTTTATGTATTATACACACCAAATCACCCAATTTGTGGCCCTATAAATGTGCACCCACGGGTATGTTTTCGCTGATTTATTTACATAATCATCAGATACTTTTGGAATAGACCATACAATAAAATAAAACAGAGTTAACTTAGTCAATTCAATTTCTATTTATTTAATTAAATAATGCATATTTACAATATTAAGGGTGCGTTTCCACTGAAGCGGAGACGAGCGGAGCTGAGCGGAGACCTGCAGGAATCGACCAATCACAATGGTTGAAATCCATATCGCGTCTCTCGTCTCGTTTGTGATTGGAAGATTCCTGCACGTCTCGGCTCAGCTCCGCTCGACTCCGCTTCAGTGGAAACGCACCCTAAGCCTTATACTAAAGTGGTAGGTATATAATAATGGTTCGACCTGAAGTAGGATAAACCTGTATCTCAGGTGTCAGAAGTGCAAAATTACATAAAAAAAATCTAAAATTGATGGTAGACATAAATAGTGAGTAACTTAACAGACAAATGATAGGACAATACTTAATTAAAAATAATATTTAACAAACAACCAGTAATGAGTAAGTAGTGGGTAGTAATGAGTTCTGAAGGAGCAGTCGTTTATTTCAGTGATTTAATTGACTCCTTTTCCTGTTTACAACAAGTGGCACAATAACATCATTTTACCAAGATTACACTATTTTTTTATTATATTATAAGTGTCTGTTTGCCTTGTTAGCTATATATAGTGCAGCAACTTTACTGACATTTCAGTCTTCAAAGTGATTTAAACTAATTACCTACGCTCATGAAAATGTGGTCGAAAATTGTTCTAATGTTGCTGTTGATCTGTTTTGTAGGAGTCTCGTGGTCTAAACCAGAAGCCATTCGTATGGCTTGTCCAACTGGTTTGAGATATTTCTACGGCCGTTGTTGGGAGTGAGTATAAATATCTACTATTCTATTGTGTTCTAGAATGTGGGTTCTATTTTATTTACGTTACTATTAAGCCGCTGCTTCGCATGGTGTCGAATAGTGGTGTGAGATTTCTATATTATATATAAGTATAATGTTAGTGTATTATACACATAATCCTTCTGAATATATTATCAAAATGATGGCGTAAACCGTTGCGGAGTTTAGATGAAAATCGCAATCACACACACAGACTCGAATAGAGACTTTAAGTTTAAAAATATGGATGATATAGATTATCCAAATAATTGTTAATAAAAAGAAATGGCAGTGTTGTATTGTATTTTTAGAAGAGCCACTACTATAGTTTTTCTAAAAAGAGAAAGAAAAGAAGAAGAAAGAAAATACGTTTATTTGCGGTAAATATGACGCAAAAAAACAATGTAACAAATTAAAAATAAAAAAGGTTGGGGAAACATGCGTCACATCCACGCAAGAGCATTATTTGCTATTGATATCTTATCATCTTAACCACAACTACGATAAAGCAAATTGACGATCGTTTTGGTTAGGTCGCGGCCACAGACTCAGCACATGGAGAAAATTATTCAATGAATTTTTCTTTTTCAGATCTGATAAACTGGAATTGATACTTGAAGAATATATGGATAAGTAAAGTCACCACCATCACCTCTTATTGTCACCCATTTGATGTATCGCACGTTACAGTGACGCAACACTCCTTGATGATTTGGGTCTCATTAACCTATAAAAGAAAGAAAAAGGATAAACCCTTTATTGCATTATTTTTAAGTTAAAAATAATCTGATCCTTAAGAAGATTTACTTAACTTGTGTTCTCAATAATACTGCATGAATTTTGATATTGATTTTTATTTTCTAGAAAAAAACAAAGAAAAATGTTGATACTAAAAAGTGTTCTTCAGAATGTTGTATTTTTGTCATTAATATTTCATAAATTAAATTAATAATGCGATTTATTCCTTTTATTGGTTTCGCCCAGTCTCTGATCAGAAGTGCGCAACATGATGGTGTTCATAACCACAGAGATAAAATAAATAAATAATACCAGTTACTGAAGTACAAATAAAAATGATTATGATTATGATTATTATGAAGCAAAACTGGGCATATCATAAACCGTATGAATAATTACAGGAAAAATTAATATCTTTGGTGACGAGGCCAGACGTAGCCCTCCTATGTAAACTTCCCATTCTGCTGCGTACTTCTCACCGACTTCTAGGTCCAAAAAGTTTTTATTAAATAGAGTACATTGGAGTACAGGAGACACTCTTGGCTAAATAATAATAGCCGCATGGGTCAGTTGAAGGTTAAGTTACGCTTGCCGCGGTCAGTTCGTGGATGGGTTTATCTTTGACATCATCGGCCCATCTTCTTGATGGTCTTCCTCGCTTTCTTTTCCCTTTGGGTCCTTCCCCTACTACGATGCGACTCGTCCACCGGTTATCTTCCATTCTAGCTAGATGTCCTGCCCATTTACACTTTAATTTCATGGAGTGAAGTAGGAAGGTACACTGTGTCCGGATATGGACTAGCGATATTCTAAATACTTAAATATCAAATATTTTAAAGTACAATTTGAATGATAATTTTCTTTTATGATTTCCTCTTTGTGGTTCCGACAATTGCCTTGCAAAAAGCACAAAGCTTCATTCGCTATGTTCAAACAACATTCAACATTCTTAAAGTACATACAGTTGTGAATGTTATGTTGTATTGTAGCTTAGCTCAAAATCTGTGGATCTAGTAAAAAAAAAAGTTGTCCGGGGTGTTTTTGTAGTAATTAACAATTATTGGTTGAATTGCATAATTTTTCATATTTTTTTTTCGCTTTCACATTTTTTTAGAAAATTTATGGAATTGAACACATTGCTTTGTAATGCAGACGGAAGACAATATACCTATTTTAATCTCAATATGACTAAAACTTTGAGACATGTTTTTTTTTACTCTTTTTCCGTCGGGGGTTAAAAATGGCTGCCACATAGCGTGGAAATGTATTGGACCCAAGCTTAGAGTGTAATTGTACTTTAAAATAGTTTATATTTAAGTATTTAGAATATCGCTAGTCCATCTCCGGACACACTGTATAGATACAATGGTAAACGTTAATCCTTACTTTCTTACTTGGTCTTTACCTATGAAATTGCCGTTTTGTATGAAAAAATTTAAACGAATTTTTTTCATGTATTTTTTATTTGTATTATTAATCGAAGTAATCACCCATGCAATCAATGCATCTTTGCCAACGCAGTGGCAGTTTATTGATGCCCTTCTTGAAGAAATCAGCTGGACGGGAGGCAACAAATTCTTCAAAGGCATTTTGTACTGCCTCTCGGGTATTGAATTTTTTTCCCGCCAAGAAGTTATCCAAATTCTGGAAAAAGTAGTAGTCTGTAGGCGCAAGGTCTGGTGAGTAGGGCGGATGACGGAGAGCTTCCAAGCCCAGTTCTTGCAACTTGGAGACCGTCTGCTGTGCAGTATGAGGTCGCGCGTAGTCGTGCAGGAGCAGCGGAGACGAGCGATTGACCAATGCTGTTTGGAGATGTGCCAGCTTCTCCATCATTGTGTTCAGTTCTTCACAGTACACATCTGCAGTAATGCTCACCCTGCTTGGTAAGAAGCTGTGATGAATCACACCGGCGCTAGACCACCAAACAGTGACCATCACTTTTCTAGGGGTAAGTTTTCGTTTAGAGCATTGTTTAGGTACTGAACCAGGATCCAACCAACTTGCTGAGCGCTTGCGGTTATCAAACAGAATCCATTTTTCATCGCAGGTAACAATGCGATTCAAAATTCCTTCATTTGTGTGTCTGTTGAGCAGTGCAAGGCACGCCTCGACGCGTACTTCGCGCTGGCGATCATTGAGTTCGTAGGGCACCCATTTGTCAAGCTTTTTTACCTTGCCAATTTGACGCAAATGGACCAATATTGTTTTGACGCTAACGTCGAAAGCTGCTGCTAATTCAGCCGTAGATTGTGTATCATCAGCTTCCACAATCGCCTTTAATTCGTCACTGTCGACCAAAGTCTTCGGACGACCGCGACCAAAGTTTTCAGGTCGAAATTTCTAGAACGGAAGCGAGCAAACCAATAATAGGTGGTGCGTTGGTTTGTAGTGAAAAGCTCGTGAATGACAATTTTCTTTTTTGAAATGAGTTGCATTATGAAATTCAGTACAACATTATAACACCCGTTTGGATGATATAATGATTACTATGACACTGGCTGTTTGCAATAAGCTAACTGTTTCAGAAACTTTTATAGAGGATTTATAGCATGGTTGTAGATAAAAGACTTAACCAACATTCATAGTTATTACGTAACACATTGAATATACGTAGAACGTTTTGTGAAAAGATGGTTATTTTCCTGTTTATTGGGCACAAGCTCATTAGTTGAGTCTAACTTAATTTAAGGTAATATGCAGTAAGTATTACTTTGTTTTACAATACATGATTTGGCTGACTCATTATACCATAGGTACCTAGAGCTACGGGTATAAATAAAGGTACAACAATTTTAACTTCATTTTAGTATTCAAATCAACTAGAAATACGTCGGCTCCTCAAAATGTGGCCGAAACTAGTTCTTATGTTGTTGTTGCTAAGTTTTATTCTCTCGTGCTCTGGGCATGTCTTACCTAAGTCTGACTGTCCCGCAGGCATGATAAGAATTTCAAACGGTATATGTGCGCCAACGACTGCAGCCCCGTGAGTATTATCTACTTATAATAGTATCCTATTACTGCCGTTCTTTATAATATTCTCCTACAATTTTTTAATCAACGATAGAGTGGAGTTAATGCTATCAGTGTTCATTCCATACAAACGTAATTTTGGATGTTAACACAAGAGGAAATATTGTTTACGATACAACCTTACGATACTGCCACATGGCAGTGGTAGATAAAGCAAAAAAACGAAACATAGGAAAACAACAAAAAAAAAGGGATGTCCTTTTTTAACCGACTTCTTCAAAAAGGAGGAGGTTCTCAATTCGTCTGTATGTTTTTTTTTTTTTTTTTTTTTTTTTTTTTTTGTGTGTATGTTACCCGATTACTCCGCCAATTATGAATCGATTTTGATGATTCTTTTTTTGTTTGGTAGGTCATGCTTCAGAGGTGGTCCCATATAAATTTTATTAATTTTGCTTGCGTAGTTTTTGAGTTAGCTTCAATAATTACGTAGTTTTCCCACTTTGCGATGTTGATGACATGTTAATTGACTCCGTCACATAGCAGACAACGGTATACGAATTTGTGTGGGGTAGTTACCACAACTAAAAAGTGAAAAATAAAAACTTTTTACAAAAAAAAAAACAACCGACTTCCAAAAAAAAAGTGAAAAATAACTTTAATTTCGGAAGTCGGTGGCAAAAAACGAAAATTGAAAAGCAAAGACACCGACTTCCGAAATTAAAGTTATTTTTCAATTTTTTTTTGGAAGTCGGTTGTTTTTTTTTTTGTAAAAAGTTTTTTTGTTTTCCAATTCTGATATGAATAATTATTTTTCTTTCTTTCTTGATGATGCGTTATTTGAGAGGAAGAGCAAACAAGGCTTTTTCTTTAGAAGAGAGCTCATGCGCTGGTGAAAATAAGTAAACTGGATCCCGCCAGCGGCTTCGCCCTCGTGATATCTTGTATCGTTCAGTGATATGTGTGATAATGATAAAACAGCATTCTACTGGCGAAAGAATTTTTAAAATCGGTCCAATAGTTTTTGAGTTTATTTATTAAAACTAGAATCTCTCTTTATAATATTAGTGTTGTTTAGCTGCGCGGTACGGGGCACTACGATACACACGTACTTGTTTTCGCTCGTAGAAGGGAAAGGGGCCTAAACACAGCAAAGAAAGAATTAAAACACAGCAGCGTGTGATACCAGGCTGATATGATGACGATGATGCTATTTTATTTACTGATAGTCAGGAAAGTCTCTAACCATATTTTTTGTTCTTTTTTCAGCCTTTATTATGACTATACATGGTATTAGAAATGACCTGATGGGATACCAGATTTATGACGTCACATACTTTATAGAATCACTTCAAGACATCGTGTAACAATTAACTTGTCATAATTCAATTTGCATCCGATGATTTTTGGAATTACATGAATATAACAAAAAAACGATGGGATACCCGATTATGACGTCACATACCGTATGTTATAGTTCCGAAAACCTTCAAGACAACGAGTTACAAATATTTTTTTATAATTTTACTAAGTATAATGTGTTAGAAAATAAATGAATGTGATCAAAAAATCCTTTGTTTTGTTTCCTGTAAGTATTGATCCCGTACTTATACAGGGTGTAAAAAACCCATTACTAACACGAATCTACCCATTCCGTACATAACAACTAAAATATTTCTAGAAATGACTTTTATGTTTGTTTTAAAGTAAGGAAACCAAGACTAACTGGAACTGGACAAATATCGTTAATAATGCAGTTGTGTTGATATGATAACAATTACGTTAAAGGAGGGGTGATAAGCATTGTTTGTTTGTTTTCATGACTGTATGTACGAGTAGGGTATATTTGTATAATCGGTCGCACACCTAATATCATCTTGACATGAGATGGGGTAGGTAGCTCTCGTTACTCTTTGGGATAAAATGTAAGAAAAACTTTAAAGCTGATGAATGCTTTAAATGTTTATACATAATTATTTCAATGTGCCAGAGTTATAGAATTACTTAAAAGGTTGTTTAAGTTGTTAGTAAAAATAAACATCAATTAGAAGGAGTATGGTGAAGTCTCACCATCAAAACCCACCAGGTTTTCGTCCTAAGTCAAAAATTTTCCGTGAGGATCGCCATCATTTAGCCTTCAGTCATCGCGAGGTGCTTTTGCCAGAGATGACGGTTCCAAGTTGACCACCTATCGCCCCCACAAGGAGCTTTGGCCTCAAAACCATGCACCGCAAGCCCGCACAAGGAGCTACGGCGTCACAGCAACACGTCGCGTGTCCATGTCACAGCCTTTTCGTATAACACGCCGTATTACAAATTGGCGCGCCCGATTGAAAAACATCGCTGTTTTGAAATGCGGCTACCTTTCGTTCAGCCGGATTTCAATTAGGCTGAAATAAAGTACGCCACATTGTATGAGCAATTCGCGTTCGTCAAAGCGGCTTAGTAACGTGGCGCCCACATACAAACGGGCGCATCTTCGATACGCCGCTTTGAAATCTGACACGCGCCGCATGATCATAACTACAAAAATGGCGTCGCAATCGACAACGGTGTCACAACAAAGTGAAAATAATATTGAATTTAGAATTTTGTTTTGTTCCCATTTTGTTAAGATAAATAAATAAATAAATAAAATTTTAAATTAGAGATAAAAACAAGTTTTAAAGATTAAGATAAAAACATTCAGAACTTATATTTGCTAGCATAGTATTAAATGACCAGTACATATTTTAACAAACTATTGCATGCTTGTAAGCATTTTAATATAAGAAATGTAAAAAAAAAATATACTATGACATTTTTTTATTAATAAGTATAAATAAAAAAAATAAACACTACAACGTATGGACCCTTACTAAAACGATCACTTTCCAAAGCTGCAAATGGTGCATTTAAAAGTTCTTTTTGACCTTTATTTTGAAAGAATTCCTCCTGTCTCAGATAAGGCAACAGTTTTTTGTATATTCAGTAACAAAAAAACCTTTTTCCTAGCACTTTTGATCCGTTACACTTAAAAAAACTATTGATTGCGAATCATTTTGTGTTAGGCGTTTTTATACATTTTCACGAGTTTTTCTGGTTCACTATCGAATTCCAATTAACGCCAGAAACATATGTACTCACCTCGTGACCTAGTAGGGTTTGCTAGATTTTGCAACATAAATAACTAGGAACCAGCCTATAATGCACCCAGACTGTGCTGTGGTGAGAAATAAGTATATTTTTAAAACCTGAGAATTAGGCAGCTTTTCCATCAGAAATGATAAGTTTCGTAAACTATAATGTACCTTGTTTCATTTTAACCCTTTTCGAGCAGAATGAAACCAAACTGCGCTTTGAATATCAATCGATCCCATTGGACACTAGCCATCTCACCTCTTTAGAATAGTTATAAAAATCAGGCGTGGACCTGCCGGATGTTTATAACTTATGGGAAAATTCTACATAATAGTAAGGTACCTAGTAAGGTGGTGAGACTCAGAACAGTGTAAACCGGAGAAACGGGAAATAAAACAAATCTCTCAAAAACAACATACCCCTTTTTTATTGAAACAAACAATTTATTTCAAAACCTAAATAAATATAAGCCATGGCAGTGAAGAGACGGAAGATAATTCACTGACTGCAAGTCTCTAAATACGTTGCACGCGCAAAACACATTTGATGCACCGAAACATTGATGCACGATTCCAATAAACTCAGCACCGCAATATCGTATCCAATTACATTTCACCGATAAACTGACACGTATCGTTATTACAGTAGGAAAACCAAATCGACAATGATATATCGCTTTCAAGAATATGTATATCGAGCTAAAATGTCCCGAAAAGTTACGTTAAGTGTATAAATCTATCTATACATATAATAAAATCGTAAACATTCCGTGTCTGTACATTAAAGATTTTTGCAAAAAAAGTACTGGATGACGCGAGAAATAAGTATTAGAAAGTAAAAAAACATTTTTTGAAATTTTTGTCTGTTTTTTTGTTCGTTTGTGGGCGCATCACGTAAAAGCCACTCATTGGATTCAAAATCTAATTACTGAAGGATAAGTAGCTTTATTGTGAGTAACATTTAGCGTTTATTTGATCAAAATCGATCTACAGAATCAAAAGATATTCAATTTTAAACATTTTGATAGAAACCTCATAGCGCCCCGTGACGCGTCGAGACACGCGTGCCCGGTGGGATTGTTGCGGGGCGGTGTGGCGTATCTATATGAATATAAGCGAGCAGCCTGTCCCTTGCTGTCCTTCCCCAGCGACGCCCTTAGTCGAGGTCCGTACCCCACAGGGGGTGCGTGTAGACGCTTAGTTTATAAGTTGTATGCCCTGGGTGGAGGCTTTAATTTATTGAAGCAGTCCGGCTAAGCAGCCTCCGAAATGGGGTAACATGCGAGATGCCAATCATAAAAAAAACGACTGCGGGTAGACACATGAGGGCAGATGTCTAGGGAGTACAGCGGTAATAAATAGAATTCTTAAGAACTAGCTGAAATATTGCAGAATAATCTCACTCGATACGGTGGAACAACGTGCAATATTTGAGCAAGTGCGTCAAAGCGTAGCTATGGATTTGGGGGAAATCCTGTTTTTAGATGCTCCCATTTTGGCCCAAATACGGAATCAATGCAAAGTTGCTCTGGCATAAATAGCAGCTACATTGTTACCTGGAGAGAAAACTGCCCATATAATATTTAAAATACTGGGCTTTCTGTATTGTCCAAGTCAACAGAAAGCCCCTTGCAAAATTTTTACGTGCTTGCTGCTTAGTAATACGGGTTGACTGCAGAATGGCAAACCGTAAAGCAGTTGAAGCGGTGCGGTGGACAGAATTTTGCGAGGTATTAGACAAGACGATTGGCCCATGAGTGGCGTCGCAATGCTCTTTTGGGGTGATTTTAGACAGACATTTCTACTACCATGTATAGTCTTCAATTTTGCTGAAAAAATAAAAAAAAATATGGTTAGAGACTGTCCTGACTGTCAGTAAATAAAATATCATCATCGTCATCATATCAGCCTGGTATCACACGCTGTGTTTTCTTTCTTTCTTTGCGGGGTACAGGCCCCTTTCCCTTCTACGAGCAAAAACAAGTACGTGTGGCGCGTACCACCGTAGTACCGCGTACGGCGTAGCTAAACTACACTAATATTTTAAAGAGAGAAGATTAATTGTATTCCAGTTTTAATAAATAAACTCAAAAACGATTGGACAGATTTAAAAAATTCTTTCGTTAGTACTTAGAATGCTGTTTTATCAATAACACATATATCACTGAACTATACAAGATATCACGAGGGCGAAGCCACTGGCGGAATCCAGTTTACTTATTTTCACCAGCGCATGAGCTCTCTTCCAAAGAAAAATCCTTGTTTGCTTTTCCTGTCGATTATCGCAATTTGCAACAAACTAAAAAGCTGAAAATAATTTAAAAAATCAAAAACCCCAACTGTAAAAACACGTACTTGACTGAAAAAATAAACAAGCATTATTATTTATATAATTTTGGTATCGCAGGCGGGACAAACCAATAACCTGAAATATGGTGTAACTTTTGTTTGTCCCGCCCGCGATACCAAAATTATATAAATAATAATGCTTGTTTATCTCTTTTCAGTCAAGTACGTGTTTTTACAGACGAGGTTTTTTTTTTTTTGTTTTTTTTTTTTGGTGTTTTCCTATGTTTTGTTTTTTGCTTTATCTACCACTGCCATGTGGCACTATCGTAAGGTTGTATCATAAACAATGTTTCCTTTTGTGTTAACATCCAAGATTACGTTTGTATGGAATTAACACTGATAGCATTAACTCCACTCTATGGTTGAATAAAAAATTGTAGGAGAATATTATAAAGAATGGCAGTAATAGGATACTATTATAAGTAGATAATACTCACGGGCCTTCAGTCGTTGGCGCACATGAACCGTCTTCAAGTTTCGGCATGTCACCGGGACAGAGGCTGGACCCAGCTACTGGGCTGTCGGATTAGAAAGAAATAAAGATTAGAAAGAAAGAAAGAAATAAAATATTCTTTAAATAAAATTCGAAAGTAACTCTGTCTGGCTGTCTGTCTGTCTGTCTGGCTGTCTGTCTGTCTGTATGTATGTTACCTTTTTACGCCTAAACCACTGAACGGATTTCGATAAAATTTAGGCAAGGAGATAGATGGTATCCCGGGGAAGGACATAGGCTACTTTTTATCGACATACCACGCGGGCGAAGCCGCGGGCGGAAGCTAGTTTATTATATTGTTGAAGATTTTAGAGGTAAATATGAAATCTACGCGGACGAAGTCGCGGGCAAAGCGCTAGTATAGTATATAGATGGATATGGAATGGATAATATAATAGATAATATCGTATACATAGAGAATGGACTGAGCGTTCCGTATTCAGTAGTGCAGTGAATACGGAGCGAAAGTACGAGATAGACAAAGTGAATGTGCGGCAGTAGTAGTCTCTTTCTAGAACTCTGATTGGTCCAATGATGTATTCACTTTAATGTATTGTTTCATGCTTGTAAAATACCAGTATATTCTTTAAAATTTAATCGATACATTCATAATAGGTCTTTACCTATGAAATTGCCGTTCTGCAGTACTGGCCATTTCAAATCAAAATAATTTTTGTTTGGCTAAGAATTCTAATTTCAAATTAATTTTATTTTAAAAACATGGAATTCTTTTTTCAAAAGAAGTCATTTGTTTAATGATTAGTGTTACATTTTCATCGCATTTCAATCTTTTTCGTCATCATGGATACGTTAAAAATTCGAGTAATTATGGAATATGAGTACCGTCGTGGCAGCAACGCGGCACAAGCGACACGCAACATCAACGACGTTTACGGAGCTAACACTACAAACCAACGCACCACCTGTTATTGGTTTGCTCGCTTTCGTTCTGGAAATTTCGACCTGTAAAATGAACCTCGCGGTCGTCCGAAGACTTTGGTCGACAATGACGAATTAAAGGCGATTGTGGAAGCTGATGATACACAATCTACGGCTGAATTAGCAGCAGCTTTCGACGTTAGCGTCAAAACAATATTGGTCCATTTGCGTCAAATTAGCAAGGTAAAAAAGCTTGACAAATGGGTGCCCCACGAACTCAATGATCGCTAGCGCGAAGTACGCGTCGAGGCGTGCCTTGCGCTGCTCAACAGACACACAAATGAAGGAATTTTGAACCGCATTGTTTCCTGCGATGAAAAATGGATTCTGTTTGATAACCGCAAGATTTCAGCAAGTTGGTTGGATCCTGGTTCAGTACCTAAACAATGCTCTAAACGAAAACTTAACCCTAGAAAAGTGATGGTCACTGTTTGGTGGTCTAGCGCCGGCGTGATTCATCACAGCTTCTTACCAAATGGGGTGAGCATTACTGCAGATGTGTACTGTGAAGAACTGAACACAATGATGGAGAAGCTGGCACATCTCCAACCAGCATTGGTCAATCGCTCGTCTCCGCTGCTCCTGCACGACAACGCGCGACTTCATACTGCACAGCAGACGGTCTCCAAGTTGCAAGAACTCGCGTTGGAAGCTCTCCGTCATCCGCCCTACTCACCAGACCTTGGATAACTTCTTGACGGGAAAAAAATAAAATACCCGAGAGGCAGTACAAAATGCCTTTGAAGAATTTGTTGCCTCCCGTCCAGCTGATTTCTTTAAGAAGGGCATCAATAAACTGCCACTGCGTTGGCAAAGATGCATTGATTGCATGGGTGATTGACGACACGGTTGGCGCAGTGGCTGAGCGATGGACTGCTGCGCAACGTATCGCGGGTTCAATCCCCGCACGGAACAGATATTTGTATGATCTGCAAGTAGTTGTTCCGGGTCTGGGTGTTAGTGTATGTGATTTTCTATGTTTGTAAACGCACCCACGATACAGGAAGAAATTCTTAGTGTGGGGCAACGTTTTTTTTTAAAAAAAAAAAAAAAGAAAAAAAAATATTACTTCGATAAATACAAATAAAAAATACATACGTTTAAATTTTTTCATACAAAACGGCAATTTCATAGGTAAAGACGATATTATATGAACATCATTTAACTTTTATTATAATAAAAATTAAATTAAGTAAGCGCATAATTTCAGAATGGCTGGACTGGGGCCTAAAATGGCCACTTTGGATAATCGGATCATAATAGGATAATATTATGAATCATCGTAAAATGTCACAAACTGACAATTCATAATTTATGATCTGCGTGCAATTCATGTTTTTATTGTTTTTGTTTGTTTTTCAGGAGATTAGTAAAAATATGAATTGCTACATTGAAGTTTAATGTTAAATTAAAAATTAATTAAAATTACAGTAATTTTAGGTATTAATAATTAAGTCATTTTCATGCAGCAATATTTACACCAAATGTGATTCGAATATGAATTGGATTGAGTACATATGATTCAGCTAATATGTATGTGTCAAATTAGACGAATTGCTAATGCCAGCTGGGAATTCAGGAAATTAATTGCTTTTAGAGGAATTGCTAGTGGGCTGTTAGAGGCCCCCTGATTTGGTTATCGTTTTAAAATGTTCGTGATAGTCCGAATCAGGTTCTTACGAAAAGAAAAACCGGCCAAGTGCGAGTCGGACTCGCACACAAAGGGCAAAAAAATCACGTTTATTGTGTGGGAAAATTAAATATTTGTTTTATTTTAATTTAATTATTTATTTTTAAAGTGAATATACATCATCTGTGAAAATTTCAACTGTCTAGCTATCACGGTTCATGAGAAACAGCCTGGTGACAGACGGACAGACAGACAGACAGCGGATCCTTAGTAATAGGGTCCCGTTTTACCCTTTGGGTACGGAACCCTAAAAATTGAAGGTACTTTGGCTATGGGAATTTTTTATGAATTATTGACGTCTGTCGGGTCAGCTAGTCAATAATATTATGAATCAAATAAAGCAACAAGATTTAGTTTTTATAAAGGTTTTTTTCAAAAAATAGTTTTTATTATTCTTAATTTCTCTTGTGAAGAAATTTATGAAATGAAACAGTCTCGAACTGCTAGTAAAGTCTAGAAATAATAACTGTAACATAAATAAATAACTACTTTTTCTTTTATTAGTCACTGTAATTTTCAACGTTCTTCCTATTATTTAAAATTGGAACACTGCGCCTTTGTTATTACAAACTTGCAGAAAAGAGACTATTAACCGCATATGTGCTTTGTCTCTTTCTAGAGAGTGGTCCCTTTTGGGAGGCTAACGCTCACTATATTCTCTATATAATGTCTATGGATAATACTCGCAGTAAAAATCTGCGAGCGAAATACTTGTAACCATCTCGACAAACTGTATTTGATTAAATAATCATGTCCGAAGTCACACAGACTTTGTTTCAATTATTTTTTTACAATTTAGACAAAAATTTGATAAAAAAGGGTTAAAAATAAAATTGGAAATGGATATCGACTTATCCGTAGAACAGAGTCCGATGTGATCATGGAGCAAAAATGAGTTAAATAGCTAGACGAGATAAGGAATACGAACTCTACAAACGTACGTTTTTAGAATTTTCGTATCTTATTTAGTTTCGGAAATATAGAATCGAATAACGTTCAATCTGACGATAGCTCCGCATTAAAACGTACGAAGTGATCAAGGGACGGCGTGCGGGAGGTGAGGGCGGCGCGAGCGCCCCGTCCGTTCGTCAGTCCGGCCGTTGTTTGTTGGAGCCAGGGCATTTTTGTGTCTTGCGCATAGCTTTTATAGGATTGATGAAAAAAAAAAATCGTGTTTTGCATAAAAAAACATGTTTTTAGAGATGTCGCGATCACGGAAAATGTTGGATATGCTTAAAGATGACTCAGAAAGGCCTGAGTTTAGTTCATCATTTTCAAATGATGCTGCTGTTTATATGAAGAAAGGTGTAAATGCTGGTAAGTCGACGATTTCAGTTGCATTATTTCGTGACACACACTATTAAGTTTTAAAATTAATGAACATTATGTCTTTATTGCTTTTTTGTTTCAGTAAACAGTTGTGTGCGATCGATTTTTATAAAGGACATTTTTTGACGGAGAGGTATAGAAACGCATTTTTTGTATGAAAATACGATTGGTGTAATGCATATGCACAGGGTTATCATTATTTCTGTAATAATAAACAGTAAAAAGTAGAAGTCTTATGAAATATTAGGACGATTTTATACGAACATTATTGAATTTCTAAGCTTTTCATGTGAATATAGTACGTTTTTCTACGGAATCTATCATACGATTTGCTGGTTCGATATTAAGATGGGACGTTGTGACTGGGATAATACAATCGTATAAGACGTTGTTCATTTAAAAACATCGTTAAATATTAAGATTTTAATTTAAGATTTGTTTAATTAATTGCTAGGTACATTTGTCTTGCATTATACATTAGTATTTTATGAATACCTATAATAATATACCGTTATTTTTTATTATTTCAGTTGTGAATGTTAATGACAACAGCATGACACAACAAACGTCACCTTTGCCTCCTGGTGCACAACAAATCAGTCAGGAACTAGCTGGTTTATGGGA
This sequence comes from Lithophane semibrunnea, assembly GCA_947363905.1. NCBI lineage: Eukaryota > Metazoa > Arthropoda > Insecta > Lepidoptera > Noctuidae > Lithophane > Lithophane semibrunnea. The sequence goes on along the minus strand of OX376212.1, from coordinate 894,744 downwards.
AGAAGTTCTGTATGAAGATAGTGGGACCAAATAAATGACCTACGACAGCTTAATACCGAATGCCATGTCTGATCCGTCTATCGAGGATGTTCACAGCACCCAATCGATCTAGTAGTATCTTACATTTTCTTTGGAAGCACCTTCTCGTTTCGAAAATGTACCCTTCATACAGCTTGAATAGCTGTTAGAAGTTTCTCACCGCAGATCTACCCCGCTTAATTTGGAACTGTCAGTGCCAACTCCTATGCCGTCTCCTACTAATATCCATTCGATCTGCGATAGCACATTCTGCCTTAATCATGTAGACAGTTTCTCTGTGATTTCTTCGTTATCATTTAGCACCACGAATTCGACTGCTACTTCGCACTCAAGCAATCGCACCGTGACTCCTGACACGACAGAGGCGCCCAAAAGAATGGACAGACCTAAAACGCAAATGTCTTAAGAACTTACGTAAGAAATATGTAACGAAAAGGGGAAAAGCAATAGACGAAAAAACGATTAGGCCATCATGCAAATCCGTTACAAATACCTCAACAACAGCGGCTCAACTGCTTCACAAAAATTTGGCAACTGGGAGATCAAGCTATGCAGTGGAATTTCATCATCAAATATTCCAATAAAATGAAGAAGAAAATATGCCTGAATCAAGATACTCCTAATATCAGGAACCATACTTTTAAGTATTATCTGTCGGTGATCACAGGTTCTAGCGAATCTCACTGCGAGAAAACTGAAGTATGCCAAACTAGGGTATGTTTATTAAAACTTTTGCCGGTTCAACTCGTTGTCCTCCTCTAAAATACGATACGATACGGTCTTCAGTACGATGAAAGCTACTTTAGAGGAGGACAGACCCCGTCTGTTTGGCATACTTTAGTTTTCTCGCAGTGAAATTCGCTAGAAGCTGTGATCACTGACAGATAATACTTAAAAGTATGGTTCTTGTAGTAATATCTTGATTCAGGCATCTTTTCTTCTTCATTTTATCGGAATATTTGATGATGAAATTCCACTGCATAGCTCGATCTCCCAGTTGTGAAGCAGAAATTTTGTGAAGCAGTCCAGCCACTGTTGTTGAGATATTTTATCAGGGCATTTGTAACGGCATTTGCATGACGGCCCCATCGTTTTTTCGTCTACGGCATTTCCCCTTTTCGTTACATATTTCTTACCTAAATGCTTAAGGTATTTGCGTTTAAGGTTTGTCCATTCTTTTGGGCGCCTCTGTCGTGTCAGGAAACACGGTGCGAGCGCTTGAGTGCAAAGTATCAGACGAATTCGTGGTGCTAAATGACACCGAAGAAATCACAGAGAAACAGTCTACATGACAATTATAAGTTGCTAATTTAAGTGCATGCCGTAGTCGTGTAGGTTACCTAGTTACCATGCTGTGATACGATATGCCATTTAATTACTATTTTAAGTTTTAACTATTACGCTACCAAGGCAGCTTTAGGTACCTATATGTACAGTTTCATTGTTGTTAAGTATAGAACCTCATCTAGGTCACAATGCTTCTAATTGGTAAAATTATAAAGACTGAATACTATATTTTTTAAATACGATAATGTTGTTTTTATAACAAATGCGAAGTTTATATTTTTCTTCATGCGCGTCTCCTGCATTGTTCTAAGTTTTAGACTATGCTAATTTTAAGTCCATACCTAACTGTGATGTGATTGCTGTTCAAAGTAATGCCATCTAATGGTTTTGTTATCTGTTTAGAGTTTTTTTAATTAATAAATGATTTTAAATAATAATTTCATTTTTTATCTAATTGTATGGCAGTTTAGTCATAATATGGCTAAACTCCCATACATTAACCAACATTATATCTAAATATTTTAAGGTGGTTATTCACAAAGGACTAAAAAAGGGATGGGTAATTCCAACAAAAAATGACCCATGTTAATATAGAACGTCACTTAATTACAGACGTCTCCGTAAAACAACGTACAGTGTTCACTATGGACCCCCGCTCTTCCGCCATAAAACGTCCTATGTTGATATAGAACTCACTATCTCGTGAAATAAAAGGATAAGAAATATACAATACATAGCATTTAACTAGGCTGGGGCGTTGTTACAACATACCCAAAAATCTAAATGTCAAGTCTCACCGTTTATGAGTTACACAAGTCAACAACTTCTCTAACCCCTACTGAAAACTATCAACCCTGCCGATCGGACTTTATTCTACGGATGAGTCGATATTATTACTCACACTGCACATCTGTTACCGATTCTCACGTAACCAGTTGGACATGAAGTGTCATGCCAAGCCATGAAATCCGAAGTCGCCAGCCCTATCAAGCAGACCAACACCAACAGTAGAACTAGTTTCGAAAACATTTTGAAGAACGTACTTAGTTCGAGTTAATTTGAATACTAAACTTAAAGTAAAATTGTTGCATTATTTATATGTATATTATGTGATTGACTCATCTTTATTTAAGTGGAATGACGTTAGGTTGTGGTAGGAAAACAGGAAAAATATTACTATTCTTAGAATCTTTTTAGGGCTCAATATTTTCCACGATCCATTTCATGCACCCTTTAGCTTATGCAAGCACTAGTTGCCCGTGACTTCGTCTACGTATATTTTATGCTTCATATTTTTTAATACATCACACCTGTTCGTGCCATAAGATAAGGCCTCGAGGTGTCCTTTTTATTGTATAGTAGATCCATATTTCGCTAGCCTACTTATTTGCGACATTTTACGATCGCATTTATATTAATACGGATTGCACGGATTTAGGTTTCATTTAACTAAATAACTACCGCGTTGGTCTAGTGGTAATGACTACTGATCATGGGGTCCTGGGTTCTTCTGGGTTGGTGGAATATCTTCGATTTTTCGGTTCTAGGTCTTAGAACCAAAAATTCTTTTTTCCTTCACCGAGATTTACCTACTTAAATACAGGGTGTCCCTGGAAGTACAGATCAAATCGAATAGGGGCGTGGGCAAGGTCATTTGCAAATTTTCTCCAATTTCTCCAAAATCAGCAGAAAACCTAGAACAAGAACAGGAAACACAACTGGAAACTGTGACACAATCCAAGACGGACAACAAACTCCTTACAAAGAATTTCCAGAACCAACTGTTCATTATAAGTGCTAACAATACGAATAAAATTCTATCTATTGCTGAAGATATTTTTGTTAATTCTAAGATATTTTATGCCATTATGTTACACCGTACTGTGGAATATTACAATTAATCAGAGACTTGAAAAATAAATTACTAACGTTTACAAAACAGGATTATTGTATTATACTTATAGGAGAAGAAAATTTTCGCAACACAATTAATTATTATGAAATTATAGTGGAAATTAGAAATACTCTTCAAGCAATCCAGAACACGAACCTCATCATATGTGCTCCAACCTTTAAATGCAACAACTATTCACCAATATTCAACTGGCGCATAGAAACGTTCAACTATCTTCTATACTTAGATGTAGATACACATAAGTATGCAACAATGTTTGACTCTAATTTAAATTTAAGTTATGATGAAGTTATGTTCTCCAAATACACCGGTAGAATAAACGACTATGGAATGAAGAATATTATGAATAATATATTAGCTTTATTAAATGAAACAAATTGCACTACTTTAGAAATAAATATGAAAACTAATATAATACCAGTACCCGCCAATTCTTCACAAGACGATTTTTTTCTTTTTTAATCATTTAAATATCATGCACCAAAATATAGCCGGGCTTCTTAATAAATCAGACATTTTAACCGTCCACATTCAGCAACTGTTAGACAGTAAAGTAAACATAGATGTACTTTGCATAACGGAACATTTCATAATGTCTGGACATGAATCTTTTTTACAAATTCCTAATTTCAATTTAGCAGCCTGTTATTCAAGAAATAACATTAAACGTGGAGGCTCTTGCATTCTGGTTAAAAAAGGCTTAGAGTTCAATAAATTGCTAGACATTAAGAAATACTCGTTGCCAGGAGTTATTGAAAGTTGTGCTATTAAGTTGCCAAAGCTGAATGTAATAATTGTATGCGTGTATAGACCCCCAAAAGTGTCAAATATATATAAATTTTATGAAAACCTTGATCTTATTCTGAAGAAAGTATGCAATAACAACAAAAATAAAATAATATTGTGTGGTGACTTTAATATAGATATCCTGAAGAGAAATAGTTTTGCAATGGAATTTGAATGCTTTCTTTTGGGCTATAATCTGAAATTAGAAATTAATAAACAAACTAGAATCTGTAGCCAAAGTTGTCTTGACAATTTTGCACACAATATAAAACAAAAATGTAAATCTCAAATATTAGAATTAGCCTTGTCAGATCACACGGTCCAGTTAATAGAAATTAAAGTTAACAAATCTAGTCATAAAAAATCTTGGCGTAAAAGATTAAGAAACATGTCCAAAGAAAATCTACAGAAGTTTAACAACTATCTTCAAAATCTTAGTTTTTCAGATGTTTTCAATACCACAGACCCTAATAACGCTTATGATGCCTTCATTGATTTATTTCTTATGTTGTATAATTTATACTTCCCTTATAAAACAGTTACAATACGTCTAGAAAATAAAATAAAATGGGTGTCTAAAGGCATACGGACCTGCAGTAAAAAACAACGCTACCTTTTGTGGCAAATGAGATTAAAACCGAACGAAGAAAATAAAAAGAACTTTCATTCCTATACCAAAAGATTAAAAAAAATAGTAAATCTAACACAGAAAGCTCAAAACAATTATCTAATCCAAAATTCTAAAAACAAATCAAAAACGACTTGGCAAATTATAAATAAAAATAAAAAAGTAACAGAACCCATCCTCCAAATAAAAAATAACAATTCATTAATAACCAATCCTAATGAAATAGCTGAGACTTTCAATATTTTTTTTAAGATATTCCAAAACAAAACACAACCAGTGTTAAACCGATAGAACATAATCCACACTATTTGTTTATGCATCCAGTTGTGCCTCAAGACCTCATAAGAGTAATTAAAAGTCTAAAAAATAAAAAAAGTCTTGGTTATGACGGTATATCTACTGAAGTAATAAAATACGTGTCTCCTTATATAGCAGGCCCCTTAGCACACATTATAAATACTAGTATATCAACAGGTGTCTTTCCCGAGTCCTTAAAAACAACGATAATAAAACCGCTCTACAAGAAGAACGATAAAGATGAAATGTCAAATTACCGTCCTATCGCGCTAATACCCGTTTTCTCCAAAATAATTGAAAAAATTCTTTATGAATCTATTTACAATTTTTTGACAAAGTTTAATATATTATGCGAAGAGCAAAATGGTTTCAGGAAAAACAAAAATATAAATATGGCTATTTTTGAATTGCTGAAAATGTTAATGGTCAATGTAGATAACAAAATCCCCGTTTGTGCTATATTCACTGATATGTCAAAAGCTTTTGACTACGTGAATCATTCGATTTTATTAGATAAGCTGAATGCCTATGGCATACGCGGTAACGTCTTAGATTTAATTAAATCTTATTTAACTGGACGTAAACAATACACCGAAATAGCTCGAGTATGTCTCAAATCGAAAAGAGAAACTTTACACGCATCGTCTTGCAGATATATTCATTATGGTGTGCCGCAACGAAGCGTCCTAGGAACATTATTGTTCCTAATATATATAAATGACCTTCCCCGTCAAATCAGCCACCCAATGGTTCTGTTCGCAGATGACAGCACCGCCTTAATAAAATGTACAAATAAAGAAGCATATGCCTATGATATTAACAATTCCTTGAAGGTAATAATAAACTGGCTAAATATAAATAATTTACTAATAAATATCCTTAAGACAAACATAATGCACTTTCACCAAAGAATTCGTACGAACAATTTAAACATAAACTATGATGGCCAAAATATAGAACAAGTATCCATAGCAAAATTTTTAGGAATAACTTTGGATAGTCAATTAACGTGGAAGGCACAAGCTGAGGTTATATGTAAGAAACTTAGTGCATCTGCGTATGCTCTTTATAATTTAGCTAAAAAAGTTAATACTAAGACGGTTCTAGTTGCATACCACGGTTTAGTTGTGTCGAAATTAAGATTCGGAATTATATTCTTGGGCAATTGTAGTCTGAGAGAAAGCATTTTTAAGGCGCAAAAGCACTGTATAAGGTCCATGTTCAATATTAAAGTCACAGATAGCTGTGTTCCTGCTTTCAAAACATATAAATTATTAACATTTCCTTGTTTGTATATTTTAGAGTTAGCCATGTTCGTAAAAGGTAATCTTCATCTTTTTAAGATGTATTGTGAAATTCGACACCGCACTACTTCTATGAGACCTCAGTACCAAAACTTATTATACACAGGCGGCTATAAAACAAGCTCTGTTAAAAAAGAGTGTTTTTGGCATGGCACCTCAAATCTATATCTATATCTTCTATACATATAATAAAATCGTAAACATTCCGTGTCTGTACATTAAAGATTTTTGCCAAAAAAGTACTGAATGACGCGAGAAATAAGTAATAGAAAGTAAAAAAATATTTTTTGACATTTTTGTCTGTTTGTTTGTTCGTTTGTCGCATCACGTAAAAGCCACTCATTGGATTCAAAATCGAATTACTGAAAGATAAGAAGCTTTATTGTGAGTAACATTTAGCGTTTATTTCATCAAAATCGACCTACAGAATCAAAAGATATTCAAATTTAAACATTTTGTTAGAAACCTCATAGAGCCACGTGACGCGTCGAGATACGCGTGCCCGGTGGGATTGTTGCGGGGTGGTGTGGCGCGGGGGAAAGCGTACCTATAGGAATATAAGCGAACAGCCTGTCCCTTGCTGTCCTTCCCCAGCGATGCCCTAAGCTGAGGTACATACCCCACAGGGGGTGCGTGTAGACGCTTAGTTTATAAGTTGTTTGCCCTGTGTGGAGGCCTTCATTTATTGAAGCAGTCCGGCTAAGCAGCCGACATCCTCGGAGATGGGGTAACATGCGATATGCCAAATATACGACTTCGGGCAGACGCATGAGGGCAGATATCTAGAGAGTACACAGCGGAAATAAATTATAATGCATAGGAACTAGCTGAAATATTGCAGAACGATCTCACAAAGACGGTGGAACAACGTAGAATATTCGAGCGAGTATGTCAAAGCGTAGCTATTGATTTGGGCCTGCCAGGGTTGCGGGTAAGTCCGAAAGGGATACCGGGACCTTGGCAACAGGCAACTGAAGGAAAACAGGTGGGTTTAAGTCAGTAAAAGTCTGACGCGCCCTTCCGCTCCGCCCAGAACGGGAGAAGTCAATTGATGATTTACCACATTCAAAAAAAAAAATTTTTGGCGGAAATCCTGTTTATAGATGCCCCCATCTTGGCCTAAATACGAAATTAATGCAAAATTGCTCGCGTTATTGCCTCATAGAGCATAGCAGCTACATTGTTACCTGAAGGGACAACCGCCCATATAATGTTTAAAATACCAATTGACTTGGAAAATACGGAAAGCCCAGTTTACAATATTTTTTACATGATTGCTGCTTACTTAGTAATATGGAATGACTGCACAATGGCGAACCGTAAGGCGATTAACACACAGCACCGCGCACCGCTGCGGTAGGCAGTCTCATGTCGCACTGGCCTCTATTAAATCCGCTGATGCCTAACACACGTACACCGCCCGACCGCGCGGTCGAACTGATAAAGACCGCGACGGTGCGCGGTGCCGTGTATAAACCGCCTTGCACACGTACACCGCCCGACCGCGCGGTCGAGCTGGTAGAGTCCGCGGCGGTGCGCGGTGGCGTGTGTTAATCGATAAAGCAGTTGAAGCGGTGCGGTGTACAGAATTTTGCGAGATATTAGACAAGACGATCGGCCCATGAGTGGCGTCGCAATGCTCTTCAGGGGTGATTCTGGACAGACATTCCAGTAAAACCTCGATTTCTTACACAACATCGGTGACGAAACATCTAAACACGGAAATTATCTTACCTGAAAATATATGTAATACTGTTCCATCACTGCAGGACCTTATGTCATATGTGTATCATATGATCAAATTCATAGCTATGCGAAAGCGAAATTCTGACACATCGCAACGATCAAGCCACAGCAATTATGTAATGTAACGGTACCAGAGAGAAAGTCAAGATTTTACCACCAAACGTTATTGAAGCAGAGATTTTGACAGGTTACGGCACAGGAGATAGCGTTTTCATACGTCGAATTCCTCTAGCTCCTGATAATTCCCCATTTAATTTTAAACGCGTACGCGTATCTGCTAGCCTTTTCCCAACTATGTTGTGGTCAGCTTCCAGTCCAACCGGATGCTGCTGAATACCAGTATTTTACATGGAGCGACTGCCTATCTGAACTAACCGAGTAACTGGGTAAATCGATACCCCTTGGTAAGACTGGTTGTCAGACTGGTTGTCGGGCTTCTGACGACCCGTAACGACTGTTAAAGATCCACGAATAACAGCTGGGACCAATGGCTTAACGTACTTTCCGAGGCACGGAGGAGTCTCGGTGTGTAAAGATGGTCACCCACCCACGGACCAACCCGGAAAGTGTAGCTTAACCTGTTGGATCGACCGGTACGGCAGTTATTACTTAGCCGCGGGCTTAACTTAACCAAACTTAAAGAACATGTTGCGTTTTATAATAACAGGCTGAGATAGATATTAATATAAGTGCACGCGGACGAAGTGGCGGGCACAGCTAGTTTATAATAAGATACCTGACTGTATAAAAGCACAGCCAATAAGAATTTTCAAAAAGAAGCTCTTTGCTCTACTTGTGGAAAAGTGTTATTATTCCATCAATGATTTCCTGAATGATCCGTCAATAATAAATAATAGAGTACTATAAAATTTAACTTGTGTAGCGATAGCTTAATTTATATCTTCTATACCTAGTTTAGCTTAAGTAAATTATCGGATGTTTAATTTTAAAGTCTAGATTAAGTAAATTAAATTTAAAATTTGCATGCCTAATAGGCAGAATGTACAAGGCCCTGTAAATAATATTCTAACACCAAATTGTAAATACCTGCATTCAAAGCAAATAAATTTTATTTCATTTCATTTCAAACTTAGTAAACCTGAGAATTTTTTTTCGCAAGAGAAACTCCTCAACAACGTCCTGAAAAAATAATTAAATTGAGATCCCTGATAGAAAGTTGATACTAACTTTTGAACCGTAAAAAATTGCACCGATATTCTCAGGGTTAAAAAGTTTGGAAATGACCTCGCCCACGCCCCTATTCGATTTGATCCATACTTCCAGGGACACACTGTATAATAAATTGGCAAAGTGTGGGTACAAACATCTAAAATGTTAATGAAACAAACAAGTGAATGATAAATAAAGTTTATTGATTGATCTGCAGTGAGGCAACGAGTGCAGTGAGTAGTATCACAATGCCGGCGACCATGTTGCTCGCACTAGAGTCGATGGGCCGCTCTATTGGCCCGATGATATACTCGTACATGTGGTCTAGCACCGCTTGCTTCACTTCTTCCAGTTCTTCAGTCTCACTGTTGCCTGTTGGCCTGCAAAAATAAAAGATAAATACTCTAAGGATAAATATGAATAACAGTTAGATCAAAGATGCCAAGTAATCTATGTGTATTCTATTCTATGGGTTGTGGAAGTCAGATAGGCAGTCGCTCCATGTAAAATACTGCATTCAGCTGCTTCCGGTTAGACTGGAAGCCGACCCCAACATAGTTGGGCAAATGCTGTTGATGCTCAGTCAGTTTGAATAGCGAGTCAGATAAAAGGGTAAACAAGTTAATAAGGTACACAAACACAAGCAGATAATACAGTTTTTAGGGCGTGAGTGGCTGAATAGTTTAGTAGTATCTATTGGTAACCTTTGTGGAGGAGCTTGTCCGGGGGCCCAGTGCGCAGAGTATGGGTGTCGGTGTAATTTTTATTTATTTAACTGGAATACATATAAGTTCGGACAAGAGGAATAGAATTATGATGATTGACAATAGTAGTTATTTTCCACTCGGCATTTTGTTTTGATCGTTTGTTAGTTGTCATTTGTCAGTGTGACGACACCGTAATTACGAAATGTGTATTGTCTTTGGTCTTGATGTCACCATTCAATAGGGAATATGCATGTATTTTTTAAATATTTTTATTCGATAGTTTACATCGTCAAATAATAGTTAAAAAAAATTCGACGGCACAAAAGCAATTTAAAGTAGTTAAAAAAATGTTTAAAAATGTCCAACCGATCCGGGCTATTTAAACGCCCTCCATTTGGCGCGCTTGGTGTGGTGACGTCACAGTCCGTAAAAACAGACAAGCAACTGTCAAGTCAAAGTCAAACACTCCTTTTTCTATGAGCGTTTGACATTGACTTGACACTTGTTGATTGACTTGACATTGACATTTTGATTGTTATATCGGATTGTTACGTCACATCCGCTCTTAGCCTTTTCACGTATTTGAATTACCCACTGTTTTTTTGGACTTTAAAAAAATTAATTTCTCGCTGAAAAAGAAATTTTATTCAAAAATATTGATGGAGGCATAATTCTGAAGTAACATAGTTTATAAAAAAAAATATTTGACCCATATTTGAATCACATGCATATTCCCTATTCAGCCCTATTGTATTCACTAATTTCCGTAATTTTTAAGAACGTTCGCATTCTCATCTCATTCGCAATCTGTCAACAATACAAAGAAAGAAAGAAAGAAAGAAAGAAAATATGTTTATTTGCGGCAAACATTTATTAATTTATTATTTATTTATTTATTAACTCATCATCACTATCATTACAGGAATTTCCTAATTCAATAGTGTGGCCATAATTACAGCTTTATTATTCACCATAACATATAATGTACAGCGCGGTTTTTGAGAACTCACTCAGAGAACGAGTAAAAAGATCTATGCTGTCTGCTACGTCATTAAGTACACGCAAGGTACGCGTTATAGGGGCTAACATGACGCCAAGAAAGGACAAATATACGAAAATAACAAGTTGCGGGAAAATATGCGTCACATTCACGCAAAACGGCCGCAAATACAATCAATTTATCAACATTTTTGACAAGATTGACAGATTCCGACTTGAATCAAATTCAAGTCGGAATCTGTCATTCACACACATTTTATAAGTTCGATAATTGACCTTCTGACGTCAGATCAAGCAATGGACAAAACTGTCAAACTTTAAACTTTTATTTGTTAAACACGATCGAAGCTTTTGGCTGTTGTGTATGTGTGTATGCTTTTTGTAATGTACGTTTTGTTTGTACAGAATATGCAAATTCGTTCTTACTTTCTTTTCTATGATAATAATGAATTACTTACATAATAGCCCTACAATGTGACACTCCAGGCACGACGTAGACAGGCGCGTTGTGGTGTGCATGGGTGCCGTTGGGGCCCATGGGGGACCAGGGGTCGTGGCCCCCAGCTACTGACACCACGTTGTCCGGGAGGTGAGTGAGGCCCCCGAAGAATGTGTTAGTTCGCTCGATGCCTGAGCGCAGTCTCGCTTCGTCGAAACTATTGAGACAAGTTTTGCTTTTAAGACCAAGTATAAAACTTAGTTTTCTAACAAAGTTGAATAACCGTGGGCCTGTGGTAACCAAACTAACTAAAAAAATGAGTGCATTGTTATACATGCATTCATTGTATGAGACTGTTATTCTTTGGCAGTTGTATGAAATGGCTATAACACGGCCAATTAATGTTGATGTCAATTTGATTGATAAATAATTTCCTCGACTGTACCTAAAATAACTATAAACAATAATAACTACTATAATAACTATAAATATATACTGCAAGACTTATCCTCAAATTAATAAAATATGACATAATCCATAAATGCGTCAGTGTGGTTAGAATTCGTATTGATGTCAATTACAATAAATAAATACCTAATTTATAAATATATACGCATTAAATCACTGTAAACACTGTAACTATCGGTCTGCCACAAAGCTATAGTTACCTATATAATATGTAGGAAAGATTTATTTATGTCAGCCATTTAACGATGTTTTCCTGTCGGGTCTTGAGGTATTCCGTTTTAGGTCATTTATGCGATTAAATCTTTAGAATTATACCTAGTTCTGTCGTGCTAGGCATGAGTGCTACGCACGGTCTGTGCTTGCTACGCACGGCGTAGGCTTGCTACGTAGAGTAGTTCTATTCTTGCTACGAACACGCTTTACTACGCTATGCCTAATGTTGTTCTATTAATTCTATTTTTTTTTTGTAGTTTCTTGTTTAAACCATGTTTTTGTCTTTGTACACCACTTTTACCTTTTTATATTTTGTCACAGAAGAGCGGGACCTCCTTGCACAGGTATATCTTTTACTTAAAAGGGGGTTCCTATGTAAGATTTAAGGCGCGGGCCCACCGCGGCGCATGCTGTGCACGGGCACGCGGCGCATTTTAGCTGCGTGTATTAATTTGTTTGACAACGTGGGTCTACGTTTCCACTGGAGTACACGAATATGACCCACGACTATGTATAGCGTGGCACGGCGCACGGAGAGGCTACGCACGTGCCACTGCAATCCACGGACGCGGGCTTCACTGCGGGAGGTGAGTAAGTAGTGAGATAAGTGAGCTGTATATAGTCGTGGGTCATATTCGTGTACTCCAGTGGAAACGTAGACCCACGTCGACAGCGTTGAGCTATGTAACCGCCTATTCGAGCCACGCATGTATCAATGACGTCAATTCGTGCGTGGCGTCTCCGTGGGTTGCAGTGGACACAACCACATACATTTTCTTACAAAGCGAAGCTTAATACACGTGCGTAGCCTCTCCGTGCACCGCGGTGGGCCCGCGCCTTTACTGTAAAAGTTTGTACAAGTTTCTGCAATAAACATTTTTTTTTTTAATTTAAATTCTGTAAACATAAACCTCCAACTGTCATTAACGATACACAATAGAATTTTAATTGTTATCGGCAAGTAGAAGGCCAATCGACAGTTGAGCAGATAATTATAATTTCTATCATGTAGTTACTACACTGCTACAGGGATATTTTGGCGCACGAATGAGGTTGTTGAGGAGGTGCTGGTACTAACTAACGCCGCTTTATTGTTCGGTCAATACAATTTCTGTAACAATTTCACAAAATGTTTACCAACAACCCTCTCAATGTCATTCAGGCACCAAAAGCTGCACTCTACTTACTAAGTGGAGAAGAAGTCCTTGCACATCTGATGGAAGTACTCCAGAGGCACGGTATGGCGGAAGGGCTGCCTCGAGCTGGTGGTGGACTGGTACCAGCCGAACTCTACGCAAGTCTGGTATGTCCAGAGACGCACTGTGAACAAAGATGGCCATTAAAACCTAGAACTATATTTTTATTTACGAGGCCATATGGAATTTCTCGGGAGCAGCCCGAAGTCTGGTTTTGTGCCCGGTTTATGGCTATAGGCTCGCCCATAGGGGACGAGCATGGGACTTAAAACTAACTGGCGATGTGGGCAAATAATAAATGTGGGCATCGAGAATCCGCCTGGGATTCCCGACGCCCAGGGTGTCTCCAGCGGCGGCGGTTAGGGGCGTGAGGGCGCAGGCTTTGCCTCTCCCTCACGCGTTCCGCCTCCTCCTTCGCGAGCATCACTGCTTCTCAGAAGGTGGTGACCGCCTCCCATGCCCTCTCGCTCCGTACCATGGCCTGGACCAGGGCCGGACGCGAGAGGTCAGTGCCGCCAATCGCCTCCACGAGGACACGGCGGTGCTCCGCCCAAGCAGGGCACACCTCCACCGTATGCTCCACCGTGTCCTCCGGACGATCCGCACAGTGGTGACACCCGGGCGTTTCCTCCCGCCTAATCCTACACAGGTACCTCCCGAAGCTGCCATGTCCGGTGAGGACCGGCGTCAGGCGGAAGGTGAGGACGCCGTGGCGCCTCTCTAGCCACTCCTCAAAGAGGGGACTTATCGCCGCAATTGTGGCATATCCACTATATGTACACTCTGCTTCATCCTTTGGGAAATCAAGGCTGATTGATGATGTTATGTTAAATAGATGATGACGTAGGTACATACGATACTTTTAATTCCGGTAGTACGTTCCCGTGGCATAATTTCCAACCTTCAAGTGAAGCCGCGGGTAAAATCTAGTCATTCATACAAAAGACGTCCACTGCTATACAATAGTCCTCCCTCAAGCATCGGTATTACAGCGACCATTCTTGTGCTTCTCGCATTCAGCTGATTACCGCGACCTTCATCAGGTCCTCGGCGTATCTTGTGGTTGATGGCTCGGTAGGAGCAGTGGCTGACGTGCCACAAGTCGCGTGATTCTCGCCCGAAATAAACATTTGGTAGGTTTTCCTGTCAGGCTATTATGTTTGGGTTTAGGGAAATACCATGGATTTAACAAAATATTACCGGAAAGTTTTGTGATACTGTCGTTGTTGTTCTTCATTCCCTTTATAATTAGTATGTAGGTACTAGAATTTGAAATACTGATTTTTCTCTCTTAAACCATTAAAAACCTCTTCAATTATCCATACACTACTATTACAAAACAAAGTCCCGCCCGCCGCGTCTGTCTTCAGACGTCATTCAGACGAATGCGAAAAAAGTAAAAAACTACTGAACGGATTTTCACAATTATGGTTTTCACCAAAGGGCGGAGTGAATCATGAGGAAGGTTTAGGTGTAAAAACAACAAAAAAAAAATACAGACGAATTGATAACCTCCTCCTTTTTTTGAAGTCGGTTAAAAATTCATTAAGGCTCTTACATACTGGCGCGATTCGTCGCGCGACGCGAATTTTAACAAAACAATTTCTGAGAAAACTCCACGGCGAACAATGCGGCGGCGTCGCGTCGCGCGACAAATCGCGCCAGTATGTAAGAGCCTTTAATTATTCAAAAGTTCGGGACTGGAGGCTTTAATGGCGTGCGCCGCGTAAAACGATAGAGTAATATGAAAAAATTGTTTACCTGGATTAACAGATAGAGTACCTACTTTTAATCCCGGTAGTACGTGGTATGCCGCGGGCAAATATTATAAATATTATAATTGCGAAAGTTACTCTATCTGTTTGTCTGCTACCTTTCGAATTGGAATGAATTTTGGCACACGGATAGACCACGAGCTGCGTTAGGTCGGAGGATATTTTGCATTTTATGGCAAAAGCATCGAATGCAGCGGATATTTTTGTATAATCCTACTACCAACGATTCCTATATTTCCGTGGAGGTAGTTATGAGTTGATAAATAATGCAGGCGGCGACAGGGCCGCAGACATCTGCAAATCAAACGCCGAGAGAGTCGAGGAGACGACGACATGCCGACGACTAGCGAGCAACACACGGGTCGGGAGTGTGGCAAATGATTTTTTTTTGTATTTTTATAAGTAGCTTTTGGCATTGGTCAAAAGGTTTTTGTGTTTATCAGATCACGTCCAAATGTTTGCTCAAATTGATTAGTATACGAAAACTCTTTGGGAGTTAGAATTAACAAATTATCATTAGTCCACGGTTGGTAGGACCTTGGGACTAATGGTAATTTGTAAATTTTTACGTAATAGTGTAATCTAAACTATCGTAGTAAACACTGTCGTTTCTTGGCATAAGTGCCATATTATTTATATCCAGTCGCATTCTGAAAAGGCGAGGCAAGTATTGATAGGAAAGGGCAAGACTGACAAGCGTAAAGGTGTTCTTCCAAAAGCGACCGCAATCAATGATATAGTGTGCACATCTAATGCAACCTCAAAACATGTCTTTGTAGACCCTTTTTGTATAATAGATTAAATAGAATACTTAGTATCTATAAATTAAATTACTTTAGCTGTAAAAAAATTATACTTAATTATTTACTAACCCTAGATTATGCACAAACGGAAGATCTACTTGCTGTCTGCAAATAGAACCGCTAACGTGCCTCTTGTACCTGTACCTAAGTTTTGCTTTAGTTTTTAATTTTGTACTCATTGTTAATTTATTAAACTAAGTATCTTGCACTTTCTAGTCGAAGCACAGGTTCAACCTAGTTCAGGCAAATATGCAACTGTGCTCTATTTTAAACTGTTATTGTATTTATTGTAAACGTGTCCCTTCTTATAAATAAACAAATTATTATAAATTATTAGGTATATATTATATAATCGCAAGCGGTATCATCACCTAATCGCGATGACAGACCGCAACTACACAACTTGTTCACCTTCGAATTAGTACCATGAAAAATCCTAAACTAGTGACGATACGTAAATGTACGTGCGGTGAACCCTGGGCAGTCAGCCTCGCTACCACCTAGCCGACTGATTACTCTTTTTATCACGGCATGAGTTATTTATAATCAGAATCAGAATAACATTTATTTGCCTACTTTGTGTATTACAAAATGTCTCTGTGGCCGGTGGGCCGTACAGAGGTGAGTCAGCTAACTTATGTTCTAATGAATCTATGTTAGCTGTGTTCTTTTTATTCGCAATATGTGAGACATAATTAAATACGTGTTTTATTTATGTTGTATGCTTACAGTCTATCTCAGTGAGGCATTATTATTATTGTTATTTTCTAATTTATTATTGTTTTTCATTTTATTTTAAGGGGACGCGGAGCCTTCGTTAAGTCGGCAGGCCATCGCTTGTATCCTTTTTTATTAGGGTCATACAATATATCGCCTATTCTGTGATTAACCCTAAGGGGGTTAACTTCACCGTGCGCTTGGTAGGCGTCTCCAGGGGATTCAAGATCTTCTATTTCTAATTTTGCAATGTTCTCCAACATTTTGGTGTTAAGGTCCTCGGCGCGTAGGTGATGAGTTATTTATACACACTTGAGGCAGTCGGTTCCGATTGGCCGCAACACTTTCCCCAGGCAAAATGGAAAAATGAATTTTTTTAGCGTCATCTTTTAGAATAAAAACTTTACAAAAAAAAAACAACCGACTTCAAAAAACAAACACAAAAAAAGTGAAAAATAACTTTAATTTCGGAAGTCTGTGGCAAAAAACGAAAATTGAAAAGCAGACACCGACTTCCGAAATTAAAGTTATTTTTCACTTTTTTTGTGTTTGTTCTTTGAAGCCGGTTGTTTTTTTTTTTTGTAAAAAAAAATATTTTTCACTTTTAAGTTGTGGTACCTACCTCACACAAATTCGTATACCGTTATCTGCTATGTAAATAACAGTGACGGAGTGAAATAATTGTATCATCTACATACACAAAGTGGGAAAAATACGTAATTATTGAAGCTAACTCAAAAACTACGCAAGCGAAATTAATAAAATTTATATGGGACTACCTCTGAAGTATGACCTACTAAACAAAAAAAGAATCATCAAAATCGATTCATAATTGGCGGAGTAATCGCGTAACAAACATACAAAAAAAAAAAAAAAACTTTCAGACGAATTGAGAACCTCCTCCTTTTTGAAGAAGTCGGTTAAAAAGAAAGAAAAAATGTTTATTCTGCACAAATAAGTTAAAAGTTAAAAGAAACATAAAAACATTCTAAGTAGCCGGTAGTCCAGTATTCGGCAATTATTATCATTCTCCTGCCCTTATGCTTATTTATTTGGGGTCGTGTATTGCGCCGTATTCCCACTCGTCTGTGGACACTCAGTTGTACTTGTACCGTACGCGCCAGTCATTTAAATAGATCGTCAACCTTTTTGTTAAGTATTTATCATTGTTTACGTTTAGTGTTCCAAAAATGAAAACGTGTGCCTTGTGTAACGTGCAGTTCAGTGATGGCGTTCAGTGTGGGAGCTGCAAAAAGTATTTAGACTTTGGATGTGCCAACATATCTGAAGCTGGATGGAGAAAGCTGGGTGCTACTAGGATGGCACAGTGGAGGTGCTCGGCTTGCAGAATCTCATCTCCAGCTGTACCGACTTCTGATCAAGCGTCTCTCGAAACCATCCTGAGTGAAATTCGGGACATGAAGCGCCAATTACTTAATTTACCGACTCTTAGTGACGACATCAAGGTGATTAAGGATGAGCTATCTGAGTTGAAGTCGACATGTCAAGGTACTAATAGTAAGCTGGACGAATTTGATGCGAGGATTTCCGAAGTTGAAACAAAAGTATCAGAACTTGAAAAGATGCAGGTGTCCATGAATGAATTGCAGTCAGAATTGTCCAAAGTAAAGTTCGAACTCTCATCTAGTGATCAGCGGTCCCGATTAAATAACATAGAAATCAAAGGAGTTCCCATACGAAAAGATGAGAATTTATTCACGATTATTGAAGCCATCGGTCGCAAAGTTAGTTATAGCTGCCCCAAAACACTGATCAACTACGTTTCGAGGGTGCCCATGTTCAACTCTAATGATAAACTTATCATAGTAAGTTTCTTAAACAGATATATCAAAGAAGATTTTATAGCGGCAGCGCGAGCTGTGAAGAACCTATCTACCTCTGATATCGGGTTTCAAGGGACTTCCCAGCGTATATTTGTTCATGACCACCTTAGTATGGAATATAAGAAGCTGCTAAGTAAAGTTAAAACCATCGCCAGTGATAAGAATTATGAATTCGTTTGGGTGAAGCACGGAAAAATACACGTACTAAAAAACACTAACTGTAAAGTTATCATAGTGAGAAAGGAATCCGATTTAAACAAACTCACCTAATATGCAATTATACTGTATACAAATTTCTCTGTTTTATAGCTTTACTTATATGTTTCAAAATGTTTAGCACCTCTGCCGTACTAATGTACCCATCACCTCTCTTTTGTTCTGTTAAAAAAATCCTTTATGTTTCTTATCGCGCTGTTTACTTTAAAGTGTTAAAGCTCAATACTATGTCTTGCTCGCTCGCGCCTGCACGCAATACGCACTACTGCT
The DNA here is from genome assembly GCA_947363905.1 of Lithophane semibrunnea. Lineage (NCBI taxonomy): Eukaryota > Metazoa > Arthropoda > Insecta > Lepidoptera > Noctuidae > Lithophane > Lithophane semibrunnea. The sequence goes on along the minus strand of OX376212.1, from coordinate 875,925 downwards.
TGCCTTCTCACACAGTTGTTTACCGCTCAATGTTGAATATTTGCTACTTACCAATAATATTAGTCACCGTTTGCCTACTTCATGTATATTTATTTTCTAAACACCCTGATTTTGTTAATATTTTTGAGTGATGGCTACCAACGTTAATTTTAATCTATCTAGTTTAAACATATTTTATCAAAACGTTCGTGGTCTACGCACTAAAACCGATACTTTCTATCGTCAAATGTTAGCCAGCTCATTTGATATTATTGTTCTCACTGAGACTTGGTTATTGGATGGTATTATGAACTCGGAATTTTTTGATGAGAGATATATTGTGTGGCGTCGCGATCGGGATTACTCACTGACTGGGCAGTCACGTGGTGGTGGTGTTCTGATAGCTGCTCGTCGAGAATTATCAGTGACATCTAAGCAAAATTTTCACTCCACAGCTGAAGACCTCTGGATAAGCGTACACTTGAGAAATTCGATTACACGTAATTATTTCAACTTACATATCTGTGGGATTTACTTATGTAAACAAAACCTGGGTCATTCCTTTTCGTCACAGTTGACAAATTTTCTTTCGACATTAAATCGGTCTGTGATTGGTAATGGTTTTGACAAATTTCTTGTCATCGGTGATTTCAATATGAGCGGAATAAGTTGGGTCCCATCTGACATTGCATCGTTCGTCCCGACGAACCCTAGAAGTAGTGATGAGGTATTACTTGGAGATGAGTTATGTACTCTTGATCTTGGTCAGTATAATGGCGTGAAAAACAAATACGGTAAAATACTTGATTTAGTGCTCTCGAACCAGGCAGTCAACGTGACTGAAAGTTTAAGCCCACTGGTACCAATCGATGATTATCACCCAGCATTGTTAGTCACAATGGATCTAGTTGAGACACCTCCCCTTCAGTGTGCGTCACGTATACAATTTTTGTATGATAATGGTGACTATAAATCCATTATTCGTGACATTTGTATGACTGACTGGGAAAGTGAGTTCGCAGTAAGATCAGCTGATGATTCTGTAAGTTTTTTCAACAACTTTATCTATAATCTTCAACTCAAATATATACCTCAGAAACGTTGTAAGAATAAATCATACCCGACCTGGTACAGTTCCTCATTAATAAAAACAATAAAAGAAAAATACAAATACTTTAAAAAATTTAAAACGTATGTCAATAAGGCTGACGAACTAACCTTTAAACTTCTTCGTGACAGGGTAAAATTATTAGAAAGTCAATGTTACACTAATTATTTACAACTTACCGAAACGTCTATTAAAAATAACCCGAAAACATTTTGGACTTTTGTTAAAAAACGTCATAATATTAACGCAATCCCCAGCACGTTCCATTTTAATAATCAAATACTTCGTACTGGTGAATCCATATGTGAGGCATTTTCAACTTATTTTCATTCCACATTTTTAGATCCTTGCCTTAATCATGGTGGTAGCTCTAGTTTCAATTCTTCCACCGTCGAATCCTCTAACTTATCGTCTGATATCAATCGTATCACAGTGAACATTGAAGACATAGTCAACCTGCTTCGAAAATTAGATACATCGAAAGCGCCGGGTCCGGATAATATCTCATCTAAGCTTCTTGTACGCTGTGCTGCATCGATTGCACTTCCTATTTCAATTCTATTTAAAAAATCTTTAGATGCCTGTGTTGTCCCCAAACTTTGGAAATCGGCATTCATAACTCCTGTTCATAAGAAAGGAGTCAAGACAGACGTTGCTAATTACAGACCGATATCAAAATTGTGTATCATTGCCAAGGTTTTTGAAAAGATTATTTACAACCAAGTCTATTCTGCTCTGGAACAATCGTTTAGTCCCTTCCAACACGGCTTTCTCAAAGGTAGATCCACTGTCACTAATCTCGTTTTGCTTAATGACTTCATCACAAACGCAATGGACCATGGTAAACAGGTCGATGTTGTCTACACGGACTATAGTAAGTGCTTCGACCGAATTGACCACTTCATCCTAATGCGGAAGTTAGAGAGCATCGGCATACGCGGCGACTTGCTTCGATGGTTTTCCTCTTATATTGAAAACAGGTCTCAAGCTGTGGTGCTGAATAATTATGTATCTAGCTGGGTTTTAGTCCCCAGCGGAGTCCCCCAGGGGTCGTTGCTCGGTCCCTTATTATTTATCATCTATGTGAACGATATCGACTCCTGCATGACTTTCTGTAAACTGCTGTGTTTCGCTGACGACATGAAAATTTACGCCACTATATCATCAACTGCGGACATGTTCGCATTTCAAACTGATTTACAGAATCTTGAAGCATACTGCCGAAAAAGCAAGCTTGATCTGAATCCTTTAAAATGCTCAGTTGTGACGTATTCCCGTGGGCGATCAGTGCTAGCCACGACATATACTCTTGGTGGTCATATATTACCAAGATGCAGTACTATTCGTGACCTGGGGGTTCATCACGATTCCAAACTTATTTTTGACAAGCATGTTGATACGATCGTCGCTAAAGCTTCGAAATCCCTTGGTTTCATAATGCGATTATCCAAGTGCTTCACTCAAGCCAAGACTTTAAAAATTCTATACTGCACTTTCGTTAGAAGCCATTTGGAATACGCATCTGAAATATGGAGTCCATGCTATCACAAATATATTGACCGTATTGAGCGCATACAAAAACGATTTATAAAATTTTTATGCTTTCATCAAAGGGTTCCGTATCAATCCAGTAACTATCTTGGCCTATGTAAAAAATATCATCTCTTACCATTGATCAATCGTCGTGAGATCTCCGATTGCATATTTTTGTTGAGAACGGTTCGGGGTAACAGACTGTTCTGATATTTTGTCATCTTTCCACTTCAATGTTCCAAGCAAATCCAAAAGGTTTAATCCACCACTACGAGTGCCATTTGCAAACACTAATTACAGACAAAATTCGTACTTTGTGCGTGTAAGTGGGTATTTTAATAAGGTGTGCAAGCGACTCGACTTTGATCTTTTTGAAACGAGTGTGACCACGGCAAAAAAGCGTTTATCCAGTAATTTCTTCAATGATTAATATCTTTAGACTTTGTTGTGCTTTAAATTAATTTTTAGTTTCTTGGAAATATTTTTCCCAATTGTATTAGTTTTGTACATAAACTAGGTGATGATCTTGACTGTTGATGTTCTAATTTTAAGTTTTCTATCATTATTGGGCGGTATGTACATTTTGTTCCACAGTTCTTTTAATACCAGTCAAACTCTAGAAGTGAAGACTTGTAATTGGCTGTCAGATTAACATACTGTCATTTACCACTATTGTATTTAGCTGTAAGTCTTCCATAGTCTTTAAAAAAAAAAAAAAAAATAAAAAAAAAAAAATTAGACAATAAGAGAAATTAAAAAAGTTTAACAATATTGTGTTTTCGTTCACTAACAAGTTGTCCGTCCTACCCAGCAATGTGTCCCGACAGTCTGGCGCATAATCTGTATGCTCGACAATTAGCATCACATCTACAATGCAGATGCGGCGCCTTACAACAATAACCTATTCATGGAGGAGGCTGCGCAAATGGCGAATTTCTTGTATAATTGGGGTGTTTCCGGTCAGTAAAACTGGAGAAAATATACTGAGAATAAATAGAATAGAAATTATAAGAATTTATGAGACGTGATTCGTATTTTAATCCGACTGCGTCAGCAAATTTTGGTTTGCGGGATTCTATAAAGAAATAAAAAACGTCGCGTCGGCGTCGTGGGTCTAATCCCACTACGCATCCTAACGGCTGGCTGGATGGATTTAACACGTGAGGAGTCTACCGACTCGTCTAGGTTGCGCGATGAGCTAGGTTTAGTTTTTATAAAATCAAAACGGCGAATAACGGCCAGTTTCTTCATCAAAAGTAACAGCCAAAGTAACGTCAAAAAGAAACAAAAGCCGTGTTTTTGACTTTTTGACGTTACTTTTGATGAAGAAACTGGCCGTAAGTAATGTCTTGTAAATAAAAATAGTACCAACTATGATTCTTGTAAATAAAGGTATTGAGGAGACGATTCCTAAAATTTTACAAATAAAAGGTGGAAACAAAAATAATAATAATACCATACAGACTATTTATAAAGGAAGGTGTTAAATGCATCGTTTGTTTATTTTCTAAGTAGATATGTTTGTATTTTCCATCGAACACCAAATTTTCTTCTTGACATGAAATGTCGTCACTCTTTTGGGGTAAAATGTAAGAACACTTTTTTTAAAAGACATGATGAGGTTTATTGTACCTACATAATTATCTTAATATGCCTTTTTTTTTTCAGGGTGGGATATCATCCTATGACTTCTCCCGCTCTGGGCGGAGCGAAGGGCGTGTCAGACTTTTACTGACTAAAACCCACCCGTGTTCCTTCAGTTGCCTGTTGCTAAGGTCCTAATATGCCTGGGATATAGGTTTACTTAGATTGTTAGTAAGAAATAACATACATTTAAAAGGTGTAGGTAGTGTAGACGTGCAATCTCCTTTTCTTGGTGTGTCGATGGCAAATATTAAGTAAAATCTATTTGGCCCAAAACTCAGCAACGCGAACACCATGCGCTGATGCAGACATTAGATCCTCACGTGTCAGGCGACAGAGCATCGGCGCAAGATGGAAGTATATACATTGATGATCGGCACCATCGGAGAGAAACCCCACCAAAAAAGGATTTTTGAAGAGTCTACAGCTGAAAGGGACTTTAGGCGTTCGTATGCGAATGAAGTCGCGGGTTCAACTATAGTCTGTATTAAACCTTAATGGCCACCGGCCGGCGGAACAAATCTACTTATTATGTAAATCTGAGAACTCTCTCAGACACAGATAACTGCCATTTCCTTGAACATCTGATTCTACTTATTCTGCACAAAATGCCGGTTTCTTGCTGTTTTGTATAATTTTAAATGGTCGCCTGACAGTTGGAGATAGGAGAATTATTAAGAATGGTAATTGTTTAGTGAAAAATAAGTCGTTGTGTAGTACATAGTTGCAAATTAAAATAACCTATAATTCGTTATTAAAGTGTAATAACACGACTATTTTACAGAGTCTGACAACCAGTCTTCAGTAAGTGGGTTGTGGAGGTCAGTTAACCACTCGCTCCATATAAAATACTAGTATTCAGCTGCATCCGGTTAGACTGGAAGCCGACCCCAACATAGTTGGGAAAAGACTAGGCAGATGATGATGAACACGACTAGTTTACATTGTCATAGAAATTGACTGACACTTACTCGTAAACAAAATGAACACAATAATGTACACTGAGCGAAATACGTTTTCACGTCAAAAGTAGTGCAAATGATTCAGCATTGTCATACAGCATGCAAATAATATTTTTCTTCAAATACATAGATAATTTTTTATTTTAATTATTAGATAGATTACAGGCGTAATGATAAGTAAGTGAAGTATCTACTCACTATTGGACTCGTAGGCATCAAAGCTGGTGTTCCGATGGTTGGCGACCACCTGTGTGTAGCTCGTCTCAATGCAGGGCTGGTTCCAGGGGTCAGACGTGATGTAGTTGGCGAGACGCTGGACGTGGCTTGCTGGAAATATGATTAGTGTGTTTTAGTGCTTAGTTATAAATAACTAGCTGCTGCCAGCGGCTTCGCCCGCGTGTAATCTTTATAAATTATAGCCTATGTTACTCAGGGTGAATGTAGCTTTCTAATGGTGAAAGAATTTTTCAAATCGGTTCAGTAGTGTCGGAGCCTATTCAATGCAAACAAACAAAAACAATCAAATCTTTCCTGTTTATAATATTATATTAGTATAGATATGGTTACTTGTATAACAAAACAGTAAATCACTGTCCATTCCAAGTTTGCCTGGAAGGGATCGCAGAAAGCGATAAGGCCGCTCATTGTGTGTATACATTATGTGTTATTAAGTATGACCCACACAACAAGCAAGCTGCTTTGTAACGAACTTACTGGAATCACCGAAAACTTCGGATAAGAGACACTGGCTGGGTGAGAGTCACTTTAGCAGAGCGTCGCACCGATGATGGTGCGTGGAAAAAGATAGCCGTATTTTCTGATGACAGAGATGATGTCAGGAAAGCCGCTGATAAACGACGTTCACGGCGAACTGCTAATTATTCCGACACAATCCTAATCACATTGAAGCTGCTGAACCTCTAATACTATGATAAGTTCTGGTAAAGGCTATACTGCGTAAATAGGTGCTGGTTAATAGAAGAAAAGCTGCTGCGACAAACATGAATATATTAGGTTATTAGCAGGAAGATATCGCTTATACTCACCGGTACTGGTATCGTTGAGGATCCTGCAGGCATCTGGGATGTTTCCAGGAGTAGCATACTGCACCAGACCTGCAAATGTCTCCGTGATGCCGAACCAGAAGAATGTGGCCACGTCCAGGGGCGTACCGGCTTGGATTGGTGTACAGGTTCTGGATATGTGAGTTAGAGATTAGAGGAGCAGAATAAATATTTTAGTATTATTATTACATCGGTCACATACAACAGTAGTTATTTGTTTTTAATGCACTTCGGCTGATAACGTAAGGTGGGTAAAGTACGAGCATAAATATTCTCACTTTAGATTTAATTATTTTCTACTGGTTTTCTCAAAAGCCGAAAGAACCTTCAGAATAAAGCAGGATACTAACTTAAACATCTCGGACACCTGCTCCGGTCCTCCCTGGGTGTTTTCCAGCAGCTCCACCAGCTCTATCATGGCCGCTTCGATGTTGGCTACGCAGGTCTCCCCCCCCTGTTCGCGTATCGCTTCTGTTATCACCTCCAGGTATTCTGGAATGTTGATTGAGTTGTCTTTTAATAAATCATCTTTGTGTTCGTATTGATCTATGATCTAAAACGGTCGGATTGTAATAATTGGCTATTTCCTTGTCAAACCCTTTTACCTAGCTTATAATTGAGTTGTTCCCAATAAAGCTTCATTTACACGGTGCAAGTTTCTGGAGCGTTCAAGAGCAATGATCGCATGCCATAAAACACGTGCAATTGTTGCCATTCAAGAATTGCATGCAAATGTTAATACGCGTGCGATGTCCACAAAATGACATACAAAAATTTAATGCAAGTTTTGCCATTCAATAATTGCATGCGACTTTTTTTTACAGCAAGGCAATTATTGCCTCGATAGTTGAACGTCCTTGTACAATGGATTCAAGTATTGCCCGTACTAAAAACATGCCAGAATTGAATGCGATTTTATTGTACGTGCTGTTTACATCTATTTTGACTATATCGTGCATGTTATAATAAGCCACAGGCAATAAACTTGCACCATGGGGCTCTCTGTACCTACACTGCAACTGGTCTCTAGTCTGTTTGTGTATATTTAATTTCGATAAGGTTCAAAATGATATTATTGAATTGTTCGCTTTCACCGGTTGTGAAAGAAAACAAGCAAAATTCTATCAAATAAAAAGCTCAATGTACAGGCAGCAAATAAATAGTTTCGTCGATAGAGAGTAGATTGTCTTGACCCTCGAGGGATGGAGAGGATGAAGCAAATTACTTGCTAATGGTAACGACTATACTCGATTAGGAAAATTAGTCCCTCAGGTGTTTGGTAAGCGTTTAGTAGGTAGGACCGGGGTTTTCCTTACGTTGTATAAAAGAAAATTCTTTAAACCAGTTATTCTAGATTTTGTAAAGCTGATTTTTGTAAACCAAACTACCTAGAGCTCTCTTTGTGAAAGTGTCTTTGGGTGAAGGACTTTTGCGCTGGTCCACTCAAATCTGTGTAGTTTTTTCCTCAAAAACGTTTCAGATAACAATGTAAAACAGTAATCTATATGGTCCTCAGGACCTAGGTATGTCTGGACTTTAAAAGAGACCTCTGAGTTTGTGTGTGTGTTTTTCTCAGAGTAAATTGCGATAAGGGCAAGAGAATGATGTTGTGCTGAACCAACAGTTAACCTGAGCCTTGAAAATGATGATGGTAGAACCTCAAGATCCTTTCTGCATCTTACCAGGGAAGTCTTCCTGAGCATGCAGAGGCCCGCTGTCGGAGAAGGCGGCATCCACGACGTGAGGGTACGCCAGCCTCATCCAGGTCGCCATGGTACCGGCGTACGAACAACCCACCAGAGCCACCTTGGCCGTCCTGGAAAAAACAAGAAAATTATTTGTTTAGCCAGCTATGGTAAAGATAAAATATGGAGACGTTAAATGTTTTAATTGACGATCTTCACAATGTGTATTGCTGAGGTCGAAATTTTTAAAATGAGATCCTTATGGACCCTGTCGAGGTACGGTAAAATATGTAATAGGCACGAGAGAGGAAGGTTTAATACTTAACTTATCTATTATTAACTACATAAATCTAATGTTATTAGGGTTTTGCATTGATACGGTATGAATTAACTTATCTATACCTATGGAGAAGAACGGGCAAGAAACTCCACAGACACTCCTTTAAATCAGAATATTGTTAAAATAATATATAGGTTACATCAGTCATGTTGAAATTATACATATGAGTACAATGTAGAAAAACGTGCATATAATTAAAAGATAAAAAAGTAAACAAAACAATTCAAAAATTAAAATAAGCCGTGGCAGCTATGACCAGTCCCTACTGATGGCGCCCGTTCACGAACATGACGCATGGATCAGCACCATTCAGCTCAACCATTTTGAAGGGAACTTAATGATCCAGCACTCCCTTTGTAATATGAGATCTCTTTTGACCTAGGTACCTAATATGCTTTTATTATAGATTTGTATTTAATCATAAGTAGGTTCCATGGTTGTAATTTATTTTCTATCGCTATTGTCAGAAGTCCAGGGAACAATCCGTGATGCCATGGAACCACGGGTAATGGAAATTTACCCATGGACCCGGTAATGGGTCGACCTACCGAGACCACGAACACTCATCTTCAGGACCTCATGCTCAACCTAGCGCTTGCGACCCCTAGGCCAACGAGGCGGTGATATAATACATTAATTAGGTAAATAATTATCTGTGAGGCAATATTTGTGACAATCTCGTTTTCCTAGTAGACTCCGCTTAGCTACTGTACAGTCGTCATTAATTTCATCCTACTTGTGTCCATAATTTTGGTATTGGCAAAAGGACAGATTACAGGATGCAAACAGTTATATTTTTAGTCTCACTGACATCATCTAAAATATTGGTATTAAAAGGAAAAAGTCGTGCCACGGATGGAAAATGGATTTAAAACCACAAGTCTTAGTACGTAAAATATGTATAGTAATTATTGTTGAAATATCTATTTATAATATGTGCCTACGTGCCATAGGTATTAATGTTAGTGTGTCATATTAATAATTATGATCACTCCATAAAATTATAGTGACATTAAAAACACTTACTTAGATATTTATTTTAGAAAAGAAGAAAAAGAAAGAAAGAAAATCTAAACAATTTTTCTTTCTTTCTATTTTAACCTATAATTAGATATCTCAATTGGATTTTTCTTCAGACTTATTTCTATCGTTTCAGTTTTCAATCATTTAATCAAACTAGGCTGAGAATCAGCACTTTTTGAATGCCAAATTAAATAAGTATGACCCGCCCGCGCTTCACCACTTCCTAAAGATTTAGCTGGAAAGAAGAAGTGGCGCAACAAACTCTCGCGCAGCACAGCTGTCTGTTCAGTTAGAAGAACTTGGTTCTGTACAATCATTGTATGCAAAGTAATTAACAATAAGAAACACAAAACATGAGATAAGTTGCTGTAACTCGTAGTCACACACACATGATAAACTAGGACCAAGTAAATAAGTAATTACTACTATCAATAACAAAACCATGGTCGGCCAGTCACCACAAACCCCTGTAGTTTCTGTCTACCCCCACTGCCTACCCCCATGGAAAGAAGGCGTGAGATTGTGTAAGTACTTATGTGTAGGTACTGTTATAAGTATATTTAGATATCCATTTACTGAATTTTATTGAAATAATGGTTTAGTTAATATTTGTAACATAATTATGCTTTAGTTTCTTATAATCTTTTAAATGACTTCGTTTTAAGTTATTTGGAAATGGAGCGGCCAGTAGGTATTCAGTTTCAAAAAGTGTCTCTTTATTAACTTTTGACAAGTGTCTACATTCTAAAACATTACCAGGTGCCATCTAGTGCCACCAAAGCGGCGAGAGAGGGGTGAGCGCCATCTAGCTGCTCCTAGCCGTACTACTATGGTGAAGTGTGCAGCCTGCGGAATGTGTCTGTCGGCAACAGGGGGCGCCACGTGTAGCAACTTTGCTTGCAACCTGTCTCACCTCGCTTGCTTGTTTAAATACAAACTAGCGTTTTCCCGAGGCTTCGTCCGCCAGAGGTTGGAAATTATCTCACGGGAACTTACTTTCGGGATAAAAACGTTTTCATAACAATCCATCCATCCAGTCCTTACCCAGGTCATGGTCTACCCGTGTTATGGTCTACCCCCAATGTCGTATAGCTGTTAAGTGGTGAAAAGGTAACAGGACAGCTAGAATTATCTGTTAAGTTGTCTTAAATGGGCCGTAGGCATGTAGGACGAGATTCGTTATGGGGCTGATAATTTTTTCGCGATTACGAGGTTGGTCCCTTGAAGAAAGTGGTAGGTAAGTTGAGAGAATACATATATATTAAAAATCAGATTTAATAATTATCTATTTATATTCTCAACTAATAATGCTAAAAATAGTCTACGGCTGCTAAATCTATCCTAATTAGCGTCACAGCATTGTCATTTATGTCAATAGATGAACAATGAGACTGCGAATATTATTTCATTTTAATTGATAAACCCTATGATGATATTGAAATATTTGAATTCAAAGAAACATTTCTTTTATCACCTGTTGATTTCAATAAAATAATTGAAGCTTTTATCCATCAAATGTTTTTGTGGCAATTCTGGAAACTCGCTATCTCGTTGTCAATTGACGTAAGCGTCGCGTCGCCGTCCGTCGAGTTCTAGTTAATTTTATTTCAGTATTTCTTTGAATTAAATACTTTGGGATTGATTAGAAATGCTATTCTGTGATTTACTTTCGGGTGAAACGATTGCGGTCATTCGGTAAATATGTTTTTTGGAAGTCTTCTTAATAATTATGGATTTAGACAAAGCAATGGTAGGCATTTCATGTTTATCCTTGAGATGGAACGTCACATCACGTCTCAGGTATACATATAGCTCTCTTTGCGTCCAGCGCTCGCTGGGTGTAGTAACACGTCGTGTTCTGCAATTGGTCAACCGTCATCCTGAGGATGCCTCGTTGAGAGGTGAAACACGTGTCGATTTCTGACAGGGTTTTTATGACTCTTGAAAAATAGTTAAGCGGAATAGGTTACTAAATATATCAGCGTCTATTGTATTTTAAAATGGATTTACGCAAAGTCACGCCTGAATCAATTAACTAATACCTATAGGTCTCCTTTAGAGTCTAGATATTTCTCATTTACAGATACGTGTTTATTTTTGTAATAATTATTATGGGTAACTAAGGTCATTTCTATAAGTATATTATTACTATAAATATGCTGAAAAGTATTTCATGCATGTCCAGCATGACCTCCAGATTTAGAAGGTTAGGTACTTATTCATGATTTTTTAGCCTGTGTAAGCTTATAATTATATTACTTACAGATAATTCAGAAAAGATATGCGCTTCAGTAATTATCGTGTTCCCGGAGTTCGGGCGTCGTTACACAGAATAATTCCAACAGAGGCAAAGCTCCTAAGTTTTGTACTGCCGCGTTTTGTCATTGCGCGTTTGTATGGAGCATTCTCTGCCGCATCCTACCACTCGCACCTTATCACTCAAAAGTTTTGAAAAGTTTCTTTCATCGCGCGTTCGTAATTTCGAAGATAGAAGATGACTGTCGGGGCGCATATTATTGCGGGGAGATAGTACGACAGCTCCTACTATTATAGCACATCGAGTCTTAGAAATAGTGTTAAGTACAAAGGAATGTTAAGGGTGACAGTAACGAGGCTCTACTACATCATCTGTCTAGCCTTTTCCCAACAATGTTGGAGTCGGCTTCCAGTCTAAACAGATGCAGCTGGCAGGAGATTGCGTTTTCATACGTCGAATTCCTCTAGCTCCTGATAATTCCCCATTTAATTTTAAACGCGTACGCGTATCTGCTAGCCTTTTCCCAACTATGTTGTGGTCGGCTTCCAGTCTAACCGGATGCTGCTGAATACCAGTATGTTACATGGAGCAACTGCCTATCTGACCTCCACAACCCAGTAACTGGGTAATACGATACCCCTTGGTAAGACTGGTTGTGTATTATGTAAAGATGGTCACCCATCCACAGACCAACCCCGGCAAGCGTAGCTTAACCTAATGGATTGACCCGTGCGGCTATTATTACGTAGCTACGAGTTCCTAACGAGGCTCTACTACGCGTAACCTTTTCATGTCGATGTGCCGTAAGGCCATATGATACAGGATTAAGTTAAATTATCTAGCAAAACTCCACAGACGTGATGGGTATTAATGTCCTAGATAAACTAAGAAAGTACACGTGAATAGGAAAAAAAAATCGTACTTGTATCGTCCATACTCGAAGGCGTCGCTCTTGACGTGTTGGATGAACTGCGCCAGGTCAGCCAGCGCCTGGTCTATGGACAGGAACGACAGGTTCGGCACATCGGAGTCACTGGAAATATACAAAGAAGAAAACAATTATTACGTAGAACTTTTTGATGTAGATATAAAATTAAGTAGGTCTGTATCATGAAAAAATATTTCAGAACGGGTTTCGTGAAAGTTAAATAATTTGTTATTTCGGCGAATTGAAGTAAAAGCACAAAAAGTATTTAGTTAAAAGTCTCTGAAGGTCTCTGAAGATCGAAAATAGACGATACCTATAATCCGTAACTTGTAACAAACGCAAATATTGTTATATGTAAAGATTTTTCAAGAAAAAGAACTAATTCACAGTTAGTAGCAGCCCGTTAGTCTTTTTGCTCGGTTGCTGACAATATAGGCTCCCAGTAAGACCCTCCGGACCCTCTATTTCATTAGATATCACTTCATAAAAAACAAAGTCCTCCGCCGCGTCTGTCGATCTGTTCGCGATAAACTCATAAACTACTGCACCGATTTTCATGCTGTTTTCACTATTGTATAGAGTGGTTCTCAAGGAAGATTTTAGTATATAATAACCGACATCTACGCGGGCGAAGCCGCGGGCGAAGCCGCGGGCATAAGCTTGTCCTTACATATTATAAAAGAAAGTTCTCCGCCGCGTCTGTCTGTCGTCCTGCAGGCGTAGCATGAGCATCGTTTTGTCGACGGAAGAGTAGACAAAAATGACGTTTCCTGTAGACAGTAAACAGTACGAGACGGTAGCAAAATAGAAAGAGCACTTTTTACGAAATTCACTCTTTTACATAATTCGATTCAGAATTCTTTGTTTTTTCATAGGATTTATCGGTTGTCAGTGTGATTTTGACAGTAAGGATAGAAAACTTTCTTCCGAAATAGTCTTCTTATAAAAAGACCTAGACAAAGATCGTTAGAAATGAAAGACAAAATGACAGATTGTAGAAAGATTTCTACGGTGGATGTCAAAAATGAAGAAACGAACTGTCACTTTGTATAGAAAAAGCTATGTCTATTCTTCGTAGAGATAGAACGCGCCATGCTACGCCTGCTGTTCGCGATAAACTCAAAAACTACTGCACCGATTTTCATGCTGTTTTCACCAATGGATAGAGTGGTTCTGGAGAAAGGTTTAATTATATAATAACCGACATCCACGCGGGCTAAGCCGCGGGCATCCATCAGCTACTTAAGTATAAAATATGACAAAAGCTATCGACATGGGGCTGCACTTTATCAGCTCTGTCTACCTTTTCGCGGAATAGCACCGTGATATTTAGTGCTAATTGTAATTAGTGAGCTGTCGCGCCGCTTGCCTTACATCACATGCTTTCTGACAGCTGATGGTTAGTTTAATCTTAATGTCCTGTATCCGTCAGCTGTTACTTGTAAATTGCGAGTGATGATGACACATGATTACTTCAGACGGTGTCCTTTGATCACGGGACAAGGCAGGCCAGCTGGGGCAAGGGCCGGAGGCTCTAACATAAACATGTGACGTTAACGTACCTAACGTAAATTCAAACGTTTTGGAATCGAAAATACAACACCTATAGAATTTTGATTAATTTCATCATTCGTGTGTCTGTCTGTCTGCCCGTCTGTCACAGCCAATTTGCTCCGAATCTAATGGACCGATTAAGTTGAAATGTGACCCAAACACGGGTGTGTAACAAAAATAAATGAATGTTGATTATATACCTTTGGAGGCAAAATTAAAAAATAAGTTATACAAACTGTACCGTGTGACATATAAAATGAAAGGGCTATTGAGAGTATCCCAATATAATTTTTTTTTAAATTTTACAAAAATTGATTTTAAGGATATTTAAGAAAATAAATGAAAATTGACCATTATCTCCGAACTTTTATTACTGAAAATTTTGAAAAAAATACATGAAATAGTTATACATAAAAACCTATAAGAAGTGTATTGGCTTTGTTCTTGGGATAAATTCATCCCAACTACGGAACCCTTCATTGTGCGTGGTCCGACACGCACTTGGCCGGTTTTTCATGCGATAAGCATAATTAGTATCATCCTATATGTGAATAAAGTCATTTATCTAAGTAAATATTGTGTAACTCAAGAAATTTTTCAATTTACGTGACATTTAATCCCCGCGTCCGTGCTAGGCCCACTGATGCAGAAGGCGGTATAGTTTTGCATAATATGATACTTGGGAGGGCTTTTCTCGTCCTTTGATTGTTTTCGAATCGATGGTACTTAAATAATTTTGGCCTAGCCACTATAACCACAACATCAATGGTGCTCATAAGTTCTTTAAAACTGCAGGGTGTATGCAACACCTGGACTAGCTCCACTCTAATCATAACCTACTTGGCCATGTTAGAGTGGAGCTAGTCCAGGGCAGTGTGTGAGAGCAGCGCACTCGCACTGGGTGCCGGACGGATCTTGTGTAGTACGACCTAACCTACCTTTTATTGTGCGTAATGGTGCAGAATAAACAATTTTAGTTAGCGTCGCGTTGCGCCAGTCTGCACGAGTTTTTATTGGTGCAGAATTTATAAACAATTATTGTTTATTTCTTTCTTGCACCCATTTAGTTAAATTCTGTTTGCCTACTCGGGTGTCCGGTCAATTGAATTATTTCCTTATAGACCAGTTCAATTCAAAGCCGGGTTTACATACGGTTATCATTTAAATGTGCTTTCGTGTGTTGTGCTATTTTTTAGACTTATCTATATTTCTTGTAGATATACTCGTATAATTCATTCCTTCCTGTCTTTTCGTATCGAAGCGAGAATTCATTTCGTTGAAACTTATCTATACATATAATAAAATCGTAAACATTCCGTGTCTGTACATTAAAGATTTTTTCCAAAAACTGGATGACGCGAGAAATAAGTAATAGAAAGTAAAAAAATATATTTTGACATTTTTGTCTGTTTGTTTGTTCGTTTGTGGGCGCATTACGTAAACGCCACTCATTGGATTCAAAATCGAATTACTGAAAGATAAAAAGCTTTATAGTGAGTAACATTTAGCGTTTATTTCATAAAAATCGACCTACAGAATCAAAAGATATTCAATTTTAAACATTTTGTTAGAAACCTCATAGCGCCACGTGACGCGTCGAGACACGCGTGCCCCGTGGGATTGTTGCGGGGCGGTGTGGCGCGGGGGAAAGCGTACCTATAGGAATATAAGCGAACAGCCTGTCCCTTGCTGTCCTTCCCCAGCGATGCCCTAAGCTGAGGTACATACCCCACAGGGGGTGCGTGTAGCCGCTTAGTTTACGAGTATAAGTTGTTTGCTCTGGGTGGAGGCCTTCATTTATTGAAGCAGTCCGGCTAAGCAGCCAACATCCTCGGAGATGGGGTAACATGCGATATGCCAAATCTACGACTTCGGGCAGACGCATGAGGGCAGATATCTAGAGAGAACACAGCGGAAATAAATAATAATGGATAGGAACTAGCTGAAATATTGCAGAATGATCTCACAAAGACGGTGGAACAACGTAGAATATTCGAGCGAGTATGTCAAAGCGTAGCTATTGCTTTGGGCCTACCAGGGTTGCGGGTAAGTCCGAAAGGGATACCAGGACCTTGCCAACAGGCAACTGAAAGAACACAGGTGGGTTTAAGTCAGTAAAAGTCTGACACGCCCTTCCGCTCCGCCCAGAACGGGAGAAGTCAATTGATGATTTACCAAACTCAAAAAAAAAATGTTTTGGGGGAAATCCTGTTTTTAGATGCACCCATCTTGGCCCAAATACGAAATTAATGCAAAATTGCTCGCGTTATTGCCTCATAAAGCATAGCAGCTACATTGTTACCTGGAGGGACAACCGCCCATATAATGTTTAAAATACCAATTGACTTGGAAAATACGGAAAGACCAGTTTACAATATTTTTTACGTGATTGCTGCTTACTTAGTAATATGGAATGACTGCACAATGGCAAACCGTAAGGCGATTAACATACAGCACCGCGCACCGCTGCGGTATGCAGTCTCATTACGCACTGGCCTCTATTAAATCCGCTGATGCCTAACACATGTACACCGCCCGACCGCGCGGTCGAATTGATAAAGACCGCGGCGGTGCGCGGTGCCGTGTGTAAACCGCCTTGCACACGTACACCATAAATAAGATAAAGCAGTTGAAGCGGTGCGGTGTACAGAATTTTGCGAGATATTAGACAAGACGATCGGCCCATGAGTGGCGTCGCAATGCTCTTCAGGGGTGATTCTGGAGACATTCCAGTAAAACCTCGATTTTTTACACAAAATTGGTGACGAAATATCAGAACACGGAAGTTATCTTACCTGAAAATATATGTAATACTGTTCCATCACTGCAGGACCTTATGTCATATGTGTATCATATGATCAAATTCATAGCTATGCGAAAGCGAAATTCTGACACATCGCAACGATCAAGCCACAGCAATTATATGATACAATATTGACGAGTGTCCCGGGGGAAAGCACTGAATATCCCTCTATAACAAAGTAATAGAACAAGAAGACGCTACCAACTATCCTATAGAATTTTTAGTCTCTGAATGGCCCCGGAAGCCGTCACACAATATCAAATTAAAATTGTTACTCCTTTTAAGAAGTTTAAGTCTTCCTTAATTATGTAATGTAACGTTACCAGAGAGAAAGTCAAGATTTTACAACCAAACGTTATTGAAGCAGAGATTTTGACAGGTTGCGGCACAGGAGATTGCGTTTTCATACGTCGAATTCCTCTAGCTCCTGATAATTCCCCATTTAATTTTAAACGCGTACGCGTATCTGCTAGCCTTTTCCCAACTATGTTGTGGTCGGCTTCCAGTCTAACCGGATGCTGCTGAATACCTGTATTTTACATGGAGCGACTGCCTATCTGAACTAACCGAGTAACTGGATAAATCGATACCCCTTGGTAAGACTGGTTGTCAGACTTTCGGGCTTCTGACGACCCGTAATGACTGTTAAAGATCCACGAATAACAGCTGGGACCAATGGCTTAACGTACTTTCCGAGGCACGGAGGAGTCTCGGTGTGTAAAGATGGTCACCCACCCACGGACCAACCCGGAAAGTGTAGCTTAACCTGTTGGATCGACCGGTACGGCAGTTATTACTTAGCCACGGGCTTAACTTAACTTAACTTAAAGAACATGTTGCGTTTTATAATAACAGGCTGAGATAGATATTATTATAAGTGCACGCGGACGAAGTGGCGGGCACAGCTAGTTTCAAATAAAGTAGGTACCTGTTACCTACTCAAATTGCCAAAAGCCCATAATCACATCGGGTTTCCCTTGTTTCGAACTAGGACGTATGAATATATAAAATACCCGACGGAATTTGTGTCAAAATGCGACGCATTATTGCCCATTTTAGCTACAGAGAGGATAAAATCGTCTGCGGTCAACTAAATAGCTGTTCAGGTCTATCAGTGGTGAAACCACTGAAAATAATAGACCTGATTTGTAATACATTGTGGGTAGGGACCACAATTTTACAGTTCATTGTTAGTAAATACTATAAATTTAGAAAGAATAGATAGAGAGAGATATTATATTATGTTATGTATTTCTTTACACAGAATAATCTGTTCTCAGAATCCACTGTACCTCACAAATCTCTACCGCTCAACGTCACAGCCCGCCAGCTCATATCTGACCCCAGGGCAGTAGGACAATGGGCAATTGACCCCGAGTGTCCCAGAGTCACCGCCTCAAGCCCATTGCTCAGATATTGCTCAGCCCGTCAGTGACAGCACTAAGGGAAATTGTTTTAATGGCGTCAATTGAGTTTATTGTCCATGTGAATACTGGTTTCGGTGTGTATTTTTTGAGTGTAGGCAGAAGAGCAAGTAGCCAACAAATGGTAGTTTTGCCCGACTATACCTGTTTTTAAAGCAACAACTGCTAAATAGACACATGAAACCACGCCTTTTTCCTTCAAAGCCTTGGGTCTGCTAAATAGACACCAGCTATGATCTTACTCCTTTTCCTTTATTTACGTTCATACATATCTGCGCCGGTTGCGAGTACTACGGACCTGACCTTTCTGAAGAACATGAGTAATTATGAGTTGTAATTTTTATATTAGTCGTCCTTCTAGGACGTACCCTCCCGGCGTTTCCACTCATTTTGCTGAATAGATATAGCTGGAGGAGCTCGTGGCTAAGTAATAACAATCGTCGATCAATCAGGTTAAGCTACGCTTGCCGGGGTTGGTCCGTGGATGGGTGACCATTTTCATATATCGAGATTCCTCCGTGCCTCGGAAAGCACGTTAAGCCGTTGGTCCCGGCTGTCATTTGTGGATCTTTGACAGTCGTTACGAGTCGTCAGAAGCACGAAAGTCTGACAACCAGTCTAACCAAGGGGTATCGTATTACCCAGTTACTGGGTTGTGGAGGTCAGATAGGCAGTCGCTCCATGTAAAATACTGGTATTCAGCTGCATCCGGTTAGACTGGAAGCCGACCCCAACATAGTTGGGAAAAGGCTAGGCAGATGATGATATAGCTGAATAAAGTATTATATGCTTATTTATACATTTATATAAAAAAAAAAATATGCGTCTGATTTTTTTTTTAAACTACTACCTATTTAAACCCTTTTTATTTTTTACAATAGGTCAATATGTACAATTATAAACAAAATTAAAAAGAAAAAAAAAGGAAAGAGCTCATTGAGCATCAAAAAAATTAAAAAAGAAAACTTTTTGATTGACATTGTTGACTGATGAATTTTCTTCAACACATTTCTCCGAATTCCCAAACTGTTTTCTCGTATTATTATCTAGTTTAGAGTCATATTAGCCTCATAATATGTAATGTGTCATTCGTTGCCATTTTATGGAAATAGCTGTTAGGAATACTTAACAGTTTTGTATTTTCTACTTTTGCGCAGAGCTCCTAAACTTTTAACTGTGCAATAATAACGAGCAAAACATGTTGCAGTGTGATTTACTGTGAGACGTTAGTAATGTTTCATGTTTTATATTAGACGTAGGTATGTAAGATAAGCAGTTTCTTATCAAGTAGGTAAGATTGTATATAAAAAAATATGATGAATAAATAGTCTTCTAAAGTTAATTTGTAAGTTATTGATTGGTAACGTAAGATCCTTTGAAAGATGACTCGATATTTTATTCAGCGTGTCCTTCAGTTGTTGTGGTGACAATAAATGAGTCTTACGTGATAAACATTCTGTTCTAGTAGGTAGGTATTTTATTTATTATCTAAGTAGGTATTTATAGATTAATGCCTAAATTATGTACCTAACAACTTAAAAATGCCTATCAATTATGGGTGTCTGTACATTGGCACAGACTTATTAATTTTACTCATCAATAATATAGAAGCATTTTTTTTTTGAGTTTTGGTAATCCCCAAATGACTTCTCCCGCTCTGGGCGGAGCGGAAGAGCGTGTCAGACTTTTACTGACTAAAACCCACCCATATATTATTACGTATTCCTTCAGTTACCTGTTGCCCCAGTATCCCTTTCGGACTTTCCCGCAACCCTGGCAGAATGTTGAAGCCTGTAGGCAACTTCGAAAGTCCTATCTATACTTATAATATATTATAATGAATTATTATAAAGAGTTGTGTTTGTATGTAGGTAATCTTCGGAACTAAGGATCCGATTCCGGAAAACCGGAACTAATGGGAAGCTACAGTAGGTATTGCCGAGTGTCATAGATTATTTTTATGTTAAAACAAGAAATTTCAAGCGGACGAAGTCACGGGCAGACGGTACCTAATCTATGTAGGTATAGATACGAATACTCACAATCTTTACAAAGATACTCAGACCATAATAACAGCATTTCCAAACATCCCAACAGCACTTCTCTTTATTAAACCCTCTGAGGAAGAACCAACCATTTTCTTTTTACGCAAAACTGACTTTAATTCACGGAAAATATTACACAAGTGAGTCCCACCCTATGCATACTGAAAGCCTTATTACAAACATACCATTGCGTACACAATGAACTTTAAGACGTATGTGGTAAGGGTTGTTTTTGAATGGGAAGGAGTAAAGATATGTTGGTAAAGAATTAAAACGATAATTAGTAAGGATAAGATATTGGGAAGTTTTTAGCATATTTTCTTCTTGTAAGTACGTTTGTAATGATTACATTTGGAGTATTAACAGCGCAGTGATTAACATTTTAATTAAATGTAAGTTAGGCTTTTTTGGGAGATGTCTTGAATGGAATAATTAAGTAGAGGAGTTGGTAAGTGTAGAATGAACTTTTTAAAGAGGAGGGTGGAGGGTTCTGTTTTTGTTTTTGGATGCGTTCCATGTTGCCCCTGATAACTGAGCCTTGAAAACCTGGATAGAAAAATGCAGTATTTATTAGGTAAGTAGGTTTATGAAATGTATGTCATCATCTGCCTATCCTGTTCCCAACGTAGTTGACGGTCGGTTGGTCGGCTTACAGTCTAACTGTATGCAGCTGAATACCAGTATTTTACATGGAGTGACTGCCTATCTGACCTCCATAACCCAGTAACTAGGTAATACGATACCCTTTGGCAAGACTGGTTGTCAGACTTTCGGGCTTCTGACGACCCGTAACGACTGTCAAAGATCCCCAAATATCAGCCGGGACCAACGGCTTAACGTGCTTTCCGAGGCACGGAGGAGTCTCGGTAGGTAAAGATGGTCACCCATCCACGGACCAACCCCGGCAAGTGTAGCTTAACCTGATGGATCGACCCGTGCGGCTGTTATTACTTAACCACGAGCTTTATGAAAAAGTATGTCATCAACTGCCTAGCCTTTTCCCAACTATGCTGGGGTCAGTTATGAAAGAGTTTGTACCAACTTTCTTGAGAATAAAACCGATTTTTTACATACAGTACGAGATCATCCGAATGAAAATGATGTATTGTATTTATTTAGTTAGCTATGTGCTTAAGGAAACTTACGATTTTTTTTATGAGTCTGAATTCATTTTGACAGCAGGTAGGTCTACCTAACGAGTACCTATATACAAGTGATCCTCAGTCACTCCATGAATTGACCGCGGTCATTTTTTTGTAACTCCAAAAACATTCCAATGCTGAATCATAATAATGGGGGCTTTTTAATACAAAAAAAACCCAATCCATTTTTGTCGACCTATCTATACTAATATTATAAAGAGAGACAGCGAGTTTTGTGACTTTGTATATAGTTCTATATGGAGGGTAACCACAGCTCCTATTTGAAGATTATTTAGCCATTTGAAAGGAACATTATTCCAGATAGATATAATAAAAAATGAAATACTATCTTAAATTCATGTGTGCCTGGTACTTTTTGTTAGGTTACTGCTCAGAACTGTCGTGAATACCGTCACAGAAAAGCTGGGGCGGGTCACTTGTTAATTAAATAACACAGACATCTACTCGCTGTTTCATCTGACCAAGAAATAAGTACCAGGAAATTATAAACGTCAGGTGGTACCTACTAACTGTAAAGGAAAACATCATGAGGAAACTTGGACTTTAGGTAGAATGGTTTGAAATCGTTAACATGCAGTAAGCAAGTGCGGTGATCAATGCTCGTTCCATTTCTGTGAGAGGAGGTCTTTGCCATATTGTTCTTTAGACACAATGACATCTAAAAAGTTCTGTGACTGAGACATACTTATTCGAAATCGTAGGCTAAAGCTAAATATTATTACTATAAACGACCATAAAACTTTCATAGCTAACTAACCTTCAATATATGGTGTCAAAGCCATAGATTTATATCCCCATACGTAATGCAGTTGGCTGGCTGTCTGCCAAACCACGCGCCGCTGTAGGGCATAAATCATGCGCTATTGTGCAGCCGATGACCATTCGCGAATGTAGGATAGTGTGAGTCAATGTTTTATAACTCCTTAGGTCTCTGGGCGCTGAGTACTTTTAATTTTAGTTATGTCATAGGAGCTCCATGTGAATAGAACTCAAGGTTTTTATATTGATAGACTTTATTATGTAGGATAGTATGATCAGTATGTGTTTGATAACTCCCAAGGTTTCTGGGGACCTGGTACTTCTAATTGTAGTTATGTCATAGAATACCTTGTGGATTGATTACAATGTTTGTGATGACCACAATGTATGAACGTAAAATATGTAAAAGGCGAGTATGTAAATCCTTACATACTCGCCTTTTACTTCTTTTATGTTACTACAGAAACCCTTCTGTAGTATCTGTCTACCCCCATGGAAACAAAGCGTGAGTATATAAATGCATGACGTGTTTGTGGTTGTACCATTCACCTATAAGGATAGCGTGAGTCAGTGTTTGCTAATCCCTTAGGTTTCTGTGAGCCTGGTGCCTTTAATTTTAGTTATGTCATAGGAACTCTTTGTGAACGAACTCGAGGGACAGTAAGTAAGTAGGTTTAATGTTTGTTGTTGAACCATTGGCTTATGTAGGATAGTGTGAGTCAGTATTTGATAGCTCCGTGGGCCTGGTACTTTAAGTTATGTGGGAATATGGCATAGGAATTCCTTGTGAAAGAGCTCGTGCGATGTTTGTGAAAGAGCTGCGATGTTTGTGAAAGAGCTCGTGCGATGTAATTCTAAGTTTTTTTTATATTGTAGGATAGTGTGTGACAGTGTGAGTCATTACTTTTGATTTTATTGGTGACTGCGAAAGGGGCTGTCGGCAAATGCATTATAACACAACAAGAGTTTTAAAGCCGCCTAAGGGCCTCTGACTAGGCTTCACATGTCGTTGAGAAATAAGTCAGAGGCCCTTAGGCGGCTTTAGAACTCTAAGTCACACTAACCACATGAAAAGATGAAGAAGAAGAAGAAAAATCAAATTGAGATAAGCACAAAGCTTAGCAACAAATCTTAACGAACTGATCGCGGCCAAACCGTTTGGCTTTAACTAAATCCTTTGATATCGTTATTATAACTGACGGCATGAAGCTCACATAACACAGGTTACATCGCCGATAGTCTCGTTTAACTGAGACTGCATTTGCACCGAATTCAGATACAGAACAAAGCTCCTTGATACCCCGTGCTTACACCAAGAGGTACCTATAAAACATGTATTCATACTGTTGTGTCCTACTACTTTCGTTTATAGTTTACATCTTAAACAACGTGTAACAAAGAAAACTTGTCAAAAATGTCATAAAGGGGAACAAAATAGTTAACAATTCATGTCTGCAACAACGTCATTTTATGTTTTATCACGACATCGTTCGAGATAATGAAAGTGTCTCAAACTAAACGTCTCAGAGCACTTCTCACTTTTGTAATCGGTTAAAAATACCGCTTATGAATATTTCCATTTTTAACCACGAAAAGGTACAACAACTGGAAACCACATTCGAAATCCGTGTGAAAAAAACCGGGCACAGTGCATATTGTATAGTCGACCTCGGAATTGCTTTATCACCCTCAGGTTGAATGTCACTTGCACGTCATAAAACGACAAGGTCTTTGTCTATGAGACAGTTAGTTATGAGTGGAGATTATTCCAAGGGAGCGTACTACTGTGATAAAAAAGCATGCTATGTATTTATCCAGGTTATAAACTACCTTTGTGCCAAATTTCATCCACATCTGTTCAGCCGTTTTTGCGTGATTAAGTGATAAACATACAAATACAAATTTCACATTTAATACTAATTAGGATATAAGATATCTATTTACTTAGGTACTAGGATAATTTCAAACGTATCGGTTATGTGCAGTTTATAATATGACTACCGGTGAACCATTTGATTTGTAAGAGCGATTAGAAATGGGTATTCCAATATTTCTATACTGATAACTTATGTATAGATTCTATACTTTTGTATAGAATCAATTTTTTCTAACTGAACAGACAGCTGTGCTGCTGGGGAGTTTGTTGCGCCACTTCTTCTTCCCAGCTAAAGCACTAGGAAGTGGTGAAGGGTGGGCGTTTTTGGGGGACTGTCTTATGTGATTTTGACGTTCGAAAAGTGCTGGTTCTTAGCCTAGTTTGAATAAATGACTTTTGATTTTGATTTTGATTTTCTAATACTATAGAGAAATGTGATAGTCCTTTGACAACCTTGTGTGATTTGCATTATTTCAAAAAGAAAACACACACATGGGGCTAATTGTAACCATTCTGTTTTGTTTATAGGGGTGTAGTCAGTGTGTTAATTAAAACACTGTTGGAAATCACATAGCAAATGTGGCATTTTCCTGGTTGCTATGTTTAAGCCCGGCAAAATCATAATTTGGATATTATGTTGTTTTAAAAAGTTATTTCATTATGTCGTTTTAAAATATTATGTTGTTTTATAACATAATTCGGATAAACGGTGCCTTCATAATATGTCAAACTGACGGCCATTCATAATAGAGAGCGTTTTTGAAACCACAAAGTCAAACACGAGTCATTTTGCGGCCATTATCACCACTGTCGGCCCTAACTTAGGAAACGCTAGCTTTGGTATCATTTTTAATAGTGGTTTTAATAGTGGTTCGTTGGTCCTGCGCCTGATCTCTCTCCGGTCGTGTCGGATTGCCGTCCCATCGGAGAGAGAGTGAGGGCTGAGAGAGTGCACCTGTGTCTGCGCACACACTTGTGCACTATAATATCTTCCGCGCCGATGGCTAGTCTCCGTTGAGATTGGCCGCCATGGCCGATATACGGTCTGGAGGACTATTATTATTATTAATAGTGGTTTCGTAAAGTTACTTAACTACTTTGAATAGGTATGGTACACTACGGTGTAACAAACATCCAAGTTGGCAGGGACATGACTTCATGCTGTTACGTTACGGGCTGTTGGCTAGGGTAGTGGGTCCGATCCGAAGTCACACACGTATGCATATTGTTGGTACAGTCGAACAAGCTATTTGGGATGCAGGCAAAAATAAGTAGGTAATTTATCTTTCTACTAGCCTGCCAATATTCATTCTTATTGTTTGTTTGCGTAATAACTTAGTAAGCTACTTAGCATACATATGAGAAGGGTGTAAAAGAATTGACTACTCAACAACTCAGAAAGTTGTTTAAATGTAGTTGCTTATAAGCATAAAAAACAATTGTTTATTGTTGTTGCAGGTTGTTAACAAATAAAGTTAGCCAAAATTAGAAAAGTATCTATACAACATACCTCTAGGGTGTAAAATAATTTGAAAATTAATAAAATTAAATGTTTTACTAGCATGGCAAACTAAAATATGCACAATATCAGTAACTCTTCTAAGCACAAGCTCTTCTAAGCTTATTTTTATAAACACTACAAGTATTTATTTTTCACACTACAAGTATTTATTTTATTTATTTTTTTGTTATTGTCCACTCATTATGTGCTGCACCGATTGACGTCATGACGTCAACGCCGGCTGTCACTGAAAATCAGCGCTGGGGCTCTGTCTCGCATAGGGTCGCAGCATTATGCTGAGTGATGGCCGTTTTGCGTGAATGTGACGCATATTTTCCCGCAACTTGTTTATTTTCGTATATTTGTCCTTTCTTGGCGTCATGTTTGCCGCAAATAAACATATTTTCTTTCTTTCTTTTCTTTAAGCAATATACAGGGAAAAACAGAAATAGGTAAACAAAGATTGTAAAGAATAAAATGGTAAAATTCTAGGGAGTAAACTGTAATAGTAAAATTCGCAGTTGATTTTGTTGTTAGCTGCTTGTATACCAAATAATTTGCTCGATTGTACAAATATACACACATAGGTACCTACTGTACGTGTATCACCTAGCTCGTGTCGATACGAGCTGTACAAGAATAATATGTGATGGTGAAGAGATTACTTAATTAGCAAGTTTGGCTGATCGCCCAGTGTGCGCATAATTAAACATGGCGCTGACGGAAGATATTAAAAGATCAACACGTTATTTTTGAACAAGTGGCAATTTAGGCTATCTACTTACATAAAATTAATATCTAAATAATAAACAGGCTTACAAGTAGCAGTTTTTGAAGTCAATGTTTTAGTGGTGTCCAGTTCCTATAAGCAGTTATGAGCCTATTGCCATTAATTGAGCACAGACTTACATACACAGACTCCGTTGCTATTGAGAAATTAACAAAATGAAAACTTTAGAAATATCTCAGTAGCAGCCCGGTGTCTAGGTTTGTGCCTGGTTTATGGCAATAGGCTCGCCGCCTATTGCATGGGACTTAAACATAACTGGTTTAATGTGACTAACCTAACCCTTTAAGTTATGTTGATAATATCAAATCGCGCTTACTCAAAAGGCCTGCTGCTGCCATAGAACCGGTGCTCGGTGTAGAACAGGCCGGCGCCCATCTGCCGCGCCATCTCGTACGCCAGGCCGGCCTGCGTCCAGCCCTCGCTGATGGCCCACTCGCCGCCCACGAAGATCACTATGTTGCTCCCGGCGAATTCGTTGTTGTAATAGTAACGCTGAAAAAAACAAGAAATACTTATAAATATGTATGTATAGCCGTACAAGGATCATTAGGCGCGTGGCCGAATCGTTGCCGTATTGTTTTTTACCCGACTGCCAAGGAAGGGTTATATTTTTATGAACATTTCTTTACCAACAGCGCCCAAAAAAAAAAAGCTGTTTGGTTCTTCCTGGTTGTAGAGCCATTTGGGATAGGTCGAAGATTTATCCACACAATTAAAAACACTAGTGTCAAAATATATTTACAGCTTAGCAAAAAAGAGTTTGGAAAAAATGAGGGCGCCACTACCGCATATAGGTCACTTCAAATGGGAAATGAGTAAAAGAATTTACACAAATAGTTAAAAACGCTGCTTGTACTGACTCAAAACCTACTAGCACTTGTCGGCAAAGTAGTGTCAGCATCATAGGTCTGCATTACTTAAGTAAAATATTTAGTTTCATTTGTCACCGCATCATACTCTTTTTGCCAAGCTGTACTTTTGACATGTTTCTGGTATAGTTATTTAAATAAAAAAATAATAAAAAAAAGCGCCTAACACACACAATCACGCGTCATTCAACACTCCACACTCACACACACATACATACACACACTTCCACACACAAATAACCTTTAACAAAAGTATAGTTTATATGTAAAGTTTAAAAATTTCCATTCGAGCCACCAATCTTTTTTATAATATTGTTTTCTTTTAGGTTGTCAGTGTACAAGCACACAAAAAAAAAAAAAATGTAAAATTTTGTAAAAGGGCGGAGACCTGGTGATCTGAAATACAGGCCTAGAGCTTAGTTTAGGCACCAGTCTCCCACGATATAAAAATGTTGTCTGACTGATAGCTTGTAACAATGTATCATGTAATATTGTGGTTTGAAAAATAAATCTTATCTTATCTATCTTATCTTATCTTATTGATTATAAATCCATCAACCGGTTAACATTTATTGATAGCAGTACGAGATCTTGTGAAAAAAACTAATCTAACATGTTATTGTTCTACCTTTGATTTTGTTTGATTAGATGAGAACCAAGCGAGATTTTTGCTGTACATACCATGGGATACGTCCTGGTATCATAAGCCATGAAGTGGTTGAGGCGGACCGGGACAAAGCCTTCCACGGGAGCTACCCTGGAGCTGCGTGTCGGGGGAGGAGGTTCGAGCGTGTGCAGCGCCAGGCATGGTGCTATGAGGAGTAGGAGGAACCCTGGAATTGAGTGAGCAGTGCATTGAGTAAAAGCGTGCAAATACATAGGTTTCTACGTGTCTCGGAAAGTACGTTAAATAGGTCCCGGCTGTCATTCCCAGATCTTTGTCAGTTGTAAAAGGTAGCCAGAATCTCAAAAGTCTGTCAACCAGCCTTACCAAGGGGTATCGTGTTACCCAGTAACTGAGTTGTGCAGGTCAGATAGGTTGTCGCTCCATGTAGCTAGTATTCAGCTGCATCCGGTTAGCCTGGAAGCCGACCCCAGCATAGTAGGGAAAATAGCCTCTCTCTGCCTAGCCTTTTCCCGACTGGCAATTATGATGACCTTCAGGGAATCATCTGCTACTAAGTACTGTGACGGGGTCGTTAATTGAATGCGTAAATATTTAAATCAAATCAATTCATATTTTTGCTTGGCAACACAGGTGATGATGTGGCTTGCAAAAACAAAACTCAAAGTCGGTATCACCTGCAAAGTCAAAACTCAAAGTCAGTTATTTTCCATTTAAGCGATAAGTACCTAATAGAGAAATAAATATTCTTATGTGATGAGATGACATTTAGAAAAATTTAGCTTCGATTTTAGTTGTCATTTCATTTTAACAAAAATTCTGTTAATTTTTGAATTTTATATTTGTACGCCGTTAGCGGCAAAATATAGAGATCTCTTTACCTACTTTATTTATAACACATATTTTTACACCTCTATGTTTTCAAATAATAAAAAAAATCAAGTAATAAAAAGTAAAACCCAACTACGACTTAAAAGGTATAAAAAAGACACCACAGACAGACAAATTAAAAATCCGGAGTCACACGTGTTAGGGCATAAATCGAAGATTACGTGTGACTCCGGATTTTTAATTTGTCTGTCTGTGGTGTCTTTTTTATACCTTTTAAGTCGTAGTTGGGTTTTAGTTTTTACCCGACTACGGCGAAGAAAAAAGGAGGGTTATGATTTTGATCGGTATGTATGTATGTATGTATGTTCATCTGTTCCCTCCTATCTTCCAAACCACTTATCACAATTTGACAAATGAGGTATCGTTAGAAGCGTCGTGATTGTCCGCTGGTTATAGGCATGTGAAGTCACATTAAATTAAAAATGGCGCCCTCTAGAGGACATAAAGTGAGGAACTTAAAAAAAAAATGGTTTAATCGTACCATGTTGGGTATCAAATGAAAGGGCTTAATGAGCACATTTCAAAAATATATATATTATAACCCCAAAAGAATTTAAAAAAAAATCAAGTAATAAAAACTAAAACCCAACTACGACTTAAAAGGTATAAACAAGACCCCACAGACAGACAAATTAAAAATCCGGAGTCACACGTAATCTGTTCGATTTATGCCCTAACACGTGTGACTCCGGATTTTTAATTTGTCTGTCTGTGATGTCTTTTTTATACCTTTTAAGTCGTAGTTGGGTTTTAGTTTTTATTACTTGATTTTTTTTATTACTTGTTTTTTTTTAAAAAATTTTTGCGGTTATAATATATATATATTTTTGAAATGTGCTCATTAAGCCCTTTCTTTTGATACCCAACATGGTACGATTAAACCATTTTTTTTTTAAGTTTCTCACTTTATGTCCTCTAGAGGGCGCCATTTTTAATTTAATGTGACTTCACATGCCTATAACCAGCGGACAATCACGACGCTTCTAACGATACCTCATTTGTCAAATTGTGATAAGTGGTTTGGAAGATAGGAGGGAACAGATGAACATACATACATACATACATACATACCGGTCAAAATCATAACCCTCCTTTTTTCTTCGCCGTAGTCGGGTAAAAAATTCTTTGACTCTGACTTTGACACATTTCGCCATATTTTCGCGAGCAAAGCGTAAGTAAAGCCATACGCGGAGTAGATCATTTCCAACAGGAATCAAAATGCAAGAAATACGGGCCCCATAAAACAGGATCTGGTAATTCTGCTATGTAGTTGACAGTAGAAATAGCTATGATTGTACAGTCAATCGTCCATGGTTATTATTTGACTTTGACATCGTCGCCTTTAAGTAATTATTATAAAAACAAATAAAAAATATAACTTACACATTGTAACACTAAAATAATATCACGAAATCACTAAAAAACTAACTACGCGAGTGTCATTTGTCGTGCCTTACGATAATTTGTCCCATTTAATACGAATATCTTTAGATAATACAATAATGTATAAAAGATAACACGAATATAATATGCTAAAACTTTGTAATCTTTTGTGTATTGATATAAAAAATGGGTGTAACCGACGAATTTCGTTATAATTTTGATTAAAACACAAATCATCCCATGTATGCAAGCCTATTGATTGCCATTAACCGCGCACAAATCCAGATTTTAGGCTACAACTGAGAAGTGCGTAAAGGAAAAACCCAAAAACATTTTAACCAACCCGGGGATCGAACCCAAAACCCACGCCCAGCAGTCGTGTTTGCGACAACTAGACCAACGTGGCAGTCTTATCTTTTAAACATCAAAATACCAATTTGAAATAACAAATAATATAATTCCTAAGTTAAAGCTAATCGCCCATTTTCTATGGAAGTTTTTACAAATCAAAGATTTACATCCATAGATTCGCCCGTACTACCTACTTCAAAAGATGGTCGCGCCCATCTGCTTTGTTTACTCACCTCTGACTCATATTATTGTCGCAGTCGCTAAGGAAACGCCATAAATCCATATCAAAAAAGTGTCCACACTGAGAAAAGTGAGCTCACAAATCCCATGATTTGTGAGCTCACTTTTCTCAGTGTGGACACTTTTTTGCGACAAAAGTACGGTGAGGGCAAATCTAAAGATTTAAATATTTGATACAAATATAAATATTATCGGAAACCTATATCGTGGGGAACCCTTTGCCCTAATATTTTACTTTTCTTATTACATTTGACATTACTATTTGTATTGTAATAACAAAATATCAGAAGTTATGTTATTTCGGTCGCTGGTATAAGTTTTATATGAAGCTTATTTTATTTTGTGAATATTTTATTACATTGACGAAGGTATAGGCACCAAATGGAATTATTAATGATATTATTGATCGACGTTATTTTACTCCGAGAAAATAAGGTTTTAAAACTTATACAGTTTTGTTTATAGTTCGTAATCAAGTTATCGCTATAATCGCACGCTTATCGATAAGGGAGATTACACAAATATTCGGTTCTGTTTTCATTTTTATTGTCATTAATTCATAACTATTTTTTTATATTAATGATGAGCTGTGTGCCCCATGAGACTACCCGTCGTCGGTAGATTCTCAGGAGCCTTGGAGGATGAATTTCCCAGAATCGATAATACAACTTACTTTTATTATTAAAACAAATCTAAGTATGTACTTACCAACTTCGACATTTCTAAGTTCACGACTAACTTCCGTACTCGCTACAGCTCGCTACAGCACAGTTGCTGAGCCTGAAGTCCAGGGTTCGATTCATGGGACTTAAAACAATAACTGGCAAAATGTGGGTATTACTAATTGGTGGAGTTTGGCGATATTTCAGTAAAAAGACGTAAGATTTCTTGAAAATGAAAAATAAAATGTTATTCCTTTTAAAACATGACTTACTAGTTTTCCGTTGACATTCAAAGAGAACAAAACAACGCCACCCACGGGTAAAAACGAAACTAACTGATGCTATAAAGGTACCCTCCTCTATAGTAATTGTTGACTACTCTGCCTGACCCTTCGGAGCTTACAGGCGTGATGTTTTGTTATGTGTAAAACTTCATCCCCTATTTATCCCTCATCCTTTTATCAATTTTCAAGAATCCTTCCTTAGTGCCCACGTTCGTTTATGGAACTCTTGCGCATGCTTCTAGATCCAGCGGTATAGGCGGTGTGTAGTCTGTCAATGAGTGAATGAATATATAGTAAGATTTTTTTAATATTATGTAAAAATTAAGATTTTTTAAATATGCATTTTTATTTAATTAGATTGTTTTGGCAGTCCGTTTCATATTTATTTATTTTGATAAGAAAAACTAAACAAATTATATCTAAGACTATAGCTGACCCGACAGACGTACTGTCCAAACAAAAGCATACAAAAAAATCCAGCAGATAAAAGATTTTGACAACTTTCCGAGAAATCTTTGCAATTTTTCTTTCCATAAAATCTAATTCGGACTATTACGAACACTAAAAAACAAAAAAAAATCCACATTGATCCAGCCGTCACAAGTGATAGGCAGTTTTGCCTAAAAGAGGTTCCATTTATTTAAACGCAAAAGAAAAATACTCGCTTTGACAAAACCACCTCATTTCTATTCGCATCTTAAAAGCAGTCGGGTAAGAAATAAAGTAAAACCGGCCTAGTGCGAGTCGGACTCGCGCACGAAGGGTTCCGTACCATTATCTATAAAAACGGCAAAAAAAATCAAGTTTGTTGTATGGGAGCCCCCCTTAAGTATTTGTTTTATTTTAATTTAACTATTTATTTTTAAAGTGAATATGTAACTAAATATTCTGTGAATATTTCAAGCGTCTACGTATTACCGTTATCAATATCGAGCAAAAACGAGCCAAAAAATCAAGTTTTTTGTATAGGAGCCCGCTTAAATATTTATTTTATTCCGTTTTTTAGTATTTGTTGTTATAGCGGCAACAGAAAATACATCATCTGTGAAAATTACAACTATCTAACTATCACGGTTCATGAGATACAGCCTGGTGACAGACGGACAGACGGACAGATAGACAGATAGACAGACAGACAGACAAACAGACAGACAGACAGCGGAGCCATAGTAATAGGGTCCCGTTTTACCCTTTGGGTACGGAACCCTAAAAAGAGAAAACTTATACTTTGTTTAAACTTGATTTTATTAAGCTTAAACTGTGGTCTAGAATAAATTAATCCTAGATTTTTACTCTCCAACGAAGTTTAAGAGCTCTTTATTTTAGTTTGTGATTTGTTTTGAGCTTAGAGGATTTATTTTAAAGTTGGTACCAACTTAGTATTAATCACTTTAGCGGCGGCGGCGTTATCGTTAGAACTAAACCGAAAGAAACTGAAGAGATTTTAAACGTTGGTGGCATTGTTTGACTGCCTCGTTGGTGTAGTGGTTGCGGTGCTGATTGGCACGAGGTCCTGGGTTAATGGTCCTGGGAGATGTACCCACAGAACTAGTGGAGTTATTAAAATTTTGGTATGGCAATCAATTAAATGTTGTGAAATGGGCTAATTGCTTGTCTGAGGAGTACAGACTAGAATGCGGTGTGAGGCAGGGGGGAATTACCTCACCCACTCTTTTTAATGTGTACATGGACGACCTGGTTGGCGAGCTCAGCAGCATGCATGCTGGCTGTCACATTGACGGCGTGGCCGTAAATAATATAAGCTATGCCGATGATATGGTGCTGCTGAGCCCGTCAATAGGGGCGCTTCGCAATCTACTGAGGGTTTGTGAGCGATATGCTGAGAGTCATGGCCTCATATACAATGCGACCAAGAGCGAGTGTATGGTTTTCGGCCCTGATGGCAGAACCTTGCATGAGCTGCCGCCTATTTGTCTCAACGGTTCTCCTCTTACTAGAGTAAAAAGATTTAAATATCTAGGGCATATTATCACTGACAACCTGAAGGACGACGATGATATTGAACGTGAACGCAGAGCGCTGGCTGTTCGGGGTAATATGTTGCCTCGCAGGTTTGCTCGTTGTTCAGTTGAAGTAAAGTTAGCATTATTCAAAGCCTACTGCCAATCATTATACACGAGCAGCCTGTGGGTTAATTATACTCAAAGGGCAAACAGCGCTCTGCGGGTACAATATAATAATATCTTCAGGGTGTTGTTGCGGTTGCCGCGGTTCTGCAGTGCGTCCACGATGTTTGCCGAAGCGCGTACAGACGACTTTTATGCATTAAGACGCAAACGAGTGGCGTCGCTGCTGGGCAGAGTACGCGGCGGTAGCAAACGAGTGGCGTCGCTGCTGGGCAGAGTACGCGGCGGTAGCAAACGAGTGGCGTCGCTGCTGGGCAGAGTACGCGGCGGTAGCAAACGAGTGGCGTCGCTGCTGGGCAGAGTACGCGGCGGTAGCAATGACATTCTGAAGATAATTGCTAGTAAATATTATCAGTGTCCGATACACTCGCTTTGGGTGAGCATTGTTGTTGGCACGGTAAAATGAAATGACTCAATTATTGTGATTTTATAGTTATTATAATATATGTATTTTGATATTGTGCATACTAACATAGTTATAAGTTTCTGTTGTTACTAACCATTATGGATCAAAGTTGTCTAATATAATAAATGAATTGAATTGAATTGAATTGTTAATCCCCGAAAAGTGTTATTGGGTTTTTCCATCAGGAGTATCTCAGTAGCAGTCTGGAGTCTGGATTAGGAGTGAGGCGTATTTATCGTAACAGATAGAAATCATAGATATTAAAAAATAGCAGATAGCAAGTGCTCCTAACGATAAAAAATATCTGTTACTTAAAATCCCAGATCATCAAGACTGTTACTGTTAAAACTTCGGATACGATTTTCGACTTTAACGAAAAGAAATAAAGAAGATATTCAATTGAGTAAATACGTATTTATCGTCTGTACAAAAATCACAGGCTGTGATTTTATAACAGATAGATACGATTTTCGACTTTAAATCAAAAGAAATAAAGATGATATTCGATTGAGATACGTATTTATCGTCCGTACAAAAATCACAGGCTGTGATTTAATAACAGATATTTGGATCTGTTATTTTTTTGTCACAGTCACAGTGATCACATATATCGTGTTTCACCTGTTACAACCCATCTCTAGTCTGGATTCCCCGGAGGCTCGCTCCCTATTACATGGAACTCGCACATAACTGGCGAAATATGGGTGTTATTATAGGTGGGTACACCTCTGCTTAACCCTTCAAGTATTACAGGCGTGATCATCATCTACCTAGCCTTTTCCCAACCAAGTTGGGGTCAGCTTCCAGTCTAACCGGATGCAGCTGAATACCAGTATTTTACATGGAGCGACTGCCTATCTGACCTTCACAACCCAGTAACTGGGTAATACGATGCCCCTTGGCAAGACTGGTTGTCAGACTTTCGGGCTTCTGACGACCCGTAATTGTACCCGTGAGTTGTGTCATTCGTAGATTTTTGACAGCCGGGATCTACGGCTTAACGTGCTTTCCGAGACACGGAGGAGTCTCGATATGTAAAGATGGTCACCCATCTACGGACCAGCCCCGGCAAGCGAAGCTTAACCTGATAGATCGACCTGTGCGGCTGTTATTACTTAGCCACGAGCTCCTATTACAGGCGTGATGTTATGTATAAAATTATATGTCAAATTCGATTGTAATTTCCACATAAACAAATATCAATCGTTAATTTTATAATAGCGATAACTAGTACCTTTATCGAAAAAGTCATCAAAATGATGAATTTCGTTTAAAATTGGTTTAAGACTGAAGAGAAAGACAGTAAAAAAAATACAATCCTACACTTTATTAAACATTCCACAAACAATAATTGAAACCACTTCAAAGCCTCTAAACTAAATTGTGAACGCAGGATACAGGCGTACCTACATACATTATTTTTATCATCATTTTATACCTTGCCTTACTGCCTTTTTGCCAATCTGAGGGTGATCAAACAATGAATGGGTTGACTTACTAACCCGTTAGTTCCCGGCACGCTTTCCTCAAATCACAACAAATCAGAGTCTGGACAAGTGAACAGAGCAATAGTGCTTGATAGCAGAAATATACGTAGGTACTTACTTCCTTACTAATAACCGTATTATATCAGGTGAATAGTTACACACCGATTTCTCTCTTTCAGTCGTTAGTAATTTGACTTTCGAAAGAAGAAGACAAAGCATTGTATAACTATACAGACACTATACAAACCATATTAGTAAACTACTAAAGTAGGTGGGTATACCTACTTAATTTTTTCATGTTTTTTTCCTATTGATAAGATTAAAAGAAAGTTTACAAAACCTAAAAAAGTCCACTGTTTAAAAAAGTAGAACCAGTAGCGAATATGAAAATACCAAGTGAAGATATCTATTGAAAACAAAATTGCCAAAAATATTGCAGTGAGCGTGCCATTGTCATGCCTTACATTGCAGACAGCATGCCACGGACATGCCATACAGAGTAGCGTTTACTTCAGTATTCCAAGACATAGTCGATGAGTTTCTCTTCTCGCCACCTGTCACAGAATAGTCACTGGCATGCGGCATCTGGTGTTATTGTATGTATCGCGCATGCGCCGCGGTCGTACGGGTCACGCGCGGCGCGGCGCGTGAGTCAGTCTGTAGTCACGCTAGTGAGGATGTTGGGCGACTGGATGTGGTACAGATGTGTTGTTGTTTTGTTGACTTTTAGTGTGTGTCAACCAGTCGATGAAACAAAGAGCTAAAGTAAAGGCTATTTCGTGGTTTTAATTGTTGTTGTTTGAGGTTTGATTAAACATTAGGTAAACTACGGCATTTTAAAGAAAAAAGAAACATTATTGACATTGTCCGATTTTTACCTTAAATATTGCATGAGGTTTAATAAATAAATGAGGTTAGTACAGCAGTAGTTTAATTCTTTTCGTCATGTTTGAGAGCGTGCTAAAAGGGGGGCAGTTTTAAATGAAATTCATCCTTTAGAGTTGATACTTATTAAATTTGGGGATCCCAGAACACAAAATAAAGATTGTTATGAGCTCACGGACGACATAACATTAAAAACCTGCAGTGACCATCTACCCACGAACGTCATGTCAAAATTTTCATTGCTAAGCAATCTGACACCACCTCGCTAATAAAATATTGAATGTGCATTATAATTTCACGACGTGTGACATGGGGCACTTCATATCGTAAAGAGTGTTCATCTTTTATCAACATGCTCAAGCTACCTATGCAGCTGCATAAGCAACCTCTAGCTTATCCAGTTATCTTCAACATCGATGTACGAGAAACAATTGAATGCAAATAGTGCGCTACTGTACGTTACGTCGCTCGTCGCGCGGCGCTCGCGCAGATCGTTAACTTATGACCGTGCTTGTGGTCGTGACTCATACTGTAACGTCGTGATTTACAATACATTTACCTGAGTATTGATATCATTGATGTTTAGCCTCACTGAACGTGAAGTATGTAAGTATAAGTGAGGTGGACATAATTTAAACCTCTTATAACAATAATAATTAAAACCTGGAACAAAATTATAGCTCAGTGATAACTGAACCCTGAATATTATAGGTTATGGGTACCCCCCGGGCACTTGCTTATTTTATTCCTGTTGAGTTCGGATGTTAAAAAATATCGAAAAGGAGAGCGTGGCTTGCTCCTCGTCACGTTGTGCGTCTCAGTGAGAATCTGAACGATGCTATACTTCATCTAACCCACCTATTTCCTTACATATTAGCTCTCCAGCATTAGAAATCTTCTCTATCCTTAACTTGTTAACAGACAATACACTTTAACATCTTGCACAAAAACTCCTAGTTATCTTGATCTGTTTCGAAATCAAACTTGTAGCACAAAAGCCGATGGTTTAAGCACTGCACCAATGGAACCGTCCAAATTAACACAAATATTACTACGTGATACAGATAAAAAATCGACTAAAATTTACTAAATTAAAATAACTACCCGCTTGTGACGGGTGGGATCGAGAGGTCCCAGGCGCATTTAACGGTATATATGCACCGGGATATACGTATGTCCCAGGAGCACGTGAGCGGGGTGGCTAGTCAGCATCAAGCTGCGCTACGCTGCGCTGTGCGGTGCTCTATCTATTCAATTCTTTCGAGGGAGTAATCAAATGAGCTGCGCAGCATTACCATGGCGGCGCTTTATTCAAAACACAACAATAAATGCGTTCTTCTTACCGCGTGGGTTTACGTCTATCTTGCTCGTACAGTCACGGACTTTAATTGATGAGCCACCTTCAAACTTTTCAATTTTGCAGTTTCATACATTCACGAGATTACACGATTAAACACGAACTCAAATCGCACGCTCGTAAACAAGATGACAAATAAATTACTTTTAATCGGATATATCCATAGAGGTTGGCTTTATTAGTTAACCTCTATGGATATTTCCGATTAAAAGTAATTTATTTGTCATCTTGTTTACTTTCATACATTCACGAGATTACACGATTAAACACGAACTCAAATCGCAAGCTCGTAAACAAGATGACAAATAAATTACTTTTAATCGGAAATATCCATAGAGGTTGACTAATAAGTCCTCAATGATAAAAATAAATACAATGTTGCGTTAAGTTTATCCAATCTATTTGATACCGACCTCCTTTGAATCATAGCTCATTAACTCGATAATTATGAAAACATAACTGAAAACAGTGACAGTTGAAATATCAAGATGACAAATAAATTACTTTTAATCGGAAATATCCATAGAGGTTGACTAATAAGTTCGCAATGATAAAAATAAATACAATATTGCATTAAGTTTATCCAATCTATTTGATACTGACCTCCTTTGAATCATAGCTCATTAACTCAATAATTCTGAAAACTTAACTGAAGACAGTGACAGTTCAAATATCGATGTCAGAGAATTTCTCCGTACGCTAACGTTACTATGCAGCAGTAACCTAGCAACAATTGTTTATCGTTGCTAGGTTACTGTTGCTAGACCTGCAATTGGTTGACTTTGAGTAGTCACTGCTGTCAAGTTTGTAGTTCTGCTCTCAGGTTAGCCAACCGGTAAAGATATGAAATATAATTTTCTTCTTCTAATACGAAGACATATGACTTTACGTGTCGGGAACCGAATAAACCCGATTTGCATTACACGGCTAAAATGCGAATAGTACCAGGTGGCTCATCAATTAAAGTCCGTACATGTCACATCGTGCTGACTTGCACAACACAGCGCAGCGCAGCATAGCTTAATGTTGATTGGTCGCCCTTAACACAGTACAACTATTGGTATTAAATACGTTATAATATAACCTTGCCTTACTTACACAGAACTTTACACAAAATACGTCACGCTTGTACGCATTTATCATAAGTTAACAGAGCAAAGACAATTATCCTTAATCTTTTTTCGTCTTTGAAAATACTCTTGGATGTCCTCCGCTCGCCCCAGGGACTATCAGACTTTAACTAAAACCACACGATGCTCTTCCAACTGACTTTGATGAGGCTGCTGGAGCGCTAACGAATTCATCTAACACTCCAAGCAGGCATTAGTTAGCCTGTTTTTTATGTTGCGTAATGTAAATGATTTTGCATACTTTTATATAGAATCATTTTTTTCTAACCGAACAGACAGCTGTGCTGCTGGGGAGTTTGTTGCGCCACTTCTTCTTCCCAGCTAAAGCATTAGGAAGTGGTGAAGGGTGGGCGTTTTGGGGGACTGTCTTATGTAATTTTTGACGTTCGAAAAGAGCTGTTTCTGAGCCTAGTTTGAATGAATGACTTTTGATTTTGATTTTGATGTTCAAGCGGACCCCATCACCTTCTGTAGCCGTCACCTTCTGTGGACGTCACTCTCTGCAGCCGTCGATCTCTGCGGCCGTCACCAACTGCGGCCGTCACCCTCTGCGGCTAACGCCATCTGCGGCTGTCACCTTAAAGCTGCAATTCCTCTGGAGAGGGCCTGGGCCTGTGTCTGTTCAGGCTACAGATTCCCCTATTCCGTCGATATTTGGTCCCCATTGAGGATGAGGTGACCTCCAACAATATAAACAAATAATGAGTTCTATTAGAATTGAAATTAAAGAATTATTCCACCGAACCGCATTTACGTATAAAATGTTGTTTTAGTGCGTTTAGTGGAACAGCTGTGGTGCGGTTCGGCCAAGTGCCGTTGAAATCAGTGCTCTGAGTGGAATACATCTAGTGTAAATAGCAAGAACAAATGCGTCAGATAAAAAATCAAAAGTGTGAAAACAAGAATTGCCTGAAATGTCTTTGTATAGATTGCTACTCTATTATGGCGCTCATTTTATAAAAGATTAAATTGTGACTCACAATAGGGACTCACCATACCTACGTCAGAATGAAGGCAATTTTATTGTTTTCCTGTACCTACACGTAATAAAGCGGTGGTGACCCAGTGGTTGCGCCACGACTAAGAAGTTATATGTTGCAGGTTTGAACTCAGACGAACATAAACTTTACTATAAGCAGTTTATGTCATCACTATCTTAATTTGCATATTATAGGCACTTCCCATATTCATGTTAGGCATTATAGGCACTGGGTTCGAGTCCCAGGTCGGGCAAAGCGTTAGTTTAGTCTGGAACTTCTCAACCGCAGCCCGGAGTCTAGATCTTTGCCCGGTTGATAAAAATAGGTTCACCCCTATTACATGAGATTTACCATAACTTAGTACACCCCTGCCCAACTCTTTGGGGAAACTAAGGCGTCTATAAGGCATATTATAAGTTATTTTCGTTATTAAATTACAATTTCTAAATTCCATCAAGCCTGCCTTGATAATATGCATAACAAGTCGCGTGCCGATCGCGGTATAGATCATTAATTTCTGACTCATAGTCATTCATGACTCACACAAGTACATTACTATGTACATCCCGTATTATGTTCCAATAAACTCTACACATGACATTGATGATGTACACTGTACAGTCGGCTACACGTCTGTGGTAACACTTTGACCTTGGGCTGACCTAGCGTAGAGTTTCAATAGCAAACGCGGCCAGCTTATCCTGGTTTTGTAAACACTGACGTGCGACCGACTGTACTACACTTATTGATATTCATGCAATTTTCCCTTTGGGTGCTGACAATGGAAAATAAAACAGGTGTAAATAGGTCATTTTGACTAATGTTAGAGCTATTTAAACAGTAAGAATTTTGGTATCTGAAGCGGGCTTTTAGGACGGCTATAGGCTTATGATGATGAATGGTACAATGTGGTCCGTTTAAGATTGTTGAGTCGAATTATATTTTTTATATCTTTCTATCTAATAAAAATCATTTAAACTCACTTACTGACAGACAACTCACACAACAAACTGCTGGGTTTAGAAGGCCTGTTCTACACCAGTTACATAAATGTATAGTTAGTTTTAAACAGTGCATTATTTTCAAACAACTTAGTAAAGGTGGATGGTGCCGCTTATCTACGTTAAAAGGTTACTTATAATAATATAACGAAAGTGAACACTAGACTAAGGACTTTCCAATATTCATACCCCAAACTAGGTTTAATATAGGGGATGAAACTTTGTATAGAAGTTCGTCATTGAGGAGTTAGAAACGTGGAAGTTGGTACTTACCTGTTCATATTATAATCAGCTTAGTGTTCCCACTGCTGGGACACAGGGATCTTCTCAGTGAGAGGTAGAGAGCCATAATCCACCAC
Source organism: Lithophane semibrunnea (assembly GCA_947363905.1). Lineage (NCBI taxonomy): Eukaryota > Metazoa > Arthropoda > Insecta > Lepidoptera > Noctuidae > Lithophane > Lithophane semibrunnea. The sequence goes on along the minus strand of OX376212.1, from coordinate 834,430 downwards.
CCGGGCCCAGTGCCAGTGGTAGATGTCACATGCCTTCGCATTTTTGAATCTAGGACATTCCGGGTTCCTTCACCATTTTGAGAGCAGTGGTGATGAAATAATTTACACAAAGTAAAGACCCTGTCTGGGCTTGAACCTAATACAATATAAAATATTTATTTCAGCCTTAAATCTACCAACCCGAGAACCTATGACAGACTATTGTAAATCGTAGCTGGCTTTTTTTTTTGGGGTGAGAAATTATTAATGACTTCTGCCGCTCTGGGCATTACCACTGGGCTACCTCTGCTCTAGCTGTTCACATATAAATCAAAGTTAGCTGTAATAATGTTGTATTCCTTATATTCTTCTAATCTTAGTACCTATTAATACCGCAAAAATCGTAAGAAGTTGGCTCCTGAGAAGTTGCTGATGGAAAACCCCACAGTCGGTCACACGGCTTCTGTCATAATAATAATGTAATTACCTACTTACTTTTGAAGTCTGTTTAGTCACTTGTGCCTTACAAGGGTGAAGGAAAACATTGCCTTCTTGTACAAGGAAACTTAGCTCAAACAACTGTACCTACGTATCTAAGTCACTTTTTTATTATAGTAGCGTAGTTAATATAGTAGTTCTTCAAACTACACTACGTATTTTTTTTAAACTTTTACGTAGATAAAGGTGCGTGCTACCAATTCGGAATTTCCTATACTAAGTGTGTATATATATTTTCCTCATATATTGTTGAGCTGTACCTAACACCATTGATGTCCGCAGGTACCTTGCCACACCCACTAGCTCAACCAACGTCGGTCAAAGTTAGCTATCAATCGACGTAAATCGATTGGTGCTTCTAGTAAAACAATCGTTCGACTTCTCTTTGTCGATTGACGACATCGATCGAATAGCCCTTGTTCACAAGGGCGATAATTCACCAAAACGTAATTTTGTCGAACGCTGGATTTTTGGCGCCGAGTTCTGAATTCCAACAGTGCGCTTTTTTCACGCGCTGGGATGCACTCTGTTAGATTCTGAAACCTCGGCTTAATACCAAAAGCTGAAAATTCAGTTCGCGATAAAAAATTGTCGCGTGACAAAATCCCCCGAGCTTACGAGGGCTTAGTCTATTGAGTGTGGCAATACCGTAAGTTCTAATTACGGTGACATGAGGCTGTTCCTGTTAGAAATTCAATGGTAGTTACTTTTCTTTACAAATAGATGCCTTTGCTAGGCATTGGGACAATTTTAAGTAAAAATATTATTTAGTAAGTTCAATGACTGACTTACATACATGTAAAGAGACTCGTACTTAATAAACTCCGCTGTAACATACGTCAACACTCGTATGACACAGAGTAGGCAAGTTTATTTCAACGTCAGGGAAGATAGCGTTACGCGTTACGCACCATCGTCGGCCCCATAACATGACGTAGGAATAGAATTCAAGGTAGGGGGAAAGATACAGTTTCCTATTAAACACCACGGTACGTATGTGTTGATAGTTTGTTTACTAATTGAGAGAAGCTGTGACTGAAATATATCTGCCTGCCATCAAAATGCTGTTATGTTACATTGTGTTACAGGCATTTTCATCGGCAAAACCGATCACCATCCGAAGTGAGTGAGCCTTCACAATCTGCAATCTTTATTACGGCTTTACGTGAAAATGATCTTTACGTAAACGAAATAACTTTTAAAGTCATATAACCAAATACATTCGTAAAATTGGTATGAATGAATGCATATTGGCGAAATACTACATCTAAGTTGTGTCGTACTGTAATACTAACTTATTTACTTGTGATTTTCCCTCCTGTGATATTCAGTTGGGAAAATATTCAATGCGTCAATTCTATTGTTTTACTCGGCAATAATCCATTTATTCAAGTTAGGGAATTTTTTAGTTTAATTATTTGTTATTGTAAATAAGGAAGGATTTCTTTAAGGAAGGATTTTTTTTCTGGATGTTAGGGGATTTCGGTCAGTTTAGTATAATAAAACGGTATTAAATAAATTAAATTAAATTTTACTTAATTGGTTAATTGCAGGAAGGAAGGATAATTATGTATAATTATATAATTATGGCGATAATTTTGTGGCCGGTTGATGGCAATAGGCTCGCCTTCTCTTACATGGGACGTAACTAAACATAACTGGCGAAATGTGGGTACACCTCTCTGCCTAACCTTTCGAGGAATACAGGCTTGATGTTGTGTTATGTACCTAATGACGAGAATTTTATGGTTGTGGTCGTATAGTTATGGAACGAACATCTAGTACCTACCTAGGTACTTTGTTACATGCCAATCCTCAAAAAAGGTAGTAGTAAGTATTTTATAGATTTTATTTACAAGGGGGCGAATCCATTTGCGTTAAAGTTGATACAAATTCAGACTCTAGATTGCTACTGACAATTATTACACACTCACTCACATACACACACATGCAAACACTCACGCGCACTCACTTGATCCAATGCACCACATCAATTTTTGCTTTTTTGTTTTGTTTCAAAAAGCATAAAAACATGATTATTGCTAACTTTCAGACGATCTTTGTTGATACAATTTAAGATGGTCTGAGTTATTGCACTTTGTGGATCATGGTTGGTCATTACAGGCAAGTAGCCTCCTAGGGACCGGGTGGTATCACCGGGCGTGCCAAAATATACGGTACAAGTACATCCCCGGTGTGGTCCCGGGTAGTATATGCCACAGCTCGGCAACTAGTCGCGGATATTGTTCGGGCATTCTCTATGAATGCGTTAGGGAGTCCAGTCGTAGCTTGTGGTTAAGTTAGCGGTTTCATTCATAATTTTTGCACGTAATTCAGATTATTTACATGCGTCGTCGACGCAGATTTTAGGTTTAATGACGCTTTATTAGCAGAAGTAATTAAAGTAACCGTTCGTATAGTATGTATATGTCATGTCATGATTAACTACTTGGGTCGTATTTCATGTCGAAAGTTGATTGTTCGATTTAGGTAAATTATGATTATAATAATTTACATCTGTAACTATCTGCTATATTTGTTCCCTATTCAGCCCAATCAAGTAATGGAATAATTCGACTGTTGTCATATACTGTTATATTGTGTTCATTTAAATAATAGGTACCTCATGAAAATTTTATTTTTAATTTATATAAGTACATTATTACTCACATTACTAATTTACTTACATTACTATTGCTCCCAACTTTGGTTGCGATATCCATACCGGTATCCAGGTCATGGTCTACCCATGTGCCAAATTTTATCCAAATCTGTTCAGCGGATTTAGCGTAAAAGCTTAACAAACAAACTGACTTTCACATTTATTACTAGTTAGGATTAGGATAGTAGGATTTACTTTAAATGTAGGTACCTACATAATATGCAACGCAGAGAAATATGTTATAACCACCGCCAAGGAAAAATATCCACAAATGACTTAAGTAGATGAGATGAGTAAGAGCTAGTAAGATAGTTTCACACAGTCTTGATGATTCACAAATGTCAGGTGTCAACCGATTAATGAAGGTAACAAAGACATTGAATGCACTTACTTTTGTATGTGCTGCTGTTATCTTGTTGATTCGGTCATTGTTCATAATTACCGGACGTTATGTTCAATTTTAAATAGGTACTAATTTTATTTTTCTTTTCTGCATTTTCACAATAAGTTTTTAGTTACTAGCTATACAGTTTCCAGTAAAAAATATTACCATGCCTTCTTCTATATTAGTATGACTGTGTGGCTCGTGGCTAAGTATTAACAGCCGCACGGGTCGATCGATCCGGTTAAGACCGTCCGCGACTTTGTTGTTTTCTCAAATAATGTTGGGGTCGACTTCCAGTCTAACCGAATGCAGCTGAATACCAGCATTCTTCATAAAGCGACTGTCTATCTGACCCTCACAACCCAGTTACTGTGTAATACGATACCCCTTGGGAAGTCTGGTTGTCAGACTTTCAGGCTACTGGCAATCCGTTACAACTGTTAAAGATCCATAAATGACAGCCGGGACCAACGGCTTAAGGCTCCCGCATTGTTCTACCGGTGTTGCGTCGCGCCTTTGCGTCGAGCCTGTCTGCGGTAGCCATTAACGTGCTTTCCGACGCTACATAACTTCAGGAAAATTTAATTTACCCATAATAATAATTATGTACAAGTTGAATTCATTATTAACAAAAAAAAAAAAACTAAAACTAAAAGGACTTACTAATAGATATAAAAACAAAGGGGCGTCAGGCGTCGAAGTATTCGTCCGCATCGCTGTCATCCGGAAACGCGCCCAGAAGACTGGCAGCATTGCCACGTTGAATGGCAATGCTAATTCTTTGGCCAAAGAACAAGCCAGCCCTCTGGTCACGTGAAGTATCGACCAGTCGGTGAGAAATTTCCTTAAAAAGGAGACGCGCACTCGGGCCCCATGACCCGAACGTTTCGACCCCAAACGGCTCAAAACTGTAGTTGCCCACAAGGTTACAGTATTTGCGCCGCTTGAGGGTCTCAGCAGCCGCAGCAGCGGCGCTAGCACAGCCCGCCGTGCTAGGAACATGGGATGGCGCAAGGGTGTCGACACACGTTGCGTCCCACACCAGAGGCCTACCTACCTTCCAAGGCAGCAACGTCATGCCATCTGGTCTCTTCCCATCGTCACGTACCAAGCCGTTTGGTTCTAATACCGCTGGTACGCCGGCGGTGACAAGGGCTCGACGAATAATATCGTTGATGCTGGCGTGCCGTGCTATGCGGCCTGCACTCCTGTAGCAGGACAGGCCATGGTGCCCGAGACTGTCGACAGCTTCGCCGCAGTGACACCGATGCGGAGCAACACAAGGTGCGCCTAAGCGGAGACATGTAGCGAGCCGAAACGATGAGTCATCCATCATAGTACCTAAGGTGGATGACGGGAGCGCCTGAAGCCATAAGCCCGACTCCCATTCTCCCACAGCCAGCAGACGGGCACGCTCAACAATATTAGGTGATGTGTTTATCAGGGTATTCCGTATAATACTGCAGAGCGGCACGTCCCACCGTCTCTGGGAGGACGGGTTGTCGGGCAAATCCGTATTGGGACAAGCCATTTTCCAAGCGTTCAACGCATCAGCCAAACACGGTACCTCAAAATCAACCAGTGAGGAAGATAAAATGTTCCTGGTTAATTTATCGGTACTGTGGACTGAGGAGAGGAAGGCCGGTAAACTTATACTTGAAATTTTGCGAACGCCGAGACCACCCAAGCGAATGGGGAGTGTGGCTTGCTGCTACGCTCGGTCGTCCAGAGCCACATTTAGGATTGAGGTTAGTGTATTTCTTATAATTTGGTCTACTTTTTCTAAAAGTTGTGGATGCTTCCAGATGTGTGAGGAACGAAGGCTATATGTAAATTTTGGTCCAAAGCAACAATACCGGATGAGGGTGAAGGCCGAATGAATGTTAATTTTGAAAAGTCTTTCCGAGACATCAATTAAATTTTGTATCTTCTCCTCAATGAACGTTGGAAAGGATTCGTCGAAAATTGGGGACCCCAGGAGGTGAAGTGAGTTTCTTTCGGTAATTTTGATGTTTGGTGCTATTGTGTTAAATTTTGCGATGGTAGTCTGTCTGTCAGTGGTTTGGGGAAGGTAAATTTCACATTTTGAGAGGTTAAGGTCTAGGCCAATGGAGCTGAATAAGTCTTTTAGGACTGTGTCTACATCACCTCCTAGGGTTCCGTCATCCAAATACCATACGTTGAATTTAGAATTTAGTTGTCGAATAATTGGATTTATTGCCAAACTAAAAATGACTGGCCCAAGAGGGTCACCCTGTTGACATCCAACGGCCGATTCCAAAAGGTTGTCTTTATAAAGAAATTTAGAAGGGTGCCTGTAACATTGATAGAGAAAACTGTAAATTTTGGGAATTTCTTTTTGAACTTCTGTCAACAAGGTGTCCCTATTTACGGAATTGAATGCGTTCTTTATGTCAACCTTGAGGATGACTTCCCCTTTATTGCTATTGAGGTAAGTGGATAGTGCATGTACCGCAGCCTCACAGCCCCCTTTCGACCCGAAGCCTAGCTGTAGGGGCTGGAATTTGCTGGCCAGTGATTCGCTGTAGAAAGCACAGCAAATTTTGGCTGCGATACGCCGATAAGTAAATCCTACGGCAATGGGACGAATGCCGCCATCCTTCTTGCGCAGGGCACATAGGTTTGCCCCATACAAGATATCAATGACGGCTTCGTTCACATTGCCGGAGAGCATCAGATTGATGAGGGCTGTCAGCTCCTTCAAAAGTGACTCACCAGCCTCCCCGGCGCCTGAACACAATAGATCCTTCAGGTGTTGAGGTGTCAGGCCGTCGAGGCCGCCAGCGGAGCCACTTCGAAAGGAGCACACGGCTGCACATACTTGCTGAGCTGTAATTTCAAGTGAGTTGGATTCCGGATCGGGTGGGTTAGGGAAGGAGAGGTCATCTGCCGGGGTGGGGTGTTTGCTCTCCAAAGCTGTAAGTGTCTCTGGAGAGTACGGCGCAACCACATCGCTACTGAAGATGATCCTAGCTGCACCTCTGATATCACCCTCGCCTAGTTTAGACTCCACATGGTGCAATAAACCTCTTTGGGGGAGGTGCGCTGTTAGTTTAGGGTCGAAATTTTGGGCCGAAATGTTACAATTATCCTTGATTTGTGCTGTTAATGTTTTTTTATTTGCCAAATTTTTTTGCACATGTAGAGTTCTAAACGGGAAGGTGAGTAATTGCTCCCAGGCACTGAGAGAGTTCTCTCTGGCGGCGAGGCGGATACAACGCGCTAAACTTGAAGCCACGGATGGTCTCGCGCCACGAGGAACTCTCTTTAAAACGGGGGTTGATGTTTTTAATTTCGCAAGGGTTTTCCAAAAGGGTTGGGAGGGTAAATCTGGTGTTAGGAGAGTGGGTAATGTCGGGCAGGATGAAGGCACATTGTGGGGTTTGTGTTTCTTACCACAATGGACCTTCAAACCTCGTTCACCCTTAAAAAAGCGTGCCTGGGGGCAATGAGGGCATCTCACTAAGACATCCAACGATGTGGCAGGTTGACTGGCGCTTCGTACGGTGTCACTACTGTCGTCAGTGTACAACATAAATAAAAAGAGACTACTTACAATTTTTCCTTAAACCTTACACACAAACACAATATAACTATTAAATCTAAAATAAATTACAAAAATGACACATAAAAAAAACGACTTGAAGCGCGCACGATGACAGCGGCGCAGTCGCGCTGGCGGCCTGGGGCGCTGCGCCACCGTGTCTTTTCGGCGGAGCCTAGGCAACCGTTGCCGAGAGACAGCGTCCTTTTTCAGTCTCAGAAAAATGTATGTTTGTAATATTATGGTCAGAACCGACTCCAGAAATACTGTAGCATAGACAGAATTTTGGTTCTAATATACGGACAGACATATGTACATTCCACAATGGCGGCACAAGGGCGGCACTGTATGATGGAAGGCGACTTTTCCACTTTTTGTTTTAATTTCCGCTAATCATCATCTGCTTAGACTTTTTCCAACTCCAATAATTATTATTGGAGTTATATTATTATTTGTTATCCTTCCTACCATATTCCTACCATATCCTTTTCTTAATCCAACATTGTAACATATATGTGGAAGCTTGTAATTAGCAATTGTCAGCTGTTTACTAATTCGTTACCATTTAAGTGTATTAGTCTGTAAGCTTTCTTAAAATTGTAAAAATTAAATAAATAAATAAATAAAATATTTATTCGTAGAATTTAAAATCTACATTTTTTGAAAATTGACAATTGGTGCCTATTTTCAACGCATCTGTTGCGCGTCAGGCGTCGAATCATTTACCCATAAAATGTTTTAACGAAAATACCTAAATGATTTCTTTTTACCGAATGCATTGGTGTTGTAGGCAAACCTAGGTGTTGGGTATAGAATAGAATAGAATAGAATATTTTTTTGCGTAAAACATGGTATACAGGGGTGTTAAGTATGAATTGAGGCACAAGCATGTTTCGCTAGGATAAAACATAGCATGCAAAAATTTTAAAGACAGGTTAAGCAACAAAAATCGTTCAACATTTTTTATCTATAAATTCTTTCAAACTACCTACTGATCAGTTGTACCGTAACATATTATACTTGCGTACATACTTTAAACATACGTTCAAATAAACACGAATAAAATGAGGAAGTTCTTCTACTGTCACGATTCTCACGCTTGGTGGCATAACACCACCTTTTGTGCGAAGGTCGGTTAAATTGTACAAGTTTACTATGTGTTACATTCATTTACTTGAATGATAGTAATTTTGAACAATTATTACTGTTTGCTCGGCTATGTTTATGTTGCATGACTTGCATTGATTGCATGCAAATGTGCAAAGGTTATAACTTTGTGACGTCAATAGATAATAATAATATTGTGGTTTTGGTTTTGTGTGATGTATTTTATTTAAACAATGCACACACATTTAAGAACAGAAAAATACGTACATAGGTGATCCTTTGTACGTTATTTTTTTATTCTTTTCTTCGATCGTTAGATTTATTATGAAACAGAAGTTAATAAACAGATAACAAATTGAGTTGAAATATCTCTTTCCATTGATTTCTGTCCGTTTCCATCGAAGGACAGATGGCTGGTGCAGCAGACGACTGCTGCAGCAGACGACTGCTGCACCAGCGGTCCTTCGATGTTCTGGAGTGGAGACCGCGTTTCGTCAAGCGTAGTGTGGGACGCTCCCCAGAGACGGAGGACAGGGTGTAGTGGCGCAGCCTGGGAGAGGCCTTTCTCCAGCAGTGGACTGCGAAAGGCTGAGTTGATTGATAAACAAGAGATTTAGTATCATTCACTACCTGCCCTGGCATACTTGGGGTTGGTTCAAATTTTTTCTCTTCCGTCAGCCATTGCATCAATTTACGTGTTTTTGTTTATTTATTTATTATCTCTTACAGTCTTGCCTGGACTGCCTTGGTCTAATGGAAGCAAGCGATACTGCTGATCATGAGGTTGTAGGTTCGATTCCCGGGTCAGGCAAAGTGTCAGTGGTAGCAAAACCAGTATAAGCTGGATTCTTATTCTATTGCAACTCCGTACCACTGTAAGCAGCTCAAAGTCAAAGTGTCCTCTCCACGTGCTGTCAACTGTACCTATTTATATGAAAGTAAGGACTTACGTCGACAACGTAGCGTCCTGCTGTCTGCTAATCAACTGCGATGACCAATGTGTTTACAAAGTAATAAGTACCTCGTTTTGTAAGTAGGCACCTATTCGTTTTATGGTCACTTTTCCGTTAACGATTTTACGAGGGGCTTGTGTGCGTCTATGGGTGTTACCGCCATAATGTCATTAATTCAGCAATTAGTCTTTCCAAGGACATAAATAATATAAACCAGCAAGTGGGTTGTCGAGATTCAGAAAGAGAGAGAGGCATTCGCTCAATGTTAAATACTGGTATTCAGTTGCATCCGGTAAGATAGGCAGCAGACCAAAACATAGTTAGGAAATGGCTAGATCTATTGATACTAAAATTAATTAGTTGAGAAGCGGCTTCCAGTCCAACCAGATGCAGATGAATGCGACTTCAAAAGTAAGAAACTGTTAGTATCCACGTTTCGGCACCTGTCATAAAGGGTAGGACGCACTGGTTGAAGGAAGACCTTAGTCTTCAAACATTGCGGGACGGGTGACGAGAAGACTTGGCGAAGACACCGGGCTGCTACTGAGAAATTCCTAATGTAAAACCTTCAAGCCTTTTATAAAGAAAAATGACTAAGGAATTGTTTTTCTTATAAACGGCATGGCTTCAACATTCCTACGAGGCGCTCTTTATAAATGAATGAATGAGGAAGAAGTTTAGTATTTATTAGTCAAAGGGCACTAAGTGGGTAGGTTCTAGTTGTACGATAATAAGGAAAATCAAGTTATGGTCCCTTGTGTCAGCTTTGTCAGTGTGCGGCGATGTGTCAGTTTAACTACTTACAAGCAACAATAATTGAGTACCAATAATTATTATGTTCACTGGACAATAAAATGATCCTAAGTTTGAAACTATAACATTATTTAGCGATTTTTTTGTATGTAGCAACCCGAAGTTTGGTGCCCAACGCCACGCCGGTTGTGAGTACCTAGGTACTACACACTTGACCTTTCTGAAGATCATCACCAATAAGTATAATAAATGTCCTCTAAGGACGTCCCTCCCAGCGTCCCCACCCACTGACCGTAATTTTTATTATTCAAATAGATTACGAATGTGGAACGCATTTTTTTTTCTAAAAATTTCGTCGTTTCCATGTCTCCATAGATTAAAATAATCATGTGCCGTATAAATTATGGTCAAAGTATAGGAAAAAATGTTTTGTAATTACGAACTTGCAATCATCGAGCATCGTTACTTCTAACGCCGCCGCCATCTTGTTTTTCAATACATTCCGGAAAACAATTGCACAAAATGTCTGTGACAAATGTTTACCAACAGCACCCCTGTCAACGTCATTCGAGCGCCAGAAGATCCTTGTAGCAGTGTTCATAACATATTTTTCCTGCAACACCATCATCTGCCTAGCCTTTTCCTGCAACAGTGACATGCAAATTCTAACAAAACAAACACCTCAAAATACAATAATATCAGAACGACAATATTATACAAGGTACGCCACATAATCCCGCATTGTACTCCAACAAAACATCCACATATACAGTCGTAACTCATAAACCTACATCTGATGGTAGGCCCTCATAATTTCTACTTAATTACGTTTAATTTGACCGCTCTGCAGTCTCACAGTACTGCGGTCTGTATTGTTTGAACATTTGAGGGTAGCTGAAATATTTTCGAAATGAAAAGTTCAAATCAGAGACATTTATTGTGCGATCCCGGAAAAAGACAGTTTTTTCCATAATTATCCTATTATCACGTCTGAAATCTTCGAAGGGTTAGGCATAATACATAGGACATACATTTTACACCCACATTTCGCCAATTCAATTTCAAGTCCCATAAATATACTAGGTGGCGACCCTAGAACCCTCAGACTTCAAAAATTCAACTGATACGTTCTGATACGGTGTTGACGTTATAAAGTGTTTTGACTCACAAAAGTTTTTCCTGTGGCTCAATAATATATCTACACTCCGCGTGTTACCACCATATTCAGATAAATCCAGTCACTATTGTACCAGGATGAAAGGACTAACCTAATAATTAAATATTCTAATCCATCCTAACCAAAATGCAGCCAAAACTGTCGCACAAATCTCGATAATACCGACCGACTGTTCCCAAAATGCGTGTCCCATCACTAGGACACAAATCATCGTAAATCCCGCGATTAAAGGGTGGATACAACACGCAGTGACCCGCCGTGACCCCTTCTCTCCCCTGCAACCCCCTCTGTCGCCCGCAACCCGTTCGTTAGATGGGCTGTGTTAATTATGGGACTAAAATATTAAAACGCGTTTCAATTTTATCTCAGTTTACTTTTGCTTTTGTTTCTAATGATGTACTTTTTCGTGCTACGTGACTTATGCAAGCGCGATATGTGTCGCGGTAAGTATGTGACTGGATTTGAGTTTGTTGTTTGACGTAAATATTTCGTAATTACGTACTTGTCGCGCAATAGGTACCTTTGCAAGTACAGTAGGTACACCAAATACCTATATTGGTTAAATTAATGTTTGCAAAGTTGCGGTGTACTTATGTAGGTGCCTTTTACCCTGACTATTGATAGGTATTATACGTTTGGTAGAGGAAAAAATATGCGATGTTTAATGTAAATAATATTTACACGCAGTTCAGAAAAAGCTGCTGAAGATCAAATTATTACGAAGGTGTAAAAATTGGTACGATAAGAAACTATTCATAATCTTTACTTATCACAATCTACCATATTATAGTGATGACCAATCACAGATTATACCAAACCCCCCCCAAAAAAAAAAAAGTACAAAAAAGTAAAACAAATCGCGACCAGACATTGAAGCAATATGAAAGAAATCCCTTCAAAAAATCTTATAATCCCGGAAAAAATCCCGGGATTCGACATCACTATCCCTCAGGCTTACGGATAAGCCGTCCGCGACTTAATTGAGCTAGCTTTAATAAAGTCCTTGAGGGATGAAAGAATTGTTCAAATATTTTTGTAAGACTTGGGCTCAAAATAAAATGAAAGTTGAGCGAAATTAATTTGATATCTCTATGGCTCGTGTTTATAGATCTTCATTCTATTTTTAGTAACCAAGATTTGCGTTTGAAGTGATGTCCTTTTAAACATCTGTATACCTATATGAAAAAAGTTTGCTAAATCGATGCTGATTTTAGAGTCGAACTTAGAATGTTTCATGATGAGATTATATTTTTACCAAAACCTACGATGTAGGTAAATGCTCATGTATTTCAGAATCGGTATAACCATTTGGGAGCTACGATGCCACAGACAAACAAAGGCAAGTTTTAATAGTACCTACTCTGCGTAGTTTTGAATTAATTACCGATATTAATAATTAATTTACCTAAGTAAGCATTAATTGCAAACCACAGTGGGAATTTTGAACTTGTTAAGTATGGCCTTTAAAAAATTATTCATTTATAAATAATAACATTCAGAGACGAAATAGGTCGAGGAAACCCATGTAGAGTAAGTATGCCAGACAAAACGTCACATTACATTTCATATACCTAAATATATAGCTTCATTACGTGCACATCGTCAGGGACCATTATGCCTATTATTGTTATGTTTAATAATTGGGAATTTTCAGACAAGCAATTTGCGTGGCCTTTTCCCAACTATGTCGGGGTCAGCTACCAGTCGAATCGGATGCAGCCATCCAGTCGGCAGTCGAGTAGTCGTACTGGTATTCAACCAGTATTTTACATGGAGTGACAGCCTATCTGGCCACCACAACTCAGTTACTGGGTAAAAAGACACCACGCGGTAAGAATAATCACGTAATCACGTACGACATGTAATAGATGGTCACCCATCCATGAACCAACCGCGGTAAGTGTAGCTTAACCTTCGATCGACCCGTGCGGGTGTTATTATTAAGCGTGGCCTTCTATTCTCATACAGAAGTAGGATTTCCATGACATGTTACACCACGTTTAGTAAGTTCTAGTGTGTATCTGGTAGATCGGAAGACTATGATTTCCGTAATTATAAAAAACCAGTCACGTTTTGTTGTATGGGAGCCCCCTTATTTATATTTTATTCTGTTTTTTAGTATTTGTTGTTATAGCGGCATCAGAAATACATCATCTGTGAAAATTTCAACTGTCTAACTATCACGGTTCATGAGATATAGCCAGGACGGACAGACAGCGGAGCCTTAGTAATAGGGACCCGTTTTACCTTGGGTACGGAACCCTAAAAAACGTTCAAAATCTATTCACAATCCCATCTCAGCGACAATCAATGTCAAAAACTGTTTGGGACCCCCACTGTGTGGTTATTTTAGCCCATAGCTCCTCCGGCATACGACAGCCCGGCCTAGGTCCATTTAAAAGCTTGGCAGCCGAGTGACTTACATCAGTAATTTGTGTTTGTTGGGGTTGTTTGATTTTTCTGTCGTATAAAAGACAGACAAATCCTGTTTCACTGTAAATGCTAAATTAATTATGTTCTCGGAAATGTATGAAAACTTTGGGTTTCAGGAATTGCATTGTGAGTTGTTCTTCTAACCTACGCAACAGATTTTTATGCGGATTTCACCATCATTAAGAAAGAAATAAAAGAAAGAAGGAAAAATTGTTTATTCTACACAAACAAAACGCACATGAGAAAATAAACAAAATAAGTAATAATACAAAAGCAGCCGAAAGCCTCGAGAGTTCGAGAGATAGATTCTCTTATTTCTGGAAAGCTTGTAATTATGCTTAATAAATTAATATTTAACTTAGATATACAACATGCCGCTAAAATGGCGACATTAATTACCCGACTACGGCGAAGAAAAAAGGAGGGTTATGATTTTGACCGGTATGTATGGTTCGATTCAAATTTAATGGCGGCTCGGAAGTACGTTACTCGTTGCGCAGTACCCCACCCCTCACCCCCGCTGACCCCGGATTTCATTACTGCGCAGCGAATCGCCTCATGTTCCGAGCCGCCATTAAGTTTGAATCGGGGTGTATGTATGTATGTATGTATGTATGTATGTATGTTCATCTGTTCCCTCCTATCTTCCAAACCACTTATCACAATTTGACAAATGAGGTATCGTTAGAAGCGTCATGATTGTCCGCTGGTTATAGGCTATGTGAAGGCTATGGCTAGGCTATGTGTGTCACATTAAATTAAAAATGGCGCCCTGTAGAGGAAATAAAGTGAGGAACTTAAAAAAAAAAATGGTTTAATCGTACCATGTTGGGTATCAAATGAAAGGGCTTAATGAGCACATTTCAAAAATATATATTTTATAACCCAAAAAGATTTAAAAAAAAAATCAAGTAATAAAAACTAAAACCCAACTTAAAGGTATAAACAAGACACCACAGACAGACAAATTAAAAATCCGGAGTCACACGTAATCTGTTCGATTTATGCCCTAACACGTGTGACTCTTTTTTTGTAGTTGGGTTTTAGTTTTTATTACTTGATTTTTTTTAACACACCGGTAGGGCTAGTGGCCAGTAAACTTAAAAATTATAATAAAATAAAATACTTAATTCGTAAATTGAAAAAAAAAATTTTTTCAAACAAACTAAATAACAAAAACATAACCAAAATTGAGATCACTCTGTGTAAAAGATTCATTCATGAAGCTACCTACCAGCTGGCTTACGGTGTATCGGTCAAGATCCTTTGTCGGCATAATTCTAGGACATTGCGCGGCTTCTCTTTTATTCGCCTACATATGATTCGTGACCCCGGCAAATGACCTCTTCGCTACAGTTCTTTAAATACAAGTTGATCCAGGATGGTAATTTAGAAAATTGTAAATAAATCAATAAATAATAATGTTTAATGAAATTCAAATATTTTCATAAAAAGAATACGCGAAATCGTATACGTGTGTTAAATTAATGTCACCATGGTAGCGGTACGTTGTATAGCACAGAAATCTCAAAGTTCATGTTCCGTGAAAAACAGGGGCGGGACGATAGTTACTAATATTAACGAACGATCAATCACCAAATCTAACTTCGCAAATACTTCTAGACTCTCCTATTCTAATGAAAATTATTTCAATGGACAATTGTATCATTTTCTATTGTCCAAACTGTAACAGTCCTTAAGTAAATACCGCGGTTTACCGGTACAATACTTCATTTGAATATGAATACCGGTATACCGCAAGTATTGAATAAACCTATTGTCTTCATTTACCTGTTTATGAACTCAAGTCTTAGGTACTGATAAAAATAATACCTTTGCTTGGCTGGAAGTTCCCAAAGATTGTGGAATTATTGAAAATATTGTGACTGACCACAATTACTATATTTGTTGGTTAACGAAAGTGAATTTGTAAATAAATATTGTTTGTGTTTTTCCCCGATTTTAATAAGTAAACATTTCTGTGAAATACTACCTACCAATAGCCAGGTGGACGACCTACAAAAGATCGCAGGGATGACCTGGGGGCCTAGACAAAATCCCTTTTCTTTATGCGTTAACGCCAACGGAAAGATCAAATTGTATAGAGTTGACAGCAGCAGTCACGTGACATCTCTAAAGCTAATGTCAAGTCCATACAATTTGATCTTTCCGCCGGCGTTAACGCTTACAGAAAAGGGATTTTGTCAGCAGTAGGTGGAACAAGGCTGCCGATGATAATGATGACGATGACGACCTACTAACAACTGTTTGATAGGCAAAGAACAAATGAAAACGACTGATACTTTTTGACTGATCGAGTTTCAGACTCAGGAAGTACCTAAGTGGAGTGACTTTCTAAGTATTGATTCCCTTACCTAGTTTCAGATTCAGGCAATAATATACACATAACTGTCTTACTAGGAATATAAATATGATACGATAATGATCTAGTAATATAACTATTAAATATAACTATTAGGGCACTCCGACAAAATAGGTTAAGTTATGTTGCGTAGATCTTTGACAGTCGTTACGGGTAGTCAGAATACCAAAAGTCTTACAACCAGTATTACCAAGGGGTAACATGTTACCCAGTACCTGGGTGCTGGAGGTCAGATAGGCAGTTGCTCCATGTAAAATACTGGTATTCTTCTGCATCCGGTTAGACTGGAGGCCGACTCTAAATAGGCAGATTAACTCGTTGAAGCTACTTTAATGCATGCCTCCTTCTTCGTTCAGCGATAGTTTGCTTTTTCCGACGAGCCCAAAAACCGGAAAGCACGTTTCATACAATTCTTTGTTAAGGAAAATTGGTGGCAATAGGTACCTGAAGATACGAGCACCTACCTATCACACCCATTTAAGTGTTATACGCGGTTTAAAAACATTCAACAATAGGTAATTGTTTCAGTTCTCATTTACTTACCACAAAACTTTGCAATAATGGCGTGATTTCACAGATATTATTTTGTACTATTTAACCATTACAACATTTTGTCCTATTGTTCCTATTTCTTTGTAAATACCTGGTGGTATTCTTCCTGCTTCAAGGAATTATATTAAAAAAATAAGGATAAGTACCACAGGATACCTATAATTATATTTATTTTTTTAAATACATTTCCATTAATTATATTTTTGGTTTTATCTTTAATAAACCATGGAGGTCAAATCAATAACTGCCTCCTTGGTCTAGTGGTTGCAAACGCTACTGCTGAGCGTGAGGTCCTGGGTTCGATTCCCGGGTCGGACAAAGTGTTATTTTAGCCGGCCCCCGATGCGACGACCCTTGGATCAAAATATTACTTACAATTTTTATATTAAACTTAAAGGGCCAATACCTACACATTATTTTTTACTTTTTAGATGCTTTGTTTTTGTCGCGGGTTTTTAAATTTTTTATATCTGTGTATAACATTGAGTAGGCAAGGGACATAGTCCGTCCATAATTCAAGGAAACCAATCCATTATAGCCACCCATTTGTTTCCTGCACCAACCGGGTGTTGTCTTTGGATACACTTGCATAGTGCATACAGGAATAATCATAGGTTGGTGCCTCATTATATCAAAAATGTCTAACGTGCCGCTGCGAGTTTTCTTCGACCCCTCGTGCGCCTTCCAAAGGTCTGGGACCCCAGGGGCCTGACAATGGCAAAGACTAAAGTATAATAATTCATTAAACAGCAAAGAAGCAAGTGTCACGCTGTAGTTACGTATGAACAGTAGATAAAGACGTCGGTATACATAATGCTGTGGCCACAAAACTGTATGATTCAGTTGTTATCACCCAGTAACGGTCCATTAGACTTCCATATAAATCGGAAACAAGTATATATTTTGCGGATGTCGTGAGTCGTGACTCCTACATTATTATTCCTATATTAGGTACCTCAGGCCCTTAGTCATCGAGTTTGGAGTATATTACCTAACGTCGTACAAATAATACCAGCTATTGTCCCACTGTAGGGCAAAGGCTTCATCTCATATAGAGAAGGCATGAAATTGATTACCACGCTTGCTACAAGACGGGATGGCGATTTATGACTTGTAAATCTTGTAATAACTATAAGTCCATTGCCCTGTTTATCACAACTTACAAGCCTTGTATTACCAAATGACATTAATTAGTTCACAAGTACTTATATTAGGTCCTCACCTATGAAATTGGTGTTTTATATGGGGAATTTTAATGAAAGTGGCATTTTACATACTAACGTTTTCTTAATTTTTATAACAACCATGAACACTACTGTTTAAAAACTAAGATAACGTATGCTACTTAGATTAAGCGACAAAAATAAGTTTTGGCTAAGTTAAGCTAACAAAATGAGGAGTCCTTTTTAAGGTATTTTTATGTTAAAAAAACTATAAGTAATAAGATTTTTTTACTATTGGTAGTTGTCTATGATGGTCATTTTTCGATATAATACCAAGCAAATTATGAATATTTTAAATCATAGAAGTGACGAGGTTCTCTATTAGCGACAAAAACACGCCAATTTCACAGGACCCAATATTATTACAGTTTTATTCGTGATTTTGTTTATCAAAAAATTCTTTGTAAATTACAACTTGTAGAAAATCATAACAAGTCCTGAGAGTGTCCGGCGACTCTCTATTCCGTCTTACAAGTTTACAAGGGTCGTGCTTAAGTACCGCAATAAATGTTTAAATTCGATTTTCTTTTTTTAAATGTGGTCAAAAGAGCGACGACTTGATGACCGTGTGCAGTTGGAACACTAAGGCGGATTATGAATATGGAGATGAGCTATGAATTTAACGAAAATTAACATTCTACGTGTAGACTTGTAACTTTTAATAAACTGGGCCCTGCCATCGTGAAGAAACCTGTTTGCCGTCACCGAGGTTCAGGACATTACTAAATTTCCAAATACAAAGCAGCATCCTTACGTAACATTTTCATTTTTACAATTCAACGTAACAGTCATTTACGTTGACAATGTGAAGATTGGAATTATGAATGTCTGTCAAAATCCTTCGTATTGTGATTGTAAGTGTCTTAAGCCTCTAAACAACTGGCCGGAGCGCGCTCAACCTATTTTATATGGTTAATACCAATTAACTAATTAGTTATTAGTTAAGCTTTTTTGCGCAATACTTTTCAAAATATTAAATCCGAGATAATTTAAGCTTAAAGTATAAACAATGGAAAAAAAAAGTTAATGTCATGTAAGTTATAAAATAGGAAATTCGAAATGTTTTAACGATAGAAAGAAAAGTCAATGCCCTGTAAATTGTAGCATTTTCTAAAACCTAGAAATGTTTCAAGATAATAATTATGTAAACATAGCTAAACATGTCTGTGCCATTATATTTATATTTAAACCATTGTATTCTTCTAATGTTTTATGCAAATAAATAATTCGTTATTATTGTTATTTAAACCAGTATTTTGTTTATTTTCACAACAGTCAACAGTATAACAGTCCACTGATGGACACAGGCCTCTCCAATTCGTTCAAGAAGATCGTTACTCCATATAACATTTCTTTTTTCCCGCTCTGGCCGGAGCGGAAGGGCATGTAAGACTCTTGCTGCCTAAGACCCACCCTTGTTCAGTTTCAGTTGCCTGTATGTTGCCATAGGCTACGGTATCCCTTTCGGACTTTCCCGTGACCCCGGCAGGCATCGGCCCTAGCGGACCCGTTCTGTTGTGCTGACATCTCTTTGAGGCACTCCATCTAACCTGAGGGTGGCGTTTTACCTTTATGATCATAGGGTCTACGGCTCCTAAGGCCAAAAGAGTCTTATGAATATACAATTATTTATCTTCATAAAACTTCCATTGTCAATCTTGAACTTGCCATAGACTACTTTAGAACTATGACCGTTTTTATCAATGAAAACGGTCCCAAAAAGTGAAGTATTTTTAGCTGTAAGAATCTTTATTTTTATCACAAAGGATGTCGGAAGCGACTTTGGCCTTTGACCCGGTAAATAAGATAAATTGCGCGCCTTAACTCTCGCATCCTCCACCTATAAATAAAAAACGAGAAGTCCACAAGAACATAGACAAAAAGGGGATTATGAAATATTGTCTTTTATCGCTCATGAAACGATTAAGAGTAGAGCTGTTCTTTATAAAATGCTCGTCTTGAAGAATCACCAATTCACCATCATACCCTTGACAGCCTCCAAACTGCTGTGTTTGAGATTTATAGGGAAGTAATCTTATTGAGATGGATATTTGCTCATTTTCTGCTCTATCTAGGATCTCAGAAAAGAATTGAGATCGAGTTGTCAAAGATTTTCATCATACTTTTGTAGAGACATAATTATTTCTTCATTCACATCCAGTACGTCATCCGTTCTATGGATTCCCTCCTCATCAGCAGGCGTAGCATGGCGCTTTCTATCTCTACGAAGAATAGACATAGCTTTTTCTATACAAAGTGACAGTTCGTTTCTTCATTTTTGACATCCACCGTAGAAATCTTTCTACAATCTGTCATTTTGTCTTTCTTTTCTAACGATCTTTGTCTAGGTCTTTTTGTAGGTAGACTATTTCGGAAGATAGTTTTCTATCCTTACTGTCAAAATCACACTGACAACCGATAAATCCTATGACAAAACAAAGAATTCTGAATTATGTAAAAGAGTGAATTTCGTAAAAAGTGCAGTTGACTCTTTCTACTTTGCTGCCGTCGTACTGTCTACAGGAAACGTCATGTTTGTCTACTCTTCCGTCGACAAAACGGTGCTCATGCTACGCCTGCTGGTGTCATAATATATCGTCACATTATGTCTTCATATATCATCATCATCATCCAAAACTATCATTTCCTTCTTTGCCGACCTTGTTCAGACCTTTCAAAGCAATGCATATTGGCAAAGAATATTTTCACGACTCTTCGTATGTTCACTTATCCCTGTTGCCACATCTCCCTTCCTTCACCATCCTTAACAAAATACCCAGTCTCAGTATTTACTTGTGGATCGGTTTCATTGACGGAAACTGTTCCCTCAAGGTCATATTGATCTGCTAGAGCACGCCTCAATTACAAGCAGTTAGAGGCATTAGCTGTTGATTAACGTTAATTAATGAAACTATTTCTGTTAAAATTGGACGGTTTGGCTTTGTCGACGAATTGATAGAGAATTATAGCAGTGAGTTGGTTTAATGAACTTGAAACGTGCTGGTTTTGGTATTTGTGGTAGATATTGGGCTTGATGAATGAAGATAAATTATGTTTATTTCTGTTAGTAGGTTTAGCAAACACTTTACTGCGTCAATAATATTTAAAAAACTACATGTGGTCAGTGTTTCCTATCCGAATACTCTGAGGAGAAACACTGAAACAAACTCCTCTGAGTTTGTTTCACAGCCTCTTTTAAAGTTCAAAAGGCGGTTTTGGGAAAAGAAGTTCATCGATTGCTTGATGATTACCGGTCAACTTTGACATACTGAATATGGATATTTCTATATCCATATTCTATAGATCAGATCATATAAAGAAAGGAACTCAGTACAGTGACATTAAATGCTGTCCAACTGCTTATCTATAAACAGTGGTGAACAAATCAATGACCCACCAAATAGGTAATATATAGAAACAACATTATAACTTTTCGCAATATAGTAAATGCAGCAAATTATGTTTGGACAGAACAAACGCTATTGATATCAATGAAATAATGAATGAATGAAACATTATAAAGAACATAATTCCAATACTTGCAGAAACAAAGCACAACCGCGATAATTTGTTTTAAAATAAATTAACTACGGAATGAGTCAATACGATTCACCTGAAATTTATTATCTGCACGAGGGCACAACAGGTGCAATAGCCCTTGGCCAGATGGTGCTAAAACTACATTTATTAATAGTGACCTTGTAAAACTCTTTCCTTTGTTGTATAGTACTTAATAATAATATGGCAATCAGTTCTGACCGAAAATTGAAAAAATAAAATACATGTCTAAGCTATGGAGCCAACACCTACGTTGGTTCCTTCTTGGACAATCAATCGAAAATCTTCAAAATTATTTATACTTATTTATATTCATAATCATGTTGTAAAAGAATAGATTGGACGGTGAACCCCAAACGAGGCATTTGCCTGTATCTTGGGGATCTTGAGATATGCCTAAATGCCTACCGTACCCTACTGTATAATCGATCGCACGTGGAGACAGTATGGATTTTCAATAGAACTTTTAGATCACACGTCGACACAGTACGGATGTTCAATAGAACTTTCTTTTTGTTACCACAGACGTGCTGTTGAATGTACTGTACATACCATAAGATCCGTCTTTAGCCCAACTAGGTCGGAAACGGCTGAAAAGCCAGTCGTTTTCTCAAAGAGCGAGTGCAACCTAACCTCCACCAGTTAATTAATGGATCTAACTGATATTCTAGGGCTGTCAGATTTCGCCTTGAGACTTCCAGTTCGATCTAGTGTGGTGCATGGCCACTAGATTACTATCATCGATCTACCATCGATTATGTTTCGAGTGAATTAAGATGGTCGACGTTAATCGACCGGTATCTTGTTTATAACTATAATAGATTGGAGGAAAAGATAGCTTCTTCACACAGACCGCGATCTGATCATCCGATCAGAGGCGCAATACCCGTATTTTTAAGAACGTTCGCATTCGCATCTCATTCGCAATCAATGTGTCAAAAATACAATCAATTTACCAACATTTTTGTCAAATTTGACAGATTCCGACTTAAATGTGAACGTTTTTTAAGTACGAGAAATAGGCCTTCTCCTAGAGTACCTAGTTTATGTACTGTCACAGCCAAAATACGTCTCTCATCTTAAAGGAAATTTTTAACTGATCATTCTACGATATAATAATAATTTAAATAAAATATAAGTAAAAATCTTTTTAAAAACAAGCTTTTAATGAACTAAAAAGTACGAAATAAAACTTACGTAAAAATAGAAAGGACATTGACCATCCATATATGGGAGTTGGACCAAGTGCTGCCCAGAATGGACACATAGTACATTATGTTCCTTGGGCTTATACTAGTCTGTACACCAAAGCTCAATAAAATCTATCCGAGGAGTTTCGAGAAAAACGAATTTTTGTTGAGCATTTTTTATTGATGAATACCAACCAAACGGTGGCGCATTTGATTAAACAATGACAGTAATTATGTTAAAAAACAAATTATCATTTCATTTGTATGCATATCATTTACATGTTAAATAATTTTTACCGACCATCCATATATGGGAGCTGGGTCAAGTGCTGCCCAGAATGGACAGATAGTGCATTATGTTCCTTGGGCTTGTACTAGTCTGTACACCAAAGCTGAATAAAATCTATCCGAGGAGTTTTGAAAAAAACGAATTTTTGTTGAGTATTTTTTATTGATGAATACCAACCAACCGGTGGCGCATTTGATTAAATAATGACAGTAATTATGTTAAAAAACACATTATTATTTCATTTGTATGCATATCATTTACATGTTAAATATTTTTTACTGACAATCTATTTATGGGAGTTGGGCCAAGTGCTGCCCAGAATGGAAACATAGTGCATTATGATCTTTGGGCTTGTACTAGTCTGTACACCAAAGCTCAATAAAATCTATCCGAGGAGTTTTGAGAAAAACGAATTTTTGTTGAGTATTTTTTATTGATGAATGCCAACTAACCGATGGCGCATTTAATTAAAAATAATGACAGTAATTATGTTAAACAACACATTATTATTTCATTTGTATGCATATCATTTACATGTTAAATATTTTTTACTGACCATCTATTTATGGGAGCTGGGCCAAGTGCTGCCCAGAATGGACACATAGTACATTATGTTCCTTGGGCTTATACTAGTCTGTACACCAAAGCTCAATAAAATCTATCCGAGGAGTTTCGAGAAAAACGAATTTTTGTTGAGCATTTTTTATTGATGAATACCAACCAACCGGTGGCGCATTTGATTAAATAATGACAGTAATTATGTTAAAAAACACATTATCATTTCATTTGTATGCATATCATTTACATGTTAAATATTTTTTACCGACCATCCATATATGGGAGCTGGGTCAAGTGCTGCCCAGAATGGACATATAGTGCATTATGTTCCTTGGGCTTGTACTAGTCTGTACACCAAAGCTAAATAAAATCTATCCGAGGAGTTTTGAAAAAAACGCATTTTTGTTGAGTATTTTTTATTGATGAATACCAACCAACCGGTGGCGCATTTGATTAAATAATGACAGTAATTATGTTAAAAAACACATTATTATTTCATTTGTATGCATATCATTTACATGTTAAATATTTTTTACTGACCATCGATTTATGGGAGCTGGGCCAAGTGCTGCCTAGAATGGACACATAGTACATTATGTTCCTTGGGCTTATACTAGTCTGTACACCAAAGCTCAATAAAATCTATCCGAGGAGTTTCGAGAAAAACGAATTTTTGTTGAGCATTTTTTATTGATGAATACCGACCAACCGGTGGCGCATTTGATTAAATAATGACAGTAATTATGTTAAAAAACACATTATCATTTCATTTGTATGCATATCATTTACATGTTAAATATTTTTTACCGACCATCCATATATGGGAGCTGGGTCAAGTGCTGCCTAGAATGGACATATAGTGCATTATGTTCCTTGGGCTTGTACTAGTCTGTACACCAAAGCTAAATAAAATCTATCCGAGGAGTTTTGAAAAAAACGCATTTTTGTTGAGTATTTTTTATTGATGAATACCAACCAACCGGTGGCGCATTTGATTAAATAATGACAGTAATTATGTTAAAAAACACATTATTATTTCATTTGTATGCATATCATTTACATGTTAAATATTTTTTACTGACAATCTATTTATGGGAGCTGGGCCAAGTGCTGCCCAGAATGGAAACATAGTGCATTATGATCTTTGGGCTTGTACTAGTCTGTACACCAAAGCTAAATAAAATCTATCCGAGGAGTTTTGAGAAAAACGAATTTTTGTTGAGTATTTTTTATTGATGAATGCCAACTAACCGATGGCGCATTTAATTAAAAATAATGACAGTAATTATGTTAAACAACACATTATTATTTCATTTGTATGCATATCATTTACATGTTAAATATTTTTTACTGACCATCTATTTATGGGAGCTGGGCCAAGTGCTGCCCTATAAGAGTTCCTATGTTTACTTTCCGGCTCCATCACCAGACTCTGGATACTACCTTGGACTATAGTAAGTACTTGTCAAGACAAAGCCAACGAGTCCAAACACGATGGTGCTATCTTGTTTGGTTGAGGAGTTCCTATGGCCACCTTCTGGCTCCATCATCAGACCCTGGACACTGCCTAGTATAACGCACTTGTCAATGCATATTCAACGAGTCCAAACACGACGGTGCTGTCTTGTTTGGTTGAGGAGTTCCTATCGGTACCTTCCGGCTCCATCACCAGACCCTCGATGCAACCTTGGGCTATACTAGGTACTTATCAAGACAAAACCAACGAGTTCAAACACGATTGTGCTATCTTGTTTGGTTGAGGAGTTCCTATAGCCACCTTCCGGCTCCATCATCAGACCCTGGACAATGCCTAGTGTAAAGCACTTGTCAATGCATATTCAACGAGTCCAAACTCGATGGTGCTGTCTTGTTTGGTTGAGGAGTTCCTATGGATACCTGCCGGCTCCGTATAAAGGCAATAACTTTTTAACCCTTTTTTTTTTTTTTTTTTTTTTTTGTGGGTGGGATATCATCCAATGACTTCTCCCGCTCTGGGTGGAGCGGAAGGGCGTGTCAGACTTTTACTGACTAAAACCCACCCGTGTTCCTTCAGTTGCCTGTTGCCAAGGTCCCGGTATCCCTTTCGGACTAACCCGCAACCCTGGCAGGAACTTTTTAACCCTGGGACCGATTTTTTTTTTAAAATTTTTGTATGCTTAAATTGATGCAAGGAACCATTTGGAAGCACTCCCATGGCTGGGCAGCATTTGGTCCAAATTGGTCACATTTTCTTAAAACCTTGAGGCTTACCATCAGTTTAGTGTAAGAAGGACATTTTACGCCTCAAGCTTGTTAATAAATGACCAATGAGTCCAAACACGATGGTGCTAAATTGTTTGATTGAGGTTTTCCCATGGCCACCTTCCAGCTCCATCAACAGGCCCTGAAAAGCATCTAGTGTCAAAGCACTTGTCAATACGTAACCAACGAGTCCAAACACGATAGGGCTATCTTGTTTGATTGAGGAGTTCCCATGGCCACCTTCCGGCTCCATCATCAGCCCTGAACACCACCTAGTGTCAAATTACTTGTTAATACATGACCAATAAATCCAAACACGATGGTGATGTCTTGTTTGATTGAGGAGTTCCCATGACCACCTTCCGGCGTCATCATCAGACCCTGAACACCACCTAGTGTCAAATCACTTGTCAATACATAACCAACGAGTCCAAACACGATGGTGCTATCTTGTTTGATTGAGGAGTTCCCATGGCCACCTTCTGGCTCCATCATCAGACCCTGAACACCACGTAGTGTCAAAGCACTTGTTAATACATGACCAACGAGTCCAAACACGATGGTGCTATCTTGTTTGATTGAGGTTTTCCCATGGCTACCTTCCAGCTCCATCATCAGACCCTGAACACCACCTAGTGTCAAAGTACTTGTTAATACGTAACCAATGAGTCCAAACACGATGGTGCTATCTTGTTTGATTGAGGAGTTCCTATGCCCTACTTCTGGCTCCATCATCAGACCAGCTACATGGTATCATTTTTTCAAAATGTCTCGGTAGTTGTTTACGTATGTCAAGTTTCAGCTCAATCAGATGCCAGGAAGTGCTTGAAAAATTGATGACAAAAGGAGTAACCGGAAACACATACGAACAGAGCAAGCTAATATAAAGCTTGTAAAAATATATAATAGCCAGGCCTTTAAAAAGGTTTTAGGTTTCATCTGAACCTCGGTCAAAACTGCCCCCATGTTGAGTTATTTTGATCTATGTTATCACGTAAATAACATAGTTTTCTATGCATTAGTCTCCTCAATGCCATTCCTTCTTATTGTATTTATATCTCCTAACCGGAAGTATGTTATGTGCTGACACTACTCTTCTACACGCACACTTTCAAAGAGTGTTTGTAATTGAAATTGAAATGAAATTGAAATTGAAATTGTTTATTCTGTAAATAGGATATTGGAATCACTTTTACACGTCATATTAAAAAGTTGTAAAAATAAGCCAGATGAGGTCGGCGTTTCCTATCTGACTACTCTGAGAAGAAAGGCCGAAACAAACTCAGAGGTCACCGTCTCCTTTAAAGTCCAGACATAATCTTGGTCAGGCCATATGAGGACCATGTAGATAAGAGTCTGAAATGGTCTTTTGAGGAAAGAACCACACAGATTTGAGTGGACCTGTCCAGTCAGTGCAAGCATTTGTCAGTAATAGTGGAGCTTAACTCAGAACTTAAGGACCTCAACGACTCGACGAACAATACCAAAGAAAGGACATTTGGGTAGGTCGCATAAAGTTCTCAAATTGCCAGACCTTCGCTAAAACTAACAGACCGAAAAATAAATATCCACATAGTCCTCACATTCACAATAAAACAATACTTTACAAGTAATCATCATGTCATTTTGTATATAATATTCAATAATGTCAATTTGTATATAAAACTGGTAGGTATATTTTTATGGCTTTCCATAATATTCAAAATGTCACAATGCTTAGCAGAGCGAGCAGCTCAATCCCATGCATTTTTGTCTTCTAAATAATCTGTGATTTGATAGTACCCTTTTTTACAAAGTTTGGTTTTAATACAGCTTTTAAATCGTTTAATGGGTAAGTTTCGAATGTCAATTTACACTTGGTTATCAAAAGTAAAGCGTGCGTCGCTTCTTGAGATAAAAATACTGTACTAAAAGCGCGGGCTGTGCGATCCTAAAGGCTCGTGACAGTGCGACGCGACTCTACTAGACCATTCCATGAAAACTTTATGGAAATTGTTCTACCAGAATCGCGTCGCACTCGGAGGACTCGGAAACATCTAATTTAATAACGTGTTAGCAATTCATTAATAGAAGCAAGATGGTGCTTCTATGAATGAATTGCATGAACATCTGTGCGGAGTGATTAATGTCACAGAGTCATTGTTGACACGGGAATGAGGTGCAAATGCACTCAGTTCAGATGATACACAGAGTTGCACCTACTACTAGGAATTGAAAATACCGGTAACTGTAACCGCAGCTTCTGACTTGAGAACGGTTACATCATGATGATCTGGATGATTTTTTGCATCGTTTACCTTAAGATCAATTTTTTGTCCGTCTGTCACACAGGTTTTTCTTGAGAATTTGCCGAAGTCTTAGCGAACACGGTTCGCCGGTCGAAGAGCAAAATTTTTGTTTTTCTTGGTTGGTTTTTCTTTTATGACTTTACACGTCGCTTTCTTGTCAAAGATAGGTGAATAAATTAGCAAGCATTACGAAAAATATACGTTAGGTATTAATTAATGTTCGGTTTCTGTGATTATTATGCACTGGCCGGCGCGCACGCACAACCAATTAACTAATTAGTTATTTAACAAAGTTGTTTACCGGGTAAAATACAAGAAAGTTGCATTTAACAGATACCAAATATAAAAATTATGTAAATAATTATTGTTTATATGAATGGTGAGGGCACAATAATAATATAGATATAACGAGTTTTAATCGAACAAAAATATTGCACCTACAGTGACCTCTTAGTTTTTAAAATATTATTGTCATGTAAAAGTGTTTTAAACCAATGAATATTTTATGGTTTAACCTACCCATAGCAATAAAATCTTTTATCATTATCATTGGATTTGGCAGAAGTAAGAATAATAATATTAAAAAAAAACGAGGTTTTTATGAACCTCCGAAACTAAAACTGAAACAAAAACAAATCAATTAACAAACAAATGCGTCGATGCTCACGCGATTACAATAATAAATTAATAATTACATTTTGATTTCTTAAAACAATGACAAAACATCAGAATAACTAGGTACTGATCTGCCGTCGTAAAATTAGTATTTCATTGACGAACAGTTGTGTCATTCAATTCAATTACAATATTAAATTGGTTTACATTTTAATTTCTCGAAAACTTTGCATTTTGTTGACATTTTATTAAATGAGTCACTAGAACTAAATAATAAAACAACACAAACATAAACATAAAATCACGATTCCATGGGCAGGCAGACACCACAGAACACCACTTACTCCTTACATAATATATAACATAATTATTAACACTAAGATCACGCACACTACACTTGTGAAAGAAAGAAAGAAAGAAAGAAAATATGTTTATTTGTGACGACTGTCAAAGACACTCAAAGATCTCAGAAGCCTGAAACAAACAGTCTTACCAAAGATTATCGAGTTACCCAGTAACTGGGTTGTGGGGGTAAGATAGGCATTTGCTTCATGTAAAAATACTCGTATTCAGCAGCCGGAAAGCTAACCCTATCATAGTTGTAGTTACCATTGCCGAACACAAGTTTGAATAATTGTAGAATGATGACGAAGATTTTATTAGTCTTCTCGTAAATTCGATGACAAAATACCATAACAAGATCTTCCGTACTACAGTAGTACAATATTATTTCATTCATAAATGTGTCACTACTATAGATCAATTACATATTCTCGGGATCGTGCGGTCAGTTTTGCGAAGAGATGTGTGACTCATCGTGCGTGTGCGCACATCGTAAACATGGCCGCTTGGCGCTTGAGGTACCGTTTGGGAGGCTGTGAGTTGATGATGCGTTGCGGAAGTTTTGTTATCACTGTGGTTTTAATGAGAAGCAGGTTGTTATGTTTATAAGTAAATTATCATGTAGGTAGGCACCTACTCACAACTTTAGTTTAGCATAGAAAGACATTTTCAAAGTCAGTTAAAAATGGCAGTAATTGTGCAAGTTTAATTCCCAAGTCCTGCCGTACTTTTGAGGTTTTCTTTCAGGAAAATCGTAGTTACTTTATAGGTAGCCCATAGCTTCTAGACTGAATTTGTGCCCCGTTATATGTATGTATATGTGTGTGTATCCTTGACACCTCTGTCTTTCCCTGCAGAGAGAATACAGGAGTGATGGCATGTCAAACCTAATAATGTTTAAATTGTTTATTCAAATATGTAGTACAAATTGGTAATTCAATTCAATTCAATTCAATGCAATTTATTTATTTCAGACATTACTGTCCATAAAGTGTTAGTAAATACATAAAAAAAGAACTTAAGAATAAGTGTTAGTACTATTTACATGAGGAACTATTTTACATGGATGCGTATCCATTGCCTCCATAAAGGACTTTCCAACCTTTCAGCAATAACCTTCAGGTAGCTGTTGGAACTGGCCCTCACCCTGCGCATCAGCGATGCCGCTCGCTTACGTATTATAGCATGGAAGCCATCTACTTGCGCAAACATCGCTGAGGCGCTGCAATAGCGAGGCAGCCCCATCAGCAACCTGAACGCATTGTTATGTTGGACCCGCAGGGCGCTAACGATCCGCTGTGTGTAACTGACCCACAGGCTACAGGTGTAGTAGGATTGGCAGTAGGCCCTAAATAAATACGTAATACCCAAATCTCCTGGCAAGCTGCATTACATTTTCTTAGCAGTGTTCAGTGAATTATTTAATGAATTTGAGATTTTTAATTACATTAATTAATTATGTACATACTTATAAAACAATTGTTTAAAATAAAATATAAGTAAAAATCTTTTTACCGACTTCAATAAAGGAGGAGGTACTACGTTCGGATGATTGTTTATTTTTTTTATTTGTCTGTATGTTCACCGATTACTCCGCCGTTTGTGAACCGATTTGAAAAAAATATTTTTTAGTTCGAAAGGGTATACTCCCGAAATGGTCTCATATCAATTTTATTAAGTTTGCTTGCGTAGTTTTTGAGCTAGCTTCAATATTACGTATTTTTCCCACAGTCTATGTAGACGATATAATTATTAGACTCCTTCACTATTATTTACATAGCAGGTAGTAACTTGTGTGGGGTAGGTAGCACCACTAAAAAGTGAAAAATAAAAACTTTTTACAAAAAAGAAACAACCGACTTAAAAAAAAACACAAAAAAAGTGAAAAATAACTTTTCGGAAG
The DNA here is from genome assembly GCA_947363905.1 of Lithophane semibrunnea. Classification (NCBI taxonomy): domain Eukaryota; kingdom Metazoa; phylum Arthropoda; class Insecta; order Lepidoptera; family Noctuidae; genus Lithophane; species Lithophane semibrunnea. The sequence goes on along the minus strand of OX376212.1, from coordinate 803,776 downwards.
TCGTTGGCAAAAAACAAAAATTAAAAAGCAAAGACACCGACTTCCGAAATTAAAGTTATTTCTCACTCTTTTTGTGTTTTTTTGAAGTCGTTGTTTTTTTTTGTAAAAAGTTTTTTAAGAACAAGCTTTGAATGAACTAAAAAGTTCTAAATAAAACTTACGTAAACATAGAACTTTAACATTTTTTTAAAAGCTTGAGGCTTATTTTTTTTTAATTTATAAGGTTTATACGCCTCAAGCTTTTAAGAAAATATTAAAGTCCTATGTTTACGTAAGTTTTATTAAGAACTTTTTAGTTCATTCATAGCTTGTTCTTAAAAAGATTTTTACTTATATTTTATTTCATACTTTTTAGCATTAGATTTTGTCAACCGACACTGGATACTGCCTTGGGCTATAGTCCTTGTCAAGACAATGCCAACGAGTCCAAACACGATGGTGCTATCTTGTTTGATTGAGGTTTTCCCATGGCCACCTTCCGGCTCCATCATCAGACCGGCAACATGGTATCATTTTTTCAAAACGTCTCGGTAGTTGTATAAGTATGACAAGTTACAGCACAATCAGATGCCAGGAAGTGCTTGAAAAATTGATGACAATTGTAGTTACTAGAAACACATATGGCCACCTTCCGGCTCCATCATCAGACCTTGAACACCACCTAGTGTCAAAGCACTTGTTAATACATAACCATGAGTCCAAACACGATGGTGCTATCTTGTTTGATTGAGGAGTTCCTATGCCTAACTTCCGGTTCCATCATCAGACCAGCTCCATGGTATCATTTTTTCAAAATGTCTCGGTAGTTGTATGAGTATGCCAAGTTTCAGCTCAATCAGATGCCAGGAAGTGCTTGAAAAATTGATGACAAAAGGAGTAACCGGAAACACATACGAACAGAGCAAGCTTGTAAAATCCCGACAGACGTAGTTAGACGTCACATCTAGCCACTTATCCCCAATGTGACGCCAGCCCAAGTCGGACACAACCGCTAGATTATTAAATCAGATACAAATGTCAAATTACAATCATTCCTATTACGAATACGGGCTTCAACTTTATGACTGACTCTTTGACAATTCAAAAGTGCGAATAAATGGATTAATTGAATTAAGTGCTTTGAGTTTGAATACGAAGTCAATCACGATACATTTTGGTCAATGACTCAGTTTTGTCAGCTTCCGTCGCCATCACCCTACCATGACTCAAATTTATCTCAAGTTGTTATAAGGTAAACATGAGGAAGGGGCGTGAATGGCGCTCTGACTCATAGGAAGTCAAGCAAAGCAAGAAAAGTCAAGGTCACAGGCTCGATACTCGGAATTGTGACTCTATTACCGAAAATGCCAGAGATTCCGTAGTAAGTTGTAGAGGTTAATGAACTTTGTGACCGGAAAATTGATAAGATTTTAATCTTAAATGTTGATTTTAATCTTGAATTTTGAGATGACTCATTTTTAGTAGTAGTAGGCTCCTTGAGTAGATGACTTTGAGCTAGATTGTGTGTCGTTGGAAGTATTTATATAATTATTCATTGCTTTAAACCACATTAAAATCTAAATGAACTACTTATAACTTCGTCATGTCAATTAAGGTAACTAGGTTTCCAAGGCAGGTGGTCTCATTGCCTCATTTACTATTGTTATCACCTTTCTACCTGCTACCAATCATGCAAGTTTTAATCCTTGGTGAACCACTGGCAGAACTTTTATCTTAGTCCATGGATAACAGCATCCATGACCTAGGATTAGTATGCTCGGCAAGATTGATCATGTATTATCATTCTCTTCCCAATTTATTTGGGGTCAGCACACCTTGTCTTCTTCCATGCTTCACCACCACACCAGTCACCTCTTTTCTAGCTATATCATCTTTCACACAGTTTATCCATAGTTTTTTTACTCTTATATAACAACCACCCACTTTTATACCAAAAAAAATCTCAGTCGTCATCTTAGCCAAAAGACCGTAATTTCGGTGATAAGTGAAATTATTTTACAAGTCTAATACTTTTACAAAGAGGTTTGTATGCAGTAGTAATATAGGTAGTAATGTAGGTTTATAGATAGTAATCTGACCCATAAAGCTTTGGTCATAAGCGTATTTAAACAGCCTGTTTTTTAAATTGAAATGAAAGTGTGCCTAATCGAATACCTTCCTAAGTACATATTGAAACAGTTGTGTATATTTACATACTTTCTCTGTTAAAAACAGCAATAATATGATAACCTATTTAGAAGTTCTAATGAGATATGTAATCGATTCAATTTTAATACGTAACCACGTGGTTTAAGTTTTACTATTATCAACGAGCGATCTAAGTCTTACCAAAAGGTATCGTGTAACCGGTTGTGAAGGTCAGATAGGCAGTCACTCCATGTAAAATACTGGTATTCAGCAGTTAGTAAAACATGGGGAATACAGATAGGCAGATTATGAACGAGCGAGCTAAGTTCCGAGTTTCTTTGATAGATCCGAAATCCGTAAAACGAAGTAGAGTTACTGACCTAACCTGCAGAATTAGCAAGCTGAAGTGTCTCTATCAGTGGGCTGGCAATGGTTGCCGATGGATCAATTACTGTGGGAGCAAGCGAGTCTTGAGAGCCTAGACAAAGTGACATTCTATCAGCGATAACGACGATCGATAGGTCAACAATGTATTGCCATAATAAGCTATAGAAAAGCTTGTGTCAATCATGTTTAATGTAGGCATACGAAATGCTTTGAAACTAATTGGCCCTCTGGAGTAAAAGCCGCGTATCGGCATGCGCAGTAACGCATAGAAGATAGATGGAAACGGGCTTGGTGTCCCTTCACCACAGGCTACAGCATGGCTACAGGCTGCAGCAGCAATATTTATCATACAATTTAGGTAACGTCAACTGACTTTTAAGGGGACTCATGCATGAGATAAAATGACTTATTTAAAAACTTGGTATTTCTTGCGTCTTCTTCTTTCTTTTTCGTGTCGTTACTGACCAACCTTGTGTCAGAGTTTTTATCCTCCGGCCTTGCATCCCTGACTTGGCTTCACATGTCATCGAAAAATATCTCTCAGGCATCCTGACGATGTTTTCCTTCACCTTTTTGAAGCAAGTGATAATTATACCAATTTATTTGCAGTCAGCACCGCATGTCTTCGTCTTCCATACTTCTGTAATCAGCCGCGATCTCAGTACTCACCTCCTTTCTAGACCATAATCTTTTCACACAATCCATCTTTCGTTACTTTGGCCAACACTGCTCTTCAAAAATATAACTAACTAGCTGCCGCCAGCGGCTTCGCCCGCGTGTAATCTTTATAAATTATAGCCTTTGTTACTCAAGGTAAATGTAGCTTTCTAATGGTGAAAGAATTTTTGAAATCGACTCAGTAGTTTTTAGTTTATTCATTACAAACATACACACAAAAACTTCCAAAAACGTGAAAAATAACCTTTATTTCGGAAGTCGGTGTCTTTGCAAAAAGTTTTTATTTTTACTTTTTAGTTGTGGTACCTACCCCACACAAATTCGAATAACACTACCTGCTATGTAAATAACAGTGAAGGAAAATTAAGATATCGTCTACATAAGCAAAGTGGGAAAAATACGTAATTATTGAAACTAACTCAAAAACTACGCAAGCAAAATTAATAAAATTTATATGGGACCACCTCTGAAGCATGACCTACCAAACAAAAAAGAATCATCAAAATTTGTTCATAATTGGCGGAGTAATTGCGTAACATACACAAAAAAAAAAAAACAGACGGACGAATTGAGAACCTCCTCCTTTTTGAAGAAATGAAATGAAATGAAATGAAATGAAATGAAATGAAATTGTTTATTCTGTAAATAGGATATTGGAATCACTTTTACACGTCATATTAAAAAGTTGTAAAAATAAGCTAGATGAGGTCGGCGTTTCCTATCTGACTACTCTGAGAAGAAAGGCCGAAACAAACTCAGAGGTCACCGTCTCCTTTAAAGTCCAGACATAATCTTGGTCAGGCCATATGAGGACCATGTAGATAAGAGTCTGAAATGGTCTTTTGAGGAAAGAACCACACAGATTTGAGTGGACCTGTCCAGTCAGTGCAAGCATTTGTCAGTAATAGTGGAGCTCAACTCAGAACTAAAGGAGCTCAACGACTCGACGAACAATACCAAAGAAAGGACGTTTGGGTAGGTCGCATAAAGTTCTCAAATTGCCAGACCTTCCCTAAAACTAACAGAACGAAAAATAAATATCCACATAGTCCTCACATTCACAATAAAACAATACTTATAAGTAATCATCATGTCATTTTGTATATAATATTCAATAATGTCAATTTGTATATAAAACTGGTAGGTATATTTTTATGGCTTTCCATAATATTCAAAATGTCACAATGCTTAGCAGAGCGAGCAGCTCAATCCCATGCATTTTTGTCTTCTAAATAATCTGTGATTTTATAGTACCCTTTTTTACAAAGTTTGGTTTTAATACAGCTTTTAAATCGTTTAATGGGTAAGTTTCGAATGTCAATGGGAAGTTTGTTATAAAAGCGTATACATTGACCCATGAACGAGTTGCCTACTCTGTGGAGACGAGTGCGAAGTACAGCAAGATTGTGTTTATTCCTGGTATTTAAACTATGAATATCGGACATTTTCTTAAACTTTGATATGTTTTTGTGTACATACAATAGGTTTTCAAATATATATTGTGAGGCTACAGTCAAAATATCTATTTCTTTGAATTTTTCTCGAAGGGAATCTCTTGGACCTAGGTTGTAAATGGCTCGAACAGCCCTTTTCTGTAAAACAAAGATAGCATTAATGTCCGCACAGGCTCCCCAGAGAAGAATCCCATAAGACAGAAGACTATGAAAATAACTAAAATAAACAATTCTGGCTGTATCTACGTCAGTTATCTGTCTAATTTTTTTAACGGCATAGGCGGCCGAACTAAGCCTACCTGACAATTTTTCTATGTGTGGGCCCCATTGTAATTTACCGTCAATGGTTATTCCAAGAAAAACTGTCGATTCAACGGGGTCCAACTCTATTCCATTAACTTTAACATTGGTAGATAGCTGCCTGACATTTGGCGTTGAAAATTTAATGAGTTTAGTCTTTTTTTCATTCAAGAGGAGATTATTTACATTAAACCAATGCACAACTTTAGAGAGTGCATCGTTAACTTGTTCAAAATTGACTAACTGGCGTTTGATTTTAAAAATGAGGGATGTGTCATCTGCGAATAATACGATCTTATGATTATCCCTTATGTGGTAAGGCAAGTCATTAATATAAATGAGAAATAAGAAAGGACCTAGAATTGAACCCTGCGGAACGCCCATGGTGACCGAAGATCCTGCAGATCTCTTGCCATTAACATCGACCCTCTGAATTCTGTTGTTCAGATAAGAAGTCAGAAGGTCGAGAGCCTTGTCCCTCATACCATAGTGGTACAGTTTCCTGATGAGAGTATCATGATGGACGCAATCGAAAGCCTTGGACAAGTCGCAGAAAATGCCAAGAGCATCCTGCGACTCCTCCCAGGCCTCGAAAATGCTCTTCAGTAATTCCACGCCCGCATCTGTAGTTGAACGACCCTTTGTAAAACCAAACTGTTTTAAATGGAGTAAATTATATGCATTGAAATGTCCTAACATCTGTTTAAAAATTAATTTTTCAAAGATTTTGCTCAACGTAGGTAAAATCGAAATAGGCCGAAAATTCGTGGGATCAGTTGTGCTGCCAGACTTGAACAGTGGAATCACTTTGCTAAGTTTCATCAGATCAGGAAATACACCAGATGCAATACAAGAGTTAAAAACAATTGCCAAAAAGGGTGAAATAACATCAATTATTGAGGACATGGTATGTACTGATAATCCCCAAAGGTCAGCAGTTTTTTTTACATCGAGTTCTTTAAAAGATTCTATAATGTCTTTAGCAGTAGCAATTGTGAATTCAAAAAGTTTGTCACATTCTGGTACACATTCTTTTATTATTGAATAAGCAGAAGTCGAGGACGACGATGACAGAGTTTTGGTTGTTAAAATTGGAATATTAGTGAAGAAATTTTCAAACTCAGTTGCCACCTCCACGTCTGCCTTAATATCTACATCATTAATTTTTAGATGGAAGTCACGATTCCGTACTGTCGTTCTTCCCGTTTCAGAATTAATAATATTCCAGGTTGTTTTAATTTTATTTCCAGAAGATTTTATTTTATTTTTAATGTGTATGGCTTTTGCTGAGGAACAGGCTCTTTTAAAAGTTTTAGAATATTTCTTAACAAATTCTTTAAAAGTTTCATCATGGTTATATGTTTTTTCATGATATAATTCAAATAACCTTTGCCTACTTTTGTAAATTCCTGGTGTTGCCCAATCACTAAATATAACGCGGTCACAAACAGGCAATGTTTTTGAGGTGAAAACCTTCCCAAACTCATAATTGATGAGGTTAAATAGTGCGGTATAATCTTGATTCGGGTCATTGTGATAAGGCAAACCGGGTAGTTTTTCCATTAAATTATTTTTAAATTGTTCTAAGCGACTTTTATTTACAGGAACAAAACTCACAAGTTTTCTTTGAGCTCTGACTATTTTCAGAGGGAAAGTGACTAACTGGCCACAGTGATCAGAGTCCAACTCATTTATAATTAAATGGCTAGAAGGTCTTAAGTTTGTAAAAATATTGTCAATACAGGTAGCACTAGTGGCAGTTATTCTAGTCGGCTCAGAGAATGTATTGTACAAGTTATACGACTTTAATAGAGTTATAAATTTATTTACTGTAGCAGATTTTTCTAATATATTGATGTTGAAGTCTCCACAGACAACAACCGTTTTATTACTGCTACAAGTCTTTAATAATACTTCTTCCATAGATTTCTCAAAAATATCATATGAAGCACATGGGGGCCTGTACACGCTTATTACAATGAACTGCTCAAGCTCAATGCAAGCTATTTCAATAACTCGCTCAACAGAGAGGCTCACAATATCCTTACGTTCTTTAAATTTCATATTGTTACGAACAATTATTAGAGACCCACCGCGTATCATATTAACTCTGCTGAATGAGCTGGCAACCTGGTGGTTGTTAAAGCTGAACATGAACTGGTGGACTTTTAACCAATGTTCAGTTACACATAAGATATCAATAAAACTACAGTTCATGAACAGGTCCAATTCTAATTCCTTACCACACCCTGTATATTCTGATGGACTATTTTTAGACTATTATTATTATTATTTAAATTACTACAATGTGATGGGTGAGAGGATAGTAAAGAAGAACGTTTTGTAACATTTTGATGATTTAAACCAGTATTTATAATTTCTGCATTTATTAGGCAAGAGTTTTCCTCTATTGTCCTAATTTTTAATTTAAATTATAATCAATGTCATTCATTGTTGCCAAATTATTGGCTGAATTATTTAAAATTACATTGCATTGCTCAAAAGAAGCAAGTTGTTTAGCCAAATTTTTGGCTGAAATAGAAAAAAAATATGATAGCGACACAGCTATCTGTCTTTTATAGTAGGTAGAAAGATAGTACATAAGAATATTATATCTATCTCTTGTCAAATGTAAATTATTACCAACATAATTGTTAGTATCAACTAGATGGAACAGATTATTATTGAATGTCCAATTATGTAATGTCATATTTAATTCAAATCGTAGGTTATTTTCTTCCTGTGGCAAACTCTCACTGTAAGGGAATGTAAACAACACAATTTTTCTTAAACTAAGATTACATAATGTTCTATAATATTGGAGCAATTCTCCTTTGTTCACATTTCCCCTATTACCCATAAATATTAATAATGTAGTGTCCTGGTTAAAGTTACATTTAATAATTTCTTTCATAATATCAAACAAAGAACAACCAGGCATGCAGTAATTTATTATGGAGTGTCCCGGATATTCATCTGTCAACAAGTGGCCTAAGTCCTTTCCAATCTCATCACAAAATAATACAATATCATTTTTTACACTTTGTTTACATTGTTTACTTGAACGATTGATTGCAGGAAATGTCAGATCAACACAGGGTTGTGGTAAGCTGGTATTACATGTTGTCAATGAATGGTCTGGTGTAAGTACTTTGGATGGTGTTCGGCACTGCTCACAGTTGTTTGTTTGTGATTTCACCAGCTCATTCATTGCCAACACATATTCCCTCATTAGATGTTCAGAGGTATTATATTTATTAGTCATTGAACTAAGTTTCTCCTGTAAATGGTCAAGTTCAGATTGCAAGTACTCTGTGTCAATGTTGTGTTTCCTGGTACTTTGTTCCAAGTTAAAAGAATACATATCTAATTGTTTAAGTAAATTTAGCCTTTCTCTATTAAGTTTAACATTTTTAATAAAAAACTTTTGTCTTTTTACCATCTTTTGTGTTTTAACAATGTATTTATTAATTTTAATGTATTTTTTAAGTTTGTTTTTACTAGTGACTACCCTCACTGAATTACATGACTTTGAATCGTCATCACCTGTCAAATCTATAGTGTTAGAGGGGTTTAGTGCAGAAACCATTGACGGGGCAACAGGCATCAACTCATTGAACAGACTTTGATTCAGCGAGGCGGTGATGTTAAGATTTGTAGTCTGAAGTTCTGTTATTTGACTTTGAGCCTCATGTAGCTGCTGTTTTAATAAATGTTTGTGACTAAGAGCTTGTTCATACTCTATGCTACACTGGCTGAACCCGTCCACAACAAGTCGAAGTCTGTCCCGTTCCTCGGTGGCCTCAGTGAATTGAGTGTATATCTGAGCCATTTCAATTTTTAACTTCCTAATCTTTTCATGGGCATCAAAGAGCACCTTTTCATTGTCATCCATCTCCCTAGTCAGTTGGTCACAGGACTCCTTTGACGCCTTTAATTCGCTCAAAGCCTGATTGAGTTTGGACTCTTCGAGGCGAGCACGGGCGCTGCGAGTCATAATCATGACTATAACTTTAAAGGGAAGCGACAAGAAAGTGAAAGAGAGAAGGTAGTTATGGCAGTAGCTTAAGAGATGATTAGTTTAAAAGGAAAAATGAAATTTAGATGTACATAAAGGAGTTCTGTCACCAAACAAAACTAAGGTTATGTTTACGTCTATAGGTCATTGGCATCAATAAGTAGCCTTAATAAAAGTGAACTATGTGATTGTTGGTTAAATATAGTACGAAAACAAACTAATAGCAACTTAAATAAAATGTATTGTACCTGATATCAAGATGACAATGCAAAAATTCACTTGTACCGGTAACTGTCACCGATTCACATTGAAATATTAACACTTATTTTGCACTTAGTATGTGAATCTAATACGAAATACACAATATTATCCTATTTACTTGATGAGTAATTGGAAATAGACCACAAAAAAACAAAGAAACTAATTATTTAAATTAAAATTACAAGAACAAGTTTAAATCAGCTGTTAGCTGTAGTGTTGCCACAGGAAAAACGTCGAAGAAGTCGGTTAAAAATACAAATCTTTCCTCTTTATAATATTAGTGTAGAAGTGTAGATGTAAATGTACAAAACAGAAGCACTACATTAGGTGCATCAAAACATTTGTAAAGTTCAGTTACCTTACTGAAAACATATTATAATACCTACAATGTCTGTCCTGTTTTGAAACACCTGTATTCACCTCGTTGTGTAACAAAATATGTCACCTGAACGAGACAAGTGTCACGTTGTTAGCTACGTAACTACATAATACTACTAGTGAATCAATGGGAAAAACGTAGGGTTTCATTATATAGGTAAATACGTTCATTCATTAATGTTTTGTAGGTACCTAAAGAGGAACGGCGCGGGAGTGTGAAATTATGAAGCAAACATTTATGGGAAACTAGCTGCGCCCTGCGGTTTCACCCGCGTAAGACTCGATCCCGCGGGAATATCGGGATAAAAGTATCCTATGTCCTATTCCAAGTCATGGTCTACCTATGTGCCAAATTTCATCCAAATCCGTTCAGCCGTTTTAGCGTGAAAGCGTAGCAAACAAACAAACAAACTCACTTTCGCATTTATAATATTATACTTAGGATTGTGTCAGCCTATAAGAAGGTGCGATCATCCACCAACCCGCACTGGGCTCGCGTGGCGGATTATGGCCCACTCCCTCTCACAGAAAGGAGGCTTGTGTCCCAGCAGTGGGAACATGTTAGGCTGATTATGCTTTAGGTGTAGAAACGTAGTATTGGTAGAAGGTAAAAGTTTTGATAAAGGAAGTTCAGTAGTTGAGACCGGATCAAAAATAGGTAAACAATAATAGTCTATAGGGAAGTCCTTGTATGAAGCCCTTTAGCCTGCTACTATCAACCTGTAACTGTGCCATCGCCTCTTCTCATGCAGAGAAGGAAAACGCATTGGTCGCCACGCTTGCTCACTTCATGTAAAATATAAGAAAAAGTTAAGGTATCCTAGCTTCACTCAAAAAGCATTATGATACTGAAAAATTCCCTTCCCTTAAATAAATAGTAGGTACCTAAATCTCAGAGGTTTCTGTCCTATATAATCAAAACAATTCTGTATTTCCCTGGTTAGGTTTTCCCTACATTGACGAGAAAGTAGGTATCCTCATTTAACAATTTTTACTAAACAGGGATAATCCTAAGTTTTTCCGTTGTCATCCGTAAACAATGGAAGTTCTAGGAAATGTAATAGTCCTATGTTATTTAGTAATGATGGGCGACGAATGCCGTTGCATTATGATGTAACCTCATTCATTCACGTGGTTGTGAATGCACGTGGCTTCAGTTTAAATGTTTATAATTTAAGTATATTGACGTATTTTTATGCCGAGATTCATCTCGGTTAATTTTGACCAAATTATATATTTTTTTATATTCTATTCTATGTTCCGATTACAAGGGTGGAGGTGAAAATGAAAATAAGACTCTTCAACTATGCCTTAAAGGTTCATTACCTAAAGGCAATAATAATAATTATGTTTGTTGTTTCAGTGTGTGTATGGCCGACGGTAACAACTTTCCGTGAGGCAGGCTATTGACCTGTTTGCATATTAACACTAAATTGATTAGAAGATTCTAGTCAGAGCAATTGGTACTTACTGCAAGCGTGTGACAGTGAATATAACAGGACTGTTATTTTTTTAAATACATACATTCATAAACTCAGGCCTAGGCAGAAACTACTGAACGCCAACCTGCTACGATCCATGTACCCCTTTTGTTTCGTTTGCGTTCATATCAAACACGCACGTCAGTCGCTAATACTACGCACCTGACCTTTCTGAAGAACATTTGGTAATATTCTATTTTGTGTGGAAAGGCATGAATAATTCATAATAATTAATAGTATTCTTCGACGCTAAGTGGAGTTATTCTTTGTTACAGCTGCGCAGATATACTCACAGGTTTTTACTCCTTGGAAGACATCCTTTGTCAGGGTGCCAATAAATACACAGACCACGTCCCTACACATCCGGATTTGGAACAATTAATATCTGTTGGCCATACAAACACAGGACAAGGTGTAATTGACCCTATTTTATAGCAGCTAAACTGCGCGATGCTCAATAACTAGAATGTCATTTTTTCTTTTTCTGTTAATTTTATAAGCCCAACTGTTAGATATATAATTAGCCAGGTGGCAACGCTGTGTTTCATTATGTATGTAGGTATCTAATACTCTCCCACGCTTCAGCATGTTTGTGTAAATGAGCCAATTTTTGGCTATCGAACCATTGACACAAAAAAGAAAATTGTATTATCCACTCTTAAAACCGAACCATCAAAATTAAAACAGTTTTTCTGAGCTCAGCTCAAGTGCGTCAGATTGAGAGTCTGCCTAGAGTGCACCCCGTGCATGGATGTGTCGTCATTCGTGGAGGTTCATAAAAGCACATTGACAGAGGGCTGCTTGCCAGTATTTCGTCAGCTTTAGGTGCAGGCAAACGTCAAAAATGTATCAATCGGCCCATTTCTAGTTTCATAATTTTCACCAGCACTTTCTTTTGCACAGTGACCGTTTTCGTTTGTATTTTAGCTTCCTTTTGACTGATTGTCGAATGAAACGTGAATAAAAGATGTTAGAATGATGTCATGGGTGTCAGGTGTTAGTTCACGTGCTAATATCTGATGTTAACCTCTCGACGACCTTATGTGACATTGAATGACTGAGTAATTGTTCTTAAAATAGTTTTTTGTTAAATAAGCTACTGGTTTTGACATTTGCAGTGTGTAGAACTTATACTAACTTACTTAAGGTTTATTTATAAACAGCTAAAAGTTAGGACCGCTTTTAAAACGTCAAAATATGTATGGTTAAGTAGACGGTACATACATAACATAATCAGCCTATAATGTTCCCACTGCTGGGACACAGGCCTCCTCTCTATGAGAGGGAGTGGGCCCAGTGCAGGTTGGTAGATGTCACATGTCTTCGAATTTTTGGTTCTAAGGCGGCATGCCGGTTTCCTCACGATGTTTTCCTTCACCGTTTTGAGAGCAGTGGTGATGAAATTATTTACACAAAGTAAAGCGCCTGTCGGGGTTCGAACCTACGACCTACAACTCGTAAGTCGCGGCCATTACCACTGGGCCACCACTGCTCGCCAGGTAGACGGTAATCATAACTTAATCCTGAAGAGGTTTCATGCGTGAGTTACTTAACTAGGATTTTTCATGAACCAAGGTATGCCATTATTTTACTAATTTCGGGTCTTCTTAAAGGAAGAAACTGAGTTTGTTTAAACAAGGATAAGGGTTTGCCATTTTTAGTAAGGTATACAATAGAACTATCTACATATATAAGGAATAGTATTTCTGCAATCTTAGATAGGTTTTTTAATTTATTATTCTTTATATAATTGTCTCTAACTTAATTTAATTTTACTTTTTGATGTGCCCTAAAGGGTCGGTAATTGTATCTTAGCTTAAAAGCCATGCAAGGTACCTAACGCAAATTTGAAATCCCTCTTACCACCAACAACACCACAAAAAACCAACACCACCACAACTGAAAAGAAACGCCGTGGCAAAATAAGGGGTTACACATTTGCAGACAAAAATTATAAACACATGACCCAACAGTTTTCCTAAAAAACTTAATAGCCAAACAAAATCTTTATAAGAAAACTCTCATATCTAACAAAAACAATAATATCTTATACACCAATAAATTGTCTACTTATAAACAATAAACCTTTAGGACACAAGACATTTTTGTGACCGACAATACATACCGTTCGTATTGTGCGCACGAGTACATGAACCGGGTACTAATCTACTCCACGCTGTAAAGTTTCCCAAGGCTAGCCATTGTAATGGTCAACATAACATGCCTGAGCTAGGAAGTTTTTATCCAATTTATTTTCATGGTTTAATAGCTATGTAGCAATATCTTTCTGGGAAAAAATGGGATTATTATCATTATGATACTTAAAAGTGTCTTCCTGTCTGTTAAACCTTACTAATAAATTATAAATGCGAAAGTTAGTCTGCCTGTCTGTCCGTCTGTTACCTGTTCATGCCTTAACAGTTATAATGATAATAATTCTAGCATTCAGGTTCAATTCCCAGGTCGGGCAAAGTATTATTGGGTTTTCCATCTGGCATGTCTCATTAGCAGCTTGGAGTCTGGATTTGTTCCCGGTAGATGGCAATAGGGTCGCCCCCTATCACCTTATCCCTGTACTATAGCCTACATGTGTTAATTTGTAGTATTACAACCTATTTTGAAAGATGTATAGATCATACAAGAGTTTTTATCTTTGAGTCATAAACTTTAATTCCTTACGACAGGAAATGACACAACTAATTATAATAACTGATTAATTTTCTTTCATTTTCCCTCTAAAGTAGCTTAAAGAAGAATCAAGGAAAAACTGGGGATTAAGAATATCATCTGGGAAAAATATTTTTCCATCATTAAAACCACAAAGTCTTCAAAATTTTTAAAACTAAAAGTAATTAATTAATAGGCTTCTTAAATTACCATCAATTAAGTAATTGCAGTGTATTCCTGCAATGTAATCAGGACTACAATACCAATTAATATATTAATACAGTGCGTAATTGTCCTAATAAATACATACCTACCAATTATTATTAATTACACAATATCAGAGGTAACTATTAAATGGAACCCCTACGTCGCCTATCCTAGGTATATGACGTTAAACCTCATCAAAACATGTTCATATCGAAACGTAAACGTCAGAAATAAAACCACATGAACTACGCACCGGCAACAGTATACCTAAACCATGGATTTATGAATCACTCCATTACTAAGAATCCTTGATCTGCGAGACTCTATAAAACCAGCCGGCCGCAATACCCCGCCATTTAATTGTGAACGTTCGACCGAACCGCACGTGTCGCGAGTTATACGAATATTAAACATTAAACAAACAAACATGAGTACTACCGGTGCTTCTTCCGTTCTCCTGTTCATCCTGAACATTCTCCACGTGGTCTTCGGACTCGGGATTGCTTGTGCAGCAATCTGGTTCTTTGTGGAAGTCCACAGCATCACCAGCTTGAGGAATACCAACCATTACCTGCTAGACTACAACGTGTACTGGCCCCAGGCTATTCCCTGGGTGTTCATCCTAGTCGGTGTCTTCGTGATCTGTGTTTCGTGCTGTGGTTTCGTCGGTGCCAAGAAGAGGAGCAACGGTTTAGTGGTGATGTACATCGTGTTCGAGGTCACAGCGATAGTGGCTCTAGTCGCGGCGGCTGTCGTCGCTCTATCGTTCGCCGACACGAAGTCGACCGACAAATTCGTTGAAGACGCAATCTGGGATGTGTACACTACCATGAAGAATGACAAAGGTTTGGAAACTGCTTTCGGGAACATGGAGAAGCGCATGCAGTGCTGCGGTGCTTCCGGACCGAGGGACTACATCAACTGGCGCCGTGAGTTCCCCATCTCTTGTTGCGACACTTACTACCACGGCTGGATTGGATCTTACAACATCGACTGCGACTTCACTAACAAACTGGCCAATGAGAGGCACGGCTGCACCGAGGTAGCGACCAATTACACGAGAGTCATCATCAGGGTGCTGTCAGGAGCGTGCGTGTTCACAGCATTCATTGGACTCATGAATGTTATTGTAGCAGTTACATTATCGAAAAGTATGAAAAGGAGGCCGCGACCGATGCCCGTGCAACTGGAATCTGAGAGCAAAAAGGTTTTGTTGTAAATTAGGAATTTATTTAAATTTTTGTGTCAGACAAGGTTCCATTTTGGGACCAGTATTTACTTAACTAGTTTTCTTCGAGAGAAATCGACGTTAAGTAACATGTTACGTATGTGTGAAGTGATAATGCAAACAGTTTGGTGCGACAGTATTTCTTAGTTGAAGTATTTATGTTAGATTTAAGTAGGACTATTGTACATGAGCGGGTTTTAGCTTTAAATATAATTTCCACCGTTAGTCGCTCGCTAGTCTTAGAGGCGACTAAATGCATTGAATGCATGAAATTGTGTCCGGCCATGTGCAGTAGATGAACAAAGAGATTGAATGAGTCAATTTAAGTACCCTTAACAACAAGATAATTGAATCTGCTGTTAGTCATTTAATAACACTCTGTCATTGAATGAACTTTACGAATAATGACTGACCTTTGTATTCCATAACTCGAATACAAGATATAAATACCTGTAATATTTTTTACGCTTTTATTCGCAAAAATGTATGCTAAAATATTTCAGAAGTGTTAATTCTGTAGGACGATAATTGGTGTTGGTACCCTATAGTGGTGATAACACTAGTTATTGGAATATAATTAGTGTTAACTGACTTTACTGATCTGATTTCGAATCTCGAATAACGATACAATATTGTATGGTATGGTAGTGATACAAAACACGTTTTAATTGTGAAACTGGTTTATATTTACTTGTTTTGTATTTTTCTCGAGTTTTTCCTTGAAATTGTGGTTGTAAAGTAGCATTTGGAACTATAGTTTTATTGTGGGATGTTTGTGAATCCGTCTATTTAACTTTAGCCTTTAAGGTAACACTATTATTATAGACATTTAAAGGAAAATCCAATGTATGTAGTTATTTAAGAAGAAATAGATATATTTTAAACTCAAGCAATGTGTTACATGACCAAAAGATTAATTATAGCCAAACTACCTCACTAGTCTAGTAGTCGTAAGTGCACCTACCGACCGTGAGGTTCCGGGTTCGAATCCTGGGTCGGGCATAGTCTTGTTGATTTTTCTTGAGGAAAAATTCTAAGTAGCAGCTCGAAGTTTTGGCTATAGTGATACAATTTAGTTATAAGGACATAACTGCCTACCCCTGCGCGGGTTTAGGTAAAATTTTAACCTAAAACAGATAACCGTAAGTACCTACTTAAAACTCTAGGTAGGTACTTATACTCAAATAAAAACTTGAACATTCCTGTAAATATAAATATTTAAGAAGAAAAATGTAGTTTTCTAATGATGTTAATGTATGTCGGTTCGAAACCACAGTACCTTAGTTGCGTTATAGCAGCAAAAATGGCAATAACAACATTCGCAAACATAGCATCCTGAACCTTAACGACACAAGTTAAGGTCTACAATCGTTACGCAAAATCTTCTTACGTAATATTTATTTTTCTGCCCGTTTATCACATCATCGTGAATTATAGAAACTTTTTATGTATGTCGTGTAGGTACCTGTTTGCGCGAGAGTTTGAGGTCCAAAGATTAGGCTGGCTACACGCTGTCAAGCCATGTCAGGCAGGCTTGACGAACCCTGATAGATATAAGTATTGATACTGACATAGAATAATGAGAAATGTTGAGATAATGTTATTATTTACAAGTGCTTTGTGTATTTGCATTTAGTTATTAAAATAGACTGGATGTTTTATAAACTTTTTTGTTTCCTTTTTATTCTATTTATAACACTACCTAAGACAACATAGCACAATGACAATGGTACAATGAATGAATGAAGTATTCAAAACTTAAATCTATTTATAACATTTAAAAAACAAAGAAAAAAAATTATACTCTATATAAACACACAAATCTTTCTAAACACAAGAAAGTCGAAAATAGTACAATAAAAGCAATGACACATAACAATACAAATCACAGAACAATGAATAATTACAATAAGTACTCATCATCTCATCATAATAATGCAGAACACACAAATAAAAGATGACTAAATAAGAATGTGTCAGTAATGCTTGACAGGTAGAACTGGTAGTGTGACCACCTCCAGCGCGCGCGCAAAATAAGGCGCAGCCGAAGTTTATAAAACTAGTTGCATCACACGCACGCCTCTCATTCCGTTGCCAACTGCCCGCGCGCACGGTACAATCATGGGGAAAGACGAGCTTATCAAAAACGTTCTCTATGTTATGAACATTATCTACGCGGTCTTCGGGCTAGTGACCGCCGCGACCGGGATCTGGTTCTTCGTTCAGTTGGCTGAGTTCGTCAGCCTCAGGAACAGTAACCATTACTTATTGGACTACAGAATCTACTGGCCTCAAGTTGCACCATGGCTCTTCATCCTCCTTGGAATCTTCATCATCATGATCTCCTTCTGTGGCTGGTGCGGTGCCAACAGAGAGAGCAGAGGAATGTTGGGGATATACGGACTGTTCCTCATCCTCATCGTCATCGGACAAATGATTGCAGCCACACTCATCTTCGTGTACGTCGATGGAGAAGACACTGACAGATTCATCAAGGACACAGTCTATGATGGATACTACAACTCGCAGTCCAACCCTGACGTGTTCAAGTCTTTCGGAAGGATTGAAAGGAAGCTGAGATGCTGCGGAGCCAACGACGCGAGGGACTACAGGAGTTGGAGGAACGACCTCCCTCTCACGTGTTGTTTGGACAGTTACTATCGAGCGACTTGTGAATTCACCGACAAGGAAGCGAACGAACGTCTCGGTTGTGCTAAAGTGGCTTCAGTTTATACTAAGATCATCAGCTCGTCTGTAGCTGGCGCGTCCTTACTTATGTCTCTGTTGGAGATCTGTGGTATAGTGCTAGCGTGGAAGCTGTTCCATTCCCTAAGGGAAGTGGAGCATTACATCACGGAGCGGAAGGAAGGTGAAACGGAGTGCTAGGTCCTAAGTGCCACAGTATTATTATCGATACCGCCGATCGATGCCGCTACGGTATGAGACTCTAAACGATTCCGATACCGATTCTATGCCTGAAGTAACTTTTCCTTTCGAAGTTTTCTTTCCTTCACGGTGTCTGTTTTCCCGAATAAAGTTCGTTTCCTTGTTGAAAGGAAGGCCTGAAACCTTTGTTCCCTTAGATCTGATTTAATGTTACATTCCATCTGATTGTCGGTTAGTGTTAATTCGCTTTAATTAAACAATCTCATAGTGTAGTCCGTGTAGTCTCGCTCCGCCACGCCTTAGGTCAAAGTGTATATTAAGATTCGAGTGAGTGGGCCTAATCAGTGGCTTCCTTCTTAACTCGATGAAGCATGAGTACCTGCAGTCTGCACTGACTCATCATAAACCTCAATTGTACCTAAGACATGGTGATCAGTCGGCCTCGCCCCCACCAAGTGTCTTCGACACACACGATTAACGTAGTTAGGTATACATTGCTCGGTATGTAAGTTTCGTAAGTTATATTTTGCGTTAATAAGCGTCCATGGACGAATGGAGATTGTGAAGCGATTGGAGGTCGTCTATGAGAAAAATGTGACCTCAGTTTGGGCAGTGGGCTTGCGACGAGTAGTTAGCGAGTAGGTACCTACTTGTGCCAGATTCTCGCTTCGTTTTGAGGTCGAAGCATTGTGTAATAGATGTTACCTGTGTAAGGTGTGTCATAATAGCCCCGTTCGTATTTGTCGTTCGGAGTAGTAAAGTTTATACAGCTCGGTCCATCGAAATATGCAAATTTTTACGCAAGAGCTATTGTGAGTGTATCAAGTATGCTCAGCAGAAGTTATGGTAATTTATAGATTACGACATATTTGGATTTCACAATTTTATCAAACGGCTTTGTCGAGTAGCATAGTACAAGATGTGCCAAGCATTGGTGTTCTTACCCTTTTCTGATAATCACAATATTTATAGAGATTTATAAAAAAAAAGTTGTGTCGAGAATTATAATTATATTTTTTTATAAGTTTTTGGAACGAATTTCCGTCCTTTATATAAAGAGCCATATTTAATATATTTAAATAAATGTGTGTTTGTAATAGTGTGTGTCCAATTGCCAAAGAAAGTATAGGTACAAACTTTCAAGAGAAAAAAAAGAGAAAATATTTTTGCATGCAAAAAAATACATTTATAAATCATGTAATTAGTATAAGTGAGTAACCACAACCATTATTACCGTAATAATTATTAGCTAATAATTATAAGTTATTTTTATACAATACTTTATAATAATGTCATTTAAGTCGAAACTAGTCTTAAGTCGTTTCGTTTTGTAATAAAAATTAAATGTTAAAATATCTGAGAAATGTATTTTTAATCTGTTTCCTCATTCTTGTGATAATTATCATAAAATACCGCTTTAGTAGCTAAATGTTTATTATTCAGAGAAGTCGCATATTATTAACATTTGCGAATATACATAATTTAAGAAATTCATACAAGATTAAATGAAATTACAACCCCACAAAATTAACTATTTAATTACACATAATTATAATTACCTACATCAATTTATCTCATAATTGTCTCAAAACAAAGACCTTCTAAGTACCTAAATGAGTCACTTCCGACATTTAGGACCTACCTACATACTTAGAATTTCCTCTTCTCATTACATAACTTAGAAAGTTATTGACACACACTCATGCGAAAAACCCACACAAATGCCTTTATATCAGACGCCATAAAAGCATGTAAAACATTATATACATAGGTACGTCATATAAAATAGTTCTATGACTCACTGGTAAACTGGCAAAACAAACACAGTGAAATTAAAGTCATCATCATTTTGAAGAAATAATAGTCTTTACAGGTTTAAACTAATAAGGTTTTTAAAAATTAACCCTCAAGAGAGTGTAACCATAGGAAACAACGTAAAATACATGAGACAATTTTCTTAGGGCAACGATAGTACGGTATTGTTTTGCGAAAGCAACTCCTAAGGTTACTACGAGTTGCTCAATTTTTCATCGAGCAATATCCATCTTGTTTCCAAAATACTATTGTACGAAGTCGTGGTAAACAGTGATTTAAGAAAACAACAAACAGCTGAATAAATATACAAAAGGTACATATGTATGAATCAGCTCCTAATATATAACTAAATAAATAGATTTCTATTTTCCAAATATTTCTCACTGCGTAGTGAAGAGAAAACCGGTTTGTTTACTAAAAGATTATGTCATCACGTGAGGCAGCCCTTTTTCCCGCGCAAAACGAGTTTTGAGAAAATATGCGTTCTCCGTGTTACGTCATCAGTCTGTAATCAACTACACGACATGGACTTTTATAATTATAAATGTAGTGTGGGTGCCGATTCTATGGGCGAAATTTTTTGGTAAATGTAACTTTTGTAAGAAAAACGGGAAGAAATAATTTTAATTACAGCTGAGTAAATAAGATCACTTCAGTGTGCGCTCAGCAGGTTTTAAAATAAATTATTATTATCTGAGGTTTTTTTTTTAGTTTGTCTTTTCCGGCCTCTTTTCTCGTGTAGCGGCTTGAGCCAGTCAGTTAGAACTTTATGTCCATGCAATAAGAGCAAAAAAGACATTCAGTCATTCGCCTCGTTTCGGCTCAAACTATGCGACTCGAGTGTGGTGACACCTATGTGATCGGCTCAAGCCGATTCCGCGTCGATAAGTGGTCACTCCTCTAAGGTACACTCACATTTTGCTAGTCATCGTGTATATAATAGCGATTTATTGCCATTTTTTCAAAACTTCATACTCGGGCTGTTGCGGAGAAATTCCTGATGGAAAACCCTTATAAAGAATATTACAATTTATATTTACAATATAAATAATTTTCTCGTTCAACATCAAAATATTTATAACATACCGATATTTACTATTTAGCCATATCCGGTTAGGCTGGAAGTTGTTGGTTGGTTGTATATCATGTGTAACTACAGTTTCAGTAATTAAATATCTATAGTCTGCTCAAAAAGTATCTGATAAAAGTGTAAACAAACCTTTACAACCTTTGTACAGGTTATATTCCTACGCAATCACTTACTAAAGAGAATTAGTAACACATTCATCTCTATTTAGCAGGTTTCAACTTCATAGCTCACCATTTTTTCCAACAATATTATATTGTTTGAATAATATTAATACATTGTAACTGAAAATCATCGACGATTTAAACTGAGGTTATAAAATTAACCTCAATAATTATTGTCAAATGGAAAACATGTATAAGGAGATTTAAAATTATAATTTCAGGTTTAGTTATTCAAATAATTTTATTGTATTGAACAAAGCTCGCAATTTGTAAGTGGCTCTACAAATCGGCATCCACAGGCACGTTTTCTGATCCATTTGTTTACATGTTCATCAGATACTTTCGGAACAAACTATTTTTATGTTTACATCTTACTGTCAGAAATGATAGCGCCATGACCTAGCTCCTTACATAAAGTTCTCCACGAATATCAGTCTTAATCCAATAGTAGTAGGATTATTAGCAGTACCTAGAGCTCTTTTGAATGAACTCGTCCAGATACCTATTTCTGCCGCAAAGCATTAATGAGTGCCGTTTCGAAGAGTGCCGGTGTAATTACAGGCTCATTGGGAGATTCTAGCTTTGTCTCTGTCTCTTTGCACCTGCAATGCCTCCTGAGCCCTATTTAATATGACTAATAATGCGACTCGACTGCCTCTATGGTCTAGTATTCGTAAGTGCTACTGCTGAGCTGTCGTGGATTCGATTCCCAGGTTGGGTTAGCCCGGCCACCATAGGCGCGGGCTTGCGGACGGCGAGCAATGGGTAGCTCGTCGTCCGATAAGGACCAGGCCCGGGTCGATGGCGCGTCGTATTCCACGCGCGCCTCAATGAGATGTCAGCACACCTGACGGGGTCCGTTAGGACCGATGCCTGCCAGGGTTGCGGAATAGTCCGAAAGGGATACTGGGACCCTGGCAACAGGCAACTGAAGGAACACGGGTGGGTTTTAGTCAGTAAGAGTCTGACACGCCCTTCCGCTCCGCCCAGAGCGGGAGAAGTCATTTGATGATTTCCCAACCAAAAAAAAAAAAGGGTTGGGCAAATTGTTATTGGGTTTTTCCCTGTACAGCCCTGCCCAACCCTTCGGGATAACATACGTGATGGTATTGACCATGATAATGCGACAAAGTCGAAAGAGTAACATTTTTGTCACATTTTCATGACAGGTGCGGAAATGTATGAAAGAAACTTGTAAAATTGTCGATTTGTCAGATTGTCACCCGACACTTTTTACCTGTCAGTTTCATTAAACAGGCCCCAGCCGATCGATTCTGTAAAATTCTCACAGTGCATACTGAAGTAAGCTTCAAGTGAGCTCTCAATAGTGTCAATCAGCATCAGGTGAAATTACAGGTCACTTGAAGCTCAATTTACGTAAGTTTTCACGGTGAGATTATAATGCAGATGTCCATGTGCCGCTGTGACGCCTCACCTTCAGGTGATTGTTTGCCACTCAATAAAACAAACATTTTCTGCTCCGAAACCTTCCACCAACAAAATCGTGGGAATTTACCAAGTATGTAGCTGTAATGTATCACATTGTTGACTCACACTTTCCCGCGCATGCGTGAAACAGTTATGGTGTAGTAAAATGTAATGTTATACCTTCCGATACACGTGAGTGAAGCCACGTGTTCAGTATAGTTACGACACCTGGCTGCGTTTGTTTTGAATTCTTTAGTTATACAGGAAGCTCTGCATGTTATACTGTTATAAAATAATTCTGCAATGTAACCTGCATCATTAATTTATAATTAAAATGTGTGTGTGTTTGAGAAACACCTAAAATAATCTATATGTGAGGGATAATTTTTCGGAAGTCTCCATACAATAATTTCCTCGTTGATTGGACGAATAAGAAAGAAATTAACGCTTCTATGTTTCTCTTTTTGACATTTCGGGGACCGTTTGTATGTCTCAGGTGATTTTCACTGAAACTAATTTTTTTAATTGGATTCGTGATGTGCTTTTTGAAAGTTAGTTTTTACAGAATATAATTCAAATTTAAACAGTTTTTTAGGAAAGAAAACGAGAAAAATGAAAAGAAAGGTCAATGGCACGCATGGGATTTTTCGTCATCCATCTTTTACACCACTCCTTATCAGACATAACCCATAAAAACCCCATATTTACACAAAGAGCATCACTGTCAATGTCAACCATGGTGTGACTGTAACTAGATTAGTTTTTTATCTAGATTGGCCTACTATTCATAGATTAATGAACTCAGTTGAGTACGGTCAACAACACTTGTACCACGAAAAGCAACCTTACTGCTACGAAAATAAAGGCACTGTCAAACCCTAATTATTTCTGGACTTTAAAAGATACTGTGACCTCTGAGTTTGTTTCGGTCTTTTTTCTCTGAATAGTCGGATATGAAACACCAAACTCATCTTGTTTTAAAACATTATTCATTTTTGACGTGAAAATGTGTTTTTTTTAACCATTTTACAGAAATGAAATTGTTGACATATTTATACGTGGGTTGACTGTGGGATGACGTTGTGGAACCGCAGTAAGCAGTAATTGCAAAGCTATGTGCGGTTTTTATTAGTGTTATATTATTATTCAATACAATATAATCATTGCACTGTTAGTAGTGCCTAGTCGTACTGCAGTTAGGTTTAGTTAGGTAGAGGGACCAAGTATAATATAAGGTTTGATAACCATACATAAAACAAAAGCCTATTCGTAAAACCTAACATGTCCCAATTTATTAATTTTATTTTATTTGGGAAACTCACAGCTAGAGTATTGTATTAACTATTAAGAAGTGTTTGTATAAATATTGAAATTGAAGGCTATTTACAATTTTCCGCTCATAAACATAAAAATAAAAAAGTTCGGTCTCCATCATTTTAAATTAAACCATTCGCGAGATTCTCAGAACAACAGGTTTATTAAGCATCCGGTTTTACTTCTAAGAAATTGACTCATTATATAAAACCAAGAGAGAAACAATCATTTCAATCTTTATTTATAAAAACATAACCCTTCCTTAGCAGTCCGGGTAAAATTGTAAAAGTGAATCCCTATTTCACGCCATCACGCGTGAACGGCTGAACGAATTTGGATGAAATTTGGCACATAGGTAGACCATGAATTGGAGAAGGACATAGGATAGGACCTTTTATCCCGATATTCCCACGGGATCGAGACTTCCGCGGGTGAAACCACGGGGCGCAGCTAGTTACTTTCAATAAAATGAAGCAAGCACAAACACTTCATTCTTTTTTTACAAATTAAACACTCGACTAGCATTAACCTTCTTCTGGGGCAGTCGGGTAAAAACTCAAGATAGTTATTCAATATTCGCCAGTGTATGTGTCTCGCTTCGCTTCAGTTTCGCATTCGCTTTCGCTGTTATGTGCGACAAACATTAGTGATGACTTAAATCTATTTTTAACCGACTTCTTCAAAAAGGAGGAGGTTCTCAATTCGTCTGTATGTTTTTTTTTTTTTTCTTTTTTTTTGTTTGTATGTTACGCGATTATTCCGCCAATTATGAATCGATTTTGATGATTCTTTTTTTGTTCGGCAGGTCATGGTTTAGAGGTGGTCCCATATAAATTTTATTAATTTTGCTTGCGTAGTTTTTGAGTTAGCTTCAATAATTACGTATTTTGCCACTTTGCTATGTAGACGATATAATTATTTCACTCCGTCACTGTTATTTACATAGCAGATAATGGTATACGCATTTGTGTGAGGTAGGTACCACAACTAAAAAGTGAAAAATAAAAACTTTTTACAAAAAAAAAACAACCGACTTCAAAAAACAAGTTTTTATTTCATGTGGTCCTCTATAATTAAGGGCAATCTTTTCTCCTAACATCGGATACAATACCAACATGATTAGCAAAGTCCAGTTATTTTTATAACAGGACTCTTTACAAAGTACCCATTGTTAGTTTAGACTATTGAATTCATTATTATTATAGTGTTTATTAATCATCATTATCACGATTATGTAGGTTATGTATTTATCATTTTAGCCTATAAACGTCAAATAGTTATTGTGTTGCAAACTAGCAGCGGCCCTCTGTCAAGAACGAACTAACGAATAATGTGTTTTGCGAATTTGATCCTTATTACTACTAGAAATTGTCCAACTGACAGGTGTCACAAACGCATTCTCTCGACGGCCGGACTGTAGTGATGCGTTGCCGTCCTAGAAACAATGCTAATAATGTCTCATGTGCCTGTAATTGAGGTGGGAATACTGGCTTAACCCTGGCATTAATTAATAAGGTTATTACCTAATTTAATTATTAATAACATAGCAGTCGCTAAGGAGTAATTTAGCTTTATTTTAATTGCTACCCAGAATTTGACTCATTCAATCTGATTAATTTAGTGACTGACCGACTGACTCATACACGACGTAAAGCCAAAACCACAAAGAAAAGGTTTCTGGAAAATGATATAGTATCACGCCTGTATTTCCCGGAGGGTAGGCAGAGATAGAGACACCCCCATTTCACCATGTAAAGTCTCAGGTAATAAGTCAAAGTCAAAGTCAAATAATTTATTTCAAGTAGGCACATTAAAGGCACTTTTGAACGTCAAATACATAGAAATAGAACTGATTCTAATAGAAGGCGAGCCTATTGCCATCAACCGATCATAAATCAAAAGTGCTACTGAACACCTCCTGGTGCTAGAAAACCTCAATATCACTTTACCAGACGTGGTTATCGAGTAGTTAGAAATAAAAATATATTTTACCGTTTATCATATAATTATTATTGCCAGTGAGCCCCAAACTACAGTTAGTCTGTATCTTGGCGCTCAAGATGTGATTTTCTGGAGAAGAGTGGTAATTTAGTGAGTGTGTGTGTGTGCGTGTTTGTTCAACAAACATCTATACAATTTCAATGACTTGTTCCAAGTCTTCTTAGCCAACGTTTTTAAAGTAATTACTTAAAACGAATCAAATTAATTAATTAACTAAAACCATTGTTTTATAACAATTTTATAATAATTACGTCTCATAGTCATAACTTATACATATTTGCACGTAGACTTTTAGTTAAATACCTAATAGTCACGTAGTAGCTACGGGTGAGATTCGCGCAGCAAAGTGTTTGTGTCACCTGAGCAGAGAGGCACGTGTCTATAGTCACGCGTGTTCGCTGAATAAGCTGGTCTGATTGATCGCTTAATTACTGGTTCAGCTGGTTTTTAAAACTAAACAAAACAATAATGTCTGTCTTGAGGTGGATCTCGAGACTGATTATTATTTCAATGAGAAGGATCTGAATATCAGTCTCTCTCTTGGAGCTTTCAAAGGTTCTACGTCATCTAATGATGATGATTATGATAACATAAAATCACGCCTGTATTCCTCGACATGTAAAGCAGAGGTGTACTTATAGTACACCCATATTTCCCCAGTTATGTTTATTCGTAAGTCCCATATAACAGAGGACGAGCCTATTGCCATTTTGCAATCACACGGGCTCAAATCCAGACTCCAGAGGGCCAAGTCTACTAATTTACAAACGTGTCTGTGGTCTCGCAATGATGAGTTTTTGACAGATTGTGTATGGCAAATCTGTCAAAAACTGATAATTGTGAGACCACTGACACGTTTGTAAATTAGTAGACTTGCCCCCCAGGCTATTACTGAGAAATTCCAGATGTAAAAACCCAGTCATAAGCAGTCTAATATTATTTTGCCTGATTTGAGAATTGAACCTAGGACCTCATGATCACAGTATCTGCACTCATCTTAAATTATCAAAAAGACTACTATATTGATAATTGAATAGAAAGTCATACATAAAATAACATTCAACCAGGCTCGCTATACAAATATTTACTTGAAGACTTCACAAAAGCTCCACACTTTTACTTTCAACCAACCTCACGGTACCTCCACCACGTCATGGTGTCGTAAGCTCAGCAGTGAAAGGGCCCAGAAGGTACCACGAACAAATACTTATAAGTTCTTATAACCTTGGGCCACACAAATAAAAACTGGTTTGGTGTTGACTCCATAGAGTACATATTGAAGACATTTGGCAATAAACAAAGGAACCAGAATAACTTGGCATGTGAAGAATTTATTGGTGAACAAAATCGTACTGTACGCGGTCATTAATATGGCTCAATGAGTTTTGGAAAGATTTTGACTTTGTAGAGCGTCGCAACCGTTTCCTAAAAAAAATCTCCTTCTAGAGCTCGATGGCTCCTATGTACTTTGACTTCTTCTTGGTCTATCTTCTAAATGTTGACTGTCTCGTTGGTCTAGTGACCGTGAGCATGACTACTGAACGTGATACCTTTAGTTCAATCTCCGAGTCGGGAAAAGTATACCAGAGTTTTACTAATTAGAAATTCTCAGTAGCTCGAGTCTGTATTTTTGACCGTTTCATGGCACACTATTGTATAAACCCTTGAAGAATACGGGTGTAATGTTATGAGTATCTTCAAAACCTGTGCTACTATGAGGTGTCCAGATATACTGGTTATATCAAAGTTGTTTATTTAAGTTATTTTATCGTTTGAACAGTAGTACAACCATTCAACCAGGTGTGTTTTAGTCACGCTTCTAAGCAATAGGAATGTGTCATCTCTTTTAGAAGAGACAATACCTAAACTATTCCATTGTCTTCCGGAGGTTTTGATGGCAATAGGTACAGATTTTTGAGGTGGTTTTCACCTTTCCACAGGGCACCAGAGGGCCTAGGCCCTCTGGTGACCTTATCTGTGACCTTATCTAGATAAGGTCACATTCTATCAGCGATAAGGATGATGGAAAAGTCAGAAATGTATGGGACTGACATGGCCTACCGAAAAGCTTATGTCAATCTTGTTGAAATTCGTTGTAGAAATTCGAAAAGCTTTGAAAGCAATTGCTACTTATCTTGGCCCGCAACAAGCTCTATTACAACCAAACATTAAACTATTACCTATGTCTTACGATTTAAGATTTTGATAGTTGCTCGACCATAGGACCTAAAGCACTAGACAAAGTGACATTCTATCAGCGATAACGATGATGGAAAAGGCAAAAATGTATAGGACTGCCATAAACTATCGAAAAGCTTATGTCAATCCTGTTGAAAGTCGTTGTAGAAATACGAAAGGCTTTCGAAGCGATTGTCTTTTGTCTAGGCCCTCTGATACCTTTATAATTTATCAATCAATAGTTGAACTTTAAAGGAGCGGCCTTTTAAAGGTCAACTAGCGTTTGTAAAGCGATGTATTTCGGTTTGTAGTGGTATCGGTCTCGGTTAGCCTTGAGTGAATGCGAGTGATGAAAGTTTCGCTTTTTTACTGCGAGCACTTTTTGACGCATTTCAAAAATATGCTTGCCATGAACGTTTGACTGTATTCCATCTTGGTTCATCATCATCATCAGCCTATAGAAGTCCAGTGCTAGATGTGAGCGTCTCCAGTCGCCCTCCATCCAACTCCATCAACGACTTGCATCCATCTACTACCAGCCACCCGCCATTTCTGTTCACTGTAGTCTACATCATAAATACAAAATTAATTTGCACTGTTAAAGTCTCATTCCACGTTCCAGAATCCTGCTTATGATACTGCAATTACTCTGATAAAATATGATTATCTGGCCATCCACTTGCGAGGTTATCTCTTAGATCAAAGCACAAAAATGTAAAGTATCGGCTGCAAGTCTCATATCGATAATATTTGCCCTGAACTCGCTTGACCTATAAGCCTTATCACCCTCCCCGCTAACTGTCGTATCTCACAAACTGCCGTATCTGCACTGACATTACCTACGAGTTCAAAACTTTGTTCCGAATAATTTCTCTCTGTTCCGAATAAGTTTAGAAGATAATCACTACTAACTACTAATATTTAATCACTACTAATATTTTTGCAAAGACTGAATTGTGATATGAAAGTAACTAAGACCTAGTTGTTAAGAACAAACTCAAAATGTATACTAAGCACTTAGTCCGCCTCTGTATATATTTGTGTGCTTAAAGTAATAAATAACATAATTATATTTTAAGGAAGTTTAGCTTCAAGTCATCTCTTTACATAAAGATAAAGTATAGTATACATAAAGTTTAAAAACACACAGGGAAATTGCCAAAAACAGTAAAACATTTTTTTTTACTTTTTAACGTAACTTGAAGTAGTTTTTTAAGCTAACTAGCGAACATTTTTATTCCTTTAAATAAATTTATATTTATATAATGAATAATAGAGTTTTATTTATATTTCTATACAAAATAATCAAGTCGTTTCCGTGCGTTGCACTGGTGAAACATTCAAGACAAAATATGTGTTGAAATCTCTATTTTCTGTCAGTTCCATACAATTTTTGACAGGAACTAGACTTTTCAACATGTTTTGTCTTGAATGTTTCGCCAGTGCAAACGCACGGTAACAGACACAAGTTGTAAAACAAAGTTCTCACAGAGTGACGTATCTGCTTCAAATTAATATAACTAAATAAATAGATACCTTAGGGCTTTAAAGAAACTAGGGCTATAAAAACGATATTAATTACTTAATAAAGCCACAGCTAACGCTACTACAGTAACATGATTGTAGCGCCCGACAGAAAAACCGTTGCCCTGGAAAAATAGCAAAAGCTAGTTACGACAGCTAGCGCGGAGGGTGATTTATGTGCAGAGTTACTCAGTTCGATGCAATTTGATACGTAGAAGGTTATTGATGCAATAGTGATCGTCTTTATGGTTGAAAAGCTTGTTTGACTTAAGCTTTTAAGACTGTACTAAGATAGCCAGAAGACCAAACTTTTCTTGAAGTTTAAATTAATTGCATTTTTTCGTAATTTGATTTACCTTTTTTCTTTTTTAGTTTTTTTCGGATTCTGTATTATAATTATATTAACTAGAGAAAAAACATAATCTACAAAGTTCTGGTACCCTTTAAACGACCGTTATAGTGGTTTGAACTTGAAACACATTTTTTACTCAAACATGAAGAAACGTAATGTCACGTATTGATGTTCTTTTTTGTTGTTCACAAAAAAGGCAAAGGACAGACCACGATACGGCCTAGTTCCTCAATGGTGGAGGCTAACCATAACATTAACGATAACGCTGTCGTGAACAGCGAAGTACCTTACCCACTTGGTTCAACCGTGTCCACTTGCTGGCGTACGGAACGTCATTATAAGATGTTTCTGAGGATTGGGTAGCAGTCTTCATTCCTTCTAAAATAAGGCTTATTATTAAACCAATGGAACTTTTGAAAAAAAAGGGCACTGGTTCTCTGAAAATATTCCGAAGTACATTTATTTATATAAATAATGGTAGGGGGAGCCCAAGCGAGGATTTCGGGAGTTACTCGAGCGCGGCACAATAACATACGGGGGGCAACCTTGTACCTTGTGAAGTACTCCCACCATACCTGAGCCCTGTACATAGGGGCAAACGCCTAGGGCAGCCGATCAGATTAGTAAAAACTCTCCCATTTCCTTATTTCACGCTTAAATTGTCAGATTATTGAAATGCACACTTTTCTGCATGTAACCAACTTACCTTACCTTAATCTGACGCGCTCGAGTTTTTCTAACGATCGATTTTTTTTTAACGATGTCAGCCGCATGCATAACGACCGCTGGGCAACAGTCGCCACAAGGTGGGTGCCTGAGAATGGACGGCGCCGCCGAGGCCGGCCC
Organism: Lithophane semibrunnea; assembly: GCA_947363905.1. Taxonomy (NCBI): domain Eukaryota; kingdom Metazoa; phylum Arthropoda; class Insecta; order Lepidoptera; family Noctuidae; genus Lithophane; species Lithophane semibrunnea. The sequence continues at coordinate 772,995 of OX376212.1, read as the reverse complement.
AGGAAGAGATGGAGGGACGATCTAGACGCATACCACAAGGGTTGGATCGAGGTGGCCCTAGAAAAGGATGTTTGGAAGGATTTGGGGGAGGCCTTTGCTCAGCAGTGGGACAGTACAGGCTAACATAAAAAAATAAAATAAAAATCTTCACAATCCAATAGGTCCCCACGACGCTCGAGTAAATCCCCATTTAGCATCATTGCCTCCCCTACTATAAATAACGGCAACTAAATTAGCTAAAGAAACATTTGCGTTTTGTATTCTGCAAAACGCAAATGGTTCTAAAGGATGACACGGTCAGTCACGATATACACAACAAGAGTGTTCGTTTCACAAGAATCGGAGATCATAGTTTTTTTCAAGTAACTTTGAGATAATGAAAAGTCTCAATAGACTATGTAGACTGCAACTTTTACCAATATGGCATTACTGTCAGTTATGCTTAGAACCAAAATGTCAGACGCAAGTATCAGGCAGTAAACTTAAGAAAAAGGCTGCGCAAACGCCGAGGACTCGAGGTCATACAACGACACAGTTTCCAACAATGGCGCCGTCACTCCGCGTAACATTACGCCGATTACGCGTAATGTTCGCGTAATTACGCATTGTTTGCGCATGTGCATGTACAGTCAACCACACATCCGTTGTAACAATTTGACATTGACAGCGCCTTTATGTCGTAGCAGATAAGTGCGGTTTTCGTAGAGCAGTTGCGTGTACCGGCGCAAATTGCGGTTAGACGATAAAACAAATTAAAATAGACAATGAAAACAGTGTTTATTTTATTAAATGCTAACTTGCAACAAATATGTTGCCAGTTAACATTTTATTACCATAATAAAATTATTGTTTAATAATGTTTTGTGAATGAAATGTGATTAATGCACTCACTGGATTCTGATGACTTCAATAATTCATTTTTGATGATTCTTGTAATTAGTTTATCAATACGATGAGTGTGTTTGCTTCGTTATTGGAATGTTTTTATGTAAATGATTGTACTGATGTATTGCCGAGGAATTGGGACGTGGAGGTCAGATGTTCATGTAAAATATTTAAGCTGAATCTGGTTAGATTGCAAACCCGTTGTAGCATAGTGGGGAAAAACGAGTGTAAGAAAGTGTCGTCTTACACGGATAGATTCCATACTATACCTATTGATAGTGAAAGATTTTTGAGAAAAGTCTGAAACGACGCGACTCTTCGAAAATGTCAAAAGAACCGCTTAGTTTTATGGCTTATCCTTTAGCATGTTCTTCAATATTGGTGTAGATAGGTACAAGAGTGTTAGTTCTAACCAATAGCTTTGTAGGATTTGAACGTAAACGTAGATGAATGCTAGCAGGTCCCTTCGTATTAATTATTTCCTTTGAACCGTTAATAATTATTCTTGAATGAAACGACGTCTTTTAATCATTCTAAGCAGTTCCATGGCAACTGAAAATTTACAGAGAAACAAATTATCGATAAAATACAATTTGGGATAGATTGTTAAAAGCCTTGTTTTTTATGTAAGTTTTTTAAGTAAGTTAAAAGTTTAAAAGTTGTTTTCAATTTTGTATGCGAACGAAGCGACGCGACGGGCTACACTGATACCTAGATTATCATAATTAATGTACGAATTCCTAGACGGTCATGCAGAACAGTGATACCGTATATGTTCATGACATCACACACTCATAGTTAATCCGTATCAAGTGCATGATCCTGTTGAGTTCTTCCGATTTCACTCCCAACGTATGTGGGAGGCTTAAACTGACCCGTCTACTGCTGTAGGCTATTTTTACATCTATTTTGTCACATACGACTGTAGTGACCTTTTGCAAACGGTTTCTAAGCAAAATGTTCTTGGATAAGTAGTCTGTTTTGTCTTTAACTAACCCCGCCCCTGCTACCCACGGGTTTTACGACTTGACATAACATTGAGTTGTTTTGATTTTGTTTTAATTTAATTTAGGTTCTGTTCAGTGTAGCTTTATAATTATAAGTAGTCTTTTAGTTTAAAGTTACAACAACGTTTTGTGAGCATGCTGAGTTTACCTGTAAGTGATTGTTACACTTTATTATGATTTGTTGCCTCTGTTTCATTTGATTTTACTAGTGTATACAATTGTTAGTGGACCAAATAAATAAAATAAAATAAATAAATTGAGATTTCTTTATTGTATTTAAGTGTAATAATAATAATAGATTGTACTATGCATGTACTACGTGCACCTTCCGAAATAGAATAGTGAAAACCGCATCAAGATCCATTGCGCAGTGTAGAAGAAAAACGCGGTCACACAGACAGACACTAAAACCAACTTTAATTTATAATATGTTGCCCTTTATTGATGTGTCATGTATTTAATTGTGTAATATTCTTTGTTGGAGATGTAAATATAATGAAAATATAGATATAAACGCGCCTTACAGTGAAGGAAAACAAACGCAGGGAACATGAACGTTGGATTACCAGGATTAATATCTAAGAAGACTTAAATTTAGCCCGTCGTCGTTCAATTCGTAGGAACCTGAATTGAACCGAGGGCTTTAGGTTGATTCGTACAGAAACTACAGAACGGCATCTGTTACGATCCTTACATACCTACTCCTTTTGCGTTTATGTTCACTGGTACTCGCAAAGTACTACGCACCTGACCTCTTTGAAGAACATCAACAATAAGGTACTATATGGCCTCTCACGGCGTCCCCTCCCGGGCGGCGGCGGCGCGGCGTTTCCTCTCACATCTGCCTTGTAAATACTTTTGTTAGTCGTCTTTCAAACATCCTCTAATCATCATCATCTCATAATCAATACGGATTTTACTTTAATTTCATCATAATATTTAACCACAAGATCATCCGATTCAATTTATATTAATGTGGCAATAGAAAGTCATGGTGTTGCAAATGCCAATATTTTGATCAAATAGCAACACTGTTATGAAATAGAGAACGTTGGCATAGTTTTATATTATAACGCGGCACTCGCAGATCTCCGCTGGCATTAATTAATGTTTTAGCAATCATTGTGAGGAAACATCGCTGATTTCTATCATTATTGTGTTTTGAAGAGATATTAATAAAAGGTTCCATCTATACTAATATTATAAAGAGGAAAGATTTGATTGTTTGTTTGTTTGCATTGATTAGGCTCCAAAACTACCTACTGAACCGATTTGAAATCTACATTCACAGAGTAACATAGGCTATAATTTATAAAGATTACACGCGGGCGAAGCCGCTGGCGGCATCTAGTTTTTTATATAAGGGTTCATACTTCGTTCATGCGTTTTTAACCTGCCGGATCGCATTTAGTGCAGGCATTTTTTAAGTTTTTTAAAAGTTTGCACAGAAAAGTTTTTAAAACATACTAATCGACACACTATTGCGAGCAAACAGCATTGCTGTTACGTTTCGCAAATGCAAGGACTCAATTTATTAACACCTATGTTAAAATAGAACTTCTATATTTTTGCGCCTGCGATTTTAAATCGTATCTGAACAACATTAAGTTCAAAATTATACATAAGGCATGTTAGTTTTCACCGTAATATTATTATACACCGCCTTACTATAACTTAAACGATTTAGAACTCTATTCTATTGAAAAATATTTGAAATTATAGTACTCCCTATAAAGTATTGTTATCAACAATGTGCATAACAATCCTCTACCCCATGCAATTGTAAACCATATCCCAGTATTAATAAGACTCAAAATTACAATGAATGAGCAAACAAATACACGAGAAAAATACACCTTGATTCCATACATTCAAAATCGAACTTAATCGTTTTTGGTATAAAATTCAAGATTGTTAGTTTTTAAAACTTGTTTACAATCGTAACAGTTGATCGGCAAAGGCTTGCAAAATCGATGAATAGTAATAAAACGTAAAACTGAGTCAGAATGTACAGGTTTCTCAATGGGTCACCCCATCCGAATTCCGACCTTGACGAAAGTGACTTAACTGCATCTCGGCGCTTGTTGGTGCAATAGCGAAAAATTATTATGTTCTGCAAATACTTGTGCAAACTTATGGTTTGCCTTGAAAGTATTAAATGGTAGTTGTAAAGTTAAAGCTGTCTAATATAACATCACGCCGGTTTTCCCCGAAGAGTTAGGCAGAGGTGTCATTTAATTAATAGGTACAATAAATTACTTTCCGCCAGTTATGTTTAAGTTCCATGAAATAGCGAGTGACATTAATTCCCGGTTTCATTAACACTAAGCGACATTTAAATCTAAGTAAAAGCTAACTGTTGGATTTTTGACGCCCGGTTCAGCGCCGAGAATAATAATTTGATCAATCATTATTATTTAGGCATACCTTTAGGTGTCGCCATGTATTAGTAAAAACGGGCATAACACTTCTTGTGAAAGAATTTGAAATAATAATTAATGTCAGTCCTATACATTTTTGCCTTTTCCGTCATCGTTATCGCTAATAGAATGTCACTTTGTCCTGACAAAGTGACATTCTATTCTAGGCAAGTGAAAATCGCTTCAAAAGCGTTTCGTATTTCTACAACGACTTTCAACAGGATTGACATAAGCTTTTCGATAGCTTATGTCAGTACTATACATTTTTGCCTTTTTCATCATTGTTATCGCTGATAGAATGTCACTTTGACTAGGGTGTCTGGCACCAGGGCTCACAGAACTATACCTACTTCTTTAACAAATCGCAAATCTTGCACAAAAAGCTCTTGTATTACTCACAGTAGCCTTATCAGGGCCACAATACCGTTCACTATGATTCATCTTAATAACAGATACGACCAATCAAGCTATTATATATCTTGTATTTATATTGGAGAAAAAACCCGCTCCTGATTGTTAGATTTTAAATAATGGATTAAACCGAAATGTTTTGTTCCAGGTCAAAACACATACCGAGGCTCCTCGGTGAATCTTTGACGGGGGTTGTTACGAGTAGTCAGAAGACCAAAAGTCTGACAGCCAGAATTACCAAAGGGTCTCGTGTTACCCAGTACCCAGCTACTGGGTAACACGTGACCCTTTGGTAAGTTGTGGAGATCAGATAGGCAGTCGCTCCATATAAAATGGTATTCAGCTGTATTCGGTTACACTGGTATAATATAGTTGGGAAAAAGGCTAGGTAGATATATTAACTTGGATACAACAACACATAGGACTTTGTATCCCGTGAGTACGTCCCCTGGGATAGTTATTGCCCTCTAGTGTGTATATGTATACGAGTATGATTATGTTTTGTGGCTACACATTGATACAAAATTATAGAACAAAGATTGTAGATAGCGTAGTGTAGGTAGGTAGGTAGGTATTAGTAAAGTAGGTAACTTAAATGAAATCAGCATGAATAACTTTAACCGTGTGATAGTCAACACAATCACACATACATTACATGCACATACACCCCATTTATCTTTACTGACAAAAACAACTAACCACCAGTTTTTATACCAACCGATTGTCTTTACCTCAATAGTGTGAACACACCGCAAAAAGTGATTATGACGCAATTATCTATTATCTCCGGACATTGTGCTAATTGACCGGACATTCTCCGTAATGAGTGAACATTAGGCAGTCAAGGTTCGAGCAAGAATGAATGTTTTGGACCTTTAAAAGGTCACTGCTAATAGAGTTTGAGACTGGAATACTAATTTTTGGGGAGGAAATAATTGTATAATATGTTTTAAGACGCAACGACGCCGAATGGTCGGTACGAATGGAGCGGTGACTAAGCGCTTAGCTTTTATCCTACGGTTTCAAACCGTACCGTTCACATTCACGCAAGGAACAATATAACATTTCTACAGGTCTAGGTGTTAAGATTGTAAACCCAATAAAAATTTCTACCCATTTCGGACAACTTCATCACAAAAGCTTGGTAATTTTTCAAAAAATAATGGTTTTATTAGCTGCATTATCAAGCGTTTTCGAAACGAAGTTCCTTAGCACGGGTTGCGGTAGGAGTTGACTGGTAAAAATCGTCACGTAAGGAAAAAGCGTTATGACCCCGCCATGCGACTGTCTCTTTCTCTCTGTCTCTTTCTAATATATACTACACGAGTGCGCGAATAATCGTGCGAAGGATCTTATAAGGAACTTCGTTCTTGGCGGGGGTCCCCTGACCGCAAACGTTTTTTTATTTCACTTCACTGTCATAGATTCACAATTAGATGACACAGTTTTATCTTCGTTGACGTGTGTGTCCATTGCTGTCATGGTTTCTCTACTCGTCGATTGAGTTTGTCCACTCGCTGATTGGGTGTGTCCACTCGCTTATCCGGTTTATCCACTTGCTGATTCATTTTGCCCACTAGCTGATTTAATTAGCCCACTCCCTGATGTGTTTGTCCACTGGGTGAATTATTTTGTCCACTTACAGATTTGCTGTGTCCACAAGCGTTCATAACCGTACACCTACTTTTCGCAAAACAATTTATGTGCAGCTTGGTCTTAGATTGATATCTACTCAAATGACGTAGGTTTTAGTAATTATGTATTAATTAACAAGATACTAATCAAATTGAATGATTCACTATGTGTTTGAATATATTACACTAATGAGTCGTGTCGTTAGACTATCTTAATTAGTTTCAATGGTAAACTGTTAATGACATTACATTACAGTAAGGTTGTTTTAACATGGGTTATTTGTCATCAACTCATCACTTTTCAACTACACTATTCCCCGAGAAGAGTTGCGCAGAGGTGTACTTATAGTAACATCCACATATCGCCAGTTATTTTGAAGTCCCGTGTACTAGGGGGCGAGTCTATTGCCATCAATTGGGCGCACATCCTATAACATTTTGTCCGACCTGGAAATCGATCGAGAGTAAATAAAAGCCATCTCAATAAATAAATCAAGTCCTATGTTACATTCCTATTGTCCTATTGAAGGGTTCTGAAATGTAAAAGAAACGTATACTGATCCTTATGACTGATAGAAATCCCAAACCAAGAACTTTAAAAAAATACTACAAAGCGATATATCAGTTCCATAAACAAAAGACGGCGCAAAATACTCTACACTACTATTTCGCGATCAAATCTCACAAGTACTATCAATAAGGTGCTTATAAGGATAACTGTATTGTAAAACACAGTAGGTGCAAGGACACTATGTGCTACATACTAATGCAGGTACCTAGGCAGGTAGGTACGTGTGCCGTGATCTTCGTAACCTAGGATTACGTCAGCATTTGGGTCTGTGGTGTATGTGTGTGTGTGATACGTGTTTTAATTCAACTGCAGGTAAATGGTTGATCGGCTAAATCCGTATCTCTCTTTCGGATGTGTGAAAGGAAGATCTGTTTCCAGTCTACTCCAAAGCAGCTGGATCGGTCGATAGCCATTCGATTTTACTAAGTCTGTTCTAGTACATTGGCATACTTGAAATATGCAAGCTGTCCATGTTGATACTACTTTCCAGATTCAGTTAGGACTGTATCTTTATGATAAGCAGGACTGACGCTGATGGCTTAGCGTGCCTTTCGAGAATGCAAATGACCCAAGAATTAACGTAGTAAATTCAACCGATCCACGCGACTTTTATTTTGCCAAGAACCCCACTTTATTTATCCAGCAAGCAGTACATAAAAAGCTTGAAGAAGTAAAATAGTCACGTTGTTAAGTAATTATGTTTTGCAAATCAAATTGTATACGTAGGATTTTCCTCACGGTGGCATTTGACGAGAACTTGTCTTCTTACGTAGGTATATTTTTAATTGGAGAGCTATACATTCTTGTAACTTTGTGTACCTAGACTGTAGAGGATAATGTATCTTGAAGAATTTATAAGGATATTGTAGTATCCGAGTAGAGCCTTTAATTTTTTTGCTTTGAATGGAACAAGACGCAAACTATGTTCTGGCGATGGCAGCCCAAATGATTCGTTTCCACATCGTCGCGGGTTCGCTAACTGACAGATTTGTGCCTTTCTGGTAGTTCAAATTCATTATTTTGTCTGATGAGAATGTTGAAAATACCTCTTGTTTTGAACGCTCTACCACGGAGTGAGCAAGCATGCAATGTTCGTGTAGAAAATAGTACCTATTCACGTTCCTCCTCAGTTGTTAGTACCTATTTGAAGACGTATTTATTTGCCCTCCAATGGACCCGTGACTAAATCAAATAAGTTTCATAAGACAATCACTGCTATACACTAGATTTCCATAGACTTCCATAGGTTTGAAGTAAAATAGCTCGATTTAAAACAGTGTTATCGCAAGCTCTTATTTCATTGACTCACTATATGAATGCAGGGCACTACTCGGCGAGCCCATGCCACACCGGTAGTTGCTCAACATAATGCAAGTTAGCCAATGTAAGTACCTATAAATGTTGACGCACTTTATCCGATCATAGAGTTGATGGAGTGATTATTTAGGGTTCCTATAACTTACCGATCGTTCGATCTGTTATTTGTCAGGGTGTGTCGGTTCTCCTGATGTTTAACCAGCATTATATTTCTACTAAAAACTAGCTAGCTAGCTATTAAATTAATAAATCGATATATAAAAGGTGTTTATTCACAGACAATATATTTAATTTGACAATATTTTTTTGTGTTTGTCATATAATTGCAGTTAGCCTCTGACCGTGTGGGGTTTGGCAAATAAATCATAAATTTTTCTCCCGTTTGGTTGGTTAATTGGTTTATTGGTGCGCTCATCAAATTATTATGTCCGATCAAGGTTTACACGTAATAAGGTATTATTGTTTGGAATTCGAGTAAGGCAAATTATTTACTAATTATTACATGCACAAGTATAAACATTATTTGGAATCAAATTCACAATCCATATTCCAATATGCATATTTTCTAGATTATCTCATTATACTCTTCAATGCTATTGTCACCAAGAGGTTTGGCCGACTCCTGCGATGTGGTTACCACCACCTCCTATGGACGCCACCAACGGCTGGTTGAAGTTGTGTTGTTGGCAACTTTACAGACAAAATTCAAATGTCTCATGTATTCTCATCGTCACATCCAATTAGATCGCAAATTAGTAAGTCAATTTTTGAGTTTGAATCGAATTACTACTACTAATTAATAATCAATAAGTAAAACGAAGTGAATATGTTATACGCGCTCCGCAAGTTGCACGTCAAAACATGACTAGTTAGTCAAGTGACATTCATAATTGTCTGGTCTCTGTTTCGCCCCTGACAATTATAACATGCTGTCCTGCTTCCACATGTCATCTAATATACTGACATTGTGCCGTTTTTGAAGATCAAATGTTAGGTTACCTACCCAACACTAGATATAATACGTATATGTCTCTTTTTATTTTTAACTAGCTGATGCCCGCGGCTTGGCCCGCGTGGATGTCGGTTATTATATACTAAAACCTTCCTCGAGAACCACTCTATCCATTGGTGCAAACATCATGAAAATCGGTACAGTAGTTTATCGCGAACAGACAGACAGACGCGGCGAAGGACTTTGTTTTATAATATGTAGTGATATGTAGTGATACCACTGACGCCAATAGGCGGATACTTAGGGAAGAAGGAGGGAGATACTTCCTCGATAAAGTTTAGCAGACAGCTTATAATATACAAGTTTCAAACTATAATGTAAGTAATATGCTAAGCGTTTAGAACTAGGTTCGTACTTAAGTTATCGTTCGCAGGATCAAGTCGATGCATGTCGACTCCTAACTTCGTAGCCTTGTTTACTACCCAATATTAAAGGTGACTTACACCTATATTATACGTAGTTATGTGTTATGATCAGTGACATCACCTATGTTAGTATGTTTAGTGCGATCCTGTGCGATTGACGAGTAATTTTGTCTGCTTTACCAAGTTCTTTACTTTAGAATATTGTTGAATAACTTTTGCAGATATTTATTATTTTTTCTTCTTCTTCTTCAACCCATTTTTAGTTACTGTCTCTCTTCATGGGATTTCCATAATAGGTATGTAACAGTCCTACTCTTGAGCTGTCCTCATTCATTTTTTTCCCATGATTTTACGAAGGCCGTTTTCTTCTCGTACCAAAACTATTGTATGGATTCTGTATGGTCTAAAAATAAAGGTTTATTATTACTATTACAATATTTAAATATTACAAGAACAAATAAAAGCACTTTTCTTGTACCCCTTGAACGTGATATTTATAATAATCAACAAATTATGCAATTGCTACGTCTATCCGGATCTATTGTATAATAATAACATCATTTCCATATATTAATAACATGCATATCAATGTACCTACGTGTTTGTGCATAAGAACACAGCGTAGCTAGTCGGAATGCAATATTTTAATTATTACTATAGCGACCCGCCTAAGCTTCGCACAGTTTATACGGCAGGACAAAACATGGAGATTTCTTTACTATGACTAAGTTTAATACTAGTGTATTATACATATAAACCATCCGGAATAAATTCTCTAAATGTTGGAGAAAACTGCATCAAAATCCGACGTGACGTTTAGAAGAAAACGCGGTCACACAGACAGAGACAAAGAGTGATTTTAATTATTATTTTGTGCTACCTCTGCCTTCTTAAGTATGTCACGTACTTGTGTATGAGCCTCTTAATTTGGCTGGATTATCTCTGGTATGTCAATGTCAGTTTTTGCACTGAATTATTTATTCTTAATCTGTTTACAAGTTTACAAGGTGACGAGGGTGTAATTGCTTTGGAAACATTTTTGGTTTGTTAAATGGCTTATTACCTACATCATCTTCCCGTTCTTTATTTGTATACCTACTTAACTTACATTGTATAATAAAATCATACTCACATAAATTATTGAAAGGTAGTTTTATTCAAGACCACTCGTATTACGTCCGCAATCGATGCTGGCCCCGAGCAAATAGGCCGAGACTACAATTGTCGTTAACTGCCACCCCCAAACGTCAGTCGTCCAAAAAGCTAGTATTGCCAGTGTCAGAAAATAAATTGTCCCAATAGTCGACTAAGACAATTTTAACGATTAGTAATTTTTTTAGAACCTAACACTCGACCATCCTGACGTCGTGCATGTCCTCATGCACGCAAGGGGATTAGCATTTTTAAAACCTAACACTCGGCCAGCAAAGGTAACAGCATCGAATTTGGCTCACAATTATTTATAAGTTATTACAGATTAAAAATATAAAAAAAAGTCATGATGGTGGTGAACCCTCTCACTAACCATGGTGACATAACTTGTGAACCCTCTCACAAGCATAAATACATAAATATAAAGTCACGGTGGTAGTGAACCCTCTCACTAACCATGGTGACATAACTTGTGAACCCTCTCACAAGCATAAATACATAAATATAAAGTCACGGTGGTAGTGAACCCTCTCACTAACCATGGTGACATAACTTGTGAACCCTCTCACAAGCATAAATATATAAACATAGTCACGGTGGTAGTGAACCCTCTCACTAACCATGGTGACATAACTTGTGAACCCTCTCACAAGCATAAAATACATAAATAGATACTGGTTATAATTTTGATATTCATGTGATATTTATTCGTATTCATAAATGAAAATCAAACCAAATCAAAATATTTATTTGCCAAAATACACACACAATATTACAACAATATAATACATATTCCTATCCTTGTTTAATAATGAAAATCAGACCAAATCAAAATATTTATTTGCCAGAAACACACACAATAATCCAATACAATACATATTCCAATGCTTGTCTTTGCAGTTATTATCAAGTACATTTCAAATAGTCAATCTACACATAATCATTAAATTTTAAACAATACAAAAGTACCAAAACTTATCCGTATTAACTTCTTATATTGATACATAATAAAGTTGAATTAGATTATCTTAACACATATGGTAAATACTATTATTAATCCAAAACAAACTAACAAAATCAGCACTATTGCGTTTCAAGCAACTCAATCGATTAATCAATTCAGTAATTTTAACTTTACAGTCGTAACTAGCACCTTAACAACGACGGTGATGACAATGATGTAGCTTATGAAAATGAATAAATAATTTATAAAATTACTTAATTTACGCACCAGAGTCTTCATCATCACAGCTATCCGTCTCATGATTCATATCAACATCATTGTCCTCATTCACATCTAAGGCGGCTACGTGAACCCATGGTAACATACGATCGGCAGCTACAGTGGTTTTGCGTTTATTTTTGGTACTAGATAACCCAGGTATAGCAGCCAGTCTGTAACGGTCGTTACCTAACACAGCAATCACGCGATAAGGTCCGACGTAGGGTGAAATTAGTTTTTTACTTTTGCCATCATTTGCAAACGAAGTTCTTGTGATTTTGACCAGATCCCCCTCACCGTATACACGCGCAGGAAGCCGGTTTTTGTCATGGGCGGATTTTTGCTTTTCCTGTTCTAGATCAATTTTATCTTTAACGGATTCGCGTAAAATTTCTGGATCTAGATCTTCCGTATTACTTTCCCGTACTAATTCATTAAGCCTAGGGTTTATCTCTGCGTTCATATTTAATCCGAACATGACCTCAGCCGGCGTCCTACCTGTGGTCTTTTGGCGTGTGTTATTCATGCCCCATTGGACTCTACCTACTTTATCGTCCCAATTCCTCTCGTCGAAATTAAGATTCTGGGCAGTCAATGAGTTCAATATGGTACGGTTGTACCGCTCTACCTGCCCATTCGCTCTCGGACTAGCGACCGCGTTCAAAATATGCCGTATGCCCTTATCTAAACAAAAACGTCTAAACGCGTGAGACGTGAAGCAAGTGCCACGGTCACTAATGACTCGGTCGGGAATCCGAAACGTATAGAAAATGTCTTCTAGAACTTTAACAGCCGTTTGCGTCTTAGTATTTCGCACAGGTTTAATAAAAACGAACTTTGTGAACGCGTCCACTATTACGAAAAGGTAAGAATTTCCTAACTTTGAACGAACAAAGGGCCCAAGGTGGTCGACATGAATGGTGTGAAAAGGCACTTCTATTTTGGTGATCGGGTGTAAATGACCTTCATCAACCGTGGTTTTCTTTGAGTACGCGCATTCAAAACACGCCTGAACATATTTTTTTATAAATCGAGACATTTTGGGGAACCAATACGTTTTCTTAATGCGTTCCAAGGTCTTTTCTACGCCAAAATGTCCGATATCGTCATGATTCATGCGGCAGAGTTGCCACCTTGCGCCCTTTGGTACTGCCCAGCGTAAGTTATCTTTATCACCGTTTAAACATTTAAAAAGTTTGTTATCCTTAATAAGATAGTTTTCTTTTATATGTTTTAAACTATCGGCATCCATATCAGTAGTGAGTATATCACGTGTTCGTCGGAGTTCCGAATCTCCCATCTGCAAGGTGTGTAACCAGTCATCGTTACTGATTAGCATAATACTCGGATACTGGTCAATTTCAACTGTATCGTCTACCAATTCGACAGGATTTCGCGACAAAGCGTCCACGTGTGCCATTTTAGTACCGGCACGATACTCTACGTTACATTGAAACTCTTGTAGCAGGAGCCACCACCGAGCTATGCGTGGAATCATGTCTCGTTTTGAAAATGTGGAACGTAGCGCGCTACAGTCCGTGACAATTTTAAAACTTTGCCCTAACAAGTAGACTCGGAATTTCTTGAGTGAACATACTACAGCCAGAGTCTCAAGTTCAAATGAATGAAACCTTTTTTCCTCAGGAGAAGTTTGCCGGCTATAGTATGCCACTGGTTGAAAAGGATCGCAGGCACGTTTACGCTGGAGCAAAATCCCGCCTATTCCTATTTGGCTTGCATCGGTGTGCAATTCTGTCTCAGCGGTCGGTTCATAAATCGCTAGTATCGGTCTATTAACCAGCCTATCCTTAAGTGCCCTAAAAGCTACCTCTTGATCCTCAGCCCAAACCCAATCCACATCTTTCCTAAGCAGTCTATTCAGAGGATGTGCCAAGATCGCGAAGTTCTTAATGAACTTTCTGAAATATCCCACTAACCCAAGAAACTGTCGTACGAAATGTGAATTAGTCGGACAAGGAAAATCTAAAACAGATTGAATCTTTCTATTACCAGGACGAACACCTGCAGCACTTATTTCATACCCTAAGAAAGTGATCTGATTCTGAAGAAAATCACATTTCGACAAGTTAAGGGTCAAATTGGCCTTTTCCAACAATTGCATCACTCTTTCAAACCTTTCCAAGCATTCCTCCACACTCTTTCCGTAAATAAGGACATCATCGATATAAACCATAGCCTCTGTAAACCTAGCAGACCCTAGTACCCTATTCATCAACCGCTGGAAAACAGCGGGTGCATTCGCCAACCCGAACGGCATACGATTAAATTCGTACTGGCCGTCCGGGGTTACGAACGACGTTAGTGGTTTCGACTCTTCGGTTATTGGCACCTGGTAGTAACCGGACGCCAGATCAAGAGTAATGAAGAATGCTTGACCTGAAAGTCGAGCAATCTCGTCCTCAATAATCGGCATTGGATACCGTTCTTTTACGGTTACAGAATTCAAGAGCCTATAATCGACGCATAATCTTTGCTTGCCATCCCTTTTGCGCACTAATATAATAGGACTAGCATATTCTGAAACAGATTCCCTCACGATTCCAGACTCTAACATTTCTCCTATCATCTCTCTTACTTGTTCTCGTTCTTTGTATGCCAATCTATACGGTCGATATACGACGGGACGGTTGCTACTTAGTTCGATATTCATCTCAGCAACACTTGTGCACCCTAGTTCCTTTAATGTTGTCGCAAAACAATGTTTAAACCTACCAAGAATATTCATTAACTGTTGTCGATGGGACTCATCGATAGCGCTACCTATTTTTACTTGACTAACATCAATAATATTGGGTTCGACCTTAAGAGATTCTGCTGGTGTGAATATATGATTGACTACTTGGACTTTAGTGCCCCTTCCTATAGCCACAGTCTCTCGCAATTGGCAGAGTTTTGACATGGGCGTTATATAAATATAAAGAAAATTGTCTTTAACCCGATACACTCCTCCATTCACGGTGAATTGTTGGTGAGGTTTTCCCATAACTTTGCCGCTTAATAAGATATCCCCATCCCTAATTGTGTTAGCGCGGGCTTTGACTACAGCTGGACCATAAATATTGACATCAGAAGCGATCACAACGGTGGCAGATGCATTATTATCACCTAAATCTAATCGAGGAAAACCTAAATCGTTATTACCATCATAAAATTTTAATTCCTCCGCAGTTTTATACACGATGACATGTGACTGCTCTGTAAACGACTGTCCTATAAGCAAGGGTAAATCAAGAAGCCTATCCTCTACTACTTGGCACAAAACGCGACCTCTAACATCATCAATATTCAATTCTACATCTACCCCACCTTTGGATTGTATTATGTCGTTACCAAAACCTCTCAAAGATATGGAAGGGCTATTGTAGGTAAGGCCTAACGCTGAAGCTACGGACTGCGTGATAAGCGTGACTTCACTACCGAAATCTATAAAAGCTTCTATAGGAACGTCGTTTATCCTACCCACTTTAATAAACTTTGAATTTGATTCTGACGTTAATATACGCATTGTCTTTTGGACATTCTCAGGCTTTTTATCGTCTCTAAATTTTCCCGAACAATTTTCTGCTTTATGACCAATTCTACTGCACTTGTCACATTTTATTATGGGCTTCGGACAGTTACTGTAATGATGTCCTTTCTCTTTGCAGTTAAAACAAAAGAAATAATTGTTAAATTTATTACTATCGGTCCTAGTGTTACTTTTTGATAAATCAGAAGCAGAGGAAGATCGATTTTTAAAATTGGTGCGATCAAACGAGTGTGAAATCTCCTTGTTACACACGAGAAATCGTAATAATTGATCGGGTTGGGTACAACGTATCGCGTTGGCACTGGACCTCATTGTTCTGTCGCTTAACCCGTGAATTATACATTCCACTGCACGCTTGCCTTCGATGTCACAATGGTTCAAAAGAGCTAATTTTTCATAATAGTAAACCTCAAGTGGCTCATTAAACCTACTCCTTCTCCTCAGCATGTCCTCCAAGGATTGGCCATAATTTTGTTCAAACGGAAAAGCACTCGTCAATTTATGTTGCCACTCGTCCCAGCTAAATAGGATAGAGTTCAAACTCTCATACCATGTTTTGGCCAATCCTTGTAGTTTCTGCATAGCAAAATGTATAACCGTCCTTTCGTCCCAGCCGTAGACAGTGGCACATTCATTGACCTTTTTAAGCCAAATATCAATACGTTGACTCTTTGAAGAAGGGTCAAAGTTAGGCAAAATATTCTTGTGGTTAATATTATTATTGTTACTAAAATTCTGTATTGGAGATGTGACTGTTAGCGGCTGAGACTTAGGCTTAGCAATAGAATTTATTAGTTTTATTAAATCGTTAGAGCTAAAAGTTGGACTGTCTGACCGTTTGATCCGTGGTATCGGCGGTGCGTTGTCAGCGGCATCACGTACTTCGCGGGAGCTCCGCACTGTAGGGCTGCGTTCACGAGGTAGGCTTCTGTCTCGTGCCTGCACCCGCTCCAGTTCATTGTCGCGTTCAGCACCGGCAGCAGGTGTAACCCGTCGCCGGAGGCTACGTTCCCGGCTGAGCTCGCTCTCCAGAGCGCGTAGCCGTTCGCGATGATGTTCCAGCTCATGTTCCAATTTTCGGACACTGTCACGTCCCTGCCTTTGCTTCGGAGTGCGTACGCGACTGCGGCTCCGACTGCTTGAGTCTGCACTCCGACCAGCTTCTCTGCGGTTAGGCGTCCTCAAGCGCCGTCGCAGAGAAGATTCACTTGCACGTTGCATCGTTGCACTGGAACTTGTAAACGAAAACGATGTAACTACTCAATTTAGCATGTTGTATCAAAATATACGTTAATGGCGGTACTTTGAAAATTAAAATTGAAATATCTCGTAAACGAGGCCTCTTAGCTCAAAAATAACCAAAATTTTGGCCCCCCTTGCACTCCCCAGACACGAACGGTACTATCTCTAGTCCAATTAGCATTTCTTTGAAAGTGAATTTTTGGAAATAACCTAGAAAATCATGAAATATTACCCCGACACACACATAAACGGATTCTATTAACTGTTGTTAAAATATTGAGCCGTTATAATCTAAGCAAGTTAAGTAAGCAAAAAGCAGGTTAATCCCACTTCTGAAATATAATAAAATCATACTCACATAAATTATTGAAAGGTAGTTTTATTCAAGACCACTCGTATTACGTCCGCAATCGATGCTGGCCCCGAGCAAATAGGCCGAGACTACAATTGTCGTTAACTGCCACCCCCAAACGTCAGTCGTCCAAAAAGCTAGTATTGCCAGTGTCAGAAAATAAATTGTCCCAATAGTCGACTAAGACAATTTTAACGATTAGTAATTTTTTTAGAACCTAACAATTGTGTCAACAACAACTCCCACTGCTGGGCAAATGCCTCTTTTATTCGATTTCTGCCACATCTGCCTTGTTCTTCGTGCCTCATAAAATACTCATTTATTTGGTTAGGCTCATCACGTCTATTTCTTTCATACATCAGCTATCTTTTGTTGCTAATTATTAACCTATACTTACTAAAAGATAAATAAAAACCTGATCATCTTCTCAAACATTACTTCGATTCAATATTTATAAACTTCAAGTCGCGTTCCGATAACATAAACTGCTCTCCTAAACCGCAGTTAATCTCTTCTGTCCCATAAACGTCTGGTACATGCCACAGGCACAGAGTGGTGCACAAATGATCGCTCATAATAAGGTCTCAGCGGCTAACGTTCACAATTAGTCAATTAGAGGGATCGGCGACAGGCGACGGTAATTGAATCATTGCTGCTAATGTGGAGGGGGAGGATACGGTGATGAGCACAAGCGGGGAGAAAGATCCAACTCAGATTTTGTGTAAGAAACTTCTGCCTGCCTCGTTGGTTTAGAGCCGCAAGCGCAACTGTTGAGAATGTCGTCTTGATATCGGTCTTGGGGTCAGGCAGTGTTATAAGGTTATTTCACTTCTCAGTAGCAGCCCGTAGTCAAAATCAAAGTCAAAGTCAAATAATTTATTTCAAGTAGGCACATTAAAGGCACTTTTGAACGTCAAATACATAGAAATAGAAATAGAACTGATTCTAGTTGCCCCTTCCAAAAGGTAGTTTTCGTATGGAGAAGAATGGGCAAGAAACTCCACCGTTAATCTTTTAAATTTTTTTTTTTACAATATTTGGTGTACATCAATTATATAATTACATGTGAAGACGATGCACCGAGACTGGACTTGGTCCCAGTTGGTGGCAATGGACCATTACATGGAATTTAAACATAACTGGTGAAAAATGTGGGGTAATACTCGTAGGCACTATACGTACACCTCTGCCTAACCCTTCGAGGTATAAAGCTTTCGGGTTTAGGGGTATAAGGCTTTCGAGGTAAGGGTTTGAATGACCCAAGGGCCAAGACAAAGTGACATATTCAATCAGGCGATAACGATGAATGGAAAAGTCACAAATGTATGACATAAGCTACCAAAAAGCTGAATTTAAAAGTCAATCAATGTCAATTGAGGTTTGCTTGCTAAAAAATCTGATACCTACCTAGCAATTAGCCCGACCCAAGTTTAGTATCCAACCCTCAGACTAAATATTATTTGGTCTGAGATCCAACCCACGACAGACAAAAGTCATGCTTGCGGTCACTAGAGCAACAGGACACAAGGTTTTTAAACAACAAATCCACTTTAAAATATGACCTAAAATCGCTACTCTTCTCACTAAGTTCGCTACCTACGTAGCGCTTTCGTTTTCGGTCCTTATACGCCACCTTAGCGCGCACGCAATAAGGGCCACTTTCACTGCGCGGGTCAAGGTTCGCTCCCGGGTGGGGAACACATGTCGTTGCGACATCGTAGTACACGCATCTTGTGCTGGACTTACTTGTGAACAGAGTCTGCTTGTTTTGATTGCGGTTTTTATGCGTCTTGGAGTTTCTTTTTAAAGTTTTAATAATGAATTTCTAAATAAATATATTATCTAGTACTTTATTTTACTCATAAAGGCTCTTACATACTGGGGCGATTCGTCGCGCGACGCGACGCCGCCGCATTGCTCGCCGTGTATTTTTCTCAGAAATTGTTTTGTTAAAATTCGCGTCGCGCGACGAATCGCCCCAGTATGTAAGAGCCTTAAAGATAACTAAGAGATTGTTTTGGACAACTGGACAGCAGCGTCCTCCTACTGTAGAGCAGATTACTGTAATTAGACAACGCGTCTGACAATCGTTACTATTATAAAAATCTGCTTTATATTATACTAGCTTCCGCCCGCGGCTTCAACCGCGGTGGTATCTCGATAAGAAGTAGCCTATGTCCTTTCTCAGGCTCTAGACTATCTATGTACCAAATTTCATTTAAATCGGTTCAGTAGTTTGGCGACAGACAGACACACAGACAGACAGACCGACAGAGTTACTTTCGCATTTATAATAATTAAGTAAGGATTGTTTGAAAAAAAAAAATAGAATTATAAGAAATAACCTGCTTATGCAAATTTTTCATCCGATAATTTTATATGATGATTACCATTTGTGCTCCTTAGAAGCATCTTCTGCCTAAAATAAAATAACAGAGTGCTACTGGAGCTCATGACAAGAATTCGAAGGAAGAAGTAAAACAGCAGTGCCGTAATTCAGTTTATAGGGAATAATAGGTGCCAGTGAAGTTGAAGTCACATTATACGCGACTTTATTTCTTTACACTTTGTCTTGACACAAGCATGTCTCTTGGTATTTAAGTCAATGAAAGTCACTTAAGATCAGCCGGTCTATCCTGTGAAAATCTCACTGTGAAAACTTAGGTGAAGTGAGCTAGAAGTCAACTGTCAATCGTGTGAATTCCTAGCATCAGATGGAATGACAGAACACATCACATTTTTTTTTGAGGTTGGTATATCATCAAATGACTTCTCCCACTCAGAGCGGAGCGTGAGGGCAAGCATGTCAGACTTTTACTGACTAAAACCCACCCGTGTTCCTTCAGTTGCCTGTTGCCAAGGTCCCGGTATCCCTTTCGGACTTTCCCGCAACCCTGGCAGGAGATCACTTCACCTAAGTTTAGGTGCAAACAAACACACAACATCAGACATTTCTACTACACTATGCACGTTGCCTTGGCGTCTCAAACTGGTTTAGCTACTCGCCGCCAGTACCTACTGGTACTACAGAACGTGCTAGTAGATACTACACTACTGTGCTACTAGCGATGTCGCAAGCAAATGTTGCATTCAATTATATAACGTGGTGTTTACTATGTATGTATCTATGTGTTGGTAGGTGTCGTAAACAAGTGTTGATAGGATTTTGTTGTTGTTTTTGATATCGGTGCAAACTTGGTGCAAATGTTAGATTGTGTTGTAGAATTTATGTATGTTTATTGAATTAAGTCGTTTATTTTACCGACTATCCGTTGCAGTATTGAACCACTTTAAGTAGGCACACACAGTTTTGCCGCCTTCACCGCCAAGTGCAATCCCAAATACCTACACTGAAAGATTCGCCCAGACTTGAACTGTTTATTTTCCATTTAAAGAAAGTATGAAAACCGTGTGTATTAGTCACAGTGTTATAATTTTTCGTACACATCGTATTAACAATTATTGACATGCTTGGAAAAATGATACACTGGCGGTGAAGATGCTAGACTTTACCTTTGTTCCAAATTGGTGGGGCTTACAGGAATATACTGTTAGTATGAAAGCCACAACCATGTAGATGTCGTAAGTATAGATTGAGATTTGAGGTTTTTCATTTGTACCGGGAAGTTAACTTAGTATATTTTTAAGATAGAATCTACCTTCTCAAGATGCAATAAAACGTCGCAACTAACTCACAGATGGTCTCTTATCTTCTACGTTACATACCGTAATAGTTAAGTTACAAAACCTTACTTTGTTAACTTAGTTACACTGTGTCGCAATGTAGCGTGTCAAGCTAAGTAGAGGACGATTATATTGACTGTGGCCTGCTAAGTGCGAGTAGATGTAGATTATTGGTGTTTAGGTGTAGGTAGAGCTTAGAATGGTGTCTAGGTTGTTGTACAGTTTTCATTAATATCGGTTCTTAAACCCGGTGCTTAAAGAACTCGTGCGAATTAACTACGCACCTCGCTGGAATACGGCTCCTTAAAGTACTGAACAGTGACGTCACAGCGCCAGGTGCCTAGTTAACCCGCACAAATCTTATGTAGGTTCAGAATCTGATCTGTTTACTAAAGTGAATTCTAAATACCAAAACATCAACGGGAAAGCTATTGGACAAGTCTTAGTGCAAAAGTGATACACTCTAGTCAATAACCCACACGCAGGGAGAATAAAGGCGAATTTCACCAAACTTTTATACCGAGTATAAGTCTTATCCTTCGAATAAATATTGAATTTTTGACAGTTTTTCCATACAAAAACTGTCAGACGACAATTTTATTCCACGGATAAAAGATAGACTTTGATGAAATCAGCCCTAAGACGTATAAACATAAACGATACTGACTTCTAAACTCAAAAGTAACGTTTTATTCTTTAAAACGGAAATGAAAATAATAAGGCATCGAAGCCATATCCGCCATCCTCATTCAGAAAAGCGACGAAGACCTCAGAATATGAAAAGAAAAACACAAACAAAAAAATCATTTCAGCACAATACGACAAACACAAGGTCGAAGACCTCACCTAAAACTTATGCATAAACAATAATAATGAGTAGCTGTCATTACGTTACGTATGTCCGTCTGTCACACGATTATATATTCAAGGACTGCGCAATAGGAACAAAGCAGAGAGGAGGCAAATTGTTGATGTTTTTGTAAAGTGTGGGAACTTTTGAAGACGGTCATAATAATGAAGAATATGTTAATATGGACCTTCTTTTTAATGTTTAAACCTAACAACAAAGTTTGTAAGTTTGGATGGATGGATGGATGGATGGATGTAGTAACAAACATCCATCCATCCATCCATACTTATAAACTTTCGCGTAAAAACTACTGAATGGATTTGGATGAAATTTGGCAAACAGATAGTATATAACCTGGATTAACACATCATATGATACTTTTTATCCCGATATTCCCACGGGATCGAGACTTACGCGGGTGAAACCACGGGGCACAGCTAGTATAACATACATAATCAGCCTATAATGTTCCCACTGCTGGGAAACAGGCCTCCTCCCTATGAGAGGGAGTGGGGCGTAATCCACAACGCGGACCTAGTGCAGGTTGTTGGATATGTCACATGTCTTAGAATTTTTGATTCTAGGACATGCCGGTTTCCTCACAATGTTTTCCTTCACCGTTTTGAGACAAGACATAGTTAGATTAGAATTCTGTATAGATTCTATGTCTAGCAGTGTAGGTAATGCAGGCTGATGATTCAAAATCCAAATCTTAAATTAAAGCGAAGTGTCATACAGGGTTCGTAACATTGTCCTTAAAAATACGTTATTAAACAATACTATACGGTGACACATGTAATTGACAGCACTGAATTATTTAGGGATAGTCCAATCTAAAGTCAGCTATCATTTTCAGAACCCAGCCACCGCAACTGCTGACGCACTGCAATGCCATTGCAACCCCATCAGTTTGATGATGATGTTACCTAGGTTAAGCTAAAGCAGAGGAAATAGGTGAACAGCTCAAGGCTCTTTTATTATTAGTAGTAGGTAGAGCTCTTTATAAAGGAGTTCCGAGGAAGTTCTACCACTATACCTATTTCCGCCAAGCAGCGTTCCTGTGGTCGGTTTTGAAGGGTATGGCTGACGATGTTATAAAAATCACATATAAATGTCAAATTAATATTACTTAGCTGTTTTGTCGCGATTGCGCTACATATTTTATCGGGTGAAAAAAGACGCTTGAGCCGAAAGTCACCTGTTATTCCCGGCATTGTAATTTTTTTTCTGAAGGTCAAAGTTCCAAGTTCAGAAGTTTTTTAAAGAAAGCAAGTTTTAAATGTAAGTACTTAATTTTAAATACCCCCACAAACCCTGAACCGTTGCATGCACCCATAAACACACTGTTTTGCGTGTGTTACGTTGCGCACTATATATAGCCACTTTTCACACCAATAAAAGTCGTTTCCCAGCAATAATTTTTGTGCAATGTTGTTACTTAATTTGATGTACAGAATACGTAGTTGACGGCTATGTGATGGGACTTTTCACACCCTGTATAGCATTATCCAACCATATCACTTGCTGAGTGGATGAATCACTTTCCATTCAGTCCAGCAAAAAAAAAAACCTCGCATGTTCTGCAGTTTTTCGAATGATTCAATCTCCACTTATCATAATTAAGGCGCCATCATTATATTTCCTTATTCAGACCACAGATTATGTGCTGGTATGTTTCTTAGTCACTTTGACTCTTTTCCCTTTGGTTTGTCACCTTTGGGTTTTACCAGAGTGTACCCTTGCGGTGTACTCTGGTAAACACGGGTTTACGAAAAGGCTATGGTGCGTATCCGACTATGAAATAATCTAATACTCAAAGACAATCGAAGGAAGTTAATCGGCAGCCTTAAATAATAATGAATCGGTCTTAGATAAGTAAAAGACCGATCTTACATAGCATAGTAAGTTGGACTGCTGAGCTACAGTTACTACGGTCTTGAGGTACTGTATACCTGAGAATGTAGAAATATAATTATTTTCAATCCCAATTATTTGGAAAAAGGCTAGGCATCAGATGATGATGATGAAATGTTTGTAATTTTGAGAACGGGAAGCATTATCAAGGCAGGCAAAGGAGATGTGAAAAATGTTTTTGCTTAGGAGCAAGAGGCCCTAAAATAACAATTTCTTACCTATTCGGTTTTCACTTAACACTATTCAGTTTCCTGTCACGCCGTTTCAGCATACATGATATAACTTTTATTAAAATCTCGTTGCACTACAATATCACGTTTCCCAGCACCCTCAAAGCCGCAATATCGTAAAAGGCGTCAAATTCTCGCGTCAATTCCGTGAACCCTTCCGCGCTCAAATCCTCCCAATTGTGAAGAAACTCGTGTCACATATTACGAACAATTCTTTATATTTAAGGTAATCCTTGAAAAATCGGGAACACGCGTGGTAGAACGCTAAACGGGACTTTGGAACAAAAAATGACTGTCTACATTCTTTTAAAACGGACGCACACTTTCATACTTCCCTTACTTCATTCAAATCCTTGTTTCCAATTCCAACTGATTTCATTTCCACTTCACAAATATCAACTTTACATTTGTGTAAATACAGTATGCAAGGGTAAATACCGTTGTCACTCAAACCATGACTTAAATATAAAAATAAATGACCCAGTAACAACAAAAAAAAATCTTATTTTCATTAAAAGATTTTAAAAAGTAAATATCCGTCACTGTCCCGATACTCATGGATACGCGTTCGAGAGAGCTGCGAAACAGCTGACGGCCGGTCATGTAACGTCCGCCCCCGCCAACCGCCGGCCGCCGTGTTGAGACGCAAGTTCATTGCCCTTGCGTATAGGGTGAAATATTCTTGTGGAAAAATGTAGATTTTCTTTAAAAAAAAAAGTTGTATGTTGCCATTGATTTTACGTTCTATAAATGAAAATAAATCACTGGTTTCAAGGATAACGGTGTTTACACTAACACCCTGTATAGTTAATTTCCACATGACTAAAACTAATGACTAGATAAATAAACAAAATTGAATTTGTAGCGCAAAATGAACTATATGCATGGGAAATAAAGCTATACATATTTCGAAAAACACAAATGTATATTTACATATCTGGAAACTTAATTGACATAATTTTTTGACCGTTTTAGTGACTCCCCTCAAATCCCCGCAAAATCTCGTGTATATGTAAGCTACCTATGTGTGTCTATTTCCAAAGGATGTAGGGTTTCAAAGTAAGTGTGTGAGGTATAATCTGTGCATAAGATGTGAAGGGTATGTTATGAGGAAGCTTCAGAAACATTTGTATGCGTCCTTCGTTTGCGGTCGGAGCCGTTTTTGGGTGACCTTTGGGGTTGTGTGGTTCTAGTTAGAGCGGGGAGAGGTTGGGATATCAGCTTGTAATTGTTCACTCCCGGAGAGAGGGCCCCTCCTGAGGGCCAAGACAATGTGACATTCCATCAACGTTAACGATTATGGAAAAGTCAAAAAAGTATGGGACAAATAAAACACATCGCACACCTAGATAAAGAGTGGCACAACTCAAAATAATCCAAAATCGAGTTATTGCTATTATCGGAATCTGCGTCGAAAACTACATCGACTCCAAAGACACCTGTGTACAAATCTCCATTAATATGAATGAGATGGCGCTGTAAGTCAGTCTTTCTGAGTAGCTCCACAGTCACTTCCCACCAACAATAGTAACGCATCACCAGTTACGACATGGAGCCATAGGGTAAGATGCTGTCAATACGCACAAAGTCTAAATTATTTTGACTTAGTTTTGTATTCGTGGCTAACCGCAGTAATCAAGTGTGAATTATTTTGAGTTGATTTTGTATTCGTGATTGAACCGGTCTTGTTTCTTGGGCGTTCTTCAAATTATTTCCACTTACCCTAGTATTGTTTACAAATGTAAGTAATTTTAATTTTACTAATTTACAATAGTTTAGTGTTGGTGAACATTTTTGATACTATTTGAGTTAGTCTGTTATTGCTGGTTACATTTAAATTCGCTCTTATTCTAAAACAATAAATGCTATTGTTTATTTTGTTAAAGGCATATTTAGAGTTGCTTTTGTATTTTTGAAACAGATTTTTTCAAATTTTAACTGTAATAAAATACTGCAATTTTTAAACATTTTTGAATTGATTTAGTATTCGTGATTTTTTCTTAATTTCGCATTTATTTGCTACAAATGATGAGGGGCTGTGGCCTTTTACTTTTACAGAAGGCGATGGAGACTAGTTCAAAGCTCGCTGGTTGATGGTGGTGCAACGTTAGCACCACCATCAACCAGCGAAACCCAGGCGAAACGTGTGAAACGTGGAACTGTTGACCAATGCGTTGGTCGTCTTCAAGACCTGGACAGGGTCTCAACGTGAATGCCGAGGTACATCTCACATCTTCGCTTTGCCAATGGCATCGTCATAATGGCAGAGACGCTGGAATAGTTAGACCAGCCGATCAATTCTGTAAAAATCTCTGAAAGTTAGAAGATGTAGTGAGCTTAGAGTGAGCTGTCAATAGTGTCAATCCCTAGCAGTATGTGGAAAGATAGCTGCAAGTTCACTTCACCTACCTACGTTTTCACGGTGAGATTTTTACAAAATAGACCGACAGATGCTGCACAGCCTAAAAGGAGCCTATCGGCGTGTTGGCCTCGGCATGAATCTGGACAAGACGAAAGTCATGTACAATTCACAGGGCTGTATTTTTTATAACTCTTCCTGTAGTTTATACATAAACTTACGGTTCTAGCACTGATTAAAGAGATGTTATTACTTACCCAAAAACACAGCCCTTTGAACACAACTTTTTTAAATGTTTTACTACTACTAACCTATTCAAAATTAGAATAATGTAAGGTGTTCATTCTATTTTCCAAGGCATTTCCTAAAAAAGTGCTGTGTTTTTTATTACCTTTATTTGTTTGTTACCTAAATAGCAAATAGATAATTATGTTTCATAACTAAAAATAATGTTTTACTTCATTATTATTATAATAATTGTACAAAATAATAATTTAGATACACTACTCTTTCTGTGAAGATTATGAAAAAATAAAGAAAAAGAGCGGATTAATTTAAAAAAAATCACTAATATGGAATTAATTTGAGTTGATAAAAATATTAAACAATGATTTAGTCACGATTACTAACATAACATAAAACTTAATAATTAAACAGTGATGCGTGTATTTGAAGGTGAGTAATTGAGCAAATTAATATCGTAGTAAAATATTATACAACATCATACAACAATCATTTAAATCGGTCAAATAGAAAAAGACTAAAACGTTTTTTACTGTTCCTGAAAAAAGAGGTTTTTTGAGTTGTGCTACTCTTTATCTAGGAGTGCGACATATATTTTATATCCTGTTTAATTTGAAGTGTTTTAGAAATACGAAACGCTTTGAAAGTGATTGTCACTTGTCTAGGCCGTTTTGTATACAGAGTCACAATAATTAGCTAGCGAAACTCTTCAGACGTCATGGATACCGATATCTAAACAAGATAAGTAAAAAAAAAAAATTTTTTTTGTTGTTTTTGGGGGTTCAACGACTGCTTGAATTATTGTTACTTGAAGTTTAAGTTAAGAAAACCTCGAAAAAACGACGATAATTATAGGGTAGATAGATGTAGAGAAGGAATCATGTATGACAAGGTTTCTTGATGACAAGACAGTGGTGTCAGGGATTATCTTAATCTACATCGCGTTTTTCCTTTTCTAAGGAACTTCCTTGTGATCACAGATCTTTTGTATTTTTGAAAAGCTGGGGATAAATGTTTTGGGCATGTCATTGAACCGATATACTCGTAAAAATGATTGTGCCAGCTTCCGCCCATCATAATGTCGGTCAGTCAGATCTTATCATGGCTTAAGAGCTAATATTATGTACACTTTCGTTGTTCCTATTGATTATACTTACGCCATAGATAAATACCAAAGATTAATAGAATCGATTGTGTTTATAAAAAACACCTTTCAATAATATTATTTGCAAACCTTGAGTTCAGATCTGAATCAATAATTTGATTAGTTTTTAATACATAATTCATTTGAAACTCTTTAAAATGTTAATGCGATGTTGGCTTTGCATATGTTTATGTAGTTAATTACGAAAACAAATTGCAACAATTTAAGTATTTTTTTGGGAAAATCCAAATGGTTTGAGATATGCTTATAGTGGTTACTTTGGATGCAAGACCATTAAAACGTAGGGCACGTCCAACGTAGACGTGACCTATGAAGTATTGCAATTGTACATAGTTGCTATACCAAGTAGCATCCACTATATACGTCATTCAAATAAATAAATTGCTGTTTCGTTGAAACTCTACATCTTACCCTATTCAATCATATACATAACTAGCTTCCACCCGCGGCTTCGCCCGCATGGTATGTCGATAAAAAGTAGCCTATGTCTTTTCTCAGGCTCTTGACTATCTGTGTACCAAGTTTCATTTAAATCGGTTTAGTAGTTTTGGCATGAAAGCGCGACTGACAGACAGACAGATGTTACTTTTGCATTTATAATATTAGTAAGGATTACTATTTGCTGAGATAATTCGCAGTCAGATTTATTAATTCATGGTAAAATATATACATTGGGTAACTTATTATACTAAATTAACTAAAAAACAATTACATATATAACAAAATTAAAAAGAAAAAATACTATTACTATTTTAATTCAAGTTTCGTGTCCGTCTGTGTGACCACGTTGTTCTTCTAAACTATGCAACGAACTTTGATGCGGTTTTTACCATTATTTTGAGAAGAGTATAAAGCATAATTGTTAAACAAACTAACCCATCCATAATAACGAAATTTCGATGTATTGTCAAGTCGCAAAAACCGTGCGATGCAGAGTCGCTAGTCATAAAACAACAATTACTTACAAAGAAAAACTGTAATATCTCATCTTCATAATTCTATTGTTATCCAATAGATTGTAAACATTTCAAATCCATTATTATTTTGACATCCAGTCCACAAGATGGCCGATGTCTTCCCACGCTTGCAATTATGTAATGAAGTATACAATGAGTTAATAGTACCTATTATTATCTAGACAGTAGTAAATATAGGACTCATTGTCTCATGGCCTTCGTTATCATATTACTGTAGGTGCCAGATAGAGAAGAAATTCTATTTCTCAAGTCAAAATCTATTTTTCAAGTTAAAATCTATTTCTCAAGTTAAAATCTATTTCTCAAGTCAAAATCTATTTCTCAAGTCAAAATACTCTGCCGCCAACACTGCGGCCACACCCTAACCCAACGTTAACCGCTCTAGATATGGCAGATTTAGTTAAAATGTTGATCAGACTAAGAATAGATGTAATAGTTTAGTTAGAAGGTGCTCTAGGGCCTGTGGCTCTGGACTGCATACTAATGCTCTTAGGGGCTCTTTACGGTCGTAAGGGGTTCATAAAGGGGTAGTAAGCGTTTTGTCTAGAGGTAGTTTCGGAATCCTTTTTTAAAGGTATGTGGTATTTTGGGGGAAGTACCAACTACTTAGTGTCTGGGTACCTCAATTTTTATTGTGTTAGATTTATCAGACTCATCATCTGCCTAGCCTTTTCCCAACTATGTTGGGGTCGGCTTCCAGTCTAACCGGATGCAGCTGAATACCAGTATTTTACATGGAGCGACTGCCTATCTGACCTCCACAACCTAGTAACTGGGTAATACGATACCCTTGGTTAGACTAGTTGTCAGACTTTCGTGCTTCTGACGACTCGTAACGACTGTCAAAGATCCACAAATGACAGCCGGGACCAACGGCTTAACGTGCTTTCCGAGGCACGGAGGAGTCTCGATATATGAAAATGGTTACCCATTCACGGACCAACCCCGGCAAGCGTAGCTTAACCTGATGGATCGGCCCGAGCGGCTGTTATTACTTAGCCACGAGCTCCTCGATCCTAGATTTACCAGACTATGGTAGAAAAATAGAATAGAATATTGTTGATTGTTGCTGCAAAAAAGATGGATAACAAAAAAAACATGGATACGATAAACCAAAAACTAAACTAGATAATAAAGAACTGTTCTAAGTAATACAGGGTAAGATAGAAGTATAAAGTAGGGTGACCTGTGAAACTTCTCCGGATGAAGTTTTTTAATTATTGAAAAATAGGACGGCTCTTGACTTCGAACTCGTCTACGATGGAATGAGCATACTCAGAAAATGCCTATTGACCATTGCTTTAAAGCTTGAGAAGTAGAGAAAAAAATGTTTTTTAAAGAAACTTAATTTTGTAATAATATCTATCTGCCTGGCTGACTACGTCATTAGTCTAGTGGTCGCAAGTGCAACTGCTGAGCATAAGGTCTTTGGTTTGATTCCCAGGTCGGGTGTAAAGTGTTGTTGGGTTTTGTCAGCGTTTTTCCATCTGGATTTTCTTAGTAGCAGCCTGGAGCCTGGATTTGTGCTCGTCTGATGGCAATAGGTTCGCCCCCTATTACGTAGGACTCAAACATTATGAATACGAGTAGAATAGAATAGGTCTTAATTTGCTTAGAATGTAGGTACATAAAAATAAGTTGTTATAATGTATAATAGGATCCATGTACATTCTGCCTAAATATAACATGCAAATGTAATACAAACAAAGTAGAGGATAAAATTTACAAAATATTATCATCTAAGAAATCCTGCACAGAATAATAACATTAAATCTACAAGAAATTCTGTGAAACGTTTTTTAAATTTTTGCAACGGTAAGTTTTTAATTTGGTCGGGTATTTTATTAAAAAATATAGGAGTCATACCAATCACATTTCTTTTTAATAAGCTAATTTTAAATATGCCCGCCCGTACATAATAGATTCTGGTATTGAGATCTCAATACCAGAATCTATTATGTAACTAACTGTGGGTGTACTACAGGTACCTACACCTCGGCCCAACCCTTTGGGGAACAGGGGGCCTATCACCACCGGTTACAGGAGTATTATTTTAATCTTACTTCGTGTGGAAAAGAGATGGAGCTATACGTCCTGTAGAGCTTCATCTCTTTCCTACACTGAGGTAATATTAAAATAATACTGCTGTAAGCGGTGGTGATAGGCCCCCAGGTGTGATGTTATCATATTATGTTATCTATCTACTATTGTTATACTATCCAGCTCCCGCTGACTATTTGACCTTCGATGTCGTTGCCTCCACCTCAAGGACTCTCACCCAGGTGGCGACCAGCCCATCTTTCGACCATGTCAGGCACTCAGGCCACACATGCTTAGAATTACTTAACGTGAGAATATCCTCACATTGTGCTTTATCTACATTGTTACCAAACAATAAAAAACCGGCCAAGTGCGAGTCGGACTCGCACACGAAGGGATCCGTACCATTAATTATCTATAAAAACGGCAAAAAATCAAGTTCGTTGTATGAGAGGAGTTAAATATTTGTTTTATTTTAATTTAATTAGGTATTTATTTTTAAAGTGAATAATAATATGTAACTAAATATTCTGTGAATATTTCAAGCGTCTACCTATTGCCGTTATCAATATCGAGCAAAAACGAGCAAAAACATCAAGTTTGTTGTATGGGAGCCCCCTGAAAGATTTATTTTATTCTGTTTTTTAGTATTTGTTGTTATAGCGCAAACATAAATACATCATCTGTGAAAATTTCAACTGTCTAACTATCATGGTTCATGAGTTACAGCCTGGTGACAGACGGACAGACAGACAGACAGACAGCGGAGCCTCAGTAATAGGGTCCCGTTTTACCCTTTGGGTACGGAACCCTAATAAAAAAAAAACATATTAAATATAGCTTAGGTAGGTCTTGACAGTTTTTGAAGATTCGGTATACATTTTATTATGTATCTAGCGACCCACCCCAGCCCTGTAAACATCAAGTTTTATTTAATACGATATTCATAAGTTTCTAACACATAATATACCTTCCGGAATAATTGATTTTATCGTGTATTTTGATATCGATAGGTACCCATCACGTCTGCAGTTTCCCTAGCCAATTTGATCCTGTATACATACATAGTATTGTAAATTAGAGTCGCTTTTCGTGTCTGTCTGTGTGCCCGCATTGTTTT
The DNA here is from genome assembly GCA_947363905.1 of Lithophane semibrunnea. Lineage (NCBI taxonomy): Eukaryota > Metazoa > Arthropoda > Insecta > Lepidoptera > Noctuidae > Lithophane > Lithophane semibrunnea. The sequence goes on along the minus strand of OX376212.1, from coordinate 741,273 downwards.
TCTACAATACGTCCTGGATTTGATGATCACCATCATTTTTACCCGACTGCGGGGAAGCAAAAAGGAGGGTTAACTAAAACTTAACATAATAAAGAAATTTTGATGCTTTCTCAAGTCGTTAAAGCATGACAGGGGCGGGTCGCTAGTTTATTATATCTATTAGTATGCATGCATACGTAATAAAGTCAAGGCATTACATAAAATGTTTGACTTGTCAAAAATTCTCGCAAACTCATCAGGTTGAGTGCAATCGTGCGATCAATCATCATGTTATTATTTGAAAAAATTGTCCGCGATTATCACAGCTCATTGTTATATCAGCTTTGGGAACGAAACCATAGCGACTTTTAATTTGACCTGTAGCACCATCTATCGAGTGGCGAGTCAAACTTTAGACACATGAATAGGGGTTTTGTAGAGTAGATTTTTGTAAAACATATTAATAAATATTATTTGTTTACATGATTGGAAATTAAATAGCGAAAGAAGTACAACAATGCTTTTGTGGGGGCTTTACCAAAACCTTAGTACAGTCATATTATTTCTTGAATAAAGAATGAATAATGAAAAGAACCTTTCTTTTCTTTTCAGTGGTCGTTAAGGAAATACCAAGCTATTGTAACGCGACCTACTTATTTGCAGAATCTTTGATCTCTGTATAAAGAATGTTTTTTAAGTAAGTACTTAGTACTTACTATTTATTCTTCAAAGCGACTCTTGCACAATGTTTATCGAGACATTTGTTATTCATAATAATAATATTCTTGTATTTAATCACACATTTACATTAGGTACAGTTTTTTGATTCACAGTTTTGTGATTGCTGAAACTATGAACCTACTGACGTTAACAAGGAGACAGAACCTGTGGTAGTACTTAATTATTTCAGTAGATAAAACAATATCGGTTAGGAAGCAGAAAAAAAAACTGAATAAACTGTCTTTGGGAAGACAGAACTTCGCTCTCAAAAACAATAATGTACAATCTAATTCCTGTACTTAGGTACTCGTAACTACTCAATTTCCAAACAATCCTTTAAGTTTTAATCAACGAAGCGAAAAGTCTAATTACAAAAACCGAGGGTTTCCACTTTTAGCACTGATTTGAACGGCACTTCTGCCAACCGCACTTGAGCACGTCTACTAATAGCACTGAAACAAAATGTTGATAAGTGCGGTTCGGTGGAACAGTTTGTTCATATTATTTTCAGTCTCCGAACAGCACCTGCGTACAGTTTGTAGTGATGGGACGTATGTATTCTTTGTCCAGGACATTACCAACATATCGATACGGCAACTGCATGTCGACCCACGCACAGTAAGGCCGCTTGTAAACGCTAAGAAAAGTAGCCGCCGTCGTTTCTACACACGAACTCTTGAACACTGCTTTTCGGCGCTGACCAAGAAAAAAATCTTATCTGCGCTAAACGCGACACGCGATATTACTGCAGTGCGGAAGGGGTGTTCGTGCCTAGATCCGACACAATCCTTGTCGTGTACATGATGAATTGGTCCTGACTGCAGCAGACACGGTGAAATTTCTTAACGTCTACAAGCGGCATAAAGGGCTCCGTTATTGTACGTAATGGTGATTATGGAAGACATCTGTCAAAATGGCGCAGTCGTATCTAGTTTCTACAATAAGCTAATAGTATAGGAATTATTTTTTGCGAAAATAACCCGTTGTTGTGTTCCTTAATACTTTGAAATTGGAGTCCACCTTTTACGAGATACCGTAAGAATAGTAGATTGTAGCTTAAAGCTCAAAAAGAATTTAAATTGATCGTAAAGTTTTTGAAATGAAGTTTTTCAACATGGCTTGCGGTAGACTGGCAGAAATCGTCACGCGAAAAAGCATTCATACTTGCGACTGTCTTCTTCTAATTCAACGAGGACGAAAAAGAGAGAGAGGGAAAGAGAAAGTGTGAATTTGGTCAAAATGAAAATCTACGATTGCAGCTGCAATTTTCATATTTTTCGTCATGGGTGTCGTTTTCACACTTTTCGAGAGCGCTAAAGTCAATCGTGAGGTCAAAATGTAAATCTATGATGACGTCTGCGAAAATTTACTATTTATTTTAAATCATATGTGAGAAGAAAGTTCCTGACGGGGGTCATTGTTTGTGTCCTACTGGTGGGCAAAAGGGCCTCCCTCTCTTTTTATTTTATTTAACAGAGTTCGAGGGTTACGTCAGAAAGAAAAAACATTATATGATTACCAACCTTCCCCATTAAAAAGGAGAATATTCATTTGTAAAGGAACCTCTGTAGTAAAAACTATTTAATGACATTCTAATATGTAACGCCGTTAGTACCCCGAAGCCGCGAACCGCGGTGCGACAAAAGGGTTACCTCACTTAGTTTTTTTATTTCCTGATCTCGTGTACTGAATTGACTGGCGTTACATCGAGGTATTGAGATGTTTGTATGATGCTGATGATTGATGTGATATCCCCATAAATAACTGTTCACCAACGATAATTTTTATAATTTTTCGGCCCGTGACTAAGATATAAAATAGCATAAAATGGAGTCCGCAGCCGGTTGCAGTAGCAAAAGTGACATCAGTTACGGATCAAGTAGAAAAGGGGCCGTAACTCTTAATTATAACAAAAAGCAGTATAGAAAATTTAGGGCATACAGAAGCGGTCACTCTTTTTGGCGGTGCTTGTCTCAACCACCGTGTACAGGGTACTTGACAATGGATACAGATACTAAAAATAACCAAGCACACGTGCCCAACAAAAATTATTAAACAAGATCTTAAAGAAGTCTAAAACCACCTTAAACATCAAGTAACTACTACTGACGAGCCCAATACCAGAGATTTATAAAAACGTTTTTAATCATTTAAGAGATCAGGGTCTCCCCATGGCTGTCGATTTTATTCGAAAACTCATTACAATTATTACGACGCAACACGCCAAAGATACGCGTGAAAAACATAACCATGTCTTTGCTGTCACGCAGTAGGGTAAAATTTTAATAAGTCTAAAAAGTAACTCGTATTTGGAGCACTTATGGATACTAATTTTAGAACCCCCGACAAAAATAAAGCATCTTAAAAGTAAAAAAAATAATAAGTATTTATTGGCCCTAAAAGTTGTAGGTCACATTATCTACTCCTTCCTTCAGGTGAACAAGGTGGAATTATCCGGTACAAGACTTAACTAAACTTCTGCTGATTTGTATTATTTGGATAACTCAGTATCGGAATTGTAATATCGGAACTTACGTTCCGAGATTCCGATATTGCGATATTCCGAGATTCCGAGATTCATGCCCTAATTTGTATCGATATGTTTTGTTTGATAATGCCTTGGACCAAAAAGTACGTCCCATCACTAAAAAAATATTTTACGTAGGTGCCGTTCGGAGACTGAAAATAATATTAATAAACTGTTCCACCGAACCGCACTTATCAAAATTTTATTTCAGTGCTATTAGTAGACGTGCTCAAGTGCGGTTGGGAGAAGTGCCGTTCAAATCAGTGCTAAAAGTGGAATACCTCCAAAAACCTACATAGCTCACTTCGTAACAAACAGAAATATCTATCTAGAATCAAACTTCACACACACGCAACACAACATAACACAACACACATCATCACAAATGCACTTCCATTGTTTTTGCATGCACATTAACCCATAGAATATGGGTCACCACCGTTCAGTAAACCGATAAGGCATACTGCATACTTGGCCATTATAATCTACTTTATGTTCTGCTATAGGGCTTAAATAGTGTGCATTCGGTCTTAATTATTTTGCTCACGTCATAGGCAGGAAACACTGCAAAATATGTGCATATCAAACGAAAAACTACCTATCAACACGCTTATATTTCGTGTTTTCTTGCTGACATGAGTGAGCTTAACAACAACACAGACAGTTCAACATATACAGTCGGATTCACACAAATTGCGTTTTCCCGCCAATTAGATAACGAGCCGCCATGACAGTTGCAATGACAGCTGTCAATGTCACACATCGTGTAGGCGCGTTCAGCTTAGCGACCAAATGACTATTGTTATCGGAATTCACAAGGATTTTTATTTCCGAAGCATTTGGTTATAACAAAATTCAGCGCTCTTTACTGTGTTTATTTTGCAGGGATTTATAAAGGCTTCTACGATATACCCAGTCAAAGATAAATTGTTTAGAGTAAATAATATTTTATTTATTTCAACCTCAGTACAATGAGAAATATAGCTATTTTTCAACCATACACAAAAAATACAAAAATAATGATCTACTTATGTATTTTTGCAAAACCCAGCCGGAAGTACGGAAACAACAATTAAGCATAATTATTTACTTTGCGAATTTGAAACGGTAATCCTCTTCCGTCTCAAATAGCTGGCAGCCATGAAATTTTTAATTATCCTTTTGATAAGCAAAAGTTTGTTAAAAATAAATGTACTGTGGTTTTATCATGTAATGTTGTTATGTACTAGTACTTTCCCTTTCGTGTTAGACCTGTTTGGAATAGAAATAAGCTTTTATAGATATCTAAAGATTAGTGTGGATGCTATAACAGAAACAAAACACGTGCGCAAAACATCCTGACTTGGAATACCTACGTGTCTGCAGGCAAACGAATGTTGGGTTAGGAACTTCGAGCCGAGTGGAGGATTTACAGCCTTATTACGGAACCTTCAAAAGAAAAGTTTTTCTGTTAATTAGCAATATAGTGCGATGATCCTACCCGTCATTATTAAACTGCTTTCGCTACGAAACTCATAATTATACGATTCGTGAAAAAAAAAACCCTACAGCAGACAAAATATTTTGATGCATGCATGAAATAGTACATTACTGTCGCGGCCTGCAACTGGGCTATTGATGGACGATCGTGAAATGTGAATGTGACAAATGTGAGTCCATCAATAGCTGGTTGCGGCCAAGGCTTGTATACCTAGTACTTTTCTCAAACAATGCGCGGAAATTCAAACTAAGTAAATTAATTATAATTTCCAGAATCAATGACGAACAACATTATAATATGTCAATGCGAACAACGATAATTTTTCACGCCCCAATAGTGTTCATTTGTTTCTTCTTTATTTTTAACCGACTTCTTCAAAAAGGAGCGTATGTAGACGATATCTTAGTCTCCTTTTACATAGCAGACTGATAACGGTATACGAATTTGTGTGGGGTAGGTACTACAGCTAAAAAGTGAAAAATAAAAACTTTTTACAAAAAAAAAAACCGATTTCACAAGAAAACACTAAAAAAGTGAAAAATAACTTTAATTTCAGAAGCCGGTGGCAAAAAACGTAAATTGAAAAGCAAACACACCGACTTCCGAAATTAAAGTTATTTTTCACTTTTTTTTGTTTTTTTGGAAGTCGGTTGTTTTTTTTTTGTAAAAAGTTTTAAACAGCTCTATTTGCAAGCCAAATCGAAATTCGAATAAAATCTTTGATGCGCTGAAGTAGAAAGTTCGTTCCATTTTTAACCGACTTCTTCAAAAAGGAGGAGGTTCTCAATTCGTCTGAAAGTTTTTTTTTGTTTTTATGTTACCCGATTACTCCACCAATTATAAATCGATTTTGATGATTCTTTTTTTGTTTGGTAGGTCATGCTTCAGAGGTGATCCCATATAAATTTTATTAATTTTGATTGCGTAGTTTTTGAGTTAGCTTCAATAATTACGTATTTTTCCCACTTTGCGATGTTGATGACATGTTAATTGACTCCGTCACATAGCAGACAACGGTATACGAATTTGTGTGTGGTAGTTACCACAACTAAAAAGTGAAAAATAAAAACTTTTTACAAAAAAAAAAACAACCGACTTCCAAAAAAACAAAAAAAAGTGAAAAATAACTTTAATTTCGGAAGCCGGTGGCAAAAACGAAAGTTGAAAAGCAAAGACACCGACTTCCGAGATATAAAGTTATGTTTCACTTTTATTGTTTTTTTGGAAGTCGGTTGTTTTTTTTTTTGTAAAAAGTTTTTATTCAATAACACAATAGATATGAGTTTTCATAGTAATTTATTTGGCCACTAAACACGATAGATATGCATTTTCATACTTACTTTGCCGGCCACATCGTCATTTGTTTTTGAACAGTACGCCTATTTCGATTTATCTCGAAGCAGGTTGTCAAAATAATGCTCGAATTTCCAAGCATGTTTGAGAAAAGGTTTCTTTTTACCAATCAGTATTCATTTCGTAGGAAAAGTTTTTCAGTTGGACGGGTAGAACACCCCTTGACGGATAGGAATACAGGTGACTAATGGCCTCTTCTTATTAATTAACGGACCGTTATTGATTTAAATTAAGACTCTTGTATCTTTACCATTAATGAAACAAAGACCTCATAGCTTTGCATAGTAGACCGTCCCTTAAAGAAGTAGCTATCGCAGGTAAAATTAGCTATTTAAATGCCCCAGTTTGGCAAAAAAAAAACGCTACCGCTATTGGTAAGACAAACGATTCGTTTTTGTTTATAGGAACTGACAATAAATCGCCTCCCTGTATAATCTAGAATAGCAATCGAGTCTTGTGTAAAGTGAAATGGATACTTCAAGACAAGAGTTCACCATCGCTTACCATCAGGTGGAGTGGGGTAACAAGGCTGTTAAAAAAAAACTTTTCAAAAATTGCATTATTTGTCAGCTTTTAATTAAAAAAACAATTTCCTTAGCAACCACGCCAATCCAGTCTAATTTTAAAGAATAAAAAATCTTGGTCGTTGTTTAAAAAATCTTTTGTCACCACCTGTTATAATAACAGTAATTTTGCAAACACGCTGTTTTTTGCTTACACAAAAACTATGATTTGCTGTTATAAATACATAATACCTAGACATGTAATAAATAAGTCCACAAAAACGTGTAAAACTACTTTAGTTTGTAAATGGTTTATTTCTGGGAAAAAACACTGTCATGGCTGCTGTCATGGTAAGAAAAACACTATTACGATTGATTCTTGTGAGCGGTTCTGTACTGCATCCAATCCGAATCCGTGAATGTCGGTCCGAAGTAGCCTTATTAATATTTGTATGAGGGATTGCACACTCAATCCGAACTCTGTCCGTTCGAATTTATAATATTCTCAATTCGGATTGAACTCGGATCTTGTGTTCGGCTCGGATGCAGTGCAAACCGCTCTAAGTGTAGAATCCTGTTGATCCCGTATTCAAACTGATTTTATCACTAGGCCGGCTCATCACGACACCAAGCTCTCGAGCAGGCACCGCTTCACATTCAACTGTTTCCCGACTGACAGATGCCATTAGTGACAGCAAGCCATGGGATTAGTAAGTATAGGTATCCTACTAATAATATAAATGTGAAAGTTTGTGTGTTTGTTACTCAATCACGCAAAAACGGCTAAATGGATTTGGATGAAATTTGGCAAACAGATAGTTTATAACCTGGATTAACACATAAGATAGGTACTTTTTATCCCGATATTCCCACGGGATCGAGACTTACGCGGGTGAAACCTAGCTAGTTATAACATAATGTAGTAAAACCTACCTCGCTACTGATTTGCATGAGATAGAGTGTAAAAACCTTTTCATTTTTTTCTGATTGTGGTACTGGTGATTATTGTGACTACCCTTGCAGTGCAGTGAGTGGATTGATTTGGGCGCGCATCTCACGTTCTCGGTGGAACGTAGTCGTTTACATTATTGTTCATTCCCTAATTATGTGATCATTGACTTTATTCAGAATATTATTGACTTTCATTAAAAGACCTCTTCTGATAAAGACGACGTAAGTAATGCCTTTATCAGAATTCGATTGGGATAACGAAGGTAAGGTATTGAGGAGACCACTGAAATAACAACATTTAGAACAATCAGTGATCAGTGACCAATGAAGAACGTAACAGGAAGTTCCTCGGAATAGAAACTGTTATAACGCCTAATCTCTGTGTCACAAGCGGTTCCTGTAAGTCACTTAAACTTGGTTTTATTATGATGATTCGGAGGAGCTCGTGGCTAAGTAATTACAGCCGCACGGGTTGATCCATCACGTTAAGCTACGCTTGCCGGGGCTGGTCCGTGGATGGGTGACCATCATTACATATCGAGACTCCTCTGTGCCTCGGAAAGCACGTTAAGCCGTTGGTCCCGGCTGTCATTTGTGGATCTTTGACAGTCGTTACGGGTCGTCAGAAGCCCGAAAGTCTGACAACCAGTCTTGCCAAGGGGTATCGTATTACCCAGTGACTGGGTTGTGGAGGTCAGATAGGCAGTCGCTCCATGTAAAATACTGGTATTCAGCTGCATCCGGTTGAATACCAGTATTTTACATGGAGCGGTCCTTTCTATTAATTATTGTTATTAATAAAAACATGTGTGTGGCCTTGATATACTAGGTATTGGCCCTCATTAATTCTCTGAAGGGATAAGCTGCTTCAAGAATCAAAATATTCAATATCTAATTCACATGTCCAAAAATTAAGGAAATTACTTGCTAAATTCGGACACCCCGTGCGGAGTCAAAATAATTACATTTTAATGTTTTAAATAATAGAGACAACAGAATGTGAAGCTGCTTTATGAACCTCATGGAGTCTATAAGTTAATATCTTGAAAATATACAGTGCGATCCAGGGTTCATCACTTGGCGGGGCAAAGTAATGTTTTTTATCTGGATTTTCTCACCAAATGCCCTGAGGCCAAATTCTTGCTACGTAGACGACGTATTTAATTAACGTTAAGCTTTTACATGTCCAAAACAAGCATCCCATGACCCCAGAATTTAAAATCAGGAAGCGTCCAGCCACTGTTTCCTGTATTTACAAACACCACTTATTTTCCTCCAGTCAACGAAAATAGCGAACTTTCTAGAACAAAGAATAATAAAGCACCGAAATTCGAAATTCAAATCCAATCGCGTGGCAGTGGCGACGTAAAATCGCCAGGCTTTAAGATTAATCTGAGCTCGACCACTGACATTGCGACAAAAAGTCGCAGCAAACGCAGCATAGCCCTATACAAGAGATTGGTCGGTATGGTTGGTGCACACATTCACACACTATTTTATTGCTTCGAAACCCAAATACAAGCTGTAATAAACCTTATGGTGTTCACAGTAAGCAGCTGGGATGTTTTTTAGGGCGGTAGAGTAAATTTGTAAAAGTTTAAACGAATGAAAAATGCGGGTATATTTTGACGTTTTGACTGCGTCAGTCGTTTTCACGCTGGCCGGAGAATTCCGAAAGATTAGATTCTTTTTGTGATACAATGTCGTTCGGAAACCGAAATATTTGAGTCCCTCTGAATTCGAACTGCGAGTGTATTTCCGAACTCGTATTGTCAAGCAATGTTTGTTTTCTGTTTTCAATCAACTATTTTTCATCGGAAGTTGGGACTGGAATGGGGACGAAAAAGCGACATCTTTTTATTATTAAGCATCTGTTACAGATCTTTATTTTGCAGTTATGTTTTCAGTAGGTTTTGTATTTAAATTATAAGTACCAAGCTATTAGATTTAGCATTATACAGGAAAAGAGTTGCGCTTTGACAGAATTACAAATCATTAAATCTTGACAGATTCAAACTTTGAAGCTTTGATTATGCAGTCTTCAAATTCAACCAACTACTAACCCATAGCGCCTTTTCGATTTCATTGAGCCTTTTCTCCCTCTAGTTTGCATGCCATGTAGGTACCCATACCGGGCGTCATGCCTTCATTGTTTTCCATTGACGCCCAATCAGTGCGGAGCCAAAGAATCATAATTGGTGTAAAATAATTGACGTTCATACCCCGACAGTGTTTTGTTTTGTTTACTAAAGTACGACGAACGCTCTCATTAGAATGAACTTTAGAGGTGACACTATGTAGCTTAAAATACAAAGGGCCAACATGACGGTTTGTTTGTTTCTACACAAAAACTGTCAAACCACCATATTTATCCTTCAGATAAAAGTTATCCGTTTTTTAAATCACTAGATAACTTAAATCAGTATTGAATAAATAATGATGGTAGTTTGACAGCTTTTATATAGATGTCTAACTGTAATTTATATTCTTCAGATAAAAGTTATCTGCATAATCAGCCTATAATGTTCCCACTGCTGGGACACAGGCCTCCTCTCTGAGAGAGGGAGCGGGCAGTAACCACTACGCGCGCCCTGTGCGGGTTTCTAGATGTCACATTCACATGACTTTGATTTTTTTGGTTCTAGGACATGCTGGTTTTCTTTACGATGTCTTACTTCAACGTTTTGAGAGCAATGGTGATAAATATAGTCGCGACCGTTAAAGTTATCTGACTATCGAAAAATCTGACCTAGACGATAACTTATATTACCTGCTATATAGTTATTTCGATTCTTTATTTTTTTAAACATCAGAAAGAGAGGAGAGAAAAGACTTTAGAAGGCTATGCTATACGTCAATATAGGACTTATAATTATTTACAAACATAATTAAAGTAAAATGGATCCATAAGCTATTTAAATGAGTATAAAATTGTTGCTATTGGTTAAAATAACGTTTCATTAATTGACTTGACCAGGAAACCAACCAAAAAAATGATGAAACTGTAATTTAAACTTCACTCCCTGAAATATTAATTTTTTTATTATTGAAATCCAAACGTTTTTAAATGACCGTGTAATGTAGGAGGTCCGTAAGCCCCCTAATTAACATGATGCCCGGCTGACCTCCACTGGCTAATTATCTTTTCAGTTTATTCTCATGAAAACGTAGCTCATTACGGTAATTTATTGCCAGTTAATTATTTCATGCATTTTATTACTTTTTAAACGGTTTTGTTTTTAACTTTCTGATTCGTTGTTGGCATAGAGGTCGTTAGCGCAACGGCTAAGTCTTGGGAGGTTCTGGGTTCGAACCCTGGGTCGGGGAAGTGTTTTTGTGTGTTTACATTAGGAAATTGTGTAATAAAATTATTTGTGTGCCGACTTAACCATTTCACTGGCGAAATAGCCACCTGCTACTACTATACCTGCTTACAACCCCTATCGCATTACCAGTGTAATACTGACATTCAGCTGCATCCAGTTAGACTGTAAGCAGACCCTAAAATAGTTGACAAAAGGCTAGGCAGATGACTACGTACAGTACGCCGCATGTTATTACAACGTACAGTATGCCACATGTTATTACAACGTACAGTATGCCGCATATTATTACAACGTCAGTATGCCGCATGTTATTACAACATACAGTATGCCGCATGTTATTACAACGTACAGTATGCCGCATATTATTACAACGTCAGTATGCCGCATGTTATTGCAACATACAGTATGCCACATGTTATTACAACGTACAGTATGCCGCATATTATTACAACGTCAGTATGCCGCATGTTATTACAACATACAGTATGCCGCATGTTATTACAACGTACAGTATGCCGCATATTATTACAACGTCAGTATGCCGCATGTTATTACAACATACAGTATGCCGCATGTTATTCTATTGAAACTCCATAAAACGCTAGGTCAGCTCCTGGTTACTTTACCACTGACGTACGACCTACCGTTGGACGACACCTCTGCCAACCCTTTGAATACTACCCGTGGAATACTATGTAATGTCTATTTATATTTGTTGTTATTAAACTTTGTTAAAATGTCTGTTATGTATGATGTCATTCAACAAAATGTTTAGGACAGAAATATTTTAATCAATTTAATTAAAACATTGTCATTTTCACATAAACCTTTACACAAGATCTAAGCCTTATTTATCTCTTCAGGGATAACAACACAATCTCGTTACTACTCATCTTCAAAAGAAAACAAAAAGATAAATGAAAATAAACCAAGGAACGTGATCACACAACTTCATTACTTCTTTTCTTTGAGAAAACCACGGAGTAAGATGGAATGGAGTGCTAACGTACACGCGCTCTTTTAAATCAAGTCTTACTTACCAACGCAGCACCAACAGAGACAGGGAACGATTTAGATTACTTAAGTTACCTTTTCCTTTGCACTTACTGATATTTGTTCAACTTCTCCCTAGTTTGTGTTTCAGTTTGAAACATTGCTAGTTTTTGTGTAAAATTGGCGTCGTATTGAGACCTCCTATGTCCTTATGGTGGTAAACATTTGAAATCAGAAGGTCCATCAGCTAGTTCGCCAGCATAATAGCCAATATCTTTGATTCTTGTGTCACAGGCATGAGCTTTGTAAGAAAAGCTAATTTCGTAGTAAAGATGGTGTGGTGTGGGGTGGAAGCGGGGCTCACAAACATAGCTCGATAAAGAATAAATTAATAAGCCCTCCATTCTTAACTCATGAAGGTCAGACCCGTAATCTCAATATATTACGAGTAGTAAACAACAGGGCAACAATAGACGCGGAGATAAAATTAACTTTTCGTGCATTTGACCGTAAAAAGATAGCCTGACATGACAACCTAAATAAACGATACAACCGCTCACTTCTTTATACATTGCTGCCTAACTATAGAACTTTTTATATAAACCTCGTGCAGAAACGGCAATGTGCGTTGAAAATAGAGTGTTGCTAGGATATTGATAGGGAGACGTCAGACTTAGCAGAAAACCAAGTGACGTATTACAATTTATCGTTCTGTTAGGGTCGGTTTACATGGATTTAGGATGGATGTCCTTGAAAATTGTAAACCTTAACATCAAGCTTGTATATTCCGAAGAGAGGCAGAACTGCGCGTATAGTTCATCCACAATTCGCCAGTAGTGCTACTAATGCAGACTTCGAGGTCTTATTGATAGATTCAAAAACCTCATAGCTACCTAACGCTTTTCTCGGTCCGGGGATCGATCCTAGCACCCCACGTTCAGAAATCGCGCTACCTGACTAACGAGGCACTCCCCATAATGGAAATGCACGTTAAATTCTACAATTTAACGTGTTTTACTGGTTGCTCGTATGAAAATGATCAATTAATTTACAAAAAACGTAACAATAATTGACATCATCAATATTCAAACATCCACCACAACACAACAATCTCCAATAGTTACAAGTTTATAAAACAAAATGAAAATGTTTGCACAGTGACGTAAGAGTAATATATAAAGATAATCATTACGTCATCGGCTAATAAATTACATTATTATAGAATGTTCTTCATTAAACTGTCAGTTGTGATACATCGTGTGTCAGAGGCCGAGAGGGCGAGAAAAAGGTGTTGATGAAATCGTGCCTATTTGTATTGTGCTTGATGAGCATTTAAATTCAGATAAGTTTCTTATAGAAGTTGACTTTTCAAGCTGAGTTTCACTCTAAAGTAGTGGTATTTTGGTTGAGTAGTCCCCAACGCTGTATTGGGCCATCGTTTATCTTTTTGTCAGTGCACAAGAAAGTTAGGTACACTATTTCCGTTCTTGTCAGGTAATTCATTCCACCAATGTCGTGAGATATTTTTCAAAGGTTGTTATGACAACAAGGGTCATAACCTTTAAGAAGCTTTGGACCGAAAATAACTTTGCGTATGGTGTTATGACGTCTATTTGTAAATATAAGAAAAGTAGGCAGCGGAAAATCCCAATTATTACTAATAAACGTACCGTCACATAATATCTGTACTAGATAAGGAAACGGATACGGCGCTTATGATCGTTATAGGAACAGAAACCGACCTCGGAAAAGGTAAGTAAAGAAGGTTTACCAGACAACTTCAACTTAACGTGTGACGTTTATCATTATCGAGATTATAGATAGTCTTTCCAACCGATGCATTTACCTACTATATCATCCTATTGCCACCAATTCTGATCACCTTTTACTTTTCTTTCTTAAATTCTAGATGTTATTTTCTTTTAATTGTTGTGTAAGTGTCGCTAAAAATGTTCCAACTAGATCTTCTGTGCTTCCTTTTATGTGTCAATATTGAAATTGCGGTCTGTGAGTCATGTAGGTATGCATATGCAATGCAATGCATCGAATCCATACTCTGATGCTAATGTTGTGGCACTGCTCATTCTTCGTTTATGTTATTCATAAATTAATGGATGTTCTCACGTTTTTTTTTGTTAACATTTTTCAAGATTAGAAGTTTGCTACGCTCATTAAATAATAATTATAATTAAATTCTTAATGTATATTGTTCGTCTCCGGTCTTTGATTTCCTTATTTCATTTTCTTGCTATACTTAAATTAAAAATTTAAAAAACCCCCGACATAAACAAAGCGTCTAAAAAGTAAAAAAATAATATCATAAAAGTTGTAGGTAATATTTTGATCCAAGCGTCGTCGTGTCGGGGGACGGCTAATGCAAACGCCAACACACACTAGGCATAATGAATGTATGCTGTTGTAGAAAGGATGGCTGCTGTTAACTTCCTATTTTCATTAGCCGTCCCCCGACACGACGACGCTTGGATCAAAATATTACCTACAACTTTTATGATATTATTTTTATCTTTTTAGACGCTTTGTTTTTGTCGGGGGTTTTTTAAATTTTTAATTTAATTTTATTTCCAGCTTTTTAAATTTTATATTATATCACTAGTAGAAACGCTACGATCAAGACGCAGCTCGCCGAAATCTGCGTAACTGTACGTTTTTTGCCACAGTGAAGCTTGTTACCTACTAATTCACTCTCATTCATCTTTCCTACTCCATCATCAGACTTTGATCACCATCTATCTGTAACCCATTTGTTGAGACCTTTCCAATGAGTACAAACACGATACCTCTGCTGTAAGTTCTTGAGGGAGTTGGGTATCCTGCAAATTCCAGGTGATGCTGCAGCATCAGCTCAAGGTTACTACATATATTCTTTTCATATCATTGAAATAAGAGAATTCTAAATTTCCAATCGATTAGACCTGTGGAAGATCACATCCATTCATCAACTAGAAAAGAGCTGATAATTTTCAAACGGCTGAACCGATTTTCTTGAATCATAGCTAAGAACACTCTCGATTAAGTCACCTTTCAAACAAAACCAAAAAAATCAAAATCGGTTCAGCCGTTTGGCAGCTACGATGGCACAGACAGACACACAGATACACAGATACACACGTTAAACTTATAACACCCCTCTTTTTCCGTCGGGGGTTAATTTTTTACTTTTTAGACGCTTTGTTTTTGTCGGGGGTTTTTTAAATTTTTAATTTAATTTTTATTTCCAGCTTTTTAAATTTTATATTATACCACTAGTAGAAACGCTACGATCAAGACGCAGCTCGCCGAAATCTGCGTAGCTGTACGTTTTTTGCCACAGTGAAGCTTGTTACCTACTAATTCACTCTCATTCATCTTTCCTACTCCATCATCAGACTTTGATCACCATCTATCTGTAACCTATTTGTTGAGACCTTTCCAATGAGTACAAACACGATACCTCTGCTGTAAGTTCTTGAGGGAGTTGGGTATCCTGCAAATTCCAGGTGATGCTGCAGCATCAGCTCAAGGTTACTACATAATATATTATTTTCATATCATTGAAATAAGAGAATTCTAAATTTCCAATCGATTAGACCTGTGGAAGATGCTCACATCCATTCATCAACTAGAAAAGAACTGATAATTTTCAAACGGCTGAACCGATTTTCTTGAATCATAGGTAAGAACACTCTCGATTAAGTCACCTTTCAAACAAAACCAAAAATATCAAAATCGGTTCAGCCGTTTGGCAGCTACGATGGCGCAGACAGACACACAGATACACAGATACACACGTTAAACAGTTAAATATTTTGTCATAAAAATATGAAATAATCAAATTATATATTTTCCCAAACGCTTTTCACATCCTCCCTCCATACATTATATCGTCACGGGTCAACTCCATGTGAACCGACCTCAACAGTGACGTATAATCGACAATCTTCCCGAGTGAGGTCACCATTGAACCCAAATTGAATGGAACTCGAATGGCAATAGCCCTCGTCTACCATTGAGTTGCCCAAATAAAATAAGTGGGCATTGCCAGACTTATAATATAATGTTGTTTGCAAAGTTATATTAATATTGGACAAGTGGTACTTTGGATACTTTATCGGAAAAGTCTTCCTACGCCTAGCTTTGTTTTTACAAGGTTGTGGTCGGCTTGCTGCCTAATTTTAAGTTCGACCCATTAATGTCAATTGTTTTGACCTATGAAATCAACTGACGAAAATTAATAAAATAGGTACGGTACAGTCGCATTTTCCTTATTTAAATTAAAACAGTTTTCAGACTTGGTCGGTCTGACCAGCCGCGGTACGGCTTTCTTCTGGCTTTAAATTACAATTGGGTGCCAAAACTCTTTTAGCAATCATACTTTCAATAACCTAGTCCTATAAAGTTCTTCAATCTAACACCATAACATAAACACCAAAAACATCTAAAAAGAAAGCGCTCAACCACCATTATGTTCCGCGGCCATCTTGACGAGGATTGGCGCGAAACGACCATAGACACGATTCGTCTTCCCTTTTTATGGTTCTATTAGGATTTTGCCGACGATATTTTATTAGAAGTGTAATGTCAACGGGATGTGGATGGCTTGGATACAATCTTTGAGAGAGAGCTTTAAATTTTTAAAGCGACGATTCCTTCCGAATTTCTTTGTTTGGTGACGTTTATCTTTTACGACGATAATGAAAATGGCGTCGGGTTGTTATTATCTATGCATTTTCCTTTGCGTTTCTTTTGATAAAAGTTTGATGAAAAGTATTGTTCCTACAATATTTTGCTGAAGGTTGAGAATGATTGATTTCTCCTTTCCTGAGGGAATGAAAACGGGGCTGTAATCGAGACTTTTTACGTGTCAATGGTAGAAAAAGCTCTTTTATGATGTTGCTAAACCCAACTGTGTCGATAAGTTTGTAAGTGGTGAAATATTGATGTTTAACCACTCAAAGATTAACTAGACAGCAAGATAAAGAAAGGAAATACATTTGTATAGTTTGGTAGCGGAGCTGACCAGCCCAGGGTACACTAAACTTACTCAGTTATTGTCTCAGTTTTAATGGGTACCGCAACGAAAATTATTTCACATTCCAACTATATGTTCATAACACAGTCATATTTCTCGCGATAAACTTTACAACTACAAACAACATTAAAATGATCAAAAAGTGCAAGATAAGGGGAAAAAACGTGATTAATTAAAAAGTTGAACATAATCAGCGAAGGCAGAACTAATTTAAGAGATAAACACCAGCAATAAAAGTGACAAACAGTTCTGGGCGACACCCACTGCCAACAGAAATACTTGACAGTAGAACACAGAAGTACTAAATTCTTTTTTCCGCATTATTCCATCATTTTCTCTTCGCAGCGCAACTGAAGGTGGATAATACTGGAGTGGCTTATGTTGTTATTGTCACTTGGCTGGAGCCTGACTGGCTAAAAGGTATGTCCACGGTATGAGCGATGAGTTATTCTCTAAATCATTTAAGTATACCAGTTTTATATACCCACAAATTGACATTGTTGAATATTATTATTTTATTTTCATTATTGTGAATGTGAGGACTAATGTGGATCAGTTTAATTTTTTGCTCCTTTTTCTCAGTTTCAATGATGGTCTGGCAGTTTGAGAACTTTATGCGGCCTACCCAAATGTCCTTTCTTTGGTATTGTTCGTCGAGTCGTTGAGCTCCTTAAGCTCTGAGTTGAGCTCCTCGGTTACTGACAAATGCTTGCACTGACTGGACAGGTCCACTCAACTCTGTGTGGTTCTTTCCTCAAAAGACCATTTCAGACGCTAATCTACATGGTCCTCATATGGCCTGACCAAGATTTTGTCTGGACCTTAATTAAAAGAGACTGCGACCTCTTTCTTTTTTTCCTCTTTCAGTTTCTTTCGGCCTTTCTTCTCAGAGTAGTCAGGAAACGCCGACCTCATCTAGCTTATTTTATATTTTTAATATGACGTGTAAAAGTGATTCCGATATCCTATTTACAGAATAAACAATTTCATTTCATTTCATTTCATTTCTCATAAAAATATCCAGTAAGTGATGTTGGTAATGTGGCTGACTGCCCAGAGCGCGAATACTTTCCATTTTTTTTTCCTTATCCTTATCCTAAACTCTTATTCTGATTGGGTTGAAATTAAACTGATTCGTAATCTTATTTTCTTCTCCTGCGTCAACTTTTTCTGATCATGAATATTATAATAACTGTGATATTTCTGGGTCCATTTACCCAGTCGACATCTTTGTGTAATTATTTATCTCTTTCTCACGACATGATACATTGCGAATGTTATAAGTAGCTACCGTTGACCTCCAACGAATGGAATAGATTGAAGCCCCACGTGTGTGGGTGGACTTTTAACTGTAAAGCATTGTCTAGTACAGTTAGGTTAGTATGTATGATGTATTAAATTCTTTTGACATCTGAGGCCTATGATTAACGAGAACTTCAGACGTATAACGGTACTTTAAAGACTTTGAAACGATCACCTCTACAATGTTAACGACCAACATTAATAACAAAAGAAAATATGGACAAATTAATATCATAACATCCTCTTGCCCTTATACCAATTAATTCGAAGCCGACGCAGCATGTCATCTTCTTCCATACAACTCTCTCTATCAGTCTTCGTCTGTATCCAACCCCCTCTCTTGATCCATCTACCATTTCCATCCATCGCGTTGTCAGTTTTGTTCAAACCGAACCTACTTTGTTTCTCATTTCTTCTGTATTCCTCTTCTTCAAATTGAATAGTATACACAGTGTCTGTAGCTGGAAACCGTAGCGTTCCAGTGTTTTAGTAAATCACTTCATATCTACTTCCAGTGCTTTTGTTTTCAACACAACGGAACGGAATTAAGTTTACTTCATTTAATTCTACAATAGTATTATTTTATCAGAGATAAACTTCATCTTTATTATTTTATTCATAAATTGTATGAAAAAGAATATAATTTGGAATCAACTAAGACTTCTTTTCAGATATTTTTTCAGCGAAATACTCAAAATTACCGTGCATATAAAGATTACTTTTAACAGGAGTACCTACTGATAATGAACGGTCGAAAAAACAATTTCCACAACAACCAAATGAAGTGGGCTGATGGTCATTGCTGATCCGTGTTAGCTAACAAACAGGAGGGCACTTTTTTCCACTTAAAGTATACACTGATTGGAGGGATCTTTCATTTCTCTTCTTCATTCTCGTTATCCCAATTTATTTGTTGTTGTCTTCTTTCACACGATCCATTTATCGTTTCCCTCCTCTATCTAGTTAGGTATATCTTTCAGACAGCCCATCCATTATTTCCTTATTTATCGTCTATTTTTGAAGCCCTCCTCATTCAAACTCCAACGTAAACCGATTTTTACAGCCTTATCTTCTCTAAAAAATACTAAACATTTAAAGCTACCCATCCGCAATGCAATAGTAAAAGCACACAATAGTTGTTTTCCAATAAACAATCCGGTCTGATTTACGCGCACAACGAAGCGGGCAGTACTATTCTGTTCGGGCACAGAATGGTAGTCTATTCTGTGCGGTCACTGCGCAGTAAAACTGCTTGTTCACCACTTTATATTGCTTTCGAGATTGAGCTGTGTTAGAAGATACGATTGATTCACAGATTTTGTTTTTATTATAGTCATTGATAAAAAGATACGTTTGTGCAATATAAACAGAATCTTTGTTTATCAAACCGATTTTCAGGGTTCCGTAGCCAAATGGCAAAACCGGAACTCTTGTTATTTCGTCATGTCCGTCTGTACTCGTCCGTTCGAAAGTCAAACAGTTTTAAAATATTATGATTCTACCATCCAAAGCCTTTACTGCAGCAATTTGAGGGCTATTTTAAACCAGCATCGGATAAAATAAATCCTCGTATTCTTCCTCGATCAATATTTTATCAAAACAATACAAAATGAGCATTCCAGATCCCGGAATTGCACATAAAACTTCGATCTTAATTAGCGGACTACCCTCATCCTAATCTTTATGGCATCTCCGGAATTGCATCGCTTCCTCGAGGGGAACAGGGGTGCAGGGGTATACCCCTGTTATAATGGGGTTGTATTTACAATATGCGGTCAACTGTGGGGTAGTCTGTGATTGGGTACACATAATTACTACTTCCGATGAAAATTGTTACGTTGACGGGCGATATGTGGGATATTTGGGGATGTTATAACAAGTGTCTATAGACTACTACCAGCAGGCGTAGCATGAGTACCGTTTTGTCGACGGAAGAGTAGACAAAAATGACGTTTCCTGTAGACAGTAGACAGTACGAGACGGCAACAAAATAGAAAGAGTCAACTGCACTTTTTACGAAATTCACTCTTTTACATAATTCGACTCATAATTCTTTGTTTTATCATAGGATTTATCGGTTGTCAGTGTAATTTTGACAGTAAGGATAGAAAACTTTCTTCCGAAATAGTCTACATATAAAAAGACCTAGACAAAGATCGTTAGAAATGAAAGACAAAATGACAGATTGTAGAAAGATTTCTACGGTGGGTGTCAAAAATGAAGAAACGAACTGTCACTTTGTATAGAAAAAGCTGTCTATTCTTCGTAGAGATAGAAAGCGCCATGCTACGCCTGCTGATAAATAAAAAATCCTTTTTTTTTATTGTCTCCCGTTTACGTACTTTGACGGGAATTGATCTAGAAACTTGATAATTATTCTGATTCTGTAAAATTAAAGTCACGGTAATACTTTATAAAACTAGGAAAAATTATGACATTATTTTTACGATTTTCCCAACTACAAACAACACAAAGCAAATAATAATAAAATGTGGTAGATATAGGTATTATTATAAGTACGACAATTCTCAGTCAAACTTATTGTTCCACAGCCAACTGACTCACTAAATGAATCATTCTTGTATATATCTATAGAAGCAGGTAAATATGACATTATTTTTACGTTCAGAATAATTACTTAGTAGGTATTATTATAACGAAGACAAAAATCGATTCCTAGTCAAAGTAATTTTATCTCATCACCCAGTCATCAACAGACTGTAGTTAGTGATTCGCTAAATGGCGAAATGTGCGTGTACTGCAGGTATACCTCTGCCTAACTCTTGGGGGAAATACAGGCGTGATGTTATATTTATTTTATGATTCACTGTATCAACTTTGATCGTCCTAACCGCAGTCCTAACTTAGAATAGGCATAAATTAAGATATTTCTTTAATGATACATAGGGACGTGATCTTCGAGTACCTATACTTGTGCTAATATTTTGTGTACATAATACATGTGTATAAGTTGTTATTGTGGAGGAATTTATACATATGTCCGTCAGTCTGTAAGCTCAGAAATTAAATGGGCCTACAATTCTTCAGTAGAAGTTTATCGTCCTTTTTTAAAAAGAGTATCACCATACCTTTGTTCCATGCCTGTGACGTTTCCTCCTCCTATAGGTTGGAATTAAACCGCTTCTGAAGGGCTTGAAGAACCGGTTTTCCAGCGGCCTTCAGGACTTCAGTTCCTTGTTGTTTTTAAGCTGCTTCAGAGCCATCCTAATCTCGTACAAGCTGACGTTCGGGATGACTTCGGTATAGTGTCGGGTCAATCGGGTCGTTTCCCAGATTCGCAACGGGTTACATTATGTGTAGGTATAATACTGTCCATAGAACCTCTTGAACTGTCTCAAAAGTTCGGGTTTGGCGGATGCCATTCTGCCATCGATCTTCAGTTTCGTAATCTGAGTCTCATAATAATAGCTTTACCTATGAAATTGCCGTTCTGCAGTACTGGCCATTTCAAATCAAAATAATTTTTGTTTGGCTAAGAATTCTAATTTCAAATTAATTTTATTTTAAAAATATGGAATTCTTTTTTCAAAAGAAGTCATTTGTTTAATGATTAGTGTTATATTTTCATCGCATTTCAATCTTTTTTGTCATCATGGATACGTTAAAAATTCGAGTAATTATGAAATATGAGTACCGTCGTGGCAGCAACACGGCACAAGCGGCACGCAACATCAACGACGTTTACGGAGCTAACACTACAAACCAACGCACCACCTGTTATTGGTTTGCTCGCTTCCGTTCTGGAAATTTCGACCTGAAAAAATGAACCTCGCGGTCGTCCGAAGACTTTGGTCGACAATGACGAATTAAAGGCGATTGTGGAAGCTGATGATACACAATCTACGGCTGAATTAGCAGCAGCTTTCGACGTTAGCGTCAAAACAATATTGGTCCATTTGCGTCAAATTGGCAAGGTAAAAAAGCTTGACAAATGGGTGCCCCACGAACTCAATGATTGCCAGCGCGAAGTACGCGTCGAGGCGTGTCTTGCACTGCTCAACAGACACATAAATGAAGGAATTTTGAACCGCATTGTTACCTGCGATGAAAAATGGATTCTGTTTGATAACCGCAAGCGCTCAGCAAGTTGGTTGGATCCTGGTTCAGTACCTAAACAATGCTCTAAACGAAAACTTACCCCTAGAAAAGTGATGGTCACTGTTTCGTGGTCTAGCGCCGGTGTGATTCATCACAGCTTCTTACCAAACGGGGTGAGCATTACTGCAGATGTGTACTGTAAAGAACTGAACATAATGATGGAGAAGCTGGCACATCTCCAACCAGCATTGGTCAATCGCTCGTCTCCGCTGCTCCTGCACGACAACGCGCGACCTCATACTGCACAGCAGACGGTCTCCAAGTTGCAAGAACTGGGGTTGGAAGCTCTCCGTCATCCGCCCTACTCACCGGACCTTGCGCCTACAGACTACTACTTTTTCCAGAATTTGGATAACTTCTTGGCGGGAAAAAAATTCAATACCCGAGAGGCAGTACAAAATGCCTTTGAAGAATTTGTTGCCTCCCGTCCAGCTGATTTCTTTAAGAAGGGCATCAATAAACTGCCACTGCGTTGGCAAAGATGCATTGATTGCATGGGTGATTACTTCGATTAATACAAATAAAAAATACATGAAAAAAATTGTTTAAATTTTTTCATAAAAAACGGCAATTTCATAGTAATATTATTTATTCTCTTAATGGTGAATCTTAGCAGGTAAAACCGCGGTATATTCTAGTTTCGTTTAGGTATATGAATCATATTTTTAGCACGTACTTGTCAATGTTTCAATAAGAGTTGTGGTGTGAAATATTTATAAGATAAGAGAAGGCGTCTTTACATGCGTAAATACCTATTGTGTGGCAAAGAAAATCTAGGGCTTATTCAATTTGAATAACTTGTATTTGTGGATTGTATTTCTTTGTAGGGATTTGAGTAATGGCCAATAGGCTGGCTCCGTATTACATAAGACTTAATAAGTCTAATAACTGTCCCGTTGGTCTCGTGAAAGTGCGACTGCTGAGCGTGGGATCCTGGGTTTGCTTCCATGGTTGGAAATTACTCAGTAGCTGCCCGGAGTTTGAAAATTGGTGGTCTAACACCCCGTGGTTCGGTAAGCATGTAAAAGCCGTTGGTCCTGCGCCTGATCTCTCCCCAGTTGTGTTGGATTGCCGTCTCATCGGACAACGAGCATATAGGAACAGGGAGTGCACCTGTGTACGCGCACACACTTGTGCACTATAATATCTCCTGCGTTCCTGGCTAATCTCCGTTGAGATTGGCCTCCGTGACCGAAATCGGTCGGGAGGCTTTATTTACATAGATCTTAAACATGACAGGCCAGGTGTTAGATTTTTTGTGTAAAATCCTAACTAGTACTCGTATTAATGTGGCGATATGTCAAAACGTCCAGATTTGTGAGTACTTAAGCTTAATTTATTCGTTAAACACGTCATAAATCTTTCGGAATAAATAATCTAATTATGTTCTTAACAGCATCAAAATCCATTGTATACATAGATGCAGACACGAAAAATGACTTTAATTTATATTAATAACGCATATATAAAAATAGATAACAAACCACTCGTTTATTTCAGCAAAACTGCTTTACATTCTCGTGTGAACTTTTAGCAAACTAATTAAAGCAACGAGCATTTTCGTCATTAGGTTACTAATTAAGAAGTTAGGCGGTACCCAGCAGGTGTAGGTGTCAATTCACACTTCTTTGTAGATACCGGTCTGCTCTAGAAACATTCTTGACACAATGCCGACATTACGCTTCAAGAGGGTAAACAGAAGCCGTAGAGCTCACCAACAACCAAGTCTGACAACCAGTCTCACCAAGGGGTAGCGTGTTACCCAGTAACTGGGTTCAGTCGCGCCATATTAAATATTGGTATTCAGCTGCGTCCGGAAAGACTTAAAGCCGACCGTAATAAATAGTAGAGGAAAAGCTAGGCATCAGATGATGACTTTCACCATCCATCCATAGCGTAGCGAAGGTTGCTCATATTCACCAGAAAACTTTTACAATGTACAACAGCATAATCAGTATTTAATGTTCCCACAGCTGGGAAACTGGGCCTTCCCTCCTCTCAATGGGAAGGCGTAACCCAGCAAGTGAACCCAGTGCGGGTTGGTAGAAGTCTCATGTCTTCTGCCGGTATCTAGTTAGATAAAGTCGAGGTATAATCTGAAATTAAATGAAATTAAAAACACACATCTATCTTCACAATTAGCTGTCGTCACAGGAAGTGTACAGCCGCTCCCGCAGTGACGACACTCATTGTACGCCCATTGTGTTCTCGGCGGACTTGTATGAGCTACTGTACCCAATAGCCTTTGTACTCAGATGAAATAACGTTACTATGGCTTTGTGAGGTCCTAATTATTGCATGGAGAACATTATCTGGCTGAAAGTGGGTATTATAATAATAAAACTATAATAAACTTTATTTCAGATCAATGTCCATACATAATTACAAAATACACACCCGCAAAAAGAAAAAGATTACAAAATTTGAGCACGAATAAATGCTTTCAGGATGTTTGAGTCCTGCTTTTCCGCAATAACCTGTAGGATGCTGTTGGTGCTGCTCCTGACTCTGCTCAGCAATGATGCGAGCCGCTTGCACATTACCGCATGGAAGCCGTCTACCCTGGCTTCCGCAAACATACCGGAGGCACTGCAAAAACGGGACAACCCCAACAACATCCTAAATCCATTGTTATATCGGACACGTAAGGCATTGAGCGTCCTTTGCGTATATCTGAACCACAGGCTGCACGTGTATAAAGTCTGGCAGTAGGCTTTAAATAGTGTGACTTTAACTTGTTCACTACAACGCACAAACCTGCGGGCCAGCATATTACTTCTAACCGCCAATGCCCTACGTTCCCTTTCTATGTCAACTTGGTCCCCAAGGTCCTCAGTAACATAATTTCCAAGATATTTGAACTTTTCTACCCGCTTTAGTTCAATGCCGTTTAGCTTTATTGCGGGCATATTTAGTGTACATTTACCGGGGGCCTTGAAAACCATGTACTCACTCTTCTTAGCATTGTATATCAAACCATGCTGAATGCTATATTTTTCACATATTGCGAGCAACTGCCTCATTGCACTTACAGTTGGGGTCAGCAGAACCATGTCGTCCGCGTAACTAAAGTTGTTCATACAAACGTTGTCAATCCAGCATCCCACTCGTGTGCTGCTGAGCCCAACTATAAGCTCATTAACGTACAAGTTGAAGAGCTTAGGAGAACTCAAACCACCTTGTCTCACCCCACACTCCAACCTGTACGTGTCTGAGAAGGTGTTTGCCCATCTTACATAATTATTCTGGTTTTGGTACCAGAAATGAAAAATCCGTTGCAGTGTGTAGGCACGCCAGTTTTCTTGAGTTTCTCCCATAATAAGTCATACGACACAAGGTTGAATGCTTTGGAGAGGTCAAGAAAGCATGCATACACAGGTGTACTTCTTTCCGTATAGTATTGAACAGTGTGTTTCAGACTCAGAATTGCGCTTTCAGTGGAAAGTCCCGCGCGAAAACCAAACTGAGCATCATGAATATTGAGATGTTTATCAAGTTCTGAGTCGAGCACACCGTCCAACACCTTGCCTACGATTGTAGCCAAAGAAATCGGTCGGTAGTTGTTCTTATCAGTCAAATCTCCAGTTTTATTCTTAACTATTGGTACTACAATGGTTTTCATAAGGTCCATAGGCAAGTACGAGTGACTCAGACATAAAGTATAGAACATTGCGAGCACACGTGGTAAATGAACACCAGCATATTTTAGATGCTCGATACTGAGTCCATCATGACCCGGCGACTTGCCCCTAGACATGCTACTCACAATTTGTCGAACTTGTTTAGCAGACACCCTATACAAATCACCGGTCATGGTGGACCCAGGATCTGCAGACGAAGGATCCAGTGGAGACTTTGTGGTAAAATGTTCTCTAAACAGTTCCGTTATATCTCTATCGCTGTATTATGAGTGTGATAATAAAAACTTTAACGATCAATCTATAGAGAAAGTCCTTCAAGAGTTTACAGGCACAGGAGATCTTTCATGTAAAACATTCTTGACTATTCTTTTCCATACGAAAAGAACTACCTTTTGGAAGGGGGACCTAGAATTAATTATATTTTCTAAGTACCTTTTACTGCTTGCAATAAATGATTAATTGACTTTTACTTTTCAACTTTATAAGTGCACGAGATAATTGAACACATTTTTTTTTTTTTGAGTTTGGGTCATCATCCAATGACTTCTCCCACTCTGGGCGGAGCGGAAGGGAGTGTCCCTTTTACTGACTAAAACCCACCCGTGTTCCTTCAGTTGCCTTTTGCCAAGGTCCCGGTATCCCTTTCGGACTAACCCTCAACCCTGTAAATGAACACTCGCTGGGGTTTCGTTTCTGATGCGTATAGAATAGACGGTGGTACATACTTCCTATCAAGTAGACTGCCTTTCTTTTTGCCAAACTATCACAGACATGATAAATACGTTCACTGTGGCCTTTTATAATAATTATGTATTATTGGGTGGAAATTAACCAGGCAGCTAATCTGGTATGAGGAACAGGGTCAAAGATTGATGTCGGGTACTTGTATTGCACGGTAAACTCTAATTGCGCGATGCAGGATTTTGTTTGTCGTCAGTATTTTGTGTGACGTCAGGTCTTTGATGCGAAGTTCGCATGTGGCGATGTAGATGCCGCCACAGGTTAATTAAATTGTCACCGTCACCTGGGAACATCTGCAGAGGCATAGCAGATGTGCTAGTATTCTAGAGATAAAGCTGAAATGTCTCATGTGCCTGTAACTACACCGTCACCCTGCGAACTGTTACCTATACAGCGCTGCTAAGCGGCTGAAATAGGTATGGTGCTAGTAAAACATTCTCGAATGAGCTAATTAACAAAGACTGCTACTAAACTAGCTACCATAAACATAAAATAACTAACATCACGCCTGTTATCCCCGAAGGGCTAGGCAGAGGATTACCTATAGTACACCCACATTTCGCCAGTTAAGTTTAAGTCCCATGTAATAGGGGACGAGCCTATTGCCATCAACCGGGCACAAATCAAAACTCTAGGATGCTACTAAGAAATCCGTGACGGAAAAACGCAGTAACACTTGGCTCCAGCAGACCAGCAGCTGCCATTATTAACCGAATAATAAGCTACCAATTTCTAATTAACTGTATATCTATCTATGAACACATAGCCAGGTATAATCAGACCAATGAATAATGCGTCTGTTATCGACACCGCGATAATTAAGCGCTCTAGCGACACATTCAAATTATATTCAGCGCTGCACCAGTGCGAACTATACAGCACTAATTTGATTTCAGTTTTAGTCGTATCGTATCGGAAATTAATTGTTGGGAAATATAGGTGTAGTACCTATACATTACATAATACATTTAATTATGTTCATTAGACAACCAATGGATGGCTAATAGATAGAGTTAGTTTGGGTAGGATGTAGTTACCTACAGACAGGTGTTACCACCCATACGACGTGAACGACCAACTGTATTGCTCTGTATTGCTCTCTGTTACCGCTCGTTGCTCTGTTGCTCGCACAAAGGAATATTAAAAGCATAAATTCACGCGGCTTTTTTCCAATTTTTGGATATCGCATATCGCTATCACTTTGGGCCGCTAGAATGTTACTTTCTATTTTTCTTTACAAATACCTAATAATAGGTCTTTACCTATGAAATTGCCGTTCTGCAGTACTGGCCATTTCAAAATAATTTTTGTTTGGCTAAGAATTCTAATTTCAAATTAATTTTATTTTAAAAACATGGAATTCATTTTTCAAAAGAAGTCATTTGTTTAATGATTAGTGTTATATTTTCATCGCATTTCAATATTTTTCGTCATCATGGATACGTTAAAAATTCGAGTAATTATGGAATATGAGTACCGTCGTGGCAGCAACGCGGCACAAGCGGCACGCAACATCAACGACGTTTACGGAGCTAACACTACAAACCAACGCACCACCTGCTATTGGTTTGCTCGCTTCCGTTCTGGAAATTTCGACCTGAAAAATGAACCTCGCGGTCATCCGAAGACTTTGGTCGACAATGACGAATTAAAGGCGATTGTGGAAGCTGATGATACACAATCTACGGCTGAATTAGCAGCAGCTTTCGACGTTAGCGTCAAAACAATATTGGTCCATTTGCGTCAAATTGGCAAGGTAAAAAAGCTTGACAAATGGGTGCCCCACGAACTCAATGATTGCCAGCGCGAAGTACGCGTCGAGGCGTGTCTTGAACTGCTCAACAGACACACAAATGAAGGAATTTGGAACCACATTGTTACCTGCGATGAAAAATGGATTCTGTTTGATAACCGCAAGCGCTCAGCAAGTTGGTTGGATCCTGGTTCAGTACCTAAACAATGCTCTAAACGAAAACTTACCCCTAGAAAAGTGATGGTCACTGTTTGGTGGTCTAGCGCCGGGGTGATTCATCACAGCTTCTTACCAAACGGGGTGAGCATTACTGCAGATGTGTACTGTGAAGAACTGAACACAATGATGGAGAAGCTGGCACATCTCCAACCAGCATTGGTCAATCGCTCGTCCCCGCTGCTCCTGCACGACAACGCGCGACCTCATACTGCACAGCAGATGGTCTCCAAGTTGCAAGAACTGGGGTTGGAAGCTCTCCGTCATCCGCCCTACTCACCAGACCTTGCGCCTACAGACTACTACTTTTTCCAGAATTTGGATAACTTCTTGGCGGGAAAAAAATTCAATACCCGAGAGGCAGTACAAAATGCCTGTGAAGAATTTGTTGCCTCCCGTCCAGCTGATTTCTTTAAGAAGGGCATCAATAAACTGCCACTGCGTTGGCAAAGATGCATTGATTGCATGGGTGATTACTTCGATTAATACAAATAAAAATTCATGAAAAAAATTCATGAAAAAAATTCGTTTAAATTTTTTCATACAAAACGGCAATTTCATAGGTAAAGACCTAATATTACAAAAAAATAAGGGGCAAGTATTTTATTTACTTACCTTTTCGTTTTTGTTTTGATTTTTGAAGCCATGGATCGGTATTTAAGTAAATAAAAACCTAGAGAACCTAGAACTATAGTTAAAGAATAATTTAATCACTTATCAGAACCATTAAACATCAAAGAGAAGAAGTCTAGACTATTATAGTGAAGGATTGTGTCAAGACCAAAAAACTAAAAACACCACGTTTTTAACGAAAAGTTTATTTTAAAACATGCCAGACGAGGCTTGTCATGTTGAAACCGCGTCATTATCGTAGTCATTACGACAAAAACCATTAAATAATAATTTCTCAATTATATTCAATAATTGGCACCGTGGCAGAGCCACAAGATAGCAATAACAGAAGGGCAACTATTAAAAACTCATGAATATGATAATAATTAATAGTTGTATAAAAAAACGTCACATCAGTCACGGAATATAAAATATACCCGGAATATAAAAAAAATACTTTGCAATTTTCTGAAAATTAGAAAAATACTTTGTGTTTCATCGCGTAGGATAGAACTTCTGTATCGATCTCCAAATGATCAGATATATAATAATATCTATTATAACATTCACTGGCACACTGCCCAGTTTTTACACAAACTGTAGAGGTACTTGTACTTATGTTAGATAGGGAAGTTTCTTTTCCTCGTTGTAACATGAGAGGGGTGAGAACAATGCTATCGTTTCGCTCATGGTGAAATTGATTTTCCTTTTACGATTTAATAAAGTGACCCGGAAGTAGTCAAGGGGTTATATTTCTAGTGCATGCAAGGATTCATTGGGTTTTCAGAGAACCACCACTTGGTTTTAATAGAAAACTCATTGTACACCAAATAAAGGAAAACACGTTAAACTAAGGCCGGCGTCGGCCCTGGTTGTGATTCTTAGATCTTTGACAGTTTTTACGGGTTAAGAAGCCCGAAAGTCTGACAACCAGTATTAATAAGGAGTATTGTGAAAAAAAAATACGTTTGTAGACATTGTCTATTTATTATTGAATACTTCAAGCGCACAAATGTACAGAGGCGGACCTAATGCCATAGGCATTTTCTACCAGTCAACCTTTGGGTGATGCAGAGACAAACAGTGGTAGATGCAATAGCGAGAATTGAAGAATACTCATAATGATTTCAAACCAAACATTTTGTTGTTTTGTACGCCATAAATGGCAAAACATATGATGTGTACAAACTCATGTTTTACAATAAAATATATTCTAGTCTATTCTATTCATAGGTTTCAACATGTTCTGAACTGTCCGCGCTGAACCGCGCTGAACTGTCGAAATTAAAGGCATTGCTATCGATTGCCATTTTATGTGTGTTACGCTATTACCCCGCCTGGTCTGCGTCTGAGTCACTGTAGGTTTTCTATTTTCCAGATAAGGGTGTCAGTCTCTGTTCTTATCTACAATTTAGAGCGGAAAGACATTGTTTAACTCAGTCATAAACTGATATGAAGGAAATGAACTATCAAGCTACATAGATAACGCTGTGTATGTAAACATTCACAGTCATATAGCTACGTAAAATTTTCACCATTTATGTGCACTAGGTATCTGATTGCTTGTTGTTTGTTATACCAGTCAAACAGTCATAACATTTTAAAATTTTACTTTATAAATCAATCTTTTGTAAATTAGGCACAATGAATATTTTCTGTTTCTTTTCCGTTATACGGTTGGCAGCGAAGTCTTATAAACCACCAACTGTCCGTGCCAAAAACTCTTTTGGTAAGTTTATTTATATCATGTCTATACTATATCTATACATTAAAATGGTTTTTCGTGTCCGTCTGTGTGACTGTGTGTTTTTTCTAAACTACGCAACGAACTTTGATGTGGTTTTTACCACCGTATAAATCTCGATATTTCGTCAAAAATACTCAATTCATAATCGTGCGAAGCAAGGCGGTCGCTAGCTAATTTACAAATTGTATTTTAACAAGCCAATATCCTGAAGATAATAATCGTGATATGGAAAGCGCCATCTTATCGCCGTGCAGTTCACGCACCGGCGCGCGACGTCAACTGCACATAGTTTGTAACGTTAAGTACCCTGCACACGGTGCATGTGGCACATAACACTGTGTTGGACATTTACTTCGTTGTTTTTATTAAATAGGGACCTACAACACTGTCGAATAACTTCCTATAGAATTTCATTAATTAAGCCTTAATTGGAAGAACAGAAGAAGAGAGAAGAGCACTGATTTAGTTATTAATAATATTGTCCCTTTTTTATAGACGGAACATTACCAGCTTTTTAAATATTTGTTTAGACATACATGTCATAATGATCACTGTTAAATTTAGATGGCTATTGCGTTTATGCTATCTATAAAATATGAAAAGGAACGAGGATAGCATTTATTTATAAATTAGTTACAAATTCTTCAAATAATTTGAACGCAAGCCACGTAAATATAAAAGTACTTAAGCAACAACGCCAAACACCAATTTTAATAATATCTATACAAATTGCTATGACCCAGTTTGGTTGACCGACTTTTTAAACTCGTCCGAGAGGACCAAGTTTTTGGCAAAGTTTTTATCAAATATACAGTAAGAAAATTGCGTTATAACACACATTATAAACTTACAACCACAATCACCACAATCTATAACTGATCTCAATTAATGATACGAACATAAATTAAAAAATTGTTACTATTATTTAATATTATTTTTATTTAAAGAATTATTTTTTGCACTTTTTGCTGTACCCTACAGGTTCCGTAATTGCACTTTACCTTTAAGCCATTGTATTACCTTAATACTTTAAGGTACTTCTCGTGAAATTCTTTAATTAGACAGTAAAAATACAATTTTTCTGTCAAAAGTCTTTATGCCAAAAACAATTTCTAAGCGTAACTGGGGAATGTCGTCAGTAATAATTGAAAAAAAATGTCGAAAAAATGTTGAAGAATATTCAGATTAACACAATTAACTGTCTCTCCGAATAACGTCGAGCACTTCATTAGCGAAAATATGCTTTGAAGTTACGATAATATTATTTTTTTCCATCAAAATACGTTAATTTGAAAAAGAAACTGTATTATGTTTCACGAACTCTTTTGAATGAAAATTCTGTGAATTTCCTGAGTTTTTATTCGACGTATTCAGCATTTTCAATTGAATTTTTATGAGATACAGATTTTTTTCGTACAAAATAAATAAGTTTAGGTGGTCATAATATTTTCTCGAGGCGGTCTCTATTAGGTAGGTACTCTGAGATTCCATAAAATTTATTTTGATAGCTCTAATCGTTTACGTTTACTAAAACGGAACGGGATTACGATCGTATCTTTTTATAAGACTCTATTGGGATTCGATTTTCTTGTTTTACGTCTTCTATGACCGTATTATCTAACCGCTTTCCTTTAAGAGCCTTCTCTTATATGAGGTTCATTTTATTTTACTTTGTGAAAAGGTAAATTAGATGACGCTTATACTTTTGATAAGCTTTCTTAGGAGTCAGCCTTCAGAATGGTAGGATTGATTTATTTTATAAGCTCTTATAAATTGACATCACGGAGTCCAGACTATGTCCGATTGATGGTAATAGGCTCGCGCCCACATAAGACTTAAACATAAGTAGAAAAATATGGGTGTGCTACAGGTGCACCTCTGCCAAACCCTTCGGGGAATACAGGCGTGATGACAATTATGTGTTATTGACATAATATTTAAAACATCAGCGAACACTGCCTTTTTCAACATAGGTAACGTAACAGTAAATCAGAATTTTATCGGTTAAACGAACATTAATAATAATTAATGTTGGATCGTGGACACCAGCCTTAACATCTGCCATCGGTTTGGCAGTCATCGGGCCAGTTGTGCCATCCAACTTTATGCGCACGTAAAGCTCACTGCAGTTAAACCTCTATGGGTTAGAAAAGCGTGCATTAAAAACTTTTTAGTTTTGTTTTTACTTTTTAGTAACGTTTTGATGTGAGGGGACCGTTTCATGAATGCGTTGCGATTTCGGGTTATAACTACCGGGTTCTGTTTTAACTTCGTTAGATAGATTTTTTCTTATAGTCACAGCGTGGTTTTTTTCCGTAAAATAATTGGATCAATTTTTCAGTATGGAATAAATAACCCCTTTTATGACAAGTTACGTGTATTTTGAAAGTTTTCATGGGGCTTTATAAAATATCAAAATCATTTTGTAGGCTTTTATGCTACGTTCACCAATCCATTTTCAAACCGTGTGGGGAATGAAAATACTTATTTATGTAATATTGTCTTTGCAATAGGTTTATGAGCATTATTGTCCACATTTACACTGATTTCTACAAACTGCTAAATAATCATTATAACATAAATAAAATGTTGCCCGCAACTTCGTCTGAATAAAAAATATGCATATAACCTGGATGAAAAGTAGCCATGTCCTGCTGTAGGTTCCAGACTACCTATCTTTGTTTCGTTTAGGCGTAAAAAGGTAATAAATAGACAGGCAGATAGAGTTGATATCGCACTCATACCAACTAAGGATGGATTCTTGAAGGCACTCAATTATAATAAAGCCCCTATAATTTTCATATACAAAGAAACGGATCATACATTATTATTAAATCCGAAACCAAATTCAAGCGTGCGCAATTTAGAAAAACATGGTCTCCATTTCAAATAGATCCAATTACTAGCAAACAGATAAACTTTAGAACAACGTCGTTCTCTACTCACCCCTCACAGTATACTCGCTGCAAATTGTATCTCATTGAGATCTATATCGCACAATCCATAGACAAGCGCTCTGTTCCAAATTTACTTACTTTATTGTTTAATTTCCCTAGATTATAGCCAATTTTCGTTCCCCTAACTCAACGGGGTTCTAATTAGGGATGGGACAAGATGAGTAGCTAATATTTAAGTCACATTTTGTGATAATTACATTACAGAGGTATTCTCATGCTTTATTGATATCTTAATGTTTTTATTGTTGTTTATGATACAATCATGTACAGACTATAATATTTACCTAAAAGGAAGAAAAATCATTGTCGTTTAATAATTATTTAGAAAGTCCTTTCGTTCGGTGTAAGGGAATAAAATTACTTAAAGTTGTATATTATTTAGTTTCTACATATTTCTTTGCGATTTTCTTATTTTTATTTTTATTAAAATCTGTTGTCCTACTGCGACAAACCCCCAGATTTTAGTCTTAATCCGTTTTTATTCAGACAGTTAATCGCACATCAGTGGTAACACTAGCACTAAGAATGCTCTTACAGCTAAGACATAAACGCGCTGTCAATGTCAAATCTGTACCACTGATGTGCGGCTCATTGTAAACTAGATTTCTCATGTAAATCAGCATAGATGACGAGAGAGAGCAATGTTGTAAAATAAGGTTGTAGAATCAGGCTTTTAGAAACCGAGGCTACCTTTACTTTAAGTTAGAAATCGGAGTTTATAAAACCTAAGTAAAGTGTAATCATATTCTACTCGTAGACAAACTTTCAACGCACATCACTAGACTAAGTTGAGCCGAACAGTTGCCAAGCGGCGCTGGCATCTGTTCAATGTTCCGTCTCTCTTACACACTAAGAATTTATCCCACCTTTTCATTTTATTTCGGCAATTACATAAGTGAGTTTTGCATAGTCATGGTGGATCTACACTTGTGCATTTATAATGAACATTAAAGAACTGTGACCCTGAAAGATCCTTACGGAAAACAGTTCATCCTGAGAAGTACTCCTACCCGGAACGATGTTATGGGGACGTAACAACCCGGATATTCATTGGCTCAGATGATATGGATGGGAAGATATTATATACCTACATAAAAGTGACCATGTATAACGGATTCTTCATAGTGAATAGGCAGCACCATCATCCTCTCTGATATTAATACCTATCATATATTATAGGTATCAGAGGGATATTTTAAGAACGTTTGAATTCTAATGACTGTTTTAATTAAAAAAATTGACATTTATTGTCGCTGAGTTGAGATTGCAACTAGATTTTGAACGTTTTTAACTGCGGGATTTGACCTTTTGGTGATCACAATATGACTGTTATTCTCTGCCAAGAATAATTTTCATCCCAAATAATTAAACACAAGTAAGGCACAACTCGTTAAAATAACCAAACCGAATTAATTCATTTAAAACTACTTCCACAGCCGAATGAAACATTTAAAAAACCCGACAATGAATGCGGGCAATGGCCGATACCTACCCACATGTATTGATTGTGAGTATGTATAACAAGAGAACTCCCATTAAAATGGCACAAACGCAAGTACACAAAGATCGTGCGTATATTAAACTTTTAATCCGGTTCGAATCGGATACAGGCGGTAATGCCTGGGTATACCCAGGTGATGGAGTAGAGAGTGAATAGACAAATAAGTTTGCAAGCATGCCACTCTTTAGTTAAATACGGTATTTGATTCCTACAAACTACGTAGGAATAGGTTTACATTTTTTAGCTCTATATTTCGCAGGTCTTTTACAAATCAGTAAGACCAGCCACTGTCGGCCCTGAACTTTCGAATAATTACGGCTTCAACTACTTGAAGGTTTCTAATCTAAATCTAGGCTGCTACATACTGGGCAATAAATCTGTTCCATTAAATTTTTTCAAAAGTTTCTATGTAAAACTTTGTTTCTCCCACTTTTTACCAATATAGGTTACGCTATTCTATAATATAAAAATACTTATTTCAACACTCCATCGACTATCTCCTCCGTGAATCCGGAAAATACGAACGCGATCCGGCCTGAACCATTTAATTGCATTCCATTGTCTGTGCCCAAAGATTCCTAGTGATGGGACCGGGAACCGAAAAGTACCGATAAAAGAATTTGTTTTATTGGTTGCCGAAATTGGAATGGTGTGTGTGTGTATGGGGGATTTGCTCTTGTATTTCATAGTTATTTTCGAGCTATCTATTTTATGTTGCACCTGCCAAGTTTCATCACCAAGGTTCACTGATAGAAAATGCCTCAGGCGTGTAGTTCACTTTTGCTCATTAGGTTTTGATAAATAAATAAAAGGTCCAAACATGTTTTTTTTTATGAATGGATATGTTTCCAACCTAAATAATCACATTTATTTTACTTTAATTACAAAGGCTTAGGTATGTCCATAAATTTTTCCAGTCTGGCTGAATATAATATTCTAAATAACACCTACAAATGGGTTCATAAAATTCCAATGTAGGTTTTATTTTAAACAGCAAAGGTCGTATAAGTAATATTTTACTTCATCAAGAAACTCCATTAGGCAAACTTTTATAGAATTTATATCGTGATCCCTTTTTAGGGTTCCGTAGCTCAAGGGTACCGACGGGATCCTATTACTAAGGCTCCGCTTTCCATCCGTCTGTCACAAGGCTGTATCTTTTGAACCGTCGTCATAGGGAGACACACACTGAGAAGTTTTCACAGAGTGTGTACTACTCTGGCCGCTATAAAATCAAGTTACAAATTAAAGGTACGTTATTCAAGAAACGTGTTTGAAGATATTGTCGTGTGTACGTGGTACGGAACCCTTCGTGTGCGAGTCCGACTCGCACTTGGCCGCTTTTTTCTAATATTTGCCTAAAGTAGATTAAAAGATCTCATTTTATTTTAAAAACTCATCTAGCAGATGTAACGTCATTCGTATCCAATCTAAGTTTAAAGTTCTTTGAGAAAATTGACGAGACTGTGTGTTGATATTAATATAAATGTAACCATAAGGGCAAAATGTCAAAGAGAGGTTAAATCGTTAAATTGAAATCTTGAGGTAACCCTTTGACTGCGCTGTTCAGTTGTTTGTCTTCATTATCCTGTTTAATAAAACTTTTAATATTTAGTGAAAAAGTAAGTTTGAATGATTAATAATAGTTTCTTATAAATAGGAACCACTTTAAAAACTTGCTGTTAGAGTCTATTATTTAGCAATTTAGTCGGAAGTTTGATAGTGCTAAAGTAACTAACTTTAGGAATTATCGAAATCATGAACCCGTCTGCCAAGCAGGGTCAATATGACGTCATCTCTTCTAGCTGTGGCGGTATCGAAACCTAAATAGCTTTTGTGCGCGGCTTCTTCCTCGCCCTCGCCCTGAGGTCGGAAGTTATTCCACAGGAACGAACTACCACGACAAAGTATCTGATTGTCCTAACCCAGGCCATATCATGGTGGTGGTCACGTCTACCTGTGTGCCCAATTTTATCTAAATCCGTTCAGCCGTTATGGCGTGAAAAGGTAACAGACAGACAGACTTAGATCATTTAGCATTATAGCGGCTGCAACATTAGGACACAAGCGACTAATTCTAATTATGTTCGTCTTCCTAACATACCTACTCATCATCTGCCTAGCCTTTTCCCAACCATGTTGGGGTCGGCTTCCGGTCTAACCGGATGCAGCTGAATACTAGTATTTTACATGGAGTGACTGCCTATCTGACCTCCACAACCCAGTAACTGGGTAATACGATACCCCTTGGTAAGACTCCTAACATACTTACTACTTCCTCAAATTCTAAAACCTCCAAAATCAACCAAAATTTTCCCGACTTCGACTCCACCGACTTCGACTTTCCCCTCACTACCCCAAACAATAGGTATACCGGGAACGATTTGTAGTTCACCCGGTTGAGTTACTATCTCTCGGATAAAAAGATTTGTGATAACGATGCAGATAAGGAGGGGAGGGAAAGTTATGGGACTTTAGGAGGGAAGGAGGGGAAATATGGGACTTTTAGAGGGCGGGGAGGGAAAATATGGGACTTTTTACGCTGTTGTGGCGTTGAGATAATGGATTGCAAACGATTTTTGTTTTTGACTGGCGGATTTCTTTTTGTCTTCAGAGAGATTTGAGTTAAGGCTTTAGGGTTTTGTATGATAGAAAGTTTTTTTTTATGTTCGTAGGTTACACCTGACGAAAATAGTTTTTGCCGCCAGTTGGTATACATACATCAAATCTTGTTGTTACAAACTACAGCCACATCTGTCTATTAGGTATTTCACCAGCACCACTTTTCCATTTCACAAACATAAAAGTAATAAAAAACAATTTTCACAAATATATTATTTCTTCACAAAGGTTCAGATAGGTAAATAAATAAACATGCAGAGACAAGATTAATCAATTTAATACAATTTAAAAACAATGGTCAGGAATAGAGTACCTAGCTATGTACAGTCACGGACTTTAATTGATGAGCCACCTTCAAACTTTTCAATTTTGAAGTTCATACATTCACGAGATTACACGATTAAACACGAACTCAAATCGCAAGCTCGTAAACAAGATGACAAATAAATTACTTTTAATCGGAAATATCCATAGAGGTTGACTAATAAGTTCTCAATGATAAAAATAAATACAATGTTGCATTAAGTTTATCCAATCTATTTGATACCGACCTCCTTTGAATCATAGCTCATTAACTCGATAATTATGAAAACATAACTGAAGACAGTGACAGTTGAAATATCAATATGACAAATAAATTACTTTTAATCCGAAATAGTCTTATCCATGGAGGACTCCAACAATTGTTTATCGTTGCTAGGTTACTGTTGCTAGACCTGCAATTGGTTGACTTTGAGTAGTCACTCTGCTGTCAAGTTTGTAGTTCTGGCTCTCAGGTTAGCCAACCGGTAAAGATATGAAATATAATTTTCTTCTTCTAACACGAAGACATATGACTTTGCGTGTCGGGAACCGAATAAACCCGATTTGCATTACACGGCTAAAATACGAACAGTGCCAGGTGGCTCATCAATTAAAGTCCGTGACTGTACCTACTTTAAGTCCACTGTATGTCATACTATATTTCGAAAGAAAAATAAAACCTCAGGAGACGCATCGACAATAGCTGCTTGAAGCTGTTGAAAATAAAAGCTTTCAATAGTGGAACATCTTCAAAGGAGAAGTAGCATTTCTACGTCTCTTGAACGAAAGAATAGAAAATCTTTAAGACAATTTTATTTGTGGGAACAAAATGACAAAGAACGTTGTACAGAATTTCTTTAGGTACGAAATTTCTAAAACGTCGATCCTATAGCAGTAATTCCATTCTCAATCAATACCTACCTAAAGTAGCTCCTATATAAAAGAATAGCTAGGTAGGTAACAAATAGTGTTTGTCAGTAAAGTCGATGCGTGGGCCGCATTAGTGGTGCCACTGATAAACTGTCCCGGGCCGGTGATTTAGCGGGACGCAGCGGGATAGCGGTCACAGTGCAGAGACGACAGTGATTCAAGGGAATATAATTAACTATGTAATTTACTCTCGCAATTAATAGTCGTTTCGCAAAAGCTTTATTTGGAATGCATACTAACACCTCTATAATAGCTCTGGACTCAAATAGCTAATAACTCTTACACACGTGTCTACATCTCTTCGTATCGAATGCTGGAAGAGATTTCTTTAGAAATAAGCATCACCTTTGAACGTATTTTTCTCAATAAAAGAGAAACCGATGTTCGTTCATGCAAATGAAAACTTACGACCATCAAGACTAATATGATATAATATATATATATATATATATATTAGTCTCTGTATTGGAAGGAATTTGTAAATATTAATTCCTCGTTATTTATCAATCAAGTTTTATGTGAATTGACTACCAATATCCTTACACGCCTCCAAAAATAGTAATAGTAGATAAAACCACCTTGAACAATCAACACATAGCCAGTATGTAAATTATGTAAAACTGACGAAAATCACATACAATATGCAAATGAAAACGTAAGACAAACACGTGACTGAGCTATCGCGACATTTCGATCTCATTTACATACAAACGTATTTAAATACTTGTATAAACATTTTGTATTACCATTGGAGAATTAATTGTGTGTTAACAGGCAAACGGCGGCCTAGTGAAAGGGAATTCCGCCACCTGTATGCATCAAAGGATTAGTCAGTATCTGTAGTATGCATTGTCATCTTGAGGCACAAAGTTGAAGAGTCCTATGAGCCTGAAGTTTCATCTGGCACCCAAGATTGTCATGAAAAACCTCTTCATGTCCCACGAACGGGGATCTGTAACTCATAGTTATGTCCGTAGGTATTACCTGAGACGAATACAGAAACTCTATTACTAAATAGATTACAGTAAGTTTAATACAACGATGACGATGTTTAGTTCTTAACAAAGCGCATCCTCTAAAGCCACCTCTCCGTCGTCTTCGTTTATTTATTTATTTAAGGAAAAACAAACAGTAGCACAATAAGAAATAGTCATAAAATCATAAGCATTACATTATAAACAATTATGCTACCCACTACGTTCTCCACAGATTACAATTTAAAGTATTTAAACTAGCAAGTAACACAGATACCTTACCAGTACCTACAACTGACATTATTCTAGAAATCATATCTGGATTTTTTATTTTATACTGCACCCAAATAAAAGAGACAAAATTATGGAACTTGAAACCACTGAAATAATATTTTTAGAGTACTTAAGAGAAAAATTATAAACTATTATAATATTACGTTACTTACATCAATTTTATTTGTTGATGGCAACCCAAATTAAACCTTCCAAACACTTTGACAATGTCATAATTCGGACAAGTCCTTTGTGTGCGTACATTATTAAACATTGCGTCATTAACATTATACAATACTTTGCTGATCCTGTAGAGTTGCTTGGATTTGCTTCTTAAATACATTTTTATTAAGAAAAAGAATGTCGATTAAATTAAATTCATTGTTATAAGTCTCAACCAAACGATGAAGTGGTGAGCGCGTGCCAGCGTTGGATTTACAGAGGCTTGTAGCAAATAGACGCCGAGTGCGTACCTCACGTACATGAACTGTTCGAGGAACCAGGTAACATAAACTCCTAACTAAGTCAGGACAATCAAAATTATTGCGGCACACGGCGGTCTTGATTTTAAAGTCAAAAGATCATACTTTTTAAGAAGCAATTGGTATGAGATTTTATTCCGATAACATCTAAAATTCATTGCACGAAGATATTTACGTTGTACCAGTTCTAGTTGTTCACTATATTTTACGTAAAAAGGGTTCCAAATAGGTACAGCAAACTCCAACTGTGGCCTAACTATTGATTTATATAAGTGCAAAAAGGTGGAAGGTCGACGAAAATCCCTGGAAGATCTCATGACAAAACCAAACATTTGGTAGGCCTTGGTAACAATTTTTTCTATATGAGTATCCAGATGGAGCTTCGAATCTAGCAGAACACCAAGATCGCGGAGAAAACCTACTTTACTTATTGGCGTATTGGCAAGTCGATAAATAAATTCAGTAATATTTTTCTTTTTGGTAAATGTTATAACATGACACTTTGGAAGACTGAGGTAAAGTTTATTGGAAGAGCAGTAATTAGAGAAACGGTCTAAATCCTGCTGGAAGCTAAAACAATCGACTTTATCAGAAATAATTTTATAGACCTTTAAATCGTCTGCATAGAGAAGAAATTTTGAATTTTGGAAACAATCTTTTATATCATTAATATACAAAATAAATAATAAAGGGCCTAAAATAGAACCCTGTGGTACACCGGAGGTGACCCGAAAAGAGCCAGATTCAAAGCCATTAACAACCACCTTTTGTGTCCTGTTAGTTATGTAAGATATAAACCACCGTAAAAGGTCCCCTCTGATTCCATTGTAAGCAATTTTATTAAGTAGTAGTGTGTGGTCAAGTTTATCGAAAGCTTTCTGAAAATCCGTGTACACCGCATCAACTTGCTGTCTATTATCGAGACTATCAAACAGTTGGGACGTGAAAATGAGGAGATTGCTAATGCAAGATCTGTCTTTAACAAAGCCATGCTGTTCTTTTATTAAAACACTGCGAATAGCAGGATATAATTTATTATGTACCAGTCTCTCAAACAGCTTAGAAAAAGCAGATAGTATGGAGATAGGTCGATAGGTCGCCACGTCATGCTTGGAACCACTCTTATGAATTGGTACAATATTTGCATGTTTCCAAACTTCAGGGAAAATACCACATGACAAACATTTATTAAATAATATAAGTAAAGGATAGCATAATGTATCACACGTGTTTTTCAGAAAAACCGTTAAAAGATTGTCCTGACATTATCTAACTTTGATCACAGATCAGTCTGCTAAACGTCTTAAATGGTAAATACTATAGGACCGTTCATTGCAGTGTTTATTAAGAAAGTCATATTTATCAGTAGGTACAACTACTATCAAGCTATACATTTTCAATTTATGCTGATCTCGCATTGTATAGAATTTACGTACAATGCGAGGTCAGCTTACACTGGTTTATAGCTTTATGTGTAGCCATGTGTACATAATTTATCTGATGAAGGTAAGATCATTTAGGTTGGTACTCTCGCCTTTTGACGCAGTGGTTCTAAATTCATTTCAACTTATTTGATGGGTCTTTTGACACATTTTTGCCTATTTTCAGGCTTCTGTTTTACAGTATTCATTTTGCATATTTTGACATGCAATGCTATCACTAAAAACTTATTTATATTGCACTCAAACATTACAATCGTGATGTAAATAATCACACAGTGGTCGATACTCAAGGTGACTATAAACTTTAATGTTATACAGGTTTGTATGAGTACTTTAATTTGTAAAGCGTGAGCTTTCATAACTGGGCCAAGGGCCTTCAGGGAAGTATGAACGCTTTTTCTTTGCTAAGCATTTAAAGGTTGAGATGTTAAAATATTCACTGGACTAATGTAACAAGCGATTAAAAACGATTTCTTTTTTATGGTTTCATAAAATCTCTTGGGTTGCTTAGAATGCCAGTTTACACAGTACTTTAAAAATCTTTTGGGGGCCGGGCGTGGCAAAAATCGGAACTATCGCCGCCATCTTTTTTTATTGTCCAACTATGTAAGGTTGATTGAGCTAGGTTCGGATACTATGTAACACTAACACTGCGCTGTACGAAATTACCTACGGATGTTCTAGGTTAGCACTTGACGCCCCATAAAATTTAAACTGAAATGGCGGTTTAGAGCTCAATGTTTCAAATCACCCGCAGACTGACCGCCACAGCAAAATACAAAACCAAAAATAATCGAATTTGTATACTTTAAATGTTTCATATCCAGGCTCCCAATAGTTAAATACTACTGCGCTGCATACATCGAATATATTCACAGTGTTGCTACTGTTCGAATATATTCACAGTGTTGCTACTGTTAATTCAGAAACAAACACCAATATCCCGGGATTGAATTAATTGAATAACACCATGCGTTTGTGCAGATTCTCTGTACGAAATAGACGGTACAGAAGGTCGGCTCCATACGTCATGCGAAAACAGACGCATGCTCACAAAGACGCGTACAAACGTCGCGGCGATCTAAAATGAATGTCAGTCGACTCGCGAGTCGCGAGTACGCTTGTACTCGTTGTACGTGAAGCGTGTCTATGTGTGCGTGCGTTTTCACTCATATTATTATAATATCGAGTTGACGTTCTGTTACTGTGCCTATTTTGTGGTCTCTGTGAGCTTGCATTGACCTCAATATTCGCAGGAAATTGGGTTAAATTTTAAATCCGTTTGCTACTGCATATTGTATGCTTTTGAGACTATTCGTTATCGATAGTCATATAATCAATTTTGTTTTTCATTGGAAATGTATCGAATCATACGAATTATGTATCATAATATACCTAATGATTTTAATAAATGGGAAATCTTAGCGAAAAACAGGTTTTTCAGCCGTTTATCACAAAAATAGGAATCCTGGAATTAATCAAAGTAAAAACTATCTCGAGAGCAGTGGTGGCCAAGTGGTAACGGCCACGACTTACGAGTTGTAGGTCGTAGGTTCGAACCCTGACAGGCGCTTTACTTTGTGTAAATTATTTCATCGCCACTGCTCTCAAAACGGTGAAGGAAAACATCGTGAGGAAACCGGCATGTCCTAGAACCAAAAATTCGAAGATATGTGACATTTACCAACCCGCACTGGGCCCGCGTGGTAGATTACGGCCCGCTCCCTTTCACAGAGAGGAGGCCTGTGTCCCAGTAGTGGGAACATTATAGGCTGATTATGATTATGATTATGAAAAACTATCTCAATGGGCTTATCTATAATAAACCTGTCATGTTTAATGATTTTAACTAGAGATGCGCCGAATGTTGGTTCAACCGAATACGAATGTTCGGCCGAATATTCGATCTAAACTGTACCGAACCCAATATTCGGCCGAATCATTCGGTTCAATTCTGCGCGGTGAACAGGTTAATATTGTTTAAAAAATCGGCCAAGTGCGAGTTGGACTCGCGCACGAAGGGTTCCGTACCATTATCTATAAAAACGGCAAATAAAACCACGTTTGTTGTAAATTTGAGCCCCCTTAAATATTTTTTATTTTAATTTAATTATTTATTTTTAAAGTGAATATGTAACTAAATATTT
This sequence comes from Lithophane semibrunnea, assembly GCA_947363905.1. Classification (NCBI taxonomy): domain Eukaryota; kingdom Metazoa; phylum Arthropoda; class Insecta; order Lepidoptera; family Noctuidae; genus Lithophane; species Lithophane semibrunnea. The sequence continues at coordinate 696,650 of OX376212.1, read as the reverse complement.
TGTGAATATTTCAAGCGTCTACCTGTTGTCGTTTTCACTATCGAGAAAAAACGAGCAAAAAATTCACGTTTGTTGTATGGGAGCCCCCTTAAATATTTATTTTATTCTGGTTTTTATTATTTGTTTTTATAGCGGCAACAGATATACATCATCTGTGATGATGAATTTCATCATCTGAATTTCAACTGTCTAGCTATCACGGTTCATGAGATACAGCCTGGTGACAGACGGACAGACAGACAACGAAGCCTTAGTAATAGAGTCCCGTTTTACCCTTTGGGTACGGAACCCTAAAAAGCAGAAGTTTAGTTGATTAAAATTTTATTTAAAATGATTCTTAAAGTTCATCTTTTTTATTTTATCAATAAACAATTGGTACAAAAAGTAGTATCTCTTTCATTTACAAAAAACTACGCGCGTGATACGTGATACAAATGCGCGTGTGAAGCGCGTTCGAAACTCCTTTGAAGCGCGTACAAAGGTTTGGGGGTGGGGTACAGGAGGGGCGTGCGCTCACGCCATTGCACCGCCCGCAATATTGCTATCATAGATTCCTATAAGAACAAATCAATTTATTGTAATGGTAGCATTATTTTCCCGTCCCCTTGTCGCATAATTGGCGAACAAAGTTGACGGACCCTGATTGTACAACTGACGAGTCTCTGACCAAAACACGGAAGCTACGAGCGACTACAGCGCGTCTGTATCGCTGTATCTGCGTGCATACGCGCAGTAGACGCGCGTTTCACGATTGCCCTGTGTGCTTAGGTTACAAGGTTGCGTTCAAATCTCGTTTGAAGATCGTTTACGCGCGTCATCTGCGCGTCGTCTGCGCGTTTAAAATATGCCGTGTGCTAGGGACCTTACTGTTTAATAAAATGTTATTTTTTTTAAATAATAACAATAATTTAAACATTCGGTAATTATTCGGCAAATCAACCGAATATTCGGCCGAATACGAACAATAAAAAAACATGCCGAATGTACCGAATACGAATATTTGGCCGATCATTCGGCGCATCTCTAATTTTAACTTCCACCATTTATTTACTCTATGATGACAAATATTTTGTATACCTTCATGTAAGTTAATGTGGATCTAAAAGAGTATTACTACAACTAATATATTAATATATAATATTATTCATGTAGGTAGGTATCTATCTACTATCAACTTGAGCTACTTTCCCTCCCCGCACTGTGTCCAAAACCCCGGTACCGCAGTAATTACACGTCTTGCTGACTGTGCCGAACTAATCACGTATGGATGTGATATGTCCCGGTCCCGGCGATGTCCCGATACAGTCCCCTCACTTCTATCCGAGACACTCGCTCGGAAAAAGAACTGCTTCTTTCTAGTGTGGCTAATTGAGTGCAAATAGGGTCAGATATTGTGTTGATTAATGTAGAATCTGTTGATTGTATTGAGGACTTATCTTTCGATATAGAAAAGAACCGAATAAGACTTTTTTGTTCACCATAAAAATAAAAGAGACACAACGAGTGACAAATACGATGTTGTACAGTCAGTGAAACGATTAGTTGAACAAGATGACTACCAAATTGCCGTTTGTTCAAATCACAAGTATAATTCGTATGAAACAGTTATAACACGGCTAAGTAGTGTGTCCATTTGCTGAACAATTAATTTCCATGACTGTACGCCATAAAAAAATTAAAAAGCTTCGACGAGTGACAATACGTGACCTGCCTATCAGCGCCCTACGGGTCCAATATAATAACGGGTTCAGGATGTTGATGGGGCTGTCCCGTTTCTGCAGTGCATCAGGTATGTTTGCACAAGCACACGTGGACGGCTTCCACGCCATCATGAGACGGAAATCTGCCTCTTTACTCTACAGAGTGCGGGAGAGCTCCAACTCCATCTTGAAGACCATAGCGGGGCGGTACGAGTCTCCTTTATTACGTGATGTTGTTCGAAGATGTATTTCAAACAACAGCCTTGTTACCAAATAAATAATACGTTTACTAACATAGGTATAAGTTGTCTTTTTGTTAACTAACCCATATGGATGTTTCATATCCGAATTAAAGATTTTTTTTTAATAATTGTTAGAATAAAATGTTCATCAAATCACAATACTGTCATTCTTTATCAATCGTATGAAACGGATGGCCCGGGTCGGTTAGGGGTAGCAGGCAGTGTGTCAATCAATCAATCCATTTGCCTGATTGTTTATTTTGTCTTGTATGGCCAACTGTATGCTCCTGACTATACCAATAGCTCACCTAGTAGGTATTAATTTTACTTCATAAGGTCACCTTTGCATAACCTTTCCTATGCTCGTATGGTTTACGTGGCAAAAATAGGTAGTGATAATGACAAGTATTTATTACAATGAACGAAAATATACATTAAACATTAAAATTACTATAGACATTATACAACACAACTAACTAGTTGACACTTCCCGTGACCCAAGGGCTGGCTATTACCTTGGTCAGAGGTTAAGCATTGCCATACAACGTGGCAAACTGGCAATGCCGCTAGTCTCTTGGGTACACTACCAGCCGATAGCGACGCGGAGGAATTTTTCGACGCTATTATTATAGTTAATTGTTTATTTAGTTTTAATCAGCCATTTAATTTAGTACCTCATGTAAAAACAGTTACATAAATCCTATCCGATAGGTATTATTTCTGGAATTTTGTAATATTTTAGGGTATGACACTCTGAAATCACCTACTAACATTTAAAATTACCTTCTGGCTAAGGCATTGGTTTTACGAATAACAGACGCCCGATATGCATGACTTGTTACTTACTACCTTTAAGCTCAAGCCAAAAAACAGAACAGCAAAAATAAAATACTACCAACGAACCCTCAATTTATACTCACACCTCCCGAAATCCCGAGCAATATAAAAAGTAATTTTTATCCTAGACAAATTCCCAGCCCTATTATATTCACGTGCATAGTTCGGGCAATATTTTACAGGGCCGGGCTATTATTTATTGCTCACATTTCTCCGGCTATTTATTTAAAGGGCTGCATCAGATATGTGCGAATCTCTGGGGGCTAAAGGGATTTTATGCCAGATGTTTGGTAAAAGTTGAGAGTTAGGCAAAAGGGGTAACGCTGTCATTAACATTTTTATTTTCAAGACAAGTGAATTCTGAATGATTTACTTTTTTTTTTCAAGGGGATCGAAGCTGAATAGATTTCGTTGTTGTCTGGACGATCAATCGTAACCATTGCGCTATTTACCCATATATCAGTACCTACATGTTTTAGGATCGTCTACAAAACAAAAGTAGAAAGATTGTAGGGTGAGACAAATACTAATCAAGCTGTCTTAGTAATAGATCTTATCGGTCCAGTGGTCAAGGCGCGACAATTTATTTTTATTTTTGTTTGAGGTTGGAAAATCATCAAATGACTTCTCCCGCTCTGGGCGGAGCGGGACGGCGTGTCAGACTTTTACTGACTAAAACCCACCCGTGTTCCTTCAGTTGCCTGTTGCCAAGGGTACCGGTATCCCTTTCGGACTTTCTTGGAACCCTGGCAGGAGGAAGGTGCGACTGCTGCATTTACTTATCAAATAATCTCAGTAGCACTATTACCTATACCTTTGTTTTTATGTTATGGTAAAGAAAAACCAACAAATTTTACCTAAACGCGCGTCGTCGTTATGAAGTAGGAGTAAATTAATCAAATGCCTAAATTAGGAGCCTATAACTCAATTTACACCATAATGATATCATAAATTATCTTCAAAAAATCAATTCTCACACAACAGGTAAGTACATAATCTCAAATACGGTAGTTATATACCTGTGTATGTATGAGTCAGTGTGTGACTCATTGTATGAGATTTGTATGAGATTACTCATGTCAACGACATTCCGACATATAATATGTTAAGTAATTAATTTGCAAACTCTTCGTGGGAGCGATCTCTGGTTCGGTTTATTTTCTGTTCATACAGAAAATTAACTCTATTTCTGTATTGATAATGGTACTAGGCTCGCCCCGACTACACTTAGGCTGCGTTTCCACCAGAGATGTGCATGGAAATGTGTCGTGCGAGGATGTCTAGCTGTGCTGTGAAAATGTGTGGGGGTTTCCACCAAAGCTGTGCGATGAAAATGTGCCTACGAGGATGTGTAGCGGAGCTGTGAAAATGCGCATTAATGTGTGGTGCGACGATGGATGGACTGGCTGGTACAGTATGCGCAAACCTCGCAACACATCCTTCTCAACACACATTCCTGGCAACACATCCCTCGCACACATCCCTCGTACACATCGCTCGCACACATCCCTCGCTTGTTTTTTATGCGCAAAAATCTAGCTCCGCTGAGCCGTTTCCACCAGAGCTGTGCTGACCGAGGCGAGGCAAATGAAGCGATTCTATTGGTTTCTTTACAAACACATCCCTCGCTACGCATCCTCGCACATCTCTGGTGGAAACGCCGCCTCACACCCCGATGGAAAGTTCATACACCCGATGGTAACTACGATCTACGATGGACATTTTTAACAAAAGTTAATGTATTATTCCTATTATTTATTTGAGTTGACATTTGTTTTTTTCTAATGTTATTTTTAAGGTTTAGGCAGTTGTAGGTATACACCCACATTTGTAGCAGGCGAGCTTATTGCCATCAACCGGACACAAATTCAGAAAAACAAATAAATTCCTGATGGAAAAACCCAATAATACTTTGCCCGACATAGGGTTCGAATCCAGGACCTCATGCTCATCAGTAGCGCTTGCGACCACTTGACCAACGAGACAGTCATAGAGGATAATCATCTACTGATCCTTTGTCATTTTTTTGTTTTTAAAAGAGTAACGGTGGAATTTCTTGCCCATTCTTCTACATACGAAAACTACCTTTTGGAAGCGGCAACTAGAATCAACTCTATTTTTTTGTTTTTGACGTTCGAAAGTGCCTTTAATGTGCCTATTTATATAAATTATTTGACTTTGACTTTGTGAGAGAAGAATATGTTGTCTGTCCCATTAACTTTTCGGTTTACTCCGTGGTTATACACGATGACTCATAAAGTACCTTCATACCGACTCTCTACATAATAGGCGAACAACTTTCACAACCAATATCTACTCCATGACTCCTAGAACTCGGAACTGTTCGCACGAGGTGTTATTTATTAACAGTTTCATTTATGAGTCATGTATACAACATAGAATCCTAACATGCCTTTCTAAATCGAACGATTTTCCTCATAGGACATACAATCAGTGCTGGGGGTTTATATGACTCAGCTTTAGAAAAAGACTCACTCTGGTCCATATACGTGTGACAGAGAGGACGCGAAACGCTCTGAATAAAAGAAAAACTAAATAGGTTTATTTGTCACAGAAACACATGCATTCAAAAAATATTAAGTTAGCTCTGCCAAGTTAGATGTTTGAAAAATGGATCTGTAGTTTTGTCAAATTGTCTCTGGCCCCTTGGTGTAGTGGTCGTAGAGCATGACTTCTTAGTGAGGGTGGGAAGTGAACACGAAGTAACATTCATTAATTTCTTCAAGCGCTCGGTGACGATGACGCGAGTTCCATGATTTTTGTTCACCCAAAAAGTGCTCAACGCGCCTTAAGAAGTTTTCACTTCAAAAACATAATTCGCGAAAAATCGATGCTTCCCGAACACCTCTGCCTACCCTTTCGGAGAATTCAGGCGTGATGTTTAAGTGTAAATACGTCATAATAGTATGTACCTGTTCGAGATAACAGTAGGTAGCAATCTTGGTTTGTAACCGGTTGCTCAATGACGCTGAAGGCGCTATGTAGCGCGAATTGATCTACGAATACACCAGTAGCGCCATCTAGCGGTATAATAGTGTAACTGTGTTATGATTGAGTGATCGATTGATTCTTGTTTTATACTAACTTTGATTACCTGCTAGGCTGCTACTTTGGTTATAAATATTGATATTATGTCAAAATGTGAGAACTCGTGTCCTGTCAGTTTTATAGGTAGGTACTTTTTGTCATTTTGTCATAAAAATGTTTTTTTAGTAGGTACCTACAAGTTATTACGCGGCTGTATATAGCAGAGCTTGGAACCGGTATCAAAAGTACAGGTTCTGTACTGGTTCTTAACGGTTCCTGTCATTTCGGTACCTGTGTACCGGTTCCAGACGGGTAGCGGCTCCAGAGGGGTACCGGCTCCAGAGGGGTACTGGTTCCAGACGGGTAGGTACCGGTACTCCACATAACAAGTGCGTCTGGCACCGGTATCACACCAAGGCCAATGGTACGTTCCCAAAACTACCGGTATAAAGCCCAGTACCAAGCCCTGGTAAAAAGGGCACATCGAGGTTTCTAGAATGTTCGGGTTAGAAAACCATCGTCTCGGTCACTCATACCCGTACAACAGTCTTGTTCTAAAGCTCGATGAGAAGGTACCTAATATAAATGCTCGGGTACTGTCCCTAAGCTGTCTCGTACTTAGGTACTAAGTACACCTGAAATAATACTCCCATTACAATATTAGGTATATTAGGTGAAGTTATCAAAACAATGAAAAGGTATTTCAGAACCGCAACACGAAAGCTTCATAAATACCGTGAGATACGATCGCGTGGGACATAACACAAACACTGAACACCAGATAGTGAGGCCACGAACAAAACCTAGTTTATTATTTATTGTAATAATATTGGGAACACGTCTAATAATAATAGTGGCGTATAATTAATGCAAATTGCCTATTGATCGCGCGGAGCACGCATATCTGATTACACGTACGATTGCTATTATAATTGTATCAGGCGTTCATGTTTCAAATAGCACTGAGATTTAGCATTATTTGCTTGTTCTAATGAACTGTATATTTAGTTTGTTTATTTTTAATTTCTTGGTTTGGGTTTGGATGCCAAATTAAACCTGTGGAAAATTAAATTGATAGGTGCGGTTAAAATAAATTGTTCTTTTCAAAATCAGAGTCAGACTAATTTGATAAAAGGTTCTCGGTACCAACACCAATTTAATTTAAATTATTAGTAGCTAGAATTTTAAAGTTTATAACGTCGGGGCTCCAATATTATTATGATTGAAACATTATTTTCGCAGAGAAGTCCTATAATAACCAGCACAGACGCCTGTTGGTCCTTTATTATGAAGGTACAGACTCTTAGATAAAGTTAATTTACAATCTAGATAAAATTAAGGTGACTTCAGCGATGATAAAAACCAAGGACCGAGACATTTTTAGATTTTATCTCGCAAAAGTAGGTTTTATGTTAAAAAATGTGCGTCAACCTGTCTACCTGACTAGGCATGTAGCATAGCAGTAGGCATTGAGTTTTATTCGTGTACTAAGTAGGTCCAAACACTGCATTCAAACTCTGTTATCACATTTAAAAAAAAAAAAACATAACGGACATCACTCCCAAGTAACACAGTCTTGGAGGTTTAAAACAAATCTGTCTATTGACAGACTATTCATGGTTAATCTTTAGATCGGGGCTTTCTAAAGATGGTTTCAATAAAGAAAATGTATTCTTCTAGTGTTTTTTTTCTCAAGCTCAATTATTTTTAGAGCATTTATTCTATAGCACACTTATTTTAAGTACGTTTATAGGTATATTGAATGTTTTAAGATAAAATGCTCTACAAATAGTTAATAAAGCCTAAAGGTACCTAACTTGAAGTAATTTTATAGATAAGATGAGATAAAACATACTGTTTTAGCTATTGGTACTCTTATCTTTGTCTATAAAGTCTAGATAAAATACTTTAATAGATATTTTTCAGTTTGTCTAAAAAAATGATAGTGAAAACGTGTTTTTAGTTGTTTTTTTCTTAAAAATAGCTTAATTAAGTGCATTTGTATTAAATATTTGAATTGGATGATTTTATGCAATGGAGACAGTGAAAAACTTAAAAGGTTTTCGTCGAAAAATCGGCAAATATTTAAAAAGGAAGAAAAATGAAGAAGAGTTGCAAAATAATTTACATTCAGAATCTAAACTTTCTAGTAACTTCTTCCAAAACGCGGGAAATTGTTCTACGACACAGGTACAACTGAATTTGCAGTGTCCCTGCACATTACAAATTAAATTCGAATACGCAGCTACGGACGGATCCGTCCACTTTTGTATACCAGTCTTATGTTAACACTTTGAGTCTTTGGCACCGCCGCCGGCGTATATCTATAGCCAGGCCTTTTTTTTTAGCCTTCAAAATCTTCCAATGACTTCTCCCGCTCTGGGCGGAGCGGAAGGGCGTGGTCCCGCCCGTGGTCCTTCAGTTGCCTGTTGCCAAGGTCCCGGTATCCCTTTCAGACTTTCCCGCAACCCTGGCAGGAGGGCTTGGAACCGGTTTAGAAATACCGGTTAATATTGTTTATAAAACCGTTATAATATCGTTCATCAATTAACCGGTTAATTACAAAAACGGTTAAGACTAAACCCAAATCATTTCGGTTACCAGTTATTACAGAGAATATAACTTTAAAACTCGCGCTAACCTGAATAAACCGGTTTTACTCAGACGCACGCCCGCCGCCGCTTGTGTTTAGTTTAGGGACTTGAACGTTATGAAATAACGTTAAAATAGCGTTCCACCCGGATCGTAACTAAATTAATAGTTGAAGATTTCGTTCCAATAGATTTTCGTTAAATTGCCAAGAAATTAGTTCATATGGTTACGGGAACTATATGGTATAACGCTATTACTTAACGTTATTGTACCTATATTTTGAGTTTAGTTTTATATGTAGCGGCTGCTACATATTATACATAATTTATCATGGATGTGTATGTTCGAGTACAACCAAAAAACAAAAAAATCTAAGTGTATTATGGAAGGTTGTAATTTCCAAGCTTCAAAGTTAGTCTACAAGTGGTTTCAATCAATTACAAGGAATCGGTTACGCCCTGTATCTTTGTCAGTACGACTATGGTATATATCCGTTTAATAGTTTGTGATATGCTTAGATCTTCTTAACAGGTAATGGTTTACCTGCGCAAAAAAAACTGCTTGTGAGTGCGTTATTCGTTGGCGTAGAACGACTACAGTGACAGCTTTGTTATTTTAGGTGTAAAAGAGAGATAACGTAGTAGGTAGAACTCGTATATAAAGTCAAAAGTCAAATTAACCGGTTAATTTCGCTCAACGGAATCGGAATTTGTAAAAAACGGGTTCTCCCATTTACCGGGTAACCGAAACCTAAACCGTAATCGTTTCCGGTCTGGGGTCAATGACCGAAACCGGTTTAGAAAATTTACCGGATTCCGAGCCCTGACTACACATACCTACCTACTATTATATCTACTATTTTTCACATTGTCATTATATAAAACAGAAATATCTTTTACTTACCCTCTTGAATTGATTAATTAGATTGCTCTGTTACTGCATAAAATGGTCCACCGTTCACAACACATCAAATTACAATGTTCACTGGTGAACGTCTAGAAATACTGTGAGAAGATAAAAAGGAATACAGAGATGACAGTTACTAGGTCATCTTAAACCACTCATAAATCTGTTTATTCTTTCACTAGATAGTTTAGTATGTTGCAAGTGAAATTATTCTTGTGATAGCTAGAGCCATACTACAGAAAATTCTCTAGAGTTTTTGTTCTATTAAATTCGTTTTTCTAGTAAATTTTATCTTGACGCCATTTTACTTGCCTATTTTTGCTTCAAATGATTTTCGTTACATATTTTAATGCTTATTTTTATGTTTTTATCATTCAATTATGTCTAATTAAACATTTAATGTGTTTTAAATTACTATATTTTAAATAAAAAGAGTATTTTAACAATTAAAATGCAATTTAAAAAATTTGCTTATAATAAATAATATTCATATTTGGTAAAAAAAATATTAAATCTTACATTTACAGCGGGCGCTCGTATTTTAAGAGATTTTTACATAATATTCGACGATAGAATTTCAATCGCATATAGATTTGCTTGTTTAACGAAATATATTTTAACTTAACGAAATAAGAAATTTGTTACGCCATGATGCAATACAATAATAAGTTTAAATAACTCTTGTAAGTTCTGCGCCATTATGTGTCGTTGTCTATTACAAATCAAATGTTACTTAAAGTTGTTAGTCTTGAGTTAATTTTGGTTTAAAAACTTGACTTCTTTAAAGGTCTCAACTTTATCTATAAACTATCTACTAGTAAAATTTGTGGTCTATAAACCGTTTAGTGAGGCACTAGAAAAATCTCTACAGACAATTTGAAAATTTAGATCTCTTATCTCTATCTATTCATGTTTTCTTAACTCATTCTTATGAGAGGTGATAAGGTTGTGCCCACTTTTACTAAACTGTGTCTATAAGCGTTCTTGAATATTACTTGGGGGATATTTTACTCTTAAGATAGACAATAAAATAAAATTCTATTAGATGTCTAATAGTCCGTTTTTAGACGCGAATGTGTTACTTGGGCTATCATCATTATCTTCATTTACATTTATAATCTTTAGTTATTTCGAATTTTCTTATGACCAAGATGAATGTTGACATTAAAAAACCGTGTAATTTCCATTGCTTATTTACAATGACATTCCGCGCTCAACTCCTAACAAAACGTGTTGTGTACACCGACAAAAGTGATTCATATCTGAATATTTAAATATGGAAAAACATCTCGGTACAGATCGTCGAGTTGTAGTTTTCAATTCAGCGACGTTCAAGTTCGGAATCTGAGAAAGTTTTTTAAAATTTCGAACGCCGAACGTTCGCGTTTTGAAATCGGATTCATGATTGCACGACTCTCTGCGGGCGAATGAAAAAAGTTTGGTTCGAAAATCAAATTCCGAATGAATTTAAAATATTTTGTTGTGCCTTTTCCCATATTTTAATCAACATACAACGTGACACTGACTTGCAAATTGCAAAAAACGTAAGAAAATTTGAATTTCGCGGGCTGCCTTGGAGCATCCCCCTTTACTTAAAGTCTAATTTTTTATCCTTCAGAGTACCTACCGAGCTACCCTGAAGGCCCTAAACGAGCTCACTGCCGTTAAGTAACGTAGGTAGGTTAACTAATAAAGGGCAGAGCTTACAGTTAATATTATTGCTCAGTCTGCTTTATCATCCTTTAGGCTTTAGAAGTTCATTGCTGAATATAGGGGCCTCCCCTAAAAAATGCCACAAGGACCGCTATTTGGAATCGAACCCTTCGGCTTTAAAACTTAATTAATTTATCAAAACGAGAGGAACCGCGAGCACAGCTACTAGTTTAATATGACGTCACATCCCCTATTCTACCAATAAGCCAGCACTTCCGGCGGGTGATCATCCATTACCCGTGTCTCCGGGGATATGTCAGGTAATACTTACCTAACTACTAGTTCTCAACTACTCATATATTCATGTGCACGAGAATATTGAAATAGATTGGCCTATAACTATTGAAGATAGAATGTGAGTTGGAAATCCCAATTTAAAATTTGTTAAATTATGTGGTAAGACGGGTGGTTATACACTGCCATGTTCCAGGCTGCAGAGTAGAGAATATAATATTATTGCACTGTTGCTGTCGGAGGTAAGTAAATCAAGTTGGTCAAAACAAAAATAAATATCTATACAGCTTACATCAGCTCTAGGGTGTACAATAAAAAAAGAAAATAAATAAAAACCGGCCAGCCGAGTCGGACTCGCCACGAAGGGTTCCGTACCATTATCTATAAAACCGCCGGAGCAGAGGTAGTACATAGGAGTTGTAGTGCTCACAAACACGTCTGTGGCCTATCTGATGGTGAGTGGTCACTGTCACCATTGACCAGCCAGAAGCATTGGTAGCGCGTTGACATTCCGTAGGAAAGCTAAATCTTTCAATTGTATTTTGATTTAAAAGTGTCCATGGAATTTCTTGTCCGTTGTTCTCCATAGGTACCCATTATTGAAAATTCAAAAGTGCCCGCAAATGGTATATTTGGAATAAATGCTTTGAGTTTGAGTTAAAGAAATTTTAACACATCGGAACACAGCAAGTCTGCTTGGTTTGCTTGCTGATATTGAAATGTCCAAAAATAACTCTACCTAATAATCTCATTAAAACTAATACCAGTACAATTACATCGTTCCCTACAAACAGTCAAACGAGGCCGCATGTAGGTACTTAGTTCGAGAGTGCGCGTAACTTTGTTCTAACTTGAGCGTAGCTCAGTTCTCTACACTGAGCTCGTGCTCACTTAGTAGCACGAACTCGGTGCATTATTGAAATGTTCCGGTTTGGGTTAGACGATGTTTATTTGTAGTTCAGCCTTTAACAAATACTTATGCTTCACGTGGAAAACATACGATATTTTTACGTACCAATAGTTACGTTTTAGAATCCTGCGCTTTGTACTTTTTACTAAGATCGGGTTTAAGAAAAAGTTCAGCGTGCTTGAGCATCATCTCTATCACTCATACCTTTGACACAGTTTCTTCATAGACCTTCCTCATAGATGTCTCACTTATCCAAGATTCTACATTCATCTGCCTAGCCTTTTCCCAACTATGTTGGGGTCGGCTTCCAGTCTAACCGGATGCAGCTGAATACCAGTATTTTACATGGAGCGACTGCCTATCTGACCTCCACAACCGAGTAACTGGTTAATACGATACCCCTTGGTAAGACTGGTTGTCAGACTTTCGGGCTTCTGACGACCCGTACGTAACGACTGGCAAAGATCGACGAATGACAGCTGGGACCAACGGCTTAACGTGCTTTCCGAGGCAGGGAGGAGTCTCGATATGTAAAGATGGTCTATCCATGATGGTCCATCTACGGATCAACCCCGGTAAGCGTAGCTTAACCTGACGGATCGACCCGTGCGGCTGTTATTACTTAGCCACGAGCTTCTCTCTAAGATACCTACATTATCCATCCTTAATACGGTAACAAAAGCCACGCGCTAACTATAAACTTAAACACGTTTTTCTCCAAGCACGGTAAACTTTTTCTTTGTTAGATACTCGTACCCATATATTCACATTTTTATTTTAACTCCCTTGAGTGAGAGAAAATGGGGCAGTAACATTCTGACCTGGATTAAATCCTTTGTCTTTAAACTATGGTGCAGTGGGGGCTAGGACTTTTTTTACAAGAGTAGCGGGTTGATTGCGGGATAAATAACATCGGTTCAGACGAAAGACAATATGTGTTTTCATAGGTACGGTTATTCGTTTGTCACCAACTAATCATTATTATTGTTCACATGAGACTGAACTAACTAACTATGAGATTGCATTAACTAAGAGAAATCGGCTCTCCTTATCTTACCTTACTTTCAACTAAGGTAAGAAACTTAATATAAAACGTTTGAAGCCGTTATCACGTATCCACTGGTGATACCGTGGCATTACCTCGAATACCCTGGGATACTCTGGTGACCCAACTCACTGTCACTACGGATTTCAGAAACCTTATCAACTTTATTGAATGTATCTAAAGAAACGTACCCTGACAAGTTTTATGCTGATAGGAAAAAGTCACGTGAGAAGGAGTTAAAACTTTTTATACGAGATTTTGTTTACGTATATTTAGTTACTATTCTGTTGAATATAAAATCACAGGGTTGATCAGGGTTGATCTTAATTTTTTCAGATTTCACTCATTTCATCTAGTTAATCCAGTAAATATTAAAGACTATAATAGTTATAGACATTAAATAGAATATACTTTATAGGTATGTTGGTTTACAATCGAACTGCGACTACTAACATCTAACTACAGTACACCGCACGTCTGTGGTAACACTTTCACCTTGAGCTAGCCTAGCCTAGTGCGGAATTTCAAAAGAATAATTGTGCAGCTTGTAATTGTTTTGTTACCACTGACCTACGGCAAGCTGTGTCTGACCTGTCCAAACCATTTTTTCTCATATCACATCTCTTTTTTGCACGTGTCAATAATTCTGATTATTGTATTACCAACTCAATAACAACAAAAATCGTTCAGCCCGATTAATCCTAAGAAACTGCCCTATCACTGGCGGGTCGTTGACTTAATAAACAAGGATCGAAAGGATTAGAAGGATCGTTGTACTGAAGCCCTACATTCTCAATATTGAATATATTGTGTGTTAATAATAATATATTGTCTAACTTGATTGTCTATTGATGTGAATAAGAGGTCGTCGGTCTATCAATACTGATTTTAACGAGAAGTCTATCGATTATAATGTAGACTATGTAGACATCATTGATAAGTATTCAATACGGTGTAGATATAAATACACACACAGATATAACTACATCTATTTATGTACCTATATGTTAACTATTTATTTTTCCCCATTACGCCAGTTTCGTTATATAAGTCCCATAAGTAATAGGAAGCGAGACTTGCCATCTACCATAAATCCATTTTCCTCAACAGCTAAGCCCTAGTTTTAACCCAAACCGTTTACTTTACTACTCTTGCAACTTTCATCGCAATTTTTGACCGCGTGACCTACAACCGTGTCATCACTCACCCATATTGCTCAATACTCTGTATTCTATGCATGTGTCCACTTTTTGTTCTATCAAAGTAAAAGCCGAACCACTCCACTTGATACGCTGACGCAATATACTACGCCATCGCTTCCAGCGCTTTACAGCGCAGATTTTATGATCACTATAAACTTACATACATTAACAGAACAAGAGTAAAAGACAGAAGGCTTAATTTAGTGTGATTTCTAGCTTCCGGCTGTGTTGAAATACATGCAGCTAAGTAGAATTCTCACCAAAATTTCAGAACCGTGCTATTTCGTGAAATACTCCTACTAAAAATTTAATTGTATAACCTATTGGGTCTATTTTCGTTAGGTTTTAAAATATAATGACCTAATAACATGTATCTTGCAAGGGACTGTGACCTGATTTAAAAATAATTATTAGTTGATTACTGTTGCAACAAATCCTAACGTTCAAATATGTCATCTATTTATATCTAATTAACCACGAGTTTTACTTGATGTCTTTTCAACTTTAACTATTGTCTAATCCGTTGACAATCTTCACTTTATTTTAAAAACGTTCTGTTTTCGTTTATAGTCACTCAATCACAACAGTTTATTCAAATTGAGTGTTTTCAGAATACTTGCTATTAAGCCTTCTGCGTCGCCTTACCTACATATTGTCACTGAAGCGGCAAAATTCTGTTCAAGCTATTTACAACCACCGCCCGCTTCACAACACTCATGAGCATGGCGTTTGACACCTTATTAAAGGGATATTTTTCTTCAAGCTGATCTCGAGGAAGAAGAAAATACACCATATATCAGCTAGTTATCGGCCTGAAAACATCGTAAACGTTTACTGGGGGATATGGTTTATTGCTGCTGAAGGATACGCCATAATGTTTTACTGGTCAGTATGTTTACAACGCGATTACATCTTGTGGAGAGAAAGATAGCCAATATACAGTTAGGATACAGTTTTAGTACACCTCTAGTCTAGACAATAGCAATCGTGAATAATTGGCAATATTTTTGGGATTACATTATTTATCATTGATGCAACATTAACCATGTTTCTTGTCTACCTCATATGTATTGTATAGCATTACGATACCCATGTCGGGCAAAGTGTTATAGAAAATAATTTATGATTTTTTTTTTTTTGTAGTAGCGCGTTTTCTGTATTTGTGTCCTTTTCATTGCACTAGGCTCGCCCCATAATACATAGGACTATAAAATAATATTAAATATGATAGGACTCACACACTTCTCGAAAAATACCGACGCAATGTTAAGAGCAAAGACAAAGACGTTTACAAGGTCACACATTCTGTCTACGAACATAAAATAAATGCGATCTCAGCACAAACCGAACAGTATGGACCCTTCATTTGTACGGAGTTTGTTCATAACGTCAGAGTAAATACTAGGTACATACATATAGTGTGTAAAAATATGTACTTGATGTGAATACACTCAAAATATCTGAAGTGCACCCTTTTAGTGCGCGAGGTTCCACTGAAAACGAGTAATTAAAGTAGTATTTTGTGTGCTCTTCTGCTTATTCTTCATCTGACTTAGTAGAGGCGCATCCAATTTAGCTGATTTGCCATAACTTACTTCGGGTATAATAAAGATCTTACTAATGTGGTGATGAAAGTGGAAACAAACCTGTTTAGGTTATTAATTCTTCTTACTCAATCACTCACTAAACGGTAGTAACACATTCATCTTTGTTAATACGGTTCCAGCTTTTTATCTTAACACTTTTTCCAACGATTATTATTCGAATAACATTTTGTAATTAAAAAATCATGGTTGTAAAATCTACTACAACTGTCAAACGAAAAACATCCATAAGGTGATTTAATATAAAAATTTCGGGCTTATACAAGGTGGAGACGACAATACAACAAAAAATGAAACTCCGTATATCTAATGAAGTTCTCGGTCTACATACAAAAAAATAATCAAATATTTCCAGTAGTTTAGTTACGATAGCTAGTCAAAGATCGGCAAATCCCATAGTCGGCCCATCACTACTATTTAGTTTGTTTGAAAAAATGACTTTTTTAATTTCGATGTTAGGATTTATTTGTTAGTTCCAAAATACTCTTATGCATTAGTATTGCCAGTGTTTTCATTTATTGTTGTATTGTCGTCTCCACTTTGTATATTCTACTAATCAAATCATAGCACTCAATTTGTAACTGGCACAAAAAAATGGCATCCACAGATAACTACGTTTTATGGTCATCACATACTTATAGAACAAACCATACACACCATCCAACTCTTTCCTACTACATTGAACGTGTCATAGTTCCACTTCCCACGTTGTCAGTTATGCTTTTACGGCCTTTTGTGGCTTTCTCTCTACTCCAGTAATTTTTACCCCATCAATTGTCTGGTCTGCAGCATAATAATTATGTAAAATCCGTACTTAATATGATAAATGCAGAAGTCACTCTTTCTGTCTGTTATCTATCTTTTTATGCCTAAGCCACTGAACCGATCATTATTAAACACTGAAATAGGTAGCTTGGAACCTGAAGAAAGACATAAGTAGGGTAATATTGATCCTGGATGTCTGTATAAAAAAAAAAGTGAAATTAAAAATACACGCAGACGAAATCGCTAGTAATATACTTAATATTATGTTGCATTGTTCTTTCGCATGTGCTACAGTCATGGATGTATTTCACAGGGAAAAAAATCGCTATCACTGCAGCCCCACAGCCACGTCAGCAGCAGCTCTGTCGCTTCGTAAAATATCGAGTGCGAGATATGACAGCATTTGGCCTGCGTTTGATGGACCCCCCTCCTCTACCTCCACCTCACTGCCTCACACCCGCTCGGGTCCCTGAGGACGGCTAGGAATGGTCGTACTGTCGGAAACACTGATTGGAACCGTGTCACGTGTTATAACGTTATCATCATTTTCAGCAGCTCTGAAATATAGATAATGTGAGTTGAGGGTGTCAATTTGGTAAGATTGGTTGGATTTGGTTCCATATAATTTTTTGTGACGCTCGGAGTGACTGACAATGTTCAGCCTTCGCTATTGAAAATAGAAACAACTGTGGAAGTTACTTAACTCCTGGGTTAGATCCCTAGGCAGCAAGTTAGATTATATTTTATAAATTATTTTGGGGAATTCTTAGCAAGTTGAAATTGGGATTTAGGCCGGGTTTATAGAATTTATAATAATATAATATATATTTATATGTCAAAGACATTTAAATAATTATATTATTATAATTATGTATCTGGCAAAGGATGTTCTACCACACCTCTGTCTTGGTAGACCTCTTCGTATAGGTAAGGGAATAACAATAGTCAGATCAAATTACTAGGACTGCCTACAAAAGAATCTATTCTACTTCTGATCTCATCAGTATATGGGGGCTTAAAACAGTCACTTTAGCAGAATCATAATATGAAAATATTATGAATCATCGTAAAATGTCACAAACTGACAATAAATATGATCTGCGTGTAATTAATATTACGAAATAATTCATCTGTTTGACAGTTATCTATGGAGATTCGTAAAATGGTCCACAAATTATGAATTGCTTTTATGTCAAATTAGAGGAATTGCTAATGTGGCCGGTTTAGGCCCTCTGTACCATGTGTGGGGTCTACCGCCTCAACATCTAAACCTTTTTAAAGACAAGAGCAACTACTGTCCAAAGCGAATCTTTTAAGCTAAAAGTATTATTTAAGGATATTTCTTTGTTCTGCAACCGTTAAAAACCCAGATACATCGCATTACGTCATTCAGTTACACTGCATGCTCACGTATTCGTTGCAGCAACATCAGAGCTGGGTCACGTTGCTACATCGCGAGGTGTGGAATCTCCGGGGGCTGTAACGTTGAACACGTTACAGCCCCCGGAGATTTTAGACCCAGTTCTTCTTTGTAACATCGGTTATTTTTACTTCTTCTTGGTACAATAATTCAATAATCTGTTTAATATGAGTAAAAAATTACCTTTTTGGAGTTCCTTAAAATAAATGGCAAGAACGGAACCCTTCGTAATGTCCTTTTAACCGTCCGTCTGTCGGAATTTTTCACTTTATCGATGAAAATTGAAAAGAAAATAAATTACGAAAATAATAATTTGAGGTGTGTGTGCGCATGTAACCGAGCGATGAAAAAAAACAAATAACAAACAGTTTCTAAGTTAATTACAAGTTTTCAGAGTTAGTTGGAATTTACTAGGTACATGGTATAAACTGTATAAACCATGTACCTACGGTAATGAAGGAATGTTAACCGGAGTAAATTCCAACTAATTCTGAAAACTTGTAACTGACAGAGTTCCATTCCAATAAGTTTTCCAACTTCCTTGAACCGTATCAGTTGCAAGACAAAGATGAAATACTAAGAAATCCATTCATACTATCTTTTGCAATGAATCGGTTCCGTTGGCAACTTAATAAAATGTCAATAGGAATTATTCAGGGTTTCAATTCCGAGGGAAACTTACTTAGGTAATATTTAATATTATAAATGTGAAAGTATCCCTCTCGGTCTGTCTGTCTGTAACCTTTTCACAACGTAACGGCTGAACGGATTTCGATGTTTGGCACACAGTAGATTATGCCGTGGATTAGGACATACCTAAGGGTTTTTACCCCGGTAGTACGTTCCCGTGGGATTACTAAAACCATTAAACGGTTAAACATCTTTGGGAAGTATTCAAGCATCACAAAGAATTCATTCACGTTAAAAATGTACACGTATTTTTCTAGAAATATTTTCAGGCTGAAATCACTATAATTTTCAGAGACTGAACGACAATTAAGCTTTTAGTATAATTAGGCTGTTTTCTTTGAAGGTTTTATGGAAAAATACGACGAAAAACTGTTCTCTTCGGCGACCGGAATAGGGGAGCCGTGATTTGTGATTTTTTCGGACATTCCTAATTACGGCTTAATGTGATATTTTTGTCATCTTTTTTTCCTCATTGTTCTTAAAGTAGATTTTCGGCATCACTGGCCAAATTAACGATTTTACTACACACACCTCTAATCTTGAAGAAATTACTTATGTTTTGTTCAGAAAAACGTGATCTTGTCTTAACGGAGATTGGGCGTTTCTGCTCTGGAGCCCAATAGCGTTAAGATATATTATTATACCAATGGAAAGATCTCATCAAGAAGAATATTTTTTATTCGGAAGACTTCTCTTGATCGTTAGTACGAAAGGAGCTACAGAGCTTTAAGTGTGAGTGATTAAATAAATAAATAAATAATTTCTTTATTTGTATAGAATGCAGGTGTTACAATAAGGGTGCCTGTTGGCATACAAAAATATAGTGGATAACTTACAGATAATTTAGAAACTAGGTAGGTACTTAAATTGAAAATTAGATCATGGATCAGCTAAGTCTGAGATTATTTGCTTATTGTATGAGATACAGTGAAGTAAAATATTACAATTCATCATTTATAAAATCGGTAATAACATTTCTCTGTCAGCAACGACGACAAGAGTTTCTTAAACTTGATTAAGGGCTGATCCTTAATACAATTTGGCAATTTGTTAAATAAAATAGGTGCCATACCAATAATGTTTTTTTAAGCAAAACAGTGTTATATCTACCAGTACACAATAGACTCTGATATTTTGATCTCATGGCAGTAGTTCGCATCCTCGTATCATTTAAGGCCGGAAATAGATGCTTGTTAGTTTTAACGAAGATAGCTACTTCGAGAATGTATTATACTGGGAAAAGTTAGTATTTTGTATTTCTTGAAAAAAGGAATGCAACTATCTGTAACCTTGAGATTAAAAATGGATCTTATGCACCGTTTTTGGGCTTTAAATATAGACTCCCTTTCGGTACAATTACCCCAAAATACTACACCAAACCTTAGAACAGAGATTAAATATTATTGTAATTCTGGTATTTCGTCAATTAAATAACTTTTAATGATTCAGTGCCCTGCAAACATCAACTTTGAAGCCTATAAATGACCATTTTAAAACATTGGTCTCCAATAGATGCCATTTTAGGAACAATGTTTTTAAGAGTCGGTCGACCGGACACATCGTTAAGCTTGACGCGTACCCCAATGGAGTTGAGATATATGCCAATGGAAAAATCTCTTCAAGGCTAATATTTTGTGATAGGACGCTTCTCTCGATTGTTAGTACGAAAGGAGCTACAGAGCTCTGAATGTGAGTAATTAAGCATTATTGAAATTCATCACCTATTTAGGTCATTAACTCTGTACTGCTAATAATAGGCAAAAGTCGTGTTTCTAGCAAAGGGTGGTTATCCCTAAAAAGCTCTTTTCAGTGGTATATATCTTATGGCTATTGAGCGCCAAGAATTGCTTAACTTCGGTGCGCAATTTATTACATATTTAGGTCATTAACTCCGAACTGACTAACAATTGGCAACAGTTATATTGAAGCAAGGGTTTTCTTCGAAAAGCTCTTTTCATTGGTGTATGTCTTATGGCTATTGGATCAAAAAAAATCCTTAACTTCAACGCCCCAGTAGTAACACTTATTTAGGTCATTAACTCCAAACTGACTAACAATTGGCAAAACTCGTGTTCGTAGCAAAGGTTCTCATTGGAAAGCTCTTCCCATTTGTGTAAATCTTATGGCTATTGGGCTAGGAAAATTCCTTAACTTCGGTACCAAAGTAGTCACCTATTTATGCCATTAACTTCGAACTAACGAACAATTGGCAATAGTCATGTTAGTAGCAAACGTTCCAAAAGCTAAAGCTATTGATGTTTATCTCATGGCTATTGGGCCAAGGAAATTCCTTAACTTCGATGCCCAAGTATTCACACCCATTTAAGTCATTTACTCCGAACTGACTAACAATTGACAAAAGTCGTGTTAGTAGGAAAGGTTCCCCTTGAAAACCTCTTTCTATTGGTATATATGTTATTTTTATTGGGCTTCATAGGCAAAAGCCCATTCTCCTTTAAAAGAAGCTGTACATATTAAACTATTATTGCCAAATGTCATAATTTTAACACATCTCCGCGGTACTTACCCAGCAATAAACTAGATTGACACTATCAAGCGCCATTAAACCCGACTATAACAATATCTGCACAAGAACCACTTACGAACATAATCCGAGAACATCCGAACATTAATTAATTTCTTGCGAGACTCATCGTCACCCTCAGAAGGGTTGGCTTTCAAAGCGAATGACACTACAGTCCCCATCTCTTTCGTTCTTTCCCGTTTGCTTTCGCTCTCTCGCTCGCACGTAGGGTAAAATCACCAGTTTGTTTGATGAGCGTTAATTGCTTTATTAGTTTCTCTTGTTTTTGTAAAATATTCGCAAATCTGTTGGTGGAAGTCGTTTACTTTGTGTTGGTGCGGAAATTCATTTAAAATGTTTGTGTCGACTAATGAATGTGAGGACGGTTGGGTAATTTATTGAATAGGGGTTTTTGGTTAATTTTAAATATTATTATAGTGGAATGGAAAATGCAATAGCTGTAGTGATCAGTCATAAAAACTACAAACATAACATAAAACGTCTGTAATCAGCAGGAGTGCCTGCACAGACCCACTGTTTGTGAGTCAATTTATCATAACAGCACGCTTGTATATCTCTAAGAGTTGGCAGCGGTGTAGTACACCCACACTTTACTAGTTATATTTTAAGTCTCACGTAATAGGAGGCGAGCCTATTGCTATTAATCGGGCACAAGTCCTTACTCGGGGCTGCTACTGAGAAATTATCTTCGACCAGGGGGCCAAGTCTACTAATTTACAAACATGTCAGTCGTCTAACAATGATCAGTTTTTGACAGATAATTGGCCCCCTGTTATTCATGTTGACCTGTTATATTTAAAGCCTAATAGGCTCTACCCTTTTACCATTAACCTGCTAGGACAGATCTAGACTCGGAGCTAAAAATAATCATAACTTAAAAATCCAAAAATAATAGACCCAGGTCTCGAACCCAAGACATCACGCTCAGCATTCGTGCTCACGACCACTAGACCAACGATTGAGTAATAAAGTTAATGTAGTGAATACAAAGTGGATCAGTCGCGATGTGACGAGGGTCTGTCAGTGAGTTCAGATGATGTGAGGGTAATTGAAGAAGCCAGTCGCATGGATGGAGGTCGTACAGACTGGAAGAAGGAGGTCTGTGGTGGAGGTCAAGGGAATGTATCTGGGGGATGAGATTTTCTTCTTTAAATATGTTTTTGGGGTTTTGCGATACGATGGTTATGTTTTTGTAGAATTATTTGTATTAAAAATTTGCGTGCGTAATAATGTCATAGGATACTCGAAAAAATCGGATCTTTGCGAATTCCTTGGACAAGGTATGCAGAGGACCAGATTTTTGAAAATTAAAAGAGATGTTCGTCTTTGATGGAGCTGGATCTCTACAACAGATCTACACAATAACGTGACTAGATGTCATGTAAGTCGTTATTGTTTTTTTTTTTTTTATCGTGTTGTTGTAGGATTTTACGGTAATAGACAAAGAAGAAATAACCGGTAGCCTTTAAAAGATTCATAAAGACCTTCCAAGTTCCAAAACATAATTCCTCCCTAAACGCAAGCCATTTTATTGCAGCGCACAGAATGACTTCCTCTTCCTATTAATTCTTCGGAACTCGCCTCGTTTCCATAACAAAACCTTTCAGCTATAAATTCGCTTTAGAACCTTCGAGAAACATCCACAAAGAAAATCAATCGCCCCGCATAAAATATAGAAAATCCTAAGCCAGGATATTTTATCGCTGGCTCTTTCAAAATCAGAACCGTCTTATTTTCAGAACAAAACTTTGAAAATCGGAAAGTCACACAGCGGAGGAAATATAGATACCGACTCTTTATATACCGAAAACTAGTTTCAAGTTTCGTTGCCAAGTTTCGGAAGTCTTGCGTCGTTGTGTTAAGGTTCAGATTCACGTGTGTAGTTTGGGAGCGCAGCGTACACACACGTAGAGCAAATAAAGTAAGTTCTTGCTAATAAAGTTCCCTTATCAAACAGAGGCACGTGCTCGGCGAGCTTGACGATGAGACACACGGCTGACGAGGATGTGGAGCGATGTGGGGCATGCTGTACCTAACTCTGAGTTTGTAATAATGATTTGTGCAAATAATCGTGTTAATTGTACTGGCTTCCATATACAACTTTAGAATTGTATGATGATTATGAACTTTGCTTTATGACAGCTAAAATAGCTTTATCACAGCAATTCAATCTTATCTCAATTAATCTGTTCAAACCATCACAATGGAGGGTATCGTTTTCTCAGAAAGTACCTACACGTTACAATTCAATTCAGTCTTCAAGAACAAGACACATTGAAAACTTTAGAATTTGTTGAATTTTGAACAGAATATTCCGGCGCATAAACACAAATATTGGCATTCATGAGCAGTTGGAAAATTCAAGCTTGAAATATCTTTTATAAATAAGACCTTTCAAAACTATTGAGATTCTTATTCCAATTTCTGAACAATTTGCATACAAAAAAATATAAAGATCGTTATAAAAATCTTTTTGGATGCGAATTTTTGTTTTAAATCCCAATTTTTAGCAGATTAAGAATACCATAACACAAAAACTAATTATCCTATATTTAAACTAAATTATAGTCACGCAACTTCTACCAAAGTTGAAAGAATTATTTGCCCGTGGATGTCCGTAAGGTGACCCCTCGTTCTAGATTCCCTGACCGGCCTAGCTTGCAGCGGCCGATGCCCGGGGGTTAGGCGTCTGCACCTACCACTCCTAGGGGGCTAGGGAGACTAGGCAGTAAATCACAGGCCATTCTTCATCCTATCTCAGCTCAGTTTCAGATTTATAACCGTCTCCAGTCACTGATAATTCTTTGCTGTTTTAATGTTACTTCTTTTCCGATATTAGTTTTAGCTTCAATATTTATTTAGGTTATGTTCTGATAGGAGAATTCAAGTGCGTATTTTCGTCTATGTGTTGTTTATAATTATGTAGGTTCGGAGGGGTAATTGATATTTAATTTATTGGATTAGTTTGATTAACTGAAACAATTAGTAGGTAAATAGTGCGTTTAGTTATTCTTTTAATCCGTGTACTGTAATCCAATTACATAAACAATGGTAATTTATTCTTGTTTGCATTTCAGTCTAATTGAATAGCTTCTGATTAATCACGATGTTATATAGATCCCACTGTAGGTATAATTATTATCTCGTATCAATTTATAAAGTGCTAGAAATATCTTTCAATCAATCTGCGAATCTGAACTTTTATAGACTATTCTCTAGAGAATATCAGTTTACATTGAGAAAATAGATTCTGGCCATGATTTATTTATCTGAATGTAATTGATTTTATTCCTTAGTACTCGAGTTAATCTGCAGTATTCTTTTACATAATTAAATTTTTTATTTAGTCTTAAACCCGTATAACTAATTGTCGAATCTTGTGTTTAATTTTTCATTCACTTTCCATAAAAGTATTGAGTTATGCACCCAGTGGTATTCTGGAACCGATAGGTTCGGAAGGTGATCCGTTAGGACAATCAACACTAACTTTTTATTTTCAAAGGCTTTTTACAATTATCCTTTGGCATGCTCTAAAAACTCCAATTTGCAAAGGGTTGATGATCAAACCACGTCTTGTAGGATGCCAAGTCAATCAGTGGTTTGTGGTGATTGATGGTAGTATCAACTGTCGACCACAAATACAAGTTCCAATTAATTTGATGAAACAGCTGCTCTTTAACAGTGCGTCGTAACTTACACATCGGATACTAATTGTATCTTGATTGGACTAATTAGTCGTCTTTATACGTGTAGCATTGCGTTATGTTCTGTTTATGTGATTCTAATTGCCTTTAGCGAGTAGGTACATAAATACATAATTATACCTAAATACATGCCTCTTTTTCATAAACTAATTGAAAATGCTATCTAATCATCATGATTATCTGCCTAGCCTTTGCTCAACTATGTTTGGGTCGGCTTCCATTCCAACCGGATGCAGTATAAAATACCAGTATTTTACATAAAACGACTGCCTATCTGACCTCCAAAGCCAGTTACTGAGTAAGACTGCCGGCTTCTGCCTACCCATAACGACTGTCAAAGGTCTACACATGACAGTATGTTATGTAATGGATAGACCCATCCACGGACCGGCCTCAGCAAGCGTTGCTTATCCTTGAAGATCAAACCGTGCGACTGTTATTACTAACCCATGAGCCCCTTTGTCTACCTCCGTCGAGCCTCCTATGTTTGGAACTAGCTCTTGTATATTCTATCAATGATTGTCTTTATAGAATTGGTAATTTTTTTCGTGGATATTGTACTCTAGTTAAAGGAAGGATAACTTTAAGAAATTCTCGGCACATTTATTTAATAACATTTCCTAAATGTACACAACTAGTAACACACACGTACTGAGCCACAGGGTCGTGGAAGCTTAACGTAGAGTCGTGAACTAACCGCGGGTACAATGGACATCTCGGCGAAACACAACTTTTTACAATACCCGCCGACGAATATAACTTCACCTGACTAGCGTTGCCACACTGTATTGTGAACAAAGACATAGCTGTAATAAGTCTAAGCAGTTAGTAAGTAAGTATTAGTTTGTACAACAGGGTACCTAGGTTAGCTGGGAGGGATAATAAATATTCAACAGACATTAAGAAATTAAAGGAAACATTTTAGAATACTTTTCATGTTTCGGAAGTAATAATGGAAGGAATTAGGAAGAAACCAAATCATGAAGGTTTTAACAAAAACAAATTAAGTCAAATGAAACCGCGAAAATCCTTAACTAAATCTTACAAAGCCAACTTAAAAATCTGTTAGCTATACAGATTAGTCACAAGGAAAACACTTTCAGGCCTTTAAATTAATAAATCAGTACCTCAAACAGTTTGCAAAGTGAGGGGGAAACTTAGAAGGTAAAGTAAAAGTTAATTTATAGATCCTTTGCTATAGTTTTCTTTAAGCTCTTCGACTTAGCCCCGCGAACAATATGAGAAGTTTAACCTTCTTGTGCTATAAACTAATGAACAAAGAATAATATTACTCTCTTTGATGTCATTATTTAGTAATGGAATTGTTTTGTTTTAAAAGAGGTGCGTCTATCTGTCTTGGACATCAGTAAGTAGGTAGCTTTTTCATTTAGTTTTATCACGTAAAACTGTGCGAACGAATTTTATTCGATACCTGATGAACCTTCCTCAAGACTTGGGCTATCAAATGCAAAATGATTTTTCAAATCCGACTGCTAGTTCCAGAGATTATTGCGTTCAGACACAGAAGCGGGGCCGGCGGGGGGACTTTTTAAATTTGTTGTAGTGATAGTGAAGTAAATGAATTTACTTGCAGAAAATAATGATCAAACTACTCCATTTAAGTTGTCCTTAACATTTCTCTCCTTTTCTCTAAATCAGCAATACATTGTTCGGCAACACTATAGTAAAACGTATTGAACCAAACAGATTGTTACTGGCTAACTATAAATCTGTGCGGAAGACTGTTGCCAAAATATACTGCGCTGTTATTTTATCGCGTCGACATTTTGTTTAGTTCTGTATGTTGCGAACAAGGAGTGATTTTGCAAGCTATACTTATTTATTTACTTACTTAGAACACAATTTATGATAAAAGTTCCGCATAGGTACTTACTAAAAGTACTCGTTCCTGGTTTTGCTAAAGTTATAAGTTAACTAATAATTTTGCTCAACTAGAAATACGAATACAAGATTTTCTTACAATTAAATGATTATTTTGTAAAGTAAGAACTTAAAAGTGTTATTTTGAAAAAACTTGAATTAAAATACCTGTAAACAGTAAATAAAATGTCCTAGCAAATAAAAACTCATGGTCACCCTAGTAACCCACAAATGGCGAGTCTCGTTGCATTTTTTCCTTGAAAACGCAACCGTTTTATTGTCACCCTTCTTTTTAGTGATACTAACGTTACTTCACACTATAGCCCTCTTCATTTCTAATACCTCTAACTTCAGTATTCATTCACTTGAAAACCAACCCTAATTCTACATTAGAAGGTTTACATTTCCACACAAATCCTTTTGCACCTACAACCTTTTCAAATAAATTCAAGAAACATTTTAGAATGGTGAGACTTTAAACAAAACTAAGCCTTACATTACAAACAACTTAAGGTTGAGATTCCTTTGTAAACAAAAAATGGTTACGTATTTACTGTCGGGTCGCGGTTCCGTAGAATGCGAACCCTTTAATAAAGGATAATGACATAATGTGAAAAGTTTAGACTCGTTACAAC
Organism: Lithophane semibrunnea; assembly: GCA_947363905.1. Classification (NCBI taxonomy): domain Eukaryota; kingdom Metazoa; phylum Arthropoda; class Insecta; order Lepidoptera; family Noctuidae; genus Lithophane; species Lithophane semibrunnea. The sequence goes on along the minus strand of OX376212.1, from coordinate 668,977 downwards.
AAAGTAAACTGGGATAGGACTGCGAATGAACAATATCTTAGGAATGATTCAGCTATATAGTCTTGACATTATCGAAAATGTTTCAGTAATAAACGTTAATGTATCCTCTTATTCATTTATTAAAACAAACAATTATAAATCTGGTTTACATTGGGTAATATACACTGCTACAATATTAGTTTATGCTGGTAACATTTATGTAGATTTATATTTCTTTCCAGTACATAACACAAGTTTTGTTTATAGAATATGTATGTTTAGGTTAAGGTATTTTATCTATGGGCCTGTGTCGCCTGCAATAAATGGTTTATTATTATTTCCTTTATTTCATTTTTCATACTTATAAATTATATTTTTAAATATTAGAATAAAAAATTATATAAAACATTTAAAAATATAAAAAATAGTAGCCCACCGGTATCGGGAACAGGGTCCAAGCTACCGGCGGTCAGGGCTCCAGAGAGAGGAACCTCCTAACGATGCGAGCAGTGTCCAGGAGTACAGCTTTCTGAATCAAGCCCTTAATCCAGCTGCCCAACGAGAGCCTCCTTAGGTGTTGGTCGAGGCTCTTGGCAATTAAGCCATTGGCTGATACGACTATCGGCACAATGATCGCAGAGTTATTATTTATTATAATTAATTTATTCAGTTGGTAATATTTTCATTTAAGAAAACTTTTATATCGATGCAAAAAGATTATTCTTGTGTGGATTTTTTATGTTATGATACTTATGATTCTTTACAAGTACACCATTATCACGTCGTGGTTAACGAACAGTTGGTCTTGTTTGTTGTGAGTTGAGCAGACAGAAGTGTGATAAACTAATGTAGGTACACAAGTTGAAACGTACTAACTAATTATCCGTAATACGTGGACTGATTTAACCAGTGAAGCAAGAGAAGCCGATTGACACTGTGGTTAGGAGATATTATGAGGAGAACGTGACAAGAAAATTTCAGTACAATGAGTTTCAGATGTTCAATCTAATTTAATTCATGTGTAAAAGCGATGTCCGTCATCACCTTTTTCTTTTGCTAATAAATTATTTTGTATTTGTATAGTACGAATGTGAATTGATAACAAAAGAGGCAAAAAAACAAAAGAGTTAATATTTATAATAGGCTCAAAAGAAACAGTTACATGTTAAAGTTTAAGTGAGTTTTTGAATAATAAATTGGCAAACATAGACCAGACATAGACATATCCACTGACCAACTGAATCCACATGGAACAACTGGGGCAGGAGGAGTTGTGTGAAAGATGATGTCTTAGGCAGGAAGTGAATTCTGAGGTGACAGTAAATAGTCGGTTATTAAGGTGTACGTTAGAAAAAGACAGGAGGACAAACAATGGGATAAATGCAGGAAAATTATGATTTGATTAGACTGGAAGCCAACCAATTCATAGTTACAGCATAGTACCTACTTAAGTAAATTTTTACTGTGATCTGTTCCAAAAGTATCTGATGAAAATGTGAACAAATGGATCAGAAAACGTAACTGTGGATGTCAATTTATAGTGCCACTTACAAATTATTGAGTGTTTTAATTTGATTATTTGAATAGTCCTGAATCAATTTATTTGTTGATTAATTTTTGAATTCTATTTTCTTGTAAATTTTGACCTTTTATGTGCCTCTTTGAAATAAATTATTTGATTTTGACTTTACTTTATTATAATGTCCTAAATTTGACAATTGAGGTTAATTTTATAACCTTCGTCGATGATTTTTCAATTACAATTTAATACTTGTTATTTGTACAATAATGTTTCAAATAGTGGTGAGATATATCGTTGAAATCTTTTATATACAGATGAATGTGTTACTAGTTCTATTTAGTGAGTGATTCTGTAAGAAATTAACATGAACAGGGTTTGTTTACACTTTCATCAGACACTTTTGAAACAGACATTACCTACTGCATATATTTGTAAACCCTCTACAATCCGTTCCACAACATGTAATTCATCCTCGTTTCAGACATGATCTTGATAAGTCAGGCACATCGTGCCTCTCCTAGGTGGAAACTTGCCTGACGTTTGAGTTATTTCAGGGTTGGACCTGACCCGTCTGTCATACTTGTGGCTAAGATACATCATGACGCTAATATTTTGTACGTTTGGGTAAAACTTTAACTCGTTAGATTCGCCCGCTACCGCAGACTAGATAATAGTTAGTAAGTCCGCTACCGCGTCAAAAGATGGTCACCTTTCTATTTCGTTTCGACACCTTTCGCACGATTTTGCAGACGCCATTATGCGGGATGTGTGAGTTCACTCTTCTCACTATTGCAATTTTCGCGCGACATAAGTACGGTGAGGGCAAATCTAACGATTTTGAGTGAAAAATATGCACCTAAATAAAAAAAAATTATAATACAAAAATACAGCTAGGTCCTACCTGCTGTATGTTTGTATCATAATTTCATGATTGATGTGACGAACTTCATACTGATTATATAATTTAGCTCACAATCATTGTTCGCATATAAAGGTCTATGTGACTTTTTAGAATAATTTATTTACTCCTATTTTCGGTTCAAGTTATTTTCATCATAAAATACAGTATCATTGATTTTTTTTCTGTAAATCCGTTTTCATGATAATATTTTGTTTACGGTACATGGGGACAGATATATGGACACCGGGACGGGTATACAGTTCCAACGCAGAAGAAATAAAAGGTGGGTTATTTTACAATAATAGTCGCTTCCTTCCCTAGCAGAAAAACGAAATGAGGAAACTTAAGATGTGTTGTATTTCTTGATGCTCTATTTGTTCTGCTATGAAAACATTTGACACACAATATATTTTCACCCGACTGTGAAAAAGGATGAGGCTTTGACCTAGTTTTATGATTAAAAAGGTTTCTGTATGATTCACTTCAAACTTCATCAAAGTCAAAAGCGACTTGTGTTATCTTAACTAAGTCCTAAGCTAAGCCAAATTTTTAGCTCATATCCGTCTATTTCTCTCTAAAGACTGTAATTTCCCGTATGAAGTTACCATTTCCTGAATTTAAACGCTTTGCTAATTAATAATAATAAATTATGTAGGTACTTAATTATAATAAGGAAGGCTGAACCTAAGTAAATGAGGCACACGGTCTACGGGGAACAACATGAAGAATTATGTTATTATAATCTCTATAAGTAAGTAAGACACAAGCTTATTATGTTAGAGCGCAATAATTTTAGGTACATTTGTGTTAATTTAACTGAAGTTTAGTGGAAAATCTTTCTATAGTCTGTTCCAAAAGTATCTGATAAAACTGTCAACAAATGGATCAGAAAACATACCTTTGAATATCGAATTGTAGTGCCACTTACACATTGAGTGCTTTGATGTTATTATTTGAAAACCCACTTGAAATTCTAACTTTTAAATCACCTTAAATATTATGTTTTTTATTAGAAAAATAATAAGGTTAATTTTATAACCTCAATAAATCGTCAATGATTTTTTCAATTACAATTCATTAATGTTATTCAAACTATAATGATTGGAAAAAATGCTGTGATATAAAGTTTAAAAGTGCACATAAAATTTAGGCAAACTTTGCAAATTTTATTAAGCTGTAGTCTCTATAAGCACTTTTTTCTATTAATACAGGTGAATGTGTAAAGTGAGTTACTGGATAAGAATTTAACCTGAAAAGGGTTTGTTTACACTTTCATCAGAAACAAAAAGAATAGACCATATTTCATTCCATTATTTGATTGTATGGTTATCGACATCGATATAAATTTACCCACCACCTTCTCTAGTTTTAAGATAAATTTAAAAAGACTAACTATGTAGGTATAATGCAAGATTGTAACACAATATTATAAGTGACCAATACATAGACAAAGTACCTACAAAGCCACTTAGTTGGAAAACAATTATTTCAGTTGTTATTTTTTGCAACTTTTATTAGATTTCCCGACAGTGCTAAAGTTTGGTAGGCTGGGTATACTCGTAGCCAAGGAAACAATCGGTGACAATGTAAGTTTGATGAAAAAGTAATTTATAGCTCGCGAGGGATAAACGAGTCTGCTGAGTTTTTATTAGTTGGATGAAATGGATTTGGTGTTCTTTGGATCCTGTTTTGTAGCTCACAGGATAGTAATTGGCTACCATTTTTATTTTAAAGAAAGAAAAAGTATTTATTGGGACTTGCACAGGAAGAACACAAACTAAATAAATGTAGAATGAAACAAACGAAATAGTGCGGGTTGGTGGTTCTATCTATGACTTGCATATAATTAGCCTCCACGACTGAAGATACCTTAGTAAGTCAGTTAATGAGTTGTGTTCTTACACTAAGAAAAGTTTACCTGACTCCGAAATCAGCAGCACAATCTACTATATCGTTCTAAAAAACTATACTTCTGGAACAGACTATACATATGTTCCATCGGACTATGAGAGTGAGGGAACAGAGAGAGTGCACCTGTGTCTGCGCACACACTTGTGCACTATAATATCTCCCGCGCCGAATGCTAATCTCCATTGATATTGGCCGCCGTGGCCGAATTACGGTCTGGAGGACTATATGTTTATATATAAATACCTACATATGACAGAGAGAATACTTACATAATATGTTCATTGCTTGTCTGTAGTAGGTGACGGGAGCAATGCAATCACACGTTAGCACGTGCTCTGACGACGTGACGAGCGAGGTATTGCATTTGTAATGGGGAGAAGGTATTCCCATCTGAGCTGCATCCACATCTAGATATTATGACATTTTCATCTACGTTGTCAATTTCTCAGACTAATCTTAAGAGGCTGAAACTCTGAAGAGAGAAGGGGATCGGAAGATTTTCATGCCCTTGCACTAACCGACTGCGAGATAATAACGACAAGATTACGTTTTTCACGCATACGCGTAAGTATCTTTGTATGAGGGAACCTACCTTCGAAACAGCGTAACGCCTAGACGGGTTTTAATCTTGAGTTGTCCATCGACTCGTCTGTTTTACAAAATCAAAATGGCCGATTTATTTAAGACGCTCAAAAGTAAGGTCTTCAAAAAAATTAACATTTGGCCATGTGGATATCAAAATAAAGGGCTTTAGGAGATGATTCCAAAAATATAAAGGTTGAAAATTCATAAAAACAAAAAACCCGGCTGTTCGTTTGAATATATTTATTCCATCCTTACATTTATTAGAAAAAAAAGTCCTCCGCCGCGTCTGTCTGTTGTCCTGTTCGCGATAAACTAAAAAACTACTGCACCGATTTTCATACTGTTTTCATAATGGATAGAGTGGTTCTCGAGGAAGGTTTTAATATATAATAACCGACATCCACGCGGAAGCCGCGCATCAGCTAGTATTTGCATAATTCTATAAGAAGAAGTGTAAGTAGTTACGCGTTGCATGGACGGAGGTCATGACATCGTCTATGTTTTATCTCATGAAGATCGGTCGTATCGCTTAGTGAATTACAACATTTACTACCAGCACCTACCACACTATGCTGATTCAATAAGTCTCAATTTAATTACTAAACCCGTACACCCCAGCTGATGTGATGAGCACATGAAACTCATTCGAGTGCGATCACGAGAGAGAGATAATTATTTAATTATGAAATATGAGATGTACTGTTTGCTGACCTTAACAAGATAATACTAAATTATGATGTGTGTCTTCTTGAGTAATGTGATTAGCATTACAACAAATTATGAGTTTTAAACATTGTGTGATCTTATGCATATGAAAATATAATTAATTAGCACGGTTTCACACGCGTAGGTCTCGATCCCGTGGGAATATTTGTTTCTACCGGCGATCTAATAAAATTTTAGAACACAACAAAGCTGCTATTGTGACTTAGCTGTTGTTAGGTATATTCCTTTTTTGTAGGTAATAATAAGTATTTTAATCATATAGTACATCATTTTTATGTATCATCAATAGTTTTCTCAGAGCACGCCACTTACTTCCCGATAATTTAGCTTTCTATTGGTGAAAAAATGGCTCAAATCGGTCCAGTAGTTTCGGAGTCTATTCAGTACAAACAAACAAAACATCTTTCCTCTTTAAAATATACTGAGTGTAGTTAAAACGCGGATGTTAAGTCTCTGTCTTTTGGAAGAAGATGAAACTGGATAGATTAATTACCGGAGCACCTTTATGTTGTGTTAATTTTATCTCGTGGACGAAGCCTTGAAAATAATGAAGAGATCTCAAGACTTGATATTCAAAGGCGTAAAACGCCTTTTTCTGAGAAATCAATCATTTTCTGACGAACTCCAATTAGAAAAAGTCTCTTTTTAAAACTTTTTTCATAAAAATTAACGACCTCTCTCCAACCAAGCGATGGTCGCCGTTATTTTATTCAAGACAAAAACTTTTCACTGTTTACATATTTTGTTCAAAAATTCAAACCACTGTATTCTACACCGTAGTCCCGCTATTTATCACCGGACAGTCCATTAATCAAGATTGATTAATTTCTCCAACACTGATCGTTTGTTTTATGTACTGCTGAATAATTCACGAATTTTCCCAATGACGTCAAAGACTGAATATTTTAAAGTGCGACGTCGAAAGTGGGGATTTCAGCAGTTTTCCATAATTTTGGGGAGTTTGAATCCTCCCTCCTTCCTATGGAATAACAGTTAGTCATCGAATTGAAGTGAAAATCTTTTTGTCTATGTACATTATAATGGAAGTACTTTGGTTTCGAGTAGGACTCTCCTAGTTTTCATAAAAACTCAGGACACATTAAATTGCTTTAAGAAACTCTATTACACTATTATAATATATCTCTAGGTTAACTCGTATGCTAGGTATTTGAAATATAAGAAATATTCATTATACCGAGGCTCACAAATGATTCGTAATGTCGACATTTCGCAATAAAAAAATACATTACATTATAAAATCTAACGGCGCCGAATTGCCTTAATATTCAATATTTGTACTTATACTACGACGTATAATTAATGCCATCATTTTTCCAGCGTTAGTGAGAGACGGAGCTATACAAGGCCGATAGCACCATCCTTTTTTCGCAGTAGAATAATGATGGCATTAATACTTCTTAGTCAGCCCCCAGGATTGTGGCGGACAGCAGTTTGCCGTGGACGTGTTACGACAACGGCTCCTCTGACATCATCTCTGTCATCAGAAGACAGCCGCCACCAACCATCAATGCGACACTCTGCTACCGCGACAGTGATCAGTCAGTGTCACTCCTTATCCGAGCTCTTAGGTGAATCCTAGTAACTTCGTAACAAAACCAGATGGCGCCACTTGCTGCGCTATCTGGTGATTATAAACATTATGATAGAGTATTTATCTTTCATAAGGACACGATTGCTTCATCTGTTGGTCATCTAACCTCCACTGATTAGTATTGCAAACTGAACAAGATTATTTAAGTTTTCTCGGTCAAATATAGAATAGATTGACCTGAATATATTCCTAAGTAACTATTTACTTTCAAGACTCAGAATACAACTGTATCTAGAACCTTCAAAGCTTTTGAATCCCCAGTTCTAGTTCTCAACAAACTTCTCTTCAGTTAGAAGAGTTTATTTACTTCGAAGGAAATCTAGAAGTCACAGTTAAAGTACGATACAACTTAAATGTTCCGTCGTGGATCGACACACACGATCATTTCCGAACTGGTACACTGGAGTTTGAGCAAACTCTCGAAGGGATCGTTGACTACGTTAATAACTCGCGCGCAGAATGAAAATAAACGATTGCTAAATCCTAGTTTTAGTCGTTTGATTAAGTCAGGAAAAATGAATGTTTAATTGCTTACTAAACAAATTGATCGTTCATTCAAATCATAAATTATTTATCAGTCGTATACAGAAATTGCTATGAAATTAATGAAATAAAATGTCAATTTGCTTAATAATTAATTTGCCTGACTGTACATCGATGGAACCTTTAATTTGTATCGTACTATACATTGTTTGAAGATATCAACTGTTCGCCATCATTGATTTCACCCGAGCAGCCGAGTTCAGACCGAAACGTACGAAGCACGTACAGTATTAGGGTTCCGTGGTGAAAGGTGAAAGGTGCCACTGACGCAATTACTGCCTTTTGAGAGAGCGGCTTACGGTGAGCGTTGAATGGAACGTTTATGAAGTAGTGTAAGAGGGTATTTCCAATGGTGATTCTTGTAAATATTACTGACCAATACTAAACATGGTAAGCTGAGCTAAGAATGAAATGCTAGTTTTTTATATGTCTTGTCTAGCTACACATAAATAGGGAGATCCGCCATGAAACGGACGTTTAACTTCGGAGTAATATTAGATATTGTAGTTAAATACTTAAAAACTCGTTAACTATCCTTAGGGAATTCAGATATATTATACTATTAGTAATACACCATATTTTAAGAAAATCAACTTTATTTTAAGGGATACATTGCTTTTTCGTATCTCTGTCGCTTGTCCGTTTCATGACTCAGGTAGCATTGAAAAGGACGGTAGGTGTCTTGAAACGGACTAGGAACTAATGTGACACTTTATGTCATTTGAATACGAGACGTTTCACAAATTATGTGCTGTTACACATTTACACTTATTACAATAAGTCAAACACTTAGAATCAAAACAAATTGAGATCAAAATAATTAACAATTATAAAAAAAAAAACAACATAAAATAATCAGTCACTTCTTATATATACATCAGACTTTGGCAAATCAAAAATACTTATTTCTTATTTGGAATAACAAATCAAAGACAACAATAACAATAATAAACTATTTCCTTATTTATGTCGTCAGTCATTTAAGAGTGTTTATTTCTGAAGTAATAAGTATTAACACCTAATTCAACTAACTTATTATGTTGTTTCTAAGAACTAACAAAGACTTATAATATCTATAATAATAATTATGTACAAGGGAAAATTATCAAAGGGCATCAAAAAATTCGTCCGCATCGCTGTCAACAGGAAAAGTGCCCAAAAGGCTGGCAGCATTGCCACGTTGTATGGCAATGCTGATTCTTTGCCCAAAAAATAGGCCAGCCCTCTGGTCACGTGAAGAGTCGACCAAGCGTTTGGCGATGTCTTGAAAAACCAAGTGGGCACTCGGACCCCATGGCCCTAGGGTTTCAACCCCAAACGGCTCGAACAAATACGTCCCGATAAGATTGGAGTATTTGCGCCGTTTGAGGTTTTCTGCACCTGCAGCAGCAGCTCCAGCACAGCCCGCCGTGCTGGGAAGATGGGATGGCGCAAGGGTGTCGACACACGTTGCATCCCACACCAAAGGCCTACCTACCTTCCAAGGCATTATGGTCATTCCGTCTGGTCTCTTCCCATCGTCGCGTGCCAAGCCATTGGGTTCTAGAACAGCTGGCACCCCGGCGGTGGCAAAAGCACGACGGATGATGTCATTGATGCTGGCGTGCCGTGCTATCCGACCTGCGCTTCTACTGCAGGATAGGCCATGGTGACCGAGGCAGTCGACACCTTCACCGCATTGGCAGCGATGCGGAGCCACGCAAGGAGCGCCCAGACGCAGACAGGTAGCGAGCCGGAAGGTGGTGTCACCCAGCATAGTCCCTATGTTGGGTGACGGTAATGCCTGAAGCCAGAGGCCCGATTCCCATTCACCAACAGCCAGCAGGCGGGCACGCTCAGCAGTATTGTTGGACGTATTAATAAGATTATTCCGTACCAACCTGCAGAGCGGCTCATCCCACTGCCTCTGGGAAAATGAGTTCACGGGTCGATCTGTATCCGGGCAAGCCGCTTTCCAGGCGTTCTCCGCATCGGTCAGGCACGGCACTTCATAGTCAACCAGGCAGGGGGCTAAAATTTTCCCGGTCAACTTTTCAGTGCTGTGGACAGACGACAGGAACGCCGGTAAGCTAATACTGGTAATTTTGCGAACGCCGAGGCCCCCAAAACGGATGGGTAGTGTGGCTTGCAGCCACGCTCGGTCGTCCAAGGCCACATTTAGAATGGATGTCAGTGTGCTGCGAACAATTTGGTCAATTTTGTCCAAGAGGTGTGACTGCTTCCATAAGGGGGAAGAGCGTAGAAAATATGTAAAATTTGGGCCAAAACAACAGTATCTAATCAGGGTGAATGCCGAATGTAAATTAATTTTGGAGAGTCTGTCCGAAACATCTTTGAATTTTTTTATTTTTTCTTCGATGAATGGAGAAAAGCTGTCTTCTAAAATTGGGGAACCTAGGAGGTGCAATGAACTTTTTTCTAAAATTTTTATTTGTGGGGCTATTGCATTAAATTTCTCAAGGGTCAATTGTCTGTCGGTCATGTCAGAAAGGTAAATTTCACATTTTGATGGATTAAGTTCCAGGCCAATAGATTTAAATTGCTGTTTGAGGAGATGTAAGTCTTTTAAAACGGTGTCTACATCACCTCCTAGCGTTCCATCGTCTAAATACCATACGTTAAATTTTGAATTTAATTTTTGGATGATTGGATGAATAGCCAAGCTGAAAATGACTGGCCCGAGAGGGTCACCTTGTTGGCATCCTACTGCAGATTCCAAAACATTGTCCTTGTATAATAATTTAGAGGGGTACCTGTAACACTGCCACATAAAACCATAAATTTCGGGTAATTCTTTTTTAACTTCAGCCAACAAAGTGTCCCTGTTGACAGAGTTAAAGGCGTTTTTAACGTCGACCTTGAGGATAACCTCACCTTTGTTGGAGTTCAAAAAGGTTGAAAGGGCATGCATGGCAGCCTCACAGCCCCCTCTCGAGCCAAAGCCGAGTTGCAGGGGCTGAAATTTAGCTGTAAGTGATTCGCTGTAAAGCTTACAGCATATTTTGGCTGCCGTGCGCCTGTAAGTGGACCCAACGGCGATGGGACGAATGCCGCCGTCCCTCTTGCGCAGGGCACATAGGTTGGCCCCGTACAAGACGTCAACGACAGCCTCGTTCACACCGCCGGTGAGCATGAGGTTAATCAGAGCCGCAAGCTCCTTCGCAAGCGACTCACCGGCGTCCGCGGCGCCTGAACTCAAAAGATCCTTTAGATGTTGGGGAGTCAGGCCGTCGAGGCCGCCGGCCGAACCACTCCGGAAAGAGCCCACGGCTGCAATCAACTGGGGGGCCGAAACGTTTAAGAAGGTTGAATTTAGGTCGGGAGGGTCGGGGGGGTCGGGAAAGGTGAGACTATCCGCAGGCGCTGGGTGTTTACTCTCTAGAGCCGCTAACGTTTCTGGAGAGTAAGGCGCCACCACATCGCTGCTGAACAGTATCCTGGCCGCTCCCCTCATGTCACCATCACTTAGTTTCGATTCTACATGTGAACATAAGCTCTTTTGTGATTTGTTGTTGAATGCAGGTAATTTTGGAACTAAACTGTGGGTCGAATTGTTACAATTTTCTTTAATTTGGTTGGTTAAGGTTTTTTTAATTGCCAAATTTTTTTGGACATGTAGAATCCTATATGGGAATGTGAGTAATTGTTCCCAGGCACTTTGTGAGTTCTCCTGGGTCGCAAGACGGAGACATTGCGCCAAATTCAGTGCAACAGACCGTCTCGCGCCCCGGGGAACTCTCTTTAAAACTGGGGTAGAATTTTTTAATTTCGCAAGCGTTTTCCAAAGGGTTTTTTCTAGAGGTGTTGGTGATGGGGATGTGGCTGGGGGGCACAATGGTACACTATGTGATTTGTGGATCTTGCCATAGTGTATACTGAGCCCCCGTTCGCCTTTAAAAAAGCGTGTCTGGGAGCAATGTGGACATCTCACCAGCTGGACATCAATCGATGTGGCAGGTTGACTGGCACAGGTTCCGGCGTCGCTACAGCCGGCATTAAACATGTATATATAAAAACACTCTTATAGTTAAACTTACCTAATAGTATAAAAATAAACTATTTACACACGATATATACGGAAGCAAAAAAATTAACTAAAAACACACTATTTACACAAAAGAAAACCTGTTAGAAAACTCTTAGAACGAATAAAATAGAATTTCCTCTGCTGATGTTATGTCACTTGGTGACAGCTTTAATGACAGCGCAGCGGCGCAACGCGCGGGCCTAGGGCGCCGCCGCGCCGCGCGTGCAGAGCGCAGCCTTTGCGCTTTGACGTCCGTTGCAAGGAGGAAGCTGCGCGTCGCTTTGCCGCGCGTCGTTGACAAGGGGTTGGCCTCCTTCAACTCCTTTTTACAGCAATTTTAGCGAAAAATGTAAAGCCCGTGGATTTAGTAAGTGTTATTTATTTGGTCTGAGGTTTTATTTTGTAGAATAAATAGTACGACTGGAATATTTTCAGGAACCCGAGAATCAGAAAGAGTTGGTGTTTTTGAAGTTATTTTTATGCCTTAATTTGATGGCTTAAGCGTAATATATAATATTTAAATTAAATAATTCAATAAATTTTCTTTGAGGTGTCAAACGTCAATCCGTCAAACGAGTCATTTAAGATGAATAATAATCAGTCTTTTCGTTACATAGGAGTAGATATTAATTGCAATTGTTACAAAAATAATTATTCATACCCTTCATGCCACACGTTTCGTGTGCCTATTTGTTACAAATAGCACATTTTAGCCAGTCTACATTGCTATTCAGATAAGCCCCTCTACAAACAGTGCAATAGTTATCATCATCATTTTTATTGCCTTTTTTTACGGTGATATTTGCCTTGCTTTTGCCCTTAGCCTTAGATGTAGAAGGTAAATTATACATCGAGTCTTTAGCTCCAGAATTATCATCCGAAGTATCCGATTCTTGGAATGAAAAATCCGAATCCGACGATTCTGAAGACGACTGTATCAGCTTTTTAATGTTTTTAGATGTTCTCATCTTAGCCTTCTGATTCGGTTTCTTTTGAGCTAAATGTTTTTCAATTAGTGCATTCTTCTCAGGCGTATCAGTAATAACTGTGCTTTTCATCTTTCCTGAACGGTTCTGAGTTTTTTTTCTAGGCAATGCCTTTGGATATGGTCGGATGCATTCAGGAGATAAAACCGTGGTTGACAAATTTAATTCTGAATCTGGTATTTGTGGAGTAAAGTTAGAAGAGATAGCAGCTGACGTTTCAGCGGCATCGTTAGTAGATAGTATTTCAGCAGAAGTTCCAGGAGCATTATCAGTTGATACTTCGGTATTATTGAGCTCAACTGCAGGTCTGTCAGTGACAAAAGATGTCAAAAAATCATCTTCGGTAAATGTATTCCGATTAAATGGATGAATACCCACCAATATACATAATGGTGCGTTTTCTGAAATCCTGCGATCGCATTTTCCATAGAAAATGCGGCAGTGTACGCGGTGTTGGCAAATTGAGCCACTTCATAAATTGATACGGGCTTTCCGGGATTAGATAACATCCATGCATTCATGGCCTCTCTATATCGAACCTTGAAAGGCCCATAAACAGAAACGTCCAGTGGCTGGAGGCGATGGCTACAGTGAGGGGGAAACGTTAAAATGGTAATATGATTATCTCTAGCCAACGTGACAACGTCGATGGTAATGTGACTAGCATGATTGTCACATAGTATCAAACAGGGATTTTCCTCAGATGGCTTAACATATTTGACAAAATGTACCATGGCCTTGTAAAAACTCTCCTCTGTTATCCAACCACTTGGGTTGGCTAAGCCAAGTGACCCTTTTGGACCGCCTTGTAACATGAATTCCTTAAAATGGACCCTAGGAAACACAAATACCGGAGGTACAGTGCCACCCGAAGCATTTATGAAACCAAGCATTGTGACTAACTGTCCTCTTTCTGCCGATGTCACCTGCCCAACTTGTTTACACCCTCGGGTTGCAATTACTTTTGGTGGGTTGGTAACTGTCGAACATCCAGTTTCGTCAAGGTTCCATATCATATGCGGTTCAATCGCCTTTTTATGCAATATGTTTGCAAGATTTTCGTAAAACTTACTAACATTTTCTTTGTTAAAAGATGTAGCCCTGGATAGGGACGTATTTTCAGGTTTACGTACTGATAATGATTGGTTTCTTTTCATAAAACCACGAAACCAGTCCTTCGTAGCCTTTTGCCTCTCAATCCATATTTCAGGTGCGACATTATTGGCAGCTGCAAATTGGTAAGCAAGCTCCTTTACCTGGGTTGTAGTTAGTCCATAGCACATCTTCGAAGATCTTTTTAAATAATCGGCTAGTTGTTCCTCTTGTTCGCGGGAAAAAATCCTTCTATTTCCAATATCTTTCTTTCTATTCTAGCTTTCTTAACGATATCTGCCAAATATGATTTCGATATCTTATATGCTGATGAAACTGAGCGAATTGACTGGCCTTTTTCCAATACTTCTTCCACAGCTCTCTCTATTGCAGCTTTTTCTGGCCGAACTCTCTTCTTTGGCGGCATCTGAAAAATTAACAGAGATACGAAATAAATTAGGAGTGATGAATCGGACAGCACTGACGCATTGAAACGGCCGTCCGTTTCAATGCGTCACCCCCTGTCCGATTCATTGCAAACCTAACCTATAACACATTAATAACCAAATTGCAATTAATAAGTAATGTAAAGATTATAACTCACCGTTACGTGTTTATTTGATATATTTCGCAGCAAATACGACTATCACGATTGCAGCACAAGTTACTATAATATTGTAAACGACTTCGCAAATTTTTGGTACAATTTACAAAAATCAAGCATATTACTGTCATGCAAAAATGTAAATGAACGTAATGGCTGCGGCAGCTGTCATTATTGTGGGTTTGTCTATGATCATCTGTGCTACCAACATTCAAATATTTATATTATTTTCTCTTCGAAATTGTGAAATAACGGTAGTGTCCGTTTCAAAACGCGTCCGTTTCATTGCGTATTCCCCCACCTTACTTATATTGTGCAAGGTTGTTATGTTGATTTGGGTAAATAAAGTATTTTTTTTTTATTTATTTTTTTTACTAGTGTAATAATTTGTAATTTTGGTGGTGTTGTCAAAGCCCAATCATCCACAAGTTAAGCTTTGCAACAATGGTTACATAATGTTAACTTCGTTCCTGTCTTTCTCATAATCTCCTTTCCTAAGTTATAATTAACCAAAGTAGCTACATACGGAACACTGTCTACCAAAATCCAACTCAAACTTAAAGACTTTTTTATTTGTATTTTGTTTAGTAAGAGCTCGGCTGGCGTTCTGCCAACTCCCTTAAATTAATCAACAATTAGCGCGAAGCGATTTGTTCAGCGCTATGTCAGACATTCAGAAACCTCGTCTTTTACTGTTGGCACTGATTTACATTTTTGATTAATTGTTCTGGACGATGGGCTACTGCAGTCTGGCCAATAATAAATCGTGTTATCCAGAATCTGGGTTGTGGAGGGCAGATAGGCACTCGCCCCAGTACTAGCATTCAGCTACATCCGGTTAGATTGGAAGCCGGCACCATTGCACCGGTGCGCGGTGGACCATTGCAGTGAATGTTCTATGTGAAAGATGATATGACTAGAATCAATGATATGATTAATATAATATCATTGACTAGAATAGAATAGGGATGACTACTGAGATGAAGGCAAATAGAGATATTGTATGAAAGGAGATATATTTAGCGACAAATAAGTTGGGATCAAGCAGAAAGTGGCAAAGTGACGCATATTCCACACATCATATAGTCCTTTAACTCCTGAATGACTACCACTGTTCTGCTAGAATATACTGCTTTGACCTCTTTTTCTTTCCGTCGTATTTCCCGGTTCTGTTTCCTTCACCCAGGTGTTTCTCCTAGCTTCGATGATATCTTCGACCTTACTGACATACCACAATACAATAGTTACATCAGATAGGTGCTATGCCACACAATACACCAATAAGTTTTGCCGCACCGCAACGCATGAGTTCTGCCACTCTTCAAGTACGTGTCTGTTGCCACAGTACCTATACATAAATACCTACATACGTGTATGTTGCCACACTGCCAGTCATAGCAAGTTTCTCTTAATTCCGTGAAACTGTGAGCCGGTGTCTGGTTTTATTATAAGACACGCGTCTCACAGTAAGCGAAGCGTGAGTCGTAGCGGAGCGAGTTTTGTTACGACGTGGATATAGTCTAGCACTGAGTAGTCTTTACGGAAGCCAACTGCTGTTCTATTGGCTCGTCCAGTTTTCTTTCGATTTCTTTTTTGTGGAATTTTACGTACAACTGATGGGCCGATAGTTTCCTATACCTATCATATTCGTTCCATGTTTCGAATAGAAGAATAACGTTATATTCATTGTTGTGGAGTAGTCTCAGTGTTGATGACATCATTGAAAAAATATGTAAGAATAGGCACTATTTTTTAGACCTCTGTTTTTAAATTTCGTTATTTATGCCATCTACTCAACCAAGCTCCAGGACCAGAATAAAGTCTTAAAATAAAGAAACGAGTATGTTATACAAAATCGTTATTTATGTTACATATCTTTATTTATGTTCATGTTCACTGCAAGCGTGTGTGCTAGGCCCACTGTGTTTAATCCGCATTAAGTATTTATTTGGCGTAGAGTGCACGGGAATAAAAATGGGTGAAATGTAAAAGGAGTATCTTTTACTGCCTTGTTGATCTAGTAGTCACAAACGCTGAGCGAGGTCTTGAGTTCGATACCTGGGTCGGGGACTATGTTATTGGGTTTTCCCATCAAGAGTTTCTCAGTACCAGTCCGGAGTCTGGATTTGTGCCGGCAATAGGCTCGCCCCCTAGTAATAGGAGCTTAAACATAACTGGCGAAATGAGGGCGTACTGCAGGTACACCTCTGTCAAACTCTTTGGTAAAAGCACGTGTGCTATTATGTTATGTATTTTTTGACAGACATCAATAACAGCTTCGTCACAGAAACTAATCCAATTTGAGCACAAATAATTATAACTATGTCAATATGTTTCCCGCTCCACTTTCTGTACGACGTGGTTCAAAGTTCAGTAGAAGAAAGTTTAAATACAACGTCTTCACTTGTCGGAAATTCAAATAAAAAGAAAGATCTTAACGAGTTTAGTTTACGTGTATAACTTGAAAATAAAGGAACGTCTTAGCTCCCAACAGAAAGAAAGTAGAGGTTCTAAATAGGTGAAAAAACTAGGACTGATAACTTCTGTAACAAAAAGGCTATGAGAGTGCAATCTGAAGTTGGCAATGTCCCAAATACCTACCTGTCAAATATTTCGCTGTTTTGATTAATTTAAAAATATTACTAAATGAAATATTATCGCTCTGAAGTCCACATAAATATTTATTAAGAATTGTAATAATAACACTGAATTAGGTGTTGCATCATTTTAGAAACAAAATATTCAGTCAGTGTTACAATATTATATTAAAGCAATTAATAATCAATATTTTATTGACAGCAAAATATTTGACAGCTTTTTGCGACGATGTCATCTTTCTGATGCATCCTTTTAACTAACTATACTGCATCCCACACATCGTAAATATTTATTTATATTACAACCTACGCCGAGTACTAATTATTGCAAGAAAACTTACTGATTATAACCGACTTAAAAAAAAAGAAGAGGCTACGCATTTTTGTTATTGATCCTCCCTTAATCAACACTAAGTTATCGTTTTTAATGTTTGAATTTTAATTAAAATTAACACTTTGGGGGACATTAAACGCACCTGGGCGTAACAGCAACAAAACTTCTATTGTGTCTCATCCAATGTCCTGCAACCGATTAATTTCATCATTAATCGGTTTTCATTGATTACCAGTCATCTCTGAATAAGGTAGTCAATAGGGGGTTATACTACTAGCAAGATTTTGAATAAATCTATTAAGCTGTCTACTATCATGTTTGAGAAGATTGAGACTTCTGATCGTGCTTACATTAGGCCATTACTGTCAAAACTTCAAATGAGTTTCTTTATTATTTCTTCAAAGTTTAAAGCGGCGCGTAGCGGTACCGTAGCACGTCTCGTAGCCGCGTAGCCGCGTAGTCTCGTAGCACCAACTAAAGGTAGGTATCGGATTTTACGATATTTTCAAACTTTGTCGATATTTATGAATATTGATGAGCGTTGTCGATGATATTGACTTGTTCGCGTCACTTTTTTGGTGAAGCTTTGACAATATTTTGGTAAAACGACACCCGCGGTACTTTAATACTGGTTTTTGTGCAAATAAATCCTGTTTCCGACCGTGGATCGGTCGTAGGTGATAAAAAATAAGCCTGTTCTTGTTATTGGGGATATTTTTAATCCCAAAAATTGCTTATAGTTTTACTACAAACCATCGTTTATAATATGAGAAATTGTTGTCTCACAAATAAAATTTTTAATTGTAACTACATTAAATAAAACCCGTATTTACAACAATCGGGAATCAAACCTAGGATTTCCCGATCTGTCAGTGTTTAGCAACTGTATGTATTATTCGACATAATGGTTATGTCGATTTAGTTATTAATAATACATAATCATAAAAAACAATTTATTTTGATAACCTATTTTCTAGCTTTCAATTTGCTATAATATTATGAAGTAAAATGATGTTTGATATCAAACAAGTTATATAATAATTTCACTCTCTCAATGTTAGGGTTCATTATTTGTACTAACTTATTTATTAGCTTAATGTTGCCTATAAGTGAATATTTTATGTGAGTATCAAAGTATTGGTATTTATTCTATTACGTCTACGCGCGTCTGTGCCTCAGTCTGCGTTTACTATTCAAGTACCTATGATTCGACATTATTTTTAGACAATTTATATATTTTGCGTCTAAAGTTGACCATTTGTGTCGGCACGAACTTCGTAGTTCAGAATCAAAGTAAAACTGAAAGGTCAATGGTGTACCAAGTCTTTATCTTAACTTTTCATACCCTCATTTGCAAGATGGCGGAGATTTACATGATTTACATTACATTAATGAAGATTGCTGTCACTTGTCAGGGAGGCCTTGAAAAGTATGGAATATATTAGCTACTGAGACTAAAGATGATAACGACAATTTATGAGAGAAATCGCCTTGATTTGTTGTTGAAATAAAAAATAACGAAACCAAAATTTGACTTTGAACAGCGACACTGTCTATAATGTGAAACGTTAAATTCGACCCCTTTTAAGCTAAACGAAGTTTAACACAAAACAACCGACGCATGATAATCTCACTCTAACATTTCTTTTGACTCCAACCATTAACATACCGTTAAGTGCGTACAATATGTCGCGTCTGCATCTTAATTTATGAGCCGCCGCGTGTCGGTGACGTGTCATCAATCACTCAGAGGCAGCACTTTTCTACTTAAATCAGTATGTTACTCACGCACACAAATGGAATTAAATGATGTTTGTTAGTAAGCGTATAACTTCAGAACGGCTGGACCGACTTGGATTTCTTTATGTTTTAAAATAGGTATTCGTAATCAGGTTCAAAAAAATAATTTAAAAGTTGCCGGGTAAAATATTCTATTTTTGTTTGGACACCACAACGTCTGTTGGATCAGCTAGTTCAATATAAAACACACACCTGCACCTGCTGACTGTAAAAAAATGACATTGGAGGAAAACATTAAAAATATTCCTTTATTGCAACTTTCTTGACCATCTTTGAAGTTTTATTTTCCTTATAGGATACTCCGCCGATAAAATATCTATAAAATAACCTCAAGAAAGCCCCAAGTTTTACCAAAAACCAACAACAAATTCTTCTCGGAACCACGATTTCCTAATAAAGTCTGCCACGTGTAGTGCCAACACCGTCTCCGCGATATTTCCTGGCGCCGCGCGCCGTCGGATCTGGAAATAAGTACAGAAGGTCAGCTCCATACAAAGAGCGCACACGCACGCACATATAGACATGCTTCACGTGCAGCGAGTTCAAGCGCACTCGCCACTGGCATTCGTTTCATGCATAGTTTGAGATCGCCGTACGCTGAATTTAACGAACATAGCAACCAAATGAACATAGCAAGAGCAGTCTTTTCTTGATTTTCTTCATATTTTAGTATAGATGGAACCATAATCTTTCTTTGTTTACACAAAGTTAATTTGATAGATTGGGGATAGAATGTCCATTCACTCGTTTCGTCTCTAAAACGACCTTAACATGTATAGAGATCGCCGTCAATAGTATGCGTTGTTGCCATGGTTCATCGGAATTCGGTCCTTCAACAGCGTTACAGTTGTTCTCGCATAGGTCTGCCATAGCGCAGGTATTAGTGCACAGAGAGTACGACAAGAGGTGAGATATCGTTTGCGATGTGACCCCACAGTCGCACTGAGGCTCACGATACCCATAGGACATCCCTTCGTCTAGGCCCTCAGGTCTTCTGAACCTATCTATGTAGTGGCTGGTTCACAAACAATGCAGCCGATAGTATTGGTAGCAGGTCATGACCTAGTTACCTACTGCCGTTGTCTTTGTTCGGCTCTGTTATTGGGTTCATTACGTAATGGACTTGTTATGTTCGATGAGTTATAGAGACCAAGATTTTTATCAATGTTGTTGTGTTAAAAAAATGTTAAAATTAATTTTAACATCTCAAACGTATTGATAAAAATCAACATCATCTGCCTTGCTTTTCCCAACTATGTTAGGGTCGGCATCCAGTCTTACCGTCTATCCAGTCTCAACTGTGGATCTGACCTCCCAATAAATTTATTGATCTTAATCTCACAGTCAACTAACTGATATAGATTGCGGACCATATCTTTTTATAATATTGGATGGTCAACAAGCCGACGGTCAACCTGATGGTAATTTCTGGTCACCACCACTTATGGACATCTGCAATATCAGAGGCATCGTAAATGCGTGTCCATCCCAGAGTCAAAGCTGAAATGTCTCATGTGCCTGTATTTACATCGGGACCCATAAATACCCTTCAGGGGGAGTAGTTTGACAGCAAAAAATCATATTTCACCCGCGCAACCCTTACCTACCCCTCTCATTAAACACGACGAAAACAAAACACAATGCCTTCCCGCCAGCAGAAACTTTTCGTCTGGCGTTTATAGAATTCGAATTTCAATCTTCTGTAGTTTATTTTGCTTATACGATACGCTAAGCTTGAATTCAGAACTATAGATCATGTTCATGTTTTGGAACTAGAAACTCAATGTTGACGTGAAAAAGTTCAAATTTAAATGTTACCAAATTTTATTTAGGACCTTGTACAATTTGTACCTAATGAAGTCTTTGTGGAAAACTGTGTTACCAAGTAATAAATATAATGCTATATCGTGGATTTCTCTCTTTGGAGGATCGTGCAAAGTGATACCCAAGTAAAAAATAATATTCGTATAATGAATTTTGCACTGTATTGTGCAACGAATATGGCACGCGAACAATCCCCTTCGAAAACATTTGAAACATGTGAAAAAGAGGCCGAGTTCTGTACAAAAGAAATAAATGTAGGATTGTCGGCTTCACCACTAAAAGAATTGACATCTATTCATATATGTAAATGGGTGCCAAAGTACCAAAGGGACTAATTATAACAAGGGCCCGAGGTACGCGCTCAGTACCGGCACTGTGTTTTGGGCGCGCGCACGGCGCGTTTTGCACTCGTCAAACGCAACAAGATTTCCACATTTTGTTGTAACTTTTGAACCGTGTTTCTTTTAAGTTTATTACTAATGCGGAGAAAATGACAAGGAAAAATAGTGAAAAAGGAACTCGCGTCCAAGCGTCAAGGGCACGGTTAGGCTTCATTTACGGAGACGCGAGGAGTCGCACGTGGCTTTGGGCGGCGCGGCCCGCACTGAATTCAAACATATGGCGTTGTATGAGTGCGTTTACGGAAACGAGATTTTACACGCGTTTGTTTGAAATGGAGCGCTTTTTGCGGCGGAGCCCGCGAATGGCATAGCCGCGTCACACGCGGCGTTTCATCACGGCGGCGCACGTAGCAGCAATGCCCGCGGCATACCTTCTCCCAGTCTTATTTGTAAATCGTACAACGGAGATGCAAGTTGAGAGTGGCAAGTTGCGACATGTGCAGGCCTAACGGCGCTATGGGCGCTCGCTTTGACTGCAGCGCTTGATATAATTCGTTACATAGGAATTTATACAATTTTATTGAGCGCCCGAAACGCAGCGTACAAAATGCGCGTCTCGGGCGCTTGTTATAACTAGTCCCTTAGTAGAAAGTTTAGTATGGTCCCTCTTTGTAACTGTTGAAATTGTAGCTTTGAAAACATGCCAAGTTGCATTATAACTTTAGGCCTCATTTACGGAGACGCGGGCGTGGCGCGTCGCGTGCAGTGTGGCGTCACGCGGCGCGTCTGACGTTTTTTCTGTTTACGGTGCGGCGGCGCGTGAAGCGGCAGTTATCATCCCACGCGTTAACATAAACATATGGCAATATACGTCTTGATTGTCGCGGTTTTTTTTGGGGTTATAATATATATTTTTGAAATGTGCTAATTGAAACCTTTCATTTGATACCCAACATGGTATGATTAAAAAATATTTTTTGTTGTTCATGAGACCTAGAGGGCGCCATTTTCAATTGAATGTGTCTTCATATAGCCTATGACCAGCTGACGATCAAGAAGCTTCCAACGATACCTCATTTGTCAAATTGTGATGAGTCTTTTAGAAGATAATATGTGGGAACAGACATAGATAAATACATAGAAACCGGTCAAAATTATAACCCTCCTTTTTGCTTCGCCGTAGTCAGGTAAAAACTAAAACCCAACTACGACAAAAAGTCAACTAAAGAGATAGAAACAAGACATCACGGACAGACAAATTAAAAATCCGGAGTCATACGGAATCTGTTCGAGTTCGTTCGTTATACCAATAACCGAAGAATAAAGGTATTATTCTAAACAAGTTTTATTTATTATTATTATCTTTATTTCAATCAACTTTGGATCATACAATTAAAATTACAAATTAAAATAATAATAATTAATAATAATAATTTATTATTTAGGGCGGTCAGTCGCTCCAATTGTTCGTCTAAGGGTCACCTTACAAGAAGTTTGTCAAAAAAAGTGGGAGTAAACGAATTTGGATCCTGAGTATATCGCAATAAGATTTAATCTCCAGTGCGAACTTTCAAATGAACGTGGAATGGGCTCGTTGGCTATGTTGTAAATTTTCTCCGCAAGAAAATTCACCGCAATACAGAGCAATGGCGCTAGTTTTACCTACTTCTTTCTATACTCCGTGCTACTATACCAGTCAAAAATCTGTCAAATAAAATGTATGTCATCTTGAGTTTTCAAATATCAACATTGAATTTTATATGTTTATTTAGACTCGGTATTTATTTATTTATCAATCAATAACACTTGTAATATTCGTTTTGGAAGTGGTTTTAGTGTTTTTTTAATGTTTTCTATGTCTCAGTTTCTTTTGTGGAATGTGATAAATTACGAAAATATTATTTACGAAAATAAATAATATCTCAGCGCAGCTAAAAATTTGAGCGTAGTCCTCTCGTCTCAACAGAGCGACGCCGACTGATTTGTGAAACAAAAATATGCTTGAAGTTCCCGTAATGTGCGACGGAAGATGGCTTCTTCCACGAACTAAGAACGTCGTAAGTCCTACAAGCTTTGATTCGTAATAAAACCAAAAATAAAAGGAATAAAAAAAAAAGCCTACACAATTTTTTTTGCCTTGTTTTAATACATATAATCATCAAATTTTTATCATAATAGGCATTAGCATTTTAAGTACAAATCGAAAATACGTGAAAATTAGAGGTAACTTCGTGATATTTTTTTATCGAGAAAATTTTAATATTTTGTGTTTCTGTTCCACAAAAAGTTTGGAAATATCATGTAGTTACTCATACTATTTTTATTTTACACCTAAGTCTTATCAATTTCATGAAAAATCAAATTGAAGACAGGCAATTTTGCTTACTACCCGCCCTTCAAACTGAAACACAGCAACGCTGCTGACATACATAGGTAGATATAATAAGACTAATTTATTTGTTCAAAATACATACATTTAAATAATGTTATATGGTGCTAGTGAAAGACGGATTTCTTCACAAAGAGCTCTCGGTTCTACTATTTCTACTAACGCAAACCACATTAACGCAAAGCAGCTTAGATCCTTTTCTTTTCTCTAAAACAGATCAGCGAAATAAAAACAAGCCATTAGCAACAGAATGCGAGCTGCATCCTAGAGCAATGGTTTCAGTTGCTACAAAATAAAAACTGTATTATTTAGTATGTCAGACAACGTCTGGTGTCTTTGTGTATTGCGGAACTTTCAACAGTTATTATTAGGGAGATGTGGTAACGGAGAAATTTTAAAACTGTACAGTTGATGAATGAAAAGATTATCCATCTTTAGAGCTATTTTTATTGGCACCGAGAATGAGACTTATAATGTTTCTTTTTTCTGTCAACATAATGTAAAATTATAGTTTTAAAGGTAACATAATTATTCTCGCTACGCAAAAAAAGTGTTAAATAAAAGCTCATTGTTCAGTGGAAATAAATAAATCCTTTCCAACTGACTTCTGTACCCACATTCTTTACAAATATATTATAATGATATTCTATTCATATTCACGTCGTATGAAGTGAAAATATGTGACTGAAATTCCTTTCTACCTTTTTTGATATTATTTTTATCATCCAAATACGATGAATGTGTTAGATTCGATGCACACTTGATTGCTGAAATTCCTTTCTACCTTTTTTGATATTATTTTTAACATTCAAATACGATGTATGTGTTAGATTCGATGCACACAGGACTGACATCACAAGCACTGTTTGTCTCAAATCACCCTCAAATCAAAACCTACTTGTATTGATATCATTCGCAGTGTCACATCTGCCCGTGTCCTAGCTCCTCTGTGGCAAACATTTGCATTTTCCATTGTGTTTCTGTAGTCTAGGAAGTGGTCCGCTCTTACTGATAACGATGTTACTATTTTACTAAGTTTTTGTACTCTTGGGTTCCAAGAAAATATAGATATCTACTGTAATTTATTCCAGTGGTTTACTTTACTCTTTTGTTTCTATCTTTATCAAAACAAGAAAAGATGTTCAACAATCCTATGAATAGATCTTTAAAATAGAAAAATGTTTGTCTAAATTAAAAACAGCTCCACAAAATAAACAAACCTTGAAAAATATACCTTTATTTACTTCAATCACAATTAAATACACAATATTCGTCCACATTCATCATTTGACGAATAAATAAGACACGTCGTCTGATGATTTTGAACATAAATTGAGTTAATTTTGGAAAAATAGGTAAGTATCGCTATTACAAAGATGAAAGTATAAACGTCGCGATCAATAGTAGGTAGATTTTATTATTCATGAAGATTTCAAATAATAATACGGAGTTTTTGGTATTAAAAAATTCAAAATATCATCGCATCCATCATTTCTGAAATGATCTCGCCTCTCGCCACAGATTACTAATATGTATCAACCTCTCGCTATAGTAGCTACAGCAAGACACAATCCCACGTTTATGTTAGCGATGAAAACAATAAAATACATGTTAAAATTTGTATATGATAATACTTTGAAAGTTGTTTCATCGTCCGGATGCAGCTCCCGACAATGACGCAACTTGGCGGCGAGGTAAAAGCCTTATTACGCGACGAGAAAGTGAAAATTTGCGTAAATTTCGCACCCGAAGCTATGAGGCCTGGTGCAAGGGAAGAGCGGGGCGGGACAGGTTTCGTCGACGCATGTGTAATACAAGGTTATTTTGCTGCGTGGCCAAAATCGGAATCAACGCCATCATCTTGTTTTGTCAGTACAATTTCACAAATGTTTAGTAACAACTCCCCAGTCAATGTCATTCCGGCGCCTAAATATCCATATAATATGTACACTGCTACAAGGATCTTTTGGCGCTCCAATGACGTTCACAGGGGGGCGCTGTTGGTAAACATTTTTGCAATGATGGTTTCATGAAAATTCACGCCAACCAGTTTGGCACCACTTTTTCCATTTCAAATCAAATCAAATCAAATAAAAATATTTTATTTCACATAAACCTACATGGGCACATCTGAAACGTCAGAAGCTAGGTGCACGGTTCCAATTGGTCGTTTCCTATGGAGAAGAGCCGACAAGAAACTCCATGTTACTCTTTTCGAAAATTAATATAAAATATATGATGACGAACGAATAATGAAATGGATGATGAACATTCATTTCATTATTCGTTCATCATTCAGTCAAAAATAAAGAAAATATAAGGGCTTTGACTCTTTTGACAGGTGCCCGGCTCAGTACTGCCAGCTAATGAAAGCCATTTTCAGAAAATCCTCATTGTTTCGTGAATTTACGATTTTTATTTTGTTGTCAATGATCATTGCGCGCCGCTCTGTTCGATCCACCACCACTATATCAGGCTTATTGGCAACAATAGTCCTGTCAGTGATGATGGATCGATTCAATTATTATTATTATTATTTCTGTAAGAATAATCTTAAGTTAGTTATATTGTAGGTAGTAGTAGCTAGTAACATTTCTGTAAGTACACTACAAACACTTTTACACGTCATGAGCGGCGGACAAGCGACAAACGGGAGCGCCCTCTTGTCGCTTGTCCGCCGCATCAGCCCGCTCTCCCGCTTTGATCCACCTGCGTCAGTTTTTGATCAGCGTCAAATAAAAACATCACTAATTATATTTCCAGAGTCCGTTTGAACCAGATTCCCCAAAAAGTTGGGTTAAAATATTATACAAAGTTGGGTTAAAATACAAAGTTGGGTTAAAAAACAGCTTTGTCTCTAGGATGGTACACCTGCAATGCCTCTGATATTAGATAGCCATCGACGATATTGGGTATGATACTGGAGTTGCGGATATCTGCCCGTATGACCTATTACCTGGCCATCGACGACGATGAACACTTACCGCATGAAACCGCTGGCAACAGTTAGTTGTACATTACAGTCACAAGGCTTCGAACCTTTGACTCAATCTGACATTTAGCCTTAATGTT
Organism: Lithophane semibrunnea; assembly: GCA_947363905.1. Classification (NCBI taxonomy): domain Eukaryota; kingdom Metazoa; phylum Arthropoda; class Insecta; order Lepidoptera; family Noctuidae; genus Lithophane; species Lithophane semibrunnea. The sequence continues at coordinate 642,132 of OX376212.1, read as the reverse complement.
CTTTGAGTGTCATCTTTTATCTTTAAGTGCCATTATCTTAAGGCGCACAAATCATAAGGCGTCGTAAAGCAGATCTGTCGTAAGTTTATAAAACGAATATCCACATGATTTGAATAACTGCGCGTTATATGAACCAGATTATGTTTAGTGGGAGGCGAGGTACCCACTTCAACCGACGATACAGTGAAGCATCGTTAGGTCAAATGTAATCTATACACGTATGGATGATCGACTGAAGTACGTACAGATTCGATTTAAATAAATGTGTTCTTTAAATAACTTAAATGTCTTTTTATAAAACTGTTTTTCTCTAGTTGTTCGAATTTTAAATAAATGAGCCGTTTTTTACTTTATGGCCTTTTGTCAAAGTTGGGCGCAGGAAATGAGCAAGGGCACCCCGACCTTATGGATTAGGTTAGATCTGTGACCAACCACGCGAAAGCCGCGCGAGCGAAGCGAGCCGTGATACGGCTGCAGCGGCCAGCGAGCCCTGTCCAAGTTGTTTGCAGGAAATTGGCTATTTAGTATTTTAAGACAACAAATGGGAATTATTTGAGGCTCATGAACAAAAGGAAGATTACAAATTAGATTCTATTAATATTTTTGTGAAATATTTGAGATTTGATTTAAAATAATTATATTTTTTTAAGTGCGTATTACGTTATTTGGCACCCTTACTTTTATCAAAAGTGACTATGAAGGTAATAAAACCAAATCTACAATTTCGTTTATTTAAGGTTGATTAGTAGAAAATGGCTATGGCATTAAGTCCGCCTCTGTACATTTGTGTGCTTAAAGTATTAAATAAATAAATATTTCACTATAATTTTTTAAGCCATTCGACAGCGCACACCTTGTTATTACATGGCACTCTTATTTTCAAAAGCGACTATGAAGTTTGTAAAATGAAAACTAAATCGCTCATTTCAGGCTATTGTTGATGCCATTCGACAGCGCAAACTATACACAAGGCTCTGCAACTTGTTTCAAACAAGTTACCAATACAAAACGTACCTATTCCATTTTATTGTAAACTCGCCGTTGTAACAAAGAGCTATAAAACTTGAACAACAAGCGTCTTGGACAATAGCGTCATTTATATAACACACGTTTACCGGCACTACGACAATACAACAGAATACGACGATACGACAATATCGCGGGTAACGTCTCGCGTGAATACTAACAAATCCGAACGATTGGAGTTTTATGGCAACACTCAGGGGTGGCACGCAGATGGTAAGTTACAAAATCATCAAAAAACGATTATTTCTATTGGCGCTTACCAAGCAACTATAGCAAAGTGTCAAGCGATATTGAAGCACGCGGACACATTTTTAGCGACAGCAAAGTCAGGATTATTTTAGTTATGGATCAAAAACAAACATAACCTATGTTTGTTTTTCATTCGTAAGTATCTATGCATCTTTGTGCCTTTATGAGTGGGATTCTTTTTTATAATCTCGAAGAATCCTAGCGACTGGATAGATTTTTATGCATGAGGTGTCCATCGACTCGTCTAGGTTGGGCAATAGTTTAAGGGATTTTATTTTTATGAAATAAAAATGGCATAATTTTAGACGTAAATATGTAACGTCAAAAAAGAAAAAGTCAAAACCCGACTGCAACGAAAAAGTATCATCATTATGGTGCCCCAGTCCAGTCAAGTCAAAGTCATTCCAAGATTTTACACCTGTTAACTTGTTATAATTAACTAGCGACCATCCCCGGCTCCTCACGGGTGCAATTTAAATTATGAAGACGGTAGTTTTTTCACAACACGTTCGTTGTGCACAAGTTCTGAGCAGAAACCTAACACAAAGTAACAGGCTTGCATGAATTCAAAATAGTATTTCATGAGTATTAGTAAGGAGGTACTTCTTTTTTTATATTATATTCAAATAATGTATAGTCTCTGTCCATCTGGAATAACGCTCTTCGCAATTAACTCTCTCTCTCTTTGTAATATTAGTATAGTAGATGCACAATGTTGAATACCTCGTTAATGAGTTTTCCATCTGGAATTTCTCAGTACCAGCTCGGAGCCTGGATTCGTGCCCGATTGATGGCTATAGGCTTGCCCCTATTACATGGGACTTAAACATAACTGGCGAAATGTGGACGTAGGTACACCTCTGCCTAACCCTTCAAGGAATACAGGCCTTATGTTATTTTATGTTAAATAAATTGCTAGTATCTGGCTTACCATCGAGTTTATCCACTCAAACATTTTGTGGTACACATTTTGCAACCGATTACTACCGCAAAGATTTGGGATGAAGCCAAACTGCAAACCAGATTACAACTATTATGATACCGAACAATGATAATATTATGAAACTCAATTTATGAATATTATATTCTGTAATGTCATTTGATTTTCCAGTAGTAGTAAGTCCTAGTGTTCGTCGTTTGTGCAAGGTTAGTGGCGATAGACTTTCTCCATAACGCATGGCATGTATTGAACCGAACCTAAAATAATTCACATTTTGCTTTTATAAAATTATGATTGAACAATCCAATACAATGAATGCTCCTCTTTTTCTGAATTTTTATTTTGGGGTCTTAAAAATCCAACTCGGATGCAGCACTCGCCGGCCGATACCACGGCACCGCTTGGTTCGCACGCGCGCGGTTTGTCAAAAAAATAACAATAATTACAGAAATTACACAATTTTAAACCACAGCTGGGGTAATCATGTAAAGTTTCTCATCCCAAAGCGTTATTTTTATGGACAAAAACGGGCAAGAAACTCCTTATATAGTTACCAAATATTGGTTACATCATTTATGTTGAAAAATATACATGTCATGTGAGAAAGATGTCGAAGAGATAGAGACAGACGAGATGAGACGCAAAAATTGACCAGTGAATGAAAAAAAACAAACAATTTGACAAGTAAAATAAGTATATACTTCATTAAAAAAATTAGCCATGGCAGCTCAGAGATGTGTCCAGTCCCAAGTGACGGCGCCTGTTCACGAAGATGACGCATGGATCAGCAACTTACACCTCAACCGTTTTAAAGGGGTATTTGACTTACTTTAAGAGTGTATACGATAATCTTCTATAAATTATTATTATAAACTCTATGATGCGACACCCCTGCTACGTATTTGCTGTCGATAGTGGTTGGCACGTCCGATAGTTGCCACTAACTTACAGCCGCTGTTATAAACTCGCGCAAAGAACTATTGTTTGACCACACCGCCTGAATAGCTGCTAAAATTTTGTGTTCTATCAGTTGTATGATAAAGCTACTGATTTTGTAAAGACTCATGTCTGTCAGGTGCTGGTACTTTAGTGGATTTGTTCCCTTCACGTCGAGTCCCACCACATCTACTTGTTCTTTTGTATGATGTTGGAAAAATTCTGCCTGGTGCCGTCACGTCAAATGTGACGAAAAGTTCAGTCAATGAAACAAATTGTTCAAATCATAATATATTTATTTATTACACGGGACAGACTCCTGCATACATAAGGTTATGGTGACCACTGAAATTGCAGGCACGTGCGTTGAATTTGAAATCGCGTGGGCCATTAGAAATAGCTGGGCTGTTGCATTTTCCATTACGAGTTGGTGACAGCAGGCCGGGTCTTGCGTGGCCAAGCCACGTCTATAACTACCTACCTACTTGGCTGCAACCAATCATTCATACAGTCAACAGTGGCACTCCTTAATGTAACCGCAATCTTAGTTTTATAAAGTTCATGTATTGTTTGTAGCTGTTTTTGTTACTGTTTTATCCTTTCGTGACAAAATACAAATTAGAAGGGCCAGTGCTAGTAAGGCCAATCCAAGTGTAACTTTTTCTACCGACAATGTCTCATAATAGACAAAAATTCCTTAATAAATTCAAATATCTTGAATACGGCGATGAAGCTCTCATTTAATACTCTGTCAACAGACCAGCATGCAGCGTATTTAGTTTAAATGCTCCAGATATTATTTCACAATGACGTTACCAAAGGTTCCATGCATGAATGTGACAGCGTGCGGACGTGCGATAAGTAGAGAGGGACAGAAGATCTACTATGATGAAATAAATAGACTTTGAAACGCAAATTGTTAATTTGAATGTGCGTTTCAAAGTCTATTTATTTCAAGTAGGCCATTAAAAGGTATAAGAAAATAGATTTAGTTGCCCCTTCCAAAAGGTAGATTTGTATGGAGAAGAATGGGCAAGAAACTCCAAAGTTACTCTTTTAAAATATTTTACAGTATTTTTATTGTTTTTATTAATTTGTATAATTATATGTAAAGACGATGTACCTACAATAAAATTACTTTACCGACTACAATATTATAGGTAAAAAGTATTAAACATCAAGCAATGACAGATAAATTAATTATTTTGATATATACATGGTGCACATACATATTTACAAATATTGCAACGCGTAGACGATTTTTCAACATAATTATTTACAAATCAAACCGCGAAAGAACGAACACTTCGAATCACTGAAGAGCATGTAAATTAACTGCAGGGATTGGAGCATTGTCTTTATTTTTAAACGTTGCTTGTAATCATAGTTGCTTCACTAGTTAGTAGTAGTAATAGTATACATGTACAATTAAGTAAGTAAGTTAATTGTTGAGCTGATTGTCACATCATTTTCCATGTTATAGACGACTGCTAAACAATTACTGATGTGAATTTACGAATAATATTTATGTTCATAGTCGATTTGTTAAGCAATTGCACAAAATACAGTTTTCACTGGGTCAAATATTTTTTTCCCGTCTTTCTTGTCTTTCGATTATTTTCCCTGATTGTACTTACAATGTACCTGATGCACCGCTCAGAGTAAGTGCCATACCTCACCGCGACGCCATGGCGGCGGTGTCGCAGACAGTCCTCATATTTTTGGTTTTCATTAGAACTTCTGCCCATTATTATTGCATGTTGTTGGTCGAATTATCTCAGTGGGTAGCAGTGTGCTGTCGGATAGAATATCTTGTGAATAGGTTAACGTAATTCAGTGCGACAGACAATGGCTTATGCGGTGCGGTTGGAAATACATGACTCTACGGAACGGTGGAGTCGGACGGGGTTAATGATTGTGGCTTTAAGTGTATATTTATAGTTTAGATACAGGATCCGAATGTTGATATAGGTAGAATGTTTATTAATTTCTTGAAACTTTTAAGTAAAATTCAGGTTTTTTTTTTGTAAAAGTTTATACAAGTCTTCCATGAATATAAATAATGAAAGTTTGATTTATTATTTAATAATGTTGTAAAAGCCAGTGGGTTAAATAATTTCTACATAAACATTACATTTTATTTGTTGCCTATTAAGTTATTATTTTTTAACCCTCTCTCACAAGTTTATACATATAACTATATCATACCTTGTACCGAAGTGCTCGTACCACATTTCAGATTTATTTTGTAGTGCCACTTCTTTCGGCCGCCAGTGTACGTATCGAGAGGTCCTTACTAGTCAACCCTAAACCGCGGAGTGTACTTCTGAACCAAATGTGTTTGATTAGGAATGCTTTGCCTGATGGTTTTTAGGGTTCTACATCGTTAAATCAATTATCGTTAATCGTAGAAATTAAGAAATAGTAAAGACTCATTTCAAAGAATATTTTCCGGGAAATAGGTACTGACGCCATACCTATTACATATGTCGCTAATAGAAATAGTATAGCGTTAGTGCCTTAATATATTTAAATAATTCCTGCCTTTTTCCAGTGCACATTCCTTTTTATTACACACAGCAATAACTTGTTTTAACTATTCTGTCTGCTGGCAAAGTATTGAAGTAAAACATAATAATACCGACTATCTTTTGATACTTCATTATAATTGTAAATAAACCGTTTTAAACCACGGATTTTGGTTTAAACGTGGTTTAAAACGGTTTCTCCACCAATTTACGACTTTCCATCAAAGTGGAACTATTTGAGCATTACCTACTTCACCAGAATGTAACATTTAGGTCGAACTTCGATCGCTGACGGGCGAACTATTAATGAAGCCAAAAGGATCAGATTCTGATCTCCGCCTCGCCTAGATTGAAGCCTTTGACCTGAGTTTGATCTAATACAAGATTACTAGTCGGCGGGGTATTTACTCGTATAGCCTTTTGAAGATTTAATTTTCTAGCTGCAAAGTTTTTGGGATTCTAAATATGTATGTATGCCCTGTAAAGCAACCAGCTCTACTTACAGGTCATATTTAACTGTTCGCATGGAGTAAAAATATTTTTTTTAATTCCAAATATAGTTGTATCAGGTAGACGAACGTTGAATAACGTAAAAAAAAATACTTTGGATTTTGAATAGGTTTTTTTTTATATTTGACTTTGTGTTACTTAGACGTGTGTTCGAAATGTGAAGTTAAATGCCCGGTTCCTATACTCGCAAAACGATTCGGTTTGTTCACGGATGGTAAATACATGCACATTCTAAGCAAGGGCGCAGCAGAATGGCATTTTGTTTCCAACCTTCACATGAAATACACGAAAGCCTATTAACGTCCTTTACAAACTGAACCAACTCAATACCAATACATTTCATTGCCTCTAAACCTATCAACACAACACACTCACGCTTGTCAATTAATTATTCACTCAAATCCGCACAGTCGCACATAATCGGACGAACTCGTACATGATCGGCCGTGATCGGATGCGTTCGGTTGCAATCGGCTGCGAATAATTTACGCGTCATTATAAACGTATTAACGCGGGAACACGAATCCGCGATTTAATTATAAACGGACTATGCAAAGGGAATTAATGACGAAATTAATGGCATTTAACGTTAAATGAGGATTGTATAGGATTGAAAAGTGTTTGGTGAATCAGAAATTACTCATTAATAGGTACTTTATCTTCCTTTTCATATAAATAAAAGTGTGACATAATGGTATTCTGAGATCATCATCATCGAGTGGAAAGACATAGCACCTCCACCAAGGCATAGTCAAAACGAGTCGAAAGACGTCCGCTGCTGCACATAAACCTCTCCCAAGGCATTGTCACAACGAGTCGACAGACGTCCGCTGCTGCTCATAGACCTCTCCCAAGGCATCGCCACAACGAGTCGACAGACGTCCGCTGCTGCACATAGACCTCCCCAAGGCATCGCCACAATGAATCGACAGACGTCCGCTGCTGCACATAGACCTCTCCCAAGGCATCGCCACAACGAGTCGACAGACGTCCGCTGCTGCACATAGACCTCCCCAAGGCATCGCCACAACGAGTCGACAGACGTCCGCTGCTGCACATAGACCTCCCCAAGGCATCGCCACAATGAATCGACAGACGTCCGCTGCTGCACATAGACCTCTCCCAAGGCATCGCCACAACGAGTCGACAGACGTCCGCTGCTGCACATAGACCTCCCCAAGGCATCGCCACAACGAGTCGACACACGTCCGCTGCTGCACATAGACCTCCCCAAGGCATCGCCACAATGAATCGACAGACGTCCGCTGCTGCACATAGACCTCTCCCAAGGCATCGCCACAACGAGTCGACAGACGTCCGCTGCTGCACATAGACCTCCCCAAGGCATCGCCACAACGACGGCTACTACGCGTCTCGCATTCAATCATTCCGGTGACCTTCACTAGATCGTTGGTCCATCTTGTGGGGAACAATTTTTGCTCCACACAGTCTAAACTATACTTTCATTTATGCAATCTGCCAAAATCAAGTTTCTGGCTCCTCTAGTAGGTATGCCCTTACTAGACTATCCAAATCAACATTTTACGCATTCATTTTATGATAATATTGTCGACGTAATAACATCTCTACAAACCCCTCTTTAGAATCACAGATTTCTATTTTCCGTTACAAAACATCAAAATATAGCTTTATTTACACAAAGGTAACCTCAATTCTGCTGTCATCATAACGGATGGCAAACACGTAGAGGGTTAAAGGTTATACAAGCTATTGTGTGTAAGGGTTAACTTCCCGTTCGGGTTACATTTTATAGCTGGTCGAACCCTCTTTTAAGGGAACGTCATAATTTAGAACATAAGGAGAGGAAGAATCAAATAATAAATTTCTTTGCGAGGGTATCGTTAAAATGTCACTTATTCCTAGTTTACACTAACTTAGAAAAGTTCTTGTTTTTGGAACAGTCCTTCCACAGTTATTTTACCTCTAACTTTGCTTCACTGTCAAAATCAGAGATCCTTATTCTCGTTATAATAAGGTTTCTGTTGCGTTACTGCTGTCAATCGGACTAATCGTGTCCGTTTGTACATCCACAAATTAAATGCTATGCAGTACTATGCACCTATTCAGCATAATTTATTTGCAAGATATTTAGTTTGAATGAAGTTTAACAACCAGTCTTACCAAGGGGTAACATCGTGTTACCCAGTAACTGGGTTGTGGAGGTCAGATAGGCAGTCGCGCCATGTAACATACTGGTGCATACGGTTAGACTTTGAAAGCTTTGGCAGATAAGAAAATCATCGATTAAATAAGAGAAAGTTCACCACGTTTAAAAAAAATCTGGTCCTCCTGAACTTTGAACTGTCTCATAATATATCAATATTATATCAAATTACTCTAATTATAAAATGAGACCCTCATAAAAACCGTTAAATTACCAACTGAGAACCAAAACCATAAAATCATAAAGTGCTAATTTACAGCACTAGACTAATAAACCACTTAGTATCAGTTCCCCCATAAAATATAATAGTCACTTAGCCCACTTAACAGCCTGATTTCATTACTAACCAATCTTTCTATTACTATCAGTAATTTGACGGCGCGCGGTCTACATTGCAGCGTCGGGGGTGGAAGTAGTGGGGGTACTACGTGCCGCGCATATCAAGTGACCAGTTAAATATATTCGTTATGATGCAGTCGCAGTACCGAGTTGTGAACTAATATGTATGAGAGGTCGGTATTACTATTGCTAGTTATGATTTTTATTATGAATACTTGAATAGTAAAAAGAATTAATCAGAATAATATAATTAATATTGAACTTGTAGTTTGAAAGGATTATCTTATTCTATGTCTTATTGTGTGTGATGGATTGTGGTAGAGATGATAATGGCTAGAAAGAGTCTGACTACTGAGATAACGGCTGATAGAGATGTAGGTATTATTGGATTATTTAGAGGGGATGAACACATAATCCCCTTCGCATAATCTTTTGGGTGAGAGATCTCCCATATACAGGGTGAAATTGAGTTCATGGGCATCGTCATAAGGGGTAATTGTACTCATAATTAAGAAGAATTTTCACTATCGGACCAACGAACCTTGAAATCAAGGGTCAGGTCAATCAATAAATGCAGGGAACAGCTGTTTTTTTTCGCGATTTCATTGTTGGCCCATAGTAAAAGTTGTGACCAATGACCCCTTGAGAGGATGCCCATGAATTCAATTTCACCCTTGTACACCCTTATACCCTCTATATTAGGGTGTTAAATACCTAAACTATGTAACTAAAAGCACAAATAATAATAACGGTACATTATCTTGTATTGCTATGTAGGTACTAAATATGTTTCTGTGTAAAAATAGGATATCTTAGCTGTTTCCTTCAGACTCCTCAGTAAGGGTCCAATCACATTAGATCGTATTCGTTTCATTCCATTACGCAGGGAATAGAGTCCTGCGCCTTACCCCGCCGGAGTTACTCGTAGGTACAGTCGTGGGTAAAAACATGTACACAATCAGTGAAAATCAACAACTACTTTCTCCTCATGTTTTGATAGAAATGATAAACACATACTTTATTGTTTTGTATCACCTAGAAACAGTACTGTACGACGAAAATTGTTTTAGTTTTCATTGATTGAATGAGCCTGCCGATTTATTCTGTAATAATCCCATCGGGAAAATTTAAAATTTGCTGTCATTTTACCTGATGCTAGGGATTGATTGATAGCTCACTTCAACTAAGTTCTATTCTTTAAAAACTTTCGTTTATTCTGTATGTAATATTATTCTAAAGGCTGATCTCGACCCCGATTTCCCCTGATGGAAATACAAAACAAAACAATAACAGAAATTGCCTGTTTTGTACTCTTTTGCCTTAAGTTTAGGTGTTTTTGCCCCCGACTGTACTCGACAAAATTTCATTGAAGCTAACCCAAGGTCAGACTGTTGAAAAAGATCCAGATAGATTGCATGATGTCTGAATTCGTTTGGAGAAACTCGATTTAGTGTTGATGTAAGAGCTGGGCAGGGAGTACGGGGGGTTATGTCTAGGAATGTTGGTGGCTTTTTGGTATTTACTTGGAGCTAGGTTGAGAAGGAAGGCGAAGTCTGAAAGTGTCACCGGTGACTGATCGGGTATTGGTGCGCATGAAATGTGGAGGAATGACGTTATAGATTTGAAGACAAACAATTCATTCAATTCAAGATTCAGTATAGATTAGAGGTGAATAAACTTACTTAAGTAGGTACCACTGTATTTTATTTTCATCGGCTAGCATTAAAACTAACAAAATATTTTGTCCTTATTTTGTTAGTTTTAATGCTAGCCCGTTTTAATGATAGTCTGAAATAAACGATTTATTTATTTTATCACACCGCGATATTTACACCCATAAGTGTGATAGTAAGTTTCGATAAGTAAATACTTGTCAAAAACATGTCCCTTATTACCACAAAACCGTGTTTATCATTGTTTAGCGTATACACCTTTAAAACATGCAACTGTATGGAGTTTGACATAAAACTGACATTATACACACGTTGAACAAGTGTCTAAGTTTTTGTGTTAAGGCCCGTCGTGTTTAACACGTTAAATATTGACGATGTTTCAGACATGTGTCGGTAAATAATTTTTTCTCCATTTTAAAATGACAAGTTTTGTTAACAACAGGTTATCTTTGCAACTTGAAACGAAACAAGTATCGACACATAAGTCATAACATCACGACTGTATTGCCCAGAGGTGTACAATTTAATAGTACACCCACACTTCGCTATATTTATGTCTCATGTAATAGGGGGCGAGCCTATTGCCATCAACCGGGTGCAAATCCAGACTCCAGGTCGCTACTGAGTCCTGCCAGGGTTGCGGAATAGTCCGAAAGTAGGGAACACGGGTGGGTTTTAGTCAGTAAGAGTCTGACACGCCCTTCCGCTCCGCCCAGAGCGGGAGAAGGCATTTGATGATCTCTCACCCAAAAAAAAAAAAAAAGAATTTCCAGATGGAAAAACACAATAACACTTTACCCGACCCGGAAATCGAACCCAGGACCTCACGTTCAGCAGTAACGTCTGGGACCACTAGTAGACCAATGAGCCAGTCAGACAGACTGGTAGACACAACATGTAGAATACATGTTTGATTTCTTACAGGGTTTTTATGACACTTGAAGAATAGTCAAGCGGAATAGGTTACTAAATATATCAGCGTCTATTGTATTTTATAATGGATTTCCGCAAAGTCACGCCTGAATCAATTAACTATCTTAGAATACATGTTGAATACTGTATAATAGTGTGTAAGTGCGGGGTTGTAATATGTTTCATGATGTTACTAACAGTATTACAGGTCTTTTAGCCCGTAATATATCTGCTATATGGCCTCATCGGCGCCGCGGTGTCTCTCGTATCGGCTTAATGTCTTCCGAGCCAGGAGTGTTCAGCCAAGCTTGCACCTATTATTTTATCTCAACTTTAGGTTTATTATTCTACTAAAGACTTTAGGTACAAAAATCATGTCCATCTAGAAGTGAAAATTGATTATTAAATAATCTGCCTAGCCTTTTCCCAACTATGTTGGGGTCGGCTCCCAGTCTAACCAGATGTCAAAGTCAAAGTCAAAGTCAAATAATTTAATTCAAGTAGGCACATTTAAGGCACTTTTGAACGTCAAATACATAGAAATAGAACTGATTCTAGTTGCCCCTTCCAAAAGGTAGTTTTCGTATGGAGAAGAATGGGCAAGAAACTCCACCGTTACTCTTTTAAAAAAAATGTTTTACAATATTTGGTATACATCAATTACATGTGAAGACGATGCACCGAGAATACAATTACAATAGGTAAAAAGAATTAAAAATTAAAAATGGAGCAATGACAAATAAATAAATTAAGGGGGAGTAGTTTGACAGCAAAAAATCATATTTCACCCGCGCAACCCTTACCTACCCCTCTCATTAAACACGACGAAAACAAAACACAATGCCTTCCCGCCAGCAGAAACTTTTCGTCTGGCGTTTATAGAATTCGAATTTCAATCTTCTGTAGTTTATTTTGCTTATACGATACGCTAAGCTTGAATTCAGAACTATAGATCATGTTCATGTTTTGGAACTAGAAACTCAATGTTGACGTGAAAAAGTTCAAATTTAAATGTTACCAAATTTTATTTAGGACCTTGTACAATTTGTACCTAATGACGTCTTTGTGGAAAACTGTGTTACCAAGTAATAAATATAATGCTATATCGTGGATTTCTCTCTTTGGAGGATCGTGCAAAGTGATACCCAAGTAAAAAATAATATTCGTATAATGAATTTTGCACTGTATTGTGCAACGAATATGGCATGTGTCATGAAAACCTTTCCTGCGCCAAACGCGAACAATCCCCTTCGAAAATATTTGAAACATGTGAAAAAGAGGCCGGGTTCTGTACAAAAGAAATAAATGTAGGATTGTCGGATTCACCACTAAAAGAATTGACATCTATTCATCTATGTAAATGGGAGCCAAAGTACCAAAGGGACTAATTATAACAAGGGCCCGAGGTACGCGCTCAGTACCTGCGCTGTGTTTTGGGCGCGCGCCCGGCGCGTTTTGGACGCTCGTCAAACGCAACAAGATTTCCACATTTTGTTGTAACTTTTGAACCGTGTTTCTTTTAAGTTTATTACTAATGCGGAGAAAATGACAAGGAAAAATAGCGAAAAAGGAACGCGCGTCCAAGCGTCAAGGGCACGGTTAGGCTTCATTTACGGAGACGCGAGGAGTCACGCATGGCTTTGGGCGGCGCGGCTCGCACTGAATTCAAACATATAGCGTTGTATGAGTGCGTTTATGGAGACGCGATTTTACACGCGTTTGTTTGAAATGGAGCGTTTTTTGCGGCGGAGCCCGCGAATGGCATAGCCGCGTCACACGCGGCGGTTCATCACGGCGGCGCACGCAGCAGCAATGCCCGCGGCATACCTTCTCCCAGTCTTATTTGTAAATCGCACAACGGAGATGCAAGTTGAGAGTGGCAAGTTGCGACATGTGCAGGCCTAACGGCGCCCGGCATGGGCGCTCGCTTAGACTGCAGCGCTTGATATAATTCGTTACATAGGAATTCACACAATTTTATTGAGCGCCCGAAACGCAGCGTACAAAATACGCGTCTCGGGCGCTTGTTATAACTAGTCCCTTAGTAGAAAGTTTAGTATGGTCCCTCTTTGTAACTGTTGAAATTGTAGCTTTGAAAACATGCCAAGTTGCTTTAGGCCTCATTTACGGAGACGCGGGGCGTGGCACGTCGCGTGCAGTGTGGCGTCACGCGGCGCGTCTGACGTTTTTTCTGTTTACGGTGCGGCGGCGCGTGTAGCGGCAGTTATCATCACACGCGTTAACATAAACATATGGCAATATACGTCTTGATTGTCGCTGCTTTTTTTTGGGGTTATAATATATATTTTTGAAATGTGCTAATTAAAACCTTTCATTTGATACCCAACATGGTATGATTAAAAAAAATTTTTTGTTGTTCATGATATGTCACCTAGAGGGCGCAATTTTCAATTTAATGTGTCTTCATATAGCCTTTGACCAGCGGACGATCAAGAAGCTTCCAACGATACCTCATTTGTCAAATTGTGATGCCGAAGAATAAAGTTATTATTCTAAACAAGTTTTATTTAGGGGCGGTCAGTCGCTCCAATTGTTCGTCTAAGGGTCACCTTACAAGAAGTTTGTCAAAAAAAGTGGGAGTAAACGAATTTGGATCCTGAGTAAATCGCAATAAGATTTAATCTCCAGTGCGAACTTTCAAATGCACGTAGAATGGGCTCGTTGGCTATGTTGTAAATTTTCTCCGCAAGAAAATTCACCGCAATACAGAGCAATGGCGCTAGTTTTACCTACTTCTTTCTATACTCCGTGCTACTATACCAGTCAAAAATCTGTCAAATAAAATATGTCATCTTGAGTTTACAAATATCAACATTGAATTTTATATGTTTATTTAGACTCGGTATTTATTTATTTATCAATCAATAACACTTGTAATATTCGTTTTGGAAGTGGTTTTAGTGTTTTTTTCATGTTTTCTATGTCTCAGTTTCTTTTGTGGAATGTGATAAATTACGAAAATATTATTTACGAAAATAAATAATATCTCAGCGCAGCTAAAAATTTGAGCGTAGTCCTCTCGTCTCAACAGAGCAACGCCGACTGATTTGTGAAACAAAAATATGCTTGAAGTTCCCGTAATGTGCGACGGAAGATGGCTTCTTCCACGAACTAAGAACGTCGTAAGTCCTACAAGCTTTGATTCGTAATAAAACCAAAAATAAAAGGAATTAAAAAAAAAGCCTACACAATTTTTTTTGCCTTGTTTTGATACATATAATCATCTAATTTTTATCATAATAGGCATTAGCATTTTAAGTACAAATCGAAAATACGTGAAAATTAGAGGTAACTTCGTGATATTTTTTTATCGAGAAAATTTTAATATTTTGTGTTTCTGTTCCACAAAAAGTTTAGAAATATCATGTAGTTACTCATACTATTTTTATTTTACACCTAAGTCTTATCAATTTCATGAAAAATCAAATTGAAGACAGGCAATTTTGCTTACTACCCGCCCTTAAGTATGTGATAGATACATGGTGCTCACATATTTACAAACATTAAAGTATACGATATCACAATATTCCTACAAACTTGCAAGTAATACTAATAGGACAGTGTGTGAGATTAATTATCGTAAAATGTAAAAAAATCGATGATATAAAAATAATAAATTTTACAACTAGATTAGCAACCAGTTTGATTTTGTCCAGCCTCGAATTTGTCCTATGGAGCAAGACATTCTTATCTTGGATATAATCCTCTAATTTGTAATATGCTTGTTTACAAAGTGTACTTTTAATATGAGTTTTAAATTTTCTTTCATTTAATTGCAGGATGCAGCTGAATACCAGTATTTCACATGGAGCGAATGCCCATCTGATCTCCACATCCCAGTTACTGGGTAACACGATACCGATACACAATACACGATACCGATTTGGTAAGACTGGTGGTCAGACTTTTGGACTTCCCATCTACCCGTTTGGACTGTCAAAGATCTACGAATGACATCCGTGGCTTAACGACCTTTCCGAGTCACAGACGGGTCTCGATATATAATAGATGGTCACCCATCCACGAACCGACCGCGACAAACGACCCGTGCGGCTGTTATAATATTATTTAGCCACAAGACTTTAATAAAGACCTTAGCGAAGTTTCAATGTTCTGGGAATTGTTGTCGACAGTGGTAAGCCAATTACGAAGTCGACTAAACAAAATTCAACTCTGCGTATCCCTTTCGGGAATGAGGGCGTGATGTTATGCCGGACAACATGATATTCAGAATTTTCATCGAAAGCAGCCGACATTGTTCAGCGAATATTGTAAGCGTTTGTAACTTTTGAAGCGTAAAAATGTTGTTTTAATTTCGGCCTACTGCTCAGCAGTTGTTACTGTAACTCACTGAAACTTCACAAACGTAGTCATTCATCTTCGTGTCAAAGTTTACACTGATATTGAAAACAGACTGTTTATTTATTCAACAATGTCTTAAATAACGATCTATTAAATTCTATTTTTACAAGCTTTATATTAACTTGCTCTGTTCGTATGTGTTTCCGGTTACTCCAATTGTCATGCATTTTTCAAGCACTTCCTGGCATCAAATTGAGCTGAAACTTGGCATACTTATATAACTACCGAGACATTTTGAAAAAATTGTACCATAGATCTGGTCTGATGATGGAGTCGGAAGTTGGCCATAGGAACTCCTCAATCAAATAAGATAACACATCGTGTTTGGGCTCATTGGTTACGATTTGGTACTTTTACTTCATTAAAAGCTTGTTTTTAAAAAGATTTTTACTTACCTACTTATTTATATTTTGTTTTCCTTTGATAATGAAAGCGGTTCCGTCATGAAGAAAATGGCGGCGTTATTGCGACTACGTTTGCCATCTGCTGGAAGTTGGAACTTTGACATTAAGGTGCTGTGTATTTCCACAGCCGCTGTTGTGTGACCGTTAATCACTTCCTTAGGACACTCTGGAAGTACTGACCCGATTATAAATCCTTTCACTGATACGAAGCTACAGTATTACCTAATGCCGTAGGATAAGTTTAACGGTAGGTATAGTTCACTTTCACGTGGACAAAATCGCGAGGAGATAAAGCTAGAAAATAATTATCAACCTGAAAGGCCTTGTAGACTGTAGATTTGTTAACCATTTTATATTTTGTTTGTTGACAGGCCTAACCCTTCCATACCTATTAATACTGTAATTTGAAAATATTTTGTAAAACAGTAACCGTGGAGTTTCTTACCGGCTTTTCTGTATACAACGTATGTAACGATACTGTATGAAACGATCGATTGGAACCGTGCAGCTAGCTTCTGACGTTTCATTTATGTGCCCAATTGCCCATTATGTTTATATGAAAAATATTGATTTTGTCTCATCGTAAGGAAGATGGCTCTTTTCATACAAAGCATTAACGAGTCTGTATCACTTCGCTTGCCTTTTGAGTGGTGCTAACTAACTATTTTTAGCTAAATTCCAGGACTTTTTACTATACCTAAGTATTTAATTTTTGACCAAACACGGCATAACATTGTTTAATGTTTTATTGAATATAAGTCTGTTTACTCCAATAAGGATATGGGTCGGTGTAATGTGACATTTGTAAAGGGAATCCAATAATAATAATATGACATTCTTACAATCTTCTTTGCTCCCGCCGGCGCCCGAATAAAAGCTGTGTATGGGAAAAGTCGATTTTCTTGACATTTGCCCTCTCAGAAGTTTTGTGAATGTTCCAGAGCAGGGGTATTTAACATACGGCCCGTGATCACTGTTTATATGCGACAGTGGAAATATTATTGGGTAGCAAGTCTATCCTATATGATTGATCGAGATAGCAAAAATTAAAATATTGTCTTAAAAATATTTTAGATTATCAATATTGGTTTTAATAATGATAACCTAAATAATGATGATTTTGGTGCACGGTAATTGGTACCGTGCACCAAAATCATCATTATTTAGGGAATTTAAAACAACTTAATTTATTAATAAAAATGTAACAACAAGGAAATTACAACGAGGGTAAGTAACGAGAGTAGGCAAAACAGTTATATCTATAACCAACGAGCGAACATCGCTGACCGATCTGACCGCCCTTAAAACAAAAAGTGTTGGAAGTTTGTGTTTGAAATTGATACGTAAATGTTTTGTACTGTCATCAATCAACCAATAGACTAGGGCAGGATTAAAAAAAAAATAGTAAGTAGCGGTCTCTATCGGCACAAGTTGAGCAGCCCTGCCCCAGATCTCCGATTTGTAAAGACGTGATTACGGAGCGCCCTTGACACTCACAATCCGAGATTCCAATTTAAATGTAAATTCCCAAAAAACCTGGCTTGTGTAGCATTTAATTTTATTTGTAACTTTTAGATCTCTGGCGCGGAGGGCTACAAATTGCTTGGTGGTTCTGGTTTTTGATACTTTTAGGTATTTCATCATTGGATTTATTTAAAGTCAAGTCGCCAAGTAAGTATAGAGTGTAAGTAATTATTTAACCTTTTCATGAAGTATCTCTAGTTACTGTTAAAATTGGCTTCAGGCTTTTCAAAGTACGAAACGGCGAAAAATTTTAATCTAGATAATATAATTATCATTAACAGATATGCGGAACAGGGTGTCAAGTTCACTCATCCTCCATAGAACAGGGAGGAGTCTGGCGGGCTACAGTTACTGCCCGACGATTGATGCCGAGAAGTTATATTTATGCTGATCGCGCGGTAAACTCCAGGATGTAGGATTTCGCGTGACGTCAGTGAGATGCGTAGTTCACAATCGTGGCTTATTCTCAAAGTACTCCATTCCTTTGGTCTAAAAAGATAAAAATCTCATACATCAATTCCCAAGTTACTCCAAGAATTCAAGGCGATGTAAAAAAAAAAAAAAAAATTAAAAAATTAATTTGTTAAACGTACAACAAATTTGAGATAGGAGCCTCCTTGTAAGCAAAAGATGCCTGTATTAGGAGACTGCGCTCTTTCAAAAACAAGAAGTGTAAACTATACAATACGAGTACATAATCAAAAAAAAAACAAGATGATTTGAGTGAATGATGGTGGGTGTGTGTAAGTGGGGGTGTGTGTTTGTGTGTGGGGTGTGTGTGTTTGTGTAGAGTATTATGTTAGTGTAGTGTTAGTGTATCTGTTGTAGAAGTGATTCAGTCTCACTATAGGTTAGCTTTCTTATCCATTCTGTTAGTATTTTTTTGCATTCATAACAATACTTAGGGTAGATGTAAATGTGTTTGTTAATAGCATTATAAAGCTGAGCAGATCATTTACAAAGTTGAATCCTGGCAAATAGTGTTCTTGTTTGTGGTATTTTTAATATAATGTCTTTTCTTCTTCTAGCCAATATTCTGGGATCATAGGTTAGTGTTTTATGTTTTGTGAGAACAACTTCGGTTTAAAGAAATTTATTCTCATAAGAACTTACAGTCCGCTTATAATGAGATACAAAGTAATACGTATGATAATACAATACAATTTCCTCCAGAGTATTAGAAGTTACAATGTGCATACATATTTCTTAAGCATATTTTTAAAAGTAATCCCGTTATCGCACTCTTTTATATCGTCCGGCAATCCATTGAACAGCTGTGCTCCTTCAAATAATATAGTCTTTCTACCGTAATTAGTTCGTGCGCTGATGACTTCAAGATGGTTTTTATATCTATTTCTTAGGTTATATGACATTGTTTTTTTCTTAAGTTGTGTGTTAGTTTGTATTGAGTTTGTAGTTATGTTTTTAATAAGAATGCAAGTGTAGTAAATGTATAGCTGTCTAATATTTAATAGTTTAGTTTTTTCGTATAAGGTCTTTGTTGGAGTGAGATAATGATAATGGAACAGCGTTTTAATTATTTTATTTTGAATTCTTTGAAGTGGGTTTAAATTAGTTACTGCTGCGGATCCCCATATCTCAATTAAATATTCTAAATGCGATTTGACTAACGAGTTATAAATCAAAGTGCGAACTTTACTTGGAATACAGTTTGCTACTTTCCGTAACGCTCCCAATAGCGATGTTAATTTACTTTTGAGATGGTCGATGTGTAATGTCCAAGATAGTTTTTCATCTACCCTTAATCCAAGATATTTTTCGTTGGTTGATCGTTTTATTATTTCGTTATTTATTTTAAGAGGCGAGAGGTCCGGTATACGCTTATTTTTAGTGGTAAAAATCATGAATGAGGTTTTCGACGTATTGATTGTAAGAAGGTTGCACTTTAACCACTCGTTTAATAGATCAAGGTCATATTGAGCGTCCTTTATAATGTCGTGAATTGATTTGTCAAAGTAAAAGAGACAGGTGTCGTCCGCATATAGTGTTAGGTGTCCTGTTAACCCTATTTTATTAATATTGTTTATATAAATCAGAAAAAGTAACGGACTGATAATCGAACCTTGAGGGCAGCCATATGAAATATGTTGGACTGAGCTAGTGTGAATATTTCCTATTTTAACAACTTGACGCCTGTTCTCCAAGTATGATTTAAACATTTTATGTGCTGTACCTGTAACACCTATGTTATCGAGCTTCTGTAGCAGTTTTTGATGACTCACGGTATCGAACGCTTTTTTTAAATCAATGAAAATGCCTAAGGCATAGCTTCCTTGATCTATATAGGTTTTAATTTTGGTGATCAGATCCGTTGCAGCCGAGAGAGTAGTGATTTAGGGCGAAAGCCGTACTGTTCGTCTATTAGAAATTTTTTATCCGTCAAATAGTTACTTAGGCGACTATATAATACGCGTTCGAAAATTTTGGACATTACAGGTAACACTGACACCGGTCTGTAGTTGCTTGGGTCAGTTCTATTTCCAGATTTGTAAATAGGACTGACCCTAGCCATCTTGAGGGTATCGGGAAAAGTACCATGTAGTAAACAGGTGTTTATACAATTAGTTAGCTGCTCAACGATGATGTTTTTTAGACATTTTATTGCCTTAGTACTAATGCCATCCATACCAGTGCTAGTGTCACTGTCGAGGTTGTCAATGATTCTAATTATTTCTTCTGTGGTGCATGGCGTTAGTTCGTTTAATGTTATGTCATGTGTATAGTTATGATCGTACATTAGTATGCTACCCGTATTTGTGTGATATGTGTCCGGTATTTGTTTTGCTAAGTCTCCGCCTATAGATGAGAAAAAAGAATTAAACAAGTCACATATTGAGTTACCTTCTGTTAGAAATCCAGCGTTTGACATTAGTTTGGGAGGGGCATCGCTGTCTTTAACTTTATTTAATCCCAAACTATTAATCAGGTCCCACATTTTTTTTGGTTGATTACTGCAGTTTTGAAATAAATTATAGTAATAGGTCTTCTTATGCGTGTTTGTTAGCATCTTCACTCTCTGTTGTTCTTCCTGGAACTTTTTCCGTAAACCGTCATTATCTGAGTCTGATTTGGTTTGCTGCCATAAACTATTTCGTGAATTGATTGAGTTTATAATGTTCTGATTAATCCAGTCTTTTTGTGGAGGGTTTAGAATTTTAATCTTATCTATTTTGTTCCTGTCTATCTGCTCCGCGATAAATGTCTCCAGGTGGTTGTAGTCGTGGTCATCATTGCTGTATTTTGCTTCTAGTGTGTTTTTGTACAAATTTTCATAATTCAGTGCCTTATAATGTTTCTTTTTGTTATGTTGAGGAGACAAACTTCCTATTTGGAGATATATCTGCTTATGATCAGAAAGACATGATTCAATTATTGAGATGCTGCAAGAATGGTTGTTTATATTAGTACATACATGATCCAGTATTGTGTTTGTTGTGGCCGTGTCACGAGTGCTGTATGATTTGCTGATTTTATTTATTATTCTATAGCCAGCTTCTTGGATTCTATGTTGGTATTTCAGTACATTACTGTTTTTACTAAGTAAGTCTAAATTGAAGTCTCCAAAAAGTATTGATCTTCTTCGTCGCTCTAATTGGGATGAGTAGGTTTCTATGAAGTTGTTTACGTTGGTGTCCCCCGGTTTATAAATCGCTCCAATATTTAATGATAGTTTGTTTACATGTATCCATAGATAGTGGTTTCCGTTCTCGCATAGTTCTTCCGTTATATCATATTTAATACTGTCGTGCACATAAATGGAAACTCCTCCGCCTTTACGATTCTGTCTGTAGTTATAGATATGATTATAGCTAGGTAGTTGGTATTGTTTCGCATCAGACTCTGAGTTAATCCATGTCTCCGTGAAAATCAATATATGAGTAGTCATTTTTATGGCCTTTAGAATGCATTTTATTTCGTCGAACTTCCCAGGCTTGCGAATACTGCGTAAGTTCGCATAAAGGAATCTTAGTGAAGACGGGTGCAATGAAATGTCCTCGTATTTATTTACTATATGATGGCTTAGTTTCCTAGAACTATCCGTCGTTTTGGCATTTTGTAATGGGGTACTTACTGGTTTTTTTGGTTTGCAAAAACTATTGTAGGTGTTCCTTTCACATATTTAATAGTGAGGTTTTTTTCGCCAACCTGTGTACGCTTGTTTAGCTCTTCTTTTAGAGTTTCTAAGTATTGTTTTTGTTTTGGGGTTTGATCAGAAAAAATCTGCATATTTTCAGGTAGTTTGGTTCTATTTTTTAACAGGTATTTTGCTGTCTCGGAATTTTCGAAGTGAACTTTTATGGGTCGGTTCTTGTTTTGCACATATTTTCCTAGTCTCGTAGATTTAATCGACCTAGGGCCGTTTTCAGAAAGTATTGTAACTAACTTCATAACTTCCTGATTATCGTGATGTTGTCTCGATTTCCAGTTTTTGTCATTGATTTCCGGTATACCCACAATCACAATATTCTTCTCGCGGTCGCAACGGTCCTTGAGTTCTAGGATGAGGTTTTCGTGACCCTCGACGGGCGATTTTAGTGCCGACCATTTTGTGTGTTGTTCATTTTTGATCTGGGATATTTCGGTTTCAATATTTTTTATTTTGTCCTCAGTGGCGGTTGTTTTAGCTTTGATATTTTCAATTTCTGTATTTGTATGTTCGAGCTGTTGAGTAAAATTTTCAGTAGTTAATTTTATCGTCGTAATTTCGTTCTTGATATCCAATATTTGTTCTTTAATTTGGTTTAGGTTTTCAGTTTGTGTTCTTCCAAAATTGTTTAGGAAGTCCATCATTTCCCTTCGGAAGTTCATGAAATCCTTTTTATAATCACTTTCTTCTGTACGCTCCTTCCGCTTTCTTGAAGTAGTGTTAACATTTCGGTCCTCATCGATGAGAGTGGATAAGTTGGGCACAGATCCTCCACCGCTCTCGCTGCCGCTTATCAGTGTCGCACTGGGCGGCGTCCTCTGCATACTCATGTTGTTGTGTTCCGAGCGCGTGCGAGGAGATGGAAAAATATCGGACGCTCTCTTTTCCCCGCGGGGGTGAGCGGTGCTGCGTGCGCGCCGTTGTACTTCCGCGTGAGGACACAAGGTCTTGGGTGATTAAATTACTACAATGGCAATTTGACTTAACCAAAGCACTTATAAGGATCACTTTACTTTGCTAAGCTTTTATTAAAAATCTAATATTTTTAGCACACGTCTGCTTCCAACGGGCTCCGTGGAGTACTTGTAAAGCTTCCGGACCGTTAAAAGGTTACTGATATGATAGAGTTTTTCAGTACAATATCTCCTTTTTTTTAAATACATGCACTTGATGAGAGCTCGTTGTGCTCGCTCTAATTCTAAAAAAATTGTTTTGGAAGCCTCCCCCCAAATAGGGATGCAGTATAGCAATACTGATTGTGCAAGCGCTAAATATATCATATTTAGGAAGTTTTTGTTTCTGCCTGCAGGAGTACATACATTTATAGGTATTATATGTCTAAGTGTCCTGAAGATCCATCTTAGTTTTCTGATTCTATTAGCAACTTGATCAATGTGGGGATGCGAAGATAAGCTCTGGTCGATGATAATACCCAAATATGTAGATGCCAACACAACCAAAATGGCAAGTAGTCAAAATAGGGGCCGCCTTTTGTCATCACACGCCTGGCCCTCTCCCAACTATGTCGGGGTCGGCTTCCAGTCTAACCGGATGCAGCTGAATACCAGTATTTTACATGGAGCGTCTGCCTGCGTCTGACCTCCACAACCCAGTTATTGGGTAATACGATACCCCTTGGTAAGACTGGTTGTCAGACTTTCGAGCTTCTGACGACCCGTAACGACTGTCAAAGATCCACAAATGACACCCGCCTTAGAGGCCGTCTTTTGTAAGATTCTATTAATCAAACTACCTTTTGCTCTCGGTTCACCCGCGTGAAGGTATGACCAGGATAAAAAGTATGACCTAACCCAGGTCTACCTGTGTGTGTGTGTGTAGGTACTAAAGTGACAACTTTTTGTACAGCTTAGTAGTGCATGAATAAACAAGTAGAGCAAGTAACCCTAGTGCTAAAGTATTCTAAACAGTTTTTAACGTCGCTCACAGATTTAAAAGAGCTTAGTTTTATTATTTTTTATTCGTAAACGATTTAGTCTCGAGCTAAGTTATGGAAGGTCCCCTGAATACTAAGTTGTTTTGACTCCAATCCAGATGGTTGGCATTCTAGAACAGTTTACGAATATTTTTTGCTTATACAGATCTAGATTTAGATTTAAAATAAAGTATTCGAGGTTCGGCCTGCTGTAGACTAGGAATGTTAAAGTAGGATTTGTTGAAAATCATTTTTTGTTTGATAATAATTGTTTTAGTATTTAAATGGAGTCTTACAAAGTTCGGTTCTGTGAATGTCGGTGATATATTTATTTTGTTGTAATAGCGGTCAAAAATTAAACGAAGATTTTGTTCTGAATTTACATTTATAATTTTATCTCATGATTTTTTTTTGGCTCTCTCTTTGACTCTTCCTCCGACCGAACTGTCACTTTTTTAGAAGTTTCATTTCCCACCTTTTTAACCCCAAATTGATCATAAAAACTCGAAGGTTCTCCACCACAATAGTCTCACAATAATAGTGTAGCGCAAAAACGGGCGTGTTCCGGAAACCAGGCTATTGTGGCCGTAATACGGAAAATTGTGGCCAAAACGAACGCGGTGGAGGAGGATCGAGCCGATCTGTTCCGAATATTCACGACGAGTTTAGGGTTAGTTGTGGTTTTATTGGTTACTGTCGCGGGTAAATATTTAGGTTTTGTAAAGTTAATGTTTCCACTCTTCAAATAAAAAAAGAACCATCATTATCGGATGTTATAAGGCTGAGATAAGAAAGTAGTAGTCCCCTTTTTGCCCCATTTTGGAGGAAGTAGCCCTTCAATATTATTATTTAATTAATTTCGGAAGTCGGTAGCAAATAGCGACAATAAAAAACTAAAGATACCGACTTCCGAACCAATATTGGAACATTTCCGCTCGAAAAAAAATAATAAAAAACTCGAAAGTTATTTTATACATGATGCAATCATGTAAAAAATAACTTTAGAGTGTTTTTCAGTCGGTTGATTAGTTTTTTAGTACTTACTTCATTATAGACCATATTTTTTTTCATATTTTCTAAATTACTTAATTTCTAAATACCTACGTAATAAGCATTATTAAAAAAAACCTTTTTAGTTCACAAATACCTAAACAAAGAAAACTGTACTGGTTTGTTGAAGATTGTCAAAAAAAAATCACCATCCGAAACGTACCTAAGTGCCATTTTTTGATGACCCGGACCTTTTACTTTAATATCAACACCTTAAGTAGGTCTCAACAAAATTGGTGAAGATCTGATGAGGGTCTTCGGCATGATGAGCAAAATAGCTTCTCAAAATGCAGTAAATGGCTCACTATTTATTACAACCTATTTGTTAATTTTTCTAGCTGGCCTATTTTCTCAGTAGCAGCCTGGAGTCTGGATTTGTGCAGTGTCCCAGTTGATGGCAATAGGTTCGCCTCCTATTACATGGGAACACAAATGGCCTATTAAACGTAAATGTGGGTGTGCCATAAACACACCTCTGCCAAACCCTTCGGGAAATTCAGGCGTGATGTTATGTTACTTACTTATGTACGCGTAGCGTGAGGTTCTACAAGAACTAGCTTCAAACGTTATTTTATTACACCTACATTGGGAATTCAAGCTTATGTAAAGAATTCGTTCCCAAATAGCCGCGCAGTTAAATAGGGCGAGCTCTTTTGCCAGTTGGTCTATCGTGTGGAAAGATAAAGAATTCTACTTGTAGTAACTTTGTTTTAACGTACGTAGAGAACTTACGAAGCAAATTCTTTTTTATCGCCGATTTACAGAAGGCGCTTATTTCAGTTTTAATCGAGTTCAAAAAAAGGTTCTGAACTTGAGTAAACTTGAGTTTTTTTGTGCGGTATCAACGAATTTTCGAGCAATTCTCAAAAGATTTCAGACAAACAGTTTTAATTTTGTTTAACATTCAAATTGAATAAAATAACCGGCCGTAAATGAGGCTAACTCGGTGTGCCATAATATTAACGGTCGGGTACTGTACGTATTCCGCCTCATCATCGTCATCATCGGCAGCCGTGTTCCTCTTTCGTGCCATGCTTCCCTGGTCAGTGCGGTCTCATCCAGCTCTTCCTATTCTGGCTCTGGCTATTGGTCTGCGAACGCTCCAGTATTCTGCCTAGTTGACAAAATTGGAAGTGTCAAAACTAAAACGAATAAATTGCAGCGGCTTCTGAACCTTTTATTCAAATAAAAAATATATTTTCAAATAGTTTTTCATTGCTCTAACTAAAGCCACACTATTAAAACACAACTATTCTAACAAAGTCCCCACAAACACGCAACACAATTTCCACAGGATCTAATAACGTGCAGGTAGACAATGATATGCGGCCGTTGTGAATAATTCCCGTCCATTGTCCTCGGATTACGGCCGGACAGCCGGACGGTCGCCATGTCCGAACCGCCTGCCGGACACCCAACTGAAATACTGGGGATGTATGTATAGTAGCTGAAATTGTAAATGGACTCTCAGGGTTGAAGTTTAGTGACATCAATATTATGGGACAACGGATCTCCATGTTTATCAGTTATGAGGATGGGTGACAGAAAAGTTGAAAGGAAATCGTTTGGCGTGGTGTGGGCATGATGAGGACGGATGAAACGCATGGCACTAAAAGGGTGATGAATATAAATGTTGAATGTTGATGGATGAAAACTGAGGAATGCTATGAAAGAAAAGGGAGTGAATGATAGCGTTATGGTTGTCAGGGGAGAATAGAGGAAGAAAACGCGAGGGCAGGAAGATGATGTTATGAGGATAGTTCAAAAGCGAACGGTAAGGTCACAGATAATATCTTACCTCACGTTCAATATGGCTTATTAGTTATACAGTTTTTTTTTCATACGGAAAAGTACTACCTGTACTTATTCTGTAAAATGTTACGCAAAAATATTTAGTTTTAATTCTGCAATATTAAACATAGTGACCTGTTATGGATTTCCGCAAAATATGCTGTATATTCCGCCTGATTCCATAACTTATAACTTTTTTTTGTGGCATCAAGTAGCGTTGCTATATTTCACAAAACCTTTCAGCTTTGTTTCTGAGGCGGCAACATTGTTAACACACCTACAATGCATCTGGTTTTGCTGCCAGTCTATTCTGTAAAAATCTTACCGTAAAAACTTGGCTGAAGTGAGCTTATAGTGCGCTGTCAATCCACTCAATTCTACGGATTGACCCTACTGACAGCTCCCTAAACTTCACCTAAGTTTTCACGGTGAGATGTTTACAGAATAGATAGGCAGGTGTCCATGGCGGCGTGACCACTGACCACCCGGAGAGCCGAGCTCTCCAGAAAATGAAAAACACCAATAGTAACCAAATTAAAATAATTCCTTAGAACCTATTAGTTCAGCCCCACTGTGCAAGTTTTCCTTCTTACATGTTATAAAGAGCGTTGCTCCATAAACTTTGCGCTTCCAGCATGTCTCCTGGAGTTATTCGCTGAGAGAGCTGCAAACTTCGCTAGATTGACTATTACGAGTTGGCAACTTGCATACTTGCAGCTTCCGCTAAATTGTAAGATTTCCTGCTTTCTTGTGTTATGGATCATGTAGCTGTTGCGACTTTGTAGTACAGTACCAAAGTAGGTATCTGTTTTGTTGGTCGCAAGCATGGTGCTGTCCAGACTTGGTTCGATATCCGGGTCGGGCAAAGTATTGTTGGGTTTGTCTATTTGCAATTTCTTAGTATCCCAGCGGCAAGCGAACTTCCTACAAATTTTCATCGCCTATTTAACTTCTTTAGGGAATGAATTTTCAAAATCCTTCCTTAGTTCTTCTCCTTCGTTATATAAGGAACTCTTGTGCAAAAATGTATGCATAAGAGTTACTACTCTCTACTGACAGACAATGCAGACTGACAGGCAATGTCAGTAGATTGCTAATTATACTAAGAAATTCATAACAGGCAATCCTATAGTACGGCTGCAGCTCAGAATCTGGATTTGCGCTCTATTCATTTACACTGAGTTCTAGTAATATAGGCGTGATATTATGTTATTTCGTGATCCTCTCCATTTGCATCACACCTGCAAACTATAAGAATAAGATATTAAAAAAAACTAGAGACATTGTAGCACATTATCAATTTAAGAATTTAAAATAATTTCCATTTTTAACACAATTAATCAAGATGGACTTTCATCTGTCTTCCCAAATTCAAGATGGCCACCCTACTGTTCCCCCCGCAACTCCAACATTATTGAATTGCCCCCTGTTATACGAAACTACCCCATACTATGAGTTTTTACTCAATTATGCCGAAATTCAGAGGGTGGTTAGTTCCAAATCTCATTATATCGTTATTTCGACCGTCTAGTGGACGCAATTTGGACACAATGAAACTCGTTGGTTACTGAATGGACGGAATTTCGGGTTTATGCTGAAGTGGCCACAATTTAATGACTGCGACATTGGTTTGCCGGTCACGAGTATGGGTGCTGAGCGTGCGGTATTGAGTTTGATTCTCGGGTCGAGTCGTATATTTAAAATATAGTAACATTTGTCATCATCAGTTAACACTGATCTAGAAAGGTTTATGCTTAGGGCAAGATTCATAGATAGCACTTTCGCCATACTTTGGTAGTTAAAGTAAGCATCTCATACGAATGTGATGTTTATTTTTTATTTGTATGTGAGCAACACATTCGACTATGAACATTATGTCGGTAAGAATAAAATTCACGCTCGTATGTAACGCTTACTTTACTCAGCAAAGTCAAGTTAAAAATGTAATGTGTGAATCTTGCCCTGAGTGGATAGAAATAGAAAAGTTACGTATGATGTGGATACTATAATATAAGAAAAGAGAGAAACATGACTTAAAAACTTATTGTTGTTATAATCGTGAGAAAATAACCTCTTTTTACGATAATTTTATACGTAGAGTGGTCGCCATTTACGACGAAATTAGACTTCTCGACTGAATGGTTCCTGTTGAGTGGCTCAGGCTTTATCGTTGGACAATTATTGCCAAGTAGATGAATGCCATGTAGAAGATGTGTTTTTGTTGTGTGCAAGGGTTAGCGAGTTCGGTAATTTTTTTCTTATTTTGTTTTTTTTGTGCTTCAGCCCTCAAGCATTTTAGTCACCTAAGCCTAGGAAGTCTAGGATGTATATATTCTGAATGATGTACCTAAGTACATGAATCAATATCTTCAGCAGTCAGAAACCCCTCGGCGGGCGCTTCGAAGTCAAACACAATTAAATTTATTCTAAAACATTTCCCACACAAACTAAAACAAAAACAGACGGTTCTCGCCAAAAAAGACGCCATTTTACATTGAATGACGAAACAAAAAAGTTTCTATTACACTTTCCTGTTACGGAACTCTAAAAATACTTTGTGGAACTCGTTCACATTGCCTCTCGTCGAATCGACGGAACCCTTAAGCTTACGTCAATCCTGACAAACGTCATTTTGAGGGCCTTAAGACGAGACAAAAAAAAATGAACCTTATTTGAGTGGCGTTGGGTTTATTTCCGCTAGTTTTTCCTAGCAGATGGATAAATATTTTCTCGGGCGAAAACAGGCCACAAACTGTGTAGTATAAGGTTGAATTCAAGTTGTTCAGTCAGTTGTGGAATACTTTATCGATAAGGCAGCGTTACAGTGACGTATCGATGTGTTTTCAATTTACATTTATGATATGATCTAGTTTTTATGGAAGAAAAATGTATGATTTTTGTATTGCGATGCGAAAAAATAGAGCGATTCCAGAATTTATTTGTTTTTTTTATCAACAAACTGTCGAATAATTGTGTCGCTGTCGATTTAGAAATTCAAGAGAAAGTTTATTGAGGGGAACTAGAAATAATTACTTTAACTGTACACATCTGTAGGGACATCTGGCATCTGATGTTAATACTGATTAAATATAATAATTGAGACGGCCCGGTTAACCAATTGTTGAGAGATTGAGTTTAAGGGTAGATGGGCTAAGCTGATCAAGTATCAGAGGCAAGGACCATACAGTAATGAAACAGTAGAGAAACCAGTTGTGTCGCTGCGGTGTCATTGATCCGTCGTTGCGATTCGGCGCCGTTGCCGCTCCGATTTGCGATTGCGGTCGCCTTCGGAAAAGTAGGTAGGTTAACCTCAATTGGGGTTTATCCTGTAGAAATTTCTCACTGGCAGGTTTGACCCAGATTACGTGAGATTTTAACAAGTTCAGGCGTATGCAATTTCTCAAATAAATAATCAAAATAATGTCAGCCTCATTTGAACGTAGGTACTCCATTTCAAAATTCAAGATGTGAACGCCGCCCTACGTGTTCTATTGACAAGCGATTACCAGTCGCGGGTCGATCGCGTCAGGGTCACCATATACTGATTCATGACATGTTTACTGACGGCTACTGATCGGTAGCGGTTACTGTAACTACGAGTAGTTGTAGATTGAAGAGAATTAGTGAAGGATTGTTATAAACTTCAGATTTTCGTTATAGGTATCAAGGGGCGGGTTTGGAATGGTGTCAAATGGTGATGTTTGGTAGCAATTAGCTGAAAGAAGCAATCATAAATTCTTATAAACTCACTCTTGTTTTCTCTTTATGTGATTTTTTAGTTCTTTTGAGAGATAAAATATCTTTAACCGTAGAAATCTTCGTGTGCTCAGAGCAAAATTGGCTAACCGTACCATAAACATTATTTACTGGAATGGACTATTCAATGGCCGCTACTATCAACAGTCAATGGGAAAATCATAATAATAAATAAATTGTTTATAGGTAGGTGATCGATCACGGATCCTATTGTTTTGTTATAAGTAGTATCAAGCTAAGCAAAAGCTAGTCTAATATCAGTCTCCGGCAATGGCCGCAGTCACTGCATCAAAACGCGTTGATGGCTTTAAAGCTTTAACTATGTACAGTGCTTTGTGACTGGTGACAAATAACGTTGCCACTCCTTACAAAATAATCAAGAATCGCCAAGTATTTGACGATTAACGCCACCATGAATCGTGCTTCATGCTTGACCCATATTGTACGTAGTTGGTACTAAGACATGGTTATCTGAGCCGCTACATATTATTAAGGGCCGCTATAACTATTATATTCAATTGACTAGGCAATTGGCACGCGGCGGTGAGCAGCTGATTGACTGTGATGCTCTGTGATATCACACGATCTGCATACTAGAACAATATTACTTATATATTATTACAACCAAATATCGCCTTTATTGCCCCCTTTTTTAAGGGTGATGAAACAGAGGAGTATCGTAAGTCCTTTATTTTGTCTGTTACGTTAAAGTGTCCCATGTAATAAGTGGCCGTTTGCACAACAGTGGGATAATACAGGTTGATATAAGAAAAAAACATACCTCCATAGACTAATAATGAAAAAGATAACCCTTTCTATTGGTTTTGCCGTAGTCGAGTAACAGTAGGAGGCGAGTCTTATGCCAGCAAACGGTTACTGAGATTTTTAAATGGAAAAACCCAATATAAACTTGAGAAATAGAAATAACTTGACTTGGGGAGACTTGGGGATCCAACTCAAAACCTCATGCAGATCAGTGGCTATTGCAATCACTATTATTAACGAGGCAGAAAAGTCAGATATTAGAAAAGTAACAAGATTCAATTCCGGATTGTGAACTCAGATAGGCTGTCGCTCCATGTAAAGTACTAAACTGCAACCAGTGACTGGAAGCCGACCCCTCCATAGTTCGGAAAAGGCTAAGCAGATGACCCTGTGTTCACGAAATAAATTAATTAAATCAATTAAATTAATTTATTAGCCAGAATATGAATTAGATCAATCTAATTCATATTCTGGCCATGAAACTAAAATAAACAAAGTCAGATTCCTAAGTTATTCCCCTATTCTTTTCTACTATAATTAGTTCATCAAGTGAAGCAAACAGACGAAACAATCCTTATCTAAAACTAACCAGTAACAGAGCGATTCCGTCGAGCCGGAATAAAGAATAGTAAGTTATGCGATGTGTGGTGGAGTGGGGTTAATCGCACGCTAGCACCACCAACCACATACATACAGAAGGACTATTTTATGGGAGGCATCAAAGGGGCTTGTGGCTAAGTAACTACCTTACGTAAAATTAATGTGAGGTTCAGCTGTACTTGCCACGGTCAGACCACGGATGGGTGACCGACTATATTTCATGCATAAAATTTCTATGCCTTTGAGAGCACAAGAGTTGGGAAAGTATAGGACAACGATGTTTATTTCAGCCGCCAAGCAGCGTTGCTGTGTTTGGAAGGGTACACTCAACCCGAGCATGGTCCTTATCGGACGGCGAGGTACCCATTGCTCACTGTCCACAAGCCCGTGCCTACGGTGGCCTGGCATTCCCGACGCCCAGAGCGTTTTCTGCGTCGACTAGAGGCGTGAGGGCGCGAATTGTACCTCGCCCTCACGCGTTCCGCCTCCTCCTTCTCGAGAATTACTTCGCAGAAGGAGGTGACGGCTTTCCATGCCCTCTTGCTCCGTACCATGGCCTAGACCAGGGCCGCATGCGAGAGATCACTGCCGCCGATCGCCTCCACGAGGACACGGTGGTGCTCCTCCCGAAGCAACCGTGTCCAATGAGGACCTGCGTCAGGTGAAAGGTGAGGACGCCGTGGCGCCTCTCTAGCCACTCCTCAAAGACGGGACTTATCGCAAATGTGGCGTGTCTTGCACTGGGTTGCGAAAATCGCAATCGTTATTCGTAAAATTGTGGAATGAATTTATTAATCGTACATATTTGTATAGTTTGCTGGTTATTAAACATAATATTAATTATATTATTTAATGTTGTGTAGGTGCCTATTGCTCTAATTAAAATAAATAAATGTGTAACTACCAATAAATGAATGAATAAATTATTTATATGACAGCGTATAGGTACATACACATGGTATAGGTATTAATAGCAGTAGGTAATGGTACGCATGCTAGGTACATTTGAAAGCATCTGGACACTTGGATGAAGTCTTGGAAATGGATTTTCTACGTTCTCCTATAACATGCCACACATGTTTGCCTACCAATGTGTGCGTACAACAAGTTAATGTCTTGTGTGTGTGTGCAAATCTTACGATGGCTATCAGATGGGGCGAGCTCCAAACGATCGTCTTTTGTTGGGAGCGATCCCGAAAGTAGCGTACTTCTTAACGAATCGCTTTTATTCTCATATGGAAATGCGAAGTTGGAGCTATTGATGGTTGGTTTTCGGTTTTATGAGGTATCTTTGTGGTAGGAGCAGTTAGTACTATGAAATAGGCGCCATAAACAAATTATTACTCTTTCGGGAATCTTTCAAGCCTGTTTGGATTTTAAATTAAAATATTTGTGTTTTTGTTTGGTCTTGTGATCGCAAGCGCTATTACTGAGCATGAAGACCTGGGTTCGATTCCCGGGTCGGGCAAATGTTATTGGGTTTTTTCCATCTAGAATTTATCAGTAGAAGCCCGGAGTCTGGATTTGTGCCCGATTGATGGCAAAAAGCTCACCTCCTATTACATAACATGTATTATGCATATAAACCATCCGGAATCTCTAAATAATAGCTGTGACCGCATCGAAGTCTGTTGCATAGTTTAGAAGAATAACGCGGTCACAGAGACGGTCGTGAAAGGCGACTTTAATGTATTATATTATGTACAGATAAGATTAGATATAGATAACTTATTCTAAGTTAAAAAAAAAATACCCTATTTATTCTTGCATCCCAAAATATCGCCTTATAGAAGGTGAAGAAGATTTTCTGGGTGGTTGTTAGCTAAAAATCTTCCCGTCACTCGTAAGACTATCACTGACACATCTCACAGGACCTCACACATGGCCAGGCAGTAAATCCCGAACTTTGCTCACGTTATGTGCTCACAAACGAGCTACCAACCTTCCGCCGAAGTAATGCCAACGTGACGGTAGTAAAACACGTTTATTTTCATTTGCCGAACGTCGGAATAAAGAAGTTTCTCATGGGCTTTTTATTTACACCTTGTAACCTATGACTTACTATTTGAATTGGGGATCTTATGCCTTTATCTGAGCTAGCATAACATCACGCCTGTATTCCTCGAAGGGTTAGGCACAGTTGCACCTATAGTACACCATCCTTTAGCCAGTTATGTCTAAGTCGAAGGGAATCGAACCTAGGACCTCATTATGCTCAGCAGCAGCGCATGCGACCTCTAGGACAACGAGGCAGTCAATATAATTATAGTCTCAAAAAAAAATACGTACAAAAGAAAAATCTTTATTTCCACATCCGTGAAAATTAAGGAGGATTTAACGGGTATAACCCGCCCAAATTACGAAGCACACACTCACAGCTGTCGCTTAACAACAATAGTCCTTCGCAATTCCGGCAGCTTATACCGCGCGTGCGTCCGAAAATAAGCCGGTATTAAATGTGGTTTATGTTAATACCTAGTTACCGCTGGTATAGTACATGTTGTCCTGTGGGAGCGTCGCGATGCGATACGACCTCGTGATGAAACATGAAGTGAACACTAATACCAAAGTAGTGCCCGTTCATTGGCAAAAAAGCTACCTAAATTGAATCAAGAAATGACACCATAACGCGCCACGCGTCGTCCTAATTGTCCATCACTCGTGCAATGATTCGATGCAATTTCAATTTCAAAGAAATCAATTTTGAAAATCGCATGATCGTGCGACCGCCAATTAGGACATTCAGTTAATACCAGTACGTTCGATCGTACGGTCGTGCGAACAATTTCATCGGACGCACGTTTCATGGCACGAGGGATGGCCAATTAGGACGGCGGCGCCTAAGCTTAATTTACACAGTGTGGTTTCAATTGCCTGTGGCATACCATAAGTCGAAGCCACAATACAAGTTGGATCACCTTAACAATTTAGACGATGCAAGCCATAGTTGCTTCTATTTTATTGTACGTCACAGGCAAGAAACTTGCATCGTGTAAATGGGGCTAAAGCAATTCCGATAGCGCGATTGGAATACAGAATGATGCTGACCTTCTTTACTGTTCCCATAGGTAGTAATATGTAAAAAGTCCCATGCATTGACATAGCTTTATCGCATCATTCCATATGTAGGTCGCGATCCTTATGGGGCGTGCGGCTGAATCAAATGAAATTGTTAATTCAATAGTGGCGAGTCTGTGTGGGGTATTGTACCTACTGCATATCATTTGAATGGTAGCTGGAGACTGGAGGTCTTTGCTTTAAGTGGGCGATAAAGATTACGATTAAATTAATATTTAAAGGACTTTGGAAAAGAGATAGAAATAAATTCTGTTGTCCAAGTTGAATTCACGATACTTGAAGCAGGCCTGGGACGGATGTTATAGTTTTGGGCACTTATTTGATACTAGCTCTGCCAGAGTCTTTGTCAACTACAAAGCATCAAATTGCTGACTAACTGACCGACTCCTAGACAATTCAAAAGTGCCTGTAAATGGTTTAATTGAAATAAATTCTTTGAGTTGAGTTTGTCCGCGTGGATTGGGATTTTCTTACTTCATCAGTCCATTTCATTCCATCATGATGCCGAAAGACGTCCACAAAGGCCTCTCATAAGCACTTCAACCCTTTAGGAGTGATTTATCTTTTTAGATGCTTTTCATCAAAATCCGCTGTTCACCTGTAAAAATGTAACAGACATTTTCACATTTTCAGTTACTTTCACATTTAAAATATTAGCATGAGTACCTAAGGCAATGTTCACAGTACTTAATGTAAAGAATGGTCACACTTCTCAACTCGACCGTCATTCTCCAAATAAAAACCGGCTCTAACAGATTCCTCTCCCAATCGTCTCCGACCAACATGTGCGCGGATTTATTTCGGTTTTCAATAAAAGCACAGTCTCCATCAGTCGTATAACACCGGGTCCCGTAGAGCGCGCGTTGAGCTGTCGCGGCCGATTCTGCTCCAAGTAAATAAGGGTAGCTCCGATCTAACAGATCTGCTAAATCAGACGTAAATACCGAGATATTTTACTGGTCGTCGCGAGTCGTCTGTGGAATATTTGAACTGTAAATTGTAAGAGATTTTCTCGAACTTTTATTTTACGGTTCGATTAAAATTGAGAAAAGACTAAAAACTATCTCTTACGTAAGTACATAACAGGACATATCACCAGGCCTACTATTACACCGAAGGCTCGGCATAATACCCGTATATTATGATAGAAGCCTCTAAATAATTATTGTCATAGGCTGCGAGCCTTATTTTATTAACCTTCTTCATGAAAAGCGTCGAATAACTAGCCGACTCAGTGTTGGAACCCAGAAGCCCACACTCGGCAGTGAAACTTGTGACCACTACACCAACGAAGCAGTCGTATCGTGATCATGAGTACATAACATAACATCTTACCTGTTCTGCTCAAAGGTTTAGTCAAAAGTGTTTAGGACATACACATTCCGCCATTTTTAACGCCCGTGTAATAGGGGGCGAGCCTATAACATGCGCTTATCCAGAAACTGCCTCGTTGTTCAAGTGCTCTACTGACCTTGGGTTCGATACCCAGGTCGGGACGTGTTATTATGTTTTTCCATCAGCAATTTCTCAGTAGCAACCAGGGGGCCAAGTCTACTAATTTACAAACGTGTCAGTGGTCTCGCAATGATGAGTTTTTGACAGATTTTGTAAGGCATATCTGTCAAAAATTGATCATTGTGAGACCACTGACACGTTTGTCAAGTAAAATAGTAGACTTGGCCCCCCGGAGTCTTGTTTAGTGCTCGATTAACTTCCAACAACATCAATAAAGCAATTCCATGATAAATAAATAGTGTTTGAGTTTGTTTCAGTTCGGTTCCGCCGAGTTGATGGACGAACTCTGCCCTTTCAGGTCCTCAGTTGAAGTGGGGAGGTAAACACAGAGAACCAACGTCCAGTGCGAGAGACGAATGCGATGCAATGCGATGTGTGACGTAACGAGAAATTCTATGTTGGTTTTCTCTACTGGAAAAATTATCTTAATACCCTTTGTGAGTGTTGAAGCTTAAACCTTTGGGAATACTGGCTGTAAGAAGAGAAACAGACCAAAGAAAAGACAAAATTATTGTGGTGAAAGATGATAATAATATTGCTAGGAAGAAACTGAACTCTGAGATAACAGCTAATACTAAATGGAAAAAAAAGAAGTGTTGCGCGACCTCGCCTGGCATCCCCACATAGGACAAAGCGATCGCCTCGCATCTCCGCATCTCCACATAGGAAAAGTAAAGAGACATACACAACACATCAAATCACCAAATGATATTGCATTTCAAACTGAAGGATGGAAAGCGAAGGAGAAGGTATGATGTTAGTACATTCCCAGAAGACTGTTCCACACGGAGACTTGCTAGTACTGATCTGCTTCTTTTTCGTGAGGATAGTGACTAACCTGGGAACTCTGAATCTTGAGTACTGATTCATACTAACAAATAAAAAACCAAAATCAAAATATTTTATTTCACATAAACCACAACACTTATGAAACGTCAGAAGCTAGGTGCACAGTTCCAATTGGTCGTTTCCTATGGAGAAGAGCCGGCAAGAAACGCATAATAATGATAATACATAGTTATCATGACACAACGATCATTTAATACTTTCCTCATCGATATTCATCAAAGTTGGCAGCTGCACCACTATGCATCTCGTAAAACTCGCAACGTCGCATCGCATCGCACGATGTTTGACAACGTCGCATTTGCATGCACTGCGCGTCCTGAACAAATTCAGAGGAGACGTGTCTTTTCAGTGTCAAACGCCTTCCTACGCTTTGATTTAAACTTAGATTACTGCACGGAAATATGGCAAATACTTATTCAAAGGAATGTAGAGGAACTAGGAGGTTTTGTGGAAGAATATGAAGTATTGGGAAATGATAGAGGAAATAGTGTAGAGGCCCAGATAGAGGCTCAAAACTCAGTAGGGACTTATTTTTATGTGTGTATACTTATATAAGTTCAAGTTCATGTGTGGGGTACATGTTATTATGGTCACTATGGGTAGTGTTTTCCCTAGTTAAGGATTTAAATGCATCAAATTATTATGATAAAATTAAACGCCATCGATTTTAAGGTCATAAAAAGGCCTATTTGTAGCACCTCATAAAAACGCGACCACAATTTTGATAGAATTCAATGTGTGGTCCTTTGCGATATCTTACAATCTGAACTTAAATAGTTTAGCTCATTTAACAACAGTAGGTACGAGTTATTCTCCTACAGTCTCGACATGAAAGTTAATAACAATACATACAAAACCGAGTAATATTTGAAGCAATGCATTACATCAACGAGTTAATTTGCCAGCAGCCGCAGCCGCACATGCGGGGGCGCAGATACGAAGCTATGCGCAGCTAATATTCACGAGAATTACGATGTCGATGGTGCGTGCATTGTGCACCGCGTGAGTATACACTAGAGAAGCTGTCATGATGTATCATTTTATTTTTATGTTAAGTACTAAACAAAATGTTTGAGATGTTCCAATTAGACTCTGAAAGGACATGTTTGTGCTTGGGTCTTTCACACCGGCTGCGGTGCAATCTTAATAAAAAATAACTTAAAACTTTTAAGCGGGAAGTTATTATGCCCTTTTTTTGTCAGGTTTTCAACTTCATCAATGCATGTACGTAGATAATTTCTGTTGTCAGTTTATTGCGTGCAGGAAAATTAGATTTTATATAGAAATACTAGCTGCGTCCCGCGGTTTTACCAGCGTAAGTCTCAATCCTGTGGGAATATCGGGATAAAAAGTATCCTATATGTTAATCCAGGTTAGAAACTATCTGTTTGCCAAATTTTATCCAAATCCATTCAGTAGTTTTTACGTGAAAGAGTAACAAACATAAAGTCAAAGTCAAAGATTTATTTAAAAACTAAGTGTACATTTTGGTGTTCGTTTATAACATCCACACATCCATCCATCCATACTTAAAAATTTTCGCGTTTATAATATTAGTAGGAAGTAAAATAGTAGGAAGTAGGATTAGTTACAGATATTTGTCAAGGTTTGTTTATTTTTTTTTACCAACCATAATAATATTTTTTTTTACTCACATACATTAAAGCTGTGTCCCAGTACCTAGGTATATGTAGAACAAAGTATCGTCACCTGTTAACTCACAGTCACTTGCACACTTCCTAGCTTGTCATATTCATACCCTAAAGTTTACTAGTAATCCCCTATTTTCAAGTTAATACAATTATAAAGGGGTCTACAGAGCCAGCAGACAGACAGTTACAGGGTCTGACAGACCCCTTGTACAGAATAACATTGTTGAATTGTAAGTATTGATTGCACTTCCACCCCATAAGGAGTCGCAATCAATACCACACACGAAATCAAAGCAACATAGTGTGGCCGTCGACCGATTTCAAATGGAAATATACATTTTAAAACCATAAAAATACAGGAAATTTTAATGTAATTTAATTTAATTTAACCATTTATGCAGACACATATAAATAGAGACAAGAAGAAAGGAACAGAAAAATACGTACAAAGGCAATAGCACCAAGATCCTTTATTCTTTTTATACAAATTAAATGTGGTTGAATGACAAAGCAATGTTATAAATAGCTCAATTAAATTATTTCAAAGTGTACAAAATTCGTAGAAAGTTGAAATTTGAAACAAAATGTCACGACAAGGTTGTTTCCTGTTGCTAAAAAAATGAATGAATTCTATTTTAGACTGGTGTGGTGTAAGTAGCTTCACGCTTGTATTCCTCGAAAGGTTAGTCAGTAGTGGTGTATGGGTATATTCTCCATTCTCCATATCGCCAGTTATGTTTAAGTCCCAATGTTAAAGAGGACGAGCCTATTGCCGTCGACCTTGCACAAATCTAAACTCCCCGGGCTGTCAATGAGAAAATCCTTTTGGAAATATCCTATTATTGTGGCCCTATTGTCATCAAAAGGGATATATTCATCGTTGTTACTACTTCAGAAACAGGATCTAAAATAAGAACAAAGAAGAAAATTACTTTATTCAAATGCCCAAGAAATGAAACAACGAAATATCTCAAGTCGTTCCAATTTAGCTCGAGTACATTCAGAACAGCCTTTTCATTCAGATTGTTAAGACGCCAAACAAGAATTATGTGCCGTTTGTTTGTCCAAAACAAAGTGCTTTACGGTTTTGACTGCGAGTGGCGCGGGATGGCGCCGAATGGCGTGGAGTGGCGTGGAATGGCACCACCTCAGGATTATGGTCGCTATAAACAATCGAATAGAAATAAGAATGAAAATGACTGATTTAAAAATCAGTCGTTAGTAAGTCGGCTTCACTTCAGAAATTGATGTAGGGTGACATACGGGGTGGTGATGATAAACATAACATCTCTGCAGTTGAACTTAGTATATGAATGCCCAAAGTTATCATTCCTTGAAATATACCTACAGTTGTTAACAGTTAGTCTAGCTGTGGCAGCAACCCACCGGCAACCTTATTGTAAAGACAATAAAGATGATGATGGGATGTGATTTTGTCAATCAGAGGTTAAGTGACTGTAAAAGGACTGTAGTAGTTATAACAGCGTCTATTTACGTACTGATCTAAAATTCATTGTTTTTAGAACAATATCCTCAAATACAATCTGTATTTCGTTTCAATCAGAATAATTAATTTAGTAAAATCGACAGAATTCCTCGACAAACCGAAGTTTCCGATAAACCTCTTAATTTTCAATTTCACAGTTTGGTAATCTTCGAAATCTGAAAGAAAAAATATTTTATCATTTACTATAATGCAAAAGAGTTACAGAAGTCGGTGGTAAAAAACGAAAATTGAAAAGCAAAGACACAGATTTCCGAAATTAAAGTTATTTTTTTACTTTTTTTTTTGGAAGTCGGTTTTTTTTTTTTCTTCCATACTTCTCTATTAGTCGTCGTCTAAGAAGTCATCCCCTTTCTGGCCACCCCATCTTTCCAACAGCCCATCCATCGATCGTTTGGTCTTACGTGTGTCCCAGCAGTGGGAAACAGTCAGCATTGCCGGTGTATACAGGCAAAAGCAAATGACGCGCGGTACAAGTCGTCGGTAATCCGATGTTGAGTTGAGTTGAGTAGAGTTGAGCGTTGAGTGCGGTGAGTAAACAAATTACTGAGTAATGGTACTTCCGTCAGAGCGAATCTAAGCGTACATCAGCTGTTTGAGAGCGCATTGATTATGGTTTGACTGGATGTGGCATTCAATCGTCAATCGTGTATGCGTTTTGGAGGTTGAATTAAGAACCCTCTCCCTATTCCTTATGAAACATTCATTATCTATTATATAAGTACTACATAATTTTTAATTAAAGACGCTTTTCGTGTTGGTCTATAAGACCGCGTTCTTCTTCAAACTGTGCAACGGACTTTGGATATTTGCGGGAACGAATGCGGTTTTCACCATCATTTATAATATAATTTATTCCGGAAGATTTATATTGTATAGTAAATTAATATCAAACTTACATATGTATTATAATAAAGAAGTGTTGGTGTTTTGTCAAGTCGTAGAAAACGTGCGAAGCAGGGGCAGTAATAGTTATAGTAAAATATTTTTTTGTTTAAAAAATGACTCGTTGACTTCATTAAAGCGAAGCAACATTATTTTTTTTCTTTTAATAAACTCTTGTCTTTACGCTGTTTTATCGGGCACAAAATACGTAAGGAACTTAAAATACTCTCACACACATAATGGAAGCAAAAACCTTCTAAAAGGCCAAACACAGCCACATATCAATAAATAAGTAGCCCATAACAACAAACTCTCGGCAACCAACTACACCACACACCAAAATACACGCCACAAACAATTCATCCTTAACACTTCCATGGCCGCTAACCCCTCGCACCACAAAATTCTATCGGTTTCAATTTTCCGTCTGATTTTTCGTCAATGAAAGCTGTCCCCCCACCTCCCCCCCCCCCCCCCTCCGGTCTCGCCTGCGGCCCGCGCGATGATTTTCTCTTTGTGCGACAGACAGAACATCCCACAGACGTAATTGCTTCTATATATAACACGCAAATTGAATTCCTACACAGAATGTTACGGAGTTTTAGGGATCTCGGAGTGAATGGGAGAGTGTTGGGTTTGAATCCCGGTGGAGTACTTGTTTTTTTTCACGTTGTAATCCTGGTATAGACTACACAGAAAGTTGGAGAAACGGTTTACGAGCTAACTGACGCGACGACCTCCGGTGTCCAACAGAATCTGAGGTATTCTCTAGAACCCAAACCTATTTAAATGTGATACTATTATATTCCGTAGCAGTAGAAACCTATCATCGATTTATGATATTACTAATTGGTGATTGCAGTATCATTGAACTTTATAAGTACACTTAGTATAACTTATTTTGCCTAATATATTTTACGAAACTCACTGAGAGGCACTCGACCTCCTCTAGAGACACTCGACCTCATCTAGTTTTAAAACGTAATTTATTTTTGACGTGTAAGTAAAAGTTATTTTTAAGAACCTTTTCACAGAAATAAATTATTTATCATTAAAAATAAATGCTCTTTCACATTATTTCTTTCTTTATCATAAAACCCCATTAAATTATTGAAACCAAAACCACCCGCATATGCGACCATAAACCGGTTACGCCATGGTTTCTAAAGCCCAAAACACACAGAGCGGGTCCGGGGCGGGAGCGGGTCGGGCGCGGGAGTACGTCGGGTATAATAATTTGTAATTCAAGGAATTATAATTATGGATGTCAACACACAGAACGCGGGCGCGGGTAGGGCGCGGAGCGGGCCCCGCGCGGGAGCCGCGCCCGCCGCCCGCCGACACAACAGCGCGGGGCGGGGGCGGGTTGGGCGCGGGAGTACGGCGGGTGTCATAAATTGTAATTCAAGGAATTGTATGGATGTCAACACACAGAACGCGGGCGCGGGTCGGGCGCGGGGCCCGCTCCGCGCCCTACCCGCGCCCGCAGACACAACAGCGCAGGACGGGAGCGGTTGTGCTATTCTGTAAAAATATCTCCGTGAAAACTAAGTGTAGTAAAATATCAAAGTGAGCTTGGAGTGAACTGTCACTGCCTTAGCATCAGTAGGTATCGATGACAATGACTCACTCCACTCTCACTTCACCTAAGTTTTCAAGGTAAGATGGTTACAGAATAGCAATGTGGGTGTAGCGGCGTTACATTCGTTGCAATACACGTATCGATGATATTCTCCATATTGATGTTTTTTTTTATTAATGTCAAGAACCTACAACTTTTTCCACTTTCGCGTTCTTCTCTTTAAAATAAGTAAAAATTAATAATTCTTCGTCCGTGTCAGAATCACCCAACATTTTCACACTGCAACCGCTGCCGTCTGTCAAAGTACAACCGCGCCCGACCCGCTGCCGTCCCGCGCCCGACCCGCTGCCGCCCCGCGCCCGCGCTCTGTGTGAACACGATGAACCGCGCGACTCACGCGATGAAAACGATCCGACCCGCTCCCGCCCCGCACCCGCTCTGTGTGTGTTTTGGGCTAAATCTGATTCCATTTAATCTCATGTCAATATTCATAATGAATTGTACGAATGGTTGTAGCTGTAGTACCTAGCTATTGACTACCCTCGTTGGTCTAGTCATGTGGTTGCTGGCGCAACTACTGAGCGTGGGGTCCTGGGTTCGAACCTCACGTCGCGTAATTTTTTTTTGGGTTTTCCGGAATGAATTCCTCAGTAGCAGTCCGGAGTTTGGATTTGTATCCGGTTACATGAGACTACATGGCATTACAGGCGAAATGTGGGTCTACTAAATGACCCCTGCCCACCCTTTTGGGGAATATAAATATTAGGCATGATGTTATATGTGTTTGTTACTACAGCGCTACAAGGTTTTAGTAGCGCTGCTGTCTACTAATGCCGCAGTCTTATTTTGTAATACATTTTACAAAACAATTAGGTACCTTAAAGGCTCTTACATACTGGCGCGATTCACATTGTTCGCCGTGAAGTTTTCTCAGAAATTGTATTGTTAAAATTCGCGTCGCGCGGCGAATCGCCCCAGTATGTAAGAGCCTGAAATGTTTACCAACAGCGCAGCGCCCCGTGCGCCATTAGGTATAGCAATGTATTCTGTTCAACTAGTCATATCAACAAACATGACATTTGGCATCAGATTTTCAGATCAGAGACTAGCTCAGCTGCCTATAACAAGCATACTTAATAAAATAATAACTTGGATGACAGAACACAACCTTGAATTAAACTTCAATAAAACTAAAATCATGTCCTTCCATCCACGTCAGAAAACCCCTTT
Organism: Lithophane semibrunnea; assembly: GCA_947363905.1. Lineage (NCBI taxonomy): Eukaryota > Metazoa > Arthropoda > Insecta > Lepidoptera > Noctuidae > Lithophane > Lithophane semibrunnea. The sequence goes on along the minus strand of OX376212.1, from coordinate 598,165 downwards.
AGACTTAACATTTATTTACAACGACGCAAAAATTGAAACAGTAAAAGAATTCAACCTACTCGGCTTATCTATAGATACACATTTAAATTGGAAATCACATATTAAAAAAATCAGGTCAAAGCTATCAAAATTTTCCTATGCCCTCCGTGAAATAAAAAAATCCACAAATCTCTCCACTGCTCTGGTTACGTATTATGCCTATGCATACGCATGGTTAAACTACGGCGTAATACTATGGGGAAACAGTACAGACGCATCAACACTATTCATACTACAAAAACGACTGATTAGAATACTAGTTAACATAGATAACACAGACAGCTGCAAACCCCATTTCCAAGAACATAAACTTCTAACCCTACCTTGCATATATATCTTGGAAATGTGCAAATTTGTTAGAAATAATCAAAAACTCTTTATTACACGCGAAAACATACAGACTCGCTACGACACAAAAACAGACTAAACCAACCAGGTTCAAAGCTAAAAATTCACTCCACAAGCACTTTAGTAATGTCAGTTAAAATATATAATAAACTACCTGATGAAATTAAAAATGAACAAAAATTTAATATCTTTATAAATAAATTAAAACAATTTCTAATCTGTAAATGTTATTATAATGTACATGAATATTTAAATGATAAATTTAATAAATAAACAATAATAAAAACGCAATAATAATTTATTTATAATTACCAATGATAATAATAATATATGTATAATTTAAATAAATATTAATGTTTAAATCCAATATATGAGTGGTAAAAATTATATGTACACAATTAGTTATCAGCCTACCTACCTACACAAAACGAAAGAGTAGATTAATATTAAAATTGTTAACAAATATCTATAATAGCCCTCCTCCTAATTTTTATGTTGTTATGCCCGACAGGGCCCACAATGCTCCAAAACGAATGTATGTCTTTATGTACCTACCACCTAAGTTCACATTGTGGAATGCAATAAACGTATTGAGTATTGAGTATTAAGGTCAAGGCAACGAGAGACAGCTGACTGACGAGGGTGCGAGTGTCACGTCCACTCGGTGTCACGGCGATGACTCGGTCAGTTGACGTTAACACGTGATGAAGGGTTATTGAAAAAACGTAATGAAGTGGAGGGTTGCGGGTTGAACATAATTCAGTTTCGAAAATGACACTTAGAATGAACTTTGGTGGAAATGATTAGAGAGAGAAATAAAACTGTTACTCAATAGCACATAATACAAAGAAAGAAAGAAAACCTTTCTATTTTGTCACAGAAACACGTGCTTATAGAAAAAGACCAGTTAGTAGACTACTAAATAGCTTACATCCAAGGAGGCGATAAAAATAACAATAAAACATAAGGTTTAACATTTCCTAATAAATTGACCAAATCTAATATATTTATTTGTGCACACAGTTTATAAGGTGTGACAACATTATAAAGGAGGTATCACTGTATCCTGCCGGTTGTAATATTACAAAATTCGGAACAAACAATAGTTGCATCAAACAGTCGCAACAATTTTCCAGTCTGCCAAACAATAGTTGTCGAGTGCATAATGCGTTGTTTTTGCCTCTTCAAAACTGCAGTTGGTTTGATGTATAGTGTTATGACAGCTTGGCACCAAAACAAACTGTACGACTCAATCAATCTGCCTGCCTTTTCCCAACTATCGGGGTCGGCTTCCAGTCTAACCGGATGCACCTGAATACCAGAAAATGTCCGATATTCATAGTTTAAATACCAGGAATAAACACAATCTTGCTGTACATCGCACTCGTCTCCACAGAGTAGGCAACTCGTTCATGGGTCAATGTATACGCTTTTACAACAAACTTCCCATTGACATTCGAAACTTACCCATTAAACGATTTAAAAGCTGTATTAAAACCAAACTTTGTAAAAAAGGGTACTATAAAATCTCAGATTATTTAGAAGACAAAAATGCATGGGATTGAGCTGCTCGCTCTGCTAAGCATTGTGACATTTTGAATATTATGGAAAACCATAAAAATATACCTACCAGTTTTATATACAAATTGACATTATTGAATATTATATAAAAAATGACATGATGATTACTTGTAAAGTATTGTTTTATTGTGAATGTGAGGACTATGTGGATATTTATTTTTCGTTCTGTTAGTTTTAGCGAAGGTCTGGCAATTTGAGAACTTCTTGCGACCTACCCAAATGTCCTTTCTTTGGTATTGTTCGTCGAGTCGTTGAGCTCCTTAAGTTCTGAGTTGAGCTCCACTATTACTGACAAATGCTTGCACTGACTGGACAGGTCCACTCAAATCTGTGTGGTTCTTTCCTCAAAAGACCATTTCAGACTCTAATCTACATGGTCCTCATATGGCCTGACCAAGATTATGTCTGGACTTTAAAGGAGACGGTGACCTCTGAGTTTGTTTCGGCCTTTCTTCTCAGAGTAGTCAGATAGGAAACGCCGACCTCATCTAGCTTATTTTTACAACTTTTTAATATGACGTGTAAAAGTGATTCCAATATCCTATTTACAGAATAAACAATTTCATTTCATTTCATTTCATTTCATTTCACCAGTATTTTACATGAAGCGACTGCCTATCTGACCTCCACAAACCAGTAACTGGGTAATACTGGGTAAGACTGGTTGTCAGACTTTCGGGCTTCTGACGACCCGTAACGACTGTTCCAATGAATCCATGAATGACAGCCGGGATCTACGGCTTAACGTGCTTTCCGAGCCACGGAGGAGTCTCGCTATGTAAAGATCCATCCACCATGTGTTTATGAGTATGTAATGGCGTTATATCTCAAGTATTCATAAATTCAGCCCTTCGCCACTCTGGGGGCTCAGTTAACAAACAAATAAAAGTGATGTTCCAATTGGCTTATAGCTACATTTAACATAAACTATTACTAACGCCCTTGTCTCTAATTCTATGGCATCAATCGAAATCACGATAAATTAAATGATTAAATTGTTAGCCCCACATTTTTGCCCACTGATTAAAAAGGTAAGTGTTATTGAACCTTTGATTACGAGTACTCGTATGAGCATCTGCTTGCACACCGTCCCTCAGAAACCTCTAACCTGGACAGACTTATATTGTGACGTGTGTTATGGATACAATTAGTAATAATTAATGCTTTGCAATTGTCACATAAACTTTACGTTGCGTGTACACGACATGTTGAATTAGTGCATAGCGTTAGTGAAACTGAAGCCGATCCTATTATTTACTTAGCGACAAGCCAAGCCAAGTTACACACTAATGACAAGTAATAAGCTTAAGCTTTAAGTGTAAACGGTTTTCTAGAACAGCGGTGGCCTCCATAACACGGCAGCAGTGACGCCGCATGACAATAATGGCACCGGGGTTTGACTTTACGGTGTCTTTTTAACACGCTCCGCTCTCTAGAAAAACACTCCAACTTATATTCATAAGTAACGTTTCAGTGACGTCAGTCGCTGATAAATTACGGATACTGTTCTAGAAAACAGCAATTTTCTAGAAGAGCGGTGGCCGCCAGATAGCGTTCACATTTACATGATCTAGCAGAATATATAGCGTTTTTATCGTCGGGCCGTCAATTCTAGTTCTAGTTATTAAAATAACTTCCCAGCCGAAAAAGTTTGACACAATTGTTATGAAACTGAAATAGTCCGAACAGTTTGTGCAAATAGTTTTAGGATTTATTTGACGTCGATCGGCACGTACGGTTTATGCTGGAGTTAGGTAACTCATGCTGCTAACTATTGGGACTAAACTAAGAGTTATAGCCTGAATCGATAGGCTATGTGGACCGGTCATCAAGTTGAATTTGTAAACTGTTTTGATGACATTTAGAAAAAATGTTTTATTTCAAGCTTTTTAGTCTTACTCATTACTAGCTTTTAATTGATACCAATATTGTAATTTATTTTAAAAAAAAAACCTTCGCCTCCCTTTTTTTTTTGTTTCCCGATGAAATTTAAAATAAATAAATATATCCTATGTCACTTCCACAATTAAGACAAACCTAACAACACCTCGTATGTTAAAATCCATCAAGCCGTTTAGGCTACAGAGCGTGCCAAAGAAATAGACATACATACAAACATACATACATATATACTCTCGAAAAACATTACCCTCCTTCTGGGGCAGTCGGGTAAGAATAGAAACAAAAATCAATGCAAAATAGGAGCAAATATAAATAGGCGACCCCGTAATTACTACTTACCACTTTTTTATAATTCATAATTTTATAGGTATTAAAATAATAGTCCGTATTTAATTTAAGTATGTGAAATATTATTAAATTAAATTAAATTATTTATTTTCATAGACAACAATTATCCATATAAGTTAGTTATAGTTACAAAAAAAACTTAAAAGCTATGCTAGGGTTATTATAAGTAGGTACATACTAAGCTCACAGAAAAACAATATTTAAATACATAAATACAGGGTGTAAGGGTAAACAGACTTGTCATTCAAACCATGGGTAGTTGACTTAAATATAAAAATAAATGACCGAACATAACAAAAAAAAAAACGTCATTTTCATTAAAAGATTTAAAAAAGTTTCTATCCGACACCGTGCTCTCTAGCGAAACAGCTGACTGACTGAGAGAGGGGTCGCGCTCGCGGCCGGTCAGGTCATATCCCGTACCCCCCGCCTGTGTTGAGACGCAAGTTCGTTGCCCTAGCGCATAGGACAACGAACTTGCGTCTCTTGTGGTAAAATGTAGAATTAAAAAAAGAAAAAAAAAGTTGTAATTTTCCATTAATTTTACGTTCTATAAATGAAACCAAAGCACTGGTTGCAAGGATAACGATGTTTACCCTAACACCCTGTATATATTTATGTATTTAAATATTGTTTATATATAATCTTATATTATTTCGAACTGTTAGGAACTGATATTTATGTTAGGTTAGGCCCCACTAAGGCCGCCTGTGCACCGGAGCGGAGCGAGGCTGCGGAGCAGAGAAACGGAGAAATATTAACCAATAGGATTTAAATTTTTTACAATCCTATTGGTGAATATGTCTCCGTTTCTTCCTCCGCAACCTCGTTCCGCTCCGGTGAACAGGCAGCCAGGTAGGACTTGACGTGATTTGTGGAAGTGATGCAACAGTACAAACGTGTGACAGTTGTCCCGTAAACAGAGTATAAACAAAACAACGTGGTTTATTACTATTTATATTGTTTAATACGTGTCCCATAACTACATGGAGATTAATAACCCGCAAGATAAGATTCTGTCCTACATTTGAAACGTTTTTCATTTCCCCCGTGTTAAAATTTTCAAATATTTCTGCATTCGTTTTTAACAACACCACAATGAAAAAGCAACCTTATTTTTAACACGACAAAGTTTCATTTTAAAACTATAGAAGAAAGTACAACATTACATCTGACACGCTGTAAAATAAACACTATTTTTCTTGACATAAAGTTGACTTTTAAATGTGTTAGTACTGGGTAGGTTGTTATGTGTCTCACGTATTAGATTAGGCCACGCGCAGTTCGCGCGATGCCGCGTCTAGGCAAGTCGCGCGTCAGATAAATATGCTGATTTATAAGCGACGTGCGACAAGACGCGAGAGCTCAGCACATATCGTCAGCTCGCGCAAACTATTCGTTATAAGTGTGCAGGCATCATACGAGCCTTGATTAGTAAGATGGCGTAGTTAAAATAAGTTTGAAGTTCAGTTGTTAGCTTTATAGTTGTGTGTGAGATTTAATTTGAAAAGTTTAAAGAACGAGTGATGAGAAACTTTGAGTGTGTAATAAAATAATAATTTATAATGTCAAGCTTTCATTACTACATTCGTGGGCTTGAGTCCTACATGAATAAACTTTTCGATTAATTCAGAATAGGATCAATCATACTGTGATAAGTAGGTCCTGCAGTACTCAATTGACGTGCAAAGTAACTGAAGTTGACAAACACAAACAACCCACAAATCTAATAAAAATTAAAAACAAACTACTCCAAACAAAATTAAATCACATAAACTTCACAACAACAAGCCTCTCTCATTTGCAATAAAAAACAATAGCCAGAACATTTAAAAACTAATAACACTACAAACACATTTGCCAAATCAGTAATAACGATAAAAAATGCATCCCATACCCATACGATAACCATAGAGATAGATATTTGTCCATACGCGTCAATATTTATGGGTTCGCGCGGTTATAAGTGCCATTGGCCACACGTGACGCGCGGGTTTGGACGTGCGCCTTTAAATTCAGTCGCGTTATGAAGGGATAATGCATTTGTGAGAATGGCGGCGTTAGATTATGCCGGGGGAATGTGTGTGTTTTATTTGTTCTTGAGCTACTGACTTTCTTATGAGAAAGGTTATGAAGTATTTTATCGCTTTTGGATTTTGGCACTTATTTTCAATACCTAAACTACAGTGGTCCTAGTGCAAATGCGTGACGTAAACATAGCGTTCATTCGAACGGTTTTTGAATCGAAAATAATCCTATGGCATTTTGGTTAAAAAAAATAACGTTGACAAGAGGTTTCACGAATTATTTTATCAATTGTATATTATGTAAATTAAATAAAGTTATAAATAACAAAAATATACTTTATTTTATACAAGAATCCCTATTTGTCTTCAAAATAACCTCCTTTGGCGCGGATGCATAGAAACAAACGCTTGGTATTTTTTTTTACAATTTTCCGAATTTACGTTACGTAGGTACGTATACTCCGCGCGACTGGCGCTGATCGACTACTTAGTAGTGTTAATTTTTAGATGAACTTACTTTTTGTCCTTAGTCCGTTACTCTGTCAACAAAGAATTTGTCATCAGTTTCAATATAAAATACTTCGCTCGTATTCTGCCCTTAACACATCAGATTACAATATCACCAAAAAAACGCGTCACTGCCAAACCTGAGCTAGCTAAATTGCCCAATAGATCACTGCGCGTAGACCCCACGCGTCTTACAAATAGGAGGGTAGACGGTAATAAAGCGGCTGACGTATGGAGTGTCAGTTGTCGCGTCGATCGCTTCAATATAGACGCGCATAAATCGCGCGGCTGTGATTTAGGTATCGCACTCGCCCGCGCGGCTGCTCGTGGACGCACGCACCTATGTGTGTTTAGTTATATTTTGTTGTTTAGTTTTGCCAGTTATAATACTTACAAATAGAAAAATCTATTTACTAATTTTTTTCTTGCTTGTTCGTATGTGCAATGCACTATTTCTCTTACCAAGTAATCTCTTCTTGTAGTCAAATTGTTACCATGTAAAGTAAGGGAAATTAATTGTTTAGAAAATTGACTACCAACTTTCCATACATTGAAATTCTTTGGCAGTTGTATAATAATGGCTATGAACAAGCATTTAATTTCCCTGACTGCACAAGGTAATTATTTGACATTGACAGCGCCTGTATTTCATACCAGTAAGGATTGTGTTTGTAGTTCTAGTCTAGTGTTACTAAAGATGTGCTGTTGACCGTACCTATGCTTGTTCTAGGACTGGTACCACGTGATGGTGCAAAATAAAACGTCATCTATTTATGACATAGAATAGTTTTATTACGCGGATTTTATAAGCGAGATATTTCTATACGCTGCCGCTGTAGAAAATAAAATAATAAAAGATTGTGAGATACTTTATATAAATGCTAATGCCAAATACTCGTACATACAGTGGCGCAAGGATTTTATTACGAACAACATTATTTATATCTTCCTTTTAAATAATGCTCTCTACAGGGTCAAATTAAATTAGCTAGCGAAACCCCGCAGACGTGATGGATATCGGTGTATAAACATGATAAAACAAAAAAAATATTAATTAAATAGGGTATATTTCCAGACACCTGGAAAGAAGCTCTCGTCATACCCATATTTAAATCTGGAGAAAAGCACTTCGTGGAAAATTATAGACCAATCTCATTACTTGTTACAGTTGGAAAAGTATTCGAAAAACTTGTTAGCAAACATCTGATGTGGTACCTTAAGGAACACATTACTGAATACCAGCATGGTTTCGTTAAATCTAGATCGACCAACACCAACCTACTATGTTTCACGTCGGCTTTGTCTAAGTGCCTTGACAATCGTATTCCAGTGGACACAATATATACTGATTTTAGCAAGGCATTCGATAAAGTAGATCACTGCCTTCTTATCAATAAATTAGCTCGACTCGGTGTGGGTGGAACGCTGATAGGGTGGTTTAAATCTTACTTAGAAAAAAGAGAATCAAAAGTGGTAGTGAACGGTCATTTCTCTGAAAGCTACCTTGCAACTTCTGGAATCCCGCAAGGATCGCATTTGGGGCCGATTCTTTTTAATGTTTTCATTAATGACATAACCGAGTGCTTCAAACACTCCTGTTTCTATTTGTTTGCGGACGATTTAAAGATAATGAAGCCAATTCAGACTAACTTAGACTCCAAAATGCTACAGGACGACATCAAAAGACTTGTAGAATGGTGCAAATTAAACAAAATGCTCTTAAATATAAGTAAATGTCACTACATCCAGTTCACTCGAAATAAAAAAGTGCTCGAGAACAAATACTACATAGAGGGAGTGGAAGTAGGGAAACTGAGTACAATTCGTGACCTGGGTGTTGAACTCGATCAAGCGCTTAAGTTCGATGTGCACATCCTGAATATTGTATCTAGGTCTTTCAAGGTACTGGGATTTGTTTTGCGTAATAGCAAGGAATTTAAGAGACCCGCCACAAAGATAAAGCTTTTCAATACTTTAGTCCGTCCAATCCTAGAATATAGTTCCGTTGTATGGAATCCGCATTACGAGATTTACTCCAAGCGATTAGAGAGTGTCCAAAAGCGGTTCCTTTACCATCTGTGCTACGGAGATCACTTAGCTAAACAACTCACTGACAGGCTGAAATACTATCACATGGATCCACTTGCCAGTCGTAGGAAGAAATTGGACTGCATCATTCTTCATAAAATATTGAGTGGAAAGATAGATGGCAGTGAACTTTTGAGCTCATTACATATTACAATTCCAACTCGGATTCCCCGGCATAACACATACAACTTATTTTACATCCCCGGCTCAAAAACATACCTCGGTCATTACGCCGCTGTACCAAGACTTTGTAGGCATTATAACATGTTAGCAAAAAATACAAGCTTAGACATCTGTGAGTCTCTCTCTAGATATAATAAGTGTTTGTTAGATCTAATTTAATTTAAGTGCCTATCTATAAATGTTTTATTTTCATACCTTTATATCCTTTAAAAAACATTTTTTTTTATTTTTTTTATCTCCAAATTTTACCTAAGTACTAAGTATTAATGTTTTAATTTTGTTACCTTAGTTTTTAACTTTATTGTGCATGCTGTGGTCTCCTTTAAGTGAAGGAGTACACCTACCTAATACCTGATGTTTCCCTTTATTTATGTGTCATGTATTGTGTATATCTTTTGTTGGAGATCCTAAATCAATAAATAAATAAATAAATGCATTTTTTGTAAGGTCATCGTCGTCCGCAGTTATTGTACTCACTTGAAATTTCTGTCAAAAAATATGTTTTTTTTTTCTGGCTAAAGTTCACAGCCGCCATCCATAATTATCGAAACACGATAAAACCAAAGAAAACATTTTCTCAACTCATATTTCCAGTAACAACACTACCAGCGTCGTTGACTCACAAAAAACAAACATCAAATCTTTTTATTTTATCGTGTTTAGATGTCGATACCCAACACGTGTAAAGAGTTCCTCTAGCTAATTTAATGTGACCCTGTATTTTGCAGTCAAAGAGAATTGTATTTTCATTATAAATGGAATTTCTTTGTTACCTACTACTAGATACCTACTGACCCGTATGATTTTTAATTAACAACGTTATCAAATCATTTCAGGGAAATGAATTGTTTAGCAATTTGACTACTAAAAGAAATAATCCGTATAAGTATTCAAATAACAACTGCAGTCATTGTTAAATTACTTATGAAATGGCGATAACACGGCAAATGGAAGTAGGGTGTCAATTGGCTTAACAATATTAGTTTCCGTGACAGCACAGCGTAATTATTCATTGAAATTGAAATGCGTTGTGGCTAAGTACTAAGAATTGAAAAGTGCTGCCATGCTACTCTCGATGCAAAACTCTTTTCAAAACCTATAATAAAACAGTGTCAAACAAAAAGCGCCCAATTACAAAATGATAGTCCTCTTTTCCTATTTAAAACCTGATTTGTTCGTTTTCAACGGTTTTCCGTCCCAGTGCGTCCGCCGGGGGCCCGGGGCCCAGGGGCAGGAGCCCGGGTATCGTCCGCAAATAATAAAATATTTCCAGGAAATAACCGGCACGCTGCGAGCGATCCTTTTGAACGACCACTCAACACTGACCTCTTAAACATAACCCATAGCTTTGAACTAGAGTTCAAGTTACACTAGAGTGTTTGAACGCTAACCAGATTATTATGACCCTTGGACAAGATCTTTTGTTGCTTCGAGACCACTATTTTAACGAAACCTCTCAACACCTTACAATAGTTCTTTATTAGGGGTCAAGATATCCTGGTCATTCGATACATAAACCAGTTTAACATGGTCCTTTCGTTCTATATTTTGGTTTAAGTCTATGGGTCAAGATATCCGTTTGATCCGAAGCTTATTGACTGGGATACCTGCAAAGTGCTGACGGCTCCATCGGCAATCATTCAATCTCGACAAATGCTTTTGTAAAGCGTAGTTTACATGATATGAATGGAATCTAGATAAGTAGATGTAGGAGGGATGGTTGACAGGATCTAGGACGTTATACGAATAATTCGTTGAATCCACACTTCCATATCTACACTTAATATTATAAAGAGGAAAGATTTGTATTTTTGTGTGTATGTTTGTAATGAATAAACTCAAAAACTACTGCGCCGATTTCAAAAATTCTTTCACTATTAGAAAGTTACATTCACTCTGAGTAACATAGGCTATAATTTATAAAGATTACATGCGGGCGAAGCCGCTGGCAGCAGCTAGTTACTAATATAATAAATGTGAAAGTAATTACTGTCTGCCTGTCTTTTTACACACAAGTAAACCATGACCTAGGTTAGGATAAAGGGTACTTTTTAGCCCGGTAGTACGTTCCTGTGGGATCATTTCTGCAATCCACTCGGGCGAAGTCGCGGCCGAAATGCATGTATTGTATACCACAAAAGTTTATAAAGGTCCAGAAGTAACAGCTCTTATACAAGAAAAGATTGCTTGTCACTGCAATATATCGTAACAATTAGTGGAGCAATATGGAGCAACATCACTTCATGTCATTCGACACATAAGTTTGTAGCAATTTAATAAGTTGCTATAACGCTCCACTAATTGCTCCGCGCACTACTTCTAGTTTTAATTCCCGGCAGGAAAATTGCACGTGTAGGCGCAGCTTTATATTACGACATAATTATAGTTTGTTGTAATTATTAGTCAGTTACTGCGTATTCTACTAACAAAATTTATTAGTCACCTTTTACAAAAGGGTAGCTAATTTCCATGATGAACCACAAAAATAATAAAAAGAAAAAAGTAAAAATATCTTTATCTTTTGAAAGAAAGCTGTTGCCCCGAGCTTTATTCGCACGGAAATAATTTAGACATGTAATTTAGAATGGCGGCTTATTCGCCCCTTTTCTTTCGCTTAAAAGGAAAATCCTTCCTTTGCCTGCGAGCCTCCGAGGGATGCTTATACCCTGGTACTTGGGTCTGTTGTGAGAGGGGTTAAAGTGAAGCGACGGAAAATTATTTTTATGTATCTTCTGCTATATTTTTAACCCGCCCCGACGGAAATACAGGGGTATTATAATACCCCTGTATAGTTTTGTTTGAAGGGGGCTTGATCGAGAGTGTTCTTAGATATAAACAAATTTAAAAAAATCGTTTATTTTTTGTCGGGGGTTTTTTAAATTCATAATTTAATTTAACTTGTATTTCTAAGAGATTTCGTGGCTTAATAGCAGCCGTGGCTTTATAGAAATAGGGTTGACCGAAGGTTGACGCTGGGTGTCCGTCCAGTACAATATCGAGACCCCTTCGCGTCTCGGAAAACACTGTGAGCTGTTGCTCCCAGCTAAGGTTACCACGTTATGGGTAATCAAAAGCCCGAAAGTCTAACAACCAATCTTACCAAGGGGTATTGAGTTACCCAGTAACTCGGTTGTGGAGTTCAGATAGGCGACAGTCGCTCCATGTAAAATACGGGTATTTAGCTGCATTCGGTTAGACTGGAAGCCGATCTCGACATAGTTGGGAAAAGGCTAGAATGAATATGGATATTTTATAAAATGGGTTAACTTGTAACCTTGTTCAGTTAGATAACAAAGACCGTTACTGTCTCCACATTGTTGCAAGACAATAATGAAAGTGATGTCACACAATCTTGCAAGATGTTAACTATCGAGGCCCGTTTGCACCATACATCACTAAATAAGTTTAGCGCTAAAAGTATTTAAAATGTCATTCTGTCTCTGTCATCTTCAAAAGCTTGTCATATGGTTCATAATTTTTTTCACTATACAGGTTTCCTCACAATGTTTTCCTAAATAAGAAAAGAAGAAAGAACATAGATAAACAAAGAAAGAACATTTAATTTTATGAATTGAAAAAGTCACATTGGTACTTGCCCGAATCAGAACCCACAGCCTCGTGCATGAGAGGCAAGACCTTAGCCATCACGAATTCACGACATTAGCTGTCCTATTAGCTGATTAAATTATAGCGTATTGCATGGATGCACGTTCAGGGAATTGGAAAATGGATTAATTTAGAAAATGAGTTGTTCTAGAGAAACTAGTTCAGTCAGCTATCGGCTAATGTGCGGATAATGTACCTAACGTTAACCACACGTCAGTATGAACAGTTTCTGTCTGTTTTTTTAAAGTTATGTAGAGTACATCTATAATTTGTGTATGCTTCAGCAGTAATACCTTCCTAGTTACTGTTGTGAGCCAATGTTGAATGTATAATATGCTGTTTGTGTTCTTTATTCATTATAGAAATAATCATTTGGGATTCCGAAAACTGCCCTGAAAACTGTGAAATGAAAATGATTTAAAGGTCGAACTGTTACCATTGATGTAAACCTCAAGATGTTATTATAGGTCACATACATCACACCTGCAATTTCCCAAAGGGTTAGGCAGAGGTGTACCTCAGCATTATACACCCACATTTTGCCAATTTTAAGTATCATGTAATATGAGGCGACCCTATTGCCATCAACAGGGCACAAATCTAGACTCCGGGCTGCTACTGAAAGAGTTAGATAGAAAAACCCACACTTCACCGACCTGAAAATCGAACCCGTTTAACCCATGTTTAGCAGGAGCGCTTGCGACCACTAGACCAACGAGGCAATTATACTTAATTGATGTTCAATTATATCAAATCCGATGAGTCTATATCTTCTCATGGTGCACACAAGGGGGCGGTCGGTCGAGATTGAAACTCTCGACGACACGCGGCCAAGTGGCGATGCACTGTGTTGAACACATTTATATATTATTGTAGTAGCTTTGTACGTATTTCTTGGTCATAATATTTAACTAATGTGTGCTGGAACGAGCATAAGTATATAGCTACATTCTACCAAGCAGATATCTTTAGTCTCTGGTGAAGCAGGTGTCCACTTACCATTAGGTGAATCGTTGGCTTATTTGACAGTCAATAAAATAAAAATCGTAATTTGCGACGTTGCCCACTTTCAAAATAAACGCTCGCTCTTAAAACATGCATGACAAAAGAAGAAGACAATAATTATGTTTCCCTGTGAGAACAAAATGGTCTTTTTGTACCCGAAGGCCTATAAAAATATGCGCGATATAAAACTAAAGCTGCAAAATACAGAAACATTTTATATTTTATCTGCAGATTGGAACATTTTCTGTTTCCTAGAGCTCTAACCAGCAGCAGAGAACGCCACAATGTTTTTTCTCTTTTTCTTCATTTGTAGGAAAAAAATATTAATTCGCCATACTACGGACTGCGTTTTAATATTGTCACACATTTTGCAAATTAAAATGCATAAAATAGAGACGCGGGAATAAACGGGAAATTCTAATTCACTCGCATGCAGTTGACATGGAATAACTTCAGGACAGAAGGACTGCTTTTAACTTCACATCGTTTCTCTTATTATCAGGCCTTGGAAAGCGGCTCAGCTTGACACTACCTTCTTGGTCTAGTGTGTACAAGTGACTGCTCAACATGGGATTTTGATTCCCAGGTGAGGCAGTTTTATTGAGTTTTCCAATTGGGAATTTTTCAGTAGCAGCCAGAGTTTGGATCTGTTCTCGGTTGGTAGTCATAGGTTCGGCCACTTATTACATTTTTAAGGTGATTTTAGATAGACTACCATGGTTTTTAAGCATTACTAACTTATATGTGCCTAAGTTGTCTTAATACATATATTACTAGCTGCGCCCCGCGGTTTCACCCGCGTAAGTCTCGATCTCGTGAGAATATCGGGATAAAAAGTATCCTGTGTGTTAATCAAGGTTATAAACTGTTTGTCAAATTTCATCCAAATCCATTCAGCCGTTTTTGCGTGATTGAGTAACAAACATCCAAACTCACAAACACACAAACTTTCACATTTATTTATTTATTTAAACTTTTCGCACAAAAAAAGGTACAAAGGCGGACTTAATGCCTGAGAAATTCTCTACCAGTCAACCAAAGGTGGTGAAGAGATTAGATGGCAGGTGCTCTAATTGAGAGGAACAAAGAGAGAAAAAAAAAAAATATATCGTATTGCATTATAGATAAAACAGGTTTACAGTACATAAATAAGCTATAAACTTATGATACATATACTTACATACATATTTACTATAATAAATACTATATATATATATAAAACATACAAATTCAAGGGAGAGAGGTGATGACATGACTCTACTCTATTTATTTTGAAAAAAACTCCGCAGTTTCCGCTTAAATGCATAACGACTGGTGGCCGTCCTGATATCAAGAGGAAGCGCATTCCAAAGAAGAAAGGATTGAATATGAAAAGAAGAATGAACAAAGTCAGAAGTATGAGAGGGACAGAGTAGGAGAAGATTGTTAGAAGAACGCAGAGTCTTAGTGTGTGAAGAACACAGATATTGGAAGTGAGACACAAGATAAGAAGGAGGAGTGGAAGAGTTGAGAACGGAGTAAAGCGTGGTCAAAGCACGCAAACTTCTTCTTTGGCGAATGGACATCCATTTGAGCTCAGACCTATAGCTCGCATTTATTATATTAGTAGGATTATTATTACATGAGATTTAAACTTATCTGTCGAAGAATGTGTATGACTACTGTCTGCCACTGGCCCTCCCTGTTGCCCTTTCGAGACTACAGACGTCATGTTGTGCTATATTTTGTTATGGCTCCACTGTAATCTGTTTTGCCGTATCACTTGGTCATTTAATTTCCTCACTCTATTCAACCGTTCAGACATGCGCGTTACCTCACCACAGGCATGAGGTATGAAGGAAGTGTAGTAGTATTTTATTATTTCCTTGTTGTCAATGTGTGTGCCACTTGTTATCTCACAAGGGTGCTATAAAACTGTTCTTCTGAACGCGGCCATTTCGCTCATAAAGTGTCGCTATGCGAGGGGGTAATCCCGGGATCGGCGCGATAAACCCCGGACAACGGGACGAGAGCCCAGGACGAGACAATGCGCTATTGTTCTCGATGTATCGCGTCTAGTGGAGAGCGCAGTAGGACAACGGGTTATGGTGTTTAGAGTGGAAGGATTTAATTGGTCTCGAATTTCTCGTTCGAGCGAGTGTAGAGCGTGCCCACACCAATGATGTATATTGGCCCACACCCGTTATTCGTAGTTGCCTCAAGCTACGTTGAACTCACTTGTGACCGCAAAGGTATAACAGTTATCAAGTATTGCTATTAATTAAACTTCAGGTATGATCACCTTACGAAAGTTGATCACTTCAAGACACTTCAAGACTCATTATTGTTAATTTGATTGTCCACCGTACTATCTTGATTAAGGTCCAAGACCTGTGACGGTCGCGAGAATCCGATGCAAGAGGTTCATTACCAGTAGTCGTGGCAACGTTTGGGAGACGCCTCTGTCTTGGCTGAATAATGACGATACTCGATATGACAGCTTTTCGCACACATGTATTGTTTGGGGGCCTAAGAAGTCGTTTTTCCTTCACCATGAACGACTCAGTTCGGATACATTTGTCTCAGTTGTCCAAGAACTGTGTCCCACTCCTTCTCACATAGAGGAAACCTGAGTCCCAGCATTGGGAACAATATGCTACTATGCTCATAATGTGTCCTGTTCACGTTGACTTACTGCTCTGCCTTGCACTAGGCATCACTTCGATACAACACTCCGCGTCTCAGTTAAAAACACGACTCTGGTGTATTGTCGCATGTTTTTGTAGCAAGTCGTATCCCACATTGATAGTTAATGCCAAAAGGATATCAACCATAGCTTAAAATAATAAAGTTGATAATCGCTTGGCATGTTTGAGATATTTTTGTCAATGTAATTTAGAAAATCATACATGAATAATGCCGTTATCGTAAGAGTGTAAGGTTGGAAGTCCCTTGGCACAACATTTTGCAAGTAATATTATATTTGTCAGTTGTAATTCAGGAAAGCTATTATTAATATCTGTGATTATCTGCTAGAAAAAATACAGCGCTGTAAGCCGCTTAGCGATATAATGTAAGTCAAGAGCAAAAAGTGGTTTATATCGTGGGAAGTAAGAATTTGAGGTTTATTGTTATAAAAGTGGCACTTTACGCAAAGGATTCCGTAGTTATTTTTAACCGACTTCAAAAAAGGAGGAGATTATGCATTCAGCAGGTTTTTTGTTATGATGATTTTTCACGTTTTAATTGTAGTACAAAAACTTTTTCGAAAAAATCAACGACCTTCGAAAAAAACTACACACAGTGGTAAATAACTTTAAAGTGGCAAAAAACGAAAATACAAAACTAAAGACACCGACTTCCGAAACTAAAGTTATTTTTCACATTGTAGTGTATTTTTTGGAAAAATGGTTTATAAGGAATCCTTTTGGCAATTTATCCGATGCTTGCTTACAAAATGTTTCTAATTTTTTTTGTAAGTCCATATTTTCAGGCAAATAATATAAAGTTTTAGTGAAGCATTGTAAAAGCGTCGTTGAATCATGTGTGTGTCGTGCATGTACGTCTAACAACGCTTTGTGCAATCAAACTCGCTGCGGTTTTTATATTCCCCTCTGTGGGTACCGGAGACACAGCGTACGTAAGGTAGTAGGACCACTCCGTGCGATATCATAGTAACCTAGGTACATAGTCTTAAACAAAAAAAAAACACAAGTCGATCGAAGGTTTAGCTACGTTTGCCGCGGTCGATTCGTGAATGGGTGACTAACCATATATATGTTGAATGAATTTAATCAGAAAGTAATGTCTGTCTTCTTTTCAGTCTGATGACCAGCAAGCTCCGACAGCGCGCTACGACTTGGCTGAAACGGGGCAAATTTTTAATATTTACTTCCTACTGTGAAAGCAATATTTTTTGATTTTTTTTCTTTTTACCTGATAAATATTCATGTAACGCGTCTACTTGTGAAAACGTGTGCTCTCTATTAAGCTAAATTAATGACCCCTCGATTCTTTTAAGCCTAACCAAATGTCATTTGGCAATACCTCCCGTATTGTGATTGGTTGACCAAAATATCAACAGCCAATCAGCTTCACATATTTGACAACCGACAACTAGGATATAAATTATCTTTATTTTTTTATTCATGAATTAGATACAAGTTGTTATTTATGTACATTTAATTTTTAGTTCCGAATACAGTTAGTGGAAGAAGCGACCATTACTATTGATCTACTGAAATATTTACTCTGTGGTGAAGCGTGTAAGAGGGGCGGGGAAGTGCCAATCAACGATGGCTTTGTCGGTGCTCAATCAGTCATATCAAAAGGTGGAACAATTTACACACATTGGCTTTCATTAATTTTGTTTCACAACTATTGTGCGAATTCGCGGTTTTCGGTAAAAAAACATTGTAAGTTTACATTATTTTGTAACTTATTTTTATGTAGGGATGCAGATATCTGTGTATTTTAGCTTATAGGCATGCATGAGGTCGCTGGTCTGACCTGCTGGCAAAGTGTTACCTGTTTAGTTTAACTACTACGAATTTCTCAGTAGCAGCTTGGACTCTGGATTTGGGTTCGGTTGATAGCATTAGGCTCGCGCTTGCCCTCTATTACTATGAGACTTATGATATGATAAGAAAAATGGCTAAATGTGGGAGTACTATACAATACACCTCTGCATACACTTTCGGGAACTAGAGGCGTAATGTTACGTTAAGAAGATTTATGTTATGTGATCCGTATTTTGTCCTTCGATTTTTTGTCATTCTGGTATTCCGGTGTTCCGTCGTTGGCTCTGTTTATTTGGACCATATTCGTGAAATGAGTATAGTTGTGAGTAGGATGCTCAGTCAGTACTCGCTCGTATGCCAGTGAGTCAGTCGTGCAGTTAGTTGGTAGTTGTTGGGACCGCAGACCGCGCACACCGCCAGGCGCTGCTCAGCTTTATATTATTTGTGATGTTCAACTGTGTCATGACTGACGACTTTCGTATGAACACGTTTTAGGGATTTGAAGTGAGATTAATATTCTTGTAATTATTGTCTCTGACTCACGGGTCATGTCTGAAATTGAACGACTAAATTATAACTTTCTCCTAATCGGACAATGGACATAACTGTAGTTACAAAATTCTAAAAGACAAAAGTCACGGTCAGAAACTAGCCAAAACAATTTTGTGAAAGGAGCTCAAAGTTCACGATTCAAATGAATTTTACAACTACAAGCGTTAATAATATTACTTTGACGAACCAAGGTTTGCAAAATATTTACCTATGATAAGTAATTTATTTTATTTATTTATATTTAATTAACAAGTAACAGGACTCAAAAAGTTATCAAATATGTTAGTAAACTTAACCTACAACGAGTGTGTAATGATACCGCGCCGTAACTTTTCAGTCTGTCCGAGGCCTTCTTTGGTCAGGCTGTAGCAGCAGCTAAAGCTAATTCAAATTACTAATTATTTGTATTTATTCTCTTATACACACTAGACCAATATGTAAAGATCTAATTTTAAACAACTTGATGTGTTAACGACCTGCTGTAACAATAAATAATATTCTATTCTATTCCAAACGCATAAAACCCTACCGACATAAGACGCTAACCAACAAATAGTTACGACAACGTAATAGCGATATAATTAGTGAGTGAAGTCGACGCGGTTCTAATGCGGCTCAGCGGTTGTGATTGTGAGGAGCGAACCGTGCAGGTTATGTGTTACCGGTTATGTGAACCGTGCAGGTTATGTGTTACCGGTTATGTGAACCGTGCAGGTTATGTGTTACCGGTTAAATGTTCTTGTTATTACTATTAGTTGGTGGTAAGAAACTATAAAATTATTAACAGGTTTAATGTGGTGTTGGCAGGTCGTTAAAATACTGGTATTCAACTGCATCTATATAGACTGGAAGCCAACCCCGAAATAGTTGGAAAACGTTAGGCAGATAATGAATATAGGTCGTTTATATAATGTAGTGTGGTAACATCTTTACGGGACCAATCCGCTTGCTTTTTAGGAAATCAAAGAAGAACGCTTAGTAGGCTTATTTAATTTAAAGCAACAACACGGTAAAAAAATACCCAGGTTTAAAACACTGGATTCCGAGTATGTTTCTGTACACACAATTAACAAAACAACGCTCAGCCCCTCAACTCCTTTCTTTATACTTTTTCTACCGTTTTTACAAATGCCAACAAAAGCAGCAAAGGTGGGCTAAACACACGACGTAATTTGCTCCGCTCGGCTACGCCTGCTACGCGCTACGACAGCTACGCGCTGCGACTGCTACGAGCTACGCTTTCGTAGCGCTACACGTAATCCTTTTCTTTCATAAACGACACTTTTTTTTACTCAAAAAAATAAACCCAGTAATACTTTGCACCACTTCGGAATAGAACCTAAAACCCAATGCTCATCAGTAGCGCTTACGACCACTAGACCAACGCAACGAGGCAATCAAACATAAAGTTTTACTTGTGCAACTGGATAGTTTTTACGAACGGACAAAAAATTAGGATTTCTTTATTATAATATTAAAATATTGTACTCATAAACCTTTCTAAATAAATTCTCTAAATGATGGTGAAAACCGCATCGAATTCTGTTGCGTAGTTTAAAAGAACAGCGCGGTCACACAGCCAGACACGAAAAATTACTTTAATTAATATGTATGGGTATAAATACTAGTTTCTAAACTAGTATAATGTTATTGTGTGCCGTGTTACAGGGCCGCTCCTGTGCTATAATTGTCAATTTTCTAACAAACAAACTCAATTTAACTTGTCCGTCTTGGGACTCCAACCGACGTCCGGAACATTACAGAGCTAGTCCTGACACGAGTTTATTACTTTAACAGACAAACTCGACAATATTCTAGGAGTTACTCATTATTGTTGTCGTCTCGTTGATTCAGTGACTGCTGAACATGGGGTTCGATTCGCAAGTTGGGCAACGTGTTACTGAGTTTTCCATCAGGAATTTCTCAGCCGGAGCCCGGAGTCTATTTCTACACGTTAACTTAGAAAAAAAGGCAAAGAAACAGAAATATTAGTTTAGCTCAGATTAAAAGACACACCACTTAATCTCCAGGAAACACCTCTGACTGTCCCTTCGTGAAATACAATCGTGATGCTTAGAAAGTCTAGTGTCCTCATAATGTTTTGTTGATAAAGTCACATTGTCTTGTATCTACATAATTGAACTAGGCAACTTTTTAACTCCTGACCTAGTACCTTTTGGTCACAATGACAACTAAACCACTATTCTAATTATAAATTGTGCGATTTAAACAAAACAGTCCTTAAGTGTAAACACAGAAGGCATAATCCCACCTCTATTAACTTTAATTTTCCCCAAATCGACCCTCCGAATAGCTCGGGAACACCTCTAGATAAAATTATCCACGAGAATGTTCACGTAATGGCCCAAAATGTGATAATTATCGTTTGAAATAATACCGTTCTATGACACGATAATTACGTGTCAAGTTGGCGGTAATTGGCTTCCGTGAGCGGACATGTTTAATTGTTCCGAGTGCATCGCGTGCTGGCAGAAGTAATGGTGATACAATTGATTGGGACTTTTAAAGCCTTTTTAACAATATTGGAGTTGGATTCCAGTCGGTCCAAGTTTGTTTGTGTTTTTAAATATCTGTATTTTTTTTTTAAACAGTAATTTGTGTTTAGATTTTAAACAGTAATTTGAGGAGCTCGTGGCTAAGTAATAACAGCCGCTTGGGTCGATCCATCAGGTTAAGCTACGCTTGCCGGGGTTGGTCCGTGGATGGGTGACCATTTTCACATATCGAGACTCCTCCGTGCTTTGGAAAGCACGTTAAGCCGTTGGTCCCGGCTGTCATTTGTGGATCTTTGACAGTCGTTACGAGTCGTCAGAAGCACGAAAGTCTGACAACCAGTCTAACCAAGGGGTATCGTATTACCCAGTTACTGGGTTGTGGAGGTCAGATAGGCAGTCGCTCCATGTAAAATACTGGTATTCAGCTGCATCCGGTTAGACTGGAAGCCGACCCCAACATAGTTGGGAAAAGGCTAGGCAGATTTGAGTAATTTGTGTTTAAAAAAAGCAGGTACGCTGTATCAGGGACGCAGCCGCAGTGAGCACACGAAACGTCGTGCGTGTTAAACAGTGTGTAAATTAGTGCTTGTACTCTACTGTACAGGCCTTGATATAGATAATCAAAGAAATACATATACACTAGTAACATTTATTTACACATTTTATTATCTGTCAATATTAATCGTGCTGCGCGCAATTACAGCGCCATTTACGCTAGCGACATATGCACTACCGAGTAATGGCGTTGCTCCTCTAAATTATGGTACTAAAATAATGCAGGTAGGTGCTATACTTCCAAAGTAATAAGCGATCTTGCTATAACATATTTTGGTACGTAATATGGTTTTTGCAAATGACCCCTACTCTGCTTCCGGACCGAAATGAAAGAAGATTCACGTCAAAAAAAGAAAATCACCATTGAACCATGAGCTCCTCGAAAATTACCTAACATGTACGTCGATGTTCAATTGTTCAGCATACATTGCCGCCTGCGCTGATTACCGCCATGCGATTACTATCATTACACTGGCGTGTGCGGAAATGGCATTTGATTAATTTCATACGTCGGTGCTAGAGTGTAGCGTGGTGTCGCAGAGTAGAGAGATTCAAAAGTATTACAAGTATTTGGTTTCACATAATTATTATGGAAATATCTAAGGGGTAATAATGATATACTTCCATAGTTAATCCTAACTAATAATATAAATGCGAATGTGAGTTTGTTTGTTCGATTTTGATGAAATTTGGTATGGGGATACTTTGAACGCTGGTAAAGGATATAGTCTACTTTTTATCGACAAACCATGCGGGCGAAGCTAGTTACATTATAAATGCGACAGTTATCTCTATCTATCTTTTACCTTTTCATGCCTAAACCACTGAACCTATCTGACAGACAGCAGGTAGCCGGAGACCTGCAGAAGGACATGGCTGCTTTTTATCCTGAATATAATAGTACAAAACACATGCAGACGTAGTCACGGGCAACAGGTAGTGAATAATATTTATTATATAAACAAACCTATTGGTAAAATGTCATGCTTCGACTATCAGAACGACAAATGGATTGAATTGTTCAGGTCAGCTGGCTGTTTCGCGTTGTTTATAGTAAGACTACTGACTTTAAATTTTTATCCGACCATGCGACCATGCAGCGCTTGTAAAAATTAAATCCAAAAGGACCAACTTTTTTATTAGACTTTTTGTTCGCAAAAGTTTTATTGGAGAATTCTGTCCATCCTTTGTCGTAATATATTCTATCTCGCTTTCATATCGTACTAATGACGGAATCGAGAGAATTTCAATTGAAGCAGAAAGGGATGGAATCTTTTTGACCGTCGCGACGCTTTCAGCAGACTAGACTAATAAAATTTATTACTAACTCTCTGGGTAAAGATGGGTACAATTGAAATATTTTAATGGAACTTATTCGGGGTAAAAGTACGTACATTAATGAATTTCTGTCTTTTCAAAAACTAAACTAGCCTTTGTTAGAACGATAGAGCAATTAATGAGTGGTACCTAAACTACGCACAATGAAGATTTCCGTAGTTGGGACGAATTTATCCCAACCACAAACTTAATATTGTAGTTGAAAAACATCTTCTCCCTTATGGAATGTATAGGAGAACATGTTTTTGCAACTGCAAATGTAAGTTTGTCGATTATTACTCGTTAACTTGTAGAGCCTACTAGCTGTGACAGTTTTCCTTTTAATTTAGTTAGTTACACTACCGCTGTGATTTTTTTCATATATCCAGAACTAACCATTTAGCTGGTCAAGTGTGTCCCATCCCCCGGGATGGGACACACTTGACTTTAACCAAAAATTAGCCCTTTAAAGCATTTCGCAAACGGATCCCTGAATCCAAAAATGGTTTTCAAAAACTCAAATATTTTTGAACAACCTTTCCAAGGACATCCCACACCATGGGACGAGAAAAAAAAACAACTTCACTTTTGGTGTGTACTAAGCTAAAAAAATTTTTTATTATGATTTTGTTTTACCACTTTGTCGACGTTTTTAATATGATATACGCCCCTGCCAAATTACAGCTTTCTAGTACTGACAGTCTCTGAGCTAAGCCGCGGACAGGCAGACAGATAGTCGGATATGGCGATACCTATAGGGGTTCCTTGTTGACTATACACGAAGGGGTATCGTATTACCCAGTTACCGGGTTGTGGAGGCCAGATAGGCAGTCGCTTCATGTAAAATACTGGTATTCAGCTGCATCCGGTTAGACTGGAAGCCGACCCCAACATAGTCGGGGAAAACTGAACCCTAAAAGTAGCAACTTTCATGATGTCTTTGACGATTTCAAGACACGAGGTGACTTTGCCAAAATCACCATTCTTGGCGAACAGAATTGTTTTAAAAGAATACGAACGTTAATCTGAATATATTCTTCTTAACAACAAAAACAAACTCTTTTTTGTGTTCTAAAATGTCTTGCAACTTCCTTCCTAATAATATTTCGTCCCTCAGTCCACATACACAACAACAAGCCCACAATAATTATGATGATATAATACATTCGGTCTGACGAGGTGAGCTCCGCGCGCTCGCTGTTGTTATAAATGGCCAACAATTGAGCTCCCGAACTATTATGTAATTTGCTAAATTAACTACACAGTCCAGTCAAATACTGGCTGTGCCCGTGACTATGTGTGCGTGGTTGTTACATAGCACACGAACAGAGCACAAGTTATAACCTAGCTACTTAATATAATTGATGTGAAAAAGTTTGTATGTTTGTTAGTTGTTGCTCAATAACACTGTCGTGGACTGTATGTTGATGTTGAATAAAAGACTTCTTCAATTTTTCTTGATTTATTTTCTTGATTTTCAGAGATGTTTTCACTTTGAGCGTTGGAATCCGACTGTGTCGATCCGAGCCTCTAGCTCGCCTTTTATACAAAAATGCCTAAAACTGTTGTTACCGTAACGAAGACCATATTTTTAAGACCTTTTTTACGGTAATTTTTACTAAGTCTCTGCTATTCAGAGGTGTGTTTTTATATGTTCCCGTGGTCGGATCGATACAGTTTTTACATATAATGTAGCCTACATGCTCCTCTGTTGTATTACAAAACAATTTCTAGAGTAACTCTATACATAAAAAAGTTTCTAGAACAATCAGTGACTATGTGGCGGTCTCGCCGTACTTTGCTTATACATAATCGCTCATATTTCCTAAACCCGTGGACCGATTTATATAATTCAAACGAGCACAATGGTTTTGAACCTAATTAACAAAAAACCTTGTTTTCAACTTACGTAATTATACATGAATATTTACATTAACTTTAAACTTATTCAAAATACAGTCTAGTTCAGTCTAATAAGATTCCAATAAGAGATCAACACATGACATAGTAGTTAGACACTAATTAGAACATATTAACAACCTAAGTCTAACTAGAAATTAATGTAACATACGCAAATCTATTCGCGGTACCGCCGCTACTTGCGCCACGGTGCTCCAGATAGGGTCTTGATGACTCATTCGCCGTCGCATGCTCGGCGTCCGTTACAGCTCTCCCCCCGGCGCAGCCTGCGTAGCCTCTTCTTTCTTCATCACGACGACGAGCTTGCTCACGGGGCGTCGAAAGGTGCCGGTCCTGGTGCGCACCTCGACGACTCTGATGCCGCCTTCCGGTCCGCAGTGCGTGCGCTCGACGACTCCCATCGGCCAGGTGTTCCGGGGCAGCGTGTTGTCGACCACGAGGACCACGTCGCCAGCTTGCGTCAGTCGCGCGTCGCTTCGCGGCTCGCCGCGAGGTACCAAAGTGGGAAGGTACTCGCGCAGCCAGCGTCGCCAGAAGTGGTCAGCGAGCGCTTGACTAGCTCGCCAGGTTCTTCTGTCAGCCTAGTCGCAGGGCCCCGTCGTTGGCAGCCCGTCTGATGACCCCAACAGGAAGTGATTGGGGGTCAGGGCCTCGGGGTCGCTGGGGTTCACGCTGACGTGTGTCAGCGGTCTTGCGTTGATGGAGAACTCAGCTTCTGTTAGCAGAGTTCTCAGGACTTCTTCAGCCGGTGCTTTCTCCCGCAGGGTGACGCTGAGAGCAGTCTTCACGGAGCGCACCATGCGCTCCCACGCGCCGCCTTGGTTGGGCGCGCCAGGAGGTATGAAGCGCCACTCCATACGATGCAGGAGCCCCTCGTCTTGCAGAGCAGGCATCCACTCGGTGTAGGCGCTGCGAAGCTCTTGATCAGCCCCGCGGAAGTTGGTCGCGTTGTCGGAGTACATCAGTCTTGGCCAGCCTCTGCGCGCAGCCATCCGTCTCAGCGCCATGATTGCTGAGTCGGTGGAGAGTGATGTGACGAGCTCGATGTGCACGGCGCGTGAAGTGAGGCACGTAAAGAGTGCACCCCACCTCTTCTCTCGGCGACGCCCCACCTTGACCATCATTGGCCCGAAGTAGTCCACCTCGCAATTGGTAAAGGGGCGGTGGAACGGGTCGAGGCGGGCACGTGGTAGGTCCCCTGTAGCTGGTGGCTGCGGCGTCGGTCGTCGTAGACGGCAGAAGGCGCAGTTCTTCTCTACGGCGCGTACTGTGGGCCGCAGATGAATGACCCAGTAGCGCTGTCGAAGGTCGTTCGTGACACGCTCCCTGTTGGCGTGTCCCGCTGTGCAGTGCTCCCGCTGTACAAGGAGCTTGGTCAGCTGATGTCGGCCGTCCAGTATGACTGGCCGTTTCGCTTCAGTCGGCGCGGAGGAGGCCTCAATTCGGCCCCGTACCCTGAGGACACCATCTTCTAGCACTAGATCCAGTCGATACAAGCGACTCGTCTTCATCATTGGACGAGCAGACCGGATCTTCTTCATCTCTTCCCCGAAGCTGTCTTCTTGAGCCTGCCTTATCAGCTCGGCCTCGGCGCGCTGGATGTGACGATGTTCCATTGCTGTTGCTTTCTTCCGGCAGATGTCGGTGAAAGCGATAGCCCTTACAGTGGCCCTCACCAACACCTCGTACTTGGAGAAGCGGGCTGGATCTGGCAGCCAGCTATCTTCTTTCTTCTCTGCGACGTGTAGAACCTCTTCTTCTTCTGGCTCGTCTGTCGCTGTTGCGGGCCACTGCTCTTCCGGTAGATACAGGAAGTCTGGTCCCTGGAACCAACGATCCTTTTCGTTGATAGGCGCGTCGACCAGCCGGGTGGCGTCGTCGTCGACGTTGCTAGCTGTGGGTAGCCAACGCTAATCTTCTTTCTTCGTTAGCTCGGCGATCTCCCCCAGGCGGTGTGCGACGAATGGTGTGTACCGCCGCATGTCGTGATGAATCCAGTGCACCACGGTTGTAGAGTCGGTCCAGTAAGTTGTCCGGCTCACTTCGATGCGATGCTCCTTCCTGATAGTGTCGGCAAATCTTGCCCCGATCACTGCCGCTTGTAGTTCCAGGCGAGGTATGGTCTGGATCCGACGAGGCGCTACCTTGGCCTTCGCTGCTACCAGCACGACGTCCACGCTTCCATCGACGTTCTTCACTCTCCAGTAGGCCACGGTCGCGTAGGCTTGCTCACTGGCGTCACATAGGATGTGTAGATCGATGCGCTCGTACTTCTTCTTCAGGTAGCATCTCGGCAGTCGGAGTTGGGTGAGCTCGTTCAGGTGAGCGAGCCAAGACGCGAACAACTCGTTCTCTTCGTCCGGTACTTGCTCGTCCCACGTTATCTGGAGTCGCCATAAGCTCTGCAGTATTATCTTCGATCGTATTGTGTAGTGGCTCAGCAATCCCAGCGGGTCGTAGATGGACATCACTGCGCTAAGAGCTTCACGCTTCGTCGGGGCGCGGCTTCTTGCTCGCACTTCGGCTGGAACTCTATGCATCGATGTGTTGAATCCCAGCTCATCTCGCTCCGCGTTCCAGTACAGCCCCAAGATCTTGCTCTCGGGCTGCTCTCCCCCCAGTTGTGTGGGAGAGGTGGCGTGTAGCTCCGGTGGCACGTCGCGTAGCACCGTCTTGTCGCTGGAGCTCCATCCTCGCAGCGTGAACCTGGCGTGCGCGTGCACCGCTCTTGTCTCTTCGACCGCCTTCCATGCTTCTTCTGTGTTCTCGTAGCTGGCCACTAAGTCATCCATGTAATGACTCTTCTGGATTGCTTCTAGCGCGCGTGGACACTCCTGCCCGTATACGTCTGCGTTGTAGTTGCGGACGTAGTGGGCCATGTACGGGGAGCTCGCTGCGCCGAAGATCATACTCGTCATCTTGTATTTCTTCGGAGGCTCTTCTCGTTCATTGCCCCTCCACAGGAACTGCTGCGCGGGTTGGTCTTCCGGCCTTATCTTGATCCTCAGGAACATCTCTTGCACGTCCGCTGTGATCGCCACCGCCCGCTCGCGGAATCGAAAGAGGATTCCTGGCAGTGACAGCAGTAGGTCGGGTCCCTCCAGCAGTTCGTCGTTCAGACATACGCCGCTGCTCTTCGCTGCTGCGTCGAATACCAGCCGATATTTGCCGGGCTTGTTCGGGTTCTGCACGGCAAAGTGTGGCAGGTACCAGCAGACGGCGCTCTTCTCTTCGGATCCGTCGCACGGCGCCGCATATCCCTTGTCCAACAGATTAGTGATCTGCTTGGAGTACTCGCCGGCGAACTCTGCATCCGAGTCCATCTTCTGTTCGATCTTTCGTAGCCGCCGGAATGCTTGCCCGTAGCTTGACGGCATGGAGACATCGTCTCGCCTCCACGGTAGCCCCACCTCGTAGCCGGAGTCAATCTTCTTTGTCGTTTTCCCGACTATCTTGATGGCTCGTAGATCGGCGTCCTTGATCCTCGGTTTCCCTTGTATTCCGAGGGAGTCGATCTTGAAATGGCCTTCCACCAAGTCGTGAAGTCCCTGGCTGCTTGGCTCCGTCGTCCGGTCAGGCTCGTAGACGTGTAGTACGTTTCCCTCTTGGTAGATGGCGTTGCGTGGTGCGGTTCCGTGCACCACCCATCCCAGTTGTGTTCTTGATGCGGCGGGTTGATTAGGCTCGCCGATTCGGAGCTCGCGGGACACGATGCACTCCCAGTGGTCTGTCCCCACTAGAAGCCCTGGGCGTGCCTTCTCGTAGCACACCTCCTCTGGCGTCAGGTCCCTTAGATGCTCGTAGTCCAACAGCTTGTCTGGAATAGACTGCTGGTGCAGACGAAGATTCTTCATGGTCCTCGCTCTGACTTTGTGGCTGCCTTCACTCTTCAGTCCTCTGACATGGACGTTGACCAGCTGACTCTCTGTTTCTTGCTGCGACATGTTGACTCCGTTCAGGTGAAGTGGTTGCGATGGTCCCTCTGCTCCGATGCTCTCCGCCAGGTCCTTGTCGACGAGGGTGATGGTCGCTCCTTCATCCAGGAGAGCGTATGTTCTCGCCTCCCCCCGTGGTCCGGACACGACGATAGGGCACATCTTCAGCAGGACTGATCTTGATCCAGCAGCTGTTCGCGGCGCTATTGACAAGACTGCTTCTTCCTTGGCAGGCTCTGCTGGTTTCGGATCTTCTTTCCTCACTTCCCTTGTTTGATGGAGGGTCGCATGATGTGGTCGACTGCATTGGTCCACGCCGCATACCTTCGCTTTGCAGCTCGTGCGCCTGTGTTGCTTCTGGGCGCACTTGAAGCAGATTCCCTTTTCTTTTAGGAATTTCCATCGTTCGTCGATAGTCAGTGTCTTATACTTGGGGCACTGTGTCAGAATGTGAGCTTGTTCACATTTGGGACACTTATCCTTTTGTTCTTCCTCTCCTGCAGTAGTATTGAACACGTTCGCCTTCTTCTTCAATGTTATGGTCGGTCGCGTTTCCTTTTTCAGACTTGCAGCGCATGTAGCCGGAGCGTAAGTGTAGCGCAACGCCCGGTCCGCTTCGCGCATCAGGAATCGAGACATGACGACAATCTCCGGGTCCGTGGTTCCTTCGTGATCGTAGGCATAGTCGCACCAACGGGATCGGATATGCGGGCTCAGCTTGTCCAACACTTCTCTTGTCATCAGGGGGTTGAATAAGTATCCTCTTCGGTCGATCGTCTTCAACACGCAGATAATGTTCTGCAGCTTGATCGCGAAGCTGTTCAGCTCGGCCGCCGAGGTTCCAGGTTTCGGCAGCTTCTTGAGATCTTCCAGCGCTTTGTCGATGATCACTTCAGGGCGCCCGAAGCACTGCTCGAGGGTCTTCATGATGACGTCCGGGTCCGTGGCCGTATGCAGAAGAGCGGCCACTGCATCCCTTGCCTCTCCTTTGAGGCAGCTTCTTAGTCGCTGGACGTTCTCTGCTGCTGATATTTGATACATGCTAGTCGTATCTCGTACTGCCGCTTTAAATGGCAGCCACTCGTTGGCCGCTCCGGTGAACGTCGGCAGGTCCGTGTTCCGGGGCCTGGGTCGGGCCATCTTCTCCAATGTGGCCGCCAGGTGCTCGATGCTGCTTCTGTTCTTTGTCGGAGTCGGCGATCTCGTTCGTTGAACCTCGAAGCGCAGCTGTTTCTGTTCTTCGCGGGTTCCTTCTTCTCTCGTATCCTCCCCCCGTGTATTGAGGGGGTTGGTCCGGAGCCAGTCGTTCACTTTTCTATGTGGTTCTTCTCGAGGAGGAGCGGCTTCTTCTTCGTGGACGCTTTCGTCGTCATTGATTACGGAGACTTCCACTGCTAGCCGCTTCTTGACGAGGTCAGCTTCCAGTTCCAATTCTCTTCTTCTTATTGCTGCCAGCTTCTCTGCTGCTGCCAGTTCTGCCACTCGTAGCCGCGTTGTCACACTCGTCGTTGATCTTGCTGATCGGGTGGGTGACGCCAATCTCTTCGTTGCTTGAATGCCCGAAGGTCCTGCTGTGCTGGTGTCTGCTGGCTTGAAGAATGGTGATGCCGGCGGGTCCAGTGAGATTCTTCTTAGCCGCTCCTTTTCGATCAGCTACACTTCCTTGCGTCGCGCCTCTTGCTGCAACAGGATGCGTCGCTGGTCTTCCATCTCGGCTGCGTCTCCTTGGCTCCTTGTGACCACCATCTCTTCGTCACGTTTGGTTCAGCTCGTTCGGTTCAGGCTTCAAAGTCGGCAACTTCTTGTTCGGCTTAGGTTCGGCAATGCTTTGTTTTCAGCTTCTAATCGGCAACTGTTCAGCAGCTTCAGCTTCAGATCGCGACTTTCCGGCTCGGCTTGGTCGATCCTCTTCAGTTAGGGTCGGCAGCTTCCGGCGCGGCTTCAGTTCAGCGACTGTTCAGCTTCAGTTTCAGTCTGCGGTTTCTTCCACAGCTTCAGCTTCAGGTCAGCAACTTTCCGGCTCGGCTTGTCGATCCTCTTCAATCTAGGTCGGCAGCTTCCGGCACGGCTTCAGTTCGGCAACGCTTCAGCTTCAGCTTCAGTCTGCAGTTTCTTCCACAGCTTCAGCTTCAGGTCAGCAACTTCCCGGCTCAGCTTCGTCGATCCTCTTCAATCTAGGTCGGCAGCTTCCGGCACGGCTTCAGTTCGGCAACGCTTCAGCTTCAGCTTCAGTCTGCAGCTTCTTGAGGGTATGATGGGTCGGCACACTCGTTCTTCGGCACGACGTCGTCTTGATAATGTTGACACGATGGGCTGATGACGATACTTCAACTCGGCGATCGTTCTATACGTCGGGTTGTCACGTTGTGTAGCGCGTTGGTCAACTCGTCGAGCGATCGGTCGGGTGACTAGTCCGACCGGTCTAGGTTTAAACCCACACGCAACGCAGGTTCAAACTCGTTCCGGATTCCGTTCTTCGCTCTTGCTGCGTGTTTCCTTGTTCCTCTTCTTGATTCTTCTTGCAGCAGGATCTTGAGGTGGCGGGTTTCTTCGTTCTTGAAATATCCGCCGCTCGATGGACCAGAATGTCGTGGACTGTATGTTGATGTTGAATAAAAGACTTCTTCAATTTTTCTTGATTTATTTTCTTGATTTTCAGAGATGTTTTCACTTTGAGCGTTGGAATCCGACTGTGTCGATCCGAGCCTCTAGCTCGCCTTTTATACAAAAATGCCTAAAACTGTTGTTACCGTAACGAAGACCATATTTTTAAGACCTTTTTTACGGTAATTTTTACTAAGTCTCTGCTATTCAGAGGTGTGTTTTTATATGTTCCCGTGGTCGGATCGATACAGTTTTTACATATAATGTAGCCTACATGCTCCTCTGTTGTATTACAAAACAATTTCTAGAGTAACTCTATACATAAAAAAGTTTCTAGAACAATCAGTGACTATGTGGCGGTCTCGCCGTACTTTGCTTATACATAATCGCTCATATTTCCTAAACCCGTGGACCGATTTATATAATTCAAACGAGCACAATGGTTTTGAACCTAATTAACAAAAAACCTTGTTTTCAACTTACGTAATTATACATGAATATTTACATTAACTTTAAACTTATTCAAAACACAGTCTAGTTCAGTCTAATAAGATTCCAATAAGAGATCAACACATGCCATAGTAATTAGACACTAATTAGAACATATTAACAACCTTAGTCTAACTAGAAATTAATGTAACATACGCAAATCTATTCGCGGTACCGCCGCTACTTGCGCCACGGTGCTCCAGATAGGGTCTTGATGACTCATTCGCCGTCGCATGCTCGGCGTCCGTTACAAACACCTTAATGGCTGAACGATTTTAGATGTAGGTAATTTAGCACACAGTTGAACGATGGTCTTTGTTAAAATACAAGATTTTTCCGAGGTTTTTATCCGGGTAGGTACAAGTTTCTTTAGTGAGTGAGTAAAATTATGAGCAATACTAGTTCATAACTCGATCCATAAGGTAACCTGGCAAGTTTCATTCTACTACACCCTTTCCAGCCTTTAGTAATCCTGTGTGATTTCGTAACATAACTATAAACTTTTTCCAAAATACTTTTTTGTATTTGGATCGATAGCCCAATAACATCCAATTAAAAGGTAGCAGTATTTCAAGTACCGACCTACTTACAGACATACAGTCCGAATTGTATTGTACCTGCTATAGATTAATATGAACACAATTATTAGACTGTGGGCCGATAAAATGGGCATTCCCTACGGACCGATATTACGAACCGATTTGTGAGATAATACCATGATGTTAATGTGTAGGTGAGTCATGTTTTACCTATGTACAGTCACGGACTTTAATTGATGAGCCACCTTCAAACTTTTCAATTTTGCAGTTTCATACATTCACGAGATTACACGATTAAACACGAACTCAAATCGTACGCTCGTAAACAAGATGACAAATAAATTACTTTTAATCGGAAAATGATAAGATAAGATGATAAAATAAATAAAATGTTGCATTAAGTTTATCAAATCTATTTTATATCGGCCTTCTTTGAAAACTTATCTGAAGACAGTGACAGTTGAAATGTCGATGTCAGAGACGTTACTTTCGAACTTGTCAAAATGACTATTAATATTTCTCCGTACGTTAACGTTACTATCGCAATTAGTAAGTTGGTCGCTACCGCGTTGCTAGACCTGCAATTAATTGACTTTGGGTAGTGACTCTGCTATCAAGTTGAAGGCTCTCAGGTTAGCCAACCGGTAAAGATCTGAAATATAATTTTCTTCTTCTAATACAAAGACATATTATGACTTTGCGTGTCGGGAACCGAATAAACCCGATTTGCATTACACGGGTAAAATACGAACAGTGCCAGGTGCCTCATCAATTAAAGTCCGTGACTGTACATATTGTACATGTATGTATTCGTGTATATACACGAATTATATCGGCTTCATCTGACGATACTCGAGGGAAGATCGGAGGGGATTCGATAACCGCATGATATGGATATTGTACTTACGGGTTGATTTAATCGTGTAAGTGGCTCATAGGTTAGTGGTTTCAAGTGTGGTTGGAGAAAATCAGATTTGTAGATCGATTCCCGTATCAAAGAAAAACTGAAACAAATGCTCAAAGTTAAGAATTTAGAAACAACTTTGAGCAGTCGCTAGTTAACATGAAGCTTATCTTACACCGTTCAGACGTGAAGCCAGCCACCTCACCAGCTCAGCACATTAGCTGCTCTTCAAACTATTGTTATGATTATTATAAACCACCATTATAAAACAAATAAACAAAACATGAATTCTTATACCATTTCCGCCGATAAATCCAATATTCCTGCGTTATTTCATGAACGTCAGCAGTTTCGCTAGTTTTAACGGAACTGGCTGAAAACAAGCCATTCAGCAAGTTACAGCGTCCAATAAAATGACGTAACGAGCTCCCAACAGCTGCCCAAATAATAACTGAGCCAATCTCGACACGGTTAGTGTTGGAGTATCGATTTCTAATAACAGAGGTGTTACATCACTTATCGATATAATTGTAAATATGTGAGCACCATGTATCTATAACATACTTAATTAATTTATTTGTCATTGCTTCATTTTTAATTCTTCTTTTTTTTACCTATTGTGGTACAGTAATTGTATTCTCGGTGCATCGTCTTCACATGTAATTATATAATTGATGTATACCAAATATTTTAAAACATTTTTTTTTTTTTAAAGAGTAACGGTGGAGTTTCTTGCCCATTCTTCTCCATACGAAAACTACCTTTTGGAAGGGGCAACTAGAATCAGTTCTATTTATATGTATTTGACGTTCAAAAGTGCCTTTAATGTGCCTAGTTGAAATAAATTATTTGACTTTGACTTTGACTTTGGTATCACATTATTAGAATTATTATAATTTTCTTGTTTAAGTAACTTTCAAGCCTAATCTGGAACAGTTCAGTTTCAGGCAAAGGTCTCCCTTTTCTCCTTCCAAACCCAGAGGTATGGAAGGAGAAAACCTTTAAATAAAATAAAATTCAAAATCTTAAACTTTACATATACTACAGTACTATTCGTGTAGTGCTAACAAGCACAACTAACATTTAATTCATGTTTCGGTCCTTAATTCCAGATTAGTTAAATCTTCAATAAGTAATACTATGATAACAATGCGATTATTTTGTTTATTCATAGTTCCTAGATTTCCATCCTACGTTGGAATTCTGCAAAATAATTGATCCAATTTCAGCTGGCCAGTGTTTTCACTACAATCAGACCTCTTTCCAATACTACGAACAGCAGCACAAGTCCGTTTTTATTTCATAGAGTACAACCTTATTGGTTTGTAGTAACAAGCTTGCCTCCTGGCGCGAACACTTTTTGATCCTTAGCTTCGAACACAGAATGCGTAACAGACCAGCGAATGCGTATGGAACAAAATAAATGTCATAGTTTCTGATGTCGCAGATATAAAGAGTTCTATTTCTTTGTTTTTATTGACGTTCAAAAGTGCCTTGTGTGTGCCTATCTGAAATAAATTATTTGACTTTGAAACTAAAGTGAGTAAGAGACAAGAGTGGTCTGTTAAATAGTTAGTTAGTTTGACATTTCTTCGATCTTTTCTCAAAAGTCTTTTATATTAATTTCTGCGTGTGACAGAAAGGGAATACATTTTTCTCCAAAAATGATAAAATATTCCCAAGTCAATGATAAGTATACTATTACGTGGGGGGACGAGCCGCGGGTCAGGATAGATTGTTTGTTTATTTTTTTGACACATTTCACGGCATGGCTTTACCAACCATGTTGGGGCCCAACTATGTTGGGGTCAGCTTCCTTTCAAGTTTACATGGAGCGCCTGACGATTTCATCACAATATTCAAACTAGGCTGAGAATCAGCTCTTTTCAGTGGCAAAAGGAAAAAACGGAACATTTATAGGATCACTCGTGTGTCCGTCTAGAAAGAAAGAAAAAAAGAAACGAAAAATGCCCACCTTTCACTACTCCCCAGTAGCGCAGCTGTCTGTTTAGTTTGAAGAACTTAATTCTATACAATAGTACTTCTGCAAAGTAATTATCATTACAACTAAGAAACACAAAACATTAAATTAAATTATTTGCCAATGTCAGCTAGCACACCCGAATATGCGAACAACACATTGAAACAAGCAAATATAAAACGTTAACACTTAAATATAACTTAATACATAAATAAAAGCCTTATATCACTTCGGACTTCCACAACCCAGTTGCTTGATAACACGAAAACCCTTGTTAGGACTGGTTGTCAAACTTCAGGCGTCTGACTAGGTACCCATAACGACTATTTAAAATCTACTAATGACAAGACTCCAAAAATATGCTGCAAAATTCCAGCAGATAAACTGTATTGCCTGCAGCCACAATTAATTACAAATGGCACAATTAATATAAAACGAACATTTTAATACATCTGTATTCGTGTAAGAGTAAATCAAATTACAAACGTGCACGTGTTTTATTGTAACAATTAACATTACGTTCATTCATTAATTTAATTTCGTTTCCATTTTCATTAAAAGACGTGGTAATTGCTTTGTGGTTCATGTAATGAAAAGTGAGAAGTCTTTTGTTTCAAATAATGTGACTTATGAAAAGTTGCCACACCATTTCATTTATTATGTACTTACCTTTATTCTGGTACCGGTCAGCCACTAACCGGCGCGCACACGCAACCAAGTTGTTTACCGGTATAAACCAATCATTAGTAAGTTTGCCGAATAGTGGGCCGATAAAGACAGAATGTGACGTGTCTAATAATATGAAGTTGTATCTACTTAGTTATTTAAGTGTTCGTCGTATTCGTTCATAAAATCGCACTCGCACATCGCGATTTTATGAATTGTACCTGTATTGTACGCTGAGACACATTCTTAATCTTTCGCGATATATAAGTACTGTAAGGACTCCTCCTCCTTATATTACCTGGTCGGTAATAAATACAAGGCTATTTGGAATTTAAAGATTAATTATTCCTTTTTCAGTCTACAATAATGTTACATTCTTTTATCTTGACCTGTAATGTTCTGTTAGCTTTCCAGCTAACTCTTAAGAGGGCTATTACAATTTTTCTTGAATTTGAGCGTTTGACGCTAGTTTTGATGTGTGATTATGATTAAGTTATAGCCTCAAACTTAAAAAAAAAAATATGTCCGAGGAAGTCTCATTATATATCTTGACAGTGTTTTAAATAAATATTTCAATTTGTTTACACAAATCAGTAAAAAACTTGTCTTTGTAAAGGATGTTTCATAAAATTTAACTTTTGGGCGTCTTTTGATGCTTTGTTACATCAAAGATACAGTAATTTAATCATTTATAAAAATGTCCATGGTACAACTGTATCTTGAACTTTGGAATGTATAAGTCAATTTTTTTATGTTTCATTTAGTAATACACCAAAAATAATTCCGTAACACAGATAGTTATTGACAATTTTTCGTCCGAAATTCTATTTTTTATCTATGAATTTACTTTCCAAATTTTAACAAAAAGTATTTAATAACATAGGCTACTATCTAATCTTGCTTGAAAAAAAATATTAACTTTTTTTAAAGTAAAATAATATTTTTAAACAATTGTTGTATGCAATGCTAAAAATAACAGTAACACGAACTATAAATAACTGTTACTTAATTTATTTCAAAAGTAAAGTGGAAAGGATCAAGTTGATCACGCCCGGTTTGAATATGTGCCTAGCGTACATCAATAGACTCACACGAGCGCATCTTTGCCGCGCCCCGTCAAATTTACCTAAATCTGTACTTCGATTTTGTAATAGCGCTCTTAATTGTTTTTTCTGCCTTTTAAATTCGTAATAGCGTTTATCTCATAATCATAATATGCCATTATCTTACAATTTCTCGAAACGGAACCATGGTAAAACCAAACAAGTTACGATTTCTTCAGTACGCAAGAGTGTCCATAAAGTTTCTTTAGCAAAGCTTTTCTTCTCTATAGGACCCTACTACGCTTTGGAATTGATAACTAGGTTCTGACTAACTGACCGACTCCAAAAGTGTCTGTGTTTCATTGAAATAAATGCATTGAGTTTGAGTTGAGATTAATACATTACAATCAAATGCCTGTTCTGTAGCCCAAGTTATAAGAGCGACTCTGTTGCCACTAATTGGCCAAAATCCAAGTTCCGTGCTAATTTCTTAATGGAAAATTTCAATAACACTTTGTCCGAACTGGGAACCGAAAATAGGACTCCACACCAGCAGTCGAACACCTCTAGCTGGGCTTGTGCCTATTAAGGATGTACTGAGCATCTTCTGGTGTAGAAATCGCTTTCCATGATATGGGCATGTGATGTGGAGGAATTAAAGAAAATGTCGAGAGGAAAGTTTGGAATATGCACGTAGATAGTTATAACAGTACCTAGGGGAAGACCAAACAAACGTTAGATGGACTGCTGTGTAAGAGATGATAGGGTGACTGACGAATAATTATACAGAAGAATTGAGAATAAAGACATGCTGCGCCGACCACAAATAATAGGATAAGGGCAGGAGAATGATGATGCACAATTTCCTGTTGCCAACAGTACCTACCTATTTATAACCGTAATTCAGTAAATATTGACACACGACATGTAGCGTCAACGTCATAAGGACATGGGATTAAATAGCGTTGCTTGAGCAAATGTGACATGCGTTTGTTGACACGACACGTTTACAAACAGTAAACGTAGCGAGTCAACAAGCGTTAACAACGACTGTAGAAGGAACGATAATACTCGTATTGAAATAGCTGAAGAAATATACGGAAATGGATTATTTCGTTTTGAGAATTATGTGATGTTTTTGTGGACAAAAATAAAAAAGCTTTTTAAATATATTTTTATGGTATTGCAGCAACAGGGGCTCGTGGCTAAATAATTAGCGGCACGGGTCGAGCGGAGGTAATCCTACGCTTACCGCGGTCGATCCGTGGGTGAGTGATCATTCATAACATATCGAGATCCTTCGTGCCTCGGACGTGAAGCTGTTGGCCCCGTAACACCTGTCGATGATTTACGAATACAGCTCATCCGTAGATCTTCAACAGTTGTTATTGTAGTCGGAAGCCCGAAAGTCTGACAACCAGTCTTAGCAAGGAGTATCGTGTTACCCAGTTTCATGTAAAATACTGGTATTCAGCTGCATCTGGTTAGACTGGAAGCCGAACCCAACATAGTTGGGAAAAGGCTGGGTAGATCGATTGATTTTTCCAGGTGTGAGTCAAACTGCCCACCATTGAATAACATTGAAAAAGAAACAACAAACTTACAAACAACTCAATCAACATTACGTCTCGTATTCGTGGAACACTCACTTATTGTTCGAGGCTCGGTAAATAACAAAGACTTGTCAAGAGCTACTTAAATAAAAATCTTTATTTCTGTAGAAATGTAGGTTCTAAGAATACCTACTCATAAGTATTAACTTTTCAATATAATTTATATTAAAAAAGTCTTACCGACTAAATACCGACGTATTTCGTAAAACTTAGAAATAAATAGTACCTATTTTCATTAAATGTTGCCAACAGTTGACTAAAACTCGTTTAATAAATACTACATGGTTTTTGGTCCTGAATCCTGTAACGAATCATCAAATTATATACCTTGAATTAAGTTTACTGCTGGTCAAATATTTATAAGCTGGTAGATGTTATTTAAGACTTCTTTCTTACCATTTTAATCTTCTGCGCTTTGTAACCTTACAACTTCTGTAGAACCTATAAAAAATCGTATAGAGGGAATTTAATACTGTGCCTTAAGAATGAGAATTTTAGAAATAGCAAACACACTTCTTCCAAATTGTAATAACTATTCCTCTGATATCCATGACTACCTATTGCCCTAATAACCTTCACCTCGTTATTACATAATATAGGCCATAGAGCGCACAGCCTTGTGATTGATGGATTGATCTGAACTTGAATACTACAGCGAAAGCCCTTTACAGCGATGAGTGATCGATCAGATGTAGGCCATGCTTTGTGCGGGGTTATTACTTGCTTACTACGCGTCTCGGTTGAGGATGATGTAAAAAGTGATATTGAGGTTTAGTGTGACTATTTCACAACTAAACCTTTCTAAGAGGATTCATTCAATATAGCCCGCGACTAACGTTTTTAAAGCTTCTACTAGAAAATATTTAATAGGTATTAAATTTGGCGGGTTTCACCTTAAAAAGGTATTGAATGCTAACGTAGAGTTTCTCAATTCAGAAACCGGTTGATAGCCTTTCAGTTTCTGAATGCTGTGAGAAGGAATACTTACTCATAATTAGCTACATTATTTGACAGAATAACTTTTATCTCTGCCAAAATAATAAAAACACTGTCACCACTTCTTTACCGCCAACAGTTAACAGAGTCAAAGGTAAAGTAGATGCAATGAACGTCACAACTACGAGCAGCCATTGTTGCAATAACAAAAGAAAAGTGGACACCTTTTCCACGACCGTAAATCACTATCTGTTGGAAAATGAACCTTATATCTTTGTTGTTAAGAGACACACATTCCAGTCGCTTGGATGAACGTGCCATTGGGATTTTAACCTTAAGTCTGTATAGATAAGAGTGAGATGGCTATACGTTAATACTAATCGTAAACAACGTTTTGCGAGAGCGGTAACATTTCACACGTGATTTTGGAGTAAAAAGATATACAAGTGAAATATTAACCTTTTGGTTTCGGTTTTAAGTTTCAGAAAATAGCCATAAATAAAACAATTGGTTAAAGCTAACTAGATTATTCTGTAACAAACATTTTCGTGGCTGCCTCGAGCACTGTTGATCACGACTTAGTACAGATCTGTAATGTTGATCTTGTGTTCATAAGCGCAACGTCTAAACATGGGATCTTGGATTTGACTCCCCGGTCGCGCAAAGCGTGATTATGTCATTCCATTACGAATTGCTCAAACAGTCTGGAGTTCGGATTTACTACTATATAACTCTGCCTAGCCCCCTTTTGCCCATGCCCATGTTTTGTGATTAATCATTATTATTTCAATTAATTTACTAAACAATTCCAACAATAATGCAGTCTTCACCAGTTGCTGAAATATAATAATTATTTTTCTTTTTTAACCCGCCCCGCTACAATTGCGGACTAAAGGAGCACTTGCAAATAAACGGTTTTCAGTATTTACCGCGCGCTCCACTCACTGGATATATTCATAATCCAGGTGCGAAGGCCGCGGTCGACGGGATTTAGGACCGTTGTGTGTTGCGGTCCGAATATTATAATGTTTCCCTCGAAATACAGGAACTAGCCACAATTTATCACTGAATTGGATTCACTAATGTATGTACGATTTGCCAAATAACTTTGAGTTGGGTGCGGTGTTTTGTAACTGTTTGGAATTTAGTGTTTTAACTTTCGCTAGTGAGATCCTATATGGCGTGTTGACGGCGATCTAAATAGAGTCGATCCAGAATTTGTCAACGAGTTTCGAATTTGTCGAAGTTGGTCTGGTGTGATTGGTTTCAATAATATGGGGTGA
Source organism: Lithophane semibrunnea (assembly GCA_947363905.1). NCBI lineage: Eukaryota > Metazoa > Arthropoda > Insecta > Lepidoptera > Noctuidae > Lithophane > Lithophane semibrunnea. Next base: position 557,179 of record OX376212.1, on the reverse strand, counting down.
TATAAGTTGGCAGTTTGCCACTCCAGTCAGCAATAAATGTCCGATAAGAAGACATGATTGACATAAAACAATAATGTGGGACGACTCCTGATAAAATAACAAAGTTGTGGCCATTAATTATTTGTTTATATTAAAAGCATTATAATTAAATGGCTCATTCATTATTTAGTACACTTCGAAATTGTAGCCAGTATAACAATAACGGTACACGCCCTGAAGATTCGATGTACCTTTAAAATAATGATATAGTTGTCTTCTAATTAAAAAATTATATTTATATTTCCACAACAAACATGTCATAGTAACAATAAAGCGTGTGTACTGCCGAGCAACTCAACAGACAATACTCTTATAACAGTTTGTCAGTTTAACGCGAGTTTAAGCGCTCCTGTCTCGAAGGACCGAACTAACGGCTGTTTATTTAGTTCCCACTTATAAAGTACTGACTAACATATGCGGAAGGATCGCGGGCTTTGAGTGTGAAGCGATATATTTGTTTAGTATAACCGTCCCTTTAGTGGAGATGTAAATAGGTACGTTCGTACTGAAGGATGGAAGGACCAATAGTTTAATAATAATGGAGGTTTTGTTTGACGAGGATAGATGCCTGGCTTGAATAATGATTTTTGAAGGGGTCTTAGTTCTGGTGTGTACCTAAACATTAATTGTTACTACTGAACTGCATCGTTTAAAACTTATGTTGATTATCGGTATTGTATTAATTAACAACTAGCTTTATCCCGCGTGGAGCTCGGAAATTATCCCTCGGGGACGTACTACCGAGATAAAAATTAATTATCTTATGTCCTAATAGTGGTCATTGGTCTACCCATGTACCTAACTCATACTTTTTGCGTACATTTCAAACATTTTGCATACTTTTTGTTGACGATTCAATAATTAAAAAAAATATGAAATAGGTATGTATGATAAATCTATACATATAATAAAATCGTAAACATTCCGTGTCTGTACATTAAAGATTTTTGACAAAAAAGTACTGGATGACGCGAGTAATAAGTAATAGAAAATAACAAAACATTATTTGAAATTTTTGTCTGTTTGTTTGTTCGTTTGTGGGCGCATCACGTAAAAGCCACTCATTGGATTCAAAATCGAATTACTGAAAGATATGAAGCTTTATTGTAAGTAACATTGAGCGTTTATTTCATCAAAATCGACTTACAGGATCAAAAAATATTCAATTTTAAAGATTTTGTTGGAAACCTCATAGTGCAACGTGACGCGTCGAGACACGCGTGCCCGGTGGGATTGTTGCGGGGCGGTGTGGCGTATCTATATGAATATAAGCGAGCAGCCTGTCCCTTGCTGTCCTTCCCCAGCAATACCCTAAGCCGAGGTCCGTACCCCACAGGGGGTGCGTGTAGACGCTTAGTTTATAAGTTATATGCCCTGGGTCTCCACCCTTAATTTATTGAAGCAGTCCGGCTAAGCAGCCAACAACCTCCGAGATCGGGTAACATGCGAGATGCCAAATATATGACTGTGGGCAGACGCATGAGGGCAGATGTCTAGAAAGTACACAGCGGAAATAAATTATAATGCGGTGGAACAACGTGCAAAATTCGAGCGAGTACGTCAAAGCGTAGCTATTGATTTGGGCCTGCCAGGATTGCGGGAAAGTCCGAAAGGGATACCGGGACCTTGGCAACAAGCAACTGAAGGAACACAGGTGGGTTTTAGTCAGTAAAAGTCTGACACGCCGTTCCGCTCCGCCCAGAGCGGGAGAAGTCATTATGAAGATTGCCCAACCTCAAAAAAAAATACGCTATTGATATGGGAGAAATCCTGTTTTTAGATGCACCCATCTTGGCCCAAATACGGAATTAATGCAAAATTGTTCGCGCTATTGCCTCACAGAGCATAGCAGCTACATTGTTACCTGGAGGGACAACCGCCCATATAATGTTTAAAATACCAATTTACTTGGAAAATACGGAAAGCCCAGTTTACAATATTTTGTACGTGATTGCTGCTCAGTAATATGGAATGACTGCACAATGGCAAACCGTAAGGCGATTAACATACAGCACCGCCGCCGCCGCGGTAGGCGGTTTCATGTCTCAATGGCCTCTATTAAATCCGCTGATGCCTAACACACGTGTGTTACGTACGTACGTGTTGGTGTACGTACACCGCCCGACCGCGCGGTCGAATTGATAAAGACCGCGGCAGTGCGCGGTGCCGTGTGTAACCGCCTTGCACACGTACACCGCCCGACCGCGCGGTCGAGCTGGTAGAGTCCAGGGCGGTGCGCGGTGCCGTGTGTTAATCGCCTAAAGCAGTCGAAAAGGTGTGGCAGTCAGAATTTTCCGAGATATTAGACAAGACGATCGGCCCATGAGTGACGTCGCAATGCTCTTCTGGGGTGATTCTGGACAGACATTTCCAGTAATACCTTGATTTTTTACACAACATTGGTGACGAAACATCAGAACACGGAAGTTACCGGTTATCTTACCTGAAAATATATGTAATAGTGTTCCATCACTGCAGGACCTTATGTCATAATTATGTGTGTGGTGACCCAACATCATTGAAAAATCAATCAAATTCATGGCTATGCGAAAGCGAAACTCTGACACATCGCAACGATCAAGCCACAACAATTATATGATACAATATTGACGAGTGTCCCGAGGGAAAGCACTGAATATCGCTCTTTATCAAAGTAATGGAACAAGAAGACGCTACCAACTATCCTATAGAATTTTTAGTCTCTGAATGGCCCCGGTTGCCGTCACACAATATCAAATTAAAATTGTGATTCCTTTTAAGAAGTTTAAGTCTTCCTAACTTATATAATGTAACGGTACCAGATTGAAAGTAAAGATTTTACAACCAAACGCTATTGAAGCAGAGATTTTGACAGGTTGCGGCACCAGGAGATAGCGTTTTCATAGCTCGAATTCCTCTTACTCTTGATAATTCCCCATTTAATTTTAAACGCGTACGCGTATCTGCTTAGCCTTTTCCCAACTATGTTGTGGTCGGCTTCCGGTCTAACCGGATGCAGCTGAATGCCAGAATGTTACATAGAGCGTCACTCGGGCTTCCAACGACCCGTAACGACTGTTAAAGATCCACGAATAACAGCTGGGACCAATGGCCTAAGGCACTTTCCGAGGCACGGAGAAGTCTCGGTATGTAAAGATCCCATCCACGACCAACCCCGGAAAGTGTAGCTTAACCTGTTGGATCGACCGGTGCGACTGTTATTACTTAGCCACGAGCTTAACTTAAATTAACTTAGGAAAACTTAAAGAACATGTTGCGTTTTATAATAACAGGCTGAGATAGATTTAAGTCCACGCGGACAAAGTGGCGGGTACAGCTAGTTATTATAATAATTAACGAAAAATCATAACTGCAAAAGTGACTGAAGGGTCCTTTCCCTTATTTTAAAAGTTGTAAGAGCAGAGGGTCCGTTACTCCAGCAGTGGTTTGAAAACATTCATTAAACTATCGTCACGCCCTCCAACAAAAATCGCTTAGAGGGTAAAACTTACCCTCTGTAGGTACCAGGGGGTAGGCAACTATCTATCATCACTTCGCAGTTACTTAGTACGTTGTTTTTCTTGAAAATAATGGACCGTCCTCGCAATGCCCTTGAGTGTCGTAGGAGGCAATTCAAAGGTAAGGATAACATTGTTGATTTAACTGACTTACTCGTTGGTCTAGTGGTCGTAACAGTCAGTGACTGTTGTGCGTGGGGTATTTTGTTCGATCCAGGTAAGGCAAAGTGTTATTAACTCAAAAACAGCCTGGAGTTAGGTTTTATACCTAAAAGATATTATTTTAAGGGGAAGATATTTATTGGCAAAGGCTCACCCCTGTTTTAAAGGGACTTAAACTGGCGAAATCCTACTCATCTCTGTTCTCCCCTTTCGAAGAGTATCTGCTTGACGATAATTATTGTTATTATTCCACTATCATAAATATATGTTTTCTTGTATGTAAAACAACTTAAATCCACAAAAACCTAATACAAATGAGAGCATGGACAGCATTCCGCTGGCTCAGGCGTGCGTCTGATTTATTCCACCTCCTGAACTTGAGGAATGCGTTTATTGCTTCACTCAAGTCCTGAACAACGATACTATGTCGGCTGAAAACTGGCTTGTTTTCACTAAAACTATCTCTGAAAGTGAAAGTACGAACCGTTGAGCAACTATAAAAAATTAAAAAGGTTAAGGTTTTCCGTAAGTCCTATTTAAAAATTACATGCTTCGTCCAAATCTGATGAAGTTTTAATTGTATTCATCTCCGTTCTATATTAATCGGAGGCACTGTCGACTTCATCATTTTTCCCGACATAAATCCGAACCGATCGTGCTATTGCAAGGCGAACAAACTGACGGCTCAACTAATGGTCATCCTATGGACATCTGAAATTCCAGAGACATCAAAGATGGCCCTACCATCACAGATACCAAGTTAGGATGTCTCATGTGCCTGTAATTACACTGGTTCTAATACGCTTCAAAGCAGAATACAGAAGCGCTGCTTGTTGGCAGAAATAGTAGCAGTATTTTATAAACTAGTTGTCACCGTAACCTGTCTATGCTGCACAGTAAGAAGCAGCAGGTATTCGAACCAGCCAGCGCAGTGGCACATTAAACCTATAATAAATGTTCTATCTTGATCCGGGACTTTCATAGCTGCCAGCATCTCGTAGGGATGTACCGATACTAAAGTTTTGTCGAGAAAAAGTTTGATAGTTGGCGGAGTGATTAATTGATTAGCTCACGCTTTCTGAAAGTGTCGTCAAATCTTTGTTTAGGAAATGTCCTGATAAATCTTACGTTACTTCTTGTGATAAGGTAGACTAAAATCCAAAAGATAATATTGTAGAAAGATTGTTTAAGATGATCTAATGATAATGTGGTGAGATTTTACAGTTTACGATTCAGCTATCTACTGATTCAACAGGTTCTAAACAATTGAAACTTGAAAGTACAGTCGAGATCGTGAATCTATATAAAATGAACACACCGTCGTTTTAAAATGCAGGCACGATGTCCCATCTCTAGTCGGAGCAGAGCCGCTTACATGCATACCCAGTGCCAAGTTCCCGCACTTTACAAATAAAACGAGAACGCCACTTTACATCCACACGAAGCATTATCATAATCTTATTTGTGTTAGAGCTTTCTTACATTTTAATACGAAAAGATAAACGTTATTGAAATACATTATAAAAAAGCCATCCTTTATTTAAGAAGTAAGTACTTACTGTGACGAATTTAATCCAAAAAGGGTTGCACACCTATTTTGACAATGATTTTTATTAGTCCCATGCGATAGGGGTCAATCTGTGATCTCCCTATTTTATTAGTCCCATGCGATAGGGGTCAATCTGTGATCTCCCTATTTTATTTTTCGAATGCTGTTCCGAAAGCCTTAGATCGAATTTCCAATTACACTTTTACTCAACTAGGGGATTGAAAATAACATTACAGGGTTATCAATGAGAAAAGATACAATGAATCTTTGGAATAATTGAATTAATATATTATCATAAACAAACTAAAAATAAATTAAATCAATTAAAACTAAAACGACGTTATCATACATCAAATAAAATCCCAACAACATTGTAAATTTCTTCAAAACATTGTTGTCGTAATATTAACAAACATTACAAGCACTTTGTTCCACAAATAACATCATTCTTTGTTACCAAGATTTTATTCTTGGTCCTTCAGTGCGGCGCCGGCGCTCCACGAGTCCCGCGAGGACCATTTTATTTTTAAAATCTCCGAGCCGCGGCGATATCACGTTAATGAGTACAGAAAACAATCTAAATGGAGTCATTGTGAAGGGTTGCTCGTAAAATCAGAGCCATCTCTCGGGGACAGTGGTGCAGGATAAAAATTAACTGTTTGGTCCTTATGTCCCAGTTTGTTACTTTTTCAGTCTCGTTTGGGTTTTCAATTTGGAAACTTTTTATAGATTTGAAAGTGAGAAGATGCACGTCATTGTGCGTAGGTTTATACCTAGGTATTATGATTGTTTTGCGTAGGTATTTTAACCCCTTAATTTTATTAGCGTAGTAGTAGAGTATGTGAGACATGGTCTCAACCAAAATAATCGACCTCATCTAGTATTTTTAACTGTTAAAAAAAAAAAATATAATCTTTTATTTTCAGACCTTATAGTCCATTTGGTTAGTATACACACGACTTAGAAACTAGTGTTAGTACTTACATCTACCAGAAAATCAATAAAAACATTAACAACATTAACATTATGATTGACATATGTTTGTTACAAACCTACTTACAGAAATTAAATCATTTATCATGTTTATAGGTTTTCTATTGCCTTTTTAAGTGTCACTTTTACAAAATACAGCCGCTTAAACTTTTCTGTTTTCAAGTATTTAAGCTTGCGTCAAGTGGCACAGGAAACTCCGATGCGGGTAAAGAGAGGTAAAACGGCCTAACAATTATTATTCTTTGTCATTCCCCATATTTTCGCCAACGCCAACGCCTAGCTATAATTCTGTTACAAAAAAAAATTGATTCAGGTGAAACCCATAGTTACATCAAATAAATATTCACAGTATTGAAAGAGATTATATAAATGTCCATCCAATTAAAATGAACGAATGAGTAGGTATAACCTAATAACATAGAAATTAAGATAGATTTTTTAGATTTTTAGGTTTTTCCCAGAAGATCAGGTACACGCCGAGGGTGCAGTTGCTGGAGTCGCAACAGAACGTCAACGTCATACGTCAAATAAATGGTTTTTTTTTTTTTTTTTCAACAAATCTCCCGGTACTTTAGAGGGCGTACGAGGGGCCAAAGCCAACTTGTAGAGGCCCCTTAGACAAATTTAAATGGAATGAGGCACCAACCGACTATTATCTTTGTTCGTACTATGCAAGAGCACCCAAGGACAACCTCCGGTTGTTATATACTATTGTAGGATATGGAGACAAAACAATGATATTGAACTATGGGTTTGGGTGGCTAAAGTGGACTCGGAACTATGGAACGACTATGGCCTCTGCCTGATCAATGTTTGATTTACCTATACACGGATAAAATTATTATTATTATTATTTTCGGTTCTTTACGTTTCTTCTCATTTAAGAGAGTTTAAGAAACCTTACACACGGGTCGGGACCAAGTATGTAAGGCAAAACTTAGATAGGGAAGGTATTATTTAATATCAAAGTCAAATTATAAAAGGTCATAGAATTACAATAATAACATTTTTCAGCACGTTTTTCGTGAAATATTTTGCGACAACATCATTAGAGATAACAAAACATAACGACTGTAACCAATAGAGTAGTAATGATTACTCATTACAAAAAATATTCAACCTTTGGTACGCACGGCTACACATCAAGCTATACATTTCCAGTATAAGCTTACCTCGCATTTAACGGAAATTCTATACAATGCGAGATCAGCGTAAACTGGAAATGTATAGCTTGATGTGTAGCCGTGTGTACCTTCGATACCGTTATTTGCCAGCTTAAGAGTAAACCGATTGGTGATCGCAGAATGTTGCTGACAACTGTTTTCTTCACATTGTCCCTGCCTGGCTTATTGAACATTCACACAGATAGGTATGGCCGGATATGTACATTACAAAGAGCCCTTTCCTCCGTCCGTACAATCAACACAAACAATTAATTCTCCATTCTATTATTTGGATTCTTTTCATGGCCGGTTCTGGGGCACGCAGTAAATCGGGCGAGCTCAAGTATCCGCCATTGAGCTCGCCCGACGAACGAATAAAGAGGTCGAGGGCAGACCTCACAAGCACGGATGAGTAAGCAAATGGAGTGACCATGTGCAATGGTGCACAAACATTTAGGCTTTCTTCCACCACAATTCACCTACAAACGATTGGCAGAAATAAAATGGTGTTTTATCGCTATTATGTATTAGTTAGTGATTTGTGTATCCTAACTAATATTATAAATGCGAAAGTGAGTCTGTTTCGGTTTCACGCTAAAACGGCTGAACGGATTTGGATGCAATTTCGAGAAAGGGTAGAATATCTTGAATCTGTAGAAGGACATTGATACTACTAGGGTACCTACTTTTCATCCTAGATCGCAGACAAACTCGCGGACAACAGCTAGTTGATGATAATGCTGGTGCGAACTGTAAATGCAGTGTTTGGTACAAAGGTTTATTTTGCGACACAGGGTATCCTGTCACTTTTTTTTAATGAACTTATTTCGGCGTATTCAGCACTTAAGGTTGTATTGCGGCGTTTCCTACATAGGTAGGTCTTTTATTTGTATAAATTAGCATCCTATAAAAGGAGTTTTTTTTTGTTCTCCCATACATACATACATAATCAGCCTATAATGTTCCCACTGCTGGGAAACAGGCCTCCTCTCTGTGAGAGGGAGTGGGCCGTAATCCACCACGCGGGCCCAGTGCGGGTTGGTAGATGTCACGTGTCTTCGAATTTTTGGTTCTAAGACATGCCGGTTTCCTCAAGATGTTTTCCTTCACCGTTTTGAGAGCAGTGGTGATGAAATTATTTACACAAAGTAAAGCGCCTGCCAGGGTTCGAACCTACGACCTACAACTCGTAAGTCGCGGCCATTACCGCTGGGCCACCACTGCTCATGTTCTCCCATGCATCTCAAATAACCAAGCAATAAGTCTTGATGTTACAGATAAGCAAAGAGTGTTCCATGTTCTTCCTACTCCGAGTTCAGGAGGTAGAATTACGAGAGTTTGATGACTTCCGTGAGCACCCCCCCTCCGGCGAGTCTGTGATAGCAGGCAGTTGTTCTAATACTTTCCGAGTTAGAGGCGCTGTCACGGCGTAGGCGGTGAGTTAACAATAATGGTTCTTTGTTCTTACCTTTATAATGTCATTATTATGAATTAGTACCTACCTACAACTTATTGCTTTTTGAATTTGGTGTGTTCAAGTTCAGCTATATTGGTTACAGCAGTATGTTATCGTAAGATATCCTCAAATTATTCGCTTCGTTGGTCTAGCAGTCGTATTTTATTTTTAAACCGATGGGGATTTGTGGGCCAGAAAGTTTACAAATCCCTACTGATGGGGATTGTCAGTGGGGATTAGTGGAATAACCCGTAATTTCGACTGCTGAGCGGAGGTTGCTCGGTACGTGGGGGGCAGTCTCAGTTCAGGCAAAGTTTTATTGAGTGTTTTCATTTGGGATTTTTCGGTCGTAGTTCGGAGTCTCGATTTTTGCTCTGCTAGTGACAATACATAGGCCCCCTATTACATGGGACTTGGGGGAGACCTACACCTCGGTTAACACCTGCGGGTAATACAATACCGAGTGATGTTATGTTCTGTATGTTCAAGAGTTGCTTAATTTATGAACTTTGATAGTATCTTTAGTGTAGCAGTAGTAACAGTATCCGCTCTCGATAAGTGAATTTTACATTCTGCTTCAAACTTTTCACATTCAGTATAAAAGACTAATTAGTCTACCGTTTTATATTTTTCTCCAAGTTAAACTGAGATTAAAAATGAATAACCTTTTAGAAACCAACGCTTTATTAGACTAGGCTGAAACAGCAATAATTACAAGAAAAATCAAGGCTCTAATTTTTAAATTCCTTTCGGAAGACAAAATCTTATAACATGTTTCACAGTCCGACAAGTAAAGACGTAAGTTTAATTTAGTTGGGCCTAAAATCGGCACTGAAGCAAGCCCCAAATCCGGGATTAGGACTGGGAGAGACCTCATGTGCCCGGATCCTGGGATCCCGGATATCCCGCAGGATTTGCCAAATTAAACCCACACTGTTAACTTCCTTAATCTGGACAATCTTGGACTTCACTTTGCCTTTTTCTTGGGAGCTTCCTTAGTCAGTCATCTTTAATTTGGAAAAGTAAAGCTGAACCAAAAGCAGTCCTTTTGTACGACTCGCAATATGAATACAACTCTGCACTGTGTAATCTACATTTATCCGAGCTATGACAAAATGCAGAACGGTAGATTGTTTCGATGGGCCATTAGTCGAAATCAAACATACATACCAACCAAAAACATTACCCTACTTTTGCGCTCAAATAAGTAGTTACTTACCTCATTTAGCTATTATTTTTATGTTGACTATAATAAAATCTACACCCATGCTATAAATATAATCCTCTATAAAAGTATCTGAAACAGTTAGCTTATAGCCAAAACATCCAGTGTCATAGTAACCATAATATCAACCAAACGGGTGTTATAATGTTGTACTGAATTTCATTATGCAACTCATTTAAAAAAAAGAACATTGTCATTCACGAGAGTTTCACTAACAAAGCACCGCAATTTAAAAACAAAACATATTCGAATTCGAAAAATTCGAATTCACGTCGTACCGCGCCATTTTTGTTCGATATTGGTATTGCAAAGAAACTTTCATAGAAGATTCATATCATGGGTGTAGATAAAATCTTGTATGTAACTGTATATAATTAGTTTTATTTATTATATTTTATACTTTATTATATAACAGTTGCATAAATATAAAAAATAAAATTAAATATGAATCACATCATGTGTTCGAAATAAATAATAATAAAAAAAAGAATGCTTGGAAAACTAATTGTTGATCGCAGCACAAGAATCGTGACGTTCTGAAGATCTTGATACATATTTTTTCTGCTAAGAGGTTTTAAGATAATGAGCTTTTTGAGAAACTCACGAAAACCGTCTCATATAAGAATATTAAACTAAAACGAGTTGGTTAACCTCTTTCTTAATTAAATTTCTCGATTTGCTCAAGATAAGTGAAACTTTTCACTGGTTTCCATTTCACATAAATGGAAAATTGAATTAGTGACAAAGTTATTACATTTTTATTATCATTTGGTTCTAAATTAGGATAATTATTAGGAGCTCTTACTGAAATTGTGCGAATTTATGAAGGTCGGGTGCTTTAGATCGTAAAGTAGGTATGTACATACAGGGTGGTATAATTTGACGTAATTTAGGAGACGAAGCACTAAAGGTAATGCCGGTCATTATTATTTGATGTTTTTAAGTAGTTTTATTTAGGTATCCGTTTTGCAAATGACCAAAAGTTGCAAAATTATACAATTTAAATTAGCTTCTAATGTAGTCGAAGAAATTGTAGTTTAGTTACGTGTGTGATATTATCACAAATGACAACTAATAATAATGATACCAGGATTGTAACAACATTATTTCATCACAAAACTATACGTCATGCTTTGCAGCAATAGCCCGTTAATTGTAATTAATTTTAAACATCAAACCTCAGAGGGTTAAAATTGCACATAATTTTCACCATCACGCCCTAAAAGCTACCTCCTTAAATCTCAAACTCGCAAGTCACCCTGTATAATACGAAAAAAGTGGGGGATACACTCGTAATTCACCGACAGACGATGTCCCAATCAAATTAACATAAAAAACACAGAATAGATAAGTACAGAAGTCGCTCCATGTAACGACAGCCAGCAAGCGCACGCACACATACAATATCAATCGTTTTTATTTGCAAGAATACAAGAAACATAAGAAGTTGACACATACATGGTAAGTTCTTCCAGATATCTGGTGTGCAAGTCTTAAAACAAAAAAATACATATTTTTTTGTAACATCGCTGTTTCACATAAACCAAAAAACTGAAACTAAGTTTTTTTTTTATTTTAAATCTAAATATAAATACCTACTCTGTTTGTAAGAAACTCGGTAATAGAGCAATTTGGTATTTTTTTAATTGTTAATACGGCTATAACTGCCAGTCGCGAGTGCGCTGCACTTGCTGTACGAGTAGCGTGTCTATGTATGCGTGCGTTCGCTCGTTATGGAGTCAGCCTTCTGTACTGTCTCCTCTATGATAGAAGTGCCTTCGCCGATGGTAGCGCAATTAGTGGGTACCGTACCGTTCGACCCAAACCTAATGCCTTTTTAAACAAATGCCGCCGAATTCTCCAGTAGATTTAAGACTGTTTTGATTTCAGGACTGCCTTTTCCTTTGACCTCTGAAAGTGAGTTTTCCTCGAAGTCGTAAAGCGCTTTTTTGTTTGGACAAAGACTATTGAGATACTTAGTAAACAAAATCCTTACTTAAGAATATATTATGTTTTAGCTACAAATGTCTTAACAATCAGTGGTGAGATAAGTCTCTATTCAAAATTCCGAATATACGAGCCTAAGCTTCAGTACGTAATAGAAAGCTTGCGTCAGCAAACGAAACGCCGTCTGCTTCGTATCCCTACGGACGTGCTATACGATCCTGATACATGATACATTTGTGCGAAGTTTGGCACACATTTGTGCCAAGTTTGAGTCGGCGGCGTGCGCTGAAGAAGCGACTTGACCCAGTTAGAGAGCAAAAACTGAAGCATACGTGTACCGATATTGAGACGTGCGACTACATTCTACGTGAGTGATCAAAGCGACGCGATAACACGCAGTATTTATATTTTTCTGACTGCTATCAACTGAAGGATACTCTTTTCATGTAAGGTACCTTATGCAAGTCGTTGGCTTATCGGTCTCTCTGGTATTGCATATGTCTATACATCACTTATATATTAGCTAGTGTTGCTAAATATTCACAAAAAGAAACATACAAATTGACAAGAGGACACTTTTAAGTCATCCTTGTTTACTTACTTAATCCTTGGAACCACTTTTAAAGAAATATTTTCGCATAGCACGTGGCCTATCCAGGACGGCGGGCTTATACGACGTGTGAAGACTTCGACACGGATAAAAACATGAAGGAGCAATTGTAGCGCGTTGTATAGTGTGGAAACAAAAGACGAACGGCGCAAGAAGTCGGTGAGAGTTGAACACAGACATGGCGGGTTTATTGTATCGAACTGTTCTATAGTACATTACATCTAATAGAAATAGTTTGTGGTTTTGACGTTTTATATAAAATTGAGCTAAAATTTTTTATCGAGTCGTTTCTGACCGATTGGCCAGAGAAGTCAAAAGGTAAACAAATGGAAAGTATGGGGCAGAACTTTGTCCAGCAGTGGGACAACATAGAATACAAATGTACCTACCTAGAATAAAATCTATACATATAATAAAATCGTAAACATTCTGTTAAGAAGCACAGCGATTTTACACATAATAAAGCACATAAAGTGCCATTTTAGTTAAGATACATAAGGAAACTAGGAAAATGAGCCTAGTCAAGTACTCTAGTATGATTTTTGTAAGAGATTGTAACTCATTATGTCCTTAACAAGTCATGTAGTACTTGAAATATCTTAAATACTTGAAAAATAGCTTATATACTTACGAAAAAGTAAATAACTTCTATACCCCTCGAGGTACATACATATAAGTTGTGTAATAATGTTAGTTAAACATAAATACATTAGGGGACATCATGTATATAACGAAAACATAACGCTATGTACGGTTTTGAAAGAATTCCATTGTATTATTATGTAGCAGAAATGTAAACAGTACTATATACAGATAAGGAATCCCTTGGCCGACAAGCCCCTCGCCCCTCGTGTACCCTTGACCGACACAACTGCGCAATACCCCGCAGACACCCGAACCCCTTCATCACCTCCTCACTGATACAAGTGTCCAGATTAGTTGGACGATCATTTTGGATTTGTACGCGCGGTGTGCGCAACTTGTGTATACGTGTAACATGTATAAGTATATCTCGATGTAAAATCATATTCAGTTTTCCATCAAAAGTCTTCATCAGTCAGACAAAAGTCTTCCTGTGAGCAACATCTCCGTCGCGAAGTAGTGTGTCCGCCTCGTGTTGCTCATAGCTCGCGCTCCGCCCTTATTAACTTAGTATAGATTAGCATAAATGAGTCAGTAGTGTTTACAGTATTTTTATAGTAGTCTAGTTATGTTTTTCAATCGACATTTCGTACCAAGTTATAAATAAATAAGTGCTAAGACTGATTATTGTGTTTAATGTAATTGTGTTTCGTGTAAAGTATTTTCGCAAGAAATATACCCTGCTTTCACTCAACCGTTTGTTTCGTTTGCTACCTGTACTGCTTCCCTACACACCCGTGCGCCTGATATCCTACAATTTTGGTCCTGTCGAGCTGGATAAGCAGTACATAGCATAACGATGAGTGAAAGAAGCGCAATTACAACGCGGAGCAAGTTGCGTACAATGGAAGCTGACATGATGAAGCGTCGGAACGTCGAAGCAGATTCAGGGGTGCCGTCTGAAATGGCACCCGGTTCACCGTCGATAGCGCCTACTATGACGTCAGTTCCTGCCCCTGTGATCCCACTGGCTGGCCCCGGTCGTGTGATCGACCATCGTGAATTCGCCACGCCAGTGAGATCGGTGAGCATACAGAAGGCAAGGTCCACGACGAGCCACGTCTCCTCGAGGAGCGGCCAGAAAAGTGCCGACTACCTCCGGAGGAGGGTTGAATACGAGGCTGAGAAGGAGCTAGTGCGATTGAAGGAGAACCTAATCCAGAAGAAGCTGGAAGCTGATCTAGCCGAGATCGACGCCGCCGCCGCCGACGAAGAATCAAGTGATGGTGAAACAACAACGCGTCGAGTCGAAGACTGGGTAACAGAGACGACGCCTGTTGTGAATAGTGAAGTGCCCGCGCCCGCCGAGTCTCGCGATCCGCCGCCGCGACAAGTGTCCGTGTCCGCGAATGTAGTCGAGCCGCCGCTCGATACTACGCCTGCGCCCAGGCAACAGTACGCGCCCGCGTCGGTACATTTTCATAACAGTACGTACCGCACTATGCCCGCCGCGACGGCTAGTGCTTCGCGAGCGCCGCCTAGGGACGCGCCGCGTAGAGATGCGCCCGACTATGAAAACACGTTCGCTGACGACACCGAAAGAAATAGATCGCGAGACAGGAAGATAGACCAGCTGGTGGACGCTATCACAAATCTAGCACGTCCGCGGCCGGTACCTAGGCAAGCATACGAGCTGCCCTACTTCAACGGTGACCCAGCGGAGTGGCTGTCGTACAAGAATATGTACCATGACACGACAGCCCTGTATAACTTCAAGCCGCACGAGAACCTAGCTCGACTGAAGACATCTCTACAAGGAGAAGCGAAGCTAGCAGTTGAAGATCTATTACGGACTTCAACAAATCCAGCGGATATCATGAAAACTTTGGATGAAGAATTCGGTCATCCTAACTTAGTGCTTGAGTGTGCCCTACGTAAAGTGCGTGCGTTACCTAAGGTAACAGAAAGTGGTCGTGAACTTAGAAAGTTCTCAACGACAGTGCGTAACTGTGTATCACTGTTAAGGAGTGTTCGAGCAAATGGATATTTAAATAACCCGCAACTGGTAAGCGAACTTTTAACTAAACTCACTCCTATTCAACGTGCTCAATATGGTGACTTCGCTATGGGCATGGCAGCCAACCAAGGCATCGACGTTCGAGTGTCGCCGAGCCTAGAAATATTAGCTGAATTCTTGAGTCACCTAGCCCGTGCCACTTCATATTATGTACAGATGAACCTTGACACGCCCACAACAACACAAAGTAACTTTAAGCCACGAGGCAATGTTCAAATAATTAATAAACAGTTTAGAAATGTTCAACGATTGCATGTGACAGCTGAGAACGAGCAACAGGCTAAAGTTGAATCTGAGAAATGTACGTTGTGTGGCGCTATGCATAAACTCCCTAAGTGTGAAAAGTTCGAAAAATTAAATACAAACGAACGATGGGAGCACATCAAGAAACATAAACTTTGTTTTAAATGCATTTCAAAGAAACATAATAAGAATTTCTGTCGCGCTAGTAAATGTTCTTCATGTAACTATGCACACCACACGCTATTGCACGCTGAAAGGGCAAAGCCAGAGAGCATCACTAATGTTAGTGACTATACAGGCAAAGCACTATTAAAAATTATACCTGTATGTGTAAATATAGAAGGCAAAGATAAGCCGTGTTACGCATTATTGGATGACGGGGCCACAGTGTCATTAATCGACGACTCGCTAGTAGAAGATGTCAAAGGTCAGCGAGTACCGTTAGTACTACAAAGCGCGTCGCGCGTCATAAATGTGTCGGTGCGCGGGCCGAGCGGGCAATCGTATAAAGTGAACTGTCGTACGTTGAAGCGACTGGACTTGCCCGCGCAAACAGTGCCAGCCGCCGTGATGGCGGAGCACGCTCACCTTCGCCACTTGGGCTGCGAAGAGATGACAGGTGCCCGGCCGCTGCTGTTGCTGGGGCAGGACAACTGGGAGTTGCTTGTCAGCCAGGACACCCGCCGAGGAAAATCAGGTAAGCCGGTTGCCTCTTTGACTAGTCTAGGCTGGGTAGTGCACGGACCTTTAGGTATCAGTCACACTAGTGACCAATCTATAAATTGTGTCGTCGATAACAAAAGTGATTTGCATGACATGGTCAAGAAACAGCTCGAATTAGAAGCTATAGGTATTTCAGAGGTGCCTCGGACGCACCAAGATATTGAACGGGCAAAGCACATATTGAATACTACCAGCCGTCAAACAGATAGCGGCGCCTGGGAAGTAGGTTTACTGTGGCGTCGCGACGACCCACAGCTGCCCGACAATTATACACACGCGCGTCAGCGACTAGCGGGAATCGAACGTCGCTTAAATAAAGACGCAGTGTATGCTACGGCCTATAAGGCACAGATAGATAGGTTGCTAGCAGAGGGCTACGCTAGCAAGGTAGAGGGCGCGGTCAACTATGAACCCGTATGGTACCTACCTCATTTCGGGGTAACGAATCCAAACAAACCGGGGAAATTAAGACTAGTATTTGATGCCGCAGCGACCTACAACGGTACGACTTTAAATGAAAATTTATTAGCCGGGCCTGACCTACTCAACTCTTTGTTAGGTGTATTGTTCAAATTTAGACTGGGCCCAATAGGATACACCGGGGACATTGCCGATATGTTTCTCCGGGTTAAAATACGCGAGCAAGATAAGGGCGCACAGCTTTTCTTGTGGAACGCGACCGGCGGTAGGGATCCGGAAACATACGTCATGAATTCGATGATTTTCGGTGCCGTGTCGTCTCCCACGTCAGCCATTTATATTTTAAATAAAAATGCTGAACAATTTAAAATATCACACCCCGAGGCAGTAGCGGCCATAAAATCGAAACATTACATGGACGACTACCTTGACAGCTCGTGGTCTGCCGCGCAAGCCGGACAGTTAATCGAGGAAGTGACCCACATCCACGCCAAGGGCGGGTTCAATATAAGGGGGTGGGTCACCAACTCTCAAGAGCTGCGCGACCGACTGAAAGTAGAAATGCCTGACCGGGTGTCACTCGAAAAGAGTGATAGTAACGTAGAACGAACGTTAGGTATGATATGGTCGCCAAGCAAAGACAATTTGGCATTCGACCTATCATTTAAACGGCTGCCTAGAGCCATTGTAGAAGGTGAGGTAATACCCACCAAAAGAGAATTTTTACGTTTCATTATGTCAATCTTTGACCCTTTAGGTTTCCTATATCCGTGTGTCATACAATCACGAATCTTAATGAAAAGGGTATGGCACACAGGCATCCAATGGGATGAAAGGCTTCAAGAAGCAGAGGCTAAAGTGTGGTTCGAGTGGCTTCATAAGCTGCCGATCCTAAATGACGTAACTATACCCCGCTGGTACGGCCTAAGGCCGGAGGGGATAGAGCTCCACGTCTTCGGTGACGCGAGCGAGTCCGCATACGCAGCGGTAGCGTATTTAGCGGGCACAAATTTAAACGGGGATAGGGACGTGGCCATAGTCATAGGAAAAGCCAGAGTAGCGCCACAAAAACTAGTGTCCGTCCCGCGCCTGGAATTGCAGGCCGCTGTGTTGGCATGTAGACTAGCCGACACAGTGGCAAAAGAAATAGGTATACCAATTGACCGCAAGTATTTATGGACGGACAGCAAAACCGTCATAAAATGGATCAACTCAGACGCGTTAGACTTTCAAAGGTTCGTGTCACACCGTCTCGCCGAGATAGACAAAAAGTCAAGTAGAGCCGACTGGCACTGGGTTCCCTCGGCGATGAACCCCGCTGATAAAGCCACCCGAACGGACTGGCCCAATAACTGTGACGAGTGGCTGTCGGGGCCCTCGTTTCTTCGCTGTCCACAGGAGCAGTGGCCGACGAGCGTCGACACCGACGCGGTGGCTGAGGCCACCTTGGAGCGGGTACAGCGACTACACGCAGCGGCGGCGCCGGGCGAACCATGGCTACACTACGAGCGACTGCCAACGTGGAAGCGCGCCTTGTACGTCGTGGCGCGTCTGCTTATTTTTGCAGATCGCTGCCGAAAGCGGCGCCAATCATCCGCCGTGACCATCGCGGACCAACACGAGGCGGAGACACACCTACTGAAACTGGCACAGGCGGAGAGCTACGGGGCTGACATCAGGGCGCTGCGGGAGGGACGCCCGCTGCCCAATGACAGCAAGCTACGGACCCTCGACCCCATGCTGTTCGAGGATGGGCTGGTGAGAGTACGCGGCAGGCTGGGGGCCTGCAGCGAGCTCACCTTCGGAGAGCGCCATCCCATAATCCTAGATGGGAAACACCCTCTCACGCGCCGTCTAATTTATGATTATCACACGGCGGCTTTGCACGCCAATCAGGAATCTGTAGTTAACAGGGTTCGAGAGAAGTTCTGGGTCACCAATCTGCGGTCGACCGTCAAGGCCGTCACCGCGAGCTGCCAACGGTGCCGCCTGGAGAAGGCCAAGCCGGTGACACCGAAAATGGGTGACCTCCCGGCCGCAAGGCTGGAGGTGACCAGAAGAGCCTTCATACACTGTGGGGTCGATTACTTTGGCCCCATGGAGGTCGCCATCGGTCGGCGCAGGGAGAAGAGGTGGGGCGTGCTATTCACATGCCTCACTACCCGCGCCGTCCACCTGGAGCTGGCGGCTTCGCTGAGTTCAGACTCGGCCATCCTCGCCCTGCGGCGCCTCATTGCGCGACGCGGGCGGCCCTCGGACATGTACTCCGACCGGGGCACTAACTTCGTCGGCGCACACGCCGAACTGCGCGCAGCTTTGCGCGACATGGACCACGCCAAAGTGGAAAATGAAGCCGCAGGCCGCGGCATCGCGTGGCATTTTAACCCCCCGGCATCCCCACACATGGGCGGGTGCTGGGAGCGACTGGTGCGCTCTGTCAAGAACGCACTCAAAGCGACGCTCCGAGAGCGCGCTCCCCGCGAGGAGGTACTCTACACCCTCCTCGCCGAGGCCGAGCTCACTATAAACAGCCGGCCTCTCACCTACATCAGCAACGATGTTGAGCACCCTGTGGTGCTAACCCCCAACCATCTCCTGCTGGGCACTGCCGCGGGAGATGCTCCCTGCACGCGGGGCCACGCCATCGAAGTCGACTCCCGCCGCATGTGGCGACGGGTGAACGCGCTGGCCGACCTCTTCTGGAGGCGTTGGCTACGAGAGTATCTGCCGACGCTCCAACAACGGCAAAAGTGGAACGACGATGTGCCAAACATTAAAGTGGGTGATGTAGTGATAATAGTGGACCAAAGTAAACCGCGTAACCAGTGGACCAAAGGGGTCGTTAAAAGTGTGTATCCGGGAGCGGACTCTGTAATTCGAGTGGTAGACGTTAGAACTAATCATGGGGTCCTGCGTCGGCCCGTAGTTAAAGTCGTTGTGCTTCCCACTAACGGGGATGTAATCGGTTGAACCCTCTTACAGGGGGTGGGATTGTTAAGAAGCACAGCGATTTTACACATAATAAAGCACATAAAGTGCCATTTTAGTTAAGATACATAAGGAAACTAGGAAAATGAGCCTAGTCAAGTACTCTAGTATGATTTTTGTAAGAGATTGTAACTCATTATGTCCTTAACAAGTCATGTAGTACTTGAAATATCTTAAATACTTGAAAAATAGCTTATATACTTACGAAAAAGTAAATAACTTCTATACCCCTCGAGGTACATACATATAAGTTGTGTAATAATGTTAGTTAAACATAAATACATTAGGGGACATCATGTATATAACGAAAACATAACGCTATGTACGGTTTTGAAAGAATTCCATTGTATTATTATGTAGCAGAAATGTAAACAGTACTATATACAGATAAGGAATCCCTTGGCCGACAAGCCCCTCGCCCCTCGTGTACCCTTGACCGACACAACTGCGCAATACCCCGCAGACACCCGAACCCCTTCATCACCTCCTCACTGATACAAGTGTCCAGATTAGTTGGACGATCATTTTGGATTTGTACGCGCGGTGTGCGCAACTTGTGTATACGTGTAACATGTATAAGTATATCTCGATGTAAAATCATATTCAGTTTTCCATCAAAAGTCTTCATCAGTCAGACAAAAGTCTTCCTGTGAGCAACATCTCCGTCGCGAAGTAGTGTGTCCGCCTCGTGTTGCTCATAGCTCGCGCTCCGCCCTTATTAACTTAGTATAGATTAGCATAAATTAGTCAGTAGTGTTTACAGTATTTTTATAGTAGTCTAGTTATGTTTTTCAATCGACATTTCGTACCAAGTTATAAATAAATAAGTGCTAAGACTGATTATTGTGTTTAATGTAATTGTGTTTCGTGTAAAGTGTTTTCGCAAGAAATATACCCTGCTTTCACTCAACCGTTTGTTTCGTTTGCTACCTGTACTGCTTCCCTACACACCCGTGCGCCTGATATCCTACACATTCCGTGTCTGTACATTAAAGATTTTCGCCAAGAAAGTACTAGATGACGCGAGAAATAAGTAATAGAAAGTAAAAAAACATTTTTTGACATTTTTGTCTGTTTGTTTGTTCGTTTGTGGGCGCATCACGTAAAAGCCACACATTGGATTCAAAATCAAATTACTGAAAGATAAGAAGCTTTATTGTGAGTAACATTTGGTGTTCAAAATCGACCTACAGAATCAAAAGATATTCAATTTTAAACATTTTGTTAGAAACCTCATAGCGCCACGTGACGCGTCGAGACACGCGTACCCGGTGGGATTGTTGCGGGGCGCTGTGGCGTATCTATATGAATATAAGCGAGCAGCCTGTCCCTTGCTGTCCTTCCCCAGCGACGCCCTTAGTCGAGGTCCGTACCCCACAGGGGGTGCGTGTAGACGCTTAGTTTATAAGTTGTATGCCCTGGGTGGAGGCTTTTATTTATTGAGGTAGTCCGGCTAAGCAGCCGACAGCCTCCGAAATGGGGTAACATGCGAGATGCCAAACATAAAAATAAACGACTGCGGTCAGACACATATGAGGGCAAATGTCTAGAGAGTACACAGCGGCATTAAATAGAATGCATAGGAACTAGCTGAAATATTGCAGAATGCTCTCACTTGATACGGTGGAACAACGCAAAATTCGAGCGAGTGCGTCAAAGCGTAGCTATTGATTTGGGCCTACCAGGGTTGCGGGAAAGTCCGAAAGGGATACCGGGACCTTGGCACCAGGCAACTGAAGGAACACGGGTGGGTTTTAGTCAGTAAAAGTCTGACACGCCCTTCCGCTCCGCCCAGGGCGGGAGAAGTCATTTGATGATTTGACAATCTCAAAAAAAAAAAAAAAAGATATTGGTTTGGCGGAAATCCTGTTTTTAGATGCACCCATCTTGGCCCAAATATGGAATTACTGCAAAATTGCTCGCGCCTCATTGCATTGCTATTGCCTCATAGATCATAGCAGCTACATTGTTACCTGGAGGGACAACCGCCCATATAATGTTTAAAATACCAATTGACTTGGAAAATACGGAAAGCCCAGTTTACAATATTTTTTACGTGATTGCTGCTCAGTAATATGAAATGACTGCACAATGGCAAACCGTAAGGCGATTAACACACACCACCGCGCACCGCCGCGGTAGGCGGTGAAGCGGATCTCATGTCGCATTGGCCTCTAATAAATACGTTGATATCTAAGGCGATTAATTAACACACGGCACCGCGCAGTCGAGCTGGTAGAGTCCGCGGCGGTGCGCGGTGGCGTGTGTTAATCGCTTAAAGCAGTTGAAGCGGTGCGGTGGACAGATTTTTGCGAGATATTAGACACACAGCACGGAAGTTATCTTACCTAAAAATATATGTAATACAGTTCCATCACTGCAGGACCTTATGTCACATGTGTTGGTGACCCAACATCATTGAAAAATCAATCAAATTCATAATTGTGCGAAAGCGAAATTTTGACACATCGCAACGATCAAGCCACAGCAATTATATGATACAATATTGACGAGTGTCCCGAGGGAAAGCACTGCATAACGCGCTCTATAACAAAGTAATGGAACAAGAAGACGCTACCAACTATCCTATAGAATTTTTAGTCTCTGAATGGCCCCGGTTGCCGTCACACAATATCAAATTAAAATTGTGATTCCTTTTAAGAAGTTTAAAAGTCTTCCTAAATTATGTAATGTAACGGTACCAGATTGAAAGTTAAGTTGAAGACATTTTGACAGGTTGCGGCACAGGAGATAGCGTTTTCATAGCTCGAATTCCTCTAACTCCTGATAATTCCCCATTTAATTTTAAACGCGTACGCGTATCTGCTTAGCCTTTTCCCAACTATTTTGTGGTCGGCTTGCCTATCTGACCTCAATAACCCAGTAACTGGGTAATACGATACCCCTTGGTAAGACTGGTTGTCAGACTTTCGGGCTTCTGACGACCCGTAACGACTGTTAAGGATCCACGAATAACAGCTGAGACCAATGGCTTAACGTACATTCCGAGGCACGGAGGAGTGTCGGTATGTTTATTTATTTTCTTACCACAAATTACAGAGAAAGTAATTAAATAGTCTACAGAGACGAATTTATAATTAATTTGTGGAAGACTGGT
Organism: Lithophane semibrunnea; assembly: GCA_947363905.1. Lineage (NCBI taxonomy): Eukaryota > Metazoa > Arthropoda > Insecta > Lepidoptera > Noctuidae > Lithophane > Lithophane semibrunnea. The sequence continues at coordinate 534,387 of OX376212.1, read as the reverse complement.
GCCTAAACTAAGTTTTTTTCAAAACCTGTATGTCAGGTCACCAGGTATGTAACGATGATCACCCATCCACGAACCAACCCCGGAAAGTGAAGCTTAACCTGTTGGATCGACTGGTGCGGCTGTTATTACTTAGCCACTGGCTTAACTTAACTTAACTTAGCAAAACTTAAAGAACATGTTGCGTTTTATAATAACAGGCTGAGATAGATATAAGTCCACGCGGACGAAGTGGCGGGCACAGCTAGTAATCTAATATAATTTTCTCGTGACTATTGCTAAAGTTTTAAGCATGAAATCGAAAATCGAGACTGTAGATTAATGTTGCAGGCAAACTATGGAACTAAAATAAAATTGTTTATTAATCCAAGAAAAAAGCACCTTTTATACGAGATAAATGAAATAACAATTTAACAAGTTATAGATGACCGCTTTAAATACTACATTTTTATTCTTAACGTAAACTACTACTCGAAGGACGTCAACACTTTAATCGATTGCTCAGTGCTTACCCCACAGACAATAATTTACATACTATAATAAATCTCGCGAACATTTACGAGCACTTTTTATCACAGAATATGCCCTCGGATTAAGGGTTGAGCTCAAGAGATTGCTCACTCGAGCCCTTCATTAATTTGACGAGGGGGTGAAGCGAAGTGCGTTTGCATTTCCTCATCAAACAATCATTATGAACTGGTTGTAAAAATATTATTTTCTATTATAACATCACGTATGTATGCAACGGGGTAGGCAGAGGACACCTCGCTGGTTATGTTTGAAGTCCCATTTAATACAGGGTGAGATTATTCACATGCACAAGGCACAAATCTAGACTCCAGCCTGCTCATAAATTCCTATCAGAGAACCCAAATACTTTGCCTGAACTCGGAATCGAACCCAGGATCCCACGCTCAGCAGTCGCATTTACAACCACCAGATCAACTAAGCCAGAGATGCCGAACCAATGGCACGACAATATAATGTGGGTGCGATATCGATGATGATGATAGATTATTTGGCATCTAGTTTGTAACAGCAGAAGTTGCACTAATTTGTTCATTTATTTAACCATTTATGTACATAAATGGACAACGCATATTCGCACGCTGTAAAGAAGTGAAACTAACTTTTTTTTAAGGCGTTTTGCCAGTCTTTCTACTGGAGTGGTCTGTGGGTGAAACATACGCAGCGAACCTACAGAGCCCCGCGCACTCGGTACAATAACGCTTTTAGGATGCTGTTGGGGCTGCCGTGGCACTGCAGCGCGTCTGGTATGTTTGCTGGTATGTTTGCGCGTACAGATGGCTTTCAAGCCATCATACGCAAGAAAGCGAACTCCTTGCTGCACCGTCTACGAAGCGGCAACAACAGCATCCTAAATGCCAGCTGCCCGTTTTAATTGTCGTTTCCAAAATCTGTGGATAAGGACAGTCATAGGTATATCAGTTAGTTATAACAACACAATTACTAACATTATTTTAGGCACAATTCTGTTACTAACACACTACCATTTTTTGATTTTATGTTATTTTTTTGTGATTATGTAACTTATAAGGAGTTTTTCTCTGAAATAAATATTAATAATATTTAAAAAAAACGCACACACACATATCTCACACACCATATTAAGAAGAAAATAATAGAAAAAAAACGTACAAAAAAACCGGTTAATGTTAAGATGACTAAATAATAGTAAAGGTCTAGTAATGTTTGCAAATAAAGAATATTATTCTGAAAATTCCAGTAGTCTAAAACTCAAGATTGTTTGTTGGCACGTCATGGCCACATTAAATATTTATTCGGATAAAATGGCTCGTGGTGTTATAGATGTTCGCCATCCCTAACAGAAAACATTTTTTTATCTGTTATCTACCCAAATTAATTTGTTGTGTGAGATGGAGTTATAACGGCGATGTACGTAAATTATGTTGATGTATGTACATAAATATTTCATCTGGCAATATAATTTAATACCGAGTTTGTTCTTGTCCGACTTTCATTTGAGCTTATTTCTTTCTACATAATATTTACTAGCGTAGGTACCATTAAGGTCACACTAAATATTATAATCTTATGAGTAGTAACACAGAGCTAACAGGACACAAAAAATATAACCAAAATTCTTCATCAAAGGGAAGCTACAACGTTTCTTTTGTAAATATTACAAAAAAAAACAACCGACTTCCAAAAAAAAAGTAAAAATAACTTTAATTTCGGAAGTCGGTGTCTTGGCTTTTCAATTTTCTTTTTTTGCCATCGACATTCGAAATTAAAGTTATTTTTCACTTTTTAGTTGTTGACCCACACAAATTCGAATACCACTACCTGCTATGTAAATAGTAGTGACGGAGCCACATAGAACATCGTCCAGATATACTAAGTGGAAAAAATACGTAATATTGAAGCTAACTCAAAAACCACGCAAGCAAAGTTAATACAATTTATAAGGGACCACCTCGAACAAAAAAATTTTTTTTAAATCGGTTCACAATTGGTGAAAAGATCGATGAATATACACAAAAAACATAAAAAATACATACAGACAAACATAGAACCTTCTACTTTTTGGAAGTCGGTCTTTAGATCTAATAAACTATAAAACCTAGTTAGTGGATAAGAAAGAGTGATACTTATTTGCGAGAACTTCATCACAAAGATGACAGGTTTGAAAAATGATAATAAGTACGTAGATATAATAGGTAAGTGATAGGAGAAGTAATTTTAGGAAGGCTAAGACACACTGTGTCTACGTGGGGGGGTCGTCATACTTACTTACGCTACGGTGTCATTTTCTGGGCGAACTCCACCGATAAAGATACAGCATTTAAGGCTCAAAAAGATGTCTCCGGTCAATGTTTATACTAAAAACCACCGACAGTTGCAAGCCATATTTCAAGCAGTACAACATATTAACACTTCCATGTATCTATATTCTTGAAGTAGCGATGTTTGTGAAGAACAATCCAAACCGCTTTGAACGTATGGCCGATGTATACCCAAGAAGCAGACGTGACAATTCAAAATTAAATAATGTATCCTGTCAAACCACCATGATGCGCAAAAGTATTTATTGCATGGCCCCAGTTGTTTATAATAAATTGCCAAGTTCTTGGAAAGACTTGAATACGGTGCAATTCAAAAGTAGACTACGTAAATTATTAATTGATAAAACATACTACAGTGTAACTGAGTTTTTAACGGACAATTCTTGTCAAACTACCTCGAAATTTTAATTAATTAATTAGTGTTTACATGATATAATTATGGTGTATTGTCTATGACCTGAATTTTAATATTTGTTTGTCTATTTATCTTCGGACCACTATTTTGTTGTTGAATTAATTGTCTATGACCTGAATTTTAATATTTGTTTGTCTATTTATCTTCGGACCACTATTTTGTTGTTGAATGTAATAATTAAGTTGATATTTTTAATGAAAATTTGAATTTTATATATTTTATTTAATGAGAATGATATAATTAATTTAATGTTTCTATGTATAAGAATTTAAATTTTAACAATTTTATGTAACAAAAATGTTTGCATGCCGAATGGTAAAATATGGCAGAACTCAAGAGAACCTACTATCTACTTATGTATAACCCATATTTGCAAATAAATGCTATTCTATGTAACAAAAATGTTTGCATGCCGAATGGTAAAATATGGCAGAACTCAAGAGAACCTACTACCTACTTATGTATAACCCATATTTGCAAATAAATGCTATTCTACGTCTCCCATACAACTGTCTTTTTGCAAGGCAGCTGGAAGTTTGTAATGAAATCATAATCTTTATGTATTTTCGTCTGTTAAGTGTTTTATGTGAACAAGAATAAATAAATACACGTTTTCAGGAAAAGATATCTACATAAACTCAACCACAAAAATGTAAAACTCTCAACCAATCAACTCAACTATTTAGCTTTACAACTCCTTCAGCTTCACAAAACAATCAGACCCTCCTGTAGTGCATTATAAATCACCGCCAAGAGTCCTTCACCGCGTCACCATAAGACGCGGCTGTGAATGGGTGAGCAGAGATTGGGCCCCATCAACTAGCAGGCCCACAGGGACCCACAGGCCCCAACAAGACGGCCCCCTCGGTTTGAGTAGTTTATGAGGAGATGAGTGGTTTACACGTTGTTAGTTTTAGATTGTTTTATACACAACAGTGGTTTTACTAGTTGGGTGTGTAAATGGTTTATAATGACGAACTTCCATACTTTCATCCCCTATTTAACCATTTGGGGAGCGGATTTTCAAAAATACTTTCTTAGTTCCCCCTTCGAGAAACTCCTGTACAAAATTTCATGCTTCTTAAACCCCGCGGTTTATTAGGCTTTGTGTTGTCTGTCCGCGGATGGATGAAATTAAGATTTTTATTAAATAGGTACCTATATTTTATTTGAATTCTGTACAATAAATTATTAAAGTAACAAAAAAAAAATGTTCATGGTACAGTCACGGACTTTAATTGATAAGCCAACTTCAAAATTTTCAATTTTGCAGTTTCATACATTCACGAGATTACACGATTAAACACGAACTCAAATCGCAAGCTCGTAAACAAGATGACAAATAAATTACTTTTAATCGGAAATATCCATAGAGGTTGACTAATAAGTTCTCAATGATAAAAATAAATACAATGTTGCATTAAGTTTATCCAATCTATTTGATACCGACCTCCTTTGAATTTACAAACACTTTTTTTTCATTTCACTTTTTTTTTATTTCCTCGTAAACTCGATAATTATGAAAACATAACTGAAGACAGTGACAGTTGAAATATCAAGATGACAAATAAATAAAATTACTTTTAATCGGAAATAGTCTTATCCATAGAGGTTGACTAATAAGTTCTTAATGATAAAAATAAATACAATGTTGCATTAAGTTTATCCAATCTATTTGATACTGACCTCCTTTGAATCATAGCTCATTAACTCAATAATTCTGAAAACTTAACTGAAGACAGTGACAGTTGAAATATCGATGTCAGAGAATTTCTCCGTACGCTAACGTTACTATCGCAACAGTAACCTAGCAACAATTGTTTATCGTTGCTAGGTTACTGTTGCTAGACCTGCAATTGGTTGACTTTGAGTAGTCACTCTGCTGTCAAGTTTGTAGTTCTGGCTCTCAGGTTAGCCAACCGGTAAAGGTATGAAATATAATTTTCTTCTTTTAATACGAAGACAAATGACTTTGCATGTCGGGGACCGAATAAACCCGATTTGCATTACACGGCTAAAATACGAACAGTGCCAGGTGGCTCATCAATTAAAGTCCGTGACTGTACCTACCAATTTGACAATAATTCTTAATCTAACGAGCTGTTGCCTGTACTTTTGTTATTGCAGCCGATTTAAAGCAATGAACGGAAACTAAATAATTATATTACCTTTACCTTTTACTAAACTTCACTCCGGCTAAGCCAAAAGGACGAGGGCTGTAGACAATTCAGCTTATTATTGTACATTATGTTACTTTCGTCCAAAATTAACTTCACAATAAAGTTTGCGAGTCATTGTTCTGCCAGAACTGCCTCACATAACTGCCAGACCAAAGCACATAGTGTTATGGTGCCAACTGTGGTTTGTGCTCATGTGGTTTGGCAGCTATTATGCGTCTGCTTTTAAAGCCCATAAACAAGATACTTCATTGATATGTGAGTTGCGAATTTGATACATTCAAAACGCAAAGAATAACTGTACGTGCTTGGTAAAGCTGATATGAAACGTTTCACTCGAGTGAAGGTTCAGTTTTGTATCATTCCACGTTCACAGGACATCGGCAAACTATATCGGAATGAATGTTCATCTGCTCCTTTCATTTCATTTTCCGATCATTCGGTAGGCGAGTGAAAGATCCAACATCGTCACTATTTAATTAATTTTTCACTTTTGATTCATTTCGTGTTCAGATGTTCACTTCGAGTGAAAGATGTCCGAATTAAAGGCAAAAATGAACAAAAAGTGAAAGGGCTTTGGAATGTTACTATGAAAGTTTAACACAGTGGAAAATAACACCTGAACATTGACACCTGAATATAGTTCTTAGTACGAGTAATTTCTACTGAAACTGCCCTATATAACTGCCTGAGTCCGATCACGATTGCTCGGAATCGATACATTCCTTCCAAACGAGATATACTTCGAAGAATTTAATTTACTACCTGAAATAACGTAAAATTCAGTGTATTGCTACTCTGAGCTTACGTTGGTATTTTGTACTTGTGCTACTAACCGCATAGTCCAAGACGATTGGTTCACCGAAATAATAACAAGCATAAATATAAATGATATAATTTATTATGAGAATTATTGATAACAGATTGATTTGGGCGGAATTACAAAGCATCAGGCGCGATGGAGGCCAAGAGCGTGCCCATTATAAAAAAGGTTAGAATTTTTGGAATTTCCATTGCTGTCGTGATTGGTTGACAACAAGTTAACAGTACACAACATCAACATAACATTTTCACTGTTGGGAGTTACGCCCCAACAACAGCCGATCACATAAATTGACATGAAATATGACCACAACTTAGACATTCGGCAACAGGTGAACTGTGTTCTAATTTTATATTTTTTTTTAACGAATCTCGTATTTTGTTGCTCATTAGATGAGGCTCATTCTCACAGTCAGTATTTACCTATCGTCAAAAGTAACAAAATAGAGATCCCAATAAAATTCTCAACCATAAGCAATATTATAAGACAGACAGTATAGAGATAATAATAACAGACTCGCTTGAAAATAAAACTAAATCGCAACAATGATCGATCAGCCATAACACAAGAACAGCAAGTTGTAAAACTGTCACAAGTACTGAAGCTACATTACCTGTCGGGACTTTTTATCTAAAACACCACTTGATAATATGAAGCTACTGTCTGTATGTGTACACCCGAACAAACTATTTGGTATACATTTATCTTTTCTTTCACTGCCATTATTAATTTTTATTGTGTGTGGAATAACTCATTAAGCCTGTTGCTACAGGCAACTACAACTTAATTTAACTGAGCGACATGTACACTGCCACAAGGATCTTCTGGCGCTCCGATGACGAACATTTGTGAAATTGTTTGGTGAAACATATTGGAAACACGCGCCAAAAGAACCTTGTACATACAAGTATTGACTACTCAGCACATTCACAACAGTTGCAAGTTGCTGCCTGTATACCAAGCCGCTTGTTCGTCTATACAAGCTGGCTCGCTGCCCGCGCCGGCGCCGGCCGGTCCGTCTAGTCGCTATTCTACGGAACTATCGCTAATATTAGGTATTTTGGTGCAAGGGCTGCATGTCTGCACCTTACTGTTTAATACTCTTTCTTAATTACCTACCTTAAGAAAACTATATTTGAAGAAGATATACCTAGAATAAAATCACTATTATTTAGACCCTTTTATTATGTTACAACATTCTTTGAGGACGACATGCTACGCTACTGCTACGATACTACTACGCCACTGTTACGACACTACTAACTACGATACCGCTACAACATTCTACACCACCGCTACAAAAGCTACGCCTCTGCCACAATAATAATATGCTACGCCGGTTATTGCTACAATATGCTATGCCACTGCTACGTCACTGCTGGAGCATGCTAAGCCACAGCTATATACAACATACCCCGACTACAGAACCACTACACACGCTACAACACAACACCGATGTTCCAAACCCGCCGTTATTCGCGGCTTCGCCGTTTATCCACGTCACACTTGTTCGAATCTCACGTCTTTGACTCGTCCGAATTACATTGTGAATGAATGTATTGAAACTAGCGTGCTTTTAAGAATAAAATGGAAATCTTCATTTGTTACTATGAATACAAAGCTGTAGGGATCCTTGTCTAGATTTAACACAAAAATGGGTAAAGGCTGAATGACGACCTTTCAAAAACCATATTACAAGTATAATCCAACTCGCACAGCCTTCATTCCTAAGAAGATAACTGCTTTATATATGCTAGTACGTAAACCACTAACCTCCGTACATAAAGTATTCACAGTAAAACAAATATAAAGTACTACCCACGTAGATGAAGGACGAGCTAATCTTCACAAACTCACACGTTTCTACTAACTCTCCATAACTTCATACTCGCACGTATTTTAATATCACATGAATGTACATTAGGATGTATTCACATTGTGCCGATTAGCTGTTAAGCTCGCTTAATTCTTGCTATTCATTTAAATGTACAACTTATTGTAATATGCCTAAGGTCAAGTTTCTATTCATACTTAATGTACAGGGAAACAGTGTTTAGCAAATGAAATCAACCTATCTGCCTAGCCATAGCCATATCCCAACTATGTTGGGTCAGCTTCCAGACTAACCGGATGCAGCTGAATACCAGTATTTTACATGGGGTGACTACCTATCTGAGCTATTTTACTGAGTAACAAATGAAATATGAACTTAAATTACCAAAAATGTAATTCTTTATCAGTCGTGTGAAATAATAACTCAGTCTTATCACTCAATTCAAGATAATTTTTTTAACATTTTTAAGAAAGCAAGAATTGTCCACTAAGCTTCCCATTCTTCTGGCATAAATCCTTCAGTCTTTCAAAAAAGCCTCCCATAAAGCGCCCCATGTGAACACGTTCTTAGGATTAAAGTAACTTAATAAATATTTCCATTTGAACTTATCAGAAGTGAGAAACATTTGAGCAATGACTTCCTCAAAGTTCAGAACAAAATAAGAAGAAAACTTGTAAATACAAATCCTTTGGAAACTCGGAGACGCTAATTGCCAATTAAGATCAGCTTACATTGAACAACTGAACAGCGCGGACATAAAAAGATAAAAATGTTGATAAGAAGGGAATTTTTCCCGAAGGAACTGTGTCGAAGGAACCTGTGCGGTCACTCTTATGTAATAGGCTTGTGGTACGGTCAAGTAGTAACACTTAACTATGAAGATCGCTCTTGTTGTTTATGCTAAACCCGAAAAGGGATCATTGTACTTATCATTTTGAACAACTTTTTCTATGGGACCAAACTTGAAATCTCGAAAAAAAAATCAGCTGGTCCATACATTTGCATAATGCATAATCAGCCTATAATGTTCCCACTGCTGGGACACAGGCCTCCTCTCTATGAGAGGGAGCGGGCCGTAATCTACCACGCGGGCCCAGTGCGGGTTGGTAGATGTCACATTTCTTCGAATTTTTGGTTCTAGGACATGCCGGTTTCCTCACGATGTTTTCCTTCACCGTTTTGAGAGCAGTGGCGATGAAATAATTTACACAAAGTGAAGCGCCTGTCAGGTCAGGGTTCGAACCTATGACCTACAACTCGTAAGTCATGGCCGTTACCACTGGGCCACCACTGCTCTTACATTTGTGTTCACTTAAATATACGAAAGGTATGGAACTAATCGGGGCGCTGTCAATGTTAGCTAAAATTGTTATCATGCATCACATTTTTTTTTTTTTTGTTATTGTAGAAGACCGTGTCGGTGGAGTGGACAGATGGTGGATTCATAGCGTTGTCCAGTTAGTATTACTTGTTTTACTGTGGCTGAAGTACTTGTATATTTATGCAATTATGCAAAGTTCTAGAGAAAGTGGTCAACTACAGTCCGGTCGTCGAGAGAATGCGTTCTTGATGCAACTGACGGCTGGATTGTGATATATCATTGAGATGGTTAATGGCGGCAATGTTCGATGTACTTGAGTAATATTGGGAGACTAAAAATAAGAGTACCGGCTAATTTTGGCTGTTTAACGGTACAGGACAGAGTCTCAGTGGCTGCTAGAAGAACCTTAGTGTTATTTATAGAGGTAAAAAGTGTTGTGAAGCCAAAGCTCTGCTTATGTTAAACTTTTTACAAAAAAAAAAAACTTCAAAAAATAAAAAAATAAAACTTACGTGAACATTGTACTTAAAAAAACCACAAAAAAGTGAAAAATAACTTTGATTTTGGAAGTCAAATAAGGAAAATATAGTGAAGTGTTTTCCTAGATCTCCGAAGGAAACTTCGAAACGGACCAATAACTTTTTATGTAACAGACCTCTTTGACGATTCAAGTGCCAATAAAAATGTTTTCATTGAAATGAATACCTAATTGAAGATTACACACATAACATCACGCCTATAGTACACCGTGAGTATACATATACAGTGCACCTATAGTACACCGTGAGTATACATATACAGTGCACCTATAGTACACCGTGAGTATACATATACAGTGCACCTATAGTACACCGTGAGTATACATATACAGTGCACCTATAGTACACCGTGAGTATACATATACAGTGCACCTATAGTACACCGTGAGTATACATATACAGTGCACCTATAGTATGTACACCCATATTTTATCGAGCCGTGCACAAATCCAGACTCGGGGCTGCTACTTATCGCGCAATTCCTGATAGAGAAACCCAATAGCACTTTCCCCTACCGGGGCATCGAACCCAGGACCTTATGCTGAGCAATAGCGCTGGCGACGACTAGACTAACGACCACTAGACCAACGACCACTAGACTAACGACCACTAGACTAACGATACAGGCACTTGCAACGAGTTATTTGAAAATGATCATCTCCTTTACCTCATCCAACAATCATAATAAGTTCCCTGTATATACTGTACTGGGTACATAGCAACCCCCCGACCCCCAGTCCACACGACTAGTGAACACGCACGTCCACATGAATACAGTTTAATAACATCTCTCCGCTTTTTGTTACGTATATACATATTTATCTATGTATAAATGTTCCTGTATGGAGTATACATTGGCCGCTACAAGTAAAGGTACAGGGTGGGTTATGAGATGGGACTGTAACACGGGAGCGAAACCTGATTAATGGTTCAAGAAATAGAAACAGACTGGAGGCTTAGCCACAGCTTAAACCAAATATTTTTAACTAAAAAGATGGAATAATTTGAAAGGCAATTTCCATTGTTGAAGCCATTGATTGTCTGGCAGATAAAACACAACCTTACGAATCAATAATTAATTTAATGATTATTATATTAGATGTGGTTTTAAATAAGATACGGTTTGAATTTACAGTTAGAATTTCTGTTGATTGAAGTTCGTGATCAAACTTTAATGCAATCCCATCTGCACTCACTTTATAAACAGACTCCTTCATACACAAGTATACGTGTATGTATAGTATAGTGCTGACCGGCGCGCTCCGAGTTACATGTGAGTTCGCACAGATTCATATTTCATACAATTTCATATATCTTACAAAACTTTCCGGCACACACTGTAACATAAAATGGAGCAGAAGGTTCACTGAAAACGCAACATAAAATTACTAATAACTAGTTGTTAAAGTAAATAGTGCTGTAACTAATAACATGACATCACGCCTTGTTTCTTCAAAGGATTAGGCAGAGGTATAATCCCTTTATAATTACTTGGGTCTTATTAGAGGTATGAGGAACAGGGTGGCATCCTCCGGTGTCGGGTCTGGTGGGCAACTGCCCGACGATTCGCTTGGTCGAAGAAGGAAATCGATCGAGGAATCGGTATTGAGGCATCATTGCCCCTTGACCGAGGAATTGTTCTCTCAACCGCCAGAATTGGGGGTCGGTCATTGGGTCCTAGGACCCCGGCCTGCCCGACGATTGATGTTAGCACGCTGTATAATATATACTCATCGCGCGGGAAATTCTGCTTGCGCGATGCGGGATTTTACGTGACGTCCGTATGAAGCGCATGTGGCGTTGTAGATTCTCCCCTCCGGACATCGGAAGTCGATCGTAGGCATGTATCTTGCGTTGCTTGCCAGTGCCAGTTGAGGTTCCAGTGAGTCGGAAACGGGTGCCGAATAGTGCGCGGTGAATCGAAACTGTCTGGGGTGATTTAAGTTCCAGTGAGTCGGATTTGCTTCAGCGCTGGGTTGAGGCTGACTGCTGGCGTAGACCAGAAGAGGGTTGGAGGGCTGTGCCAAGGTTGTTAATAAGGCTGAGGGTGATGACCAGGTACGCGCGTCCGATGGTTGCTGGTGGTCAGGATACCAATTGAAGCCGTGGGTGCTAGCTGGCTGTGTGACTCGCCACTCGATAGCTCGTGGAAATGATGATGACGACGTCACGCTGAAGTAGTTGCACGACGGTTGCGCTGACATGTTCGGGGTTACTAGTATAGAAGTATGAAGAACAGGGTGTAAAGTTCAATCATCCTGCATAGGAAAGGGAGGATCCTTCGACCGGACGGGTCACGTGTCTGGTGGGATCCGGCGATTGATGTTGGGTCGTTGTTGAAACTAAGTATATAAATGAAATAAAAAAGAAAATACAGATGATCTCGTCAAAATGAAAAGTCGAATCATAAATATTTAAAAATAAACTTAATTTAAATTTTATTTTTCTTGTTTCTCAAAAAGGTGAGTGAACCTGAACAATTCATTAAATACCTCTAAACACAAATGCTAATTTAGCGATAAACAGACTTGCCAGCAAAATGTACAGATTTTTCATACATTCAAAGCCCGAAAAGATCATCCACAATTTGCTGGATCTGGCCAGACATGTTAGCTACCAACCTTTCTTATAAAATTTTTCTGTTCCAAGTATGACTTCTGCACTTACCTCTTATGCACCCCAATGTATGGATAGACTGAATTCATCAAGTGTCCGGGCGAGCGAGGGGGGCGGGTCGGCTCGGGGGCGACGTTCAGAACTTTTTGCCCCACGCACAGCAATATAAATCATCCGCCGGTGATATCTGAGGCGTTGAAAAACTTGTGCAAACTTTCACAAATCGTGCCATTCAGCGGGACTTGCAGGAGAGGAAAGCGGGGCGAAGGAGGAAGGGGCCGGGAAATTAATTCAATGTTGTATAAATATAAGAAGGAATCGTAGAGGACGAGCGATGAGCCAGTTCGATGGTAATCTTTATTTTCGGATATTTAGAGCGAATTTCACAGAAACTGAACGCGATCGGCACATGTCATCTAATCCTCGATTAAGAGCTGATTAAGATCTGTGTCATCATTGTTGTGATAATTATATTGACACTGAACGCGGTTTAGATGTGCTCATCGCGGTCATATTGGTAAATTCGCCCTTCATGTTTGTAAAAGTAAGTAAGTTTTAATACCGTGTCAGAGACAGCGGTAGCCTAACATACTCGTGGAAAATAGCTAACTTTTACTTAGCTCTATATAATACTATACCTACTCTGAATATAGCTCACAATTTTTCCAGCCTTAAAATATAATTATAACTCCTCTTTATCCCCCAAAAACTTATCAGTAGCGCCTCCTTACACATAAAAGTTTTCTCTTTACAAACAAGTAGGTAGATGTAGGTTTAATGAACAGCGTACTACTGGATGTTTAACTAAGACAGTAAAAGATGCAGAAAGACAATGGGCAAGAGTGGCCCAAATGTCAATGTGTGATAATAGGAGTGTTGTTAATCAGACACCTTTAATATAGTCGCTCCTTATTTAATCAACTATTCAGAGGTATAGGTCTCGTTAGTGCACGTCACGTTTCGGAGTTACGTTTGGGCCACTGCCCATTGTCTTTTTGCATCGTTCTGATTTCTTATTTTTAAATTTGTTCCAAGCCACAGTTTCCATACAAATCCCAAGTCGATTCTTTAAAATATCGGGTATGAATCTAGATTCATGCCCAATATCGCTCCAGATTAAGTCTCCAAACTTTTTCTCCCATTTTTCTTATAAGTCGATATTTCCCGAGCTCTATATTCAAACTAAATCCCCTTTCTCGTCGATAACAAAACGGAGCATCGTGTCACAGTCCGGTCACGTGGCGGACACATCTCTGCTGATCCTGTATTACGAACGAGGCGACATGAACCTCGTCGGGCGTACCACGCATTACTAAAGGATCACGGTTCAGAATATTGCGGTTACGGTGAAGAAAATGTGTGAAAAGTAGACACAAGAGGTAAAAATGTATGAAACTGACACGTATACTAAGTTAATATGGAGTGTCTTGCCGGCTCTTCTCCATAGGAAATGACCAATTGGAACCGTGCACCTAGCTTCTGACGTTTCGTATGTGCCCATGTAGGCTTATGTGAAATAAAATATTTTGATTTTGATTTTGAATCCTGTTGAAAGTCGTTGTAGAAATACGGAACGCTTTGAAAGCGATTACCACTAGCGCAGTGCACATTATGTTTTTTTTTCTTTTGTATATTTTTAATTTTATTTGTGTTCCTATTAATTATGATCCTTTGTTGCTCGAAATAATCTTTTTTTTTTGGATCAAGTTCTTTATCGCGTCTTGTGGTAGAAATCGTCACGCAAAAAAGCGTTCATACTTGCGATTGTGTTCTTCTAATTCAAAGAGAAAGAAAAATACAGAGTGAATGAAAATTCACACTCTTCCTGTCTCTTTCTTTCCCTTAGTTCTTTCTAAAGTGTGAATCTGGTCAACATGAAAATTCAAGATGGCGGCTGCGAAATTATCAAATTTTTCATCATGGATATCGTTTTCATAGTTTTCGGGGGTGCTAAAGCCAATAGTGAAATCAAAATGAAAATCCAAATAGCGGCTGCGAAAACTTTCAAATTCCTCATGTGCATCGTTTTCATAGTTTTGGAGGGTGCTAATGTCGATACTGGGGTCAAAATGTAAATCCAAAATGGTGGCTGCGAAAATTTTGTTTGTTTTAAATCATACGTGAGAAAGAACATCGTTCCCGACGACGGCCACTTCTTCTTTCTTAGATTCAAAGTCAAAGTCAAATAATTTATTTCAAATAGGCCCATTAAAGGCACTTCCGAACGTCAAAAAATAGAACTGATTCTAGTTGCTCCTTCCAAAAGGTAGTTTTCGTATGGAGAAGAATGGGCAAGAAACTCCACCGTTACTCTTTTAAAAATAATGTTTTACAATATTTTGTATACATCAATTTTATTATATAACTAGCTGTGCCCGCCACTTCGTCCGCGTGCACTTATATTAATATCTATCTCAGCCTGTTATTATAAAACGCAACATGTTCTTTAAGTTCGGTTAAGTTAAGCCCGTGGCTAAGTAATAACTGCCGTACCGGTCGATCCAACAGGTTAAGCTACACTTTCCGGGTTGGTCCGTGGGTGGGTGACCATCTTTACACACCGAGACTCCTCCGTGCCTCGGAAAGTACGTTAAGCCATTGGTCCCAGCTGTTATTCGTGGATCTTTAACAGTCATTACGGGTCGTCAGAAGCCCGAAAGTCTGACAACCAGTCTTACCAAGGGGTATCGATTTACCCAGTTACTCGGTTAGTTCAGATAGGCAGTCGCTCCATGTAAAATACAGGTATTCAGCAGCATCCGGTTGGACTGGAAGCTGACCACAACATAGTTGGGAAAAGGCTAGCAGATACGCGTACGCGTTTAAAATTAAATGGGGAATTATCAGGAGCTAGAGGAATTCGACGTATGAAAACGCTATCTCCTGTGCCGTAACCTGTCAAAATCTCTGCTTCAATAACGTTTGGTGGTAAAATCTTGACTTTCTCTCTGGTACCGTTACATTACATAATTGCTGTGGCTTGATCGTTGCGATGTGTCAGAATTTCGCTTTCGCATAGCTATGAATTTGATCATATGATACACATATGACATAAGGTCCTGCAGTGATGGAACAGTATTACATATATTTTCAGGTAAGATAACTTCCGTGTTCTGATGTTTCGTCACCAATGTTGTGTAAAAAATCGAGGTTTTACTGGAATGTCTGTCCAGAATCACCCCTGAAGAGCATTGCGACGCCAATCATGGGCCGATCGTCTTATCTAATATCTCGCAAAATTCTGTACAGTCACGAGCAAAAATATGTATACACTCAGCAAAATTCAATAACGTTTTTCTCGTGGAATAACGATTTTAACTTTGAGATGATACCTATTTCATAATAATAGGGGTTCAAAAATACTATGTTCGTTATATCATAAAATTACAATCAATACAGTAGGAGAAAATCACTTTTAAAAGTTGCTAAGTGTATACATATTAGTGCTCGTGACTGTACACCGCACCGCTTCAACTGCTTTATCGATTAACACACGCCACCGCGCCCCGCCGCGGACTCTACCAGCTCGACCGCGCGGTCGGGCGGTGTACGTGTGCAAGGCGGTTTACACACGGCACCGCGCACCGTCGCGGTCTTTATCAGTTCGACCGCGCGGTCGGGCGGTGTACGTGTGTTAGGCATCAGCGGATTTAATAGAGGCCAGTGCGACATGAGACTGCCTACCGCAGAGGTGCGCGGTGCTGTGTGTTAATCGCCTTACGGTTTGCCATTGTGCAGTCATTCCATATTACTAAGTAAGCAGCAATCATGTAAAAAATATTGTAAACTGGGCTTTCCGTATTTTCCAAGTCAATTGGTATTTTAAACATTATATGGGCGGTTGTCCCTTCAGGTAACAATGTAGCTGCTATGCTCTATGAGGCAATAACGCGAGCAATTTTGCATTAATTTCGTATTTGGGCCAAGATGGGGGCATCTATAAACAGGATTTCCCCCAAAATTTTTTTTTTTTTTTAATATAGTAAGTCATCAATTGACTTCTCCCGTTCTGGGCGGAGCGGAAGGGCGTGTCAGACTTTTACTGACTTAAACCCACCTGTGTTCCTTCAGTTGCATGTTGCCAAGGTCCCGGTATCCCTTTCGGACTTACCCGCAACCCTGGCAGGCCCAAATCAATAGCTACGCTTTGACATACTCGCTCGAACATTCTACGTTGTTCCACCGTCTCTGTGAGATCGTTCTGCAATATTTCAGCTAGTTCCCATGCATTATAATTTATTTCCGCTGTGTACTCTCTAGATATCTGCCCTCATGCGTCTGCCCGAAGTCGTATATTTGGCATATCGCATGTTACCCCATCTCCGAGGATGTCGGCTGCTTAGCCGGACTGCTTCAATAAATGAAGGCCTCCACACAGGGCTAACAACTTATAAACTAAGCGTCTACACGCACCCCCTGTGGGGTATGTACCTCAGCTTAGGGCATCGCTGGGGAAGGACAGCAAGGGACAGGCTGTTCGCTTATATTCCTATAGGTACGCTTTCCCCCGCGCCACACCGCCCCGCAACAATCCCACCGGGCACGCGTATCTCGACGCGTCACGTGGCGCTATGAGGTTTCTAACAAAATGTTTAAATTTGAATATCTTTTGATTCTGTAGGTCGATTTTGATGAAATAAACGCTAAATGTTACTCACAATAAAGCTTCTTATCTTTCAGTAATACGATTTTGAATCCAATGAGTGGCTTTTACGTGATGCGCCCACAAACGAACAAACAAACAGACAAAAATGTCAAAAAATATTTTTTTACTTTCTATTACTTATTTCTCGCGTCATTCAGTACTTTTTTGGCAAAAATCTTTAATGTACAGACACGGAATGTTTACGATTTTATTATATGTAGCTGTGCCTGCCACTCCGTCCGCGTGAACTTAAATCTATCTTATCCTGTTATTATAAACTGCAACAGGTTCTTTAAGTTTTGCTAAGATAAGTTAAGCCCGTCGCTAAGGAATAACAGCCGTACTGGTCGATCCAACAGGTTAAGCTACACTTGTAGGGGTTGGTCCGTGGATGGGTGACATTCTTTACATACCGAGACTCCTCCGTGTCTTGAAAAGTAAATTAAGCCGTTGGTGCTGGCTGTTATTCGTGGATCTATAACGATCGTTACGGGTCGTCCGAAGCCCGAAAGTCTGACAACCAGAATTATCAAGGGGTATCGTATTACCCAGTTACTCGGTTAGTTCAGATAGGCAGTCGCTCCATGTAAAATACTGGTATTCAGCTGCATCCGGTTAGACTGGAAGCCGACCACAACATAGTTGGAAAAAGGCTAAGCAGATACGCGTACGCGTTTAAAATTAAATGGGGAATTATCAGGAGCTAGAGGCATTCGAGCTATGAAAACGCTATCTCCTGTGCCGCAACCTGTCAAAATCTCTGCTTCAATAACGTTTGGTTGTAAAATCTTGACTTTCAATTTGGT
Source organism: Lithophane semibrunnea (assembly GCA_947363905.1). NCBI lineage: Eukaryota > Metazoa > Arthropoda > Insecta > Lepidoptera > Noctuidae > Lithophane > Lithophane semibrunnea. Next base: position 516,386 of record OX376212.1, on the reverse strand, counting down.
ACCGTAACATTACATAATTTAGGAAGACTTAAATTTCTTAAAAGGAATCACAATTTTAATTTGATATTGTGTGACGGCAACTCAGAGACTCGAAAAATTCTATGGGATAGTTGGTAGCGTCTTCTTGTTCCATTACTTTGATATAGAGCGATCTTCAGTGCTTTCCCCCGGGACACACGTCAATATTGTATCATTAATTGCTGTGGCTTGATCGTTGCGTGGTGTCTGAATTGCGCTTTCGCATAGCCATGAATTTGGTTGATTTGTCAATGATGTTGGGTCACCATATCACGTCACATATGACGTGGTCCTACAGTGATGAAACAGTATTACCTATGTAGATTTTCAGGTAAGATAACTTCCGTGTTCTTATGTTCCGTCACTAATTTTTTGTAAAAAATCGAGATATTACTGGAAATGTCTGGCTAAAATCACCCCAGAAGAGCATTGCGACGCCACTCATGTGCCGATCGTCTTGTCTAACACCTCGCAAAATTCTGTCCACCGCACCGCTTCAACTGCTTTACGGTTTGCCATTCTGCAGTCAACCCGTATTACTAAGCAGCAATCACGTAAAAATTTTGCAAGGGGCTTTCTGTTGACTTGGACAATACAGAAAGCCCAGTATTTTAAACATTATATGGGTTTTCCCCAGGTTACAATGTAGCTGCTATTTATGCCAGAGCAACCTTGCATTGATTCCCCGTGTGTCTGCCCGCAGTCGTTTTTTTATGATTGGCATCTCGCATGTTACACCATTTCGGAGGCTGCTTCAATAAATGAAAGCCTCCATCCAGGGCATACAACTTATAAACTAAACGTCTACACGCACCCCCTGTGGGTTACGGACCTCGACTAAGGGCGTCGCTGGGGAAGGACAGCAAGGGACAGGCTGCTCGCTCATTCGCTCATATTCATATAGATACGCCACACCGCCCCGCAACAATCCCACCGGGCACGCGTCACGTGGCGCTATGAGGTTTCTAACAAAATGTTTAAAATTTAATATCTTTTGATTCTGTAGGTCGATTTTGATGAAATAAACGCTAAATGTTACTCACAATAAAGCTTCTTATCTTTCAGTAATAAGATTTTGAATCCAATGACTGGCTTTTACGTGATGCGCCCACAAACGAACAAACAAACAGACAAAAATGTCAAAAAATGTATTTTTACTTTCTATTACTTACTCTCGCGTCATCCAGTACTTTTTCTGCAAAAATCTCTAATGTACAGACACAGAATGTTTACGATTTTATTATATGTATAGATAGATTACATGTGAATACGATTACTGTACCACAATAGATAAAAAGAATTAAAAATACATGGTGCTCGCATATTTAAAAACATTGTAAGTAAAAGTCTACGATATCACAATATTCCTAACATTTTTATAAGTAATACTAATAGGACAGTGCGTGAGTTATGTTTTTTTTTTCTTTGGTTGATAGAACTTATAGATCCGTTCGGTGTAGCTGTTGCTCCGATCTACGGAGTTTGCGAACATTGGGTCAAATAGGCCTATAAAATAGTTTTCTGTAACTCTTACAGCAAACTATTTTGTAAGCTCTATTTTTTATGAAAGTAATTTTTTGATGAAACTCGCACTGTTCCCTAAGTTCAAGTATATGCTGCGGGTATCTGCAATCATTCGTCGGCACTCGTCGCGCCGTAGCTCGTAGATATCGGAGCATGAAGTAGAGCGTGAATGTGCTCCAGCCGGCGCCCGGTGCGGTGTCATGTCACCTCAATTGTTTTGTTTCATGTTGGTGATGTTTCTGGTTATTGAAATAATGCTGTGGTTTCGAAAAGTTTTCATTCAATGTATGTCAACTGCTATAGTTGTTTGAGTAAATATGCGTTTTGACAGACGAGAGGATAACTCGTAAGGTAGTGGCCGTTACCACTGGGACACCAGTGCTCAGTCCACTGGGCAGCCACTGCTTACTGCCCTACAATAATCTTTATAATCACAGGGAAGTCAAAACAGGGACCGTACTTAAAGATCCTCGTCCACGGTTAAACAAGATTGTCTTGTGTAGAGGTCAGATAGGCCTCGTCACTCCATGTAAAATACTGGTATACAGCTGCATCTGGTTAGACTGGAAGCCGAAGCCAACATAGTTGGGAAAAGGCTAGGTAGATTGATTGAACATTTGCCTTAAGTAATATTAAAAACTTCTACATCCGTAGACAGCACAACGATCAATCATTAATAGTGCTAGAACCGTTCGAACAGTTCCCCTAAAATGCAGATTTAACTAAATAAAAGGAGACCCACGCACTGGCTCTCACTTTACACAAAGTAAATGACGACAGAAGAACCGCTCATAAGCGTTTCCTTTAATAGATGATTGACACATAATTAAAACATTGTTCATTGTGACAACATGCTTCTTTGGTCACTGTATGACATAGAGGTCTGACTAAACAATTAAACGCTTGCTAAAACACCGCTTTACCAACGATCGCTTCTATGATAAACCAATTGCCTGTAGAAAGATTATAAAGATTTCTTACAGATAATTATAATGTTGTCATTAATTGTTGTAAGGCGTAATGCTGGCTCTGCGATAACAAACAAAACGCTCATAAATTGAATCTTTTGTTGTTGTTTTCAGCTCATTGTACAGAGCTAACCTTCTGTGTCATGTCTACCCGTTTGATCGCGTGAGCGTTGTGTCGCGGTGGGCGTGCTCGCGTGTGTCGGACAGCCGCTAATCAGTCGCTGAATTATTCAGCACTGCGAGGAATCATTTTATGATAATAATACGCTAGTTAAGTTGAAAGGTCAGTCGGCGTGAACGCCTCGTCACAGCTGGCTTGTGGGCCGAAGACGGTACAAGGAAAGGAGATTATTAACATTACCTGACCTTTATACCTGACCTTTTCATTACTAAAATTTTATTCTCGTTGAAACGAACAAGCAAAACTTTCGCCCAAGCGTGATTTTCTATCTAGTAATAATAACAACACACTGCAATAGGGAATATGCATGTGATTCAAATATGGGTCAAATATTTTTTTTATAAACTTTGTTACTTCAGAATTATGCCTCCATCAATATTTTTGAATAAAATTTCTTTTTGAGCGAGAAATTAATTTTTTTAAAGTCCCAAATAACTGTGGGTAATTCAAATACTTGAAAAGGCTAAGAGCGGATGTGACGTAACAATCCGGGACAACAATCAAAATGTCAATGTCAAGTCAATCAACAAGTGTCAAGTCAATGTCAAACGCTCATAGAAAAAAGAGTGTTTGACGTTGACTAGACAGTTGCTTGTCTGTTTTGCACAGACGGTGACGTCACCACACCAAGCGCGCCAAATGGAGGGCGTTTAAATAGCCCGGATCGGTTGGATATTTTTAAACATTTTTTTAACAACTTTAAATTGCTTTTCTGCCGTCAATTTTTTTTTAACTATTATTTGACGATGTAAACTATCGAATAAAAATATTAAAAAAATACATGCATATTCCCTATTGGGAACGAAACATATTGGATCTATTACTTATTGACCGACCCTACTACATTTGTCTTCATTTCACTTGGCTCCGTCACCTGTTTTGATTAATTTGTTAATTTTATTGTATCGAAATATGAAATATAGCTAAAATAAAGTGCACTAAAATATTGAAAATGAATGTAATTATAGTTTTATATGGAAAAGAATCACTTGGAAACTTCCCAAATGCCCTTTTTACAACTAAAACTGTTACAATACCAATTCAAACTATTTTTGAAATACATAATTTATTTCAGTGCAATATAGAGCGATATTTTATATTTCCTAACTGTAAAATAAGTTATAAATAAATAAATAATATTATTAAAAAATTTAATAATAAATAGGTAATATATTTAGCTAGAATGCACGCTGGATATTTGGTAAATTATCAATGTGTAGGACACTACACAATGCTAGGATATATATCGAGAGATATAAGCTTCCATTCTCCTTCCTCATATCAGACGATCGATATGATAGTAATTCGCACAATATTGTAATGGATGGTGTGGAACCCGTCGGTCGACGGATTAATGCTCAAGTGACAAGTGGCGAGATCCGGCGACTATCGCTACGTGACGCACTGAGTGCAATGCACGAGAAGTAGTTATTGCAATATAGTGTAGGATTAGAATAGCAGCATGTAGACTAGAAGTGAGAACAGATAACAGCTATTCATTAAGAAGAACTTGTAAAGGATCATGGCAGACTCCCGAACAAAATTTTGTTGACATTTTTTTTTGCGTCTGCCGAGATAAAATATGTAAAAGTATAGAGTTTGCATTCCTGAACAGTTTTGTTTTCAGGTATACTTTCATAGGAGGTCAGGAATTAAAGATATTACAGTTTGAAGTTCACTCGTTCTAGAGAAGTTCAGTTACACCAATCCAATAATATTTCCTATCCAGTGAAAAATTCTGTGATCGACAGAAACTGACTAGTTGGATATGTACTGTAACACTTATGTAGTAGGACAGGCAGTGTCCAGCTGACGGCAATATCCTTATATTAGACCCGTCGCGAGGGACGCGCGTCCGGGACTCGCCCCGGGACCCGCCCCGGGACTCGCCCCGGGGTCACCCCGTGATTGGATTGATTTAATATCGGGAGACTGCATTTTGTGTTCATTTCGAATGTAATGATATTGATTTCTTCTACTGTAAACGATGCCGATGGTAGAGTTGGATATTTCTTTGTCTATTTCACAAAAATGAAAAGCTCTTTGTTCTCCTTCAACACTTTTGAAGAACCAACGCGGTTTATAGTATAAGTATAAGAGCATGGACATTTACCGCTTACCTCGTAATGTCCCGAGAGTAAAATTGACCAACTGGTTGAAATCTCTTTTATATGATGCAACTGAAAAAATTGTGGAAACTTAACACTTATAACTTATCGAGTCAAATCAAATGAAATCTTTTTATTGTGGGCATATGTTATACAGACAGATGTTAGGTAAATTACAATTCATTATGTCCTGCCTAATAGGCATACAATAATTATAGTCCAACCACTCACACACACCCTCGCTGCCACACCCTCACTCACACATACCCTCACTCACAACCACGATCACCCTCACTTACACTACCACTGTATGATATTGTATGATTTTTAAGTCATTTTGAACTGTGTGAAATAGGTTAGGTTAGGTAATAAAGTTAGAACTGTGACCAACCGCAACCGCCTACTTCCAGGTTGCTCGCAGATTTTTTTTCATCATTTTCTATTTATCCGGGTTTTCGCAAAAAGTCGAATTAGATCAATCAGAAACTAACTGGTTTCGGAGTTGGTCTTCGACAAGGTTTAGTGCAAACCATTATTTTTGTAGGTATTTTATTTATGATGTTTATAATATACACCGATTTGAGCAAGGCTTTTGATAAAGTTTCCCATGAAGTGCTGATTCAAAAACTTGCTGCGTACGGCTTTGCTGGTTCACTTCTTAAGTGGCTGCACTCTTACCTGACGGATAGATCCTTTTATGTCGTGGCCAATGGCTATAAATCTGAAACCATGTTCATAACCTCCGGTGTTCCGCAGGGTTCTCACCTGGGCCCTGTAATATTTATCATCTTTGTAAACGACCTTCCCTATTGCTTCTTTAACTCCACGCCATTCTTATTCGCCGATGATTTGAAAATAGTCCGCGTTGTGGATTCTCTAGCCGATTCAACATTACTTCAGGATGACTTGAACAGACTCTTAAACTGGTGTATGGATAATAATATGCAACTTAATGTAGAAAAATGTTCCCAAATTACGTTTACTCGCAAGGCTAACTTTATTGATTTTAGTTACAGTATGAATGGTACGTACCTCAGTAAAGTTGATATGATCAGAGATTTGGGAGTCCTTCTGGATCGTAAATTAACTTTTATTCCTCACATGGACAACATTGTTAAAAAAGCTTCAAAGGCACTCGGTTTTGTGTTACGTAATGCTAAATGTTTTCACAAGCCTAAAACTAAGATTTATCTTTTTAACTGTCTCGTTCGTACTGTTTTGGAATACTGCGCAGTTGTATGGCGTCCCCACTATGCAACACATAGTCTTAGGTTAGACAGGATCCAAAAAAGATTTTTATACCATCTTGCCTATTCTGTGGGATTAAGCAAAAAAATACGGAGCTATGACAAACGACTTCAAAAATTTAGCATGACTTCACTCGAAAAACGAAGAGATAATATAGATCTAATTTTTCTTTTTAAAATTCTTCAGAGTAAAATAGATTGCCCCCAGTTGTTAAGTAAGTTTAATTTTAACCTAACCCACAAGTATCCGCGTCACCCCATAAAGTTATTACGTCCCCCATTCCGCAAAACTGTGTCAGGATCCAACTCTCCCATCCCCAGAATTTGCAGGCTTCTTAATAATTGCGACGAATCAATAGATATTTTTTCCACAACACTTCATAAATTCAAGCGCCAAGTCGAACAAAACCAACCACCATATTGACTTTTTATCTTGTCATGTTTGTATTTACTGTGTTTCTAAAGCTACCCACTGTTGTTGAAAGTGTTATTTCTGCACTATTAATGTAATTTTATTGCTGTTAAAACTTTTTTTTTTGCATGCTTTGTCTATCGCATCATATTGTACACTATGCTTGTATCCTATGGCTTGTATTATTAAGATAAACAGTGTAACAATTGTAGATAGGCCAATAAATAAATAAATAAATTACTTTATATTTATCTTGTTTTGGTTCATGTTTATCAAGTGATAATAATTATTAAATTATAGATTAGGTACCTATTATTATTTTAATGTAATGTTATTATAATTATTATTATAAAGTGCTGATATACAATTTTATAGCTGTTTTCACCAAAAAGTGCTAATAAATACATCCCTAAAATATCACTATTTTAATGCAAAGTTTTAGCAAACTATGAATTTATGTCCAGCATCATCACCACACTAACTTCCATTTCACAAAGGTGACGACGTTGGGCGCGTGTCCGTCAGTCCGTCAGTCCGGACGTATTGGTGTCCGTTAATTCGGACTTATTGGTGTCCGGACGAGAGACGTATCGAAATGAGATCGACACAATACAAACGAAGCAGACGGACGATGCAACGCTCTGCACTCTTTGTAGTCGTGCAAAGAGAACATACTGACGATGTAGTGATCGTTTATTGGTTTTCTTATTGATGAAAGTCGAAAATGTACGCTTACATACTTACATAGCCGTTTCGTAGTGTTGTGACTAGCTTCCAGACTATCGTGTGACTAATATCGGTTCGGTAAAGATAGCAGCAGCGTCTTGAGCAAGCGGTGATCAGGAATAAATCCTCTGTGACATTGTTTACGGAAGTGCATCAAGTGCAGTCGTAGTATATATTGCAGTACACGCGACATGTAAACACAATCTTCTGAGAGAGATCACTAACAAATCGTTGGATAGTACTCGACCTTTTATGTGGCCATGTTATGCAGTTTCAAGTAAGTTGCTATCTGCAATGAGTAAATGAAAGATGAAAATGTAACATTCGGTCACTCGAGTGTAACGTTTTGTCATGTTAGTGTAACTTTTGTAACTTTACTCAAACCAGAAAGTCTGATATTTTTTTTCTACAACTGGGCAAGTTCTTACATGAAAAATGTGTGTTGTCATGTCTATATCTTGTTTTCAGACAGAACGCCATGTTACCGATCGGTAATTCGGTGATTGACATGATTTATTCGCTTCAAATGACCAATTTTCACTTGAAAACAAGATTTAGAGACGGTTTGCTATGGTTTTTTTTAATTCTCCTGCGTACAGATTAGAGAGTAAGTTTTTGGGATTATAATTGACTATCTTCCGCCCGCACCTTCGCCTGCGTGGTATGTCGATAAAAAGTAGCCTATGTCCTTCCCCGGGATGCCATCTACCTCCTTGCCAAATTTTATCGAAATCCGTTCAGTGGTTTAGGCGTGAACCACTGAACGGATTTTACCGTAAATGTTGACCCGGTATCCATATACCGGGTCAACATTTTCTGACTAAGGTCTTTATAAATACAATGAAGTTATTGTCGTCTTGATTACAATATTTGCAAAGCAAATCCTTAAAAGGCCGTATACCGATTTGCTAATTTACGTGATTTTACAGGCGTGATTTTTACAATTAATATACTGTATTTCCATAAGTTTTAATGCACAACATGAAAGATCATTCAATTCAATTAGGATCTCTACGTCAAAATGATTCGTAAATTACGTGATATTCTAAACCTCTGACAGCACAACTCACATAACAGTTACCGGTTTGAGGTCGACTAATCATACATATTATATAAAACAAAGTGCTCCGCCGTATTTGTCTGTCGTCCTGTTCGCGAGAAACTCAAAAACTACTGCACCGATTTTCATGCTGTTTTCACCAATGGATAGAGTGGTTCTCGAAGAAGGTTTATTAAGTATACAATAACGAAGCCGCGGGCATCAGCTAGTTAAATAACACAATATATAATATATTTGAAAACCTATTGTATGTACACAAAAACATATCAAAGTTTAAGAAAATGTCCGATATTAATAGTTTAAATACCAGGAATAAACACAATCTTGCTGTACATCGCACTCGTCTCCACAGGGTAGGCAACTCGTTCATGGGTCAATGTATACGCTTTTATAACAAACTTCCCATTGACATTTGAAACTTACCCAATAAACGATTTAAAAGCTGTATTAAAACGAAACTTTGTAAAAAAAAGGGTACTATAAAATCACAGATTATTTAGAAGACAAAAATGGATGGGATTGAGCTGCTCGCTCTGCTAAGCATTGTGACATTTTGAATATTATGGAAAACCATAAAAATATACCTACCAGTTTTATATAGAAATTGACATTATTGAATATTATATACAAAATGACATGATGATTACTTGTAAAGTATTGTTTTATTGTGAATGTGAGGACTATGTGGATATTTATTTTTCGTTCTGTTAGTTTTAGCGAAGTTCTGGCAATTTGAGAACTTTATGCGACCTACCCAAATGTCCTTTCTTTGGTATTGTTCGTCGAGTCGTTGAGCTCCTTAAGTTCTGAGTTGAGCTCCACTATTACTGACAAATGCTTGCACTGACTGGACAGGTCCACTCAAATCTGTCTGGTTCTTTCCTCAAAAGACCATTTCAGACTCTAATCTACATGGTCCTCATATGGCCTGACCAAGATTATGTCTGGACTTTAAAGGAGACGGTGACCTCTGAGTTTCTTTCGGCCTTTCTTCTCAGACTAGTCAGATAGGAAACGCCGACCTCATCTAGCTTATTTTTACAACTTTTTAATATGACGTGTAAAAATGATTCCAATATCCTATTTACAGAATAAACAATTTCAGTTCATTTCAAATAATAAAAATAAAAAAGTAGTTCATTTATTAGATCTTTTGAAATGATCTTTCATGTTGTGCATATTTTTTTTTAGATATATAGGTACTGTATTTTAACTGTAAAATGCACAATGCAAGCAGTGGTGTGCCCGTCGGACTGCCAACTCATAGGCGTCGAGTTCGAAACCAAGACACGCACCTCTGACTTTACGGCTTTGTTGTGCATATTGTATACTTATCACTGCTTTAAAAACGGTGAAGGAAAACATCGTGAGGAAACCGGCATGCCTGAGAGATATTTTATCAACGGCGTGTGAAGCCAAGCCGCCCTTGGACGGCTTTAAAACTCTGACACTAGGTTAGTCATTAACCACAAGACAAGAAGTAAAATTCCGTAAATCAGCGACATCGGCATTTCGTAAACGGCCTACTTTCAGGATTTTTTTTACTGTTATGCAAAACTTGATAAGTACTTTATTCAACTGTATTTATTGAAGATCTCCTTAGAGTTTTTTAAGACCTTAAACCGGTAGAAGACGTTCCTACGCAATTATGATGAAAATGCTGTATTCTCTATAGCTCTTATCCGCGGCTTCGCCCGCGTGAATGTTGGAAAATATCCCGTAGGAACGTAGGTACTACCGGAATTAAAACCTGTGTTAAACCAGGTGCCAGGTTATAAACCATCTGTAGCCCTCATCCAAATTCATTCAGCCATTTTTGCGCAAATCCGGAACTTAGATCCAGACAAACAAACAAACTAAAAACTATATTTTCGATATCAGACTCGGTACCCACACCTCGTAGCAATTAGGTAGTTTTTTTCAAAAATATTCAATTTAGGTAGGTACTTACAGTTTTGACTCTATTACTATTTTTATTTTAATACATGTATATAGGGTGTTAGTGTAAACACCGGTATCCTTGAAACAAGTGGTTTGGTTTCATTTATAGAACGTAAAATCAATGGAAAAATACAACTTTATTTTTTTAAAGAAATTCTACATTTTTCCACAAGAATATTTCACCCTACACGCAAGGGCAACGACCGGCCGCGGCTGGCGGTTGGCGGGGGCGGGCGGGGCGCGCGGGACGTTACATGACCGGCCGTCAGCTGTTTCGCAGCTCTTTCGAACGCGTATCCATAAGTATCGGAACAGTGACGGATATTTACTTTTTAAAATCTTTTAATGAAAATAAGGTTTTTTTTGTTGTTACTGGGTCATTTATTTTTATATTTAAGTCAACTACCCATGGTTTGAGTGACAACGGTGTTTACCCTTGCATACTGTAGATTCCATTCAGTTGAAAACTAAATACCGTGGCCACTTGACGTAAATCTAGGATATCTGGATCGTTTGATCCTGACAAGTAAACATTAATACACCTACCGTGTCACGTGATAATACTGTACTCCGTTAACTGTATAGGCTCGTCCAACTGAGCAACGTCACACGACTGTCGTATGAGACACAGGACACACAATAAACGGTCCATACAGACACTGACTGACATTGACTTCTAACAGCAGGCGTAGCATGAGCACCGTTTTGTCGACGGAAGAGTAGACAAAAATGACGTTTCCTGTAGACAGTAGACAGTACGAGACGGCAGCAAAGTAGAAAGAGTCAACTGCACTTTTTACGAAATTCACTCTTTTACATAATTTGACTCAGAATTCTTTGTTTTATCATAGGATTTATCGGTTGTCAGTGTGATTTTGACAGTAAGGATAGAAAACTTTCTTCCGAAATAGTCTACATATAAAAAGACCTAGACAAAGATCGTTAGAAATGAAAGACAAAATGACAGATTGTAGAAAGATTTCTACGGTGGATGTCAAAAATGAAGAAACGAACTGTAACTTTGTATAGAAAAAGCTATGTCTATTCTTCGTAGAGATAGAAAGCGCCATGCTACGCCTGCTGGAGAGAGGAGATGTCCTAATGTGGATATATACATTGGGACGCATGCGCATTGCACGGCGTTCATCGCATGCTTCGCAATGTGTGGACGTTCATATTCGTGGTGAGGCATGTGCTACACACGTGTGAGGGTGAGCCGGCGTATATCGGCAAACTCTCCACGATCTAAGCGCACGTGTGGACGTAGCCAAACACTCCCCATACGAGGCGTGCGCAGCGCACGGCACTCGGCACAAGACGTCCACACGTAACGTATTGCTCGCATTTTGCAGCGCACCGACATTCGCTGGCTCACCCTGTACGTGCGTAAATAATCACATAATAATAATAATTTAACGTAAGTACTAATTGGAAGAAAAACTAGCAATTGGATAGTCTGAACATAGTCTGATGTTGAGGCTAGGTACATCTGGTACGAACGTGCTTCACTGAAATTCGTCATCTATTTCACACCGTCCCTCAGAAGTATGAAACAGTCACAAATAATAATAGTAAGTCGTAGTAAGCGCCTAATCCTTCGCCGGTGAGCGCTTTATCTGTTGTAAATCAATAGAGACGGCACTCAGCTTATCCCCTGCACACTATAGCGCCTCAATAGTACTCTACTTAATCAGTTCCAACGTAGCAACGTTAGGAGAATCTTAAATCCGTTCTCAAACATACACTGAGTGAAAAATATTGTTTACCAAATTGACTATCAACTTAAATAGTACATCAGAAACTGCCAGTCTTTATCAGTCGTATGAAATGGTCATAGAATGGCACGTCGCAGTGTGTCAATCTGATAAACCATACACTTCTCTGACTGAACACGAGTTTATGAAACTCACATAATAAGTTGTAGGTGTTCTATTACTGCTTATCTATTCAAGACATCACACACACAATATTACAACATGCTTTACAGAAAAAATCCACCACGAAATATAGAATCGTTTTTCGCGCTTTAGTTTGTCGAAAAGTTCGTTTGTTGAAAGTTGTGTCGCGCTATCGTTCGTCGATCGAAAGTTCCGTCGTCCTGCCGTTTGTCGAGAAAACAATCGGTCGCACACGTACGCCGCGCTGATCTGCAGTCGCGCCACTGATAGTCGACATATCGTACTGACGCCCTTACATTTGTCGCGTATTTATTTTTCGTAAGCGCAACTATGATGCGGAGTCCATCGCAACATAACGGCGGAAGAAGGGGTAGGTAGATGTTCAAGTTCAAATCAATAGTTCAGTAGTGTAGTTCTTTTAATCTTATTCCAAAATGCTTACACAAAACTGATTTGATTCGATTTGATAGGGGGCGAGCCTATTTCCATAATCGGAGCAATAACCCGACTTGAGGATCGAACCTAGATACCAAATGTCAGCAGTCGCGCTTGCGACCAATGAAGCAGTCCACTTTAATATCACACTTTATGAAACATTGTGCAAACAAGCCGTTTTACGGATTGTCTTGCTAAGCACACTGGTAACGGGTTATGTGACAAACATACACAAACCGTTTGTCTCTCCGTCACCGAAGAGGTACAGTCACGAGTACTAATATGTATACACTTAGCAACTTTTAAAAGTGATTTTCTTCTACTGTATTGATTGTAATTTTATGATATAACGAACATAGTATTTTTGAACCCCTATTATTATGAAATAGGTATCATCTCAAAGTTAAAATCGTTATTCCACGAGATAAACGTTATCGAATTTTGCTGAGTGTATACATATTTTTGCTCGTGACTGTACATAAGATACCAACGCAACATTCGATCTTCAGAAAAGACTCAAAAACAATCTCTCTACCCTATCGGGTATCAAAATGAAGGGATATGAAAGGTGATTAGAAAAATATTTATACAAATGTTATTTTTAAATGTAATTTGGAATGAGAAATGATACAAAGCTGAAAATAAAAAACTTTTGCAGTCGGGTTTTTTAGTTTAATAAATTACTTTTTGTTTTTCACTTGCAATCATTATTATCATTGCCCCATAATTCCCCTCTTTTCGCGTCTGGCTCTAGGAAAGTGGAATTAATGACTGAAGCATTATTACATATTACACAGAAAAGCTGATTTACCTCGAAACGTAACAGGTTCTCGAAAACTTCTGAGAATGTCTGTAATTCTGTTTCCATCGTTATTAGATTGTTTATCTAGTTTCATGAAGCACTTCTCTGAAACTGAGCCCATGAAGCCTTTTCTCTGCATTGACCGTGAGGGAGGATAACTGGGCGTGAAAGGGACTTAAACAGATACGTAGAGTAAGTGTATAATACAACAAATAACGAGTTCAACTTACATAGATTCTAAATTGGTATTATGCAAAAACCTTTTTCTATTTCTAAAACCAAACTGGTGAAAGAGTGTAGCTATAAGCAGTAGTAGAAATTTATTATTTCGTTTACTGCTCAGGACTCATAACTAGATACAGATTAGAACATTTCATTTATTGCTGTTCTTTTGCGATGTTCTCCCAGCAGCAGCGAGGTCGTCCGCTCCGAGTGCACGCACCACTGACTCCTCACGCACCCTCACTGAAATTAATTTTATTAAAACCCCTTCTTTATAGGCATAAATCAACCGTATCGTTGGGACGATATGGTTAGTTTTACATTGTACCATGATGCCCCGAGGCTGTCCTATCGATGCTAAGTCAAAGTGGAACGATGAAATGAAACTCTTCAATATTTTTATATCATTTATGTTATCCGGTATACGATTTCCATAAACACATGGCGATGAATATATGGATTCTGTACATTCAATATCAAAGTAAACAATAAAATGTATATAATAAAATGTAAATATATATTATGATCTATTAAATTATGTTGGCACCGAGATGCGACACAGTAGTATCGAATGGACGCTAAGTACGAAACTGAGGAGGACACGCGGCTGCGCCCGCGACTGTACATGAGCTCTCGGAACTACCGCGGCACGGTACTCACATGGTTGCAGAGACGCTTCTCAGTAGCTCTCTGCTCAACAACACGATGTACTACAAAGAAACTGTCTTGCAACCGACCGTATATAGATAGGTGAACAGAATCGTTTACTTACTTACCCGTTTACTGTACCGCTTGAGTTACGAGAATCATACACACTCTAAATACACGGTACTGACAGAATTCATAGTCTTCAGCTGCATAATTGAATTACAATACCCGGGCGTATGTTTGACGCATCAAGGTTTAGAAAGAGACTGTTTTTTTAATTGACTTTTGATTGTTTACAACGCACGTCTGGCACTTTTTTAGGGTTCCGTACCCAAAGAGTAAAACGGGACCCTATTACTAAGACTCCGCTGTCCGTCCGTCTGTCTGTCTGCTGTCTGTCTGTCCGTCTGTCACCAGGCTGTACAAAATATTGCTTTTCCTGATGCAGGGGCGTTAATCGTTGAGGAGTACTGGTACTTCACCATCAGCTCCACTTCACCATATGCAATGTGACGAGCATAAATTGCTTGGCAACCATATTAAAGTAATCGAATCGCAACCCGTGAAATACTTATTATCGAGTAGTTCCGGTGGCCAGCTGTGGTCTTCACCAAATTGTGGTTTCCGAGAGCAACTGCCCGAGTTACTATAAAAATACCGAAATCACCAGCCTATGGTGATTTCGGTATTTTTATAATATATAATATTTGAAGAGTTCCCTCGATTTCTCCAAGATTCCATCATCAGATCCTGAACTGATGACAATCATGGAAGTATATTCTTTCAAACAAAAAATAATTTTGCAAATCCGTCTATTTATGACGGAGTTATGCCCGAGCAAACATAAAAAAAATATAAATATATAAATATCCAAATTCATAACCTCCTCCTTTTAGAAGTCGGTTAAAAAGAGTTTCCTTGGAGTTTCTTGCCCTTTCTTCTTCATAGGAACCTACAACGGCTCCTTGAAAATTCAAAAGTGCCTGTAAATGGTTTATTTGCAATAAATGCTTTGAGTTTGACCTTTTTCTAATCTAAATCTTGATGTGCTATAATGTATGACCGGGTATTATAAATGGTAGAATGGTCACGGGCGCGGCCAGTAGATACGAGGTGCGGGGGCCGCGGAGCGAACTACCGGCTGAGAGACACCCGAGGAACAAAGGGACAGTGACACAATATGGCCGCAATGATACAGCTTTGACACAGTGCCAGAAAGTGGTTGTAGTTCACCCAACTCTACCGACTGACTGGATGAAGCAAATTACTCATTAGATGGCACGAAACGAGACAGAGTGGTTCTCACAGTTTAGAACTAGCTGCCGTTGACCAAAGTGGTCATACCGATACCCATAATGAACCTTAAATGTCTCAAAAAACCAAAGAAGCCATGATGTACCAATGGGCCAATTTTCCCCAAGGGTACAAGGCCGTAAAAGGACGACAAGGGACAGAGAGAGGAAGTGCAAAAGGATGAGGAGACAGAATGTCCGAGAGTGACGACAGATGACGACCTACTAGAATCATACAGCATGATACCACAGAGTTAGACGGTACAGAGCGCTCACTGTTAACAACGAGAAGTGTGGATTAACCACTGAGTTTGTAGCAAATGGAGTACTATAATTATATTGTTTAGCAGAATGACACTAAGTGCCGTGTTATAGCCATTTCATACCACTGGTAAAGAACGACGATTAGAAAACGAAGAAAGAGTTTGATAGTTAATTTGCTAAACAATCTGTTGCCTGACTGTACAAATTAGTCACTCAATTGGTGCGAAATAAAGATGAGTGAAATAATAAATACTGGAACTGTTGTTTTACACACTTTTCAGTTATGTTGCAGTATTAGTCTTTGTCATTGCTCATTGTTAGAGTGAGCGTTCTGTACCGTTTGATTCTGTGTCAGCGAGCTAGACACGACAGAAATGGCGGGAGCGGGACACGAAGGTTCTACGTAGCTCCTTAACTAACTACATCGAATTCCGCATGGACGGATCATTATATCATCATCCAGGTACGAACGAAACAACGTTTTTTTTGTTTTAGGCGCTATGCTACTTGCGGATGATTTGCAGCAGAATCAATAGGTTGTAATAGGTAAATGACATAATATTTTGTTAAACAAGCCAACAGTATGGACACTGCGCCAGAAATTAAACATTGGAGCTTGTGGCTGACGCTTGAAATATTTGATGGAAGGTGCTTAGTGCTGATGAATCTGAGTACATATTACTAGGTATATGAATGTATTCACTGTGGGAATACTTCACTATTTTTTTTTGGGCCCCTTCTCGATCTTGATATCGCTTGGTAAGAAGTGATGGATCAGGTTTACGATACAAAAAACGTATCCAGAAGGTTGAAGAAGAAAATCCACTCGTACTTTGAGCGTCGCTGACCACTCCCAGACCCAGACCATTACCGCTGAATCGTTTTATTATGTTAAGCTGCCCTCAGTACAAGGTAAAATAAACATTATTTAATGCTTCGGTTTCATAGAAACTCCGCTGCGAATCATCCGCTAAAAGTACATAACGTCTTTATATTAATTAGAATTATATTTTTTTTCCAAACTCATTGTCCAATTGACGATAAACGCTCAGACATACAAAAATACATCTCGCTACAGCTAATAAACTAACGATACTGGTTACTTGATTAAATTCTCTGCGACACACGGACATGTCGGACATCTTGCTGAGTTCGTGACATACGGACGGTGCGGTCCGCGATGCGCCCGCGCCTCTTTATCACAATCTTAACAACGACTACTATATCTTTATACTTAGTATGTGTCATGAGAGATGACTGTTCATATTTACCGAAACACTACTTTTAAGCAACAGAACTAGACAATAACAAGAATGCGGATACAAAACTATAATCAATGAACTAAACGCTTTATGATATAGAAAACCTTGTGGTTTACATTGTGCTTGATTTGTCTCAAGATAAGTGAAATGGTCTGGAAGTGGAATGGCTGCATCCGGTTAGACTGGAAGCCGACCCCAACATAGTTGGGAAAAGGCTAGGCAGATTGATAAGTGAAATGGTCTAAGTATTGCTGATAGCTAGCATTGTATTATTACCTACTCCGTTGACATAAGACCACGGAGTATTGTTAAGCAATGTCTTAACTCAACATTTGTAACAAAGTCATCTCTCATGAAGCTCACTAACAAACATTGGCTACACATTGAGACAGCGTCGAGTATCAGAAGAAACAGAACGATACTAAACACAATCTAACAAACCTAACCAACTAACCAACCAACCGACACCAACACCAACGCCGAACATTTGATCAAAACCCCTTACACTACTACGAGATTGTTGCAAAAATTGTGGTAGCAAATATTATTAGTATCTTGTCCATACAAAAAACGTCCGATCTAAACGAACGACTAAAATTGACATCGAAAGTTACATGATTCAGTTTAAGCTATGATACATAGTATTTATACTTTAAGAATGTGACATCTATATAAAATATATTATATAGTTCTATGCTAGCCTGGGCTGATGGCGGTTGTTGCGCCAGAGACAAACTCTCTCGATATAATATTATTGCTTTACATTACTGCACTCGCCCGAGAGGATCTCGTCACTCGTCGGCGCACTACGCACTATGACACTTTTGTTATTTATTATTGTAGTAACAGTAGATAGTCGATTCATAATTACAAGATATTTGATAAGATATTTTCCGGTTCGAAAGCATCTAAGTATGATTTCCAAAAAGACAGTTTAGTCGGACTAGTCGTCCGACTAAACTGTCTTTTTGGAAATCAGTCGTACGATTAGTCGTAGTACGTATTGAGCTCTAGATATCTGTCGATGGACTACTCTGGCATTACAGCCGCCACCGCGTATTGCTTGACAACTAGCACACGAGCTTAACTCTCACTTACTTACATTAACTTTAAAAATCTCATATCATTTGGTGTTCACATTGCACTAGTAATTCACATACCATTAAAATACGAACATAACGTAATAATCGACCATATATTATAATAATCAATATAAGAAAAATCTATTTTAAATTTTAAAATATCAACAATTTGGCACATTTGATTCCTGTTTATAAATTACGTTAGAAAATAAGAGGATACAGGAAGGTGGAGAGAAGATATAACTCAAAGGATATAAGGTTTAGGCCGCACACACGCTCGCTGAGGCAAGAAGGAAGTAGTATCTGATACCAACGATAGAGCGCTTACGAATGTGAAGTAGAAATTAATGTCGTAGACATGTCACTTTTAACAATTTTTACCATAAACACATGTAACTGGCTTGACGATTATAACAACTGTGACAAACTGTTAGAAAATACAATGTTCACCAACAGAAATCTGAGCCCCATGTAGCTGATGAGATCAACATCGAAAATCTCTTTATAATAATACTGCTTTATGGCAAACTGCTAAACTTGACTTTGTCAACGACCTTTGGATTGTAGCAGAAGGTAAAACAATAGTTGCTTCAGCGAACGTGTCAGTAGATACATACGAGTATAGACACGCTAGAGTAACCAATAATGACGTAATACAGTAGGTAGCTACGAAGACTAGAATAGGAGATAGACTGACAAGTCAGCTCGTCTTGGACGAGTAACAACACATTCACGAGAATGTTAGTGGACAACGAGCGAAAACTAGCACTTACCAGTTTGGCGCACCACAGTAAAGCTTTGGACACTATGATGACGTCACAATCACTTTTCTTGCTTCGACGACACTCTTTTTGATTTGGACGTTATTGACTTGCTGGTCTTTTTGTAATTATCACTACACTATGTCGGATCCTTTTCTTTCTCCGCATTTCGGACTCCATAGTAACGATTGTTTGTCCAATTTATTCCATTGCAGTGGCATTCTTCTCTCGCCATCACACCGGGATTGCTGTCTTTTGTTATTGCCAACTTCACTTCACAAGTCATGGCAGTCTCGAGATGGTTAATACCATTAGGACGAAAACAACTGCCGGAGCGACTGCAGCGGCTTCATTGTGCAGGGCGCGGACGGTGTGTCGTGCGGGCGCGGGAGAGGGGTGCGCAGTCCTCCTCGGGAACACGGCCACGGCGCCGCTGTGGCCTGCGGCGGCCACGCACCACACCTCGTCGGGCTCGGCCACGTGCAGCACGGCGCGCCAGCAGTGCTGCGCCAGGTCGGGCGCCAGCGCGGCGGGCGCGCTGCCGCCGGCGCGCAGCCACACCACGCGCACGTTGCGCCCGCACGCGCCGCACTCGAGGCGCCAGCCGCCGTTCGCTGGCTCGGCGCTTAGAGCCGTCGCTGTGGCTCCACCTGTGTCAATGTTACGATGGATTCCAACTATTCTCACCGTCATCTCATCTACAGAGACTAAAGATGACATGATGACATGCTTGCCACCAGCAGCAGCATAAGAAAGATAGTTGTATTGACCCCTATCTTCCTTGGTGGTAAGTAAAAATGGCACATTCTTTGAAACAGTTTGCAAGGAGTCTCGTTGCCTAGAAGTAACCTAGTCACTCAACATTTGAGTTACACCTGAGTTCATAACAGTTTCAATCACAAATAACCACTCACCGGTAACTTTGAGGGTGACCCGTTTCAGCTCTCTCAGACGCATAAGGTCGGGCGCGCGCGCACCCACGCAGCGATACTCGCCTCCTTCTTGATACAACGCGTCTTTTATACCTGTGTACAGGAGAATCAATGTTATGGGTGAGTCTATAGAGCTTCTTATGCTATGGATACACTTGCTGATTGATTTACCCAAGACACCGTGAGCATGATGCGAGCCGGCCGGGGCCCACGTCTCGCTGGAGTTGCCCACAACGCGGCGCCACCAGCAACCAACACTCCCTGTACGAAAAACATGATATATGAAAACTACGTCATAAAACACGATAGAACCAAATTGGACAGACATAAAATGTACAGTCAGCGTTCGTTGTACTTATAGCACATTGAAAGATTAAGCCAATTTGCTGTGATAATAGCCTTTCATAGGACTGCCAAGCAAGAATCGTTGCATTTGGTAGTTACGGACAATTTAATTTGATAGTCACTTTGCTTATCAATTATATTCTTTGACTTCTGCGTAGGATCACGGAATAGCACAAATGGTTTGTCAAGTAAATACTTGCCCTCCACCTAATTTCTAAGCCGGATAGCCGTACCTTTAGGACAGTGTAGCTGCACATTCCCTCCGAGAGGAACTTCCACCTTCTGATGATCTGGCTCTTCTGGCTCGCTCTCAGATTCTGTCACCGTCTCCGTATTCTCTTCCGGAGCTTGTGGGAAATTACTTGTTTTGTTAACAGTAAGTAGTCACAATAATCACAACATTTCAAATCATGGTATTATCTACGAAGTATTTTTTTACTGTATTCTAATACACATCATGATGATGATGATACCTTAAAGACAGATGATAATATTAAAATGAATGAAAAGAGAGTGAATGATAATGTAACAGATGAATTGGGTAAATCAGAAGAGGAATCCTGGGTTACATAGGGTCAGGCTACAAGAGCAATCAGAACTTCACATAAAGACGGTGAAGAAATAAACTAATCAAATAATGGCTCAAGAGCAATACTCACACATAACATTAAGGTAGTATCCAATAGACGAATACTCGGTATCAAGCCACGTGGCACGACAGCGGTACCAGCCTGCGTGTGAGCCGCGCAGGGCTGCCCACCGCAACGTGGCCGAGCCGCGCGCCGTCTCATCGCCAGCTTCCAGTGGTGGCGGGGAACTAGCACATACACACACAAGTTTTACGAAATGTCCGAACTGGAGTTTAGAGCACCCTGATTGCATAGCCTCTTGACCACGAGGTACACGCTCAAGCATCGACCCTGACTGTGCAGAAAATAAATGAAACAGTTGTTTAGAGCATGCCACGAGTCACCGCGACGCGAACTGCAGAGCGGCAGGTATCCGTTGCGTTACTGTTACTGACGAAAAAGCAGACGAATGATTCAAAGAAATAACGTTTATTGAACTCACACGATGATTTACCGAATGAACAACAAAATACGACTTATTTCAAAAATATTATGAGTTCAGATAAACTGCCAGATTTTCAGCATATTAATGAAGCAAATAACTTTTTACCATTTTCAAAATGAAAGGGATGGGCATTCCAACTGAACTACGTAATTAGTATAGTTAACAATACCTACATCTCTCCTCTCGTGAAATTCTAATTAGTATTAATCCCGCAAATGATGGCGTATCAAACGGATTCAGGTCAATCGGTCGAGCCTCTGTAATCCACTGTGTATTCAACCGCATTTAGTGGGCTTCGGTGATCTCTGTTAACTTACTAATACATTGTTTGTGTTTAGGGTTTATCACGGATCACAAAGCAACTGTCAAAAGGTTATTTTTTTATTCAAGCTATTCCTGAATCCTTATTTTCCGGTTCATGATACATTCCACATCAGTAGTCAACACACGTATTTACAAACAAAAACATCCACCCCAACAAACTTTAATTGACTCAGTATTCAAAACATTACGAACTTCCCAACAACAACGAAAAAACAACTTTTATTAAACAAACAACGTAAAGAAGCTTAAATAACTAATACGTAACGTCCGTATTCTCTATTATAACGTAACTACACGACCTTGTGGAGCTCGAAGGTCGATGCTAACAAAAGGGACCCGGGCGAGGGATACACGGAATAGAGACACGACGAATATAAGTGGAGTGTCAGCGCCTTTTGACTGTTCACTTACGACAACTTATAATCCACCCGACAGACGCGTTAGTTTCCTTTAGATTGTACATACATTATTTTGGAGAATTTCGTTGGTAGATAATCTTTATTTTGGGTTTTTGTTCTCTATTGTCTCCTTGTTATAACAAGATAATAGACAGTATGTACTTAAAAGAAGCCCTGGTACACACGGCTACACATCAAGCTATACATTTCCAGTGTATGCTGATTTCGTATTGCATAGGATTTCCGTATAATATGAGGTCAGCTTATACTGGAAATGTATAGCCGTGTGTACCCTGGAGGATTCCTTGGTTCACTAGTAATTTGAAAGCAATAGATGGTGTTACTTAAATAACTATAACGTTATCTTAAACCAGTGAAAATAAATAGTATTCGATGCTGTTAGATTTCAATCAATCTTTTATTTTATCCTGTATCTCGTCTTAAGTCATGCATGCCTCAAGCAAAAGCTATCATGTCTCCGTCATCATCATCATCGGTAGCCTTGTTCCACTCGCTGCCGAGCACAGACCTCCTCCCTTTTGGGCTTTGCTTCCCTCGTACCTGGTAGGATTGGCGTCGTCCCTCAGCCACCAGGCTCTAGCTGGTGGGTTGGCATCGACGTCGCAGCGCAGCGCCGCTGCGCCGCCGGCCGACAGCGACACGCCAAACCCCGGCCAGCGCGAGATCACGAACGATGGAGGATCTACGCACGATAACATTAAAGTTAAAGTCAAATAATTTATTTCAAGTAGGCACATTAAAGGCACTTTTGAACGAAAAGCAAATAAATAGAACTGATTCTAGTTGCAGAAAAGATGCAACGCTTCACCTTTTTTTGAACCGCACGTCCGTGGTAACAATTTGTTATCACTGTATGCGGTTGACCGTGTGTACATACACTTACAGATACTAAATGAGATTTGAAAGTCACCGTCTACATTAACTCGTTTTACTTTACTTACGTATTAGCTTAGCTTATTATCTAGGAAAAACTAATAAGTATTACATGCAAAATAAATAAACAATTCTATTTACAAAATATCTATCCTTCCTTCCTGAGTCTTCCACATACCATATCAAGCTTCTACCAATTCTTTTAAGCTCTGTCGCAAGGTTACATGACTGATAAGTGATAACACAACTGTCTTAAGTAAAAGAAGAAACTAAGTTTCAACGTTATAACAAAAAATCTATATAAGCAGTAGCCGAAGAAAATGTTAACGACAAACATGACAAAACCATCGTTTAGCGAACACAGAAATAAACAGAAATGATAGCGCAACACGGAGCATATCCAATGCGGTAACGTTCAGGATCTCCCACGGGAGCGATCCGAGCTATCGGAGCGGACGACGCGAAGCGGAGTGAGCAAAACGTACTTGAACGTCAGAGCTCGCATAATCATACTTGCTAATATTTGAGTTGTGCCAACTATAACAGCATTTACATAGATTTTCATATTAAAGCCCAACTATCGAACCAATATTGAATATATTATCTGTGTTGTGTGTGTACTTGATGTTGTGTACACATGGCTCTCCAGCGTCGAGTGTGTACTTGTATATTATGTGTACACATGGCTCTCCAGCATCGAACACAAATAAACTACGTAATGCAGATAAAGTTTATCTGTTGTAGAGCAAAGTCAAATAAAGAACAGCACTTTATAGTTTGTAATAATAAGACGGACAATATGATGTCTTCAGATTCAGATATTCCTGTGACACAATAGCTAAAATATTTTTTTAAACAAAACATAAACTAACTGCGTATATAAGAATGTTAAAATATAAATGATTATTAACAAGTAGATTTAAAAAAAGCAACGTTAACTGTTTAAGTATAAAAAATTTAAAGCTATTCTTGATTCAAGATGAGTTAAGGCTCCCGCAGACAGGCGCGACGCGACTCGATTTTGAAAGAGAAAATTTCAATTTTTTCATAGAAATTGTCCTACTAGAGGTGCGTCGCACTTTAGTGTCGCGCCTGTCTGCGGGAGCCCTTAATCACATAACAATAACACGAAAATAAACAATTGAGTAAGTAATGTAAAAGTAGCTCAAAACTTTACTAAAACAAAGAGAAAGAACAAAAAGTATTTTCGATCAGACGGCATAATCAGTCACAGACGGCCTTTTTTGCTTCAGTTGGACGGAGCAGACAGCACTAGGATTCTAAACTATGCCGTAGTGGTAACACGCATGAAACTTGCCAAAGTGTGTGCGTGTGAGTGTTGTTGCAGAGTTTTTGCTTTAATTCAAATACTAGAAACGATTTTTGTTCATAGTAACAGAGAGTCAATAGTAAATGGAGCGTTAGGGAAGTTAAGAAAAACGAGGGAGATTGTAGTAAAAAACACTGTATAATTTGTTTTGTATGTGTAGTGTATAGACAACAGTGTGTATGATAGTATGTGATATTCAAACCTATTATTGAAGTACTGTATAAGAATGAGCACTCACATGTGACATGTATCTCTAGCTTGGCAGCGATAACATGCGCGGCTGCGGCGGGGGGCGCCGTGGGCGCGGGGTGCGGGGCCGCGGGGGGAACGGTCGGGCGCGCGGGCGTGCGCTGGCGCGCGTCGCACTGCAGGGTGGCGTTGTGCAGCTCGCGCGCCGCCGTCACCACCGCGTGCGACACCGACACGCCTTCTATACCCAACAATACAACACTCATCATCGTCAGCATGTAGCAGTCTACTGCTGAACATAATTATGTACGTATATTTGTCGTTCCAATCACACGTCATTTAAGCACTTGTCTCACCGCTGAAGAGGAACCGACTGTTTTCTCGGGTTCCATGTTAGTAAAAGAGATACATATATCAATAGTTGATCGCTGATTAACACACTGCCGGCGAGAAATGTAACTGTATTGGACGTTTCCTGAGCGAGAAAATAGTCGATAGCTAGTCGCTTCCTCGTCGGCGCGCAGCGGTGGGACAGGTGCCTTAACTCGACAGGTGCCTTGACTACTCTCATCCAGTTTCTGCCCGTCACTTATGGGATGTCATCGCTCCACCTTCCTTTCTTTTGCTGATTTTTTGACTCAAGACTTTTGTTCAAAGACGTTGATCAGATAGAGGTAAATGCGTTCACTTACCGATGGAGTAGTTGGTGTGGTGTATCCGGAGGTAGGGGCGGTGGTCGAGCGCCGGCTCCAGCGCCAGCAGCCGCCACGACAGCTCTGGGGGAGGGACGCCGCCTGCACGCAGTCAATTTTTTTGTGTGACTATGACACAGAGTTGTGTATACATAGAGTGCTGGCGTCTGCACTAGTGATTGAGCTTGAACTGAATTACGCTTGCTATAATGCTGAATTGCACTAAGGTAATATAGATCATGTCGTCTAGATAACTTCACTCTTTTTTGTTTCTTTCTTTCTTAGTAATAAGAAGAGAGAACGGCTCATGTGATCAAATTATAGTCGTGTAGCTAATTTAACAATGTTATGACTGTCAATATCATGGAAAATCCGACTAAATAGAAAGGTTGTCGGTTAGTGGACTACATACGGTGTTTAGTGGTTGTTGAATTTCTGTTCCTTAGAATAATAAGAATGTAATTTTGTTGCCTTTGTGCGAATGGCTTATTCCCAGGAGCTCCAAATCTATTGTTCTCCAAACAATTTCTCTCCATACATTGATTCACAAGAGCTCCATAATTTTATTATTTAACTAATAACATACTAGAACTGTTCCCAGCAGCTCCAAACCAAATTACGTACCTAAGGTCAACAAAACACAGTTTCAGTTCATAGGTCACAAATCAATCTTATGCTAAGTATGTAAGTACTTATTGTAAAACGTACTTATACTTATTGTAAAAATGAAAAAATATTCTCTCAATGCACTTTCTGTCATCATCACAAATTGACTTTATGTCACACAATATGGAGATAATAGAAATTATTTGGAGCTCCTGGGAATAAGCCGTGTGAATTGCTTCTCCAGCAACTCTTTGATAGTCACTATTGGCAAAAAATAACCAAAGCACAGAAAAATCACAATAGTATAGAAAGAAATGAAAATGACTCAAAGTCAAACTCAAACTCAAAGCATTTACATAATCAGCCTATAATGTTCCCATTGCTGGGACACAGGCTTCCTCTCTGTGAGAGGGAGTGGGCTGTAATCCACCACGCGGGCCCAGTGCGGGTTGGTAGATGTCACATGTCTTCGAATTTTTGGTTCTAGGACATGCCGGTTTCCTCACGATGTTTTCCTTCACCGTTTTGAGAGCAGTGGTGCAAAGCAAAGCATTTATTTCAATCAAACCATTTACAGGCACTTTTGAGTTGTCAAGGAGTCGGTCAGTCAGAAATATGAAGCTAGTTGCCCATTCCAAAGCGTAGTAGGTACCTATGAAAAAGAACGGGCAAGAAACTCCACGGACACTCTTTTAAATCAAAATATTGTTACAATATATTGGTTTCATTA
Source organism: Lithophane semibrunnea (assembly GCA_947363905.1). NCBI lineage: Eukaryota > Metazoa > Arthropoda > Insecta > Lepidoptera > Noctuidae > Lithophane > Lithophane semibrunnea. The sequence continues at coordinate 490,021 of OX376212.1, read as the reverse complement.
TTCATGTTGAAATTATACATGTGAGAACAATGTAGAAAGCACGTTAAAAGCGTCCGGAATTATAACAAAACAATTCAAAAATTAAAATAAGCCATGGCAGCTAAGAAATGACCAGTCACAACTGACGGCGCCCGTTCACGAACATGACGCATGGATCAGCACCATTCAACTCAACCATTTTGAAGGGAGCTAAATGATCCAACACACGTGCCACCATCAGCGAGACATTTGAGTGAGCATGACATTTCCAGCCGCCAGGGCACATTCAAGTCAATGAAAGACAAATTATTGTGTTTTGAGATAGCTGCCTACCATACGAACTCACCTTTAGTTCGAATGAAACTTTGTGTTGACTCAAATCCAATAATAAGCACAAATCTTCAAACGCTTCTTTAGATAGTCTGAAGTTTAATAAACTTTCTTTCACTTATATTTTCCAATTGGAATCAAACATGAATTCTGATTTTAGATCTAAATTCACGTTGTTCATGCCGTTGGTCTTACGTGACAGCTGAAAAACGTTAGAGACTATCGAAGATTACGTTACTTTCAAGCATTATCGCAATCTATAATCGTTAATACGCTTGTCTGTCAACTAGCACTTTTCAGCTAAAACTTATGCAATACTTACTGGATTAACATTTTCAAACAAATCTACAATTCTTCGGTATTTTTCTTTACACCTTTTTTTTGTAAAGATATAACAATATTTATGTTACTTTTGAAGACAGTTAATTACAAATTAGGTGGAATATAAGATAGTGTGGGACCTTATAACAATTTTATTGCACGAAAAGTAAACAGTTTTATTGAATGGAATACTTGATTACCTTCAGCGACGCAGCGTACTTCTAGCTCAGTCTTATCTCGCACGGGCACCCAGGTGTTCCCGGCGTCCAGGCGTCGCCCATCTACTGCCAGGTACACCGACCGCACTGGCTCTACGGACACATACTGTGCTTAGTGCTTTGCTTATCATTTGTAAAAAAAAAAGCTAATGAGTACAAACTGAGATAAACGTCATCCAATGCAGTACAGCCATATTTTTATTAGTGGAGGTTAAAGACATCGTGTAGCTCGACGTCGCCCGATTTCGCCTGATATGTCTATTGTCTAGCGACATCAAAAACTACAAAATTGATGTCACCAGGTATTTCAAGTGATATTTCAGGAGAGATGAGTCGCGGAACAACACTTTATGAGAGGTCTTAATGCTCAGACTATCATAATAATATGGCAATACATACACAAGTATGATCGTTGTTAAGAGCCTCACCATAAATCAGCAACTTAGTCGGCTTTCCCGACACAGTCTTCCCGTTGTGGTCGGTATACGTGCAGCGCCACACGGCCGCATCTCCCCTGGTGGCGCGACCGACCACGATGGCGCCACCGTCACGCCACACACCCTCTCCGCCGGCGGGCGCGCCCCCCCCGCGCGCGTTCGTAAGCTCGCCGTCCTTGTACCAGCGGACGTCGCTCGAGTTGCTGACGTCACACTCGATGCGAGCACGCGCGTGCGCTTCTACTAGTAACTCGCGGTCGTATTTTGGTACCTACAGGAGAGAACGGTTTACCATTAAAGATGCAACTAGATCGCGGTCAATTAATGTCGTGTGAATGCTAGCCGGAAAATAACATTTTCTCATCTATACGTTATAAATTGTACTGCCTACGATCTCCCAAGATAAGAATGATCAATGCGAGGCACCCTGAGTCCTGACAAACAACAGTCCCGCTTCTAATAGAAAACGGAAATTGTTTGTACTTCAGACAATACTAGCTTCCGCGACATTTATGTCAATAGATTAATACTGAAATGAGAACGAGCGGCTCTCTGTGTGTACTACAAACTATACAATGAATTGACTTGATCAGATATGTTTTACACAATGTTATTAACTTATGTATTAGGGTTTCGTACCCAAAGATTCCTATTATTAAGTCTACGCTGCCGTCTGTCCGTCCTTTCGTACGCATGTTTGTTACAGTGCTGTGTTTTACTTAGGTTTCTATTATGTTTACGGCAAATGAAGAGGAATAAGTTATAATGTAATTTTGGTGTAACGGAACCCATAATGCACGAGTCTAACACGCAAAAATGTCAGCAGCTTTTATCGTAACGCGTGGTTTGTAGAAGTAAGAAATTAAATTAAGTAAAAATCGTTGAGTTCAAAATTCAGTAACATGAAATCCATATCTGCATGTAAAAAAAAATCTTGAATAAAAGAGTGGCAAAACATTTTCAAGAAACATTAATTAAGAAAATTGAAACGTTGCAAGAAAAACAACAGAATTCGTAAGAATAACAACTCCAACAAATAACAAGATTTAATTTTAAACGATAACAAACAGTGCACAGCTGAGAGCGACAATCAGCGGAATGTAAATCAGGCGGCACACAGTTCACAGTCTCCCGGCGAGAGGAGGCATTTGTACTAATTACGTTATAACTCCTGCTAATGAAGTCCGGCCGAAAGTCCTAAGAAATAAGAAAAATAACAAGCTCACACATTACCACAAGAATTTATGTACTGAAGCAGGGAATTAAAGAATCTAGGCACGTCGTCGCACTAAACTAAGTGAACCTGCCGACTACAGTGTGCAGACGAAGACTTGTTACAACTGCTTACAAATTGTTGTGACGAAGCTTCATCACTAGTTTGCGTAAAAGTTGATATGGTGGGTAGAAACTGCAGAGGTGACAGCTAGTAGAGATGTGTGGAAGCCGAAGACATACTACGCCGAACATTTACAAATATGCGATGATGATGATCTTCCTGTGAGATCTCCTTATAAAAACATTTAGCACTTTTGAACTGAATTTTCCATTCCCGGTCAAAGATCCAGAGGCAGACCCAAAACAAGATGGAAAGCTGTAGTGCTAATGGACATGAAAGAATGTCAGGTATCCGAAGACGATGTCGAGGTTAGAGCGAAGTGAAAGAGAAAGACCAGGAAGGCTGACCCCACCACCATGTGGGATACATAGCTTGGAAGAGAGAAACCTATAGGAGCACTTATGAAACGTCAGAAGCGCAGAGGAGAGCCGGGAAGAAACTCCACGGTTACTCTTTTAAAAATAATTGGCTTTTACAATGTTTTCAAATTACACTGTTAATAGGTAAACAAGTACCAAGTACTTAACAAAAGTAAAGGTACGATCTTAATCCTGACGACGTGCCGACATTTGTGGCAAAGGAGCTACACAAGCTTCCTCCCGTCACCTTCGATCACGTCGATGTAACCAGCCTTCTGAAGGACATTGTCTTTCTGAAGGCCCGCCTCGCGGATGTGCTAACGAAATTAGATGCATCTCAAAACACCGTCGCCGATTTGCGTAAAGAAGTTTGCGATTTGCGCAACAGTGTGGCGGTAATTAGGTCACTTGTCAATGCGTCAAAAGTAAACACATGTCGTGGTGCCGACCTCGATGTATCGTCATTGATTTCCGCGTCAGCATTTTCGTCGCCAGCGCAACCGTCGATTGCTGAGTTTGCAGAGCGATCCGCCGGCGCGCCCCCTCGCCCCATCCCGCTGCCAGTGTCTGCGGCTCTGGCAAAACCCGTACAAAGGGATTTCGCTAGCGTCACTACAAGTGCCCCTGGCGCTTCAAGGATCAAGCCCGTGCCAGAAAAGGCGCCGAGTAGGGCTGTTAATGATGACGGTTTCGTGACGGTGCAAAGGAAGAAGCACCGATCGCGAGCAAACAAGAACCGCTGCGGCAAAGGTCCTACAGGCCCCGAAGTGAACCTACGTGCCGCAAAGCCGAACACACCGGTGTACATCTCCCGCCTGCACTACACCATTAAGGCGGAGGACATCGTGGAGTACGTGCGCCAAAAGACGACATACGCGCCGAGGGTGCAGTTACTTGAATCGCGCCTGAACGTCAACTTCAGGGTGTTCGTCGTGCGCGTGCCGGACTGTTATCTGCCCCTCGTCATGGAAGAAGACTTTTGGCCGCAGGACGTGGTGTTCCGTCGCTTCCGCGGACAAATTCCTCAGGACAGTACAAAGACTAACTAGTGCAGAGTGAAGTACTACTAACATAGTCTAAGCCTTATTTATTAACACAAGTTTTGATTTTAGAATATGTATGTTTAGGTTACGGTATTTTTCTATGGGCCTGTGTCGCCTGCAATAAATGTTTTTTTTTTTTTTTTTTTAATAACTTTTATAGATCTCGAACTCAGTATAGTTAAGGTTTTCATAAATGTACACCTCAACTGCTGCAGTAACTGGCGTGCGTGTATAGCAAAATGTATGAACGTAAACCAAGCAAAATAAGTATTTGGGGATCGTAGCAGGAGGCGTAGTTGACCCCATGGGAGAAAAGGCGTGAGTTTATGAATGTATAAACTGTACCTGCTGCACGACATGCGGCTGCGGCTGGTCGTGCTGCGGCTTGCGCTGCTGCTGCGCCTGCGCGGGCCGTATCACGAACGTGTCCAGGCGGGAGGACGCGCGCGGGCCCGGTGCGGCGCCCGCGTCGCCAATGGCGTCCCGCACCGCGCCGCGGATGTTCAGGATCGTGTCGCCCGTCTTCACACGCCGCTCCGATACAGTCGCCTGGACAGTTAATGTTAAGCAACTTAGATAGAAGTGGTCAGAAGTGAGTTGCTAAAAATGGATGAGTAAGCGGAGCTAAGATTGATACCCTCCATTTGTTATTCAGTCTGCGGTAAGGTAATTAAAATTTATTATAATCGATTTTCTCATAATTCCTTATAATTTCTATACATATAATAAATCTGTAGACGAGGCGTTTCTGTACAATGAAAAAAAAAAAAAATTGGTGGGTTGTCCAAGAATAACCAACAGATTCCATTTCTACCATTTTTGGAATTTTTGTCTGTTTGTCTGTCTGTCTGTTTGTATGTTCTTTAGTTTGATTGTTCCACTATCACGTAAAAAGTACGAAATCAATATGGTTAACTTTTATACTCAAATATTGTGTGTAACTCGATGTTTCAATTAGTTTTTGTTTCATCGCAATCGCTTCAAAATATCAAAGATATATGAATTTAAAGTGTTCAAGAAGGAATTTTCATTACGTAATGTACATACACGTAACGACATCTATTGACGCGAAATGATACTTACTTCTTAATTACTAGGTTTGTGAGATCGTGTGTTGTTATATGACCGTCATTTTCTTTGCGCGGAAACTTAACGCGATACATGGTGTATAGAATATAACTCTAAAGTTAGATTAATTAAAATTTTCCAGATGCGTTGTTTATTTATTATTTTAGTATTAGTGCGATAGGTGGCGCTACCTATCTTTCAAATCTTGATAATCATGAAAGAATAGTGACAAATGTTAATTTCTTAAAAAATATAGGTATTTATTCTTTAATTTTTCACTTTTCTACATAGTTTATTTAGCTTACAGAGTGTTCGAACGTTTTTCCATATATTTTGACAGTATCATTTCGTGCTCGATAGATGGCGTTGTTCGTTCCATGTCATTTTCTGAATCGCGGTGTTAAGAGTCTCCGTCGAAGAATGACTTTCGCCCAGATATTGCAAATAATTTTTAGTGTCGATAATATAATATAATATAATATTAATAATAAATAAATAATAATAAATTGTTGGTTGGGTTGTCATTCGTTGAAAGTATTGATCTTAGAGATGGGTTGTAACAGTAACAGGTGAAACACGATATAAACGTGATCACTGTGACTGTGACAAAAAATAACAGATCCAAATATCTGTTATTAAATCACAGCCTGTGATTTTTGATAAATACGTATCTCAATCGAATATCATCTTTATTTCTTTTGATTTAAAGTCGAAAATCGTATCTATCTGTTATAAAATCACAGCCTGTGATTTTTGTACAGGCGATAAATACGTATTGACTCAATTGAATATCTTCTTTATTTCTTTTCGTTAAAGTCGAAAATCGTATCCGAAGTTTTAACAGTAACAGTCTTGAGGATCTGTGATTTTAAGTAACAGATATTTTTTATCGTTAGGAGCAATTGCTATCCGCTATTTTATAATATCTGTGATTTCTATCTGTGACGATAAATATGCCTCACTCCTAATTGATCTGATTGGTTTTGATTTGGTATTTTGGTTGGTTTCGTTCATTAGGTTCAAATTAAGAAGTCAAGAAACGAGTCGTTACAGATCGATTCAAACTTAATGGCGGCTCGGAAGTTAGCTTTTAGCTGCGCAGTACCCCACCCCTCACCCCCGCTGTCACATGAAATTGTTACTGCGCAGCGACTCGCCTCATGTTCCGAGCCGCCATTAAGTTTGAATCGAACTGTACTATACTTCGTAATTTGTTCGTATGATTCGTGACCGCCGCTCATTCGATTCGATCGTTGTTGGCGTGTGTAAGGCCTCGGCCTCGAATCTTGCGGGCAGCTGGGCGGCGGCGGCGGCGGCGCGGGAGCAGGGCGGGCATCAAAGACCCGTTCTCGAAACTAGCGGTCAGATCGCGCGTCACTATAGCCGCGTAGTGTTGTGTTCACGATTTTGTCATCGAGATATTTGTTTTTATTCGCGAAAGAAATGTCTGAACAATGGCGGCAACATCTTTTTGATTCAAATTTATTCCTAACGCTCAATTTATTGTGGGCAACAACACTGCAATGCAGACGCGCGGGCGGTCACCGCTTGAATGGAGTGCACCGCTCGCTGCCCGCCGCCTCGCCGCTGCCGCGCCGCTGTTTTCGAGAACCGGTCCATTTCATTTTACGCATAATATGCCGCCGCCACGCTGCCCGCAAGATTCGAGGCAGAGGCCTTATGGTTGATTTGATTTGTTCGACTATCGGACAGCAATAAATACACAAATATTGGCACATGTTTCTGGGGAAAGTCAACAATATACATCGATAAATACGGTTCCCGAAGAAGAATGATGCCACACACTATCTCTTATCTCTTATCTGCGCAGTATCTCTCTATATCTTAGAATCCCTTAACACACCCGGTCTTTCAGCACACAAAATTTGTTTAAAAGTCGGAGTGCCAATAATTCTTCTCAGAAATTTAAGTCCTCCCAAACTTTGCAACGGCACTCAGCTCATAGTCACCAATCACCAACAAAACGTCATCGAAGCCGAAATCTTAACAGGTTGCGGCGCCGGTGGTGTTGTTTTTATTCCAAGAATTCCTCTCATTCCCAATAATTTCCCGTTTAGTTTTAAGCGTGTGCAATTCCCCGTCAGCCTGTGTTACGCCATGACCATTAACAAAGCTCAGGGCCAGACATTATCCGTTGCGGGGGTGGATCTTAGTATTGGTTGCTTTTCCCACGGCCAACTTTATGTAGCTCTTTCGCGTGTGAGCAACCCTAGCAACTTTTTTGTGTACGCTCCAGGTGGTTCCACCGCTAATATTTTATAAAGAGAAGCATTTTCTTAAATAAAAACACAAGTTTTTTGGCAGTTTCTTACTAGGAAAAATCACCAGGCCTGGTCGAAAGATTCCCCCTTTTTAAATGAAGGTACAACTTTTCTAAGCGACATATTATTGTTTTCCGACATCCATGCGAACGAAGTCGCGGGCACAGCTAGTAATATTAATAATTATATGGACTTTTTGCGCAGGCGGACTTCACCGGCTACAGAACAGACACAATAGTTAAACAATTGCCTTTAATAATGTGTGGTCACGAGACAGGCAAACGGAACCTAAATATGTGTTCAATTAGTACTACACTACTCACTTTAGGTGCTCTTTCCCAGTCCTGTCCACTGCTGCGTTTGGTCCGCACATCGCTCGTTTGTACGTTGATTGCGTGTTCAGTCTGTGCGGCGGTTGCGTGTGTCGTGTCAGTGGCGCGTGTCGCGTCTGTCGTGTCTGTCGTGTCGTCGCTCAGCACGGGGTACAGCTTGGCGTCGCGCACAGCGTCGGCCGCGTCCGCCAGCGCGGGGGGCGCGCGCTCCGAGCTCGACCATGACGCGCGCGACAAGGGGAAGCCTGTGCAGGAAACATCACAATTATTAAAATAGGCTCCAGGACTGTATGACGCGCTGTATGACCCTATTGACTGACTATTTCATGAAATCATGACATTAACATTTGAGGTCAATTATTATACATAACTTAAAGAGTTGTATTGATGATTCTTATGATTATTATACTATTAATACACATTTGTTACGGTCACGAATCATATTTTGATCACTATATAAAATGAATTTTATCTAAAAAACATAGAGAATTTCGCAGGCTACTATTAGCGCATCTCCACATCGGACGCACGCTCGGCAAACAGCATGCTGTCTTATATTTTGATACGACGGTATGTTCTTTTTTCACACACATCTAGGATCCGGGCTCGGCATCATATTGTTTCTATGTCCCACATTCAGTCTACTGATGTGTGGTCAAGATGGGATTAAGTACAAACAAAGACTTAAACTAATGTTACATAAAGAGTTCTGAATGCAGTGTACCGACTTAAATGGATCAAACAGGTTACACATACTCCAACCACAAAGTTTATCGTGTTCATATCATTATAAATTCAGCTTTCGAGATATTACCTACGACTCAGAAACTCAACAAAACTTTCTGTGGCTTTAAACTTAATTAACTTAACCATCTGAACTAATAATGGATTACATTTTATAAAACAACGTATTACATATTACGTATTACGTATGCTCAACGGCGGCGTGAATGATGCCGTCGTCGATGTCTTGTACGGAGCCAATTTGTGTGCCCTGCGCAAGAAGGACGGCGGCATCCGTCCCATCGCCGTTGGGTGTACCTACAGGCGTACGGCAGCCAAAATATGCTGCAGACTATATGGAGATATTTTAAAAACCAAGTTCCAGCCCCTACAGCTTGGTTTTGGATCCAAAGGGGGCTGCGAGGCTGCCGTACATGCCCTTTCCAGTTTTTTAAACTCCGGTAAAGGTGAGGTCATCCTCAAGGTTGACGTCAAGAACGCCTTCAACTCCGTTAACAGGGACACCCTGTTGGCCGAAGCAAAAAAGGTGTTACCGGATATTTTTGGCTTTTTGTGGCAGTGCTATAGGCACCCATCAAAATTACTCTATAAAGACAACGTTTTGGAATCTGCAGTCGGATGCCAACAAGGTGATCCCCTCGGGCCGGTCATTTTCAGTTTAGCTATTCACCCCATAATACAACAACTAAATTCAAAATTTAATGTATGGTATTTAGATGATGGGACTCTAGGAGGTGACGTAGATACTGTCCTAAAAGATCTCCAATTCCTTAAGCAGCAGTTCCAATCCATTGGCCTTGACCTCAACTACTCAAAATGCGAAATTTACCCTTGTGACAATACTGACAGACAATTGACTATTCAGAAATTTAACTCAATAGCCCCAGATATAAAAGTTTTGGAAAAAAGTTCACTGCACCTCCTAGGTTCCCCAATTTTAGAAGACAGTTTCTCACCTTTCATTGATGAAAAAATTAAACATTTCAATGACATTTCGGATAGACTTTCTAAAATTAACCTACATTCGGCATTCACCCTCATCAGATACTGCTGTTTCGGTCCAAATTTTATGTATTTTCTCCGCTCTTCACCTTTATGGAAAAAGCCACACCTTTTAGACAAAATTGATCAAATCATTCGGAGCACTCTAACATCAATCATAAATGTGGCATTGGACGACCGTGCGTGGCTGCAAGCTACACTACCCATTCGCTTCGGTGGGCTCGGCGTCCGCAAAATTTCCAGTGTAAGCTTACCGGCGTTCCTGTCCTCGGTCCACAGCACCGAAAAGTTAACCACAAGAATCTTAACTGCTTCTCAGGTTGACTTTGAAGTGCCGTGTTTGACTGATGCAATGAGCGCCTGGAAAGTGGCCTGTCCGGGTACGGACAAGCCCGAGAACCCGTTCTCCCAGAGACAGTGGGATGAGCCGCTCTGCAGGTTGGTACGGAATAACCTCATTAATACGTCCACCAATACTGCTGAGCGTGCCCGCCTACTGGCTGTGGGGGAATGGGAGTCGGGCCTCTGGCTTCAGGCGCTACCGTCACCCAACATAGGCACTATGCTGGGTGATACCACTTTCCGGCTCGCTATAAGTCTGCGTTTGGGCGCTCCTTGTGGGGCCCCACATCGCTGTCAGTGCGGTGAAGCAGTCGACCGCCTCGGACACCATGGCCTTTCCTGCAGCAAGAGCGCCGGCCGGTTGGCACGGCACGCAAGCATTAATGACATCATCCGTCGGGCTCTTGTCACCGCCGGGGTGCCAGCTGTTTTAGAACCCAATGGCTTGGTACGCGACGATGGGAAGAGACCAGACGGAATGACCATAATGCCTTGGAAGTTGGGTAGGCCTTTGGTGTGGGATGCAACCTGTGTCGACACCCTCGCGCCATCCCATCTTCCTAGCACGGCGGGCTGTGCTGGGGCGGCTGCTGCAGGTGCAGAAAACCTCAAACGGCGCAAATATAACAACCTTATTGGTAGCTATATTTTTGAGCCGTTTGGGGTTGAAACACTAGGGCCGTGGGGTCCGAGTGCTCATCGAGTATTTCGGGACATCGCCAAGCGGTTGATCGACTCTTCACGTGACCAGAGGGCTGGTCAATTTCTAGGTCAAAGAATCAGCATTGCCATCCAACGTGGCAATGCTGCCAGCCTTTTGGGCACTTTTCCCACTGACAGCGATGCGGAAGAATTTTTTGACGCCCTATGAGCCCTACTTTCTATAATACTTTTTATTTCGTTTTGTATATAATTTTAGTGTTAGATTGTATATAAAAATAATAAGAATGATTAGATTATAAATAAACAAAAAAAAAAAAAAAAAAAAAAAAAAAAAAAAAAAAAACGTATTACATTACACCCACATTCCTATTCGACGAGTAAACCCACGAACATAAAGCTTTCACGAAACAAATCAACAACTCATAAATATTTCAGTAAAAACGCCTCAAGAAACATGTTATTTTGGCAACAATTTAAGCGTCAAACCCTTTCCCGACGCGAGGGACGCCACAGATGCGACGCGGCTCCGCTCAGTATCGCGACTCGGCTCCGTTTAGTGTCACGTAATCCTCCACAATCAAAAATATACAAAAAGAAGAAAGCGGCGAAAAAAGAAAATGATCAAGTAATTTACAAGGTGTTAACAACAAGTTGGTAAAGTTTCAGTTTAATTGGAGTGGGCTAGAGAGGCAAAGTTACTGCATAGTACATAGTGTTATAGAGTAATAAACAGCTCACAGAGCGATGTGACCCTATTAATAACGGGCATTAATCCGAGACGCCACGTGCACTAAATAAACGGTCTACTACTCTACGATTTATTATAGTGAGATAGAACGCAAAAGTATTGAAGACTATTTAGTGTGCAACTATGCGATATTGGCCCGATTTACGCATTAATAGCCTCTTTGTGCCATGATAAAGTGGGTCTTCTTTTAGCCCTTAAGAACAAAAGTTTCTTTGATACCTAAACGTTAAAAGGCAACGTTATAAGATTTGAATAGATATCGGTCTTAGTTTTCAAGACAATAACCCTGTAAGGTCGTGGCCGGACCTTTAAATCTCAAAAGTATATTTCCAATTAGTATAATCCTTTAAGGTTAGAATAGTCGTCAGACTTTCTAACTGAAAGTCTTTTAATAAGTTGAACCTAAAATTCATTGTCAGGGAAACTTACACATTTCAATGACAATGTGGGCAATCCCGACAGCGTCTAGCCACAAAAGGTCGATGTATGCTGAGCGATCTGCTGATATTAATGAGTGGCATTAATCCGGGTCACGCGCCCGACACGTGTCCGTCACGACGTCGGTCACACGTCAAGCACACGTCGGGCACATGCCGCAGTGATAGGGTTAATAGTGTCAACATAGTTCGTTAATTTAAAAAGTTTTGTCCGCACTCGTGATTGTGTGAGGGATGCGTGTGATGAGGCAGATAGTAGAATGAATCGATACGAACAATGTTTTCTATGTTTGCGTTGTTTGATAAACGTAATTACGGATAAAATAAAAAAGTGGTTAAGGGTAGTAACGGTTAATAAAATGTTCAATTACGTCACAGACGCAACCATGTCTAGTTAGCAAAAGATACGCGTGAAATGATCCACTTCCCAGAATGTGTTAGTCAGCGAAATTAACGTTTTACTTGATTGAATGACATTTGACACACTGCGTTAATTTGGCTTGTTACAGCCATTTCATAAACAATAACAGTTGTGATTTGTTTAAACTAACAATTAAAGTTACTAAACAATACATTGCCCTGACTGTTCCCCCGATTGACCCGCACACTCATAACATCCACCACTTTACGACTCACAGTTCACTGGCGCGATGCTAACATTATATTTTTGATAAGGAATGTCATACGACACTGTAAATAAGGGCAAACACCTCAACACCCCAACAGCCCCACAAGTAACATTCTTCTCCCATAATTTAGTTTAGATGCTGGTAGTCAGGGAAAAGTGACACCCTACGTCAATTTGTCGTGTAATAGCCATTAAGCAACTATCAAAATGCCTGTTGTGATTCATAAACGTTTGTCCCACTGGTGGGACGAACGGGAATTTAATAAATTATATTATATTTATGTCCGCTTGTCCGCTCCACTGACTTTCTCAGTGGGACGAACGGGAATGAATTATAATTTTATTTATAATTCCCATTGGTCCCACTGAATAATTTAAGTCTGATTGTTGTTCAATTATACACTTATTTATTCTTACTAATACTATAAATGCGAAAGTGAGTTTGTTTGTTTATTTTTTAGGTAAACTATCACGCTAAAACGGCTGAAATGATTTCTAAAGCATTTCATTTTTTTTACAATAGTTCAAAGTTCAAATTCCTAAAACAATAATACATTTTTAAAGGCTATTTATAACTTGCGCCATTTAAAATGAAAATGCCATAAGATGCAATTTGGCACACGGGTAAACCATGACCTGGGTTAAGACTAGGATAATTTTAATTTCTGTAGTAAGTTGCATGCATACAAGACGGTATTCTGTGCAAAACACACTGTGCACAAATTATGAGCAGTACCTAACCTAACAAAAAGTAATAGGCTTGCACGAATTAAAAATAAAATTAGTAAATCATTCTCGTTCGTCCCACTGAGAAAGTCAGCGGGACGAGCGGGAATAAATTTAATATAATTTATTAAATTCCCGTTGGTCCCACCAGTGGGACGAGTGACGGCGCCACTGGCACTGGGACGGACGGGAATACACGTTAGACCGACTTCCAGAAAAAACACTAGTTACAAAAAGTTAGTATTTATATGGGTACCACCTCTGAAGTATAATCAACCAAACAAAAAATAATCATGAAAATCAATTCATAATTATTGGTAACAAACAAAAAAAAAAAAAAATTGTGAACGTTGAAATAGTTCACCAGCAGCCGTCGCGGTGTTCTCGCTTTGTTAAACATTTTATTAGTAAAAGTGGGTGTTTTAATATAAAGGGGTCGACAGATAAGCGCGCGTGATGCATGGCTGTCCGAGTTACGGATGGCAAGCGATTAATACAAGAGAGGGGGATAAGGGGGGAGGGGCGGGATAGCGGGAGTTGGGGAGAGGAGGGAACAAAAACGAGTAATTATTCACAACAAGGCCACAACACGGAAATGGGGTTCGGCCGCTATTCGACTCTATAATTTTAAGAATTGTTTTTGAAACTGTTGGAATAATAGATTGCTATGTGAATAAAAATCGGCAATGGAATGCGCTGTCAAGTGGTGGTGGTGTTTGATAATATGTTTTGGGACTTTAAAATATTGTTCTCACTACAGAGATTATGAGTTTATACAAATGCACAATATTGATAACTGCGATCCTACTCTTGTTACACTAAATTAAATGAGTAACTATCCAAAAAAAAAACACATTTTAAATAATTCAAGCGGATTTCAAGATAAATCCTTAATACCAACATAGAAACTTAAAATAAAATCAACCAGAAACACAATATTTTAAACAAATCAAAAGGAATTTATCATAATAGAAACTAAAATAAATACAACCGGAAACGCAAAATATTTTAAGGGGGATGCGCAAAGGTAGCCGGCGGAATTCATTTTTTTTTTAATCAGCTCTGGTACTTATATTAGCTTAAAGAGTAATAATTGTACCATTAATTTTAAGGCTACCAACTGTTTTAACAACATTATGGAATGCAATAAAGAATTGAGAATTGAGTTGTATTGCTGATTCTAATTAGGTATTATATCATTAATCATACTTCGATCAACATACAACCTGAAAATTGTAAAAAACGAAAGTACATTCGAATTTCGCAGGCTACCTTAGCGCATCACATATTTAAATAAATCGAAGGAAGTTATCATAATATAAACTATTTATAAATACTTACAACCGGAAACCCCAATATTTTAAATACATCAAAACAAAAACTAAAACAGACTAAACTGGAAATACAAGTAGTAAGTCAATAAATAACATGGAAGTCGGATTAAGTACACAATAATCAAAACAAGCTTAAAATTAAAATAAAATCAAATAACTGTTTGGCGCCCATACGAGTATACTCGTCCGCATCTCGCTGTCTTGCGGAAACGTGCCCAGAAGACTGGCAGCATTGCCACGTTGAATGGCAATGCTAATTCTTTGGCCAAAGAACGGGCCAGGCCTCTGGTCAAATGAACTGTCGACCAGTCAGCGAGAAATTTCTTTAAAAAGGAGACACGCACTCGGACGGGCCCCATGACCCGAGCGTTTCGACCCCAAACAGCTCAAAACAGTAAGCCCATTAAGGTTACAGTGTTTCCGCCGCTGCAGATGTATTTTCGTAAATGCGAAAGTGAGTTTTTTGTTACTCAATCACGCAAACACGGCTAGACAGATGTGGATGAAATTTTGCACACAGATAGACCATGATCTGGGTAAGGACGAACGCTATTTTTCATCCTGAATAGCAGACAAAGTCGTGGACAACAGCTAGTATTTGTATAACTTGGACATTGATTATTCTCTCTCATTTCAGACGTTAGTCCCGCATTGTTCCGCGGCGGCTAATGTTGTTACAAATGTTTTAATGAACGAACTGTTGGCACAAACAAGCGTCCGTCAACCGCTCCACGTCTCGCGGGACTTATCTCGCCGTGTTCACACGCCACATGACAAGCACATACATACAGTTATGGGCTGAAGGTGCCGTATTTAAGTATAACATAATTTAATACTGAAGATTATTCTGTGGACCGCGCACATAATATGGGTGAGGTTTTAAAGTCGAACGACTTTAAATTTCAAAATACTCGTTTCACACACAATAATATTATTAACTTTTTTTAAAGAGTTTATTCATATCTATTGACGATACTAATGTGCTTGTCGGAAAAAATATTAAATTATTGTATTTTAGACTCAAAAATTGCTCTATATATCCAAATGTTACCTATGTTTAAGTTCCATGAAGTAGGACACAATGTTCTGACCGAACACTCGATACCCGTATAGCATTCCACACACACCTCACGAATATCTTCAACCATGTAGCTTCACACTACAATAATTCATTTCTTGCATTGTGGATACGTTAACGGACACAAAATAATACAATTTCTAGAATGACACACATATATTGCTATCCACAAAAATTGAATCGTGTGACTCATAGCGCAGCAGCAAATCTGCGCTGCGCTGGTCGCAAATTACAAGGAACACACTCCGTCATTGCAAAACCCCCCGGTGTTTATTGCTAAGAGTGAATCTACCGCTCCCTGTAACTACGTAGTGCTGTTAACTGTGGCACAAGTACCTACTCGCAGCCCCTCTGTTGTTAGTTTTATTGGCGCCGTGATTTGACGAGCCGCGAGTGCGTCGGTAAACGCGCGGCCAGACAACAATGTGTACACACTGGCACTATGTTACACGCATTGTACGGAATTAACGATGTAGGTGGATGATTTACGTCCAAACATCCTATTAGAAGTACATTGTTATGTAATGAAAATATTTTTACTTTCAGATTAGAGAAGAGCAAAATCATGTCCAACTTATCTTCGTCGTCAACAAATCATCGCTAACCATCAGGTGAGTCAGCGGCCAAACGCGAGGCAGATCACTCTTGCAACCATAACAGCGTCACAGCAGCGCCAGCTATGCGCCTTTACTTACATCTGTGCATATTCTGTGCCTTGTGTATTTGTGCGCTAACGAGCGACACTTAGCGGCCACTTGTCGCAAGCCCTCCAACCCCCTGACCCTCCGTCCCACCGTGAGCAGTCTCAGCTATCCTGAGTGACAGAGGAGAGCTCTAAGTGCGGTGACGCTCATTACTCTTCATCTCACCCAAGGCCAGGGGCTTAAACGATTCGATGTGGGATACACAGGATAATGCGTAAAATACTAAATAAACGAATTATTGTTTTTGCTTCGAAAGGGACTTCACTGGGATTTACAACAAATACTAAGTCTCTTCTATATTGTCCAAATTGCAATCACTCATCGAATAAAAAAATGGGTCAGAATTTGTTTGAACAATTATCTGCCAAGTAATTTAACGGAAACTTAATCGGTGGTGGTAAAGTAGGTCCTAAATCTACCTGCGTGATCATTATCAGAAAGTATCCCAATTCAGCGGTTCACTGTCACATACGTAATTATATTTTACTACAAACAGAGACATACTTCGGTTTAAAGACATTTATTTCTAAAAAAAAAAGAACAGTACAGTTCACTTAACATATTGAGAAAAGTAAGATAAAACATAAAAGTAAGTGCGATTCTCTGTGTCCACACTATGAGAATTAAGAGATAAATAAAGGTGACAATCGGTAGTGTTAGTGCTGTTTTCTAACGTGTTCTTCTAGGGTTTTTTTAAATGTATAGGTACATGGTGTCACTATAATCGATCCCTGATTATGAGTTTGAAGGACATACCAATGTAACATCTACCGCCATAGGTATACCACACACGTTGCTGTCGTAAAACGTGTTTGTTTGTGTATTTCAATCAATTCCTTTGTATCTGTTGGTAGCCGTGCGAGTACTACACAAACAAGAGAATGTGGGGCAAGCCAAAAGAACAAATAGTGCAACAGTGCTGTGCAGTGTTGAGGTACACCTGAACTGATTGATTGTTTATTTGTTTGTTACATACACACCTCACAACACAACACATCACAACACACAAACACATACACGTTGTTGATTTGTTTAGCCCCCGCTTCCCCGCCCGTCTCCGTTTTGAACTGCCCGTTGGTCTCGTGGTCGCAAGCGCGACTGCAGAGCGTGGGGTCCTGAATTCAATTCTTGGGTCGGGCAGTGTTATTAAGTATTTCCATTAGTAATTTCTCAGTCACAGCCCATAGTTTGGAAGTTGGCGATGTGATATCACCGTGTCTCGGAAAGCACGCCGTTGGTCCTGCGCCTGATCTGTCTCCGGTCGTGTCGGATTGCCGTCCCATCGGACTATGAGAGTGAGGGAAGAGAGAGTGCACCTGTGCCTGCGCACACACTTGTGCACTGTAATATCTCCCGCGCCGATTGCTAGTCTCCGATGAGATTGGTCGCCATGGCTGAAATACGGTCTGGAGGACTTTTAAAATTCATTTAGACAAGCAAAATTCAAGTTGATGAATTGCACTCGGGACTGGCACTAGTCCAATAAAAACTGAAAGTTTATTTCCCCGGCCATAATATTAAAGTTAGCAACAAAGTTGATAAGTGAAATGCGTAGCGAACTACCGACCTATGCACATACGCAGTTAACGTAGTAGCAGTCAAGTCTAAACCGCTACGCCGTAGTGGCTACGCCATAGTAGCTACGCCGTAGAAGCTACGCCGTAGTAGCTAAGCCGTAGTAGCTACGCCGTAGTAGCTACGCCGTAGTAGCTAAGCTGTTGGATACGGCGTAAGGCTGCGTTTCCACCAGAGATGTGCGATGGAAATGAGTCGTGGGAGGATGTCTAGCTGTGCTGTGAAAATGTGTGGGGGTTTCCACCAAAGCTGTGCGATGAAAATGTGCCTACGAGGATGTGTAGCGGAGCTGTGAAAATGCGCATTAATGTGTGGTGCGAGGATGGATGGATTGGCTGGTACAGTATGCGCAAACCTTGCAACACATCCTTCTCAACACACATTCCTCGCAACACATCCCTCGCACACATCCCTCGCTTGTTTTGTATGCGCAAAAATCTAGCTCTGCTGAGCCGTTTCCACCAGAGCTGTGCTGACCGAGGCGAGGTAAATGAAGCAATTCTATTGGTTCTTTACAAATACATCCCTCGCAACGCATCCTCGCACATCTCAGGTGGAAACGCAGCCTAACAGCTATACCATAGTACCTATGTCGTAGTCGCTACGCCGTAGCACTTTTGCCTTGAATTACTATGAACACAGACATTGAAAAAGATTGATGTCTGCTTTGCTTAGAGCTAGATTAAAATGCTAAAGAGATAATGTAGGAAACTACGAGGCCTAAACATTTGAACATTTTGTTGCCTACAGCAGTTATTATACCTTACTTTTTATCTTTAAATCGAAACTCCGTTTGATAGTTTCATTAATACAACAAAATGCCAGCTTCCATTTTATCGGCTAACTCATAGAGTACTTTAACCAGAGATTTTATGCCTTAATTTTTGAGCTATCGTAGCGGCATCCACATGCAAACTACGTATCATAGACACGACGTCACAGAAATCCCGCATCGCGCTAATAGAGTTTACCGCGCTGTCGATATATACAAGACTTCCTTACATCAATCGTCGGGCAGTTGCCCGCCAGAAACGACTCCCGTCTGGTCGGAGGATCCGTCCTTTTCTATAGAGGATGAGTGAACTTTACACCCTGTTCCTAATACCTCGAAACTATAAAACTTAATCATATCTTATTTCGTTCGGAAGATACGCCATGAGCAGCTGGGGTGACTAACTCCAGCTTACACAGTTTTTTGATCGTAGTTTCAACATTTTCTAAGTATTATCGTTCCGTTATTTTCTTCCTTGTGCAGCTAATAGCCTAATTTTTGTGACTATAGTCCAAAACCCCAACCTCACTGGGTTACCTGCACTGCATGAGGAAGGGGGCGACGTCTCTCCAGCGAACACTCAGTAAACGGCTCATATTAACGAAGTTTTTAAGGCGGCTAAATTAAAACTGGGAGCTTTGATTGCCTTAAATATTGGCATAGGCATTACTCTACCACCCGTGAGGAAGCTAATAGTTACGCACATTAATAAAGATTCGATTTAACGCTAGAAAACAACACAAATATACTTCTAAATACAAATAAGCAACAGGTTTGAATTCATCGGTTATCCTTTGTCTAACACTAACAGTTTCGAGCATTCAATAGCTTTGTAAGAGGCACTCCGCCCCATCGCCACTATGACATAATACGAAAGGACGGACCAACATCGAGCCTCTCTGAATAAGTAACGACCACTCGCTACCACCATCCATCACCTGCCGACTGAACTGATTACGGAGATGTATCAACTTCTTACTATTTAATACACTGAACTTATCAGACAATTTGTGTGTTTTCAACTCCTTTTTGTTAAATAATTAGGAACCTTTATTTCAGTCCACAGAGAATCCATACACTAGTGTTAAGAGAAAAGAAGACAAGTAAACTTAAAACGAAAGTAACTTTTATGGCTCTATGTTATGGCTCGGTTCGATTCCCAGGTTCAACAACATGGTATCAAGTTCAGACGATGTTTTCGTATTCACTGTTGACCGTAGTCGTGTAGTTGTGTTGTTGTGTAGTCCTGTGGGCGTGTGGACGTGTAAGCCGTCACCTTGTAGTCGTGTAGGCACGTCGCCTCGTCGCGAACGATCTCACGTGATGTGTCGAACACAGTCATTAACACCGCCGCGCCTACACGACTCGCCTCATTGTACCTGGCGAGAAATAAAGGGCCGAAGGATCACTTGCTTCATTTGAACAGTCAATTGCTACGATACATCAACGAGAATATTTTAAGAAACAGAAGCAGCGTTTACTGTAGTTTTGAATCAACATGTAACATATAAACAAATTGTAAATGACACGTAAAGGATTTTGCTCTATTATTTATTATTGAAAGGTGTTCATTCGGCTTTTTCAGCATTTACTCAGCACACACTCTACATATTTATCAAAACTATTTGTTCTGTATTGCGTGCTTATACATATTCCGTATTTTCCTACTATTTTCTGCAGATTCCTAATCGTGTGACATTCTGTAATCACTTGTCTAGCATCCATCGTTGGAAAGAGCAACCAAACTATATGCCGACGTGCATGTGACGTCACGAAACAATAGACACACGGAGACTATAAGAACAGAAAAGACTATGGTTTGGCGTAGACTATGCATGTACAGACAATCAGCATTCTGCCAAAGACGAGACGCGGAGAGTGCATACCTAGCATAACTATGTATATGTAAGGGCTTCACAATTAGTCTGACATGAAAAGGTGACACATTTTCAAGTGTGCTTGCATAACGTAGTCTTTTTGAAAGTCTGGTCAATCTGTAGGGTATAAACTATCACGCTATTTGCTGTGGGGATGAGGGATGAGCAATATTACATTTGTGTCCGAATCTATGTTCCAGCATCACGCAAATTCTACCGGATAGATTCTGTTCAAATTTTACATAGATATTCCCTACAAGTCTGGTCAAACTGTAGGGCTGTAATTATCACGTTATTTGCTGTGAGGGATGAGCCATATTACATTATGTTCGTATTCTTCTCCGCAAATTGCAAAAGAACGCGCCAAAAGGTTAGGATATTGCAGATAGTTACTGATTTATTTTTTTAAATGATTATTATCACGCTATACCATATTATATAAAGAGCTAAGCAGGCAATCATGAAATATATAAGTACAGCTATTTTATCTAACTTTCGACAAAACAAATAACTAAGCGTTTAGACGATTGCTATGCAAGCCAACTATTTGTATTTTTTGTAATTCTTTTTTTTTACATCAACCCAACAGTCCATCACTGGGATGACACTTTGCCGGAGGCAAGCGTCAGAGACAGTCGTCGTCTGCGACATTTGTTTGCCATCATTTTAGTTTTTTGTGGAATCGCAAACCCAGTATTGTTGCGGGAACCCAGTATTACCAGCTCCGCAATCATTGGCACATCAAGACCGCGGAAATGGGGAATACGCCGCCAAACTAATTACAGTCCAGGCGCAAGGAGCACCACGATGACCCCGTATCTATGTATCCTCAAAGCAAACGGACATTTTGAACACCGTTATCCAAAGCGTTGGGCTCAGTTAGGTTAAAATGTTTTTCTTGGATGCTCCTGGTGGAACAGGAAAAACATTTATTACCACTGGCATCCTGGCAGAGGTCAAGGCAAGGCACAATTGCAATCACGATAGCGTCTTCCAGAACCGCTGCCACACTGCGTCCTGGAGAAAACAGCGTACACCATGTTTAAGATTCCCATCGATTTAGAGAGCAACAGAGCGCATGTTAGTGGGGTATCATGCAACAGTGACAAGGGTCGCTTGCTTTGGGATTGCGTTATCATCATAGGGGATGAATGCATTATGGCAAATAGGAATAGGAAAGCAGTGGAAGCTGATGGTGGTGGCACAGTTGCTGTGCCCGTAGTGGCGCTAGGAACTACTACGTACTAGGGCTGATGAGATGAATACTACGTTGAAAAGGTCGACTTTATGATCGTGAGTTCATAGACTTCACTTGACCATCATAGACTTTCATGCGAGCTTGGCTTGGCGGGAAATGCTCAAAAACTATCCGATGTTCTTCTAAAAGTTGGTTGAGGCACTCTAACAGAGGAGAGCAGCCATGCAGGTAGCCCTGCCAGAGACTCTTGGTAGAGCACTTCCCACTTTAGAAGATCTGATTCGTCTGGTGTACGGGACATCAGTGGGATACCGTATCATGAGTGTGTGAACGGGCCATTTTAACGCCCAAAATCTCTCGCGAATAAGGGAGCGAAGTGATATAAACCTCGAGTTGTGGAGGGACACACACTGAAGGCTGCGGGTTTTTACCTCAGGAGAAATTGCTTCTCACACGGACAGCTAAACGTCGCTGGCCCCCGTGTCACTGTCCTGCATAATCAGCCTATAACGTTCCCACTGCTGGGACACAGGCCTCCTCTCTGTGAGAGGGAGTGGGCTGTAATCCACCACGCAGGCCCAGTGCGGGTTGGTAGATGTCACATATCTTCGAATTTTTGGTTCTAGAACATGCCGGTTTCCCCACGATGCTTTCCTTCACCGTTTAGAGAACAGTGGTGATGAAATAATTTAGACACAGTAAAGTGCCTGTCTGGATTTGAACCTACGACCGCTCGTAAGTTGCGGCCGCTAACACTGGGCCACCGCTGCTCTCTACCGTCCTGACTCTCTGTATATTTTGGCTACTGAAAACAAAACTACAAACGTACGTAGTATACAGGATGTGTCTGAACACAAACCAATAACCTGAATATGGTGTAACTTTTGTTTGTCCCGCCTGCGATACCAAAATTATATAAATAATAATGCTTGTTTATCTCTTTTCAGTCAAGTACGTGTTTTTGCAGTCGGGGTTTTTGATTTTTTGCATGAAATTAGCTTGTGCAAGGCTTCGCAGGCAATTTACGAGATCCGACACAAACATGGCCCAATTTTACGCTATCAAAAACTTTGTTTTGAATAACTGCGTGAATGGCGCAGCGGCGGGCATCGCCACTTTTCCGCCTTCACGCGCCGTCGTCGCTACGTAAACAGAAAAAACGTCTGACGTTTTGTTGTGATGTTCAGGAATTCCTATGGCCACCATCCGGCTCCATCATCAGACTCTAGACACCACTTAGTATAACCGTAGTGTTTTTTTTATAATTCATCAGTTTTCTATGGAGATTCGTAAAATGGTCCACAAATTATGAACTGCTATTATGTCAAATTAGTGGAATTGCTAATGTGGCCGGTTTAGGCCCCCAGAACTCATACGTAAGTCCAAATACGATGGTGCTATCTTGTTTGATTGAGGAATTCCTATGACCACCTTTCGGGTCCATTACCGGGCCCTGGATATTATTATCTTGGGCTATAGTCCTTGCAAGCCAACAAGTCCAAACACGATGGTGTTATCTTGTGTTGTTGAGGAGTTCCTATGGCCACCTTCCGGCTCCATTATCGGACCCTGGATACAATCTAGTGAAATAGCAGTTGTCAATACAGAACTAATAAGTCCCAATACGATGGTGTTATCTTGTTTGATTGAGGAATTCCTATGACCACCTCCCAGCTCCATTATCGGACCCTGGATATTATCTTGGGCTTGTCAAGACAAAGTCTGATACCAAAGTGCAAGGCTTCGCAGGCGATTTACGAAGTCCGACACAAACATGGGCTATTTTTACAGTATCAAAAACTTTTTTAAACCAATTTATTTTTCCTAATTAAATTTAAACATATAATTTATATGTATTTTTGTAATACCCTTTTCATTGCCTTTATTTAGATACCCCAGTCGATAGGTTTGGTAATTTTTTTTTACTAACGTATTACGCTTTCGTTCCTAAAGTCCACCATTTTCTTTCATACACCTATCTAAGGACACTTGGGTTGGTAAGACGAATATAACGATACTATAATTGTCGAAATCCATCCAGCCGTTTTGAAGATACGAGGTAATAAAGATATTTACAAACATACAAGATACGCGCGAAACACATAACCCTTCCTTGGCAGTCCGGGTAAAAAAATGGAAAAAAAAAAAAATGAAATCAAAATAAATCGTGTAAAATAAAAGGTACGCGTCGAAAGTTTTCTCTATAGAAATGCATCCATAATAAAACACGCTATGGTGCTAATTGAAAGCCTTTTATTCAAACTTCATTATTGTTTCATGACATTTAATTTATGTTAAGCTCCCAATACAAACATTCACAAAGCGATAATGCACACACAGTGCAGTATTATGTTCTTCATTCTGTTGTATGAAGTTTTTGGTACCTATTAAATCTACATGTAAATCCGTAAGTAATTGGACATGAAGTGCCGTCATCAGAGTGGACTGAGGATGACAATCGATGAGCCGATGACTATCACGCCAGTAGGAACTCGTACCGAGAGAAAACACCACTTATACCGAGTGCTGATCATATTATAAGCCGGAATGATGAGGCTAGCGAAGGCAGAGACGTACGTACTCCCACATTGCACCAATTATGTCTGTCCCATGCAATAGGGGCGAGCCTTTTGCCATCAACCGGGCACAGATCCAGACACCGAGCAGCTACTGAAAAAACCTCATAACACTTTTCCCAAGCTGGGGATCGAACCCAGGACAATAATGTTCAATCAGTAAGAAATAATGCTAGTCTAAGTATTTAATTAATGCCTGTCTTTACGCCTCGTGTCAGTCGTGTTAACCAAGCAGCTTTGTGTCCGAATAGTAACGTAACCTTGAGCGAGAGGGCCTTGAGAATAATAACATAATATAATGCGTACCTACTTACAAAGTCTTATAGTAATAGGATCCTTAAAAGCAATATCACAGCGTTCACATGAAGTTATAATAAACAGAAGGCCCACTCCGGTCTCTGATAGATAATGACGGAAGAGTTCAACACAAAAGAACAGAATTGAGCAAAAGCATTTCTGTCGGCTGCAAAGACTTTGAAAATCGAAAGTACCCTCAAGTTCGTCAGAGAAAAAACCCTGGGATAGACTTTGATGCGCATTCATAATGTCTTCAAAACTACAATGGTTTTAACTGTGGTGGAGCTGGGTGTGTTCTGTCCACGATCCTTTCGTCCGATATTGTGGCACCCGAGTGACTATCATAGACGCTGTCAAAGTTATTTGACAAAATACACACGTAAGCTTTACTAAACGATAAGATTACTGAATTCTAACAACCTAATTCCGGTTTTAGCTTTGCTTATTTCGAGGCTTGCTGTCAAGATAGTGGATCTTCTATAGTATTCTACCGAGTCTAAGACGTTTCAATACAATTAGTTGAATATGGTCGACGAACAATTAACTAGCGGGGTGGCGGTGAGGGGCGCGGGCGCATGCGGTGGGGGGGCAGGCTATACGTTAAGCCTTATTAGTGGCTTTTAGGTTCTTTTGGAGTAAGTTTATGAAAAATTGGAGCAGTATATTTCTTATGTCGGAAATAAACGTGAACGAGGAGGAATAATGTTTTTAGATCACACTTGAAGTTATTGCTCATGTATAAATACATATTGAAATCTTTAGAGGTTTTCCAAAGGATCATTTAAGATACAAAATATAGTCAAAGTCAAATAATTTATTTCAACTAGGCACATTAAAGGCACTTTTGAACGTCAAATACATAGAAATAGAACTGATTCTAGTTGCCCCTTCCAAAAGGTAGTTTTCGTATGGAGAAGAATGGGCAAGAAACTCCACCGTTACTCTTTTAAAAAAAAAATGTTTTACAATATTTGGTATTGGTACATCAATTATATAATTACATGTGAAGACGATGCACCGAGAATACAATTACAATAGGTAAAAAGAATTAAAAATTAAAAATGGAGCAATGAAAAATAAATAAATTAAGTATGTGATAGGTACATGGTGCTCACATATTTACAAACATTAAAGTATACGTACGATAACACAATATTTCTACAAACTTGCAAGTAATACTAATAGGATAAGGCTATTGCTAAAAGCCTGTTCACATGATTGCCTTCGAAAAATTTATTGGTATCTTCACGTCACGTCAGCTCGTGTGAACTGTTTAAAGCAAGAAAGCTCTGCTATCTTAGTACAGACTTACGTAGAAACTTCATGTAAGCGGCTTGAGTGTTACGAATGCTGTTATGATACGAGCGACGACCACATTATAGCTTCACTTACCTAATGCCACTTTATTACATTTAGATTGAGTTAGGTTAGACGTTACAATATAGCTTGCGCTAATTAACTATCAACTTAAGTTGCCCCTTCTTCAACTCACACTGGACTTTAAAATAAAATAAAATTTGATCTTTAGTTTGTTTCGGTGTTTTCAGAGTAGTTGGATATTAAAAACCTTCCTCATCGAGTTTTAAAATATTATTATTACTTTTGACACTTAAAAGTATTCTTACAACCAGTTTACAGAAATAATGTATCATTTACAATGCATGTGCTCGAAAAGACCATTTTCAAAACAGCCAAATTGTGCGGCACTAGTGGTTTTTTTTTACTTTTCAGTTTTTTTTCAATTTTTAACTCTTTTGTCAGCACGACGTTATTTTTGTTTTAAATCATTCGTGAGAAGGAACTTCGGTCCTGACGGGTGTTGACGCCGTGTGCGGTCGAACCCCGTCAGGAACGAAGTTCCTTAGCAATAAAACTAATACTTCATTACAGTGCCAATAATTACCTATAGATTTAGATCAATATATTAATTTTTAAATGTTTTATTTTTTATTTCCTCGCACAATGCATAGTAAAACGTTGTACGCTACACGTGCGTAAGATGATTTCTGACACGTGTCGGCAAAATGTGATGAAATGATAACAGGGCAAAATACTTTAAATAAATAATTTATTTAGAAGATTTGCATTAGAAAATATGTTAGCAAACTTGACAGTTGGAACAAACGAGAGACTGTTCCATATTCAACAATATGTCAGATAGCAGTAGTGTGGTCCATACTTTCATCAAAATGCCACTCGTCGGAAATCACCTACTTTCCGTACTTATATCATAAATAACTATTATCAAAATTAACATTCTGTATCAATAGTATGAAACGGGCTATAACATGGCAGATTTACGAAGTGTGTTCAGATGAACAATAAGGGTCTAGCAGATGCTAGACACTACATTATGACACCCTGACTGTACATTTTATACCGATACAACTAAAGTTCCAGAGATGTATGTATCGTATGCCACGTCATCTTCACGGTGAACATAATGTCTCCGTGAGCTCAGATACACGTCACATGTGAGGTATCGATCGCTTGCTCATCGCTACATAGCAAGGGAGTCATCCATCAATCTAAACGTATCGCACCGTCCAGCATCCAACGCGTGCTGAGTGTGAGGAGCGGTTTATATCTGGGGTAGAAGTGTAGCAATGTGTAGCTAGAACAGCGAAGTCATTACTTTAAGATTATGAGGATATTGATATTTGACATTCGATTTTTCTGGGCACAGAGAACCATT
This sequence comes from Lithophane semibrunnea, assembly GCA_947363905.1. Taxonomy (NCBI): domain Eukaryota; kingdom Metazoa; phylum Arthropoda; class Insecta; order Lepidoptera; family Noctuidae; genus Lithophane; species Lithophane semibrunnea. The sequence goes on along the minus strand of OX376212.1, from coordinate 462,920 downwards.
TTTGTAGTAATTCAATATAGGTAATCATTAAATATTACTAGACTAATAACGTTCCCAAGTAACACAGTCTTGGAGGTTTAAAACAAATCTGTCTATTGACAGACTATTCATGGTTAATCTTTAGATCGGGGCTTTCTAAAGATGGTTTCAATAAAGAAAATGTATTCTTCTAGTGTTTTTTTTCTCAAGCTCAATTATTTTTAGAGCATTTGTTCTATAGCACACTTATTTTAAGTACGTTTATAGGTATATTGAATGTTTTAAGATAAAATGCTCTACAAATAGTTAATTAAGCCTAAAGGTACCTAACTTGAAGTAATTTTATAGATAAGATGAGATAAAACATACTGTTTTAGCTATTGGTACTCTTATCTTTGTCTATAAAGTCTAGATAAAATACTTTAATAGATATTTTTCAGTTTGTCTAAAAAATGATAGTGAAAACGTGTTTTTAGTGGTTTTTTTCCTAAAAATAGCTTAATTAAGTGCATTTGTATTAAATATTTGAATTGGATGATTTTATGCTATGGAGACAGTGAAAAAAATTAAAAGGTCTGGCAGCTTTCTTCGAAAAATCGGCAAATATTTAAAAAGGAAGAAAAATGAAGAAGAGTTGCTAAATAATTCAGATTCAGAATCGAAAATTTCTAGTAACTTCCTCCAAAACGCGGGAAATTTTTTTACGACACAGGTATACAACTGAATTTGCAGTGTCCCTGCACATTACAAATTAAATACGAATACGCAGCTATGGAGGGATCCGTCCGCTTTTGTATACCAGGCTTATGTTAACACAGGAGGGCTTGGAACCGGTTTAGAAATACCGGTTAATATTGTTCATAAAACCGTTATAATATCGTTCATCAATTAACCGGTTCATTACAAAAACGATTAAGACTAAACCTAAATCATTTCGGTTACCGGTTATTACAGAGAATATAACTTTAAAACTCGCGCTAATCTGAGTAAACCGGTTTTACTCAGACGCACGCCCGCCGCCGCTTGTGTTTAGTTTAGGGACTTGAACGTTATGAAAATATAACGTTAAAATAGCGTTCCACCCGGATCGTAACTAAATTAATAGTTGAAGATTTCGTTCCCATAGATTTTCGTTAAATTGCCAAGAAATTAGTTCATATGGTTACGGGAACTATATGGTATAACGCTATTACGTAACGATATCGTACCTATATTTTGAGTTTAGTTTTATATGTACCGGCCGCTACATATTATACATAATTTATCATGAATGTGTATGTTCGAGTACAACCAAAAAACAAAAAAATCTAAGTGTATTATGGAAGGTTGTAATTTCCAAGCTTCAAAGTTAGTCTACAGGTGGTTTCAATAAATTACAAGGAATCGGTTACACCCTGTATCTTTGTCAGTACGACTACGGTATATATCCGTTTAATAGTTTGTGATATGCTTAGATTTTCTTAACAGGTAATGGTTTCCCTGCGCGAAAAAAAACTGCTTGTGAGTGCGTTATTCGTTGGCGTAGAGCGACTAGAGTGATAGCTTTGTTATTTTAGGTGTAAGAGAGAGATAACGTAGTAGGTAGAACTCGTATATACCGTCAAAAGTCAAATTAACTGGTTAATTTCGCTCAACGGAATCGGAATTTGTAAAAGAATGGGTTCTCCCATTTACCGGGTAAAACTCCGGTAACCGAAACCTAAACCGTAATCGTTTCCGGTCTGGGGTCAATGACCGAAACCGGTTTAGAAAATTTACCGGTTTCCGAGCCCTGACTACACATACCTACCTACTATTATATCTACTATTTTTCACATTGTCATTATATAAAACAGAAATATCTTTTACTTGCCCTCTTGAATTTATTAATTAGATTGCTCTGTTACTGCATAAAATGGTCCACCGTTCACAACACATCAAATTACATATTCACTGATGAACGTCTAGAAATACTGTGAGAAGATAAAAAGGAATACAGAGATGACAGTTACTAGGTAATCTTAAACCACTCATAAATCTTTTTATTCTTTCACTAGATAGTTTAGTATGTAGCAAGTGAAATTATTCTTGTCATAGAGCTAGAGCCATACTACAGAAAATTCTGTAGAGTGTTTGTTCTATTAAATTCGTTTTTCTAGTAAAGGAGATGTTTCAAAATGTATGGAGCCTGGGCCAGGTCCTTGTACACTATACAAAAAAATAGGGAAATTCATTTAAAACAGTTCTTAATTGTCCAAATACTTTAAAATGGCTTGGTTTGCTGGTAAACACAAGAAATTACACTTGAAATTGCAACACAACAAAAACCCGTCATGGCGGTAAGCTGTCAGTTTGATTGACGTTTGTCACGTTAGACATGACGAAAGTGACTGAAGTAACACTGTTGTGACAGCTGACAGTTCTGTTTCTATGATCTATGGTTTACTGTCAATGTTTTTAAGCATAGAGTAACTAAATCCGTGAGACGCCATGTTGAAAGTCGATAAAAATTGATAATAAATATCAATTTACTACCACAACAGTAAACATTTAATTGAATTATCTGTATTTTTCCTGAATTCTACGGATTTTTCTCTTTTTTTTGAGATACTGTACATAGACCTGGCCCATTTTGAAACATCTCCTTTTATCTTGACGCCATTTTTCTTGCCTATTTTTGCTTCAAATGATTTTCGTTACATATTTTAATGCTTATTTTTATGTTTTTATCATTCAATTATGTCTAATTAAACATTTAATATGTTTTAAATTACTATATTTTAAATAAAAAGAGTATTTTAACAATTAAAATGCAATTTAAAAAATTTGCTTATAATAAATAATATTCATGTTTGGTAAAAAAATAATTAAATCTTACATTTACAGCGGGCGCTCGTATTTTAAGAGATTTTTACATAATATTCGACGATAGAATTTCAATCGCATATAGATTTGCTTGTTTACCCATTATTAACGAAATATATATATACGAAATAAGAAATTTGTTACGCCATGATGCGAGTTTAAATAACTCTTATAAGTTCTGCGCCATTATGTGTCGTTGTCTATTACAAATCAAATGTTACTTAAAGTTGTTAGTCTTGAGTTAATTTTGGTTTAAAAACTTGACTTCTTTAAAGGTCTCAACTTTATCTATAAACTATCTACTAGTAAAATTTGTGGTCTATAAACCGTTTAGTGAGGCACTAGAAAAATCTCTACAGACAATTTGAAAATTTAGAACTCTTATCTCTATCTATTCATGTTTTCTTAACTCATTCTTATGAGAGGTGATAAGGTTGTGCCCACTTTTACTAAACTGTGTCTATAAGCGTTCTTAAATATTACTTGGGGGATATTTTACTCTTAAGATAGACAATAAAATAAAATTCTATTAGATGTCTAATAGTCCGTTTTTAGACGCGAATGTGTTACTTGGGTTACCAACTGAATTGTTAACGGTTAAGAAGTCGTGCATCGTTTGTACAAACTAATCTGACGTATAACTCCCCTCAGTTGTGAATAATTCACTAGACGGTAGGCCGCTCGTGATTCGAACGGTACTACCAAAACATAATACTGGATTTATAGAATACACAACATGCCGAATGTACCCGACTGTGTCCGACACTCGACGAATCGATACTTTGTCGATCTTTTTATACTTGCGGAAGCGTCTTGGGGCATGCTTGACCTCTACGTTAGCGATCTGGCGACATCTCCGCGACCCGACTGGCGCTAATCCGACGCTAAACCCAATACGACGCGACGTCGAAATCTGTGGCTCGACAAACGCGTTGTTAAAATTCTCGACACGATCGCATACGACACGTCCCCCCTCTCTCTCTACCCTAGCGGAGACGGGGGCGACACGCGCGACTATCTAAAGTGGCTTGATGTAATCTTAAGAGGTCGAACGACGTTCGTCACATCGCATGAATGGGAGCGACGCGGTTGGGACCCACGACACGACACGATCACGAGCGACAGACAGAGGTAGATTCAGAGACTCACGGATAGTAGATGTGTGAAGAAGGACAAGAGTACACTAAAAAAAAACAAAGAAAATACATTTATTTCTAGCACAGACTAAAAGGCACACAACATATTATTCTGCTAAAATAAAATCAAACAAAAAGTTTAAAACGCGTTGAACGAAATTAGTAGGAATGTGTGCCTTACGGCTGCGCCAAATAGGTCCAGTTCAGCAAAAATGTCAGACAACTAGTGTCTGGCGCTGGTCACATGAGTATTGATGAGTTGTCTCTAGGGGCTGGTTTAAACAGAGTGCTGATACTAATAGAATATAATGTAGCTGTAGGAATAGAACGTCTACAACATCGATTAGATTAAAGTCCCATTATTTTGAAAGTCATTACAATATTTTTTATAGACAGTAGTCAGAACGCTTTATGTGTCCTACGTACATTTTTGTATTCATATTTCACATTACCTCGTTACTTGACAAATACCTAGACGTACCTATTCCTCACATTTTTGACATTACCATTTCTTTTGTATAGGTAATATTAGTTAGGATGACAATAATGTTTCTGTGTGGTTCTTCTGTTCCTAGTTATCTGTGTCCCGTCCCGCCGGGAGTTTCGGAGCTCGGCGGCACGCGGCGGCTCGTAAAACAAAACGGACGATATTCGAGACTGCTCGTAAAGTTATGTCGAATTAATTAGCGATCTGTTTGTTACCAGACCGCTCTGTACCGACTACAGACAGGACACTTTGTTTCTAACGCGGCCAATTTTATTATTTACCAGCTATGGTGCGCGACTTTATTCATCTTCCAACGTGGCAATGCTGCCAGCCTTTTGGGCACTTTTCTCATTGACTGCGTTGCGCACCAACTTTTTTATGCCCAATGAGCTCTTCCCCTTTTTTATATACCTGTACCAACATAGTGTGATATATTGCTAGCTTGTATAATGTATTTATTCACTGTTAATTAGTAGACCTTAGTAAAACGGTAGTTTTATTATTATAAAGACTTCAACCCGTTTGATTATTTTTTACTGCTTTGCATATTTTTTAATTTATATGTAAACGTCAAATTATGCCTAAAGGAAAATCTCAAACTTTTAATAAATACGGGTAGATCTCCAGACAACTAGTCTCTAAGACAACTCTAAGACAACTAGTTTAAAATAAGCGTGGAAGGTGATTACTGTATCATATGGGTTGGGTAGGGTAGGTAGTTTGGGCAGAAATCTAATTATTTGAAGAGGACTATAGTGTCAGGGTGAGAGTGTAAGTAAGCCTCGCGTGGTATTAATTAGCATTCCTTAATTAAAAGTCCGTCGTCAATTAATAGCCGTACCTAAATACCACAGAATAGAGAACTACTAACAGAAGGTCGCCTCCATACAACGAGCAAAAACGCACGTACACATAGACACGCGTCACGTACAGCGAGTGCAAGTGCACTCGCGACTGGCATTTGTATGAGATTGCCGCACGTACGCGCCTATGTGTGCGTGCACCTGTTTTCGCTGATAGTATGGAGCCAGCCTTCTGTAGGTATATATCTACTGTTTGTACCGACTGTGGTTGTAATTAATTGTAGTCATTACCAACGAGGCTTTGTCATGTCAACCGTAATGAGAAAACTTTATATTAGCTCATAATAGATTAATGTACGACACAATAGGTAGGTAACGCCAACTATCAACCGGGAGCAGTCGATTAACTGTATTATATTTTGTAAATTACGAAGGAGGAGGAGTTCGCAGCTGAGTAATATCAGCTGCACGGGTTGATCCATCAGGTTAAGCTACACTTGCCGGGGTTGGTGCGTGGATGGGTGACCATCTTTACATATCGAGACTCCTCCGTGCCTCGGAAAGCATCCCGGCTGACATTCGGAGGTCTTTGACAGTCGTTACGGGTCGTCAGAAGCCCGAAAGTCTGACAACCATTCTTACCAAGAGGTATCGTATAACCCAGTTAGTGGGTTGTAGAGGTCAGATAGGCAGTCGCTCCAGGTAAAATACTGGTATAACTGCATCCGTTAGACTGGAAGCCGACTCTAACATAGTTGGGAAGAGGCTAGGCAGATTGATTGATATTTTGTAAATGAACATATTGGTTTTATATAAATATCTCTAGTAAAACTTATTTAATACTAGCTGTTCGTGCCCGTCGTTGCCCGGGTGTGATTCCGACTTTTCCGGTGGATTAACAAAAAAAATTTTTCATACAAATACAAATATAGGATATATAGTATTGCAGATACGAATAGAACAAAAAAGTGAGTGATGTACTTAAAATAATCTAAACGTAAATTCATGCAAGCCTAGTACTTTTTGTCAGTTATAATTATTTGATATCCTATTAGTTAATACTATCGTGAATATACGCAAAATACGCAAAATACGCGCTTTGACGTGGAGTTGCGGATACCAGCCCGTATTACCTATTACCTATTACTATCGTGAATTCATGTAAGCCTAGTACTTTCTGTTAGGTTACAGCTCTGAAACCGCACAATTTCTTGTGAACAGAATATCGTCAAGCGCTGCACGTAATACCCCGATAAAAAAAAAATAACATAAGTGTTAAATCCATATATCTTTTGATTCTGCAGGTCGATTTTGATGAAATAAAGACTAAATGTTACTCACAATAAAGCTTCTTATTGTTCAGTAATTCAATTTGGAATCCAATGAGTGGCTTTTACGTGATGCGCTCACAAACGAACAAACAAACAGACAAAAATTTCAAAAAATATTTTTTTACTTTCTGTTATTTATTTCTCGCGGCTTCCAGTACTTTTTTTGCAAAAATCTTTAATGTACCGGACCGCTTAGGATTTTATTATATGTATAGATAGAAGATCAGTACCTAGTTGTTCTGCAGTTCATTTCAATCGATCTTTAGTACCTGATATGTATAAAAATAAATCATTAATTAGTAAAACACTAATATTGTAAGTAACCAGCGGTTTTGTTCGGTTATGGTACCAGGACGTCATAAAAGATCACTGATTACGAACATCGCGGCCAGTAACCGCTCACCGCGAGTTGGCGACCTGCCTACTAAGGCTAAACTCTCTAACGACATTAGAACTACAGAAAAGTCGTTATCGTTGTGTAGAACAGCAAATTAGAATAGTATCGTGCATGTACACACACACACATGTGCATGTGCATGTAAAATCTGACAAGAAGATTATTAAGTAAGTCATTTTAAATTAATTTTCTCACAATATTAATTGAAGATGTCGACTGAATCCCAAGCGCCTTCCTAATCACAGCGTTATTACATTCCCATCTGTGAGTGTCTCCAGTTGATCGACACGTCCCGACTCCTCTCCCGCCGACCGCGTCGCAATACGCCTGTCCCGCGGATTAACAGTAGGTAGAGTTTGATAACATCGTCGTTCAATCACTCGCCACTCATCAGTCGCTACTCGCCACTCGTCCCTCGGAACTCGGAACTCGCCCCCCAGTCAACTTAATGAAATGGCGCGGATGTCGCTGACAGCCGCTCATCTAATATTGAAAAGATTCTAAACGATATTATTATTGAATTAGGGTACCGTATCAAAAGATCCTTATCGATGACAGCTGTTAGGAAAATAACTTAAACTTTTGTGAAAGATTCTTCGATAGATAATTACTTACACCGTCCTATTCGCGACGTTTTTGAACAAGCATACTAAATGGGGTTTAAGTCTATTTTCGGTTTCGGTATTTATTGACTTGAAAATGTGAAGTACATGTACAAGTTGTATTCGTGAAGCAATTACAAATGTCAAGGTTTTATAAATATCTACGCAATAGATAAGTGGATTCTGTGGCCTGTTATCAAAAAACTTACACACTAGATTCCGCTTACAATTATGATGTTTATACTTTATAGGTTAAGTTGTTAAAGTCACTCTCAAACCCTCAGCGTACGGAACCCTCGATAAACGTGTAAAATATGCACATGACCGTATTTTTTCTCGTTGCAAAGAAAAAATTGAAAGTTGAGACCTATTTGACGTATTTTCTTTACATTTCCCTCATCTGAACATTATTATACGGAATCGGAAATATATAAATGATCTGAATAGCCACACAAGATAAACATAATATTTTAGGTAGTTACACAAAGGAAAAACTTATAATAATACCCTGAAGAAAATAATATTATGTAATAACAAATCAAATACTTAAAGGCAATACGTGGTCTTTATCAGAAGAGGTCTTATTGTCTCTTATGCGTGGGTTTACGAGCTAGGAGATGTAATTAAATGGGAATGGACAATAATGTAAACGACGTTCCACCGAGTACGTGAGGCGCGAGCGCAGATCAATCAACTCACTGCCCTGCCAGGGTAGTAACCATGATCACCAATACCACAGTCGCCATGAATCCTTGCCGGTTTTCTTCCAATATTTTGGCGGGGGGCCGCCTCCTCAGTACTCGGGGTTACGTCAAGTTGACAGCTGTCACAATCGTTCGAAAATCAACTCCGTAAGTTTAGCGTCGTAATATCTTTAGACGCGCCGTCATACTTAATTTCGAAACAAGCATTTCACATAACCAGGTAGGATTACCTACCTGATCTTAGAACATAACTCGTTACGCTCATTAGAATTTTATTTTATGAGTGATTTCACTTACAGCAACCATTTAACAGCATTTAAGTGAGTTGTGTGAGAGAGTGAGTACCCAAGTTATACCATTTACGGCACTTATTCAAAGTGATAAGTGCCATTCGTAGAACAAATAAGAACAAAAAATGTCCTGTTGATAGATTTTTCGGGTCTGGTGACATGCGCATTTTTTTTGTTTGTAACCTCGCCTTAATAAAGTAGAGCGCCTAATGTAGGCAGCGTCTAGCAATAAAATGTCGTCACAAACAAAGCGTGGCATCAAAAATGTATGTAAATGAGTTGGAGCTCAATTGTGGTCGTTAGCGAGTTGATCCAGACGATGTACCCACATCAGTACCTACTAATACTAACGTGGAACAAACGTCTGGCTAATGAGACTAGCGCGACAACACAACGAACCGATTACTTGATTCTTGTTCGATTCACCGAACAACGTGGTTAGTAATTATGGAATGTTTAATGGTCATGGAGTAGTGTGCGTTTGTTTTGGACCTACTGGTAAAATTAACCGAGACATTCATGTTCTTTAATTAAGACGGTGTAAAACCAGTTACACAAACTAATAGACACAGTTATTATATAAACATGCACAATATGCACATAAAACAGAAAATATAGTTTAGTACTAATTGAAACTGTGACACGGTATAATAAGTAGGTAAGTGTCCGTAGTGTGTCCGTGGCATCACAGCGAGGGCCCGCTGTGATGCCACGGACATCATCCGATACTAGCGCTGCGGTATTTACTTACGAAATATCGCCCCCCTGCCAGCTTAATGGTTGGTTTTGGATATATTACTAACTAGCTGTGCCCGCCACTTCGTCTGCGTGGACTTGTAATAATATCTATCTCAGCCTTTTATTATAAAACGCAACATGTTCTTTACGGCTAAGTAATAACAGCCGTACCAGTCGACCCAACAGGTTAAGCTACACTTTCCGGGGTTGGTTCGTGGATGGGTGACCATCTTTACATATCCATCCACCCACCATCTTCACTCCTCCGTGCCTCGGAAAGTATGTTAAGCCGTTGGTCCCAGCTGTTATTCGTGGATCTTTAACAGTCGTTACGGGTCGTCAGAAGCCCGAAAGTCTGACAACCAGTCTTACCAAGGGGTATCGTATTACCCAGTTACTCGGTTCGTTCAGATAGATAGTCGCTCCATGTTAAATACTGGTATTCAGCTGCATCCGGTTAGACTGGAAGCCGACCACAACATAGTTGCGAAAAGGCTAAGCAGATACGCGTACGCGTTTAAAATTAAATGGGGAATTATTAGGAATTGAGGAATTCGAGCTATGAAAACGCTATCTCCTGTGCCGCAACCTGTCAAAATCTCTGCTTCAATAACGTTTGGTTGTAAAATCTTGACTTTCAATCTGGTACCATTACATTATATAATTTAGGAAGACTTAAACTTCTTAAAAGGAATCATAATTTTAATTTGATATTGTGTGACAGCAACCCCATTCAGAGACTAAAAATTCTATAGGATTGTTGGTAACGTCTTCTTGTTCCATTACTTTGTTATAGAGCGATATTCAGTGCTTTTCCTCGGGACACTCGTCAATTGTATCATAAAATTGCTGTGGCTTGATCGTTGCGATGTGTCAGAATTTCACTTTCGCATAACTATGAATTTGATTAAATTTTCAGTGATGTTGGGTCACCAAACATATATGACATAAGGTCCTGCAGTGATGGAACTGTATTACATATATTTTCAGGTAAGACAACTTCCGTGTTCTGATGTTTCGTCACCAATGTTGTGTAAAAATCGAGGTATTACTGGAAATCTCTGTCCAGAATCACCCCAGAAGAGCATTGCGACGCCACTCATGGGCCGATCGTCTTGTCTAATATCTCGCAAAATTCTGTCCAGCGCACCGCTTCAACTGCTTTAGGCGATTAACACACAGCACCGCGCACCGCCGCGGTAGGCGGTGAAGCGGATCTCATGGCGCATTGGCCTCTAATAAATCCGTTGATACCTAAGGCGATTAACACACGGCATTAATTCCGTATTTGGGCCAAGATGGGTGCATCTGAAAACAGGATTTCCCCCAACTCAACAGCTGTTTTTTTGAGTGTGAGAAGTCATTAATTGACTTCTCCCGCTCTGGTCGGAGCAGAAGGGTGTGTCAGACTTTTACTGACTAAAACCCACCCGTGTTCCTTCAGTTGCCTGTTGCCAAGGTCCCAGTATCCCTTTAGGACTTTCCCGCAACCCTGACAGGCCCAAATCAATAGCTACGCTTTGACATACTCGCTCGAATATTCAACGTTGTTCCACCGTCTTTGTGAGATCATTCTGCAATATTTCAGCAAGTTCCTATGCATTATAACTTATTTCCGCTGTGTACTGTCTAGACATCTGCCATCATGCGTCTGCCCGCAGTCGTATATTTGGCATCTCGCATGTTACCCCATCTCGGAGGTTGTCGACTGCTTAGCCGGACTGCTTCAATAAATTAAGGCCTCCACACAGGGCATACAACTTATAAACTTAGCGTCTACACGCACCCCCTGTAGGATATGCACCTCGACTTAGGGCATCGCTGGGGATGGACAGCAAGGGACAGGCTACTCGCTTATATTCATATAGAGATACGCCACACCGCCCCGCAACAATCCCACCGGGCACTCGTGTCTCGACGCGTCACGTGGCGCTATAAGGTTTCTAACAAAATGTTTAAAATTGAATATCTTTTGTTTCTGTAGGTCGATTTTGATGAAATAAACGCTAAATGTTACTCACAATAAAGCTTCTTATATTTCAGCAATTCGATTTTGAATCGAATGGCTTTTACGTGATGCGCCCACGAACGAACAAACAAACAGACAAAAATAGGAAAAAATGTTTTTTTTACTTTCTATTACTTATTTCTCGCGTCTTCCAGTACTTTTTTGGCAAAAATCTTTAATGTACAGACTCGGAATGTTTATGATTTTATTTTGTGTATAGATTTATTATATGTATACATATATATAACAACATTAAAAGGAAAACTACCACAGCTACGTGGGTTCCATAAGATACCGAGTAATAATCGAACTTAAATTTGCAGTTGCAAAAACATAAGTTTTTCAACTATAATGTTAAGTATGTTAGATAAATTCATCCCAACTACGGAACCCTACATTGTGCGTGGTTCGACATGCACTTGGCCGGTTTTCAGTTTTTATTACTGTTTGTATTTCCTGTGTGTGTCTCAAATAAAATATTTTCCTTTCTTCTTTCTTAAGTCGGGTAAATTAATTGTTAAGCAAATTGACTACTTACCAATGTAAATAGCCCATATAGGTACTCAAATCACACCTATCATTCATTGACAGCTGTTGATTAGGAAGGCTTAACACGTAAAGTTGACGTAGGCTGTCAATTTGTCTAACAATTCATTTCCCTGAACGTAGTTGTCATTCTCCTGCCCTTATCGCACTTTATTAGCGGTCGGCGCAACATGTCTTATTCTCCCGTACTTCTCTATTAGTCGACATACCGGTAGTCAGTGTTACTGCATTACGAATCTACCACGTAATTCCAAGTTTATCTGTTTGGTACTTCGAACTACTCTGACTCGGTGGTGACAGCTGTCCATTTGAAATTATTAAAACATTGACACTCAGATTTAAGAATTATTATCTTCCAACTTCCAGCCGACACCGCAGCGCCCTAATGACTTATGTAAATGAGAAAGCATTATAACACGAAAAATTGTTAATGTCAGCCGGAAATGTCACAATCTGCATAATAACGAGCGGAAACACAAACATAAGGAAAATATTCCGAAAAATATTATCCTAATGAGTCCCTACTCCACTGAGGCAACGAAACGTGCGAACATAAGCCGACGCGGCGACAGACGCCGAGATAACGCTGATCAGGATGAGATAACACGTTGTACGCGCGTCAAATGTTTTGATATCATTTGCTGAAACATTCATTCAAACTCAAACTGAAACCAATTATTTAAAATAAACCTCATTAATTAACATTAAAATATCAGAAAGAAAGAAAGAATAACGTTTATTTGGACACAGTTCGTGAAACACAAAATACAAATAAATAAATGAAAAAAAATCAAGTAACAAAAACTAAAACCCAACTACGACTTAAAAGGTATAAACAAGACACCACAGACAGACAATTTAAAAATCCGGAGTCACACGTGTTAGGGCATAAATCGAACAGATTACGTGTGACTCCGGCTTTGCGGACGGTGAGCAATGGGTAGCTCGCCGTCTGATAAGGACCAGGCTCGGATGGACGGCGCGTTGTGTTCCACGCGCGCCTCAAAGAGATGTCAGCACAACTGACGGGGTCCGCTAGGGCCGATGCCTGCCGGGATCCCGGGAAAGTCCGAAAGGGATACCGTGGCCTCTGGCAACATACAGGCAACTGAAGGAAAACGGGTGGGTTTTAGTCAGTAAGAGTCTGACACGCCCTTCCGATCCGCCCAAAGCGGGAGAAGTTATTCGATAATTTCAAACCCAAAAAAGAAAGGTGTATTATTGTGTTGAGTTAATATAATTATGTCTTTTATGAATAATTCCGAGTATAACAAGTAAGCCCTATCTATCTAAGTCTATTGTAACTCATCACACACACTTGTTCTAAACTAATGAGAACGGTCTTAGAAGCAGTGAGGGTTGACACATGTTCTTTCCAGTTTAAATGGCCAATGATTAATTCAAGGTCAACTTTTCTCGCATACCTATTCAAATCACAACTGTTATTCTTCATAATTCCTAAGAAATGGCTCTAACACGGCTAATCTACGTAATGTGTCAATCTGCTAAATAATGCAATCACCTAACTGTTTAAGAAATCTCTGGAAGAGTGCGGCTAACCTCGCGACCTCTCCCTCGCCTCATGAATATCTAACAGATGTTAACACATTGCTCGTCATCGCCTCGTTCGCAGCTGTTTTTGCTCATCCCCGTCCCCAACCCCGTCCCCGTCACCCCCGCACACTTCACAACTGATTACCATTATCATCCTCATTTGCGATACTTGTCGCACAGTTCAAAGACTACATTAAAATATTTAGAGGAAACTTTTGTGAACAAATTCTATAAAAATTGAGGCCAAATAACGCGTACCTACGCTTCATTTGATTCGAAAGGTTCTTCGGATGATTTTATTTAAAGTGTCGCCGCGGTCTCGCTCCGTTTGACGCTAATATACCATGCTGCTGATGTGGCACGATGGCGACCTTACCGTGCTATTTTGAGCAGAACATACTCACAGAAAAACATAGCTATATTCAAATCATTTGAAACCAGCGCACAAAATTTTTACATTTGGTGCATTTCTTAACACAAATATTTGCTAATTGCATAGCTTCTTTGATTATGTTTTATACTATAATTCCTAGAACAAACACTTTCATAGTCACATATTATATTAACTTGCAGTGAACAGTGGCGTAGCAAATGCGCTGCGCCGTAGCAAACAGCTACGATTTTACGTAGCGCCGCATTGTAGACTAGCGTATATCATAGCTGATCTTTGACGACGTGTACGATAGATGGCGAAATATATAATATTTTTAGCCAATTTTGAAGCTATCATCAATCTACTGCATGGTTCCGGTCTCGATATCGCTGAGAGGCAATTTGGCCAGTTTTACTATCTGTCCCATTGTTGAACAAAGTCCGAGATTGCAGACTAACTGGCGCTGCCCACGTGTCCGTGTGTGTGTATATGTTAGAGGGGTGTGCGTGTGTGTAACAATGCGTTGCATGCGGATCGATACGTACACACGACCAAGTAGGAGACGCAACAGAAGGTGCAGTAGAGATCGTGTCATAAAATACTGCTCATAATTAAGTCAATCATCATTTTCGTGAATACGTTGTGGTTTAGATCTTCCTAGCCTGAGTGTGTAGTGCATGCTATGCGAATACAAATGCACAATATAGGAGATATTCATGTGGCAAAATAACGCGTGATAGTCTTAGTGTATCGAAACAATCGTGAAAGCTGTATTTACAGTAGAAAGGAGACCTGTTGTCCTAATGTAGGTATACCTAGTAAATAATATTAGGTTTTCCCGAATGGCAGTTCTGTGTGTTTTACTGCTTAGTGGTACGCAGCACGACACACACATGCACAGACAGAGATGCAGTCATTTACAAACATACACACAGTCATACAGACGTGGGGCAATCGTCGCACAGATTTCGTTTGTTTTACAACATTTGCCGCTACTCGTATCGAGTCTGTTTATTTAAAACTTAATGTCGGTATTTGATTATTTTTATTGCAAGTCGTTTATATTAAATAGTAGCCAACCGGTATCGGTTCAAGCTACCGGCGGCGGTCAGGGCTCCAGAGAGAGGAACCTCCTAACATTGAGAACCGTGTCCAGAAGTACCGCTTTCTGAATTAAGCTCTTCATCCAGCTGCCCAACGAGAGCCTGCTCAGGTGTAGTTGGTCGAGGCTCTTGGCTATTAAGCCATTGGCCGTCACGACTATCAGCACAATGATCGCTGATCCCACATGTCGACAACCTCACAAGCCAAGTCAAGATACTTGATTTGTTTATCTTTGTCGGCTTTCACGAGGTTCCGGTCATACAGGACCGTTATGGTCATAAGCATTGCGCGCCGCTGTATTCGATCCATCACCACTATATCAGGCTTATTGGAAACAATAGTCCTGTCAGTGATGATGGATCGATCCCAGTACAATTTGATATTTCGATTATTTCGAGAACTGGGTTGGGCACATACCTGTAGTACGGCACTTCCGATTCCACAAGGCTGTATTTCAGGGCAAGCTGCAATGGATAATCCTGGCTACAAGGTTGTGGCTATGCAAGTACTCTTCGTTAGATAGATGAGAACAACCGGAGATAATGCGTCTGATTGATTCTCCCGGTCGCTGGCATGCCCAACAGATGTCAACCGTGCCGTCCACAATAAATCTCCGGTAATTACCGGACAAAACCATCGGTTTCCCCAAAGCGGTCACCGAAACGCAGACAGGCTACGGACGCTAGTAAACCTACATCGGGTCCATGTAGGGCTCGTCCGTGATGCTCCTTACTCTACCATACCTCTTCGATCGTTAGTGTTCAACACTACAGACTTGCGCCAGTTGTTGTTGTAGTTCAATAGTAGTTGTTTCTATGAAGAGCATTGTGTCTTGCTGACTTCAATAGCAATATTAATAAAATGCTATTTACAAACAAACAGAAGCGACATGTTCAGTCACATATAGCGCTCTAAGGCATATTAAGCTGACCCAGGAACACGGAATGGTCCAGTAGAACGTTAAACTAAAAATGCAATTAAATAATTATTTTTTAATAAATTAATATACAGTATGCAAGGGTAAACACCGTTGTCACTCAAACCATGGGTAGTTGACTTAAATATAAAAATAAATGACCCAGTAACAACGAAAACAAACCTTATTTTAATTAAAAGATTTAAAAAAGTAAATATCCGTCACTGTCCCGATACTCATGGATACGCGCTCGAGAGAGCTGCGTAACAGCTGACGGCCGGTCATGTAACGCCCCGCCCGCCCCCGCCAACCGCCGCCCACCGTGTTGAGACGCAAGTTCGTTGCTGTTGCGTATAGGGTGAAATATTCTTGTGGAAAAATGTAGATTTTCTTTAAAAAAAAAGTTGATTTTTCCATTGATTTTACGTTCTATAAATGAAACTAAACCACTGGTTTCAAGGATAACGGTGTTTACACTAACACCCTGTATTATATAATAATAATAATTTTTTATTTTGTTTATATTTTTAATTAATATTTTTTTTATTTTTATTATTGCAATTTCAAAGGCGTATTGTAGACCAATGTTCAAGCATGAGATTTGAGTACAGTTTACGGCTTTGTGATTAAGATTCATTCTTGGACATCGATTTATGAATCGTGAAATGTTGAAGAAAGAAAGAAAGAAAGAAAAATGCGTTTATTGGCATTGTCACACAAAAATACATCTTAAAACTAAAAAAAAAACAGAAAACAGTCATTACAATGCCAAAAGGGCCTCAGCTCAGCATATTGTCAGATGGCAACACACAGTGTACCACCTGACGCTGATTTTCAGCTGCAACCCACGAGTGTCATACGCTAGAAACATAATATACTTAATAAATTAAAAAACTGATTGAAAAGAAAAAAAAGAAATACAATAAATAAAATATCTAATAATTGTGAAAATAAAAATTAAATAAAAAAAATATATAAAGTATAGTTTTTTTTTTTTAAAGGCAACATTCCGTTTTGTCGGCATAATATATAAAAACACACTCACAGGCATTCTGGAAACGTCGGGTTACACACACTGTTCTTAAAAGAAGATAAAATAAATTGTCTTATATGGCAGATATGTCGGCTCGGATATTTTCAGCATCCTTCTGATGGTTTAATAAAAATGAAGTTGAAGCTCAAGAATTTATTTTACGAAAGCGTACGTACAATCACAATCCCTCAAAATCGTTACAATCCCTCATTGCCAGTATCCGCTATCATAGCAGACTCCGCTTTTCGCCGATAGTCGATCAGCCGCGCACGCGCATGGGTAGTGCTACAATTTTTAACTTTGGCCCAGTATCTCCCCCACCCCCTAACCGTCTGTTCCCCGTTCACATCTACGTGTCCTCACTTCGCAGATATCCGACCATAAACCGCTTTATTGCTTTCTATTGAATTGATCGGTGCTACTCAAATTGTGGCGCACTCGTTGCAGCGCTTAAAAATAATTATTTTATTAAGTAATTGTATGTAATTTTAATTAATGTGTGTGTTCCTAAGCCTATTGAGTCTATATTATTCGAATTGGAATTTAACGTGACGCCATCAACGTTTGCACAAGATAGGATAGAAAGCTGTGTTTTGTTTCGGTTAGCGCTGGAATTGCTTAATTATACGATTATTAGCAGAGGCAATGAGCCCCTCGCCCGTTAGCTACGTTACAAGCGTCTGTCCCAGCTGGACCGTTAGCTTCACAGCCGACGATAGTGGACATTCTAACTCGCGTACAATTTCCTACGAAGTCGACGACCGCCGAATATTTCCACAACATAATTTGATCAACATCTAGGATGTAGCCTCTCGTCATTTATGTTCGCAAACTGGGAGATGGAACCCCAATATAAGTAATAAGCTGACATTACGGAAATATTGCAGATCTGCACAAAAAATATGA
The DNA here is from genome assembly GCA_947363905.1 of Lithophane semibrunnea. Taxonomy (NCBI): domain Eukaryota; kingdom Metazoa; phylum Arthropoda; class Insecta; order Lepidoptera; family Noctuidae; genus Lithophane; species Lithophane semibrunnea. Next base: position 445,169 of record OX376212.1, on the reverse strand, counting down.
TAAAGCATCGAGCATTCCGCACAGCAGCCGACTAATAAAGTATTCCCCCACGATCACTGTGCGTGTGAGTGTACTGTGTATGTGTGTGTGTGTACGAGTGGGTCAATCTTCTAGTATCAATGTGATGTCGGTTACGGGATGTTTGCCGGTGGAGGTGGACACGTATAATACACGTGTAGTTGTGGTTCCACTCCCGGGAGATGATCAGCACGTGTCGGAAGTAGTGATCGATGGTGGTGCTGACGCTGTCTTACTGTAGCGATGTACAGTCGGGGAAACGAATTGTTTAGCAAATTGACCGGCAACTTTATACGTACGTACTAACATAACATCACGCCTGGAATCCTCAAAGGGTTAGGCAGAAGTGCACCTACCCATACAAACCTGATTCTGACACAGTTCTTCGACATTCGTTCTCTGATGAACGGTTCGCCGTCAAAACGATTCACTATTCAGCGTTTCGCCGATAGAACGTTTTAACGACGAACGATTCGCCGACACAACTGTTCGTTTATCCCCCGCGCTTACACCAAGGTTCGTTATCCTTTTTATAACTAGTACCAAGTCGTGAAATAACTGTGCAGGTACAAGGTATGGTACATTTGCGCTACTTCTACCCTTTACTCTGCCTTCATTGTTCTATCCCTCGGATAATAATCTGATTCACCGACAGAACGATTCACTTAAAATTAAGCTACCTATCTCATTTTTATGAGACAATTTTTTCCTCTTCACATTCCTGCCATAGATTTACCGAATGCTGTGATAATTGAATATTTCGTTAAAATGAGTAGGTAACATAATATTCAATTAATAATTACAAATGAAAGATTAATATTTGTTATTTGCACTGACGTCGTGCCGCCCGCGCTCATCGCCGGATTATTTCTTATTCCTCCAGCTTCCGTGACGTCACACGATCACCCACCCCCGGGGGTGGGAGGTGGCAGTTAATTGAATCAGCCGCGTCACAACTCAGCAGCTAACACCATTACTGTCACAACGTGCACGTCCACTGCTGAACAAGACCTCTGATACACACATGTAATGAACTATTGTGAGACGAAAGATAGGGGAGCTACGAGCTAGGCTTATGTACAACGTGTGCCAATACGACAGAAGCAGAGAAGAACAGTCATGCTACCATAACACGCGTTACTATTGCTTGAAAAAGAGAATTCATTCATTAAATTATTAGACTCATTTTGTTAGTAACAAGGTAACAACTATGTTGGTAGCATTGCAACATTGATACAAATTATGATATTGATAGTTATTATTTAATAAGGTATAAGTTGTTATTTATGTAAATTCAATAAATAATTGGATTTAGGTGAAATAAAGAACTAAAAACAATTAAATCAATACACATGGTGCATGGTGAAAAAGAATGCATGTAGCGGAGATGAGAATGTTGAGATGGATGTGAGGAGTGACGAAAATGGATAAAGTAAGAAATGAGTCTAAAAGGGGAAGTTTAAAAGTGGCGCCAGTGACAGAGAAGTTGAAAAGTAATCGTTTGGCCTGGTATGGACATGTGATGAGGAAGGAAGAAACGTATGTCACTAAAAGAGTGAGTATAAATGTTGGTGGATGGAGCGGGAGAGGCGGCCAAACAAAAGAGGGATGGATTGTGTGAGGAATGATATGAAAGAGAAGGTAGTGAATGATAGCGTGACGGTTGACAGGGGAGAGTGGAAAAAGAAAACGTGTTGCGCCGACCACAAGTAACATGGGACAAGGGCAGGGAGATGATGATTGTCTGCTGTCGTGATGGTCTCTTAGTGCGTTTATGTCTGTCCGTAGGAAAGAAGATGCTTTGTTCCGATAGAACGCATACTCAAGCAGCAAGTCACAGTCTACACAAATTATAATTTCAATATGTAAAATAAAACCCTAGGGAAAGTTTTCGTTGCCGGAAGCGGCAATGTGCTTGCGCTTCTGTTCAACTTTGTAACAACACAGCGATCAACAAATTGGCGGCTCGGCATTAATATTGATGAGTGGCCGTCCGTGTCGACGACAGGACCAAGCAGAGGTGTGTGGGGGGCGCGGGGCGATAAGGTAAGAGGAGATGTAGAAGGCTTACTCTGCAAGTCTGCAATGCTCAACAGTTTTAGCCTCGAATGAAACAAGAATCTCGAGTCATAAATATTATCTTTGTTCAAACATTCTGGTACCCACAGGGTTTGACTTCAGTCTTGTCTACATCTTACTATTCTCTTAGCAATATACAACTACTAGCTGTGCCCCGCGGTTTCACCCGCATAAGTGTAGATCCCGTGGGAATATCGGGATAAAAAGTATCCTGTGTCCTTCTCCAGGCCATGCATGGTCTACCCAAGAGCTAAAGGAAATGACCAGGTCCAGCCTTCGAATTCGGGAACTTGTGCAGGATTACAGTTTATACACTAAGATTTAAAAATAAAGATCTAATTTATCATGCATACATTATTCCAAATAAAGCCCAGGTCAAAATATCTGGAAAAACAGTATGTTAATTGCTTCTGCTTTTCTTTTATCGTGCTTTTCATTAAATAGTTCCTATTGGCTCCACTGTTGTAGGACGAACATTTTTGTACGTTACGACCGTAGGAGTGCGAACATTACGGCATAAGAATTATAACATAGTTCTTCTGTGGCTTAGCTTTGAGGGCAAGATGGCATCACTTTTAACCGCAACCTATGAATACATTAGCCGCGAGTAATAACGTTTGAAAAATAATGCCTTCATTCGGCTTCCTTCCTTCGAAATACGGTGGCGCGGAGAGGCACGGCGGCGCGGAGAGGCACGGGGGCGCGGACATGCACGCGGGCGCGGAGAGGCACGGGGGCGCGGTTGGAAAGGGCGGAGGAAGGCTACGTTCAAACATTTTTCATCGAATTGTTCTCGTGTTTGTGAGTGACGAGTGACGCCGTTACCGACACAGTGGAGCTTCTGACTGATTATGTTCGAATAGCTCCACTGTTTGTATTACTTATGCTCTTTAGAGATTAAGGTACACTGTCAATGTGTCAATCAGTCTGCATTACTATCTGCCCTTTCCTATATAAAGAAAGAAAGAAAATACATTCATCTATGTAACTGCCTATCGTAGACAATTTGCTTCAATCATACGCTACGGTATCATTTTCTGGGGCAACTCTGTAGAAAAAGAGAGTCTTTTAAAGCTCAAAAACGTTGTATTAGATCGGTGTGCAATATACACCAAGGAGATTAATGCAGACCACATTCTACAAATTAAAAAATATTAACTCTGCCTATTGATATAATACTAGCTTCCGCCCGCGCGGTATATCGATACAATGAAGAGTTATGTCCTTCCCCAAGGTGCCATCTATCTCCTTGTCGAAATCCCTTCAGTGGTTTAGGCGTGACAGGTAACATACAGACAGACAGAGTTACTTTCGAATTTAAAATATTAGTATGGATGAAACAGTAATGTAAAATCAAATCCAAACATATTCAAATATTGCACTAGGAACAGACACAAAGACAAGCTGTGCACCGGAGCCAGTAACACAAAGCTTTTGCACCAAAGTATCTTGGGCGTGGGCCCACGCCACGTACCTTTTAATCTTCCACCTATTTTCAGAACTATGAGCGATAGTAATGAGTATCTCAAAGAACATACTACACGAGTTATTGACAGGTAAATGTTATTATATTACTCTATGAGAGAATTTCTAAAAGACAATACATTGAATCAACAACAAACCAATGGGTACAGAATCATGAATTTAAAAACTAGATATAAATACTCATAAACTATGAAGCACTGTGCAATTGTTTTGTAAACTGTTGTACTTATTTATTTCTATATATTTCTATTTTTATTTAAGAAAAATCTTGTATAAAATATACACTAACTTCTCATCAGAAAAATCGAAACACTTTTTTTAACATGTATTCCTAACTATACACATTTTTCTGATAATCCTTACAAAACATAAACTTGCAAGGTTTTTCGATTTTTCTGATGAGAAGTATATGTATAATGTAACACTTATGTTATGTAGAAAGGGAAAAAATCACTACATATTAAAAAACAAAGTCACTTCCCGCTGTCTGTCTGTCCCTATGTATGCTTCACTTCCCGCTGTCTGTCTGTCCCTTCTATCTTTAAAATTACGCAACGGATTTTGATGCGATTTTTAATAGATATCGTGATTCAAGAGGAAGGTTTTAGTATTTCATTTGTCAAGTTTTTGTATACATTGGCTAAAATATAATGATATGTGTTGGAGGTGTCGGATAAAAATAAGCCGCCTGGGAGCTTTCAACGAAAACGTTGCCTAAACCCTTTGAGGTATAACAAAATGATGTATGGTGGAATTGTGTATCTTATATATAGGTCTGCAGAAAAGTCCGCGATGGCATATGTCTATCTCTTAAGGATAATATATATCGTTGTAACAAATCCGCATATCTTGTACCAATCTGTATTTTTCCGAAAAAATAAACATTTTTATTTTTTTTGTTATTATCCATTTTAATACTTAAAAAATGGGCAATTAGAAAGCAGTGATTGGAAAGCTATTTACACAAATACGGTATTAATCCTAATCATTCACACTAATATTATAATTTCGAAAATAACTCTGTCTGTCTGCCTGTCTGTCTGTCTGTATGTTACATTTTCACGCCTAAACCACTGAACGGATTTCGATAAAATTTGGCAAGGAGATAGATGGCATCCCGGGCACGGACATAGGTTACTTTTTATGGGCATACCACGCGGGCGAAGCCGCGGGCGGAAGCTAGTTTTAAATAAGTTAGAGGCTTTAAGCATTTCATGCACATAATTTTACTCTTTTACACCATATAAGTAATTTAAATATCTTAGGAGTAATCGCAAAAAAATTACGGACGCGAGAATAAAATTCAAGCGCCTCGCTTCGCTTGATGCAATCGCCGACCCTCCCCCTTTTTTTTTCTTTTTAGTTTGGGAAATTATCCTATGACTTCTCCCGCTCTGGGTGGAGCGGAATGGCGTGCCAGACTTTTACTGACTAAAACCCACCCATGTTGCTTCAGTTGCCTGTTGCCAAGGTCCCGGAATCCCTTTCCGACTTTCCCGGAACCCTTGCAGGCGACCTTCCCCCCGCACCGTCTTGCCTACTATTAATGAAAGTTTGTGAAGATGTTTGGATGTTTGTTATTTTTTCACTAGTAAGTGTGTTTGTGAAGATGTTGGGTGTTTGTTATTCAATCAGGCTTTAACGGATGAACGGATCTGGTACAGAGATAAATTATGGCCTGGAATAAGACAAGGGCTACTTTTTATCCCTGGGATAGGTTTCCATGGGTTGCGGGAACGGGATCAAAATTTCATGATTACTGTTGGTCGCGATAACCAACATCCACGCGGGCGAAGCCACGGGCATCAATTAGCAAAAAATTAGTCCGCATCGCCGTCAGTGACAAAAGGCTGGCAGTATTGCCAAATTGGATGGCAACGCTGATTCTTTGACCTAAAGATTGGCCAGCCCTCTGGTCACGTGAAGAGTTGAGCAACCGCTGGTCGATGTCACCAAATACTCGATCATCGCTGGCCCTAGTGTTTCAATCCCAAACGGGTCAAAAATATAGCGATCAATAAGGTTGTTATATTTGCGCCGTTTGAAGTTTTCTGCACCTGCAGCAGCCGCCCCAGCACAGCCCGCCGGGCTAGGAAGATGGGATGGCGCGAGGGTATCGACACAGGTGGCATCCCACACCAAAGGCCTACTCAACTTCCAAGACATTACGGTCATTCCGTCTGGTCTCTTACCATCGTCGCGTGCCAACCCATTGGGTTCTAAAACAGCTGGCGTCGGTGACAAGAGTCCGACGGATGATGCCATTAATGCTTGCGTGCCGTGCCAACCGACCAGTGCTCTTGCTGCAGGAAAGGCCATGGTATCCGAGGCGGTCGACTGCTTCACCGCACTGACAGCGATGTGGGGTCCCGTAGGGAGCGGCCAAACGCAGACTTGTAGCGAGCCGGAAAGTGGTGTCACCCAGCAAAGTGCCTATGTTGGGTGACGGTAGCGCCTGAAGCCAGAGGCTCAACTCCCATTCTCCCACAGCCAATAGGCGGGCACGCTCAGCAGTATTGATAGACGTATTAATGAGGTATTAAAGAGACCCACTGTCTCTGGGAGAACGGGTTCTCGGGCTGCTCCGTATCCGGACAAGCCACTTTCCAGGTGTTCATCAGTCAATCGGCACTTCAGAGTCAACCTGAGAAGCGGTTAAGATTCTTGTGGTAAACTTTTCGGTTCCGTGGACCGAGGACAGGAACGCCTTACACTAGAAATTTTGCGGACGCTGAGCCCACCGAAACGAATGGGTAGTGTGGCTTGCAGCCACGCGTGGTTGTCAAGTGCCACATTTATGATTGATGTTAGTGTACTTCGAATGATTTGATCAATTTTGTCTAAGAGGCTAATCGATCAAATCATCTTCCTCCATAAAGGTGAAGAGCACAGAAAATACATAAAATTTGGACTGAAACAGCAGTATCTGATGAGGGTTAATGCTGAATATAAGTTATTTTAGACATTCTATCCGAAATGTCTTTCAAATGTTTAATTTTTTCATGAACGAAAGATGAAAAACTCTCTTCTAAAATTGGGGAACCTAGGAGGCGCAGAGAATTTTTTCCATAACTTTGATATAATTGGGGCTATTAAATTGAATTTCTGAAACCTATTTTGTAACATGACTAGTTTGTAAGTGTTATTGTACATTCGCCACAAAGTAAATTCGTTACAGTTTTGTACACTCTATACATTGAAAGTTGGGTAAATTAATTAGGTACCTATTTAAACTTAATCATAATGTATTGCATGACAATTTTGATGTACTGTATTTTAATGGTTCCGAACTGATATTATGAATTTTGTATGCCTCAATGGTGGGATATAACAGAATCAAAATCTAATGAACCTATGTTACACAGTAAATAAATAGAATTTGAGACTTTTCTTAACCAAAATCGATCCTATAGCATTGTATTTGCGTGATGATGAAAACATGGATTCAGACAAACAGATCGGCGTTACATAGGTGCCTCAACACCTCATTAAGATTTACTCGCTTTCTGCTTTTATAATTCATGTTATAATGATAATTAAGTTTTTATAGGTACAGAATTTTATTTTTTATCGGACATTATAACCTTCCCTAAAAGATTCTCGCTTTATTTCAATAGATCCACTTCTGAACAGATTGTGGTAGGGATATCTTATGTGTATCTAGATGATTTATTTGTTCTTCTTCTTTTCCTAACACTTCAAAGTAAAGAAACTTATTTGTATTGTCACGTGTCGAACAATTGTCTTGGTTCCGTCGCTGAACGCCCAGGCGGTCTGGGTACTGTCAACACTTCAATCAAATAATACAAATTCTCTTTTACAATCAACCTACGTTGACTATACTATAATAGTAAATTGTTGCATCGAGCGCAAAGTGAGTTATTAATGCACGAGGGTTATGTTACACGTTAACACGAGTGAATTAATTTGAGCAAGGTGCGTAATCTACTTTTCTTTCAACTACCAATCTATCTACCGTGATTAAATATACCTACTCAAAATAAAAACTCAAGTTAATGAAAACAAAGCTATCCCGCGACTTTTGCGGCAAAAGGTTATTAACAATTTCATTTGCAGCTGTTTTTATACTTTCTGGAGTTGCATTCATATCGCTATCGAAAACTTTGATACTTCTTAATTAGCAATAAAAGTTAAAAAAAAATGAAAATAGACAGTTCCATTTTGTTAAACTTTTCTTGCTAAATATGAAGTAGGTAGCAAACCATACAATGGTATTTCCACCAAGTCGGTTTTATTCAGCCGATTTTTATTTTCAGCCAGTATCTTTTTGATCTACTGCTTAACTACATTTTATTTTATATTAAACTAGACATTAAACCTCTGTGGTAAAAAACAGTGCATTAATGAAAAACTGTGCAACAATGAGATTTCATATAACATTTCTGCACTGTTTTGGTTCTAAGCAAAAAATACGTCCCTTGTGTTCGTTTTTGTAGTAATTTATGATAACATTACTACGTAGTTGAAAGAAAACTAATTCTTCGACACAAAGTAGAAACTTTTTTTGCGAAGAAATCATTCTGACAGTACGATAAAACAGGGATCTTTTTGTATGATTCAACTATCTCTGAACAAATCTTAAACGACAATATAAAAAACGTCCCAGATCTCTTATCGCAAAACGCCGTCATAAAAGCCGCAATAAGTGTGCACTCACAATCATTGTAACTTTACGCGTCAATCTCGTGTAGTGGCACATTAGCAGCCACAGTGGCACTAACGGAAGCGCTGTCACTTACAATGTACGCGAAGATTACCGCGCGCCCCACTGCGACCCGTACCTCTCCGCCGTGCCCCTCGCTCAACGCTCCCGATCGCTTTTGAACGCTACTGTGACAACACACACACAGCTTAGAACCACGATGCATACTTAATGCAATGCATAGGAAGCGTCCAAAGAAATAATAACGCTGAACCGCCATTGGTTATTGTGATTGTAATAGACATAATGGAAGGTTCTCATCAACGCCACAAACGTCACACTTAATGACTAAAGGGAATGCTAAAGCTGCGGCGAATGACATGTTGTTGATATATCCATAGCTTAATTGCATCCCCACCTTCTTGAGAGAAACTTCTGCCAAAATTCTGTCAGCGGTGGGCTTACTGCGTGTTGTTGCGTCGTGAGCACACTTGCGTTCACAGTCCCGGCTCCGGCTATAAAGTTAACTTTGCAGAGTCGCCTCCTATGCTAATGCAGGGCCTTAGGGAATACTTATGTAGCGCACTCCAAATAGCGGAAATCTCAACGCTACGTTTTATCGAATCGTATTGAGCACCGATCGATGGCGACCTCTTTATTTCGGCGGTTGGATGTAATGAATTCTGAAAATGTGGAGGGAAATGAAATAATGCGAAGTGACGCCAAGAGATATTAGCACTGACAGAAATGTTCGATTGGGAGGAAAAAACCGAAGTGGGAACAATTGGGAGCGCGTGGTGGCGACAGAGACTGATTTATTGGACATATTTAACGACGCACCGCCGACGACGTCGTAGATACAGAACAAGGAAGGGGAAGCCAAGGAAGACAACATACCTACTAATAAACACGCAAACATAGATACGTAATGCACTTTTACACAAAATTCTGAGAAGAAAATTAAGGAACTGCCTCGGATTTAAAAGTCTTTGTAAAAGTGGGAAGGAAATACAGTTTCTGAATAGAACAGTGACATTAATTGCTATCATTTTTCAGATCAGATCAGGCATTTATCGAGTTCATGCGGTTCAGTGCGGTGCAACACTAATCAATGTGAGTACAAACAGAGACACCACAGGAACTTGTGACACCTCGACAATTCGGATGTAGGTATAGACTTGTATAATATACTAGCTTCCGCCCGCGGCATCGCCCGCGTGGTATGTCGATAAAAAGTAGCCTATGTCCTTCCCCGGGATGCCATCTATCTCCTTGCCAAAGGATCGTGGGCAAAAGACACCCAGCTCCGCCACGGTTCAAACCACTGTAGTTTTGAAGACATTACTTCTCCCTTTACTCAGGCCAAGCTCATCAAAATCTGTCCCGGGGTTATTCAGTTCTGATAATGTTAGGTTTAGGTTAGGTTATGTAAGGTTTGGATAGGTTATTTTGTAGTCAGTGACCTCTCGCTGCCGGCCGTCGTTGAGTCGATGGTCGACAGCGAGGAGTCCTGGAACGCGGTGGTTTCCTACTGCGAGACAGTCGTCTCACAGAAGGAGGCTGCGAGAGGGAGATCTCGTCCACTCACACGGCCCGCAGCAGACGCACCGGGCGTCGGCGGAGGGCGGATAACGCCCTTTTCCAGCCCCCCTAAATGGGTCCAGGGGCGACGGACTCGGGGACGTCCGTCGCCCCCCACACATCAGGACCTGAGGTGGCGGCGCGTAGTGTTCCACGCGCGCTCCTCTTAGACGTCACGAGGGGAGTCAAACACCTCACTCCCCCCTCTGACCCGAGGAGGCCCGCGATGGCGGGCCGGCACCAGTCGGGGGTTGCGGAAGATTTTTACATTCCCGCGACCCCCGGCGTTAGGTGTGAGCCGGAACACCGGTGTGGTTTTTAATCAGTAAGAGTCTGACAGACCCTTCCGCCCGCCACAAAAGCCACTAATAAAGAGTTTAAATTAAATTGTAGGTATCGAATGGCGGCACTGACCCCTCGCGTCCGGCCCTGGTCCAGGCCATGGTACGGAGCGAGAGGGCATGGGAAGCCGTCACCTCCTTCTGCGAAGCAGTAATGCTCGCGAAGGAGGAGGCGGAACGCGTGAGGGAGAGGCAAAGTTTGCGCCCTCACCACCGCCGCTGGAGGCGCCTTGGGCGTCGGACATCCCAGGCGGATTCCCGGCCACCATAGGCGTGGGCTTGCGGACGGCGAGCAATGGGTAGCTCGCCGTCCGATAAGGACCAGGCCCGGGTCGATGGCGCGTCGTGTTCCACGCGCGCCTCAAAGAGATGTCAGCACAATTGGCGGGGTCCGCTAGGACCGATGCCTGCCAGGGTTGTGGGAATGTCCGAAAGGGATACTGGGACCTTGGCAACAGGCAACTGAAGGAATATAGGTGGGTTTTAATCAGTAAAAGTCTGACACGGCCTTCCGCTCCAACCAGAGCGGGAGAAGTCAATTGATGACTATATTCAAAAAAAAAAAAAAATTTTGGGGGAAATCCTGTTTATAGATGCCCCCATTTTGGCCCAAATACGAAATTAATGCAAAATTGCTCGCGTTATTGCCTCATAGAGCATAGCAGCTACATTGTTACCTGAAGGGACAACCGCCCATATAATGTTTAAAATACCAATTGACTTGGAAAATACGGAAAGCCCAGTTTACAATATTTTTTACATGATTGCTGCTTACTTAGTAATATGGAATGACTGCACAATGGCAAACCGTAAGGCGATTAACACACAGCACCGCGCACCGCTGCGGTAGGCAGTCTCATGTCGCACTGGCCTCTATTCAATCCGCTGATGCCTAACACACGTACACCGCCCGACCGCGCGGTCGAGCTGGTAGAGTCCGCGGCGGTGCGCGGTGGCGTGTGTTAATCGATAAAGCAGTTGAAGCGGTGCGGTGTACAGTCACGAGCACTAATATGTATACACTTAGCAACTTTTAAAAGTGATTTTCTCCTACTGTATTGATTGTAATTTTATGATATAACGAACATAGTATTTTTGAACCCCTATTATTATGAAATAGGTATCATCTCAAAGTTAAAATCGTTATTCCACGAGAAAAACGTTATTGAATTTTGCTGAGTGATATTTTTGCTCGTGACTGTACAGAATTTTGCGAGATATTAGATAAGACGATCGGCCCATGAGTGGCGTCGCAATGCTCTTCAGGGGTGATTCTGGACAGACATTCCAGTAAAACCTCGATTTTTTACACAACATTGGTGACGAAACATCAGAACACGGAAGTTATCTTACCTGAAAATATATGTAATAATGTTCCATCACTGCAGGACCTTATGTCATATGTGTATCATATGATCAAATTCATAGCTATGCGAAAGCGAAATTCTGACACATCGCAACGATCAAGCCATAGCAATTATGTAATGTAACGGTACCAGAGAGAAAGTCAAGATTTTACCACCAAACGTTATTGAAGCAGAGATTTTGACAGGTTACGGCACAGGAGATAGCGTTTTCATACGTCGAATTCCTCTAGCTCCTGATAATTCCCCATTTAATTTTAAACGCGTACGCGTATCTGCTAGCCTTTTCCCAACTATGTTGTGGTCAGCTTCCAGTCCAACTGGATGCTGCTGAATACCTGTATTTTACATGGAGCGACTGCCTATCTGAACTAACCGAGTAACTGGGTAAATCGATACCCCTTGGTAAGACTGGTTGTCAGACTGGTGGTCGGGCTTCTGACGACCCGTAACGACTGTTAAAGATCCACGAATAACAGCTGGGACCAATGGCTTAACGTACTTTCCGAGGCACGGAGGAGTCTCGGTGTGTAAAGATGGTCACCCACCCACGGACCAACCCGGAAAGTGTAGCTTAACCTGTTGGATCGACCGGTACGGCAGTTATTACTTAGCCACGGGCTTAACTTAACCGAATTTAAAGAACATGTTGCGTTTTATAATAACAGGCTGAGATAGATATTAATATAAGTGCACGCGGACGAAGTGGCGGGCACAGCTAGTTTTTGAAATAAAAATGATTACAAAAAGAATTTAATTGTTTATATAAAAACTTTATAGCCGACAATCGTCTTCTAAGGAATGGCAAAAAAACCTTTTATACAAAAACACAAAGTTGCAACTTTTGACTGTTTTTGTTTCACATTTATTTCTTGATCGATAAGAATAAGAATAAGAATAAGAAGTTTTTATTTGTATAGAATGTAGGTATTACAATAAGATGTTAACAAAAGTTCAAGAGTCCTTGTACATCCTGCCTTTCGGCATACAAACATTTATGGGTAGACACCGGTACATACATATGACATAGCAGGTTATCAGCGTTATCAGCGTAGAAAAAAAAAACGAAAATATGTTCCTATATACTATCACAAATAATCATTCAAAAAATCGGATATAGAATAGTAACATTTTTGTAACAATAAGTCAGTTAGTCGCTTTTTGAATATTCTAAATGGTTGTTCTTTTATAACTTCGATGAATTTTGATTCAAAAGTTCCATTTTTTTTACCACTTTGTCGGCGTAATTTATACAGTATGTTAACTAACAAAGGGCTTTCCCGTTAACCTGCAATAATATAGCGTCTATACATGCTAAAAAAAATATTACCATTAAAAAAAACATGTTTTTTTTTGTTTTTGTATAGTAAAATATTCACAAAAAATATTAAATTGTTACGGAAAATAAACTCTCTACACACGCCCACTTGTCACACTTGTTTTTCTACGTTGAAATACAAATGTGGGTGTACAGAGTGTTCTTTTACATTTAAATTCAATCGTTTTGTGAACATTTCACGACACAAATAAAAATTTGTAATATTTTATTTAACATGTATACACGCTATACTATTTCAGATTAACGGGAACGCCCTTTGTTAGTTAACATACTGTATGTATACACATACACAGCTTTCTAGTACCAACAGTCTCTCAGCTAAGCCGCGGACAGACGGATAGACGGACAGACAGACGGACATGGCGAAACTATAAGGGTTCCGTGTTTACTACGGAACCCTAAAAAATCCGGCCAAGTGCGAGTCAGAGTCGCACGAAGGGTTCCGTACCATCCATACTTAATATTATAAATTCGAAAGTAACTCTGTCTGTCTGTCTATCTGTCTGTCTGTATGTATGTATGTTACCTTTTCATGCCTAAACCACTGAACGGATTTCGATAAAAGACAAGGAAATAGATGGCATCCTGGGGAAGGACATAGGCTACTTTTTATCGACATACCACGCGGGCGAAGCCGCGGGCGGCAAAAAAATCACGTTTGTTGTATGGGAACCCCCTTTAATATTTCTTTTATTTTGGTTTTTAGAATTTGTTGTTATATCGGCAACAGATATACATCATCTGTGAAAAATTCAACTGTATCGCTATCACGGTTCATGAGATACAGCCTGGTGACAGACAGACAGACAGACAGACTGACAGACAGACAGACCGACCGACAGACAGACAGACAGATAGCGGAGCCTTAGTAATAGGGTCCCGTTTTACTTTTTGGGTACGGAACCCTAAAAAAGAACAAGATAAGCAGCTTCAAACAACCGCTTTGGCAGAATCATAATCCTACTAATATTATAAATGTGAAAGTTTGTGTTTTAGGATGTTTGTAACTCAATCACGCAAAAACGGCTGAATGGATTTGGATAAAAGGCAAACAGATAGTTTATAACCTGGACATAGGATACTTTTTATCCCGATATTTCCACGGGATCGAGACTTACGCGGGTAAAACCGCGGGGCGCAGCTAGTAGGAAAATATTATGAATCATCGTAAAATGTCAGAAACTGACAATTCATAATAATGATCTGCGTGCAATACATAATACGAAATAATTCATCTCTTTGACAGTTTTCTATGGAGATTCGTAAAATGGTCCACAAAATATGAATGCTTTTGTGTCAAATTACAGGAATTGCTAATGACAGCTGGGATTTCAGGAAATTAATTGCTTTTAGAGGAATTGCTAATGTGGCCGGTTTAGGCCCCTGATCAGTATATTGTAGTCAACTCATTCAAACTTTTGAGAGGTCACAGAAAAAGCCACTTGCATCCTGGGACTTCCAGGATTCCAAAATGTGACTGAGGAGTTTTACTCCTGCGTCAGTCGTCGACCTGCCTTTCGTGAAACTAAACTGATGACTATGTAAATCCCATTTGAATTAAAATGTGCCAACATCTGGTCTAGCATGATTTTTTCATATATTTTGCTTAATGCTGGCAGCACAGATATAGGTCTATAAGTAGAGGGATCACTCTTACTACCCGATTTGAAAATTCGTACTACTTTACTATGTTTCATTAAATCAGGAAACGCACCTCTATCTAAACATTGATTAAATATGCCTGTTAGGAGAGGGGCGATTGTGTCAATGATATCTCTAAGAACCTTAAGGGGGAGTAGTTTGACAGCAAAAAATCATATTTCACCCGCGCAACCCTTACCTACCCCTCTCATTAAACACGACGAAAACAAAACACAATGCCTTCCCGCCAGCAGAAACTTTTCGTCTGGCGTTTATAGAATTCGAATTTCAATCTTCTGTAGTTTATTTTGCTTATACGATACGCTAAGCTTGAATTCAGAACTATAGATCATGTTCATGTTTTGGAACTAGAAACTCAATGTTGACGTGAAAAAGTTCAAATTTAAATGTTACCAAATTTTATTTAGGACCTTGTACAATTTGTACCTAATGACGTCTTTGTGGAAAACTGTGTTACCAAGTAATAAATATAATGCTATATCGTGGATTTCTCTCTTTGGAGGAACGTGCAAAGTGATACCCAAGTAAAAAATAATATTCGTATAATGAATTTTGCACTGTATTGTGCAACGAATATGGCATGTGTCATGAAAACCTTTCCTGCGCCAAACGCGAACAATCCCCTTCGAAAATATTTGAAACATGTGAAAAAGAGGCCGAGTTCTGTACAAAAGAAATGAATGTAGGATTGTCGGATTCACCACTAAAAGAATTGACATCTATTCATCTATGTAAATGGGAGCCAAAGTACCAAAGGGACTAATTATAACAAGGGCCCGAGGTACGCGCTCAGTACCTGCGCTGTGTTGTGGGCGCGCGCCCGGCGCGTTTTGGACGCTCGTCAAACGCAACAAGATTTCCACACATTTTGTTGTAACTTTTGAACCGTGTTTCTTTTAAGTTTATTACTAATGCGGAGAAAATGACAAGGAAAAATAGTGAAAAAGGAACTCGCGTCCAAGCGTCAAGGGCACGGTTAGGCTTCATTTACGGAAACGCGAGGAGTCGCGCGTGGCTTTGGGCGGCGCGGCTCGCACTGAATTCAAACATATAGCGTTGTATGAGTGCGTTTACGGAGACGCGATTTTACACGCGTTTGTTTGAAATGGAGCGTTTTTTGCGGCGGAGCCCGCGAATGGCATAGGCGCGTCACACGCGGCGTTTCATCACGGCGGCGCACGCAGCAGCAATGCCCGCGGCATACCTTCTCCCAGTCTTATTTGTAAATCGCACAACGGAGATGCAAGTTGAGAGTGGCAAGTTGCGACATGTGCAGGCCTAACGGCGACCGGCATGGGCGCTCGCTTAGACTGCAGCGCTTGATATAATTCGTTACAAAGGAATTCATACAATTTTATTGAGCGCACAAAACGCAGCGTACAAAATACGCGTCTCGGGCGCTTGTTATAACTAGTCCCTTAGTAGAAAGTTTAGTATGGTCCCTCTTTGTAACTGTTGAAATTGTAGCTTTGAAAACATGCCAAGTTGCTTTAGGCCTCATTTACGGAGACGCGGGGCGCGGCACGTCGCGTGTAGTGTGGCGTCACGCGGCGCGTCTGACGTTTTTTCTGTTTACGGTGCGGCGGCGCGTGTAGCGGCAGTTATCATCCCACGCGTTAACATAAACATATGGCAATATACGTCTTGATTGTCGCTGCTTTTTTTTGGGGTTATAATATATATTTTTGAAATGTGCTAATTAAAACCTTTCATTTGATACCCAACATGGTATGATTAAAAAATATTTTTTGTTGTTCATGATATGTCACCTAGAGGGCGCAATTTTCAATTTAATGTGTCTTCATATAGCCTTTGACCAGCGGACGATCAAGAAGCTTCCAACGATACCTCGTTTGTCAAATTGTGATGAGTCTTTTAGAAGATAATATGTGGGAACAGACATAGATAAATACATAGAAACCGGTCAAAATTATAACCCTCCTTTTTGCCTCGCCGTAGTCAGGTAAAAACTAAAACCCAACTACGACAAAAAAGTCAACTAAAGAGATATAAACAAGACATCACGGACAGACAAATTAAAAATCCGGAGTCATACGGAATCTGTTCGAGTTCGTTCGTTATACCAATAACCGAAGAATAAAGGTATTATTCTAAACAAGTTTTATTTAGGGGCGGTCAGTCGCTCCAATTGTTCGTCTAAGGGTCACCTTACAAGAAGTTTGTCAAAAAAAGTGGGAGTAAACGAATTTGGATCCTGAGTAAATCGCAATAAGATTTAATCTCCAGTGCGAACTTTCAAATGAACGTAGAATGGGCTCGTTGGCTATGTTGTAAATTTTCTCCGCAAGAAAATTCACCGCAATACAGAGCAATGGCGCTAGTTTTACCTACTTCTTTCTATACTCCGTGCTACTATACCAGTCAAAAATCTGTCAAATAAAATGTATGTCATCTTGAGTTTTCAAATATCAACATTGAATTTTATATGTTTATTTAGACTCGGTATTTATTTATTTATCAATCAATAACACTTGTAATATTCGTTTTGGAAGTGGTTTTAGTGTTTTTTTTCATGTTTTCTATGTCTCAGTTTCTTTTGTGGAATGTGATAAATTACGAAAATATTATTTACGAAAATAAATAATATCTCAGCGCAGCTAAAAATTTGAGCATAGTCCTCTCGTCTCAACAGAGCAACGCCGACTGATTTGTAAAACAAAAATATGCTTGAAGTTCCCGTAATGTGCGACGGAAGATGGCTTCTTCCACGAACTAAGAACGTCGTAAGTCCTACAAGCTTTGATTCGTAATAAAACCAAAAATAAAAGGAATAAAAAAAAAGCCTACACAATTTTTTTCGCCTTGTTTTAATACATATAATCATCTAATTTTTATCATAATAGGCATTAGCATTTTAAGTACAAATCGAAAATACGTGAAAATTAGAGGTAACTTCGTGATATTTTTTTATCGAGAAAATTTTAATATTTTGTGTTTCTGTTCCACAAAAAGTTTGGAAATATCATGTAGTTACTCATACTATTTTTATTTTACACCTAAGTCTTATCAATTTCATGAAAAATCAAATTGAAGACAGGCAATTTTGCTTACTACCCGCCCTTAACGGAAATCCCCCATTAGTCTTCAGTGTTTCTTATGTTTAGTTTAAAAGAAGTTCCTTTATTGAACACGATCTGGCACTTTAATATCATTCAGTTTCTGTTACATCTTCATTGTAATAAATCTTTCGATCAACATCGCGCCCTCCGCGGTAAACATCCATAGTTTTGAACGTACACTTAAGATGGTCGGGTGGTCGGAGCGCCCCAGGGATCTATTTCGGTCCACAATTCCTTACACAGTCCGACAGTAAATTGGAAGAAAAATATATCGGGACGACTGCGCACCGCCCCGTTTCGGACTGCCGACCTAGCGATTTATAATACGAATTGCTTTTCTACACCGCTGTGCTCGACAAAATCCACCATAGCTTAGACAATTCGATAACGTTAAATCGTACTAGAACTTTCCGTAAGTAATTATATAATTAACGTAACGAGTAACAATCCCTGTATAAAATCGTAGGATGGCATAAAGCAAGTCTAACGTTCCCTCGCTATGGATACAATAAATAACAACAGTCTCATTTCGTGGCTTTAAACTTAAGCTCTTTGTAATTAAATCTCTCCATTCATTTGATGGTAAGATAATGTGGATTATATGACTGCGGCGCGAGACTTGGTGTGGAGTCGAGCGGCGTCGTGTGATATCGTGCGATTTCGTGCGATGTCGTGCGATACCGTGGGTTGTACATGCAATAACGGGATTACTGATGACATGAACTCGCAACTCAAACCGATTAGGTTAGGAGGTTAGTTGAGGTTAGACAATAGACGGATTCCCATCTTTAATTGATGAAAATAATTACTATAACTTAGAATTAAGGCGCTGACAATAGGCAAACGGGAAAAGTAGGCTTGACTTAAATAAAAAAAATGCCAAATCAATATAGTTTGTGGTAGTGGAAAAAAATATTATGTTAATCTATCTTCTTCTTCTTCTTCTATCTATACATATAATAAAATCGTAAACGGTCCGTGTCTGTACATTAAAGATTTTTGCCAAAAAAGTACTGGATGACGCGAGAAATAAGTAATAGAAAATAAAAAAACATTTTTTTAATTTTTTGTCTGTTGGTTTGTTCGTTTGTGGGCACATCACGTAAAATCCTCTCATTGGATTCAAAATCGAATTATTGAAAGATGAGAAGCTTTATTGTGAGTAACATTTAGCGTTTATTTCATCAAAATCGACTTACAGAATCAAAAGATATTCAATTTTAAACATTTTGTTAGAAACCTCATAGCGCCACGTGACGCGTCGAGACACGCGTGCCCGGTGGGATTGTTGAAGGGCGGTGTGGCGTATCTATATGAATATAAGCGAGCAGCCTGTCCCTTGCTGTCCTTCCCCAGCGATGCCCTAAGCCGAGGTCCGTACCCCACAGGGGGTGCGTGTAGACGCTTAGTTTATAAAGTATATGCCCTGGGTGGAGGCTTTCATTTATTGACGCAGTTCGGCTCAGCAGCTGACAGCCTCGGAAATGGTTTAACATACCAGATGCCAAACATAAAAAAACGACTGCGGTCAGACACATGAGGGCAGATGTCTAGAGAGTATACAGCGGCAATAAATAGAATGCATAGGAACTAGCTGAAATATTGCAGAATGATCTCATTCGATACGGTGGAACAACGTGCAATATTCGAGTGAGTGCGTCAAAGCGTAGCTATTGATTTGGGGGAAATCCTGTTTTTAGATGCTCCCATTTTGGCCGAAATAAAGAATCAATGCAAAGTTGCTCTGACATAAATAGCAGCTACATTGTTACCTGGAGGAAAAACTGTTTTTTTTTAATACAGAAAGCACACTTTGCAGCAGTTTACGTGATTGCTGCTTAGTAATACGGGTTGGCTGCAGAATGGCAAACCGTAAAGCAGTTGAAGCGGTGCGGTGGACAGAATTTTGCGAGGTATTAGACAAGACGATCGGCCCATGAGTGGCGTCGCAATGCTCTTCTGGAGTGACAGACATTTACAGTAATACCTCGATTTTTTACAAAAAATTGGTGACGGAACATAAGAACACGGAAGTTATCTTACCTAAAAATCTACATAGGTAGTACTGTTTCATCACTGCAGGACCACGTCATATGTGACGTGATATGGTGACCCAACATCATTGACAAATCAACCAAATTCATGGCTATGCGAAAGCGCAATTCAGACACCACGCAACGATCAAGCCACAGCAATTAATGATACAATATTAACGAGTGTCCCGGGGGGAAGCACTGATTATCGCTCTATATCAAAGTAATGGAACAAGAAGACGCTACCAACTATCCTATAGAATTTTTCGAGTCTCTGAGTGCCCCCGGTTGCCATCCCACAATATATCAAGTTAAAATTATGAATTCTTTTAAGAAGTTTAAGTCCTCCTACATCTAATGTTACGGTACGAGATTGAAAGTCAAGGGTTTACAACCAAACGTTATTGAAGCAGAGATTTTGACAGGTTGCGGCACAGGAGATAGCGTTTTCATAGCTCGAATTCCTCTAACTCCTGATAATTCCCCATTTAATTTGAAGTACAGTGTACAGTTTGCGGTGACCTTATGTTACACAATGACCATAAACAAAGCACAACGACAAACTCTTTCGGTAGCGGGCGTAGATTTGAGTGTGCATGAGTTGCATTTCGCACGGTCAGTTTGTTATACGTAGCTCTTTCCAGTATTAGTAATTTAAATAATTGATATGCGCACATTTCTGGAAATTCGAAACCAAATAAAAATATTTAGAGAAGCGTTACTTAGATTACAGAGATACATAAGCATCGTTACGGCTTTACGGAGGTCATTATCGAAGCAAGTCTATAACCGGCCCAATCAACAAATACCAAAACAATAAATGTAATTTGTCATACTAACGAACATGTTCAATCAATCTGCCTGCCTTTTCCCAACTATGTTGGGGTCGGCCTCCAGTATAACCGGATGCACCTGAATACCAGTATTTTACATGGAGCGACTGCCTATCTGACGTCCACAACCCAGTAACTGGGTAATACGATAATACGATACCCCTTGGTTATTCTGGTTGTCAGACTTTCGGGCTTCGGACGACCCGTAACGATCGTTATAGATCCACGAATAACAACCGGCACCAACGGCTTAACTTACTTTTCGAGACACGGAGGAGTGGCTCGAACAGTAAGTTAAGCCGTTGGTGTAAAGAATGTCTCGGTATTTAAAGAATGTAGCTACTTTTTGTATCAATAATTATAATATAGTAAAACGTTTATTTTCTCCACCACATAATGGACAATAAAATACGTCTAACTAATATTATAAACGCGAAAGTTTGTAAGTATGGATGGATGGATGTTTGTTACTCTTTCACGTAAAAACTACTGAATGGATTTTGATGAAATTTGGCAAACAGATAGTTTATAACCTGGATTAACACATAAGATACTTTTTATCCCGATATTCCCACGGGATCGAGACTTACGATGGTGAAACCGCGGGGCGCAGCTAGTAAATGTAGAAGTATACAAAAAATACATAGTTGTTGTGGAGATTGGAGCCTTGTCTAGGCGTTACGGCGTAAAGGTTGAACCATGACGTGGGATACCATCATCATCATCATTTCAAGCACCGCCACTTCGACCGGTTCTGTGCTCTCGCATCCAGCGCATTCCCGCGGCCTTCACCAGGTCATCGGTCCACCTTGTGGGGGCCTTCCAACGCTACGTCTTCCGGTACGCGGTCGCCACTCCAGAACCTTTCGGCCCCATCGGCCATAGGGGGTTATGGGACATAGGATATTTTTTATCCCGGTAGTACGTTCCTGTGGGATAATTTCTAACCTTCACGCGGGCGAAACCGCGAGCAAAAGCTAGTGTTTTAATAAATCGATAATTTCGATAATTGCTTCATATTTCGCAATAAATAACAAGCGTTATGTCATCGTGCTTCTCTTTCAATGCAATCTTACATTGAGTATGGTTTACCTGTTGTCAGCGTGTTAAGCTTAAAGAAAAACTCACCTGTAAGGAAGGTAAAGAAGAGGAGAGTGGAGAGCAGGGTGCGCGTGCGGCGCGCGGCGCGTGGCCATGGCGCCCTCGGCCTATGAGCGCGTAGCATGGCGGGGGGCGGGGCGAGGGCGAGGGAGAGGCGCGCGTGAGCGAGCGAGACAGACGGCCGGCGGCGGCGGGAGGCTCATTTCCACGGTCGCAGCATCTGTAACAACACCATAACCAACTTATTAATTTGATGAAGTAAAGAAGACTAATATTTTTTTATTATCTGACTGACGTACTAAATTGTATTTTTTTTCTACCCAGGCATCAGCCCTTTTGTGGTTTATGTGATTGAAATCAGCATCATCATCATTATCAGCCGAAAACCGCCAAGCTCATCAGTTCAGCCGAAAGACGTCCACTGCTGGACAATGGACACAGGTCTCCCCCAACGGCATTCCTGCGGCCTTCACGTGATCATCAGTGCACCTTGTAGGAAGCCTGCCAACGCTACGCTTTCCGGTACACAGTCGCCATTTCTAGGTATATCGATATTTCACCCTCGAAGAATTGCCAAACTTAGGTGGCAATGGGCAGGGCACATTGCTTGCAGAACAGATGGCCGATGGGGCCGAAAGTTTCTGCAGTGGCGACCGCGTACCGGAAGACGGTAGCGGTAGAAGGCCTCCCACAAGACCTGTGACCTTGTGAAGGCCGCAGGAATCCGCTGGATGCGGGAAGCACCGAACCGGTCGAAGTGGCGGTGCTTCGGGGAGGCCTATGTCCAGCAATGGACGTCTTTCAGCTGAAATAATGATTATGACGAAATACTATTTTGGGGAGTAGAAAAGAATAGACCTCTGGGTAAAAGCGCATTTACAATGAATGATACAGTATGACATGACGATCATAAAAAAAGTTGAATCCTCCGCCCAAAATAAAGTTACAATTCATCATGTCGGATGTAGGCTGAGAGCAGAGAGAGCAGTAGAGTTGTAGGCGCTGTAGAGTTCCTGTTTAAGCGATACTTTAGCATATACTGGCATTTCTAATAGTACTACAAGATAGACGCTCGTCCTGGCCGCTTATCGCACGGATTTAGCTGACAGCCGCGCGCCCTCTCGGTGCTCGAAGCTCCAGGAGCGCCACTACAAACCGCTTTTTATATCAGACGTCATTGATACTGCTATAGGACCGCCAATTTTGTGTACCATCGCAAAATATTTTTTTATATCCTGCGGAAACATCATCTGCCAACCTTTTCCCAAATTGGGATAGGCTTTAAATGATTGCAGTATATTCCCCGGAATACTAACTTAAAATAAAAAAACGTGTGCGGTCGCGGGCGCCAGTCAGGAACGAAGTTCCTTCTCACTTAGGATTTAAAACAAAAACAAAATTTTCGCAGCCGCCATCTTGAATTTACACTTTAATGACACTATCGGCTTTAGCACCCTCGAAAACTATGAAAACGACAACAATGCCCAAAAAAGTTAAAAATTTCGCAACCGCGATCTTGGATTCTCATTTTGACCAAATTCACACTTTCTCTCTTTCTCTCTCATACATGCTGTGTACTCGGGCCGATTTGTACAATTTGAGACCCCCGACACTGTCATCACTTTCCTCTTTCCTTTTGTTTTTTTTCTGCCGGCGTTTTCTCTTTCTTTCTCTTTGAATTAGAAGAAGACAGTCGTTAGTACTAACGATTTTAGCGATACAATTTCTGCCAATTTATAAGCCGCGTAAAAGAACTTCGTTCATAAAATAAAAAACCGGCCAAGTGCGAGTCGGACTCGTGCTTGAAGGGTTCCGTACCATTATCTATAAAAACTGTACAAAAAATCACGTTTTTTGTATGGGAGCCCGCTTAAACATTTATTTTATTCTGTTTTTTAATATTTGTTGTTATAGCGGCCACAGAAATACATCATCTGTGAAAATTTCAACTGTCTAACTATGCATTTTTACCACAGAATAACACGTGTATCTTCCTACCTAAACACGTAGTTCACAATACGACGTAAAGCCTGGATCTCACAACACGGACTGTGAGGTCCAGGAATTAAATCCACTTGAATGTAATCTTCGAACCAATAAATTAACATTCCGTTATAGTGCTTACATGCTTGCTATAATATTCCCCATCTCAAGCTTAGTTTTTAGCAGACATAACGTATCTACTTACCGATATCGCACTGCGAGGGGATCAGTGTTATTGTACCAGTAATAGTATATCGAGTTAAGTTAGTTTCCGCGCTGCGCCGCCCCGTATGTAGAGCATGCCGACGGGAACGGTTGGACGCAGACAGTAGCGACACGCGACTCACTAATAATATTCAACAACTGCTCGCAAAAGGCCCACCGCTATTCGTACTCGAAAAACTACATAAAGTTTCCTAGAACGCAACTAAATGTCAGTCGCGATTTTATTAAAAAAAACGTAAGAAACAAACAAGCTTCTTTAGCCGAGCTGTGCGTGTACCTACTGCAAAACTGCATCTGACTGAAGCGAGAACGCAGATTCTGATGACCGAATTTTCTCGGGAACCGGTTGTAATGGTCAATTGAGGTGAAGAATTACTATAGTATGTTACAAAATAATGTTCTATTCGGATTTAGATACAGTCGTTTACGTTCTTCTTTCAGCACCTGTTTTACAAAATGAAATCTTTTTCCGAGTGCTTTTAGTGTAAGTTGCACCTTCTGAACTCCAGCCTGCATCGTGAGTCTAGCTCCGGCGTGTTTCAGGACGCGGCGCGGGGCAAGAGGTGCGCGGGCGAGAGGAGTGCGAGAACCGATCGTATTTCTCCGGATCGAGTGGAAGGAAGTGTTTAGCGAGCTTCCTCCGTTCAGCGACTACTGCGAGCGCCAAACTACGGATCGGAAGCGTTCGGGAATAGCCGAGGGTTGTCGACGAACGCCTCTTTTATACGCGGTGAGGAGCGATAGACGAGCTCTTTGTGCACGCCGCGGAAGTGACCCACAGAGTGCGTACGTGAGGGATCAGTTCTTCTTATTATTATTATTTATTACTAGCTGTGCCCGCTACTTCGTCGGCGTGCACTTATAATAATATCTATCTCAGCCTGTTATTATAAAACGCAACATGTTCTTTAAGTTAAGTTAAGCCCGTGGCTAAGTAATAACTGCCGTACCGGTCGATCCAACAGGTTAAGCTACACTTTCCGGGGTTGGTCCGTGGGTGGGTGACCATCTTTACACACTGAGACTCCTCTGTGCCTCGGAAAGTACGTTAAGCCATTGGTCCCAGCTGTTATTCGTGGATCTTTAACAGTCGTTACGGGTCGTCAGAAGCCCGAAAGTCTGACAACCAGTCTTACCAAGGGGTATCGATTTACCCAGTTACTCGGTTACTTCAAATAGGCAGTCGCTCCATGTAAAATACTGGTATTCAGCAGCATGCGGTTAGACTGGAAGCCGACCACAACATAGTTGGGAAAAGGCTAGCAGATACGCGTACGCGTTTAAAATTAAATGGGGAATTATCAGGAGCTAGAGACTGCCTACCGCGGCGGTGCGCGGTGCTGTATGTTAATCGCCTTAAGGTTTGCCATTGTGCAGTCATTCCATATTACTAAGTAAGCAGCAATCACGTAAAAAATATTGTAAACTGGGCTTTCCGTATTTTCCAAGTCAATTGGTATTTTAAACATTATATGGGCGGTTGTCCCTCTAGGTAACAATGTAGCTGCTATGCTTTATGAGGCAATAACGCGAATAATTTTGCATTTATTTCGTATTTGGGCCAAGATGGGTGCATCTAAAAACAGGATTTCCCCCAAAATTTTTTTTTTTTTTTTTGAGTGTGGTAAATCATCAATTCACGTCTCCCGTTCTGGGCGGAGCGGAAGGGCGTGTCAGACTTTTACTGACTTAAACCCACCTGTGTTCCTTCAGTTGCCTGTTGCCAAGGTCCCGGTATCCCTTTCGGACTTACCCGTAACCCTGGCAGGCCCAAATCAATAGCTACGCTTTGACATACTCGCTCGAATATTCTACGTTGTTCCACCGTCTTTGTGAGATCATTCTGCAATATTTCAGCTAGTTCTTATGCATTATAATTTATTTCCGCTGTGTACTCTCTAGATATCTGCCCTCATGCGTCTGCCCGAAGTCGTATATTTGGCATCTCGCATGTTACCCCATCTCGGAGGTTGTCAGCTGCTTAGCCGCCTAAAACTGCCTCAATAAATTAAAGCCTCCACCCAGGGCAAACAACTTATAAACTAAGCG
Organism: Lithophane semibrunnea; assembly: GCA_947363905.1. Taxonomy (NCBI): domain Eukaryota; kingdom Metazoa; phylum Arthropoda; class Insecta; order Lepidoptera; family Noctuidae; genus Lithophane; species Lithophane semibrunnea. The sequence continues at coordinate 419,333 of OX376212.1, read as the reverse complement.
TCTACACGCACCCCCTGTGGGGTGCGGACCTCGACTAAGGGTATCGCTGGGGAAGGACAGCAAGGGACAGGCTGCTCGCTTATATTCATATAGATACGCCACACCGCCCCGCAACAATCCCACCGGGCACGCGTGTCTTGACGCGTCACGTGGCGCTATGAGGTTTCTAACAAAATGTTTAAAATTGAATATCTTTTGATTCTGAAGGTCGATTTTGATGAAATAAACGCTAAATGTTACTCACAATAAAGCTTCTTATCTTTCAGTAATTCGATTTTGAATCCAATGGGTGGCTTTTACGTGATGCGCCCACAAACGAACAAACAAACAGACAAAAATGTCAAAAAATGTTTTTTTACTTTCTATTACTTATTTCTCGCGTCATCCAGTACTTTTTTGGCAAAAATCTTTAATGTACAGACACGGAATGTTTACGATTTTATTATATGTATAGATTTAGGTTATTTAGTTTTAATGTTACACAACCTACATAGATGTATACTGTGCTTTGTATAGTGGAACTCACCCTATGGTATCTCTCGAACGGACAAATACAATACAATAGCCTACCGCGATCACGATCACGATCTTATAGCGTTGAACTGCTTCATAAGAAAGTGGACGGTGAAATAAACTAGTAGTTCTGAGAACACAAACTTTTTTGCAACGATTAACCTTTAGCTAGTCGCGCTAAAATAATCACACTGTTAATCGTGTGGGGTCTGTGCGCGTGGGATCCCGGAGTTTATATATGAAACTTTTTACAAACAAAAACAAACGATTTCCAAAAAAAAACAATAAATAAAAAATTAATTAAAAAATCAAAAACCCCGACTGCAAAAACACGTCCTTGACTGAAAAGAGATCAATTCAAATTCAAATCTTTATGTCAGACCAAGAGATCCATATAGTGTTAGTATGAACTTAGCCTATGTTAGTACAACATAATAACTTAAAGATATGATATATGTAACTTATAAACTAGTTGGCTACATAAACATGTGCACGCACATGTCTGCCAGCCCAGAGCCTGATAAATGGTCCATCGACCTTGTCCGCCAGTGTAGCTAAAATGTTGTTAGGGCTACCCCTGAATCGCCGCAACATCGAAGCACACCGTTTGCGCATGATGGCATGAAAGTCATCTACTCGCGCTTCCGCAAACATGCCCGATGCACTGCAAAACCGAGGCAGCCCCAACAAAATCCTCAGCGCATTATTATACTAACAAAAGTTACACCATATTTCAGGTTATTGGTTTGTCCCGCCTGCGATACCAAAATTATATAAAATAATGCTTGTTTATCTCTTTTCAGTCAAGTACGTGTTTTTGCAGTCGGGGTTTTTGATTTTTTAATTAATTTTTTATTCTCAGCTTTTTAGTTTATTGCAAATTAGCTTGTGCAAGGCTTCGCAGGCGATTTACGAGGTCTGACACAAACATGGCCCATTTTTACGCAATCAAAAACGTTGTCTATCTATACATATAATAAAATCGTAAACATTCCGTGTCTGTACATTAAAGATTTTTGCCAAAAAAGTACTGGATGACGCGAGAAATAAGTAATAGAAAGTAAAAAAACATTTTTTGACATTTTTGTCTGTTTGTTTGTTGGTTTGTGGGCGCATCACGTAAAAGCCACCCATTGGATTCAAAATCGAATTACTGAAAGATAAGAAGTTTTATTGTGAGTAACATTTATAAGTAATAGAAAGTAAAAACACATTTTTTGACATTTTTGTCTGTTTGTTTGTTCGTTTGTGGGCGCATCACGTAAAAGCCACCCATTGGATTCAAAATCGAATTACTGAAAGATAAGAAGCTTTATTGTGAGTAACATTTAGCGTTTATTTCATCAAAATCGACCTTCAGAATCAAAAGATATTCAATTTTAAACATTTTGTTAGGAACCTCATAGCGCCACGTGACGCGTCAAGACACGCGTGCCCGGTGGGATTGTTGCGGGGCGGTGTGGCCTATCTATATGAATATAAGCGAGCAGCCTGTCCCTTGCTGTCCTTCCCCAGCGACGCCCTTAGTCGAGGTCCGCACCCCACAGGGGGTGCGTGTAGACGCTTAGTTTATAAGTTGTTTGCCCTGGGTGGAGGCTTTAATTTATTGAGGCAGTTTTAGGCGGCTAAGCAGCTGACAACCTCCGAGATGGGGTAACATGCGAGATGCGAAATATACGACTGCAGGCAGACGCATGATGGCAAATGTCTAGAGATTACACAGCGAAAATAAATTATAATGCATAGGAACTAGCTGAAAATTTGCAGAATGATCTCACAAAGTCGGTGGAACAACGTAGAATATTCGAGCGAGTATGTCAAAGCGTAGCTATTGATTTGGGCCTGTCAGGGTTGCGGGAAAGTCCGAAAGGGATACCGGGACCTTGGCAACAGGCAACTGAAGGAACACGGGTGGGTTTTATTCAGTAAAAGACTGACACGCCCTTCCGCTCCGCCCAGAGCGGGAGAAGTCATATGAAGATTTCCCACCCTCAAAAAAAAAAGCTATTGTTTTGGGGGAAATACTTTTTAGATGCACCCATCTTGGCCCAAATACGGAATTAATGCAAAATTGCTCGCGCTATTGCCTCACAGAGCATAGCAGCTACATTGTTACCTGGAGGGACAACCGCCCACATAATGTTTAAAATACCAATGGACTTAGAAATATGGAAAGCCCAGTTTACAATATTTTTTACATGATTGCTGCTTTGTAATGACTGCGCAATGGCAAACCGTAAGGCGATTAACACACAGCACCGCGCACCGCCCGGTAGGCGGTGAAGCGGTTCTCATGTCGCATTGGCCTCTAATAAATCCGCTGATACCTAAGGCGATTAACACACGGCACCGCGCACCGCCGCGGTAGGCGGTCTAATGTCGCAATGGCTTCTATTAAATCCGCTGATGCCTAACACACGTACACCGTCCGACCGCGCGGTCGAATTGATAAAGACCGCGGCGGTTCGCGGTGCCGTGTGTAAACCGCCTTCCACACGTACACCGCCCGCGCGCGGTCGAGCTGGTAGCGTCCGCGGCGGTGCGTGGTGCCGTGTGTTAATCGCCTAAAGCAGTCGAAGCGGTGCGGTGGACAGAATTTTGCGAGATATTAGACACGATGATCGGCCCATGAGTGGCGTCGCAATGCTCTTCTGGGGTGATTCTGGACAGACATTTGCAGTAATACTTCGATTTTTTACACAACATTGGTGACGAAACATCAGAACACGGAAGTTATCTTACCTGAAAATATATGTAATACTGGCAGGACCTTATGTCATATGTGTATCATATGATCAAATTCATAGCTATGCGAAAACGAAATCTTGACACATCGCAATGATCAAGCCACAGCAATTATAATGATACAATATTGACGAGTGTCCCGAGGGAAAGCACTAAATATCGCTGTATAACAAAGTAATGGAACAAAAAGACGCTACCAGCTATCCTATAGAATTTTTAGCCTCTGAAGGGCCCCGGTTGCCGTCACACAATATCAAATTAAAATTGTGATTCCTTTTAAGAAGTTGAGTCTTCCTAAATTTTGTAATGTAACGGTACCAGATTGAAAGTTAAGATTTAACAACCAAACGTTATTGAAGCAGAGATTTTGACAGGTTGCGGCACAGGAGATAGCGTTTTCATAGCTCGAATTCCTCCTAAACTCCTGATAATTCCCCATTTAATTTTAAACGCGTACGCGTATCTGCTTAGCCTTTTCCCAACTATGTTGTGGTCAGCTTCCAGTCTAACCGGATGCAGCTGAATACCAGTATTTTACATAGAGCGAATACCTATCTGACCTCCACAACCCAGTAACTGGGTAACACGATACCCCTTGGTATGACTGGTTGTCAGACTTTCGGGCTTCTGAGGACCCGTAACGACTGTTAAAGATCCACGAATAACAGCTGGGACCAATGGCTTAACGTACTTTCCGAGGCATGGAGGAATCTCGGTATGTAAAAATGGTCACCCATCCACGAACCAACCCCGGAAAGTGTAGCTTAACCTGTTCGGTCGCCCTGTCCGGTTCGCTCGACCGGTGCGGCTGTTATTACGTAGCCACGGGCTTAACTTAACTTAGGAAAACTTAAAGAACATGTTGCGTTTTATAATAACAGGCTGAGATAGATATAAGTCCACGCGGACGAAGTGGCGGGTACAGCTAGTATGTTTAATTAAATTTTTTTTTAATAATTCATCAGTTTTCTATGGAGATTCGTAAAACGGTCCACAAATTATGGACTGCTTTTATGTCAAATTAGAGGAATTGTTAATGTGGCCGGTTTAGGCCCCCAGAACTCATAAGTCCAAATACGATGGTGCTATCTTGTTTGATTGAGGAATTCCTATGATCACCTTTCGGGTCTATTACCGGACCCTGGATATTATCTTGGGCTATAGTCCTTGTCAAGACAAAGCCAACGAGTCCAAACACGATGGTGTTATCTTGTGTTGTTGAGGAGTTCCTATGGCCACCTTCCGGCTCCATTATCGGACCCTGGATACAATCTAGTGAAAAATCAGTTCTCAATACAGAACTAATAAGTCCAAATACGATGGCGTTGTCTTGTTTGATTGAGGAATTCCTATAACCACCTCCCAGCTCCATTATCGGACCCTGGATATTATCTTGGGCTTGTCAAGACAAAGTCTGATACCAAAGTGCAAGGCTTCGCAGGCGATTTATGAAGTCCGACACAAACATGGGCTATTTTTACACTATCAAAAACTTTTTTAAACCAATTTATTATTCCTAATAAAATTTTGTAATCACCTTTTCATCGCCTTTATTTAGATAAGCCCACTCGATAGGTTTGGTAAAAAAAAAAATATTAACGTATTGCTATTTCGTTCCTAAAGTCCGCCATTTTATTTATTTTTTCATACACGTATTTAAGGACACTTGGGTTGGTAAGAGGAATATAACGATACTCTAATTGTCGAAATCCATCCAGCCGTTTGGAAGATACGAGGTAATAAAGAAATTTACAAACATACATACATACAAGATACGCGCGAAAAACATAACCCTGCCGGGCAGTCCGGGTAAAAAAAGTAAAAAATATGTTTAATTTCGGAAGTCGGTGTCTTAGCTTTTCAATTTTCGTTTGTTGCCACCGACTCCCGAAATTAAAGTTATTTTTAACTTTTTTTACCCGGACTGCCAAGGAAGGGTTATGTTTTTCGCGCGTTTTGGAAGTTGGTTGTTTTTTTTTTGTAAAACGTTTTTATTTTTCACTTTTTAGTCGTGGTACGAACGGCTACACATCAAGCTATATATTGGACGAAAATTCTATACATTGCAAGAAAAAACAAACTGGACATGTATAGCTTGATATGTAGCCGTGTGTACCTACCCCACACAAATTCGAATACCACTACCTGCTATGTAAATAACAGTGACGGAGTCAAATAATTATATCGTCTACATAGACTAAGTGGGAAAAATACGTAATATTGAAGTTAACTCAAAAACTACGCAAGCAAAGTTGATATTTTATATGCGACCACCTCGGGAGTATAACCTTTCGAACTAAAAATTTTTTCTTAAATCGATTCACAATTGGAGAAAATATCGATGAACATACACGAGAAAAAAAAAAACATATTGACGAACATAGAACCTCCTCCTTTTTGAAGAAGTCGGTTAAAAGTCAATCAACCAAAAAGGTACCTAAACGAGACGCTTCGCTCGCTCGGTCAATAATGGCTTTCCCCACTGTCCCGAGCCAAGCGTCCTGAGTATCCCCAAAATCCGAGACGTCACAGACTTCACTAACATGTACTATACACTACACGCCATGTCATGTGTGTCTGTGTGCGTACAGTCAGCGGCAAGAGACTGTTTAAATCACCCCAACGAACGTCCTTATGCTATGAGCCGTCCGTAGTAAGTAAATAATAATTATAATAACTAAATTATACAATATTGAATGACACAATTGCCGAAATTAACATCGAATATTGTCCTTGACTTGTAGGGTAGGCAATTCGGGAGCACTTCACTATCGGCAGGGTCCTCGCACCGATACCAATGCATGATTTATCTAGTTATGTCATTTCTCTCTCGACTGGAACGACCTAACTCAGTCACACCAACCGAGTTAACAATTTCTTATAGCCATCCCGTGGAGGACATCAAACGGGAGGGCATCGAATTCATTTGTGTCGTCTATATATCGTGTGTATTAAAGATTACTTTTACTATTGACAAGCTGTGTGCCCGATGGGATTTCCCATCAGCAACAATGACGACCTTCTTTATCAAAGATATCTGTGTTCACTACAAAATTTTGATACGTCTTGTGCAAAATTGCAAGTTTCTAGTTTGCTTATGTAGTCTGTCAGTGAACAAATGAATTTAAAAAAAAAATTAAGTAGATCTTTAACATCCATTTAGAGATACCTACATAAATCAGAGCGCGAGCTTACTAAATCTTTATAATAACATTATCCATCCACTTGTACATTCTCATTATGATCTGCTTGATGTTGTTGAAGCGACATGTAACTTTCTGAAACCTCAAATTGAATCAGCTTCAAACTTATCCAAGGGGATGAAGGCGATGATATGTTGATCTTCAATCTTACGCCTTCACGAGATAGGTACAAACGATTAAAGTTGGTTTTAAATAACTTACTAAAGACTTGTGTTTTTATTGTCAACTTCTTACGATCATTGACTGAAACAGATCAGTCCGGCACTCTTGCTACTCACCCCCGTAACACAGCGGCGCACATTATGAAGCTTAAACTTGTTACAGTTTGTGTTCACCAACTTTGAATTAGTGTTCAGGTGAGCTCCCCTCCCCCCCCTCACAATTATCAGTGAAGTTTCCTCGTAAACACATTCACTACATTTCATTCTCGCCGCGTTTATCGGAAATTCATTATTCACTCGCGATATCTTTACATTAACGGTTCTAAATAATGAGTTTTATTGATTTAGCTCTGCATGTTTCACTGGATTACTTCTTATTCAATAACTCGTGGTTAACTTTACCGATGTCTAGCTGGGTTAATCCGTTTCATGTAAAATATCCTCTTGATGACCTTCCAAGACTGTTCTTGTCGTCGCGTCGGCTCAATCACGTTGAATATTGTAGGTGCGCTACACTATTATGATGTAGTCCGACACTTACAACATTACGGAACATGGTCGAGTCATTTCGTAACAAGGAGGAAATTGTTCCTAAAACGTATTCCGGATAACAACAGCATCAAACTTGCGTGGCAAATTCATTATTGAGGACTTCCTAATGCAGTGCGCGACTAGCGCAATTATCAACGACAAGTACAATGCCAGCAATGTGTGTTTATTTCAATCAATCAATCAATCAATCAGTTTATTTGTGAAACATAGGTATTACATAGGTGTTACATAAATAGGTGGTGCGCTATGTTTTGTCATAATTAAGACATACAAATTTATAAGTGACCCATTAGGTGTCATTACACTATGTCATTAAGAAAAAAAGAAAAAAAAGAATAATCAAATACAATAAAATTAACAAATAGTCATAGTACTTCTTATCAAAAGGTACAAAATGCATTATTTTAATAATTGGTCGTTCAAAAATTCGTCTACATTATAATAACATTTGTCAATTAATAATTTGATAAGAGCTTTTTTAAACTTATTTAATGTCATGTTTTTTATGTCATCAGGAATTTTATTAAACACTTTAGGTGCCATACCAAAAAAACTTTTCCGCATCAATGCGGTCTTACATTTTAGATGACATAGTTTATTTACGTATTGGGCACGCAATGGAGTTTTTTTAGAAGAAGATATTTTTTCAAATAATTGCGTGTTTCTTTTCACAAACAACGCAGTTTCCAATATATATAATGCTGGAAGGGTAAGTATTTTTAAAGACTTAAAATGTCTACAGGGTCTACAGCTATCCGTTGTTTTTAAATTACACATTGCTCTGACACATCTTTTTTGCATCTTAAATATAAGCACACGGTCAGTCGACTGCCCCCAAAAAATTACGCCATATCGCAAAACAGAAGCTACAAGTCCGTGGTATGCTACCAGTAACGTATCTTTATTCACCTTTTTTGATAATTGAAAGAGTGCATAAGCAGATTTACTCAGGCGTTTACAAAGTTCTTCTATCATGGGTTTCCAAGTAAGCTTACTGTCGATGGTAACACCTAAAAACTTAGCATTATGAACTTCTTCTATTTTGTGGTTATTATAATTTACATGAATATTTGGATGTGGTTGCCGCTGATGAAAGTGCATCACCTTAGTTTTATTTAAATTAATTACAAGATTATTAGTATTCATCCAACGGATAATATTGAGTAGGGATTCATTAATGTCATTTTGATAGGTTGTCACATTATTGCATTTAATAACAGCTGTGCTATCATCGGCAAATAGGATCATTTTGTGTCGTATTATTTTTGGCAGATCATTTATATATATCAGAAATAATAACGGCCCTAACACGCTTCCTTGGGGCACGCCATATCTTACGTGTCTTGGTTTTGATTTATATATGATCTGCATTTTAGTCTTATGACATATTCTAGATATTTCCGTGAATTGATATCTGTCACTAAGGTATGATTCAATGAGTTTCAGAACATTGCCCCTTATGCCATATCCATGTAATTTTTGCAGTAATATCTTGTGATCTACGTAATCAAATGCCTTAGTCATATCAGTAAAGATTGCACATACTGGATTATTTTTGTCAACTGATGTCATAATATGAGATAATAAATCGTACAGTGCCCTATTAATACTATGATTTTTACGAAATCCTTTTTGTTCCTTGCAGAATAGGTTGAACTTTTCAAAGTACATATAAATTGAATTGTAAATTACTTTTTCAAATATTTTTGAAAGTACTGGGAGTTTTGCTATCGGCCTATAGTTTTTTACATCTGTTTTGTCGTTTCTTTTAAATAGAGGTTTAATTATAGCTTTTTTTAGACCTTTCGGAAATATGCCATCAGTGATGCATAAATTAATTATGTGTGCGAGAGGTGGCGCTATAACATCTTTAACATATTTAATAACTCTAGTAGATACACCATCATAACCAATTGTATTTGTATTTTTTAGATTGTCAATTATTTTAATGATGTCGGTCGTCGAAATAGGTAACATAAATAGGGATTGCGCTGTCAAATTTCCAATATTATTTTGCTTAGTCAACTTCATGTCATTTTGTATATTTTTTTCAATTTCGTCAACAAAGTAGTTATTGAATTCATTAGATATGTCAATAGGATTCGTTACAGAGAGTTGATCTTTTTTTATAGCAGTTATTGTATCATGTGGCAAACTTGATTTAGATTTATTTATTATATTCCAAACTGCCTTCGATCTATTTTTAGAGTTCTTTATAAAATGGTTATTTTGCGACTTCTGGGTTAAACGTATTATTTTTTTAAATAATACAGTATATTTTTTTAAAGTTTGTTTATTGGTTATGTCGGGATTGCACCTATATTTCCAAAGTAGTTGTCTTTGTTTTCTACTGCAGATTTTTATGCCACGAGATATCCATTTAGCTTTCCTATTAGTCTTTATGGTGACTGTTTTTTTCCGGAAAGCAAAGTCTATAGAGCATTAGGAAATCATCCATGAACCTATCGTAGGACTCATGGGCCTCTTTTGCATTACATACTTCCGAGAAAGATAAACATTCAAGGTGAGCTTTAAATGTCATTAGGTTGTCCGTCGAGATATCTTGCTTTTTTAATTTCCAATGGGTTAATTTACATGTTTTTTCAATAGGCACAGTAAGAATTTGAGACGTGTGATCAGAGAGACCAAAATCAGCAATTTTTGCATTGCATTCTTTTTGATAATTGTGAGCAAAGTTATCGATACAACTGTTACTACTCAGTCTAGTGGGGTTGTAAAGTGCTAGTTTAAGGCTGAACTGTAGAAGAAAATGTTCAAATTCTAAAGTAGTTTTATTTCTCTTAAGTACATCAATGTTAAAATCACCGGTTAATATAATTTTTTTATTTTGGTTTAGACTAAGTTTTCGTAGTATATTATCAAATTTTTCGTAAAAAACTGACAAGTTATGTTTGGGTATCCTATAAATGCAAATTATTATGATATTATACGATAATAGCTCCACAGCACAACATTCAAATATCCCCGAAACTGATTGTTTAGCTATGTCCGGTAATTCTTTATACTGTAGACCATTTCTGATAAAGATACACGTTCCTCCTCTTTTTGTATTTCGTGAGAAAATAGCCGCTCGGCTGAAGTTCGGTATGTGAACTAAATTTTCATAGCCAGCTTCTATAAAATGCTCTGTTATACAAATAATGTCTATTAAGGTTCCTTGATGGAACAATTCATCTAATTTAACTAAAAGTGCATCTGATTTGTTAATTAATCCTGCTATATTTTGGTGAAATATGTTAAGATTGTTAAAGAAAAAACTGAGAGTTTATTGGTTTTGGGTTTGCAGAGATTTTATTCTGATTTAGAATGGAGTAGTCGACTTCTGAGTGCGCAATATTTAGGTTGCTTATGTCAATAATTAGGTTTTGCAAATCCGACATAACAATTTTTAAGCCATGTTTGTTTAAGGTTTTATACCGTAAGTTATATGTATCGTAACTGTAGGGCAGATTGAAGTTGGAGTCTAAAATGTGTGCATAGCTGTGTGTAATTGTATCCATATACAGAAGGTTATTAAAGGTTTCAATGCGGCTGTTAAACATAATGTTAGCGTTTTCCATATATTTGAAAGTTGGTAAACATATTATAAAGTTAGTGTGGGTTAGGTTTAGCAATTTTTCTCTTATGAATATCACTAATTCTATATAATTACGGGTTTTTAGAAAGTCTTCTTCACCTATATATATTATACAAAAATCAGAGTGGGTATAGTCCTTTACTTTTCCGTCAATTTTATCCAATAATTGTTCCAGTCCACATTTAGGTTTACGGTAGTGGCACATGTCGTAATCTTGTAGACCGGTAGTAGTGGCTATGTTATATAACATGTTTGAGGTTTCACTACTAATTAAGCTTATTTTAGGTTTACTGGGGCATTTTTGTGTGTCTCGTATGACTTTTGTACTTATGATGCCTAAGCTGCTGTCATTTCCACTATTCAAGTTATTTTCCGATGCGGAGTCATTTTCGATAATCTTGCTAACTGTCTGCGTTTGTTTGGTTTTTGTGAGTTTTTTTGTAATATTTTTAGGTGTCGTCACTTTAACTTTCGCTGGACTATTGGCTATCTTTTTGTATATTATGTTCTTCTTAGTAAATTCTTCGTTTTGTTTCTTCAAATTATGATTTTCTAATGATAATGATTCATGGAGATATTTAATGGAGTTCCACGGAATTAATTCAGATTATTGTATAGCGGCAGTGAATTATGTTCTCCAAGCACAAATTGACGTCTCCCTGCCCGATCCGCGGCACTCACGCATCGCTTTCACATTAAAACTTCGATCCCTCGCACAATGTTATGCACCCTTTACGATTAGTTCGTCACTTCTCTTTCGGCTCTCGCAACATTCACGTGGGACACGGGGGGGGGTCCGGGTGAGGGGGGAGGGGGTGCTTGCTCTTGATAAATGTCAACGACAGCGCGCTCAAGAAAAATTCTAGCAATAACAAGTTGCTACAAGCTCGAGGGCGCGCAAGGAAACGGATATTAGGAATTTATCGTTCTACTTTACACGATTTTATTGTTTCGCAGCAACTTTCGCTTTCCAGTTTTCATATTCGCTTCGTTTCGCCGACACCTGAGTAATGTCCTGCTCCAACTTCTGCCACAAACAGAGAACTCCCACTTATCGTAAAGTTGTACGTAAATGTATTGAGGTTATAAACGTGGAGTTAGGTACTTCAGGCGCCGACCATCGCTCAGGCGTCACGACCGACCACTCACTGTTGGGGTATTAACACTCAGGGAGCTGATACTACTCTGGAATAGAATTGCCCTCTCACATGATCATCTGAACACATGATCATTTGACGACACGGTTGGCGCAGTGGCTGAGCGATGGACTGCTGCGCAACGTGTCGCGGGTTCGATCCCCGCACGGAACAAATATTTGTATGATCTGCAAGTAGTTGTTCCGGGTCTGGGTGTTAGTGTATGTGAGTTTCTATGTTTGTAAACGCACCCACGATACAAGAAGAAATTCTTAGTGTGGGGCACCGTTTTATTTAAAAAAAAAAAAAAAAAAAATCTTTAACAGTTGTGTTAGCAGGTCAAACAACTAATTCTAATAATAACCAATTGGTCTTCGGGTGTCGAAATAAGGATATCGATTAGTGAACTCAAAATTCACAGGTTTCTTAGTTCACTATTGCTCGTTGTTCTGATTCTGAAGTATTCTTCCCTCTGAGGGAAATTATTATTTACGTCAAGTTCATAGTGTTGATAAAATCAGGAAACTTGGTGCCACAATCCATCCATCCAGAAATTACACATTCATGTATACTTTCTTAGATTTGCAAAATTGAAAACTGGTGAAAAATATTATTTTTTTATACAAAATCCAGTTGGATGAAGTCTCAGGAATTGTTTATGTAGCGTAGCAATGTATACAGAGCAACTGTTACTACTCGGTGAGCCCAGACACGTTAGCATTCCAGTTTCATGTATCTCGCTCCATTATAATATTATTGAATGCTTCCAATGAACTCCTGAATAATAATGTAAGTATTAGGTCATATTGAGAGTCGTATTTTTTAACCGACTTCTTCAAAGAGGTTCTCAATTCGTCTGTATGTTTTTTTTTTTTTTTGGTCCGCGATTGCTCCACCAATTTTGAATCGATTTTGATGATTCTTTATTTGTTTGGTAGGACATGCTTCAGAGGTGGTCCCAGTCCATTTTATTAACCTTACTTGCGTAGTTTTTGAGTTAGCTTCAATAATTACGTATTTTTCCCACTTAGTCTATGTAGACGATATCTTCGTTGACTCCGTCACTGTTATTTACATAGCAGGTACTGGTTGGTATACGAATTTGTGTGGGGTAGGTACCACAACTAAAAAGTTTTTAATAATTATACCTAGTTGGAAAATAGTGGTTGTAAACAAATATTAGACTGTTTTATAAAATAATTTTGCAAGAAACAATCGAATCAATAAGAGTATACTATTTTTAGGTATTAAGTATATTCAAGGTTAACAGGTGCGATGAGTCCCGTCAGTGCGAGGTGCGACTGTATCGTGTTACTATGTGTATTACGTTGTTTCACTGCATGCATCAGCATCACTTCGATTCCTTTCAGCGCTAACACAAACTATCCCTAATACTGCCCATATATGTATTAAACTTCCACAAGATGTTCAGATGTTCAGGTATATCGCGATATGAGCTGAGGACGACACCCTCGACACTTCTGGACCTGTCGATCTATTCTGTAAGTATCTCACCGTGAATACTTTAGTAAGTGACCTTGAAGCGAGAGACATTGCTCTCATGCTAGAGATCGCTAGGGATCAACAATATTGACAGCTCACTTCAGCTACATAAGCTTCTACGGTGAGATTTTTACAGAATAGATCGGCAGTAGACAACAGAGCTGGTAGTTTAGTGCCAGAGCAGTGCCCTCGCGCCCAAGAACTGGGAAGCATGAATAGCGCGAAATGTGGAATGTCTTTGTTCTCACTAGGAGCATATACCCGCTGCACTATTGTTGCTAAGTACAGGCATAACATTTACCGTAGATAGAAGATTTAACAGGAACACTGGTAATGCAGCTTAAACATAATGCTCGAGTGTTTTCATTTTAATATAAAAACTGTGTAGGAGTTCTTCTTAGTGGTTGGTATGGTAGGTCAAACAAGTATGTTGATAGCTAATGTCAAGGCCAGCACGAATGAGAGCCAAACGAATGTTGCTGCATAGAACACAAAGACATACATGTTAATGTGTATGAAACGTTGTGACAATAGTGTGTTTGCGATACATTACAAGAGAACGCTACTACTCGGTTGCTATCTCCATATACAGGGCGAGAATAATATCGCCAGCATTTGGTTTTACATGATTGCAAATTGCAACGGGTTCGAATTTAACATGTTTTGATTTAGGTATAATATAAATATTTAAAATGACTTCCTAAGTGCAGCAATTCTTTTTAATGTTGAAAGATTTATTAAGTAATTAATGTATGGAACAGTTCATTGGCACAGTTAGTAAAACGAACGAAAAGAAGATGAACATCCTCCGTAAGGCAGGTCGTTGCCAAGCACACTGGGGGCCCACATTACTAACACTCCAGCAATGCTCAAGAAACATTGTCACATATGTTAGAACAAGTAGTGTCATCTTCCTAATTTTTTTATCGTATGCAGTATACATAATGACAGAGAGTAGTTCAGATGTCTTTCATGAAACCTTATTTTAAGGATATTTAATAGAACCTTCATATTCAAATGTGACCGTTGAAGAAGACAAGTGTTTCCTAAAAAGTAACGATGAGATTTACAGTAAATAATTAAATGTAGAGCACGCAAACTTGGAACCGACAATAACTTATGTGATAAATTATCACCAGAGACGTGTTTAATTCACTGAAGCACTGTGTTGTCATCGTGTAACACTCACCGATGTCGGGACGCGGAGTCTATCGACACTAACACACACACGCGGGACGTCCTATCTCGTCGGGTGCCGCGAGCAAACTGCCAACCCCGCGTGCGATCCGCCGCGCCTCCCCCTCTCTTACGCCGCGGGAGCGTTCCCCGCGCGTCCCAACTCGCACCCCGGCGACAAGCCACGCGACGCTCAAAGAGGGGATCAGCCGCTCCCGAATCCCGATACCAACTATGCTCACCCGACATACTGCTGTGACACTAATATGCCGCACGGCACTTATCTCGCTACAGCACAATTATCGCAAAAGAAAAACCAGATTGCGATGTAATCACAACCTGTATAGCGAATGTTGGTCGTGCAACACAATCACGTAATTTTCCCGAGGATTATGATTGAGTTCACAGAGCAGCCTTCGCCTACAAGCTGCATGGACGTGTGACATTGTGCCGTCACCGGCGTGACGATCGATTGTACACGGTTAATCGATGTAACAGTCACCATTGCTTAACTTACGAACCGCAACAGAAGACCCACTCCACACGTCATGAGAGAACACACGACTGGTATGTGAGCCAACTTCTCAGAGCGAACTCTTGGTCGCTCCGAGTTGTTACAAACGTTGAGTATTATGCACAACCGTCAGTTGACAGATACATACAGCATGTCCAGTCGTGATTTTATTTTGAGGGTTTTTAACGATTTTGACGTGAAATCTCTTTCATTTCGGTCAGTAGAGGGGTCACTTGCAAAAACCATATTTAACGAAATACGTTATTGCAAGATCGCAGATTACGTTGAAAGTATAGCCTTATGTCGCTGGCGTAAATGGCGCCGTAATCGCGCGCAGCACGACGCATACCATCGCGCGCTGTGCTTATTTAGCAGCATTGATCGATTCGAGTGGGGTTGGTCGCGTTTGATAGAGCTCACAACGTTATAGTAGGTGTGATACATACAATTCATTCTTGTGACCATTAGAATTTGCAAAGTTTAAAAAAGGTGTGTCTTTGCAGGTTAACAACTGCTCTACCTATGCTGCCCTCCTAACTCAGTCAACCGTAACTACGCAAAGTATAAATTCGATATAATCGCGTGTAAAGTTTTTTTTCTTAATTAAGCGTTCAGTGTCGCAGTTTTAGAAAATCTTCATCTTGAATAATTTTATTCGATAGTAGTGATTGTTCCCTTGAAATGAATGTTTAATATGTGGTGATAACCTTGATACTTTAGTTTCAATTTAACAAATAATCATTATGGCTAGTGCAACACAACTATTTAATTAACTAATCGTAAGCAGGAGCGCCGTATGTCACATAGTTACGGTTTTGATGTCTAAGAGCTCAAGTTTTACTTGCCATAAGAGCGGTAACATTTTTAGGATTAATGTCTAGGAAACGATAAAATTGTAAATAAAACAACAATTTTAATAAAAAATCACCTTGTATAGTAGTATTTATTTTAAAGTAAATCAAAATCTATTTAATATATTTTTTTAAATGCACACCATTATTATCTAACTTTTCTAAAGTTAATAAGCAATTTCATCAATGGCACTTTTAAAATCATAGCAGTTACTGCTGTCATGTCTAGTATTCACAACTTACCGCGTTTATTTTTAGGATAAATTTTCGATGCATTATCAATCTTAAATAATGCAAAACGCTTAATGTGACGCATATTTTCCCCCAACTTGTTATTTTCGTATATTTTTCCTTCCTTTAGCGTCATGTTTGCCGCAAATAAACGTATTTTCTTTCTTTTTTTCTAAATAAACACATTAAGCTAAAGGGCCGTAAGAGCTCATACGGTTTTTATATTAAGGAACGCACAAAAAAAGAGGCAGTTACGCCGATTATGACTAACACTATCTCTGTTAGAGTAGGTTTTTTCCAAAACACGTCAAATAGAACATTATAGATCTCATCACGCTGATTCCGAATCAAGTATTAACTCATTTTTCATAAAAGTGCGAGTTACGGTTGAATGAGTTAGGAGGGCAGTATGGCATACAAACTAGCGCGCAACTGCTCGGGTAGCAAGAAAGAGAGATTCCGACCCTCGATAGATAATATCCAGGGTCCATAGCGAAAATGATTTTCTGGGACATACCAATAACCTGAAATATGGTGTAACTTTTGTTTGTCTCGTCTGCGATACCAAAATTATATAAATAATAATGCTTGTTTATCTCTTTTCAGTCAAGTACGTGTTTTTGTAGTCGGGGTTTTGATTTTTTAATTATTTTTTTATTTATTTACGTACACACGGCTACACATCAAGCTATACATTTCCAGTTTATGCTGATCTCGTGTTGTATAGGATTTCCGTACAATGCGAGGTCAGCTTATACTGGAAATGTATAGCTTGATGTGTAACCGTGTGTACGCACGGCTACACATTAAGCTATACATTTCCAGTATAAGCTGACCTCGCATTGTACGGAAATTCTATACGATGCGTATGTGTAGCCGTGTGTACCTATTACTATATCGCGCCAAAAATCCTTTTTTTTTCAAATACCTGTATATGGACACTCGGGGTTTTAAGACGAATATAACGATACCTTAACCGTCGAAATCGTCCAGCCGTTTGGAAGATACGAGGTAACAATAAGATACGCGCGAAAAACATAACGTCTTCAGTTCTAAAATTGGGGACCCTATCTATGAAGTGCAGTGAACTGTTATCTAAAACTTTGATATCTGCGGATATTGAATTGAATTTCTATATAGTTAATTGTCTGTCGGTATTGTCACAAAGGTTTTCGCATTTTGAGTAGTTGAGGTCAATGCCGATGGATTGGTGCTGCTGCTTTAGGAATTATTTATTTTAACTTAGCTATTACTCGAATAGATTAGAAGCTCCGAGCCACTTTTCAACTGTAACGTTTATACTTTTTCTTATTTAAACTTTAATCACTTATGTACGAAGTTTCCTAAAATCGAGCACGTAACCCGCGCAGCAGGATCGTGCTCGTCACGAGTGGATCTTGTCGATGTGCTGTGCGTGGAGTGTGTTCAGTCGTGCAGTGCACGCGTCTCATTGAGATGGTAATGCGCGGGCGGTTTATAGCCGTCGCCGCTCCGCACTCGTCCGCCACTCGCCGCCCACACTGTGCTAGCACAAGACTTTAATCTATTCTTTGGTGGTAGTGCCTAGTTGTCGCGCGTCGCCGCGTCGTTACGACATCCCAAGTCATGTGGCGCTGCTCGTGTGTAGCGATACTGCTGCCTACACTGCTGCTTGTGTGCCTACTAATAAAAAATCTACTTATCCAAATCTTAAATTCATTCGCTGACAGACAACGCACAGCCTAAACCAACTGAGCCTAGAAACTTGAAATGAGTTCCTTACGATTTTAAATATATTACCAAACTGAGCACTATAGAAAGAATTTCATCTCCAGAAGAAGCCAGGAACCCATTGGGCAAACGGCTTGTCTTTCATATTATTGTTTGATACTACAATTTCATAATCTATCTGTACTAGACGTGTTGTTTGTCCGCAGTGGAGCGGCGCTGCCGGCGGCGCAGACGGGGCGCCGTTGCTCGGCCTGGGGGCCAAGTCTACTAACTTACAAACGTGTCAGTGGTCTCACAATGATCAGTTTTTGATAGATATGCCATACAAAATCTGTCAAAAACTCATCATTGCGAGACCACTGACAAGTTTGTAAATTAGCAGACTTGGCCCCCTGCTCACTCTCCTCAGCGCGTACGTATCTATATATATACTACCACAGATATACTACCTATACATACAATAGTATCTCTACCGAACTTGTAGTGCTGTGTTTTCATTTTCGTGTGAGTAGGGTCTCCTATGAAGATTCGAATAACGTCGTTCCGACGCACGCTATTTCGAAAAAAATTGCGGGTGGTGCGCCAGTTCGAAAACACATTGAATCGAAAAACGCTACTGTATCGAATGCCGTTATCGCGAACACGCTGATCCGAAAAACTCTTTGTGGTACACTAGTATCGAGATTTTATCCACTGTTGCGTTTATTTGTCTAGTAATCGAACTCACGACTCCGATGAGACACAGCAAGCCTCGTCTTTGGATTGGGTTTGGGAAACAAGGGCACTGAAAAGTAGTTTTGGTCATCTCTTAGCTGCCACGGCTTATTTTGTTTTTGTTCACTTTACTTTGGGCGCCTTTAAAGTGCACGTTTTTCTACATCAGAGAATATGGATGATGTAACCAATATTTTTTAGCAATATTTTTGATTTAAAAGAGAGTCTATAATTATTAGAGTTTCATGCCCGTTATTCTCCATAGGAACCTATTAAGCTTTCTTTCAGACTGGCCGACTCCTTGACAGTTCAAAAGTGCCTGTAAATGCTTTGAGTTTGAGTTTTTTGAGTTTATCGTAATGATGTACTATGTTACATGTACCAGTACAAACGGCACCAGTCTATTGACGACGCTGCTGCTGGAAGTTGTGCAAACAAAGATCAACACACTCGAGGTGATCGATGACCTTACTGCTATCGCCGGCGGCACTGCTGACGGTTAGTACCTACTTACACACACACACACATTGCATACATGCATGTTAATTAATAATATGTAGGGCGAGGTCACACGATGGAGCCTTGAGGGATGCCTGTTACTAACACATTAGTACATTTGAAACATTATACCTACCCCTAGCACCGTTTTGTAAGTATTATCTATGAATTTCATCCGTTTTATACTTACTACCTACTGTTAAAATATTCTAACAATAGTAAATAGTGTCTTGTGTTATTCTGGTACTGGTAGTGTATAGTGTGCTCTGTCATAAAGTACATAAGTGACAATCTGGTTTTTTTTTAACAGGAAGTTAAAGCAGATATTACGCCTACCCTCAGCCACCGCCCACCGCCGCCGGACACACTGACCAACACTACAATCATCTTAGAAGTAATCTAGGTTTTTTATTGTTGTTAATTAATATTTATATTCCTGAAGGAATTATTTTTTATTAAATAAATGTGTTATTTTAACTAGGTGTGTGCTTTTTTACTTGAGACGGCATTGCGTTAGATCAAGCTTTCAAAATAAGTCGGCTACGTTATCGTATCAACAGCATGAATGTTCTAGTCATTTAGCTATCTTCTTCTTCTTTTTTGTATCTATCGTCCAATCAACGAGGAAATTATTATATGGAGACTTCAGAAAAATTCTCCCGTCTATGAAATTACGCATATGTGATGAAGTTAGGTAATACAGAGTACAGATAAACAATAATCCAACAGAAGTTCCTTTTTTTTACATAAACATCAAAATCGCTTAAGTTATGACTCTCTGTGAATATTTCCTCCGACTGAAATACTTTCTGTATACTTACGTATGTACTAGTTAGAATAAGTATGTAATTGATCAAACACTTTGATAGACTTTGCTCACACATTTAAAGCGAAAGCTTCAGGATAACCCGCGAAATTCAAATTTTCTTACGCTTTTTGCTATTTGTATGTCAGTATCAGGATACATAATCTTGATCTAAATAAATAATTCACGGTCGTATAAAAAAATATTTATAGAATCATACGTCTAGGAAAACGCCTGTTAATGCGTGCTTCCTGGACCTTTCCAAAGCGTTCGATCTGGTGTCTTACGCATTGCTGTGGAAGAAACTATTGAATGATACTTCAGTGGATAGAGAAGTTATATCAATTCTACGATTTTGGTATAGCAATCAGACAAATTGTGTGAGGTGGGCAGGCTCGTTATCTGATGTGTATAGGCTGGGGTGCGGGGTGAGGCAGGGCGGTCTGACCTCCCCTCGCCTCTTCAGTCTGTACATAAACCGGTTGATCGTCGAGCTCAGCAACACCTATCAGGGTTGTTATGTGGACGGAGTATGCGTCAACAATATTAGTTATGCTGATGATATGGTGTTGCTGAGCCCTTCGATAAACGCAATGATAAGCCTGCTTACGTTATGTGAGAGGTACGCGGAGGCTCATGGGCTCAGATACAATGTTAAGAAAAGTGAGGTACTAGTCTTCAAGGCAGGCTCTGAAAGCTACCCGATTGAACCGCAGTTGAAACTTTGCGGAAGTTCCTCGAAACAAGTCACTTCTTTCAAGTATCCGGGCCACTGGGTTTCTGAAGACCTCAAAGACAGTCTGGATACTGAGCGTGAGCGCAGGGCGTTGGCTGTCCGCTGCAATATGTTGGCTCGCAGATTTGCAAAATGCACGACTGAAGTAAAAGCTACGCTATTTACACCGTACTGTCAGTAGTTCTACACATGCAGTCTGTGGGTCAACTACACACGCAGAGGGCATACAGCGTCCTGCGCGTTCAATACAATAATGCTTTCAGGGTGTTGATGGGGTTGCCGCGCTATTGCAGTGCTTCTGGCATGTTCGCAGAGGCGAGGATAGATGGTTTCCACGCTATCATGCGCAAGCGTTGCGCTTCCATTATGCGCAGGGTACGCGCCAGCCCCAACAGCATCCTGAATACGATAGCTGATAGGTGGGACAGCCCCATACTGGGACATTGGATACGCCTACATGCCACGGTGGCGTAATAATTAATAGTTTCGATAGTTTGTATTGTTTTTCTGGTAGATGTAAGTACTAACACGTGTTTCTAAGTCGTGTGTATACTAACCAAATGGATTATAAGGTCCGAAATAAAAGATTTAATTTAATTTAATTTAATTTATAACCATAAAAATCATCAATACTCTTTGAGTTCATAATCCTATTGAGTGACTATTTCATGACATCATGACATTCGAGGATTATTCTAACTTAGGAGTTTATTCCTGTATCTAATGGATGGACGGTCATGAATCCATAAGCATAATCAGCCTATAATGTTCCCACTGCTGGGACGCAGGGCTCCTCTGTGTGAGAGGGAGCGGGCCGTAAAGCCGCACGGGCCCAGTCATGCGGGCTGGTAGATGTCACAAGTCTTCGAATTCTTTGGTTCTAGGACATGCCGGTTTCCTCATGTTTTCTTTCACCGTTTTGAGAGCAGTGGCGATGAAATAATTTACAAAAATTAAAGCGCCTGTCAGGGTTTGAACCTACGACTTACAGTTGTAAGTCATGGCCGTTACCTCTGAGCCACCACTGCTCTACAACCTGATACTGACTTGTAAATTGCAAAAAACGTAAGAAAATTTTAATGTCACGGGCTACCTTGGCGCATCCCCCTTAAACACTTTTGATTGTTTATACTTGTGGACATGCTTTGCAGCACGTTCGCTTCACAGTTCTCAAATAGACAGCTAAAAAGGTATAAACAAGACACCACAGACAGACAAATTAAAAATCCGGAGTCACACGTGTTAGGGCATAAATCGAACAGATTACATGTGACTCCGGATTTTTAATTTGTCTGTCTGTGGTGTCTTGTTTATACCTTTTTAGGGGTGTACTATGCCATATCGAATGCCAAATTATCGAATATCAATTGATCGACCACTATAACTCGAACTTCTAAATACTCGAACGTTCATAATATCGAATGGTTAATAAATCGAACATTCAATATATCGCACACTCAATACATCGAGTGTTCAAAATATCGAATATTTGTTTGATCGAGCGTTCAACGCATCGCATATTCATTCTATCGAAATATCAATTTATTGAATACTTTTTTACAAGCTTTATATTAGCTTCTGTTCGTATGTCTTTCCGGCTACTAATATTGTGCTCCATTTTTCAAGCACTTCCAGGAATCCGATTGAGCTGAAACTTGGCTTACTTATACAACAGCTACCGAGACATTTTCAAAAATTAAAGCACCACAACACACCAGCGGACGATCAAGACGCTTCCAACGATATCTCATTTGTCAAATTGTGATGATTGATTTAGAAGATAGGAGGGAACAGATGAACATCCATACATACATACCGGTCAAAATCATAACCCTCCTTTTTTTTTCGCCGTAGTCGGGTAAATAGACAGCAAATAGGATGGATGACGGTTTTGTGGACGTGGTATACCTACCTATATTATTTAAGTGTATGTAATTATTTATTACATGTGCATAAGTTTATTTTTTAAGAACTCCGAGAAGAAGGCGCGGTGGTCCCATATAAATTGTATTAACTTTGCTAGCTTTGCTGCATTAATACGTATTTTTCCCACTTGGTCTATATGGATGATGTTATAAGATCGTGTCACAATTATTTATTTATCAAGCAGTGGTATTTGAATTTGTGTGGGGTAGGTACCACAACTAAAAAGTGAAAAATAACTTTAAATTCGGAAGTCGATGTCAAAAATCTAAAATTCAAAACCAAAGACACCAACTTCCGAAATTAAAGTTATTACCCGACTCAATCTGCCTAGCCTTTTCCCAACTATGTTGTCCAGTCTAACCGGATGCAGCTGAACACCAGTATTTGACAAAACCAGTATTTTAAAGTTAAATTTCCCGACTACGGCGAAGCAAAAAGGAGGGTTATCATTTTGACCAGTATATGTTAAATGTGTTCTAATTACTCTAACTACCGCAAGTAATCGTACCGATTAAACATGACTTCGTTGACAGGATCATCCTTCAACATCTCGTTCTTAATTAGTGTATTATTCAAGTACACAGCGTACTTGAATATCATTATAGCAACGTCCTCGGGTGTTCGTTCACTAAATCTGTTCTGGAATAGAGAAACTCTCAATCACTCCGTTGTCCGCTCCTCCTGAGGATCAGAAGGCCGTTAGGTACCCATGAGTCCCAATACCTATAACCCAGTCATCTTAGTCATCACCGTTAGACACCGATAAATCAGTCACTGAAAGCCTGCGTTCCTCCGACCATCTGAACTCATGAACCGGACAACATGTTTCTCTAAACATGACCACCTGGACCGGTGCGTCCCTTTGACCATCCCCTAAGCGGTGGCCTGGACCGCACAATACCATCTCTTAGACCAGTTGACCATCCCCTAAGCGGCGGCCTGGACGGGACAATACCATCTCTTTGACCAGTTGACCATCCCCTAAGCGGCGGCCTGGACCGGACAATACCATCTCTTTGACCAGTTGACCATCCCCTAAGCGGCGGCCTGGACCGGACAATACCATCTCTTAGACCAGTTGACCATCCCCTAAGCGGTGGCCTGGACCGCACAATACCATCTCTTAGACCAGTTGACCATCCCCTAAGCGGCGGCCTGGACCGGACAATACCATCTCTTAGACCAGTTGACCATCCCCTAAGCGGCGGCCTGGACCGGACAATACCATCTCTTTGACCAGTTGACCATCCCCTAAGCGGCGCCCTGGACCGGACAATACCATCTCTTTGACCAGTTGACCATCCCCTAAGCGGCGGCCTGGACCGGACAATACCATCTCTTAGACCAGTTGACCATCCCCTAAGCGGCGGCCTGGACCGGACAATACCATCTCTTAGACCAGTTGACCATCCCCTAAGCGGCGGCCTGGACCGGACAATACCATCTCTTTGACCAGTTGACCATCCCCTAAGCGGCGGCCTGGACCGGACAATACCATCTCTTTGACCAGTTGACCATCCCCTAAGCGGCGGCCTGGACCGGACAATACCATCTCTTTGACCAGTTGACCATCCCCTAAGCGGTGGCCTGGACCGCACAATACCATCTCTTAGACCAGTTGACCATCCCCTAAGCGGCGGCCTGGACCGGACAATACCATCTCTTTGACCAGTTGACCATCCCCTAAGCGGCGCCCTGGACCGGACAATACCATCTCTTTGACCAGTTGACCATCCCCTAAGCGGCGGCCTGGACCGGACAATACCATCTCTTAGACCAGTTGACCATCCCCTAAGCGGCGGCCTGGACCGGACAATACCATCTCTTAGACCAGTTGACCATCCCCTAAGCGGCGGCCTGGACCGGACAATACCATCTCTTTGACCAGTTGACCATCCCCTAAGCGGCGGCCTGGACCGGACAATACCATCTCTTAGACCAGTTGGACCAAAAATCACATTAACAACCTAAATAGAGATGTTGAGTAAAAAACATTATATGTGTAGATTATTAAAAAATATTGGAATCGAATTTTTCTTTTTTTTCGTAATCAACAAAAAATTTAAACCGACGAAAAAAGACAACTGAAAAGCGAAAAATTAAAAATAAACCCTTTAGTGTAACAAAGCTCCTAAACTAATCTATGAGTCGGCGCCGAACAAACAAATTAATTAGGTACTTATTACAATTATTAATTAGATACTTTGCTTATCGAAAGCTTTTGACCTTGTTGTATATGATCTTCTGTGGGATAAGCTAGGAAGTGCGGATACCATCTCCCTACTCAGATGAGTACTCAAACCAGAAAAATCAGGTGAGATGGGCCGGTACGTTGTCGGACACAGGTCGGAATGTGGCATCAGACAAGGTTGAGTTCATTTCTTCTGTTTAATTTGTACTTCATCCAGCTACTTGAGAGACTCAGCAGCACTCATGTCGGATGCTATATCGATGGTCCCAGTGTCAACAATATTAGTTATGCAGATGACATGGTTCTGCTGGGTCCCTCGATAAGTGCAGTGAGGAAACTACTTTATATCTGCGAGCTATATGCAGAAGCACATGGACTAAAATACAATTCCAAAAAGAGCGAGCTGCTGATCTCCAAAGCGGGCAAACATCGACCTGTCCATGTGCCTGCCTCAATGGCGTTGCACTGAAGCTGGTTGACAAACTGGGGCATATTGTGACGGGTGACCTCAAGGATGACGAGGATATAGAGCGGGAATGCTGGGCGTTGGCGGTGAGTAACATGCTTGCCCGCAGGTTAGCTCGGTGTACAACTCGAGTAAAGATAACGCTCTTTAAAGCGTGCTGTCAATCTTTTTACTCGAGTGGCCTGCGGGTGAGCTATGCGCGACGATCTTATGACACCCTGCGGGTTCACTATAACAATGCTTCCAGAGTGTTGTCAAGGCTACCGTGGCGCTGCAGTGCCTCCGGGATGTTTGCAGAAGCCCACACGGACAGCTTCAAGGCCATAATTAGCAAAAAATCGGCTTCTTTGCCGTCTGCGGGGTGCTAAAAATGGCATTCTGAAAGTCATTGCTGCTAGTTTTGACTGCACCATTAAATAACCCTTCCTTGGCAGTCCGGGTAAAAACACTGGGTAAGGGTAGTGAATGGTTTTGTATTGTAGTCTACATAAAGATAAGTACTAACAATACTAACATCGTAAGCTAATATTGTTGCTAATATATACTAACAAGATATGGATTTAAATTATCTTCTATCTATACATCTATCTATCTATACATATAATAAAATCTTAAACATTCCGTGTCTGTACATTAAAGATTTTTGCCAAGAAAGTACTGGTTGACGCGAGAAATAAGTAATAGAAAGTAAAAAAACATTTTTTGACATTTTTGTCTGTTTGTTTGTTCGTTTGTGGGCGCATCACGTAGAAGCCACTCATTGGATTCAAAATCGATTTACTGAAAGATAAGAAGCTTTATTGTGGGTAACATTTGGTGTTTATTTCATCAAAATCGACCTACAGAATCAAAAGATATTCGATTTTAAACATTTTGTTAGAAACCCCATAGCGCCACGTGACGCGTCGAGACACGCGTGCCCGGTGGGATTGTTGCGGGGCGCTGTGGCGTATCTATATGAATATAAGCGAGCAGCCTGTCCCTTGCTGTCCTTCCCCAGCGACGCCCTTAGTCGAGGTCCGTACCCCCCAGGCGGTGCGTGTAGACACTTAGTTTATAAGTTGTATGCCCTGGGTGGGCTTTTATTTATTGAGGCAGTCCGGCTAAGCAGCCGGACTGCCTCAAAGCCTCCAAAATGGTGTAACATGCGAGATGCCAAACATAAAAAAACGACTGCGGGCAGACACATGAAGGCAGATGTCTAGAGAGTATACAGCGGCAATAAATAGAATGCGTAAGAACTAGCTGAAATATTGCAGAATGATATCACTCGATACGGTGGAACAAGGTGCAATATTCGAGCGAGTATGTAAAAGCATAGCTATTGATTTGGGCCTACCAGGGTTGCGGGAAAGTCCGAAAGGGATACCGGGACCTTGGCAACAGGCAACTGAAGGGACACGGGTGGGTTATAGTCAGTAAAAGTCTAACACGCCCTTCCGCTCCGCCCAGAGCGGGAGAAATCATTTGATGATTACCCAACCTCGAAAAAAAAAAAAATATTTTTGGTTAGGCGGAAATCCTGTTTTTAGATGCACCCATCTTGGCCCAAATACGGAATTAAATGCAAAATTGCTCACGCTATTGCCTCATAGATCATAGCAGCTACATTGTTACCTGGAGGGACAACCGCCCATATAATGTTTAAAATACCAATTGACTTGGAAAATACGGAAAGCCCAGTTTACAATATTTTTTACGTGATTGCTGCACAATGGCAAACCGTAAGGCGATTAACACACAGCACCGCGCACCGCCACGGTAGGCGTTGAAGCGGATCTCATGTCGCATTGGCCTCTAATAAATCCGTTGATAATTTTTTTTTTTTTTTTGACGGTGGGAAATCATCCAATCACTTCTTCCGCTCTGGGCGGAGCGGAAGGGCGTGTCAGACTTTTACTGACTAAAACCCACCCGTGTTCCTTCAGTTGCCTGTTGCCAAAGTCCCGGTATCCCTTTCCGACTAACCCTACCAGGCATCAGTCCTAGTGGACTCCGCCAATTGTGCTGACGTCTCTTTGAGGCGCGCGTGGAACACGACGCGCCATCGACCCGGGCCTGGTCCTAATCGGACGGTGAGCTACCCATTGCTCGCCGTCCGCAAGCCCGCACCTATGGTGGCCGGGAATCCGCCTGGGATTCCCGACGCCCAGGGCGTCTCCAACAGCGGCGGTTAGGGGCGTGAGGGCGCAAACTTTGCCTCTCCCTCACGCGTTCCGCCTCCTCCTTCGAGAGCATTACTGCTTCGCAGAAGGAGATGACTGCTTCCCATGCCCTCTCGCTCCGTACCATGGCCTGGACCAGAGCCGGACGCGAGAAGTCACCGCCACCAATCGCCTCCAAGAGGGCAAAGCGGAGCTCCACCCAAGCAGGACAGATCTCCACCGTATGCTCCAACGTGTCCTCCGGGCGATCCACACAGTGGTGACACCCGGGCGTTTCCTCCCGCTTTATCCGAAACAGGAACCTCCCGAAGCAACCGTGTCCGGTGTGGACCTGCGTCAGGCGGAAGGTGAGGACGCCGTGGCACCTCTCTAGCCACTCCTCAAAGAGGAGACTTATCGGCGCAATTGTGGCGTGTCCATCACTGGGTTGCGACAATCGCACTCTCCATGCTGCCAAGAGATCCTGCCGGAGCTCTGTCCACTGTGCCGCGATTTCTCGCGGCAGCGGAGTTACGCCCCGGCGATCCGTTGATACCTACGGCGATTAACACACGGAACCACGCACCGCCGCGGTAGGCGGTCTTATGACCTTAGACCTATTCTGTTGTTCTCTGAGTGAATTCACAAGGAATGCTTTGTTTGTAATTAGTTATAGGTATTAGTTATAAGGAACAATTGTATGGAGTGGAATGTTCAAGTATTAATTAAGGCACATTAACCGCATTGGTTAGCTGTAAGGGTAGATGTATGATGATAAATAAATAAATAAATAAATAAATGTCTATTAAATCCGCTGATGAATAACACACGTACACCGCCCGACCGCGCGGTCGAGTTCATAAAGACCGCAGCGGTGCGCGGTGCCGTGTGTAAACCGCCTTGCACACGTACACCGCCCGACCGCGCGGTCGAGCTGGTAGAGTCCGCAGCGGTGCGGGGTGCCGTGTGTTAATCGCCTAAAGCAGTTGAAGCGGTGCGGTGGACCGAATTTTGCGAGATATTAGTCAAGACGATCGGCCCATGAGTGGCGTCGCAATGCTCTTCTGGGGTGATTCTGGACGGACATTTCCAGTAATACCTCGATTTTTTACACAACATTGGTGACGAAATATAAGAGCAGAGAAGTTATCTTATCTAAAAATATATGTAATACAGTTCCATCACTGCAGGACCTTATGTCATAAGTGTTGGTGACCCAACATGATTGAAAAATCAATCAAATTCTATGCGAAAGCGAAATTCTGACACATCGCAACGATCAAGCCACAGCAATTATATGATACAATATTGACAAGTGTTCCAGGGGAAAGCACTGAATATCGCTCTATAACAAAGTAATGGAGCAAGAAGACGCTACCAACTATCCTATAGAATTTTTAGGGTCTGAATGGTCTCGGTTGCCGACACACAATATCAAATTAAAATTGTGATTCCTTTTAAGAAGCTTAAGTCTTCCTAAATTATGTAATGTAACGGTACCAGATGGAAAGTTAAGTTGAAGTCCTCTAACTCCTGATAATTCCCCATTTAATTTTAAATGCGTACGCGTATCTGCTTAGCCTTTTCCCAACTATGTTGTGGTCGGCTTCCAATCTAACCGAATGCAGCTGAATACCAGTATTTTACATGGAGCGACGGCCTATTTGAACTAACCGAGTAACTGGGTAATACGATACCCCTTGGTAAGACTGGTTGTCAGACTTTTGGGCTTCTGACGACCCGTAACGACTATAAAAGATCCACGAATAACAGCTGGGACCAATGGCTTAACGTACTTTCCGAGGCTCGGAGGAGTCTCGGTATGTAAAGAGTCAAAGGTCACCCATCCACGAACCAACCCCGGAAAGTGTAGCTTAACCTGTTGGATCGACCGGTGCGGCTGTTATTACTTAGCCACGAGCTTAACTTAACTTAGCTAAACTTAAAGAACATGTTGCGTTTTATAATAACAGGCTGAGATAGATATTATTATAAGTCCACGCGGACGAAGTGGCGGGCACAGCTAGTATATAATAAACCTAAATATATATAAATATAAAAACAAATAAATACATTTAACTACACGAACATACTAAAACAAATAAGACAAACAATGGGAAAATATTACCGTTTTGATGATACTGCCAGCTCATAAAAGTTATGCGTGGTATTCAGCTGCATCCGGTTAGACTGGAAGCCGACCCAAAAATATTTGGGAAAAGGCTAAGCAGATTGATTGGTCTTTGACGAATAAGAAACATAATGTCAACATTAATATTTCTGGGGAATGTTCAATCAACAGTGGTATTGCCCAGTGTTGTCGGTGTTGCGTGCACGTTGTTCTATTTGGGGTCGTCGCAGTGGCCTTCCTCTATTCTTATAGCGGTCCACATTCGTGCTTAAACTTTTCTCGTCACATGACCCGCATCACAGGTTTACTTTTTTATGTTTTTGAAATGAAAGAAAATAATTATCACAAATATCTATCGGCGTTCAGCTGGAGACAGAAGACTATAGTCTTGAACACGGCACGCAATCAATTTTGAGGAGGCACCACACCATGATTCAATGCCACCATCAGCTTGGGTCTAACAAACTCACTTAAATAGTATTTTTTTAATATAGCGTGAAACTCAATAATAACAATGTAAGAGCCAATGGTTGTAGGGTACATTACCACTTTGTTAACGTTTGTTTAGTTATGGAGTACACAGATAGAAACGCAAGTTGAGTTTAAGGTTATATTAGAATGTATAAGGATTCTTTCTCGATTCTTTCTCTTGACCAGTGGCTAGTGCCACAGTGTTATTGTCTGATTCGATAACGTTATAATTGTAGCATAATATTTGTGACGCACGACATCCAAGTAGGTTGCTGCGGATGACAACGTACGAAGATACATATTATAACAGTATAAAAGAAAATACCGAATTATATTTTGTTGAGATTTTTGGTTTACTGATTTATTTTTGTTTATATGATCTGTGTCGGCGCGTGCGTCTCATTGAGATGGTAATGCGCGCGCGGTATATAAGGCGCTGCCGCCGCCGCTCCGCAATCGCCCACCACTCGCCGCCCGCACTTTACTAGTGCTCAGTGCTACTTCACTTACATACAGTTAAACCGTACATCTCGCCATGTGGCGCTACTCGTGCACCGCGCTACTCCTGCCCGCGCTGCTGCTGCTCGTGAGTAACACCTTCCTTATTGTGAGATCGTAAAGAAGACGGTTGAAAAGCATGTAACAGAGATGAGAATGGTGAGTGGATTAGAGTGACTACTTAGAATATTTAAAGTAAGAAACGAGTATAGTGAAAGTTTGATAGTGGCACCAGTTACTGAAAAAGTTAAAATGTTGCCCGAATTCATAAATGTACAGTCACGGACTTTAATTGATGAGCCACCTTCAAACTTTTCAATTTTGCAGTTTCATACATTCACGAGATTACACGATTAAACACGAACTCAAATCGCACGCTCGTAAACAAGATGACAAATAAATTACTTTTAATCGGAAATATCCATAGAGGTTGACTTTATTAGTTAACCTCTATGGATATTTCCGATTAAAAGTAATTTATTTGTCATCTTGTTTACTTTCATACATTCACGAGATTACACGATTAAACACGAACTCAAATCGCAAGCTCGTAAACAAGATGACAAATAAATTACTTTTAATCGGAAATAGTCTTATCCATAGAGGTTGACTAATAAGTTCTCAATGATAAAAATAAATACAATGTTGCATTAAGTTTATCCAATCTATTTGATACCGACCTCCTTTGAATCATAGCTCATTAACTCGATAATTATGAAAACATAACTGAAAACAGTGACAGTTGAAATATCAAGATGACAAATAAATTACTTTTAATCGGAAATAGTCTTATCCATAGAGGTTGACTTATAAGTTCTTAATGATAAAATTAAATACAATGTTGCATTAAGTTTATCCAATCTATTTGATACTGACCTCCTTTGAATCATAGCCCATTAACTCAATAATTCTGAAAACTTAACTGAAGACAGTGACAGTTGAAATATCGATGTCAGAGAATTTCTCCGTACGCTAACGTTACTATGCAGCAGTAACCTAGCAACAATTGTTTATCGTTGCTAGGTTACTGTTGCTAGACCTGCAATTGGTTGATTTTGAGTAGTCACTGCTGTCAAGTTTGTAGTTCTGCTCTCAGGTTAGCCAACCGGTAAAGATATGAAATATAATTTTCTTCTTCTAATACGAAGACATATGACTTTGCGTGTCGGGAACCGAATAAACCCGATTTGCATTACACGGCTAAAATGCGAACAGTACCAGGTGGCTCATCAATTAAAGTCCGTGACTGTACCTGAATAACAGAGTGAAAAATTATTTTAAAAGCTGATGAATCGAACAAAACGGTAAGAGGAAGACCAAGGAAAATAGATATGGATGGAATAATGTGTACAGACAATTGACAACTGACTGTGGAGAAAGCAAGAGGTAAACTTTTAGTGCCGATCTCACCATGGATATGGGCAGGTGGAAGAGGAATACTCGTTCTATAATATTATAACCTACCTACCATAAGCGAGGAGCTCGTGGCTAAGTAATAACAGCCGCACCGGTCGATCCATCAGGTAAAGCAATGCTTGCCGGGGTGGTCCGTGGATGGGTCCGTCTTTACATACCGAGACTCCTCGGTGCCTCGGAAAGCACGATAAGCCGTTGGATCCGGCTGTCACTCGTGGATCTTTGACTGTCGTTACGGGTCGTCAGAAGCCCGAAAGTCTGACACCCAGTCTTACTACGCGGTATCGTTTTACCCAGTTCCTGGGTTATGTCAGATAGGCAGTCGCTCCATGTAATATACTGATATTCTGCTGCAACTGGTTAGACTGGAACCCAACCCCAACATGGTTGGGAAAAGACTGGGTAGATTGATTTGATAGGATCATGATTTAAAAATCGAAATCAAATCTCTAGACACAACTGTCATAAAACAAACTCAATGGAATCACTGCGTAGAACAAAATACCTACCTTTTCGACGAATTAAGATCTTAAATATAAGTAACGGGAGCAAGTGCCTATCTTGTTCATGTACTTACATAATGCGCTAGCGTTAGCGCTGCCTGCTGAAATTCGTCTTTAAGAACAAGCGCGAAGGCCCCACTTTACATGTTATGAATGGGAACATTATCCGGTCCATACTGTCGTCGCGGTGCATGCTCTTGACTCTTGACCTACTTTACTAATGAGCCGATCAATGTTTTGTTTTCTTCCCACATCTCATCGCTATCTATATCACTACTTAATTCCTATTTGGATTTGAAACATATTCATTAATTGGTTTCCCGTTGCCAAGGCCTAGCCACACATCACATTAAACGTATCTTCTGCAGTTTGTCGCTGGTGCGGTCACAGCACGTCACTATCGCCTCATAAGCTAACGTGTTGTTCGTCCGCAGTGGTGCGGCGCCGGCGGTGCTGACTCGAAGCCGCTGCTCGGCCTGCTCAGCCTCCTTGGCGCGTACGTACCTAATAAACTGTGTAATTAATTGAATAGTCAAACGAACTTACCTGTAAGTGAAGTTCGACGGTAATTATACGAAGTTATTGCCTCGTGCGAAGATTTTTTTCTAATAGGATTGCCCGATTTTGCTATGTTTATAGACCACCAGTTGAGATCTTGTATGCATGCAGCATTCAATTCAGTGTTAATATCATAATTGTCATTATTATCTCTTAATATAAGGTATTTATGTCGCTCAAGCTCTTTAGTATAAAGAATACCATACTTAACAGCTGGGCAAACAGATATTTAAGTTCCAATAACTTGAGCTAGAAATCTAACCTTAATTTGCTTTTTAGCAAATAATTCTTTTATCAACTTCAAACAGTTATTTCTTTTTTCTTCAGTTATGTGAAGAGTCATGTCAATGGTATTGAAAATTAAACCTAGAAACTTACACTGTTGTATAAAAACACATTTTTCTTTGTTAATTATAAAACCAAATTTTTCTAGTAAATTTACTGTTGACCGCATATTTTCTAAACATTGTATGTAACTATTTCCTATAAATAGAAAATCATCCAAATAAACAACTGATATAAAAACTTTTTCTCTTAAGTAAGCTACATTATCTTTGTGAATGTTAATGGGGCTGTACATAAGCCAAAAGGTAAAACATTAAATTCGTAGTACATTCCTTGAAAAATAAATCTTAAGTTTTTCTTACTATCCTTGTTTATGTTGATCATGTAATAAGTATGTTTTAAATCTAATGTTACAAGAAAATCACTTTTCTGTAAAAGTTTACATACTGTTCGGTAGTCTTCCAGCTTGAAATGATCTGTTCTAACAAAAGCATTTAACTTTTTTAAGTTTAAAATAAAACGGAAAGTTCCATTGGGCTTTTTAACAAGAAAAATTGGTGAGCAAAACTGATTTTCTGTAGGTTGACAAGTTTGTATTGCTTTTAAAGAAAGTAATTTACTGATTTCAGATTTTATCTGTAAGGACTCCAGTTTAGAAAATTTGTCATTCACAGGAGTGTAACTCTGGTGTGGCTTAGTGTGAAAAGGAATTGTTTACCCTACGACCCAATCAAGAATAACTGGATCTGTTGTGATTAGTTTCCAATCATAAAAATTAGATTGAAGTCTGCCCACCTGTGAGTTTATTTGCGACGCTGATTGTTTCTCTTGTCCTCCCAATTCCTGTCCACTACTGCTAGTACTCTGGGTGATGCCCCCCCCCCCTCTTCTTCACTTCTGTGCGAGGAGGGCCCCGCCAGTTTAAAGCTTTATTTTTAGCAGCGTTTAGTCTAGACACCCATGTGTTCTGTCTAGGGGTGAACTTCTTTGGCTCCGCTATCTGCAATTCTTGGCCTTATTTTTTAACTGATTTTGTATACATTTTGTATACAAAATCATTATACATTTTGTATTTTGTATACATTTTGTATACAATTCGAATTTTGTATACATATAGAATCACATAATAACCTTGAAGCATCATTAAGCTTTTTGATAATGCTCATCTTTTGTCCTTGAAAATCCTTTAGACACATTTGAAGGCCCGAGCCCAGACATGACAACGCTGTGGCAATTTGCTGTTGTCTTTTCTGAATAATTTGGTCTCTCTTTCTAGACATTTCATTAATGGCTGCGCTAAACTCTGGATTTAACATAGGTGGCACCATATGTTTTAAATTGGTAAATGGTGGATTTTCCTTATCGAGCTTGTCTTTCTCCTCTATTGTCAAGCCTTTTTTGAGCATCTTATCCCACCTTTGAGCTATTTGTTTGTGTAGGTCTTCTCCTACTATCTCAGGCTGCGGATCTGCACCTAATATTTCCAAAACCTGATCATCTAATGTCTCTTCCTGAGGCAGTTCTTCTTCAACCATTTCATTTAACAAATCTGGGTTTTCATATTCAACATTTGGTTGAATATCTTCCACCAACTCCGGAGGAAAATTTTCAACTAATTCCGGAGGAACATTTTCAAACAATTCTGGAGGGATATTATCATTATTTTCCTGTATGTCAGGTGAATTGTTTACTGGACTTGTTACAGTATCTGGAAAAGTATAATGCATGCTGTAAAGTGTACAAACATTGTAACATATAACCATGTAAGTTCACACAGAACTTTCCTTGAAGGTTATAATAAAAAATCAACCATGTGTCCCCCTAAAGAACACCCCAGAGGTTGTTTAAGCTCACAACATAGCCTTGTAAACCACGTGTGTCCCCGCAGAAACAGGGCTACACTAGAGAAAACAGGGCCTTACACCCTGCTTTCAATACCCAAAGCATAGTTGAAAAGAAAAAACACACAAAGGACACATTAAAAAAGCAGCCATTTTCTTACCTTCGTCACTCGAATCGGAATTTAAATATTTAATTCGTTTTTCGAGTTTTCTTATCTTCTTCAGTAATTGTGACCTTTTAGTCTTCTCCTCTGACTTCCTTTTACCCATTTTTATATTATTTGAGCAGTTTTTTACGCAAAAAACCAACATTTTAAGGATAAACGTGACGCCGTTACTAAGACATAAAATCCAAATGAAGATGGTTACAGATGGCACACACCCGGATAAGGATGTGGTCTGTTTTTACTTATTCTTCCAAATTATGTGACGCCACAGACTATAAAGCCGAGACTACACTTGTTTTCTATCATCATTGAGGACGAGGCAATAACTTCGTATAATTACATATTGATAGCTATACCCGCAGCCGCGAACATTCTTCGAAGAGTATTCTTCTCAGTCTAGGCACCAAAACGACACTGACAAACATTGAAATGATAAATAGATTAATAAATATTAAAAAATTGTGATACGCCATATTTTTTAAATTTTAGGTAGGTATCATGTTCGCAACTTAGAAAGAAACAAACAAATGTAGAGAAAAACAATAAAATACATATTTATATATACCTACAACATTAGTTTTTGTTTATGCTAAACCCGAAAAGGGGTCATTGTACTCATTATTTTGAACAACTTTTTCTATGGGACCAACTTTGAAATCGCGAAAAAAAAATCTGCTGTTCCATACATTTTGTCGATTTAAGTGACTGCCCCGTTGGTCTCGTGGTCGCAAGCGCGACTGCAGAGCGTGGGGTCCTGGGTTCGATGCCCGGGTCGGGCAAAATGTTATTGGATTTTTCCATTAGGAATTTCGTAGTAATAGCCCGAAGTTTGGAAGTTGGCGGTGTGATACCCCCGTGCCTCGGAAAGCACGTTAAGCCGTTGGTCCTGCGCCTGATCTCTCTCCGGTCATGTCGGATTGCCGTCCCATCGGACTATGAGAACACAAATGTAAGGAACAGCTCTTTTCGCGATTTCAAGGTTAGTCCCATAAAAAAAGTTGTTCAAAATGATGAGTACAATGACCCCTTTTCGGGTTTAGTAAAAGCAAAAACGAATGTTGTATAAAAACAAAATAGAAAAAAAAAACAAATATCACAAACAGTCACTATGCTGCTTGATAATTAAACATTATACAGTATCAGTAGCTACTAACAAGTGCAGTAGGTCAGTGACGTTAGTTTGTCTTTGAGAATACGTTGCACTTGTCACGCTAATATTGTATTGTTTCGTGTTGCAGCACGAACGGGACTAGTTTAGTGGAGACGCTGCTGCTGAACCACGTGCAAAATAAGATCAACGCGCTCGAGGTGATCGCCGACCTCATCGCCATCGCCAGTAACTCCACCGG
Organism: Lithophane semibrunnea; assembly: GCA_947363905.1. Lineage (NCBI taxonomy): Eukaryota > Metazoa > Arthropoda > Insecta > Lepidoptera > Noctuidae > Lithophane > Lithophane semibrunnea. Next base: position 382,741 of record OX376212.1, on the reverse strand, counting down.
TCAGTACACATACAAACACACATGAACTGCACATGATACAATACATATACTTACTAGGTGGCGTATAAGTAATTACCTAATTTCTAGGTGGCGCATACTGATACTAGGTGGCGCATATACTTTTATTTAAATAAGAAAAATCGTTGTTATTGTTATATTATAACTATTGTTTATTTTCAGACTATAAATTGTCGAAAAAATAATATCTGTCAAGTGGCCGCCACCAGAATTAACGCACAATTGGGCACGTTTTAGAGCATTTTGCTTTAATTTTCCCAGTACTTCTGGCGATAGAGTCGGCACTTCTTCTTCGAGCGACCTTGAGATCATGCAATAGCTCTTCATGCGTTTCATGCGGATTTTCAGTGCCGCAGAAGCGATAATTTTGCTTGTTCACGTAAAAGGGAAAAAGTGGCTCATCGCTCATGATAATTTTCGAAGGAAAGTCGTCCACTTCGCGGTCAATGTTCAGGATGGCTTGGCCGTCAGTTAAACGCGATAGGTGGTCTGCAGGCAACAACTGCAGCAATATTCTCTGTAGAGTCATTTAAAAAGAAGTATGTAGAGTTAGTTCAAGTACACATCGTAAAAGCATGGTGATTTTACGATGTGTATTTATAACCGACGAAAAAAAAAGGAAGAGGTAAAATTAGGTAGGACCGTAGTTAGCAGATTTTAGCCACAACAATAAATGGTAACTCAAAAGCGAAAAATAAAAAACCTTTCTACAAAAAATTAAACCGACGAAAAAAGAACTGCAAAGCGAAAAATGAAAAATAAATCTTTTAGTGTAAACTCGCGCCGCCTCAAAATTTGTTACTTAAATTAGTTTAGGAGTTCAGTTACGCTAAAAGATTTATTTTTCACTTTTCAGTTCTTTTACATTTGTGTGCCCCACAAATGTCAAAGTCGGAATGACTAAACATTCCATTTTCAAAAGTCAGTACAAACAATAACGAGGTCTCAAGATGGAGCCTTGAGGACCCGTAGCTAACACTAATACCATTTGAACAATATTATTCCGTCATCACCGACATTTCGTATTATCCATCTTAAACCTTAATGCTTGCAACTTACATAATGTGATAGGGTAGTGATAAGAATCTTGCGTTTATTGTGGTGTGTACTCTGTAAAAACCATGTGACGAATTTGTGTTTTTTTTTTGTACAGGGTAAAGGAAAGCAATAGTACATCGAGCCCACCGACCGACCACTGCCGCCCAACATGCAAACTGTAACATCATTTTGGAACTAATCTAAGTTACATTATTGTTAAATTGTTTCATTGATCTAGGAACAAACCGAAAATTATCATTTTGCTATAAATGAGTTATTATAACTACATGCTTGTTTTACTTCAGACGGTACTTTCATAAACTGAATCATTATTCAATCAAGTTGTCAGATTATCGTTACTTCTACTTCCGTAAAATTAATTGCTACGAGGTCCAGATCGATACTAATGCCGAAAAAGTTTTTTGAATTTTTGTCTGTTTGTCTGAACGTATGTTTCAGCATCACGTAAAGTCTTCCGGATAGATTCTGTTCATTTTAATGAATATCCTAACTTCCTAACTAACATTATAAATGCGAAAGTAAGTTTGTTTATTTGTTTGTTTGTTCGCTTTCACGCTAAAACGGCTGAACAGATTTGGATGTTCGGCACATGGGTAGACCAAGACCTGGATTGGACATAGGATACTTTTTACCCCGATGTTCCCATGGGATCTTATGCGGGTGAAACCGCGAAGCGCAACCAGTTCCCTATAAATATGGTGACTCTGTAGGCTATGGAATAGCTCTACCGGATGATTTTTTTTACCGTCTCGACAAACATAGGGTGTAGTAGGTGAACGGAGTAGAAACCAATGGCTAGTCAATTTATTTATTTTTTATTTTTAATACCCTTTAAACAAATTGATTTATCTAAAAATACTATCCATTTGAAGTAAACTATTAATACAAAAACAATAAAAACAGAAATTTAAAAAAATATGAATAAATCGATGAAAAAATATCGAAATTCAAATCATACGCACCCTAAATGCACGGAATTTATCAATGAATTCGTAGATACGTTCCTTTGCGGCCGATAGGTACTGTATTCATTTTATTTGTAGATCAGGTTTGTCTTAGTTTATTAGTAAGTGGAGTATAAATGTTATTGCGTTGATTTTTAATTTGATTTTGGAAGCGTTTTAAACACGACTGTACCATGCGAGGGGCGGCCGCTTACTAGGTTTCTACGCAAAAGAAATGTGCGTGCGTTTCGCTCGTACACACGTACAACTTTCATTCATGCGCGATCGCAGCCTACGCCGTTTAGTATCTCCTATTTTGGCTATTATTCGTTTTACGCACGGGCCGTAGGATGGATAGTTTTCATGATTTTTGAAGGAAATTCCGAACCTGTACAATCTCAATGGTACTAAGCAAATACTCTCGGGTATAGCTTCTGTTCCACTTACACAACATTATGCTCGAGACAGTAAAAAATTTCATCCGGTATATTTGCTATGGGTGATGAGCAATATTGCAATATGTTTGTATTCATCTATAGTTTACAGAAAATTGTAAAAAAAAGACGAGCCAAACGGTTAGTACGATAATACATTTTTTAGGGTTCCGTACCCAAAGGGTAAAACGGGACCCTATTGCTAAGGCTCCGCTGTCTGTCTGTCCGTCTGTCACCAGGCTGTATCTAATGAACCATGATAGCTAGACAGTTGAAATTTTTAGAGATGATGTATATCTGTTGCCGATATAACAACAAATACTAAAATCCAGAATAAAATAAATATTTAAGGGGCACCCATACAACAAACGTGATTTTTTTGCTCGTTTTTGCTCGATATTGAAAACGACAACAAGTAGTCGCTTGAAATATTCACAGAATATTTAGTTACATATTCACTTTAAAAATAAATAATTAAATTAAAATAAAAAAATATATTAAAAAACGGCAAAAAAATCACGTTAGTTGTGTAATCCGCGTAAGTCTCGATCCCGTGGGAATATCGGGATTAAAAGTATCCTATGTCATATTCCAGGTCATGGTCTACCCCTGTACCAAATTTCATTAAAATCCGTTCAACCGTTTTAGCGTGAAAGCGTAACAAACAAACTCACTTTCGCATTTATAATATTAGTAAGTAAGGATGGTACGGAACCCTTCGTGCGCAAGTCCAACTCCCGCTTGGCCGGTTTTTTTTGTTGTTGTATAATTGGTCTCAAACGGTTACATTTACTAATTTTGAATGAAACAGCCCCAGTAAGTAATCTATACATTAGACGCGAGTAATATGTAATAGAAAGTACAAACCATTTTTTGAAATTTTTGTCTGTTTGTTTGTGGGCCAATCAAGTAAAAGCCACTCATTGGATTCAAAATCGAATTACTGAAAGATATGAAGCTTTATTGTGAGTAGCATTGAGCGTTTATTTCATCAAAATCGACCAACAGGATCAAAAAATATTCAATGTTAGAAACCTCATAGCGCAACGTGACGCGTCGAGACACGCGTGCCCGGTGGGATTGTTGCGGGGCGGTGCTGGCGTATCTATATGAATATAAGCGAGCAGCCTGTCCCTTGCTGTCCTTCCCCAGCGATACCCTAAGCCGAGGTCCGTACCCCACAGGGGGTGCGTGTAGACGCTTAGTTTATAAGTTATATGCCCTGGGTCTCCATCCTTAATTTATTGAAGCAGTCCGGCTAAGCAGCCAACAACCTCCGAGATCGGGTAACATGCGAGATGCGAAATATATGACTGCGGGCAGACGCATGAGGGCAGATGTCTAGAGAGTACACAGCGGAAATAAATTATAATACATAGGACCTAGCTGAAATATTGTAGAATGATTTCACAAAGACGGTGGAACAACGTAGAATATTCGAGCGAGTATGTCAAAGCGTAGCTATTGATTTGGGCCTGCCAGGATTGCGGGAAAGTCCGAAAGGGATACCGGGACCTTGGCAACAGGCAACTGAAGGAACACGGGTGGGTTTTAGTCAGTAAAAGTCTGACACGCCGTTCCGCTCCGCCCAGAGCGGGAGAAGTCATTATGAAGATTGCCCAACCTCAAAAAAAGAAACGCTATTGATATGGGAGAAATCCTGTTTTTAGATGCACCCATCTTGGCCCAAATACGGAATTAATGCAAAATTATTCGCGCTATTGCCTCACAGAGCATAGCAGCTACATTGTTACCTGGAGGGACAACCGACCATATAATGTTTAAAATAACAATTTACTTGGAAAATACGGGAAGCCCAGTTTACAATATTTTTTACGTGATTGCTGCTCAGTAATATGGAATGACTGCACAATGACAAACCGTGAGGCGATTAACACAGCACCGCGCACCGCCGCGGTAGGCGGTGAAGCGGATCTCATGTCGCATTGCTTTTTTTTTTTTTTCTCCTTTGGCAACACTACAGCTAACAGCTGATTTAAACTTGTTCTTGTAATTTTAATTTAAATTATTAGTTTCTTTGTTTTTTTATGGTCTATTTCCAATTTACTCATCAAGTAAATAGGATAATATTGTGTATTTCGTATTAGATTCACATACTAAGTGCAAAATAAGTGTAAATATTTCAATGTGAATCGGTGACAGTTACCGGTACAAGTGAATTTTTGCATTGTCATCTTGATATCAGGTACAATACATTTTATTTAAGTTGCTATTAGTTTGTTTTCGTACTATATTTAACCAACAATCACATAGTTCACTTTTATTAAGGCTACTTATTGATGCCAATGACCTATAGACGTAAACATAACCTTAGTTTTGTTTGGTGACAGAACTCCTTTATGTACATCTAAATTTCATTTTTCCTTTTAAACTAATCATCTCTTAAGCTACTGCCATAACTACCTTCTCTCTTTCACTTTCTTGTCGCTTCCCTTTAAAGTTATAGTCATGATTATGACTCGCAGCGCCCGTGCTCGCCTCGAAGAGTCCAAACTCAATCAGGCTTTGAGCGAATTAAAGGCGTCAAAGGAGTCCTGTGAACAACTGACTAGGGAGATAGATGACAATGAAAAGGTGCTCTTTGATGCCCATGAAAAGATTAGGAAGTTAAAAATTGAAATGGCTCAGATATACACTCAATTCACTGAGGCCACCGAGGAACGGGACAGACTTCGACTTGTTGTGGACGGGTTCAGCCAGTGTAGCATAGAGTATGAACAAGCTCTTAGTCACAAACATTTATTAAAACAGCAGCTACATGAGGCTCAAAGTCAAATAACAGAACTTCAGACTACAAATCTTAACATCACCGCCTCGCTGAATCAAAGTCTGTTCAATGAGTTGATGCCTGTTGCCCCGTCAATGGTTTCTGCACTAAACCCCTCTAACACTATAGAGTTGACAGGTGATGACGATTCAAAGTCATGTAATTCAGTGAGGGTAGTCACTAGTAAAAACAAACTTAAAAAATACATTAAAATTAATAAATACATTGTTAAAACACAAAAGATGGTAAAAAGACAAAAGTTTTTTATTAAAAATGTTAAACTTAATAGAGAAAGGCTAAATTTACTTAAACAATTAGATATGTATTCTTTTAACTTGGAACAAAGTACCAGGAAACACAACATTGACACAGAGTACTTGCAATCTGAACTTGACCATTTACACGAGAAACTTAGTTCAATGACTAATAAATATAATACCTCTGAACATCTAATGAGGGAATATGTGTTGGCAATGAATGAGCTGGTGAAATCACAAACAAACAACTGTGAGCAGTGCCGAACACCATCCCAAGTACTTACACCAGACCATTCATTGACAACATGTAATACCAGCTTACCGCAACCCTGTGTTGATCTGACATTTCCTGCTATCAATAGTTCAAGTAAACAATGTAAACAAAGTGTAAAAAATGATATTGTATTATTTTGTGATGAGATTGGAAAGGACTTAGGCCACTTGTTGACAGATGAATATCCGGGACACTCCATAATAAATTACTGCATGCCTGGTTGTTCTTTGTTTGATATTATGAAAGAAATTATTAAATGTAACTTTAACCAGGACACTACATTATTAATATTTATGGGTAATAGGGGAAATGTGAACAAAGGAGAATTGCTCCAATATTATAGAACATTATGTAATCTTAGTTTAAGAAAAATTGTGTTGTTTACATTCCCTTACAGTGAGAGTTTGCCACAGGAAGAAAATAACCTACGATTTGAATTAAATATGACATTACATAATTGGACATTCAATAATAATCTGTTCCATCTGGTTGATACTAACAATTATGTTGGTAATAATTTACATTTGACAAGAGATAGATATAATATTCTTATGTACTATCTTTCTACCTACTATAAAAGACAGATAGCTGTGTCGCTATCATATTTTTTTTCTATTTCAGCCAAAAATTTGGCTAAACAACTTGCTTCTTTTGAGCAATGCAATGTAATTTTAAATAATTCAGCCAATAATTTGGCAACAATGAATGACATTGATTATAATTTAAATTAAAAATTAGGACAATAGAGGAAAACTCTTGCCTAATAAACGCAGAAATTATAAATACTGGTTTAAATCATCAAAATGTTACAAAACGTTCTTCTTTACTATCCTCTCACCCATCACATTGTAGTAATTTAAATAATAATAATAATAGTCTAAAAATAGTCCATCAGAATATACAGGGTGTGATAGGTAAGGAATTAGAATTGGAGCTGTTCATAAACTGTAGTTTTATTGATATCTTATGTGTAACTGAACATTGGTTAAAAGTCCACCAGTTCATGTTCAGCTTTAACAACCACCAGGTTGCCAGCTCATTCAGCAGAGTTAATATGATACGCGGTCTCTAATAATTGTTCGTAACAATATGAAATTTAAAGAACGTAAGGATATTGTGAGCCTCTCTGTTGAGCGAGTTATTGAAATAGCTTGCATTGAGCTTGAGCAGTTCATTGTAATAAGCGTGTACAGGCCCCCATGTGCTTCATATGATATTTTTGAGAAATCTATGGAAGAAGTATTATTAAAGACTTGTAGCAGTAATAAAACGGTTGTTGTCTGTGGAGACTTCAACATCAATATATTAGAAAAATCTGCTACAGTAAATAAATTTATAACTCTATTAAAGTCGTATAACTTGTACAATACATTCTCTGAGCCGACTAGAATAACTGCCACTAGTGCTACCTGTATTGACAATATTTTTACAAACTTAAGACCTTCTAGCCATTTAATTATAAATGAGTTGGACTCTGATCACTGTGGCCAGTTAGTCACTTTCCCTCTGAAAATAGTCAGAGCTCAAAGAAAACTTGTGAGTTTTGTTCCTGTAAATAAAAGTCGCTTAGAACAATTTAAAAATAATTTAATGGAAAAACTACCCGGTTTGCCTTATCACAATGACCCGAATCAAGATTATACCGCACTATTTAACCTCATCAATTATGAGTTTGGGAAGGTTTTCACTTCAAAAACATCGCCTGTTTGTGACCGCGTTATATTTAGTGATTGGGCAACACCAGGAATTTACAAAAGTAGGCAAAGGTTATTTGAATTATATCATGAAAAAACATATAACCATGATGAAACTTTTAAAGAATTTGTTAAGAAATATTCTAAAACTTTTAAAAGAGCCTGTTCCTCAGCAAAAGCCATACACATTAAAAATAAAATAAAATCTTCTGGAAATAAAATTAAAACAACCTGGAATATTATTAATTCTGAAACGGGAAGAACGACAGTACGGAATCGTGACTTCCATCTAAAAGTCAATGATGTAGATATTAAGGCAGACGTGGAGGTGGCAACTGAGTTTGAAAATTTCTTCACTAATATTCCAATTTTAACAACCAAAACTCTGTCATCGTCGTCCTCGACTTCTGCTTATTCAATAATAAAAGAATGTTTACCAGAATGTGACAAACTTTTTGAATTCACAATTGCTACTGCTAAAGACATTATAGAATCTTTTAAAGAACTCGATGTAAAAAAAACTGCTGACCTTTGGGGATTATCAGTACATACCATGTCCTCAATAATTGATGTTATTTCACCCTTTTTGGCAATTGTTTTTAACTCTTGTATTGCATCTGGTGTATTTCCTGATCTGATGAAACTTAGCAAAGTGATTCCACTGTTCAAGTCTGGCAGCACAACTGATCCCACGAATTTTCGGCCTATTTCGATTTTACCTACGTTGAGCAAAATCTTTGAAAAATTAATTTTTAAACAGATGTTAGGACATTTCAATGCATATAATTTACTCCATTTAAAACAGTTTGGTTTTACAAAGGGTCGTTCAACTACAGATGCGGGCGTGGAATTACTGAAGAGCATTTTCGAGGCCTGGGAGGAGTCGCAGGATGCTCTTGGCATTTTTTGCGACTTGTCCAAGGCTTTCGATTGCGTCCATCATGATACTCTCATCAGGAAACTGTACCACTATGGTATGAGGGACAAGGCTCTCGACCTTCTGACTTCTTATCTGAACAACAGAATTCAGAGGGTCGATGTTAATGGCAAGAGATCTGCAGGATCTTCGGTCACCATGGGCGTTCCGCAGGGTTCAATTCTAGGTCCTTTCTTATTTCTCATTTATATTAATGACTTGCCTTACCACATAAGGGATAATCATAAGATCGTATTATTCGCAGATGACACATCCCTCATTTTTAAAATCAAACGCCAGTTAGTCAATTTTGAACAAGTTAACGATGCACTCTCTAAAGTTGTGCATTGGTTTAATGTAAATAATCTCCTCTTGAATGAAAAAAAGACTAAACTCATTAAATTTTCAACGCCAAATGTCAGGCAGCTATCTACCAATGTTAAAGTTAATGGAATAGAGTTGGACCCCGTTGAATCGACAGTTTTTCTTGGAATAACCATTGACGGTAAATTACAATGGGGCCCACACATAGAAAAATTGTCAGGTAGGCTTAGTTCGGCCGCCTATGCCGTTAAAAAAATTAGACAGATAACTGACGTAGATACAGCCAGAATTGTTTATTTTAGTTATTTTCATAGTCTTCTGTCTTATGGGATTCTTCTCTGGGGAGCCTGTGCGGACATTAATGCTATCTTTGTTTTACAGAAAAGGGCTGTTCGAGCCATTTACAACCTAGGTCCAAGAGATTCCCTTCGAGAAAAATTCAAAGAAATAGATATTTTGACTGTAGCCTCACAATATATATTTGAAAACCTATTGTATGTACACAAAAACATATCAAAGTTTAAGAAAATGTCCGATATTCATAGTTTAAATACCAGGAATAAACACAATCTTGCTGTACATCGCACTCGTCTCCACAGAGTAGGCAACTCGTTCATGGGTCAATGTATACGCTTTTATAACAAACTTCCCATTGACATTCGAAACTTACCCATTAAACGATTTAAAAGCTGTATTAAAACCAAACTTTGTAAAAAAGGGTACTATAAAATCACAGATTATTTAGAAGACAAAAATGCATGGGATTGAGCTGCTCGCTCTGCTAAGCATTGTGACATTTTGAATATTATGGAAAACCATAAAAATATACCTACCAGTTTTATATACAAATTGACATTATTGAATATTATATATAAAATGACATGATGATTACTTATAAGTATTGTTTTATTGTGAATGTGAGGACTATGTGGATATTTATTTTTCGTTCTGTTAGTTTTAGCGAAGGTCTGGCAATTTGAGAACTTTATGCGACCTACCCAAACGTCCTTTCTTTGGTATTGTTCGTCGAGTCGTTGAGCTCCTTTAGTTCTGAGTTGAGCTCCACTATTACTGACAAATGCTTGCACTGACTGGACAGGTCCACTCAAATCTGTGTGGTTCTTTCCTCAAAAGACCATTTCAGACTCTTATCTACATGGTCCTCATATGGCCTGACCAAGATTATGTCTGGACTTTAAAGGAGACGGTGACCTCTGAGTTTGTTTCGGCCTTTCTTCTCAGAGTAGTCAGATAGGAAACGCCGACCTCATCTAGCTTATTTTTACAACTTTTTAATATGACGTGTAAAAGTGATTCCAATATCCTATTTACAGAATAAACAATTTCATTTCATTTCATTTCATTTCATTGGCCTCTAATAAATCCGTTGACACCTAAGGCGATTAACACACAGCACCGCGCACCACCGCGCCGCGGTAGACGTTCTCATGTCTCAATGGCCTCTATTAAATCCGCTGATGCCTAACACACGTGTGTTACGTACGTACGTGTTGGTGTACGTACACCGCCCGACCGCGCGATCGAATTGATAAAGACCGCGGCAGTGCGCGGTGCCGTGTGTAACCGCCTTGCACACGTACACCGCCCGACCGCGCGGTCGAGCTGGTAGAGTCCGGGGCGGTGCGCGGTGGCGTGTGTTAATCGCCTAAAGCAGTCGAAGCGGTGTGGCGGTCAGAATTTTCCGAGATATTGGACAAGACAATCGGCCCATGAGTGGCGTCGCAATGCTCTTCTGGGGTGATTCTGGACAGACATTTCCAGTAATACCTCGATTTTTTACACAACATTGGTGACGAAACATGAGAACCGGTTATATTACCTGAAAATATAATATATGTAATACTGTTCCATCACTGCAGGACCTTATGTCATAATTATGTGTGTGGTGACTCAACAACATTGAAAAATCAATCAAATTCATAGCTATGCGAAAGCGAAATTCTGACACATCGCAACGATCAAGCCACAGCAATTTTATGATATAATATTGACGAGTGTCCCGAGGGAAAGCACTGAATATCGTGTGACGTTGCAAATTGACATCTTAGGCGACATCTAGCGGTGGAGCCTTGTAGCTCCAGAGAGTTTCTCAATACTGGAGACAGAGCGTTGTTTTGGGTTTCGATAATTGATTGGATGTTAATTAAGGTATTCAAATTTATTAACATACAGGATGTAATCACCCAAATTTTATCGTCATACAATGTCCAATAAAATTAAATTAAATTCTTATGATATAATTTCGGAAGTGGATTGTCACTTGTCAAAGAATTCGGTTTTTAGTCTGTGGTTAGAACTTTCTCGAAGGTCGATATCGAGGAGTCAGGTCTTTGGTCCTGCGTGTGTGACGAGAAGGGTGTTCCTTCCCGATCCTGGTGACGCTACGCAATGATGGAGTTTTAACAGGTATGTTATTCGAGAGGCACCAGTTCTGTGATGATTAGACTGTGTTCGGCCAATAATCTTATTGGAAATATATCAGAGTTGTTGTTTCAGTAGCCGAACCTGTCTGGCTTTTTATGCTAGCCTGAACTGATGCGAACGTGAAAGACGTGACGCCCTGGTGCCGTCCCGTGGTCTGGTGAAATAGCAGTTAGTCCCGACTAGTGGCGGGCAGTGTGCTGGTTGACCCGGGCTTTGGCAATTTAGAGGTTAGATCCTACGAGTGCTGGCAGTGTGGCCATCCCCGTATATTGGAAGGCCTTACCATCCGGTAGCTCGTCCAGGAAAGTGTCGCCGCTCCAGGTAACGATTAGCGTCATCGTTTTCCTTACGGATCCCGTAGGCCGCGTGTACGTGGGAACCCAGAGTTTTCTCTGTGGTTCCATGCCAAGGGACTTGATTCCGTCAACTGAGAGTCCGTCGTGAACAGAGGGACAGTTAACACCTACAAGTTTGTAGTAGACCCTTTGAGAGTGATACCCAGGTGACCATTTTGTTAAGGTCATTTCCAAGTGATTTAGGCCTATGTGTAGTCACTACACACAACTAGGTTATAAACCAGTTGTTCTAAATTTCATGTGTTAGGTTGTGTCTCAGGGTGCTTTGCCCCAAATGTTATAATTCCTCTTATGAGCACAACCATATTTAAGGTCACTTATTATTCGATTGAGCTAGAAGTTGTTAAGCGTTCATCTCACGGATCCTCACAAGCGACCTTGAGCTTGTTGATATTTAATCTCATGCTTGTATTTCTCCTAACACACCTTGTTACGGAGACGGGGTGTGTTAGAGGCTAATACCAGGTTAAAGGTTGGGAAAGTTCTAGTGTTTTAGTGGCTTGCCACAATTTTTGTAAACCTGTGTTATATAATTACAATAAACTTTGTAAAAAAAAGGTAATGGTTTAATTGGTTCTTTCCCTATTTATATATACCTAATAAATTTACTTTAGCACGGCAGGAAGCCGGGTGACAGTTGGCGCCCAATTGGTATATAATTATATGATCATATAAGGTGAACAATTAATAACGGTATCACTCTCTCACTCAATACGTTCAGTTGACGAAATGTCGTATTAGTTTAAGGCTAGTTTTTAAGTTTTAAGTTTCAAGTGGTCAACGCACCACAATCGAACACATTTTCAATTGTTTGAACTGTTAAGGTGTAGATGATGTGTATTAATGTCATTAACCTATTTTGTTTATTTGATCAGCACAGAGGCTGGACAAGTTGTTTGTGGTAAATTTTAATATTTGATTACCTATGTTGCAAATGTTGTTATAAAGGTTAATGACTAGGTCATCTTTTGAACTAGGAAAGTATAGAAGTTTGTGAATTATAAGAATACACTCTTGGTTTAATGATAAGTTATAGCAAACCAAACACAGACACAATGTCTTCCGGTGCGAGCGTCCCGCGGTCGCGTGCCGGCACGATACAGAGAATGATGTCTGTCTCTTTCTCGCCTGGCCGTTGCGAGGAAGGAGCTTCGCGATTCGCGCCAGTCCGCCGCCCACACGCTTGCTGCGTAGACGCGTAATTTCGATACCGCGCAACGTCGCCACGTGCCTCTCTCGTGCCGCCATTGTTACGCGAACTGATTAATATTAATTTAGGGTTTTTCGATCCCAATGTGTGTACAACTGTGTTAAACTGTTAACTAGTGTTGATACTCAATATACTCTTTACTGAAAAGGTGGTTTCTCTGATAACCTCCCTCATATGTGGCGCTCCAACGTTTTTTTTCGTGTGACAATATAGTGCATAGTTGTGAGTTTTGCAGTGACGAACTAAAATGCCAGTGACAAGGAGTAGAGCGGCTAGTTTGACTCGGAGGGAAGATGCAAACGACGCATTACCCGTCCCCTCGCGACCAAACACGCCGACCGCGGAGTCCGCCGACCAAGATGGCCACGGCGACGCCACGTTCTCTTCCTCGCCGCGCATCGATGCTAACGCTACGTTTTCTAATGAAAATGTGGCGACGATTATTGCCTCTCTCCAATGCTCTCAAACAGAAGCATTTAGGGAGTTGCTCAACTCGATGTCGCGGGCGAACGCATCGACCCCGGAATCACTCGCGCTGCTAGGACACAACACCCTAGCCCGCTGCAAAGCCACTTTCTCCGGCCGACCGAAGGAGTCGGGTGAAGCATTTATCGATGCTATAGAGGCCTATAGCGACTGCGCGCAGGTGGCGGACTCAAACATTCTGCGCGGTTTAGCCTACCTATTCAAGGATGAAGCGGCTACGTGGTGGCAAGGAATAAAATACTCTGTGTCATCATGGCGCGAAGCCAAAGAAAACTTAATAAGTGCCTATGGTGACCGCCGGCCCTCTCATCGGATCTACTTGGAAATATTTGCGAAACCGCAGGGTAATGAAAATACAGATATTTTCGTAGCGCGCATCCGCGTCCTTATGGCACGCCTACCTAAAGGCGATACAACGGAGTCAGCTCAAGTAGACATGACCTACGGCCTCCTCCACAGCAGAATAAGAAAAAGGCTACGAAGAGAGGAGTGCCATAGTTTCCATGAATTACTCCGCCTCGCACGGAATATCGAGGATTCATTCGACGAGGTGAATAACACGACGCCACAGGCGAGTGAGCGTCGAACACAAACGCCGGCAACATTACCGACTTCTACACAATCCGCCGCTCGCGATAGCGCCCGCGCCCCCGCGCGCGATCTCGCGCCGGCCCAAGCGCAGGCCCACGGCGCGCTTGCCGCCGCGGCGCGGAGCCCGCCCGCTCCGCCCGCACCCTCCGTGCCTGTTCCAGCTGCAACGCCTGTGCCTGTTCCAGACGCGCCGCCCGCGCCTGTTCCACCGAAGCAGGACACGGCAAAGAGGCCGCGCCCCTCCTGCACATACTGCAGGCGGTTTGGCCACACTAAAGAACAGTGCCGTAAGTTGCAGAATCAAGGTGAGAGTGAACCAAGTAAAAGTAGTGTTGATAGTGTTCAAAGTTTTTATTCCGTACAATCTGATTTAGTTACCAGAAACATCGCGTCAGACTCTATTTATGCTGAAAACAATTTTATTCCGCAAGAAAATGTGTGTAGTTATTTTAATAAACAAGGGGGTGATATCCCACAACGTTTATCTAATAATATTATGTGTAATTCTAATAATAATAACTCACTAATTTCAGAAAATGTGTGTAATAATTTTGATATTATAAAGGGTAATGCCCATTCATGTTTTTGCGATTTAAAAAATCCAAAGGATAATGTCGACACACGTCGAAACGATATTTTGTGTGCTAACTTTAAAAATCAAAAGGACAATGTCCATGTTTGTAATAAAGATGTTTTGCATAGCGATTTTAAAAATCAAAAGGACATTGTCCATATTTGTCATAAAGATATTTTATGTAGTGATGATCAAAAGGATAATGCCCATTTATGTTTAACCGAGATATGTTTGTGTAACGACCGTACGGGACGCTCCATTGGCCGCAAGTTACGACCTATTTTTAATATAAAAATTTTGGGTTTTTCCGGCACCGCGTTGATTGATACGGATGCCAAACATTGCATTGCGGGTCATATGCTATATACTCTCCTTCTACGTCAAGGTCATCCCCTCAGCTCTTCGAAACGCGAAGTTAAGCTTGCTGACGGTGTAATCCGTACGATGGATGTACTTACCACCACGTTAGAGGTGTGCTTAGAAACGGTAGTTATTACGATTCCATTCTTAATTTTTCCCGACTCGACAAATAACAAGACGTTATTAGGTATCGACTTTATAACCGCCACGGGAGTAGTTATTGATTTTTGCAAAGAGGTTTGGTATTTTAGTAAACATGATAAGGTAAAATATAAATTATCCTTCGAACCTACCTCGCGTGACGTGTCCTGCGCCTCTACAGATATACTTCGGGATGATGAAGGTACTCACCTTAAACCAGCTGAGCGTCAAGCGCTCGCTGAAGTCCTCACCAGACACGCACGCATTTTTAGGAGCAGAGGGAGGACCAACGCCGTATACGGAACACCGTATTGATACAGGTGCGCATTCGCCAATTGCTGTTCCTCCTTACCGCCTAAACCCTTCGAAGAAGGAGCTGATGAAAGCGGAAATAAGTAAGATGTTACAGGATGACATTATAGAAGAATGTGAATCGGCTTGGTCTTCACCGGCACTGATGGTGCCGAAGCCCAACGGTGGTATCCGCTTCTGCGTCGACTACAGGCGTTTGAACGCAGTGACCAAAGCTGACACATATCCGATGCCACGCATCGACGAGCTACTTCAGAGTACAAAACGAGACTGCTACATGAGTACGCTAGACCTTCGGTCTTCGTATTGGCAGGTTAGCGTTAGGGAAGCAGATAGGGACAAAACGGCTTTTGTCTGTCCTTTAGGAACTTTTCGTTTCAAAAGAATGCCGTTTGGTCTGCGCAACGCGCCAGCTACCTTTCAGCGTCTCATCGATCGTCTCCGATCCTACTCTGCTTTACAAGATGTAACTGTATTAGCTTATTTAGATGATCTTTTGGTAATTTCTCAGGGATACCAACAACATCTGCAAGACCTCGAGGCAGTTTTTCAACGCTTGGCCGAGTTTAACCTCCATGTGAATAGGGAGAAGTGCGCTTTTGCTCCAGAAAGCGTTAAATATCTAGGTCACGTTATTACACAAAAAGGTGTTTCCACCGACCCAGGGAAGGTGAGTGCTGTACTCGAGATGAAGGTACCAGGAAACTTAAAGCATCTAAGAACTTTTTTGCAAACGTGTTCGTGGTTTAGAAAGTTTATCCCCAACTTTTCAAAAGTTGCCGAACCATTGACACGTTTGACAAGAAAAAGTCAAGTATGGTCTTGGAGTTCAGAACAGACCCAAGCTTTTAATGAGCTGAAGAGTCTACTTACCTCAGCTCCAATACTGGTACAAGCAGACTTCAGTCGTCCCTTCGTTCTGCGCACTGACGCAAGCAACTACGCCTTGGGCGCAGTTTTATTGCAAGGCGACGGCAACCAAGAAAGGCCAATTGAGTATGCCAGCCGACTCCTCAACGCAGCTGAACGCAATTATTCCACCACGGAGCGTGAAGCACTCGCGGTAGTATGGGCGGTGGAACGTTTTCGGCCTTACTTGGACGGTCAACCAGTCGTGATTGGTAGTGATCACCAGCCTCTACGCTGGTTGCTGTCACTTAAATCACCAGCAGGTAGGTTAGTCCGTTGGGCTCTGAAGCTCCAATCTTTTGATATCCAATTCCAATATACCCCAGGAAAAGCGAATGTCGTGGCAGACACGCTGAGTAGACCGATTTGTTCCAGCGACACAAGTGACAGTTGTGGTATTTGCACAGTCATCTGCGATCTTCCCGCGAAGACACCTAGTCAGCTTCGCCTGGAACAGACTTCGGACCCTGAAGTGGAAAAGATTGTTAAGGAGCTAGAAGGACCTGATGATATTGCATCTAAAAGATGGTTAGAAAGGGGTTACCTCATGGATCAAGGAGTCCTGTACCGATTCAATCCAGACTCTGAGAGTGAATCCCCTCAGTTAGTAATACCTGCCGGTCAAGTTGCAGCTATTTTGAAAGAGTTACGTGACTCTCAAACAGCTGGCCACCCAGGTATCGATAGAACCTACCAGAAGGTAGCACAGCTGTATTATTTCACAGGGATGCGGAGAATAATCTCGGATGATGTCTTAGCCTGCATCCACTGCCAGCGATATAAGGCCAACAACGCCAAACCCCCAGGTTTACTCCAGACACCGGTCATGAACCAGCGAAATGAGGTGTTGGCCATGGACCTGTTCGGCCCACTTCCGGAAGGTGACCAGGGGGAGCGGTGGGTCTTTCTCATAGAAGACACTGCGACCCGATGGACGGAGCTGTTTGCCCTAAAAGAAGCAACAGCAGAAGCCTGTGCTCATGTTCTCATCGAAGAATATTTCATGCGGTTCGGTCTGCCTCGCAGGATTATTTCGGACAACGGTGTCCAGTTCGTTTCCGCAGTTATGCGACAATGTATGTCAGTATTAGACATCAAACAAAATTTTGTCCCGCTGTATCATCCACAAGCTAATCCTGCAGAGCGAAAAAACCGTGACCTTAAAGCTATGCTAGCCAACCTTGTGGCAGATGACCACACCTCATGGCCGAAGAAGTTGCCAGTGATCCGCTTTGCCCTGAATAGCGCGAAATGTCGCACAACAGGCAAGTCACCGGCCTATTTGACCTTTGGCAGAGAGATGCGGTCAGGGCTAAAGAAAACTTTGTCCCACAAGTGACCCCTTACCTCGAAAACTTCCTGCATTCACTGTCAGCTGTTCGTGAACGTGTCAAGATCCAGCAGGACAAAACAAAGCAGTATGCCGACGCGTCTCGCCGACCATCTGACGCTTTCGAGGTAGGTGATTTAGTCATGCTTAAGTCTCACTTATTAAGCAAAGGATCAAAAGATCTCACTTCTAAGTTCTACCCTCGCCGAGATGGCCCTTACCAGATCACTAAAAAGGTAAGTCCAACAACCTACACCATCGCGAGCACAGAACAATCAAATGTAGACATAGGGAAATATCATTCCGAAGACCTTACACGTTACCGAGGTAGCGACGACTCCTTACCAAAACCCGTTATCCCAAAACGGAACCGCGGACGTCCAGCTAAAGCTGCTGTTAGTGTACCAGTCCAGGACCGAGGGCGTTCACCAGGACTGGAGGGGGAGTATATAGCAAACCAAACACAGACACAATGTCTTCCGGTGCGAGCGTCCCGCGGTCGCGTGCCGGCACGATACAGAGAATGATGTCTGTCTCTTTCTCGCCTGGCCGTTGCGAGGAAGGAGCTTCGCGATTCGCGCCAGTCCGCCGCCCACACGCTTGCTGCGTAGACGCGTAATTTCGATACCGCGCAACGTCGCCACGTGCCTCCCTCGTGCCGCCATTGTTACGCGAACTGATTAATATTAATTTAGGGTTTTTCGATCCCAATGTGTGTACAACTGTGTTAAACTGTTAACTAGTGTTGATACTCAATATACTCTTTACTGAAAAGGTGGTTTCTCTGATAACCTCCCTCATAAAGTATAATTGGACTTTTGGTAAAAGAACTGTTTATAATAAGTTAATTCTTGTTTGTAAAACATTGCAAAACTTATTTGTTTGAAATTCACATTTGAAAATACAACTTTGTAGCTCATATTGGTTTGTGAGGTTATTCAAGGACACAATAACAGTATCAATCATTATCATTTTTTCTTTTGGTTGTGCATTACAGGGAAATATAACTTAGTCTATGAATAAATAGTAACTATGACTTTATTGGAAAGCATAGAAGATTTATGACAACTGGTTGGTTACCTAAACGATAGTCTTTATAGATCAAATCAGGATTCTCAAATAACTATTAGAGTTGTGTTACAGTCACTGGAATACAACAACAACATTTGTTTTCATTCATTGTGAAATAACTTTTAATTCACATTGACTTTGTCACGGTGACGTTTGAGGTTAAGTCTTGGTACGTTCGGAAACGTGAATCAGAATAGTGACATTTAGTGAAGGAAAACATTGCCTCACATTAAGTAATAGTAAATTCTTTATTTCACTAGAAGTTAAAACATTATTAAAATGGATTTAGAAAAAGTATATTTTCATTCCCTTCTACGGGACGAATTGGTGTATGAGGTTGCAATTCGTGCGGAAACTCCAGCGGATACAGTTATGAAGCTTCGGAAACAACTCAAAACACTCAGCTTAGGTTTCAGCCCCTCCGAATTTGTGGATGAAGAGCTGGACGCCGGTAAGGAATTAGTTGCAATCCAGGATAAGCTTAAGGAGTTGCAGACCAAGGTGGAAAATGCTGAGAAAACTCGGGATAGCCATAGTCTTGCTCGTGCTAGGGCTTTGTATTGCCATTTATACCATCGCTTGCAAAGGCTTCTTTGTACTGAAGCGAGGGAATGTGTCTTACAGGAGAAACTTCGGAACATCATGAAGGGTTATGGGACTACACTCGACAAATTATTTGGTCGGTCAGACACTGAAAAGTCACAGCCTGAGGTTGAAGATAATAATACTCAGTATGCTGTTAGTAAGAATATTTGTAAATGGAATGTCACTTTTGATGGCAAGTCATGCCCATTTTTGTTTTTAGATTCAATCGCAGAGCGTGCTAACGCATTTAAAGTAGGGGATTCTGTGTTGTTTGATTCGGCTTTTGCTTTCTTTAAGGGTGATGCTTTGATTTGGTATAGGAGTGCGAAATGTCAGGCAAATACTTGGAAGGAGTTAGCAGATCTGCTCCTTAGCGAATTTCATGCCATTGACTATGAGGATAATTTGTTAGACGAGGCCAAGAAACGGATTCAGGGTACGGATGAACCAATCCACATGTATTTTGCCGTCATGAATGGATTATTTTCGCGTTTAAAAACACCTCTAACCGAAAAGGAAAAGATTAAAATCCTGAAAAGGAACGTCAAGCCTTCGATATCAAGAGGTTTAGTATTGGTAAAGCCGGACTCAGTAGCGGAACTAAAAGATATTTGTCGTCTACTAGAGGCGGAAGATATTAAATCGAATAATTTTGCTAAATCCCAGTCAAAATCGGAAACCACAGAACACAAACCAAAAATAGCCAGTTTAGATCACCGTGTCAATAAAAACGATTATAGGAAACCACAACCAAAGGACAAACCAAATCCACAATCCTCAGGGAAGGAGATTAAATGTTTTAAATGTGGAAAGTTAGGGTTCACTAAAAGGACTTGTCCTAGTTGTAGAAGCGAACCAAAGGCAATAAAATGCTTCAAGTGTGGAAAGTTAGGGTTCACTAATAAATCATGTCCAGATTGCAAGAGTGTACCAAATGTTCCAAAAAACTAGTTCCAACGGTCTGTCACCAACCACCAGGAACGGTCGATCCAGGTGAATGGAAATCTTGGTTAGAATGTGTTTCTAATTTTTACAAATATAACAAATCAGTGACAGCACTGTTTAAGCCAGACAGGGGAAAAGATATTCGGCCATATTTAAGTGTAAATTTATATGATGTAGCATTATACGAAATGAAATGAAATGAAATGAAATTGTTTATTCTGTAAATAGGATATCGCAATCACTTTTACACGTCATATTATTAAAAAAATAAAATAAGCTAGATGAGGTCGGCGTTTCCTATCTGACTACTCTGAGAAGAAAGGCCGAAACAAACTCAGAGGTCGCAGTCTCTTTTAAGGTCCAGACATAATCTTGGTCAAGCCATATGAGGACCATGTAGATTAATGTCTGAAATGGTCTTTTGAGGAAAGAACCACACAGATTTGAGTGGACCTGTCCAGTCAGTGCAAGCAGGTTTATTAGATTCAGGGGCAGACATTTCAATTATAGGTAATGGAGCTCATGAAAAGTTTATTAACTTGGGCTATTCTTTAGACACCTCAAGTGAGTTTAAGGAAAAGGTACTGGTAGCAAATGGTTCCGAAAGTAGTCCTATAGGTATTTTAAGGTTACCAATTACTTTTAATGGTATAACTAGGATTATTAATTTTTATGTGATACCTACTATCACATCCAATGTTATATTCGGTGTGGATTTTTGCTTTCAGTTTGATGCCTCCAATGTTTAAACATATTAGTTATATTGAGACACCAAAACAATTTATACAGTTCAATAGTAATCCAAGTAAAACATTTGCAAATTCAATAGAGTCATTTGATAATTTGAGTCCAGAACAGAAAACGATCGCAGAATTAATAGTTCAACAATTTTATGATATCTCTTTTGAGACTGAAGGTTTGGGTAGAACACATTTAGTTAAACATGTAATAGACACAGATGATGCGTTACCCATTAAGTGCAGACCTTATCCAATGTCACCGGAAAAGCAAAAGGAACTACATAAGGAATTGGACTACATGTTGAAGCTCGATGTGGTAGTACCTAGTGAGAGTCCATGGAATAATCCAGTCCTTATGGTTCCAAAGTCAGATGGTACATTGCGGTTCTGTCTTGACTGTAGAAAGTTAAATGCGGTTACAAAAGGGGACGCTTATGCAATACCTTATATACCACAAATCTTGGATAGTCTCAAAAACGCTAAATATATTAGTTCTGTAGATTTTAAATCTAGTTTTTGGCAAATACCGCTGGATGCAGCCTCACAGGAGAAAACCAGCTTCAATGTTCCTGGTAGAGGACTTTTTAAATTTAAAGTTATGCCATTTGGACTTTGCGGAGCTCCTGCTCGACAGCAAAGATTAATGGATAGGTTGTTTGGTCATCCGTTTTGTAGCGATATTACCAAAGGGTTAATATTCTGTTACGTTGATGACATCTGCATAGTATCAGAGGACTTAGATACTCATATTCTTCTGTTAAAAAGGCTTCAAGAACGAATTAAGAGTGCCAATTTAACAATAAATTTTGCAAAAAGTAAATTCTTTAGAAAATCCTTAAAATACTTGGGCTATGTGGTGGATGAGTGTGGATTAAGGACTGATCCAGATAAGGTGCGCGCTATTTTAGACTTTCCAGTACCAGGGACTTCGAAAGAGGTAAAAATGTTCTTAGGAACTTGTTCTTGGTACCGCAGATTTATTAGAAATTTTGCTTCTATCGCAGCGCCCTTGAATGCACTTACCAGTACCAAAATAAAATTTAAATGGAACCCAGAAGCAGACGAAGCATTTAATGCTTTAAAAAATATATTAGTATCAGCTCCAGTTTTAGCTTGCCCTGACTTTGAAAAACCGTTTTCAGTTCACTGCGATGCATCTGGTTTTGGCATAGGTGGTATGTTAACCCAGAATATAGACGGGCATGACCATCCTATTGCCTACATTAGTAGATCCCTCAGTAAAACCGAGCGTAATTATTATAGTTCAACGGAACGTGAAGCATTAGCTGTAATTTATGCAGTAGAAAAATTTGAACCATATTTGGGTAGTAGGCATTTTACAGTTAAGACAGACCATGCTTCACTTAGATGGTTTAAAAATTTGGAGAACCCAACTGGTCGCTTAGCTCGCTGGGGTTGTCGGTTATCCCAGTATAATTATACCATCGAGCATAGGAAGGGTAAGGACAATGTCGTACTGGACGCTTTATCAAGGTTAATCAAGGTTGAGGCTGTAAATACTACCATTACGCCCATACCGACTGGTGATGAATGGTATGATAAGATTATGACCGGTTGTTCGACTTGCGGGAAAAATTACCCTAACTACCGCATAGACAGGGGTGTTCTGTATAGGTACAGTAAGGGCAAATATGCGCTGACGCAAGAATTTGACTGGAAAGAGGTAGTTCCCAAATCACTGCGTTCACAGGTCATGACAGAAAACCATGTACCTCCCACTTCAGGTCACCAAGGGATTTTTAAGACACACCGAAGGTTAAGTTTGAGGTATTTTTGGCCAGGAATGTACCGTGACGTAGTTGAGTTCATTAAGGGTTGTAGTGAGTGTTCGGCTTACAAACATAAGACTACCCCAACACCAGGTCTCATGGGTCAGCCAAAGCAATGTTATAGACCATTTCAAGCTGTATCTATAGATTTAGTTGGTCCTCTACCAAAATCACGCTCGGGATTCGTTCATTTACTGGTAGTAGCTTGTTGTTTTTCAAAATATACGTTATTGTTTCCACTACGCCGTGCGACTAGTGCTTTAGTAGCAAAAAACTTTGAGAATTATGTTCTTCTCGCTCACGGGATTCCTGAAACCGTAATTACCGATAATGGGGTTCAATTCACGGGATCAGAATTTCGTAGCCTACTAAAGAAGTACAACATACCTCGAGTGCATTATGGGCCTAGGTACGCTCCACAAGTGAACATGGTAGAAAGGTACAATAAAACGGTAATGACAGCTGTGTCGGCTTATGTAAAAGAAGACCATAGGACATGGGATCTAAATTTGACCAAAATTCAGTTTGCTTTAAATAGTGCAGTGAATGAAACTACAGGATTTACTCCATTTTTTTTAGTCCATGCCCGTGAACCCATTATAAATGGCACGTTTTATAAAGACACAGACGACTGCGATTATGAAGTAGCTATGCCTCGTGAAGAGTACCCAGGTGAATTAGGAGTCCTTAAGGATATTTTTGAAAAGGTGCGTTCTAATATAGTGAAGGCTCATGCCACTAACGCGAAATACTACAACTTGCGTAGGCGCCACGTCACTTTACGCGAAGGTCAGCTGGTTTGGCGTAAAACTTACATCCAAAGTGACGCGGACAAGTATAAGGCATCTAAGTTGGCTCCTAAATATCAGCAGTGCATTGTAGGTAAAGTGCTCTCGCCCTTAGTTTATGAGCTTGTAGGGTTAAATGGTAAACCATTAGGCAGTTGGCACATAAAGGATATTAAAATTTACTAAAATAATCCAATGTTGCCCATTTTTTTTTATCACACCGTCGTCTTGATAGTGTCTATTGGCATTAATTTACAATGGATAGATCAAATAGTTCTGTCTATATATTTTGTTATGGAGCGGTTAGTAACTCCTAAAATAGGCCTTTACTGAGTTTTGTCTTTACCGAGATTGATGCATCGCCGGTAAGATTTTGTTATGGAGCGGGTTGTAACTCCTAAAATAGGCCTTTACTTATTTCTGTCTTCACCGATATTTTTGCATTGGTAAGATATTTGTTATGGAGCGGGTTGTAACTCCTAAAATAGGCCTTTACTTAGTTTTGTCTTCACCGATATTTTTGCATTGGTAAGATATTTGTTATGGAGCGGGTTGTAACTCCTAAAATAGGCCTTTACTTAGTTTTGTCTTCACCGATATTTTTGCATTGGTAAGATATTTGTTATGGAGCGGGTTGTAACTCCTAAAATAAGCCTTTACTTAGTTTTGTCTTCACCGAGATAGCATTATGGTATCGGTGAGTTTTTTTTTTTAATATTTGATAGCACAAAGTTGTTTATCAGATTAGAAGCCAGCTTCAGTTAGATAGCACTAGTTGCTTATCGCATTTTGAGCGGCCGGTGACTCATAAAATAAGCCATTCACCATTGTTTTCCGAAGGTTTACTTCTGGGAAAGTTGAATACGTCCTGCCTGGTGAGTTGTATGGACATTTATTGTCCAATTTATTATGTATCTGCTCGCAGAACATATTCTCCAGGAGGATCGTTATGTTTTTTGGTAACAATGCAGAGTTCCACTGGTACACAGACGGAATTCGGGGGTAATGTAAGGGGTGACTTCCTGCGATATGGATGCAGGTTGCTACTGATTGAAAGAGAGGTAAGATTAGGGATGTATGACAGATTGGGGGGGGATTATGCCCGGTTTGTAGGAAGTTCGTAGGTAGAATATGGATCCTGGCAGTATGGTTTTATTTTGGATTGATTTTTGCTTATGATATGACATATAAAAATATTAACATTTTTTTTTTAGTCCCCTCTTGCTTCTAACCATACAGTTTAGAAGTAGGTTAGCACTCTTCCGCTCTAGTTTATTTTGAGAATTAGTAGATTCATTTTTAGTGTTTTAACACCGAGGGCGGTGTACGGTTTTTCGCATAGCGAAAACCTTTTTTGTGGGAAGAGGGGCATTGTGATGTTGCAAATTGACATCTTAGGCGACATCTAGCGGTGGAGCCTTGTAGCTCCAGAGAGTTTCTCAATACTGGAGACAGAGCGTTGTTTTGGGTTTCGATAATTGATTGGATGTTAATTAAGGTATTCAAATTTATTAACATACAGGATGTAATCACCCAAATTTTATCGTCATGCAATGTCCAATAAAATTAAATTTAATTCTTATGATATAATTTCGGAAGTGGATTGTCACTTGTCAAAGAATTCGGTTTTTAGTCTGTGGTTAGAACTTTCTCGAAGGTCGATATCGAGGAGTCAGGTCTTTGGTCCTGCGTGTGTGACGAGAAGGGTGTTCCTTCCCGATCCTGGTGACGCTACGCAATGATGGAGTTTTAACAGGTATGTTATTCGAGAGGCACCAGTTCTGTGATGATTAGACTGTGTTCGGCCAATAATCTTATTGGAAATATATCAGAGTTGTTGTTTCAGTAGCCGAACCTGTCTGGCTTTTTATGCTAGCCTGAACTGATGCGAACGTGAAAGACGTGACGCCCTGGTGCCGTCCCGTGGTCTGGTGAAATAGCAGTTAGTCCCGACTAGTGGCGGGCAGTGTGCTGGTTGACCCGGGCTTTGGCAGTTTAGAGGTTAGATCCTACGAGTGCTGGCAGTGTGGCCATCCCCGTATATTGGAAGGCCTTACCATCCGGTAGCTCGTCCAGGAAAGTGTCGCCGCTCCAGGCCGCGTGTACGTGGGAACCCAGAGTTTTCTCTGTGGTTCCATGCCAAGGGACTTGATTCCGTCAACTGAGAGTCCGTCGTGAACAGAGGGACAGTTAACACCTGCAAGTTTGTAGTAGACCCTTTGAGAGTGATACCCAGGTGACCATTTTGTTAAGGTCATTTCCAAGTGATTTAGGCCTATGTGTAGTAAACTAGGTTATAAACCAGTTGTTCTAAATTTCATGTGTTAGGTTGTGTCTCAGGGTGCTTTGCCCCAAATGTTATAATTCCTCTTATGAGCACAACCATATTTAAGGTCACTTATTGAGAGCAGTGGTGGCCCAGTGGTAACGGCCGCGACTTACGAGTTGTAGGTCGTAGGTTCGAACCCCGACAGGCGCTTTACTTTGTGTAAATTATTTCATCGCCACTGCTCTCAAAACGGTGAAGGAAAAGATCGTGAGGAAACCGGCATGTCCTAGAACCAAAAATTCGAATACATGTGACATCTACCAACCCGCACTGGGCCCGCGTGGTGGATTACGGCCCACTCCCTCTCATAGAGAGGAGGCCTGTGTCCCAGCAGTGGGAACATTATAGGCTGATTATGTTATGTTATGTTATTATTCGATTGAGCTAGAAGTTGTTAAGCGTTCATCTCACGGATCCTCACAAGCGACCTTGAGCTTGTTGATATTTAATCTCATGCTTGTATTTCTCCTAACACACCTTGTTACGGAGACGGGGTGTGTTAGAGGCTAATACCAGGTTAAAGGTTGGGAAAGTTCTAGTGTTTTAGTGGCTTGCCACAATTTTTGTAAACCTGTGTTATATAATTACAATAAACTTTGTAAAAAAAAGGTAATGGTTTAATTGGTTCTTTCCCTATTTATATATACCTAATAAATTTACTTTAGCACGGCAGGAAGCCGGGTGACAATCGCTCTTTATCAAAGTAATGGAACAAGAAGACGCTACCAACTATCCTATAGAATTTTTAGTCTCTGAATGGCCTCGGTTGCCGTCACACAATATCAAATTAAAATTGTGATTCCTTTTAAGAAGTTTAAGTATTCCTAAATTATATAATTTAACGGTACCAGATTGAAAGTAAAGATGTTGACAGGTTGCGGCACAGGAGATAGCGTTTTCATAGCTCGAATTCCTCTAACTCCTGATAATTCCCCATTTAATTTTAAACGCGTACGCGTATCTACTTAGCCTTTTCCCAACTATGTTGTGGTCGGCTTCCGGTCTAACCGGATGCAGCTGAATTCCAGAATGTTACATAGAGCGACACTCGGGCTTCCGACGACCCGTTACGACTGTTAAAGATCCACGAATAACAGCTTGGACCAATGGCCTATGGTACTTTCCGAGGCACGGAGAAGTCTCGGTATGTAAAGATCCCATCCACGACCAACCCCGGAAAGTGTAGCTTAACCTGTTGGATCGACCGGTGCGGCTGTTATTACTTAGCCACGAGCTTAACTTAACTTAGGAAAACTTAAAGAACATGTTGCGTTTTATAATAACAGGCTGAGATAGATTTAAGTCCACGCGGACAAAGTGGCGGGTACAGCTAGTAATAAATAAAAATATAATTTAATAAATAATTTGCGGATAACAGACAGACACGGACATTCTGCGTTTTATAATATACAATTAAAAGAGATAAAACGATTTACGACTCAAAATAAAAAATGCTGCCATTTTTGACAATGAGATTTGTAATGACAATCTCAATTAGGTATGCCCAATCTTTCATTTTACACACATCGAGAGCGAGATTACTTGAGTTGACCACCTGCTCACGGATGTCATACGCATCCGTACGTACTTGCCTTTTCAACCGTTTTCGCTCTAGGATAGAACGCTTCTGTAGCGACTTGTGCGACGTTTTTATTGGTACCATACCTCCTACCTTAGGTGCGAAAAGAATTCAACATCAAAACCGATTTTTATATCCTGATTCATGCATCCTATCCTCCTACACATTAAAGCGTTTGTGCTTCGTATTCGATTCATATTGGTAATTAGTATTGGGGAATTTGTCATGATCCGCTTTTAAAAACACCAATACGAATCTATACATATAATAAAATCGAACATTAGAGATTTTTGCAAAAAAAGTACTGGATGACGCTAGAAATAAGTAATAGAAAGTAAAAAATCATTTTTTGACATTTTTGTCTGTTTGTTTGTTCGTTTGTGGGTGCATCACGTAAAAGCCACTCATTGGATTCAAAATATAATTACTGAAAGATAAGAAGCTTTATTGTGAGTAACATTTAGCGTTTATTTCATCAAAATCGACTTACAAAATCAAAAGATATTCAAATTTAAAAATTTTGTTAGAAACCTCATAGCCCCACGTGACGTGTGCCCGGTGGGATTGTTGCGGGGCGGTGTGGCGTATCTATATGAATAAAAGCGAGCAGCCTGTCCCTTGTTGTCCTTCCCCAGCGACGCCCTTAGTCGAGGTCCGTAACCCACAGGGGCTGCGTGTAGACGTTTAGTTTATAAGTTGTATGCCCTGGATGGAGGCTTTAATTTATTGAAGAAGCCTCCGAAATGGTGTAACATGCGAGATGCCAATCATAAAAAAAACGACTGCGGGCAGACACATGGGGGCAGATGTCTAGAGAGTACAGCGGCAACAAATGGAATGCATAGGAACTAGCTGAAATATTGCAGAATGATCTCACTGGATACGGTGGAACAACGTGCAATATTCGAGCGAGTGCGTCAAAGCGTAGCTATTGATTTGAGGGAAATCCTGTTTTTAGATGCTCCCATTTTGGCTCAAATACGGAATCAATGCAAGGTTGCTCTGGCATAAATAGCAGCTACATTGTAACCTGGGGGAAAACCCATATAATGTTTAAAATACTGGGCTTTCTGTATTGTCCAAGTCAACAGAAAGCCCCTTGCAAAATTTTTACGTGATTGCTGCTTAGTAATACGGGTTAACTGCAGAATGGCAAACCGTAAAGCAGTTGAAGCGGTGCGGTGGACAGGATTTTGCGAGGTGTTAGACAAGACGATCGGCCCATGAGTGGCGTCGCAATGCTCTTCTGGGGTGATTTTAGCCAGACATTTCCAGTAATATCTCGATTTTTTACAAAAAATTGCTGACGGAACATAAGAACACGGAAGTTATCTTACCTGAAAATCTACATAGATAATACTGTTTCATCACTGTAGGACCACGTCATATGTGACGTGATATGGTGACCCAACATCATTGACAAATCAACCAAATTCATGGCTATGCGAAAGCGCAATTCAGACACCACGCAACGGTCAAGCCACAGCAATTAATAATACAATATTGACGAGTGTCCCGGGGGAAAGCACTGAAGATCGCTCTATATCAATGTAATGGAACAAGAAGACGCTACCAACTATCCTATAGAAATTTTCGAGTCTCTGAGTTGCCGTCACACAATATCAAATTAAAATTGTGATTCCTTTTAAGAAATTTAAGTCTTCCTAAATTATGTAATGTTACGGCACCAGATTGAAAGTCAAGATTTTACAACCAAACGTTATTGAAGCAGAGATTTTGACAAGTTGCGGCACAGGAGATAGCGTTTTCATAGCTCGAATGCCTCTAGCTCCTGATAATTCCCCATTTAATTTTAAACGCGTACGCGTATCTGCTTAGCCTTTTCCCAACTATGTTGTGGTCGGCTTCCAGTCTAACCGGATGCAGCTGAATACCAGTATTTTACATGGAGCGTAATACGATACCCCTTGATAATTCTGGTTGTCAGACTTTCGGGCTTCGGACGACCCGTAACGATCGTTATAGATCCACGAATAACAGCCAGCACCAACGGCTTAATTTACTTTTCGAGACACGGAGGAGTCTCGGTATGTAAAGAATGTCACCCATCCACGGACCAACCTCTACAAGCGTAGCTTAACCTGTTGGATCGACCAGTGCGGCTGTTATTCCTTAGCGACGGGCTTAACTTAACTTAGCAAAACTTAAAGAACCTGTTGCAGTTTATAATAACAGGATAAGATATATTTAAGTTCACGCGGACGGAGTGGCGGGCACAGCTAGTATAATAATAAAAATCGATAAGAGCCGGAAGAAAGAAAGAAGAGAAACTCCACGGTTACTCTTTTAAAAACAAATGGGTTTTACAATGTTTTCAAATTATAGTGAAATTAGGTATGAGAGGACAGTGTAGTCCTGTCAACGAATCAAATTTTCACGAATCACGAATACGAACTGAATACGAGGGCGTGCACAAACACCCTACGTGAGATGCATTGCAGTATTTCAAATAGAATAACACGCTGGGTATTAAACGGTACCTATCGATTTTGATCAAAATATATCGATTCGGATCTAGTATAATATGGGCATCCCTAATCTTTGTCATGTCATGTCAATCAAGTCAACTGTCAAGATATTTGAAGTTATCTATTGTTGAATTTCTTCGTGGTCGCAATGTGTAGTGATTTCAATTTGCTTTTATTTTCGGAATACATTCGACGACCTTGCCATTTTTTACGGACTCGTTGCTTTTAACAACGTGTTACCTGGCCATGATAAACGGACTTTGTGATCTGCTCAAACGACGCCTGGAATTGATAACGGATTTCGCAACGGACTTTGCATACGAAATGGAAAGTGGATATTGTATTAAGGCCGGGACGTAACCAAAATTGCCTGTCTTCAATTTGATTTTTCATAAAATTGATAAGACTTAGGTATAAAATAAAAATAGTATGAGTAACTACATGATATTTCCAAACTTTTTGTGTAACAGAAACACAAAATATTAAAATTTTCTTGATAAAAAAATATCACGAAGTTACCTCTAATTTTCACGTATTTTCGATTTGTACTTAAAATGCTAATGCCTATTATGATAAAAATTAGATGATTGTATGTATTAAAACAAGGAAAAAAAAATTGTGTAGGCTTTTTTTTTTATTCCTTTTATTTTTGGTTTTATTACGAATCAAAGCTTGTAGGACTTACGACGTTCTTAGTTCGTGGAAGAAGCCATCTTCCGTCGCACATTACGGGAACTTCAAGCATATTTTTGTTTCACAAATCAGTCGGCGTCGCTCTGTTGAGACGAGAGGACTACGCTCAAATTTTTAGCTGCGCTGATATATGATGATATATTTTCGTAAATAATATTTTCGTAATTTATCACATTCCACAAAAGAAACTGAGACATAGAAAACATGAAATAAACACTAAAACCACTTCCAAAACGAATATTACAAGTGTTATTGATTGATAAATAAATAAATACCGAGTCTAAATAAACATATAAAATTAAATGTTGATATTTGAAAACTCAAGATGACATACATTTTATTTGACAGATTTTTGACTGATATAGTAGCACGGAGTATAGAAAGAAGTAGGTAGAACTAGCGCCATTGCTCTGTATTGCGGTGAATTTTCTTGCGGAGAAAATTTACAACATAGCCAACGAGCCCATTCCACGTTCATTTGAAAATTCGCACTGGAGATTAAATCTTATTGCGATTTATTCAGGATCCAAATTCGTTTACTCCCACTTTTTTTGACAAACTTCTTGTAAGGTGACCCTTAGACGAACAATTGGAGCGACTGACCTAAATAAAACTTGTTTAGAATAATACCTTTATTCTTCGGTTATTGGTATAACGAACGAACTCGAACAGATTACTTATGACTCCGGATTTTTAATTGGTCTGTCCGTGATGTCTTGTTTATATCTCTTTATTTGACTTTTTTGTCGTAGTTGGGTTTTAGTTTTTACCTGACTACGGCGAAGCAAAAAGGAGGGTTATGATTTTGACCGGTTTCTATGTATTTATCTATGTCTGTTCCCTCATATTATCTTCTAAAAGACTCATCACAATTTGACAAATGAGGTATCGTTGGAAGCTTCTTGATCGTCCGCTGGTCATCGGCTATATGAAGACCAAAGCACAATCAGTCACACACACACACATACACTCATACACACACAATCCTACAATACACTCACGTACACACAAAACACAACAAACACACAAACATACATAAACCACTCACGAGCAAGCATGCATGCACTAAAGGACCATGGGGGATTTTGTATGGACTCCGTCCCCACCCTCCAACAGTCATAGGATACGTGTTAATATGTTTTTAGGGATCCCGAGAAAGACTTACTGTCTTGCTCCATTGCAAAATCAATGGGGTTTTTTTGTAATAACAAAAAACTTTTCTGTTAGCTAACCTAACCTAAGCTATAATTGCCTATCCTTGCCAAACATAACCTAACCTCACCTAACCTAACAGTGATAATTTGATCTTGGATTTTGAAGGTCAAATGGAACTCCTCAATGATGCATTTGTGTATTCTTGTGATTGGATAATTGTACAAAAAACTTAAAAAAAAACGGCTAACCTAACCTATTTTTTTTAAAATCCTCATGGATGACCTCTGCCCTGGGGCGGGCGGAGGGGTCTGTCAGACTCTTACTGACTAAAAACCACCCCAGTGATCCAGCTCACACCTTCGCCGGGGGTCACGGGAACGTAAAAATCTTCCGCAACCCCAGACTGGCCCGCCATTGCGGGACTCCTCGGGTCAGGGGCCCCCCCGTGACCCGAGGAGTGTGCTGTTTGACTCCCCCCGTGACGTCTAAGAGGGGCGCGCGTGGAACACTACGCACCGCCACCTCGGGTCCTGATGTGTAGGGGGCGACGGACGTCCCCGAGTCCGTCGTCCCTGGACCCATTTAGGGGGGCTGGAAGAGGGCGTTTACCGCCCTCCGCCGACGCCCGGTGCGCCTGCTGCGGGCCGGGTGAGTGGAAGAGATCTCCCTCTCCCTTTCCGCAGCCACCTTCTGTGAAACGACTGTCTCACGGAAGGAAACCACCGCGTCCCAGGACTCCTCGCTGCCGACCATCGACTCGACTACGGCCGGCAGCGACAAGTCACTGCCTTCTTCTGAGATGAGGGCACGGCGCGGCTCCTCCCAAGCGGCACACTTTGCCAGCGTTTGCCGCGCAGTGTCCTCCCGGCAGTCGACGCAGTGGTGACACCGAGCGTCCGGCTCCCTGTTTATGCGACACAGGTACTTCCCGAAGCAACCATGCCCCGAGAGCACCTGCGTCACCCGAAACGACAGGGAGCCGTGCCTCCTCCCGAGCCAGCGCTCGAGCACCGGCCGGACCGCCTCGATGATGTCGAGACCGGCGGTAGGACGTGAATGCCTGTCCCGCCATTCCGCCACCAAGACCTCGCGAAGCTGAGACCGATGCAGCTCTATGTGTCGCTGCATCGGTTGTTCACCCCGCACTCTCGCTTCCTCGCGCCACCGATACGATGACGCGAGTACTTTCGCCTCGAGGTCCCAGGGCGGGGATCCGGCCAGTGCACAAGCCGCCTCGTAGGAGATCGTGCGATACCCCCTGATGACTCTGACGGCCATCGCTCTCTGCGGCTTGCGCAGGACTGCGATACTACCGGCCGTCAGGTCAGCCGCCAAGATCGGGGCCCCGTAAAGGGCCATCGATCGCACGATTCCCACGTAGAGCCGCGTTGACAGCGCACAGAAGCTAACCTAACCTAACCTAAACTTTTCGGTTAGCTAACCTAACCTAACCTAAACTTTTCGGTTAGCTAACCTAACCTAAGCTATAATTACCTATCCTTACCAAACATAACCTAACCGAACCTAACTTTAAAAAAAGGTATCAGAGAAAAAAAAAATGGTCCCTGATAAAAAGAAAGGTTGTCATGAATGAGAACCATATTTAGGTCGCTATATTCTATGCCTCTTAAGTGCAAACTAAGAAAATATATAAATGTAAAATAATGCTAATATTGAATAAAAAAAGTAATATTCCAGGAAAACCCCACATTTTTGAAAAATGTCGCCATAGTAAAAAAGTTTCGAACCCACCAGACGCTCCGAATGACACTAGTCTCAAGTGTGTTGGTGGGTGGGGACGTTTCTTCCCATGGTCCTTTATATTGTTTTAATTTTATTGCATAAATTGTTAAGTTTAAAAAAAAAACGGGTGAAGACACTGGCTCCTGTAACACACGGTTCCACCTAGCTCAGGAGTCAGGGCTTCAAATTAGAATGTAACACCTTTTTATGTCAATAAAACATTTTTTATTATTTTATTTTTATTTACATTAAATTGAAAATGGCGCCCTCTAGGTGACATATCATGAACAACAAAAAATATTTTTTAATCATACCATGTTGGGTATCAAATAAAAGGTTTTAATTAGCACATTTAAAAAATATATATTATAACCCCAAAAAAAAACAGCGACAATCAAGACGTATACTGCCATATGTTTATGTTAACGCGTGGGATGATAAGTGCCGCTTTACGCGCCGCCGCACCGTAAACAGAAAAAACGTCAGACGCGCCGCGTGACGCCACACTGCACGCGACGCACCACGCCCCGCGTCTCCGTAAATGAGGCCTAAAGTTATAATGCAACTTGGCATGTTTTCAAAGCTACAATTTCAACAGTTAAAAAGGGGGACCATACTAAACTTTCTACTAAGGGACTAGTTATAACAAGCGCCCGAGACGCGCATTTTGTACACTGCGTTTCGGGCGCTCAATAAAATTGTATGAATTCCTATGTAACGAATTTTATCAAGCGCTGCAGTCTAAGCAAGCGCCCATGCCGGGCGCCGTTAGGCCTGCACATGTCGCAACTTGCCACTCTCAACTTGCATCTCCGTTGTGCGATTTACAAATAAGACTGGGAGAAGGTATGCCGCGGGCATCACTTCATCGAGAATTGCTGCTGTGTGCGCCGCCGTGATGAAACACCGCGTGTGACGCGGCTATGCCATTCGCGGGCTCCGCCGCAAGAAACGCTCCATTTCAAACAAACGCGTGTAAAATCGCGTCTCCGTAAACGCACTCATACAACGCCATATGTTTGAATTCAGTGCGGGCCGCGCCGCCCAAAGCCACGCGCGGCTCCTCGCGTCTCCGTAAATGAAGCCTAACCGTGCCCTTGACGCTTGGACGCGAGTTCCTTTTTCACTATTTTTCCTTGTCATTTTCTCCGCATTAGTAATAAACTTAAAAGAAACACGGTTCAAAAGTTACAACAAAATGTGGAAATCTTGTTGCGTTTGACGAGCGTCCAAAATACGCCGGGCGCGCGCCCAAAACACAGCGCAGGTACTGAGCCGCGTACCTCGGGCCTTTGTTATAATTAGTCCCTTTGGTACTTTGGCACCCATTTACATAGATGAATAGATGTCAATTCTTGTCTTGTCAATTGTCTTTTAGTGGTGAAGCCGACAATCCTTCATTTATTTCTTTTGTACAGAACTCGGCCTCTTTTTCACATGTTTCAAATGTTTTCGAAGGGGATTGTTCGCGTTTGGCGCAGGAAAGGTTTTCATGACACATGCCATATTCGTTGCACAATACAGTGCAAAATTCATTATACGAATATTATTTTTTACTTGGGTATCACTTTGCACGATCCTCCAAAGAGAGAAATCCACGATATAGCATTATATTTATTACTTGGTAACATAGTTTTCCACAAAGACGTCATTAGGTACAAATTGTACAAGGTCCTAAATAAACTTTGGTAACATTTAAATTTGAACTTTTTCACGTCAACATTGAGTTTCTAGTTCCAAAACATGAACATGATCCATAGTTCTGAATTCAAGCTTAGCGTATCGTATAAGCAAAATAAACTACAGAAGATTGAAATTCGAATTCTATAAACGCCAGACGAAAAGTTTCTGCTGGCGGGAAGGCATTGTGTTTTGTTTTCGTCGTGTTTAATGAGAGGGGTAGGTAAGGGTTGCGCGGGTGAAATATGATTTTTTGCTGTCAATACACGCCCCCTTAATTGTGGCTCTGCTGGTGGTCCACTGTCCTCTCATACCTAATTTCACTATAATTTGAAAACATTGTAAAACCCATTTGTTTTTAAAAGAGTAACCGTGGAGTTTCTCTTCTTTCTTTCTTCCGGCTCTTATCGATTTTTATTATTATACTAGCTGTGCCCGCCACACCGTCCGCGTGAACTTAAATATATCTTATCCTGTTATTATAAACTGCAACATGTTCTTTAAGTTTTGCTAAGTTAAGTTAAGCCCGTCGCTAAGGAATAACAGCCGCACTGGTCGATCCAACAGGTTAAGCTACGCTTGTAGAGGTTGGTCCGTGGATGGGTGACATTCTTTACATACCGAGACTCCTCCGTGTCTCGAAAAGTAAATTAAGCCGTTGGTGCTGGCTGTTATTCGTGGATCTATAACGATCGTTACGGGTCGTCCGAAGCCCGAAAGTCTGACAACCAGAATTATCAAGGGGTATCGTATTACGCTCCATGTAAAATACTGGTATTCAGCTGCATCCGGTTAGACTGGAAGCCGACCACAACATAGTTGGGAAAAGGCTAAGCAGATACGCGTACGCGTTTAAAATTAAATGGGGAATTATCAGGAGCTAGAGGCATTCGAGCTATGAAAACGCTATCTCCTGTGCCGCAACTTGTCAAAATCTCTGCTTCAATAACGTTTGGTTGTAAAATCTTGACTTTCAATCTGGTGCCGTAACATTACATAATTTAGGAAGACTTAAATTTCTTAAAAGGAATCACAATTTTAATTTGATATTGTGTGACGGCAACTCAGAGACTCGAAAATTTCTATAGGATAGTTGGTAGCGTCTTCTTGTTCCATTACATTGATATAGAGCGATCTTCAGTGCTTTCCCCCGGGACACTCGTCAATATTGTATTATTAATTGCTGTGGCTTGACCGTTGCGTGGTGTCTGAATTGCGCTTTCGCATAGCCATGAATTTGGTTGATTTGTCAATGATGTTGGGTCACCATATCACGTCACATATGACGTGGTCCTACAGTGATGAAACAGTATTATCTATGTAGATTTTCAGGTAAGATAACTTCCGTGTTCTTATGTTCCGTCAGCAATTTTTTGTAAAAAATCGAGATATTACTGGAAATGTCTGGCTAAAATCACCCCAGAAGAGCATTGCGACGCCACTCATGGGCCGATCGTCTTGTCTAACACCTCGCAAAATCCTGTCCACCGCACCGCTTCAACTGCTTTACGGTTTGCCATTCTGCAGTTAACCCGTATTACTAAGCAGCAATCACGTAAAAATTTTGCAAGGGGCTTTCTGTTGACTTGGACAATACAGAAAGCCCAGTATTTTAAACATTATATGGGTTTTCCCCCAGGTTACAATGTAGCTGCTATTTATGCCAGAGCAACCTTGCATTGATTCCGTATTTGAGCCAAAATGGGAGCATCTAAAAACAGGATTTCCCTCAAATCAATAGCTACGCTTTGACGCACTCGCTCGAATATTGCACGTTGTTCCACCGTATCCAGTGAGATCATTCTGCAATATTTCAGCTAGTTCCTATGCATTCCATTTGTTGCCGCTGTACTCTCTAGACATCTGCCCCCATGTGTCTGCCCGCAGTCGTTTTTTTTATGATTGGCATCTCGCATGGTACATTTCGGAGGCTTCTTCAATAAATTAAAGCCTCCATCCAGGGCATACAACTTATAAACTAAACGTCTACACGCAGCCCCTGTGGGTTACGGACCTCGACTAAGGGCGTCGCTGGGGAAGGACAACAAGGGACAGGCTGCTCGCTTTTATTCATATAGATACGCCACACCGCCCCGCAACAATCCCACCGGGCACACGTCACGTGGGGCTATGAGGTTTCTAACAAAATGTTTAAATTTGAATATCTTTTGATTTTGTAAGTCGATTTTGATGAAATAAACGCTAAATGTTACTCACAATAAAGCTTCTTATCTTTCAGTAATTATATTTTGAATCCAATGAGTGGCTTTTACGTGATGCACCCACAAACGAACAAACAAACAGACAAAAATGTCAAAAAATGATTTTTTACTTTCTATTACTTATTTCTAGCGTCATCCAGTACTTTTTTTGCAAAAATCTCTAATGTTCGATTTTATTATATGTATAGATTCGTATTGGTGTTTTTAAAAGCGGATCATGACAAATTCCCCAAAACTAATTACCAATATGAATCGAATACGAAGCACAAACGCTTTAATGTGTAGGAGGATAGGATGCATGAATCAGGATATAAAAATCGGTTTTGATGTTGAATTCTTTTCGCACCTAAGGTAGGAGGTATGGTACCAATAAAAACGTCGCACAAGTCGCTACAGAAGCGTTCTATCCTAGAGCGAAAACGGTTGAAAAGGCAAGTACGTACGGATGCGTATGACATCCGTGAGCAGGTGGTCAACTCAAGTAATCTCGCTCTCGATGTGTGTAAAATGAAAGATTGGGCATACCTAATTGAGATTGTCATTACAAATCTCATTGTCAAAAATGGCAGCATTTTTTATTTTGAGTCGTAAATCGTTTTATCTCTTTTAATTGTATATTATAAAACGCAGAATGTCCGTGTCTGTCTGTTATCCGCAAATTATTTATTAAATTATATTTTTATTTATTACTAGCTGTACCCGCCACTTTGTCCGCGTGGACTTAAATCTATCTCAGCCTGTTATTATAAAACGCAACATGTTCTTTAAGTTTTCCTAAGTTAAGTTAAGCTCGTGGCTAAGTAATAACAGCCGCACCGGTCGATCCAACAGGTTAAGCTACACTTTCCGGGGTTGGTCGTGGATGGGATCTTTACATACCGAGACTTCTCCGTGCCTCGGAAAGTACCATAGGCCATTGGTCCAAGCTGTTATTCGTGGATCTTTAACAGTCGTAACGGGTCGTCGGAAGCCCGAGTGTCGCTCTATGTAACATTCTGGAATTCAGCTGCATCCGGTTAGACCGGAAGCCGACCACAACATAGTTGGGAAAAGGCTAAGTAGATACGCGTACGCGTTTAAAATTAAATGGGGAATTATCAGGAGTTAGAGGAATTCGAGCTATGAAAACGCTATCTCCTGTGCCGCAACCTGTCAACATCTTTACTTTCAATCTGGTACCGTTAAATTATATAATTTAGGAATACTTAAACTTCTTAAAAGGAATCACAATTTTAATTTGATATTGTGTGACGGCAACCGAGGCCATTCAGAGACTAAAAATTCTATAGGATACCCAACAAACATTTTTGTCATATAATCAAACTTTTATATGACCTTAAGTCTTTTTAAAGTTATTTTATAGTCATTATTTTAACTCTTCGTCATGTACTGGTGTATTATATGTCCGAATAGTCATAAACATTTTTTGTCGTATAATAATGTTATATGACGTTATTTCGACATTTATAAAACTTACTTATACAACTTTTCGTCCTCTAAACGTTTTCGTAGTATAAACGTCATAAAACTGTACATTTTGTCATATAATTACCTTTTAAACATCTGCTAAACGGATAATAATTGTTTACACGTAGTATTTGTTACCATTATATATAAGTCGAATAAGTATTACGAGTGCGACCTGTATACATCCTAAAGTATCACAAACATGATAATACGACCGCTACTTAATTAATACTCATATTAAAGGTTTATAATAACCTTGTATACAATTTTCGCGTACTTTAATACAAAGTAATAGAGCTCAAGCTGAGGGTGAGGAAAATAAGAAAGTGTAGTGACATTCACAAACATACGAGCGCATCACACGTCCGGCCGCCGCCACAGCGCGCAGCGCACTGAGCGACCGCCAGGGCGCGCGGCGCACGCGCACCCCGCGTGCCACCGTTCCTGACAAATACGACACCTCTGCGGTCTGTGGCTGCACTGGCGACCGTACTGAGTGGCGACAACATCCCAGCGTCGAAGACCATCAGGCACTGATTGTTGGAAGCCGCGCCACCCGTATTTCCGTGCCGCGCCGCGCTGCGCGCGCGTTCCTACGTCTTCCTCGGCGGGCTCCCAACCTGAACGCTTATTGGTCTTCCACCTCCTGGTGATGTTCCCGAGTACCACCACCACATTGTTAATGTTCTACCGTAATATAAGGCGATGTTGTTAGCAATAAACTTCAGTCCATTCTGATCCGTACCTATACGCATTTGTCTTTTATTTGAGTACCAACGACCTCTAAATTGGTGACCCCGACGTGATGCCACGTTCAAGTATCGACGACGCAAGTCAGGAGCCGCGAACCACGCTGTCTGAAGATATTGAGATGATCTCGGTCAAGTCTCGGATACCTCCATTCTGGCGAGACAAGCCCAGATTGTGGTTCGCGCAATTTGAAACCATGGTGTCGAACCAAAAGCTCAGTGAAGAAAATGTTGAAATTTGACAGATCGCGTAACTACCACCGTGGACCGCAGCGAGGCAGATATCGTTCAAGATCTCGTTCCCAGTCCGCGAATCGGGACACATCGATTTGCTATTTCCATCGCAAGTTCGGCAAGGAGGCGTTTCGCTGTCGGAGGCCCTGTAACTTTGCAAGCAAGGCGAACACGAGCCAGGAAAACTAGTCCCGACTTTGGCTACGACGGGAGCCGAAGTCAACGACGTAATAACCCGCCACCGTCTTTTCATAAAAGAGCTGGAAACTGGCCTGCATTTCCTCATTGATACCGGAGCGAACGTCTCAGTATTACCTGTTAAGAGGGTACGCAAAGAAAAAACGACGCCGACCGAATATCTCTACGCCGCCAACGGTTCACGAATACCCTCTTATGGGGAACGCACTATGACCTTGAATATCGGACTACGTCGACCGTTTATGTGCAATTTCGTCGTCGCCGAAGTGACCAGACCGATATTGGGGGCTGATTTCCTACATAAGCACCAACTCACGGTAGATATACACGGACGAAGGTTAATAGACAAAAAAACAGGCCTAACCGTTGTCGGTTGCGTAACGTCAACATCAGACTCCAGCATCAACACCGTAGATGACCAGCAACCATACCACGATTTGCTCGCAAAGTACCCAGATATCACCCGACCGAACTTGAAGCTCTGTCACAGCGAAGTCGAACATCACATACAGACTACCGGCCCGCCATTATATGCAAAATCACGCCCTCTTCCACCACACAAGTACAAGGCAGCCAAGGCAGAATTTGACGTCATGATCGAGCAAGGTATTTGTCGGCCGTCGAAGAGCCCTTGGGCCAGTCCAATTCATCTTGTCCTAAAGAAGGATGGCAAGTACAGAGTTTGTGGAGATTACCGTCGCCTCAATACAGTGACCGTGCCAGACCGTTACCCCATTCCCAGGCTGCACGATTTTACCTACAACTTGCTGGGAAAGAAATATTTCTCCATAATCGACATGAAAAAGGCCTATTATCAAGTGAGAACTCGCGAGGAGGACAAACAGAAGATTGCCGTTATCACACCATTCGGGTTATACGAATTCCCGAGGATGTGCTTCGGTTTGCGCAACGCTGGGCAAACGTTCCAACGTCACATAGACAACGTTCTACGGGGACTCCCTGTTTTCCCATTTGTCGACGACATTTTATTGGCTTCTGAAACAAAAGAACAGCACAGAAGAGAACTAGAAGAAGTATTCAGAAGGCTTAACGACCATGGGCTACAACTAAATGTAGCTTAGTGTACATTTGGCCAACAAACACTCAACTTTTTGGGCTACACTATAACCAGCAAAGGAATTAAGCCAACTGACGAGAAGATCGACGCCATAACATCATACCCTCGCCCAGGAACAGTCCAACAATTACGTCGATTCCTGGGAATGATTAACTTTTATCGTGAGAATATCCCACATGCGGCCGAGTATCAGAAAGAGCTCAATGTTTACCTAAAAGATTCGAAGAAAAATGACAAGACGAAAATTAATTGGAGCGAGACAGCGATACAGGCGTTTGAAAAATGCAAACACGACATCGCCAGCGCCGTATTGTTATCATACCCATCGTCAACACTACCTTTCGTGCTCATGACCGATGCATCTGACACCTGCGCGGGGGCCGTACTACACCAAAAATGTCAAGGCCGCTGGAGACCGCTCGGATTTTTTTCTAAAAAGTTCGACGACGCTCAGAGGAAATATAGCACGTATGACAGGGAGCTTACGTCTATATACATGGCAGTACGTCATTTTCGCCGGATGATAGAAGGCCGTGACGTCACGATATTGACGGACCACAAACCCCTCACCACTGCACTGCGAGCGAACTACAAAGATGAAACTCCGAGGCGCACAAGATATTTAGAATATATCAGCCAGTTTGTCACCGATATCAAACATGTATCGGGCAAGGATAACTGTGTCGCCGACGCCATGTCACGTGTGGACACAATCTCATGTCCAACACCGATAAACTACGAAGAGTTAGCAAAGTCTCAAAAACAAGATGAAGACCTCAAGCAACTCATGAACAGCGACAGGTTCATATTCAAGCGAATAGCACTGCCCGGTTCAACTACCCAAGTCATATGTGAGATGTCAACAAAATGTCCTCGCCCGTACTTACCGCCACAATACAGGAAGCAAGCTTATCAAGCGATACACGACCTAAATCACCCCGGCGTAAGAGCGACGAGACGATTAACTACCACACGTTATTTCTGGTTGACCATTAAGAAAGATGTCA
The DNA here is from genome assembly GCA_947363905.1 of Lithophane semibrunnea. NCBI lineage: Eukaryota > Metazoa > Arthropoda > Insecta > Lepidoptera > Noctuidae > Lithophane > Lithophane semibrunnea. The sequence goes on along the minus strand of OX376212.1, from coordinate 340,777 downwards.
CAGACTGGGCAAGGGCTTGCGACCAATGCCAGCGAGTGAAAGTTTATCGCCATACCAAGGCACCAGTATCCAGTTTCACGCCAGTAGACCGCCTAAGTCATCTGCACATTGACTTAGTCGGTCCCTTACCAACGTCGAACAACTGTCGTTATATACTTACGATGATCGACAGAGCAACGAAGTGGCCAGAAGCTCAACCAATCGAAGACATAACGGCGGAGAAAGTCGCAAATACGTTGTATGAAACATGGATCGCAAGATTTGGTTGCCCCGCGACCATAACAACAGACCAAGGCAGACAGTTCGAATCCGAACTATTCCATAAGTTGATGCATCGCATGGGAATCCAGCACGTACGGACTACGGCGTACCATCCCCAATCGAACGGTTTAGTGAAACGCTGGCACCGCACACTAAAAGCGTCACTCACCGCAAGACTAAATACAACGAACTGGACGTACGAGTTACCCACTGTATTACTTGGTCTTCGCGCCGCATACAAGACAGACATCGGCGCCAGTACTGCGGAATTATTATTCGGAAGAACACTTCGCCTGCCTGGTGAATTCTACGGTGAATCAATGACAACATGCAACACGTCATCGCACTTCATGAATAATCTTAGCGAAGCATTGAAAAAGGCACAGGTGCAGCGCAAAGCCAACAAAAGCACAGCTGTTTTCATTCACGGCGATCTGTATAAATCAACACATGTATACGTACGCAACGACGCTGTACGCAAACCGTTAACACCTACCTACAACGGTCCGTATCGCGTTATCAATCGCACAGATAAGTACTTCATCGTACAGTTGGAAAATAGAACATCTAACATATCCATCGATCGGCTGAAGCCCGCATTCCAGTGCAACGAGGAGCAAGCAGACCAAGTACCTCTCACCTACAGCTACGTCACTAAATCCGGCAGGATATCAAAACCTCCTGTACGCTTCGCTGAGGGGGGAATAATGTAGTGACATTCACAAACATACGAGCGCATCACACGTCCGGCCGCCGCCACAGCGCGCAGCGCACTGAGCGACCGCCAGGGCGCGCGGCGCACGCGCACCCCGCGTGCCACCGTTCCTGACAAATACGACACCTCTGCGGTCTGTGGCTGCACTGGCGACCGTACTGAGTGGCGACAACATCCCAGCGTCGAAGACCATCAGGCACTGATTGTTGGAAGCCGCGCCACCCGTATTTACGTGCCGCGCCGCGCTGCGCGCGCGTTCCTACGTCATCCTCGGCGGGCTCCCAACCTGAACGCTTATTGGTCTTCCACCTCCTGGTGATGTTCCCGAGTACCACCACCACATTGTTAATGTTCTACCGTAATATAAGGCGATGTTGTTAGCAATAAACTTCAGTCCATTCTGATCCGTACCTATACGCATTTGTCTTTTATTTGAGTACCAACGACCTCTAAAAAAGGTTCCGTATCACATTTAAATGCAAATTTAACTAATCAATTTAACCAAAATACTACAAGTGTGCCCCGCAGATCATTTTCCAAAGTTCAGGACACTTGTTGATTTTTCGAAGTTGAAGTCATCCGAAAATGAAAATAATGTTGATAAAGAAGACACTTCAACCAACAATAATGACTTCGGAGACTATTAAAAAAGTGGGCTATTGATTTTAATATTCCACAAGTTGCATTAAAGCAAAATAAATCTATATGAAGGAGGTAATATAAAAAGGCAGTAATAGTAGATTGCTGCATCGAGCGCCAAGTGAGTTATTGATGCACCCGTGTTAATTTAGTGCCCTCGCATGCGCTTGGGCACCAACATAACCCTCGTGCATCAATAACTCACTTTTAGCAAGGTGCGTAATCTACTTTTCTTTCAACTACCAATTTACTCAACTCAAGTCAGGTCAAGACAGGTCAAGTCTGGTCAAGTCAGGTCAAGTCAGGTCAAGTCAGGTCAAGTCAGGTCAAGTCGGGTCAAGTCAGGTCAATTCATGTCAAGTCATATCAAGTCAGGTCAAGTCAGGTCAAGTCAGGTCAAGTCATGTCAAGTCATGTCAAGTCAGGTCAAGTAAGGCACTGTTTTAGTTCTAAGCAAAAAATACGTCCTTTGAGATCGGTTTTGTAGTGATTAATGATAACATTTACCACAGATATTATAATAGTACAGATACCCAATCCCATATAAAGAAATGACACCACCCTAAGTCTGGCAATTGAGCTGGCTATTTTTCTTCCTCATTTTTTTAACAGATGGCAGCATCATCGACTCACTAATTGCCAGAGACCGTAGTTTTAAAACGCCATCTAGGAGTCTTGCCTAGGTACAAGGCAAGACTCCAGGATTTTTTGTTCCTTTTTTGACGTTTTTTTCTTCCTAGGCGTTCAATTCTTATATTTCTATGTAAAGAACTAGATAAAAAAAAATGTTGTTTGATTTTCCTTAATGAAACGACTAAACGTTTCAAGTTTAAAGTGACCTGTCATCACTTTAGGAAAACGCCATCTATTGCAACAGATAGCTACTTTATCATTCTAAGGATTCGAATTGAAGTAAAAGGCTTAATTTAAGTTTTTTGTTGAAAATACGAGATTTATGAGTGTAAATACATAAATCAGCATTAAACAAAGATGTTTTGATTTTTACTAATATTACTATAGCCAAAATTTGACGTATAACGCTTTTTAGTAATTGTTAATTTCATAATTGTTACATTATGCTGCCATCTATGATTTTTTTTCAAGACTAATTATAATTTGTTCGAGTTGGGACCCCATGATATTACTATGTAGTTGAAAGAAAAAATTGTTTCATTTTTTTAATTATCCCAGGAACGTAATTAACATTTCAAGTTTTCCATTTCAAATGTGCGCGTATCATTTCAATGAGGTCCATCTTTGATAAAAACTTATCAACATCCGCATAATTAGAGATCATTGTGGGGTTTACCTAAAACAAAAATATTATTTTGACTTACCGCTTGAGTCCTAATGATGCACGCGATGCATCAAGCCCCACTGATGCATAAAATGCATCAGTCGATGCCACGCAACTTAGATCTCTATTTCTACTGAAAAACGGGTTAATAGTGTCTATGGGCAGTAGCACTCTAGAGTTGGATGATATTCACGTCAAATTAATCTACTAAATGCTTAATCTGTGCATGGAACACCACTAAAAATAAAATATTTAAAAAATAAAAATTGACGTTTGTCTGTCAGTCAGAGCGCCTGCGCGGGTGTGCGCGGGTGTGCGCGGACGGTCTCCGTGCATATTTTAATAATTATTTCGTGTTTTTACTGCCGTAATCGTCGTGAAGTAATATTAAATCAAATTAATAATAGTTTATACATCGTGTGTGATAATAATATTACCAAAATACATAAGTTGAGTGTGCAAAATTAGCGTATCAAAAAAATGCCGTGAAAGTACTGAGTGAGGTGGTGATTATGTGAATAGTGTTTGTTTTATGATGTTTACAGCGTGGGAAGCTACTATAAAATATTAATTAGTGTAATTGAATCAATTTGTAAGTGATTTTCACTACTATAACGACATAATAACAACATTTTGTCGTCAAAACACAGTCCTTGAAATCAAGGTCAAGATGACCTCTCGTTACGTAATAATTTTGTTTTTTATTTTCTGTTATTATCTCAAACTGTTTTTTTTTTAGATTCGTTATCTATTCATAATACTGCCTGCAAAATTTTATAACAATAAAAACAGTATTTTTAACAGAAATCGTCAAAACATAAGAACAAATAAACTACCACGCACTTTACGATAATATTGTATTATTGTAAATCCTATTGTATTCATCCGTTCACCGTATATAGATAAGTATGTGGTCTGTTTATTCAAGAATCCAAACTACTTTACGTTATCGAGCTGCGATAAGTATAACTCAAGATATTGAGGTTTTACCCGGAGCCGCTGACACGCGGCGGGCCTCCGGGGCGCGATGTCGGGCGAGCAGCGGGCCTTAAAAGAATTACGCGTTCCAGCAAGGAAACTGAGAGGAGTTAACTAAGATATAAGTCACGCAAACAAATATTCTATTTTTTTAATATAAATTCTTTGAACTAAGTTAGCTAAGCGTTTGTTATTTTATTACTGATCCCTAAATCAACTGTAATGGCGTAAACATTTACAATGAACACGCAGTTTATAGGTCGGGAAGTTATGTAGTTGTCATATAACGCAGTCACTTAATAAAATTATTAATAAAATATGTGAAAACGTTAGAGTTTTAAAAGCGCATAAAAAATTTGTTCCAAACCTACCTCACATTAATCAGTAAACTTGATTGCACAATGGTTTATAACTGATGAAATGGTTTTATCACCTCAAATAACAAAGAAAAAATGCAATATTAACTCAGCTGTCAAAAACACCGCCATATTAAATTAACGTGATATAATCTGTTACAATATAATTTCGTTCAATATGAGCATCATCTTTAAATGACAATAACACAACGATTACATTATATAAAAGTCATATTGTGTACCATAACTCGACCCGAAGTCGAATACACGCCGCGACAGCTATCATTACATGATATTTAGTCAAATCGCCGACGTGTATATGACTACTATGCGACTAAGTAGGTATTTATATGACTGTTACACGAAACTCTTAGCAACTTAAGTTGAATAAAATGGGCCCTAATGCCGTCGAGTAAACGTCCTTATGACATTTATACGATTATACTAAATAACATTAAGTTGCCACCAAAACGTCTACTCAACGTCGTAAATGTTTGTTGGGTAGTTGGTAGCGTCTTCTTGTTCCATTACTTTGATAAAGAGCGATATTCAGTGCTTTCCCTCGGGACACTCGTCAATATTGTATCATAAAATTGCTGTGGCTTGATCGTTGCGATGTGTCAGAATTTCGCTTTCGCATAGCTATGAATTTGATTGATTTTTCAATGTTGTTGGGTCACCACACACATAATTATGACATAAGGTCCTGCAGTGATGGAACAGTATTACATATATTATATTTTCAGGTAATATAACCGGTTCTGATGTTTCGTCACCAATGTTGTGTAAAAAATCGAGGTATTACTGGAAATGTCTGTCCAGAATCACCCCAGAAGAGCATTGCGACGCCACTCATGGGCCGATCGTCTTGTCCAATATCTCGGAAAATTCTGACCGCCACACCGCTTTGACTGCTTTAGGCGATTAACACACGGCACCGCGCACCGCCCCGGACTCTACCAGCTCGACCGCGCGGTCGGGCGGTGTACGTGTGCAAGGCGGTTACACACGGCACCGCGCACTGCCGCGGTCTTTATCAATTCGACCGCGCGGTCGGGCGGTGTACGTACACCAACACGTACGTACGTAACACACGTGTGTTAGGCATCAGCGGATTTAATAGAGGCCATTGAGACATGAAAACGTCTACCGCGGCGCGGTGGTGCGCGGTGCTGTGTGTTAATCGCCTTAAGTGTCAACGGATTTATTAGAGGCCAATGCGACATGAGATCCGCTTCACCGCCTACCGCGGCGGTGCGCGGTGCTGTGTTAATCGCCTTACGGTTTGTCATTGTGCAGTCATTCCATATTACTGAGCAGCAATCACGTAAAAAATATTGTAAACTGGGCTTTCCGTATTTTCCAAGTAAATTGTTATTTTAAACATTATAATGGGCGGTTGTCCCTCCAGGTAACAATGTAGCTGCTATGCTCTGTGAGGCAATAGCGCGAACAATTTTGCATTAATTCCGTATTTGGGCCAAGATAGGTGCATCTAAAAACAGGATTTCTCCCATATGAATAGCGTTTCTTTTTTTGAGGTTGGGCAATCTTCATAATGACTTCTCCCGCTCTGGGCGGAGCGGAACGGCGTGTCAGACTTTTACTGACTAAAACCCACCCGTGTTCCTTCAGTTGCCTGTTGCCAAGGTCCCGGTATCCCTTTCGGACTTTCCCGCAATCCTGGCAGGCCCAAATCAATAGCTACGCTTTAACATACTCGCTCGAATATTCTACGTTGTTCCACCGTCTTTGTGAAATCATTCTACAATATTTCAGCTAGGTCCTATGTATTATAATTTATTTCCGCTGTGTACTCTCTAGACATCTGCCCTCATGCGTCTGCCCGCAGACTATCCTTAGTACCATTGAGATTGTGCAGGTTCGGAATTTCCTTCAAAAATCATGAAAACTATCCATCCTACGGCCCGTGCGTAAAACGAATAATAGCCAAAATAGGAGATACTAAACGGCGTAGGCTGCGATCGCGCATGAATGAAAGTTGTACGTGTGTGCGAGCGAAACGCACGCACATTTCTTTTGCGTAGAAACCTAGTAAGCGGCCGCCCCTCGCATGGTACAGTCGTGTTTAAAACGCTTCCAAAATCAAATTAAAAATCAACGCAATAACATTTATACTCCACTTACTAATAAACTAAGACAAACCTGATCTACAAATAAAATGAATACAATACCCAAAAATTCTCAAACATGCAATACAAATACCCAATTGACCAAATAAGCCTCACATAAAAAGAATAAGTAGTAAATAGGTAATAACTAAACACAAGTAAGAAAACTTAACCTACCTAAAATAATAAAACACAACAAATACTTACGTAAGTACAAATAAAAACCCCACCAATTTACCAATTAAAAAGATAAAATAATAAGAAAACCTATCCTTACAAATAAAACGAAAACAGTAACAAAGACTCGGAACGAACGAGCGACATGACCGACCGACGCGCACGCGCATTGCGCGCATTTTACAAAAAATGAACTTAGGTCTGTACCTACCTTTTTAGCGATATCGCAGTAGGTAATTATTGTTCAAAATGTTTCGTTCTACACATAAACTAGCACGTCTTTGCATATTGTTAGGTAAACTTCGAGGCGTCTCTATCACTTTTCAAAACATTAAAAGCGTCTATTATTTGCTGTTTTAAATCACTAACGCTTTGAGCTTCTTCGGTATACACCAAACGTAAGACTAAACGTTTTAGTTCGGCCTAAAAATAAGGTGTTATGTAGGTCTGGTGACCTCGGCCGCCAGTTCACAGGTCCACCGCGACCTATCCACTTATCACCGAATTGACAATCGAGATACGCGCGCACATCGTTTTTAGTGAGCTGGATATCCGTCATGCTGGAAGTACTTGTCTTGCAGATAGGGATCAGGAACGTCTTACAACATGGTGTCAATGACGGAACGGTTCTGCAGCCAGTGATAAAACTCCATGCGGGGTGCGGGGTTTTCCGGGGAATTTGAGGAGAAGGGATACCGTTCCTTCGCAGCGACTGAAGATGTTCTTCTTCTGCTTACATTCGCCTCGCACTGGCTGTTTTCACCAAATAAGATACTCTACATTAGAATATTCGTACATGTTTAGATACGAACTCATTTTGAGCATTTGATAAATTGATTAATTTTGTATTAAAAATGTAAAAATTCATGGTCTTCCTTTTGCACTTACATGAACTTAGAGAGTTGTATGTGATTCTAATGTTTATAATTCTGTAAATCCATATTTGTTATGAGCGCTAATAATATTAAGATCAACATACAACCTGATACTGACGTGAAAATTGCAAAAAAACGTAAGAAAATTTGAATTTCGCGACCTACCCTAGCGCATCAACCTTAACATCATGGGAAGGAGCGAGACAAACCCAACACAAGTATTATTATCTAGCTGTACCCGCCACTTTGTCCGCGTGGACTTAAATCTATCTCAGCCTGTTATTATAAAACGCAACATGTTCTTTAAGTTTTCCTAAGTTAATTTAAGTTAAGCTCGTGGCTAAGTAATAACAGCCGCACCGGTCGATCCAACAGGTTAAGCTTTCCGGGGTTGGTCGTGGATGGGATCTTTACATACCGAGACTTCTCCGTGCCTCGGAAAGTACGTTAGGCCATTGGTCCCAGCTGTTATTCGTGGATCTTTAACAGTCGTTACGGGTCGTCGGAAGCCCGAGTGTCGCTCTATGTAACATTCTGGCATTCAGCTGCATCCGGTTAGACCGGAAGCCGACCACAACATAGTTGGGAAAAAGCTAAGTATATACGCGTACGCGTTTAAAATTAAATGGGGAATTATCAGGAGTAAGAGGAATTCGAGCTATGAAAACGCTATCTCCTGTGCCGCAAGCTGTCAAAATCTCTGCTTCAATAACGTTTGGTTTTAAAATCTTTACTTTCAATCTGGTACCGTTACATTATATAAGTTAGGAAGACTTAAACTTCTTAAAAGGAATCACAATATTTTAATTTGATATTGTGTGACGGCAACCGGGGCTATTCAGAGACTAAAAATTATATAGGATAGTTGGTAGGGTCTTCTTGTTCCATTACTTTGATAAAGAGCGATATTCAGTGCTTTCCCTCGGGACACTCGTCAATATTGTATCATATAATTGTTGTGGCTTGATCGTTGCGATGTGTCAGAATTTCGCTTTCGCATAGCCATGAATTTGATTGATTTTTCAATGATGTTGGGTCACCACACACATAATTATGACATAAGGTCCTGCAGTGATGGAACAGTATTACATATATTTTCAGGTAAGATAACCGGTAACTTCCGTGTTCTGATGTTTCGTCACCAATGTTGTGTAAAAAATCGAGGTATTACTGGAAATGTCTGTCCAGAATCACCCCAGAAGAGCATTGCGACGCCACTCATGGGCCGATCATCTTGTCCAATATCTCGGAAAATTCTGACCGCCACACCACTTCGACTGCTTTAACACACGGCACCGCGCACTGCCGCGGTCTTTATCAATTCGACCGCGCGGTTGGGCGGTGTACGTACACCAACACGTACGTACGTAACACACGTGTGTTAGGCATCAGCGGATTTAATAGAGGCCATTGAGATATGAAACCGCCTACCGCGGCGCGGTGGTGCGCGGTGCTGTGTGTTAATCGCCTTAGGTATCAACGGATTTATTAGAGGCCAATGCGACATGAGATCCGCTTCACCGTCTACCGCGGCGGTGCGCGGTGCTGTGTTAATCGCCTTACGGTTTGCCATTGTGCAGTCATTCCATATTACTGAGCAGCAATCACGTAAAAAATATTGTAAACTGGGCTTTCCGTATTTTCCAAGTAAATTGGTATTTTAAACATTATATGGGCGGTTGTCCCTCCAGGTAACAATGTAGCTGCTATGCTCTGTGAGGAAATAGCGTGAACAATTTTGCATTAATTCCGTATTTGGGCCAAGATGGGTGCGTCTAAAAACAGGATTTCTCCCATATCAATAGCGTTTTTTTTTTTGAGGTTGGGCAATCTTCATAATGACTTCTCCCGCTCTGGGCGGAGCGGAACGGCGTGTCAGACTTTTACTGACTAAAACCCACCCGTGTTCCTTCAGTTGCCTGTTGCCAAGGTCCCGGTATCCCTTTCGGACTTTCCCGCAATCCTGGCAGGCCCAAATCAATAGCTACGCTTTGACATACTCGCATAGATCGCAATTTGTAGAAATTACTGTGGATAAACCAAATCAAAACGGCGAACTATCATTTAAATCCAAATTAGGTTACAATTGCGCAGGCGTCCCACAGGGCAGTATCTTAGGCCCCCCACTTTTCCTGTTATATATCAATGACCTGACAGAAGTAACTGATCATCCCTGCATACTCTTTGCAGACGATGTGGCCGTAATTATCCCTAAAAATAAAGAAAACTATAATGAGGAAATAAATAGTACCGTAAGCAATGTAATAACTTGGATGGAAAAGAATAATATTAAACCTAACATAGATAAAACCAAATATGTACAATTTCGTAACAAAAACTGGAATACAATGGATTTAAACATCACTTAAAAAGATAAACAAATACAAAAATCAGATAGTATAACTTTTCTTGGGATAGATCTAGATGAGAGGTGTTCCTGGATTAATCATATTGATAAGATATGTGGAAAACTCAGTAAGTTTGCGTATGTTCTACGGCGTTTATCTAACCTAACAAATAGACAAGCCACATTACAGGCTTATCATGCATATGTTGGTTCAATACTGCGTTATGGTATACTGGTATGGGGTAACTCGGTGCATCTCGAAAGAGCTTTTATCGCACAAAAGAGGTGTATGCGTGCGATTTGTAATGTAGACCCACTTACATCCTGTAAACCACTGTTTAGTAAACATAGAATACTTACATTAACTGGTATATATATATATTGAAGAAATATGTAAATTTACCAAATCTCACACTGAGATGTTTGAAAAACTGGGAGAAAAATGTAAGTTTAATACTAGATATCCTAATAGATTGGTCATTCCTCGAATGAAAACGGAACTATATGGGCGAAGTTGCTATCCTATGTGTATTAAAATTTATAACAAGATTCCTAACCAAATTAAAGAACTTCCAATGGCCCGCTTCAGAAGGGCTTTACGCAGCTGGTTAATTAAGAATTCCTTCTACAATTTAAAAGAATTCATTCAATTTAAATTTAAATAATCTGTGTACTAAAAATTTGCATGTCATTATGTTATGATTAAGTATGTTAAGCTACTAATAAACTACCATTATAAGAACCTTATAACCATATTTATCTGCAAATAAATCTTTGACTTTGACTTCGAATATTCTACGTTGTTCCACCGTCTTTGTGAGATCATTCTACAATATTTCAGCTAGGTCCTATGCATTATAATTTATTTCCGCCGGGTACTTTTTAGACATCTGCCCTCATGCGTCTGCCCGCAGTCATATATTTGGCATCTCGCATGTTACCCGATCTCGGAGGTTGTTGGCTGCTTAGCCGGACTGCTTCAATAAATTAAGGGTGGAGACCCAGGGCATATAACTTATAAACTAAGCGTCTCCACGCACCCCCTGTGGGATACGGACCTCGGTTTAGGGTATCGCTGGGGAAGGACAGCAAGGGACAGGCTGCTCGCTTATATTCATATAGATACGCCACACCGCCCCGCAACAATCCCACCGGGCACGCGTGTCTCGACGCGTCACGTTGCGCTATGAGGTTTCTAACAAAATGTTTAAAACTGAATATTTTTTGATCCTGTACGTCGATTTTGATGAAATAAACGCTCAATGTTACTTACAATAAAGCTTCATATCTTTCAGTAATTTGATTTTGAATCCAATGAGTGGCTTTTACGTGATGCGCCCACAAACGAACAAAAAAACAGACAAAAAGGTCATGGCCCATATATGACCCGGTTGGTAAAAGTTGCCGTACAAAAACCAAATCAGTTTTAAATTATAGCCCTCTATCCCACTTTTTATTTTATATAAAAAAATATTGAAAATCACTGGGAGAACCCGTAAAAAAATTGAAAAGTTTTGTTTTATCATATTTTTGAATGTACTAAAACCGCATTTTTTACTTTATTGTAGTTGACTTACAGTCAAATAAATGTCGTAACACTTGTCCACTAACTCTGCGCAGTCAGTTATAGATAGTGCCATCCACGAAGATGCGCCCCACTCTGCTCCGCTCCGTACTAAAGTACAGCAATCGCGGAGAGGGGCGCGTCTTTGTGGATGGCACGGCTGTAGAATAGTATTGTTAGCGCAGTATTCACCAGTTATGATCCAGCCCGTCCCATCTTGCTGTCCGGGCCCCAGCGGTGCCCTAAGCCGAAGTTTGCACCCCGCAGGGGGTGCCCTTAGCGAGAAGTCGCCTAGTTTATAATTAGTATTATGCCCTGGCTGGAGGCTTTAAGTTAGCTTAAGGCAGCCACAGGATAGCCCGGTTAAGTAGTCACGACCTCAGAGGTAAACAAAGAGATGCCATTTCTAAAAAAAAAACGCAGTTTCCACTTCGGCCCTCGCAGTCCTCCGACTGGGCTGGTTATAGGCTATGTGACGTCACATTAAATTAATGGCGCCCTCTAGAGGACATAAAGTCAGGAACTAAACAACTCTGCTTGGCCTTGGCTTCTCCGGACTAATGATGTATTTATATTGGACCGTGGCTTTCGGGACGCGATACCATCTATTGAAGAACGTGACTATAATCCGCAAATGCCACCATCTAGAGCCAGAAGCTGATGCCAACAAGTCCAGACTTATTACAATGACTCGATGGGTGGTCGAGACAATAAACGGGAGATTTAAAAAAGATTTAAAAATCTTTCGACACGTCTATTTTAATGTAGCGTTGCCAAATATGATGTCAGATTTTAGGATAACTGCAGCAATTATTAACGCTACTCGGCACCCATACGAGGAGCTTATACGCCGAGCAATTTATAAATATTATCAATGAAAATATAAATCGAGAAAATGACCTGGCACAAAATGTAGAACAAAACCGCCTAAATAGCCAAAGAGTAGCTTTCGTTCCCATTCATGGAAACGATGTAACATTTGATGATTTTCCACAACTGAACTTTGAAGATTTGATCCTGTTTACGTTGGGCACTTATCATTTGAGAATAGCGAGATCGTACTGCCATGAGCGTATGCGACCAAATGGTCTGTACATTTCCGACATTTTTCGACACTGAGTGTTGGTTGACCACAAAATTTTGTTTAGAGGGAGAATCCAATCACGCCATGTCAGAAGCACACAATATTATTGTTATATTTTAGTAAACTCAACGGGACATGGTCGATAGGGTATCGAGGGGTACTACTGCTCGTGCATTCACGGTCGCCGCACCATCGGGAGCTGCGCGCACATAGCAAGCATTGTCTACTTTTATCTTAGGCTAGACATCAAGACAATATAGATGCACCAGCGGCCTTTTTGGACTATGTGACCATAGATTTAGATCATGTGGAATAATTTTATTGTCTTATCACTAATTCCTTACATTTACAAGCTTAGATTGTAAAACTCATTATTATTATTTTATCTAAGGTTAAGTATGTAGTTAATGTAAGGGTAGTCAAAAAAAAATATTGTCTTGATGTCTAAGGATGTGTTAGGGTAAAATAAAATTGTTCTCTAGTCTAGGTGAACTATAAACTCTGTAAATAGAACCCTATGTCGCTTCTTTACGCCGTGGGTATGGGTTTTATACTTCACTTTGTACATAATCACCCTACAACACATATCATGCATTCACATAAAAATAATGTTTTTTCCTTTTTTTACCATGATGTACAATCCCCACAGTAATGCGACACAGACCATTGCAAACTATACATATTTCTCTGTACATCCAGTCCTTTTTCATTTATGTACGCCGTGGGTATGGTTTTCATACTTTGATGGGCCATGACCTTTCAAATAATGTTTTGTTATTTTCTATTACTTATTACTCGCGTCATCCAGTACTTTTTTGTCAAAAATCTTTAATGTACAGACACAGAATGTTTACGATTTTATTATATGTATATGGCCCTAGGACCAACAAACATCTGACGTATATCTATCATACGTCAGATGTTTGTTGGTCCTAGGGCCATTTACCATAATGTCCTTTCAACAGAATCGGTTCACATTGAAAATACAGTAGGTGAAAAATCAGATTTTAGTTTTCAATTTTAAATGGGACCAAGATCGAGGTATACCATTCTCATTAAAAAAAAAATCGTTAAAATTCGGTCCATTCATTAAAAGGTAATGCGTGGCCATACAAAAAAAAAAAAATTACGGGTCGACTTGAGAACGTCCTCCGTTTTTTTTCTTGGGTAAAAGGTAGCCTATGTCTTATCTATATCCATCCCTGTACCAAATTTCAGCCAGATCCGTTCGCCGTTCATCCGAGAGAGCCTGATTGAATAACAAACATCCAAATATCTTCACAAACTTTCATACTTATTAGCTAAACAGTAGGCAAGACGGTGCGGGGGTAGGCTCGGCGATTGCATCAAGCAAAGCAAGGCGCTTGAATTTTATTCTCGCGTCCGTATGTTTTTTGCGATTACTCCTAAGATATTCGTTTAAATTATGTAAAAGAGTAAAATAATGTGCATGAATTGCTTAAAGCCTCTAAACCTATTTAAAATAATGAGGATTAATACCGTATTTGTGTAAATAGCTTTCCAATTACTGCTTTATAATTGCCCATTTTTTTAAGTATTAATATGGATATAGTATGTTATCATTAAGAGATAGACCTATGCCTTCGCGGACTTTTTTGCAGAACTATATAAGATACACAATTCCACCGTACATCATTTTGTTATATGTCAAAGGGCTTAGGTTTAGGCAGCGTTTTCGTTGAAAGCTCCCAGACGGCTTATTTTTTTCCGACACATATCATTATAATATTTTAGCCAATGTATACTAAAACTTGACAACTTATAATATGTATAGGTACTAAAACCTTCCTCTTGAATCACTCTATCTATTAAAATAAACCGCATCAAAAACGTTGCGGAGTTTTAAAGATCTAAGCATACATAGGGACAGACAGCGGGAAGCGACTTTGTTTTTACCCGACTACGGCGAAGAAAAAGGAGGGTTATGATTTTGACCGGTATGTACGTATGTATGTCCATCTGTTCCCTCCTATCTTCTAAACCACTCATCATAATTTGACAAATGAGGTATTGGTGGTAGCGTCTTGATCGTCCGCTGGTGGCTGGTGGTGGTGGTGGCTGGCTATGTGACGTCACATTAATTAAAAATGGCACCCTATAGAGGACACAAAGTAAGGAACCGGAAGGTGGCCATGTGTTTCTAGTAACTCCAATTTTCATCCATTTATCAAGCACTTCCTGGCTTCTGCTTGCGCTGTAACTTGGCACACTTATACAACTACAGAGAAATTTTGAAAAAATGATACCATATTGCTAGTCTGATGATGGAGCCGGAAGTTAGCCATAGGAACTCCTTAATCAATCAAGATAGCACCATCGTGTTTGGACTCATTGGTCGTGTATTAACAAGTGCTTTGACACTGGATGGTGTTCAGGGTCTGATGATGGAGCCGGAAGGTGGCCAAGGGAACTCCTCAATCAAACAAGATAGCACCATCGTGTTCGGACTCGTTGGTTATGTATTGACAAGTGCTTTGACACTAGGTGGTGTTCAGGGCCTGATGATGGAGCCGGAAGGTGGCCATGGGAAAACCTTAATCAAACAAGATAGCACCATCGTGTTTGGACTTATTGGTCATGTATTAACAAGTGATTTGACAATAGGTCGTGTTTAGGGTCAGATAATGGAGCCGGAAGGTGGCCATGGGAACTCCTCAATAAAACAAGACAGCACCATCGTGTTTGGACTCATTGGTCATGTATTAACAAGTGCTGTGACACTAGGTGGTGTTCAGGGTCTGATGATGGAGCCGGAAGGTGGCCATGGGAAAACCTAATTCGTTGGATTTGTGATAGAACAGATATTTAAAGAAATCCTAATGCTAAAACGTAGAAAATAAAATAAAAGTAAAAATCTTTTTAAAAACAAGCTTATAATGAACTAAAAAGTACTAAATAAAACTTACGTAAACATAGAACTTTAATATTTTCTTCAAAGCTTGAGGCGTAAATGTCGTTCTTACACTAAACTTGAAGATAAGCTGCAAGCTTTTAAGAAAATATTAAAGTTCTATGTTTACGTAAGTTTTATTTAGTACTTTCTAGTTCATTAAAAGCTTGTTTTTAAAAAGATTTTTACTTTTATTTTATTATTTTATACTATGTAGTGATGATACAGGCGACGCCACGTACTCTAAAGTGCGTATAAAGATGCACAACTGACACGTGCCGCCACAAGAGTTTATCAAAAGAGTACAAGTATCTTGGGAGTTGAATCCTAGGCACACCCAATCCAATTTCGAGGTTTATTCCGATACGATCAGAATATTACACAGTTGGGGAAAAGTCAGGCTGTAGGCTTGTCGCAATGTGGTTTTAGATACTGAGTCGTGAGCAGCACAAGATGCCAATACAATGTTTACTTTCTTGTTAATGTAATAATAACAATACTTCCGCATTCAGACGTATAATGATGATTGTGGCGACTCCATGCGCCGCGTGTGTGGTGTGTCGTGTCTTGGCGCACGTGTCTCTTTGAGATGGTAATGTGCACGCGGTATATACGGCATCGCCGCCGCCGCTCGGCACTCGTCCGCATCTTGCCGTTCATCAGTGCTCATCTGTCCACGTATTGCTACTGCTTCAAACACCTCGTCTGCTCGTCATGTTGCGCTACTCGTGTGTCGTGCTGCTGCTGGCTGTACTGCTGATGCTCGTGAGTGACACCTACAGTTGCCCGCAATTGGAACAATCATCAGTAGTTATAGTTTCATGTTTCGACGCGAATCATAATACAGAGCTGTACCTTCGCCATACACTGAAGCAGAAACCGCTATTATATAATAAGTATATGTGAGCAATTACACGTCTACTGCCTCGTTTGGTTTAGTGGTTGCTAGCGCTACTGTTGAGCACGAGGACGTGTCTTTGATTCCCAAGTCGGGCCAAGTGTTATTGGTTTTTTTTATCAGGCATTTCTCACTGATTGCAATAGCTCACCCCCATTACTGGCTTAAACATAACTGTCGAAATGACTGCCGAACCCTTCAAGTATTACAGATGTGTTGTTATGTGTGTTGTGCTGCCCAACTGACGTGTTGCTTGTTCGCAGTGGTGCGGCGAAACGGACGCGGCGCCATTCTTCTTTCTCGGGTTCGTACTTCTTTCACAAGCTACACGTATTTAATTATTCCACACGTCGTTATGAAACGTTTTTAAAATCACACCGACACATTACGGGTGCCAGGTCAGAGAAGTGGACCGTAACGAAAAGGTCTACAGCTGAAGGAATGGGCGTAGAGATTCGGCGCCTTAGTAAAAAATGATAAGGAGGACTTCCCGACCGGGGTAACAAATTTTTTTCGCTGGCCGCTGGACTTTGAATTTTGGGCCCAATATCTCCGGTATACTTTATCTTAAAATACTCGGTAAATTATAACATATTAACGAAAATAAACCGTACCTAAGTCCAGTCGTTTTATCACGGTTTGAAATACCACAATGCATACTTTCTTCGAACATATATTTTTTTTGCACACAATGCGACCCGTCATGTGGGGCGTTATGAGTCGGATGACACGGGTCAAGGAACTAAGCTGAAGTGTGGCATTACCAAGAAGATTTTGATGGTGTTCGCTTTGTCTCGTTTCGTAAGTATATTTATATAAAATAACTTTTGATGTTACAGTACTAACGGCACCAGCATCTTGGCGAACCTGGCAGAGACGGTCTTGCAGCAGAAGATCAACGGACTCGAGGTCCTCGCCGACTACATCGCCATCGCCGGTAACCTCTCTGGTACGCGCCCAACACAGTCATACTTTCTATCACGTCCGCATCGCCATATCGGGCACCGATCACTCAAACAAAAACTATTTTGTTTCAATGAAATCATTCACAGACACATTTACTTTTGAATTGTCAAGGACCAATTTCCAAAACGTAGATCTCTATGGAGAAGAACGGGCAAGACACACCGAGGACACCCTTTTAAATCAAGATACATAGTTCACAGTTCTGAATAATATCGGTATATATTATTCTATACAGGGCGTCCCACGGATATGCCACATGGAGGGAAAGTACCTTGAATATTGTAGATGGAACATTTTACTGAAAGAAGACATTATTTGAATTTAAAAAACAATTTAAACTGCATTCATAGATATTTAAATAATTACATGATTGAACCGGGAATCGAACCCGTTACATGAGAAAAATAATCATTCTGTAGCTTTATCATACCGATCGAAAGGTTTCATCATAAGGATTATTTTTTGCTTAATAACATAGTGTCACTAATTTATGTTTCTATTTGCAGGATAATTGTGATAGTATCACATAACCACTAGTCGGCTGCCGCCGACACACAATCAAGATTATTGATCATTAATTTTATAAGTAATTTTTGTTATACTGTTGTATAATATTATTGTTTACTTACGTGTTTAGTGTATTAAGTATTTTGAAATACATAAACATGCTGTTTTAACTTTGTATCAGTTTTATTCTGAAAAGTATTTAGGTATTATACAAATATCATTGTACATACATCTGCTAAGCAATTTTATCGTTTAACGTCTTTAGTCAGTCAGTAGGCAAAAACGAAATAATGTTATGGCAAGATTGTTTAACTCACCCCTTTTTCTCAGGCAGAAACTGCAGCACACCATCTGCTACGATCATTACATACTCCTTTTGCTTCGTATAATTTAATGGTCATACACGCACGTTAGTTGCGAGTAATACGCAACTGGGCGCTTACTCTTGATTTCAATTACGTTGGAATTTTGACGTTTCGAGTACGAAATACTATTTGGCACTAGCGTATTTATTAATTGCGTGTCCATTTTGGGGAACAAAGTGGAATTGGGATCGGGCTTGGCATGCTGTAAACGCTACTCTTGACTTCGTTTTGACAGCTATATAATAGCTATTACGTATTACGTTGGGATTGTTTGTTGATTGGGATTTAGTATAAGCTAGCTTTAGTAAACCCTACCGCATGCAGACAAAGTCATGGTTAAACTTTATGATTTAATCATGTTGCCCAAATGTTACGTTACAATCAATCAATTATGCAACTATATTATCATTTAAAAGCCTTAAGCCCTATTACCGGTATTAGGGTGGAGCGTTATTTTTTTTTTCGATTTTTGAAATGGCGGATTGCGGTAAAGTTGCATCTTGGTATCAGGTTTAAAACTTATTATGGGGACAACTAAATTAAATTAGTGGAAGTACTGCCCCAAGAACTTTGAATTTTACAAAAAGAAAGAAAAAGCTAGGTATATTGAAAAATAAAATAAAAATTCCATATTTCCATATTTTTTAACTAAAATAATACAGTTTACTTTTTAACAAGATATGAGGGAACTGAAATAAACAAAAAAATATTTTAATTATTATCAATTCTTACGACATGGAAGTGACAAAAAAAGAAAATTTATTCAATTTTTTACTCTTTTTTTGTATTGTACGAGAGCATAATAAGACACAACTCCTAACCCAGCCCTCCCTTCTTACCGGTTCATAGACTACTGAGCAAGATTCTGTAACTGATTTTATTACATCTTTCAAAAAAAAAAAGATAAAAAAAATTAAAATAAAAATCTTTTTAAAAACAAGCTTTTAATGAAATAAAAAGTACTAAATAAAACTTACGTAAATATAGAACTTTAATATTTTCTTACAAGCTTGAGGCTTATCTTCAAGTTTAGTGTAAGACCGACATTTGATACTCAAGCTTTTAGGAAAATATTAAAGTTCTATGTTTACGTAAGTTTTATTTAGTACTTTTTAGTTCATTAAAAGCTTGTTTTTAAAAAGATTCTTACTTTTATTTTATTTTCTACGTTTTTGCATTAGGATTTGTTTAAATATCTGTTTTATCATAAATCCAACGAATTAGGTTTTCCCATGGGCACCTTCCGGGTCCATCAACAGGCCCTGAACAGCACCTAGTGTCAACGAACTTGTCAATACATAACCAACGTGTCCAAACACGATGGTGCTATCCTGTTTGATTGAGGAGTTCCCATGGCCACCTTCCGGCTCCATCATCAGACCCTGAAACCACCTAGTGTCAAAGAACTTGTTAATACATGACCAATGAGCCCAAACACGATGGTGCTGTCTTGTTTTATTGAGGAGTTCCCATGGCCACCTTCCGGCTCCATTATCTGACCCTAAACACGACCTATTGTCAAATCACTTGTTAATACATGACCAATGAGTCCAAACACGATGGTGCTATCTTGTTAGATTGAGGTTTTCCCATGGCCACCTTCTGGCACAATCATCAGACCCTGAACACCACCTAGTGTCAAGGCACTTGTCAATACATAACCAATGAGTCCAAACACGATGGTGCTATCTTGTTAGATTGAGGTTTTCCCATGGCCACCTTCAGGCTCCATCATCAAGCCCTGAACACCACGTAGGGTCAAAGCACTTGTCAATACATGACCAATGAGTCCAAACACGATGGTGCTGTCTTGTTTGATTGAGGAGTTCCCATGGCCACCTTCCGGCTCCATCATCAAATCCTGAACACCACCTAGTGTCTGAGCACTTGTTAATACATGACCAATAAGTCTAAACACGATGGTGCTATCTTGTTTCATTGAGGTTTTCCCATGGCCACCTTCGGGCTCCATCATCAGACCCTGAACACCACCTAGTGTCAAGGCACTTGTCAATACATAACCAATGAGTCCATACACGATGTTGCTATCTTGTAAAATTGAGGTTTTCTCATGGCCATCTCGTGCCCCATCATCAGGCCCTGAACACCACCTAGTGTCAAAGCACTTGTTAATACATGACCAATGAGACCAAACACGATGGTGCTGTCTTGTTTGATTGAGGAGTTGCCATGGCCACCTTCTGGCTCCATCATCAGACCCTGAACACCACCTAGTGTCAAAGCACTTGTTAATACAAGACCAATGAGTCCAAACACGATGGTGCTATCTTGTTTGATAGAGGTTTTCCCATGGCCACCTTCGGGCTCCATCATCAGACTCTGAACACCACCTAGTGTCAAGGCACTTGTCAATACATGACCAATGAGTCCAAACACGATGGTGCTATCTTATTTGATTTAGGTTTTCCCCTGGCCACCTTCCGGCTCCATCATCAGACCCTGAACACCAGCTAGTGTCAAAGCCTATTTCGTTGTATCACGGGATCTATCACCTGTTTAAGACTATCTGGCAGGTATCGTGATAGTTTTAGTTGTATCAAACAAATGTTCGGCTTCATAAATGCAATGCGGCTGAGTTTTAATAGGGAACCTAATAGGAGCTTAGACTCTTACCACGAACTCCACATATTTTACATATTTTCAGTAGATCAGATGGGTTTTCCGTCAAAGTAAGATGAAGTAAGCCACCTGGAATGACATAATAATATGCCAGACTTACGTTTAGCAAACTTTCGTGACACTGGCCTATAATGATTGTTTGACACATTTCTAAAAGATATAATTGGTCCGTGCTGAGATCCGGCGATCCTTACGGGTCTTCGTTATGTCCGGCAAACAACATGTTATGACAACGAATGGTAGGCACTCGAATTATTTAGTGTCTTGCATAATGGATCACTAAAACTTTTTGGGCCCTTGGTAGTACCGTCTAAATGTTCAAAATTATGTCTTAAAGTCAATTCATTTGCAAATGACATACCACGCATTGCTTGTATCGGACGTTGCAGCTTGCTTTCAAGCAGTTTTAAATTCCAGCTTTAGTACTAGTGTTAACGGTGATTCTGTCACAACCAACAGCGACTATTTTTGGTTTCACAGCTTCTTTCAATAATTATCTCTGTAGAGAAGAACTCGATCGTTCAATCAAAAATTTGTACGTGTTTCTTTGTTGGTCAAAGGTGGCTTTTGCTGTTTTATATTGGTTTTCATGTCTGTTTACTACTGATTTTACATAAAAAATTGACGTTAAGTAGTTTAGTTTAGTTTATAATGACCCTACGAAAACTTCGAGTATTTTTAATTTTTTTGAAAATTTCAGGGCCTGGGGGCAGTACTTCTAATGACTTGTTTCGAAAAATATTTTACATACGTAATGCTTAAGTATATTGGCAACTTTTAAGGCGATGTTACCCTAAAAACCGTCGATTTCTATTGTGATTTATTCGTAGATAGCTCGGATTTAAATTTTGAAAAAAACATATTACATAATTCATACTTCGATCTTTAGATTCCGGCTATGCGATACACGATTACTTGCACTTTACTGCATCCAATTAAATCGCAAAGACAAGTCTAATTTCGGTCTAATTTCTTATTTTATTTGAGTTTTATTAGGCTTTGAATAATAAAACTTATAGCATAATAAAGGTCGTAAAAAATGTGTTAAATATGCGCTGACATAATGTGAAATATTAAAATATTTATACCACTAATTTCAAAACTAAGTGGTTTCATCTTTTCATGCGCGCGTCACGCGTCCTTTAGTCCCGAGCGGAACGTGTTGGAGGTCGGACGTGTGCCAATTTTTGCGAGCCCGCCACCCCCGCCGGTTGAGTTCTTGCCTCTATTACGTTATTTTTCATTTCAAATATCACAGCGACTGTACTATTTATGCAGTATATACATTGCTTCTTAACTACTACCTAAGTGTGTCACTAAGTGACTGGACAAGCAATGTAACAATCACAAAACGATACTTTACTACATTATTTTTGTTTCCAAATATCATAGCGACCGTACTATGTTTGTAGTAAATACATTGCTTCTTAACTACTACCTAAGTGTTATGATAAGGGACTGGAAAAGCAATGTAAAACTCACAAAACGATACTTTACGTAAGCGTTAGCTCGCTTAGTACGCCGGGCGGCGCGCGACAAGTTAGTGATGTGGTGAGACATTCTAACGTAGGCTATCGACAATAATGTCGATTGTCGTATGAATTTATATTACTATGAAAGTTTATTCTGCAATTTGTTAATCGCGCTGAGATATGGATATCGATAACTGTTACTCGTTGTTACGGTGTTTTTTTTTTACATTTGCTTATTTATATTAAATAATATTATTGGAGTTTACTCATTAAGAATCGATTTTCCTAAAAGGCCCCTGGTATGGAAATTTTATGAACATTTATATTAAGAACATTTTTAACGCCTGGGAAGAAGCACAAGATGCCATTGGAATCTTTTGCGACCTCTCGAAGGCGTTCGATTGCGTCGACCATGAGACACTTCTGCTGAAACTAGAGCACTATGGGATTAGGAATACAGCTCTTGATTTACTAAGATCATATCTGAAAGATAGAAAAGTTAAAGTTCAAGTAAACGGCGTAAACTCATTGGGGTCTGAAATGGCAATGGGCGTTCCTCAAGGTTCGATATTGGGTCCATTCCTCTTTTTAGTTTACATTAATGATTTACCCCAATTACTACTAAACCAACCGAAGATGGTGTTATTTGCAGATGACACATCATTGATTTTTAAAATAAACCGACGGTCGCAAAATCTTGACGACGTGAATAGCGCTATTCTTCAGGTCCAAGATTGGTTTACGGTAAATAATTTGGTACTAAATAAAAAAAAAACCAAATGCATTCGATTTAAATTACCTAATGTTAGAAGTAGCGAATGTGACATCATATTGAATGGAGAAAAACTGGAATTTATTAATCAAACAGTTTTCCTGGGAATCACGCTAGACGAGAAATTACAATGGGGACCCCATATAACATCTCTTGCGGGGCGGCTAAGCTCGGCCGCTTATGCTGTTAGAAAGATAAGACAGTTAACAGATGTAGAAACCGCTCGTTTGGTCTATTTCAGTTACTTCCACAGCATTATGTCATATGCCATTTTACCGTGGGGTCGGGCGGCTGACATTGAATCCATCTTTGTTTTGCAAAAGAGAGCTGTCAGAGCCATTTATAATCTATGTCGCCGCGAATCTCTCAGGGAACTATTTAAAAGGATTAATATTATGACGGTACCTTGCCAATTCATTTATGAGAATATTATGTATGTAAGAAAAAATCTAAATCTTTTTAATAAAATAAGTGATAGACATAATTTTAACACTAGAAATAAAGATAAAATAGATCAACCATTTTTCAGACTAGCTAAAGTACAAACATCTTTTATGGGGTACTGCGTTAAATGCTATAATAAAATACCTAGTGATATATTGCAATTAAATGAAAAAAAATTTAAAACTCATATTAGAAGTACACTTTGTAAACAAGCATATTACAAATTAGAGGATTATATCCAAGATAAGAATGCTTGGAAACATGCTGGTCTTGCTCCATAGGACAAATTCGAGGCTGGACAAAATCAAACTGGTTGCTAATCTAGTTGTAAAATTTATTATTTTTATATCATCGATTTTTTTACATTTTATGATAATTAATCTCACACACTGTCCTATTTGTATTACTTGCAAGTTTGTAGAAATATTGTGTTATCGTACGTATACTTTAATGTTTGTAAATATGTGAGCACCATGCTGCCCTCCTAATAGCAAATGCAGTAATCGACATTTTTACGATTTTCCGTTTTTGTCAAAAATGACATCTGCAGACTTTTAACTACACGTAGAATTTTTTTTTTTTTTTTATTGTGTCTGGAACATCGAGATATTATAAGTAAAAATGCAGCATTTCAAGTGTAAGTATCTGATATTGTTAGTATGAATGCAGCAATGAGCATACACCAGATTAAAATGCAGTAATCACGTATTTAGTACCAAGTTAGAATGCAGTATTCCTGTACATTATAGAAAGAAACACAGTAGGGTCATACAAAAAAAGTGAAAATTCGAAAATATCTATACTAATATTATAAAGCTGAAGAGTTTGTTTGTTTGTTTGAACGCGCTAATCTCAGGAACTACTGGCTGGAATTGAATTGAATTGAATTGAAAAATTCATTTTGTGTTGGATATTACTTACATTTATCGAGGAAGGTTATAGGCTATACATATAACATCACGCTACGACCAAAGAGGTAAGAGCACAAACAGAGTATATTTAAAAGATATTGTTACTGTGGAGGTACACAGAAATAAAAGTAACATGTTTGTGAAGACAGATTATTATGGAATGATACACGAAATTGAGTTCCTAAAAGTAAAATACCTAAAGTCATTGTCAATTCCTGATCCTATCAAAAACATTCTTCCAAGGGGTGAAGAAGAAAGAAGCAAGAAAATCTGCTATTCTTTCCACACTGTCCAAAATAATAAGACAGATTACCGTTTTGGCAAAACCTTCACTTCAATAACTCCTCGACTGATCTCGAATAGGTAGTTTAGAAGTAGAAGACTGTAATGAAACAAAGGAAATTTAATTTTAATTACTACTAAGACTGTTACAGTGCCATTATTAATTAATATTTTTAAGTTTTCTATGGAAGCAGTGTTCCGTTTAAAAGATTATAGGCGAAAGCGAATGAAGAATGATCTCGTTTATTTTACTAAACTTTTGTTACTAAATCACATGGTGATAATTAATAATAAGTATTTCTAAACATAATATTTTCTATATTTTTGGTTTGAAAGTAAAAGTTTGAAAGTAATAAAATATATTGTAGGTACTAGGTACGGACCTAGTACAATATATTTTATTACTTTATGTCCCAACAAAAAGACTGGTTAAATTATAAAATTAAAATATTTTCATAATTAATTATGTTTATCCTTTTTTTTCTATTTAAATGTTAAACAACTCGTTTTTACACTGCATTATGCCTTTTATTCTACTTGTATCAGTAATCAATTTTGCTAGTGCTTAATGTAGTCAATGTATTTCCTAGATATTAATGCAGTATCAAACACGATTACTGCATTTCACTTCACTACTTTGATGTATCACAAATAGAGACACAAGGTTTAAGTGCAGTATTCAACTTTCTAAAGACCTACATAAGAAAAATTAACTTCAAAACTTAACTTAACGATACTTTGTATTTTTATGTACCTATTCCGTAACAAAACATATGAGTTTTATATCAGATATAGTAGAGATTTAAAAAAAACACTTAACCGCGTTTTTCTCGAAACCGCCATTTTGCAAGTACTGCATTTGCTATTACGAGGGCAGCATGTACCTATCACATACTTAATTTATTTATTTTTCATTGCTCCATTTTTAATTTTTAATTCTTTTTACCTATTGTAATTGTATTCTCGGTGCATCGTCTTCACATGTAATTATATAATTGGTGTACCTATACCAAATATTGTAAAACATTTTTTTTTTAAAAGAGTAACGGTGGAGCTTCTTGCCCATTCTTCTCCATACGAAAACTACCTTTTGGAAGGGGCAACTAGAATCAGTTCTATTTCTATGTATTTGACGTTCAAAAGTGCCTTTAATGTGCCTAGTTGAAATAAATTATTTGACTTTATTTGACTTTGACTTTATGTGGAGTGAAATTTATAGAAGTGTAACACTTGTTTTATTCATAAATAACACGGATATGTTTTTTTTTTAAAACATAGTAAGTACATATTTCACACTTCGTTCTAGTTATTTCAGCCGTTAGTATATAATAGTTACCTATAGATCTAGTTTTTTTAGAGTTTATATGCATTTTATTTCAGTTTTATTAATAAATGACTTTTGAATTTTGAATTATATTTTACTTAATTTGGTTTTAATGATGTCAAAATACGCCCCAAAAATACTTCTCTTTTTTGCAGTCGGTTTTCATCATAGATAATAATATCCAGTTTTCATCGATATTTTTATCGATCAAATATTTATAAATATCAACCCCTCTTCCCTAGAGTTACACACATGCTCAAAAGGGGCGGGCATTAGAAGGTAAAGAACCCCGACTGAACACACACAAGTGTTCAGTCGCTGTACCTATACTTTTTAATGCCCGCCCCTTTTGAGCATGTGTGCATTACGTAGCATCAAATGTTTTTGTGAGCGCGGAAAATGCATCTAGTGTGCCGTATCTATGTTTAGGGGTATGAGGTTCTATGGGGGATGAGTGAACTTTACACCCTGTTCCTCATACCCCTAAATATGTTTAAGTGTGAGTATGTACGGCGCATGGTAAATGCACGCTGTTTTGATGGGATGAGGTTTATTATTGATTGTATGGTACGTTCTGATTTATGAGTACGTTGTGTGTGTTGTGCAGTGTTTTCGTCATTTGTTACGATGGCTTGTCGATTGCGGGGGCTGAGGTACTGCTTTGATACCTTAGAAGCTTGAAAAAAGCCGGCCTTAATAACCCCGCAAAAAAGGAAATCGAAAAAAATTTTTTTTTCATACTTTGAGCGCTCCACCCTCGGTATATACCGGATGACATTTTTTACCGTCTCGAGCATAATAAGGTGTGTTGTGTAAGTGGAACAGAAGCCATATCTGATAATATTTGCTTAATACAAATGAGATTGTATAAGTTCGGAATTTCCATAAAAATTATGAAAACTATCCATCCTACGGCCCGTGCGTAAAACGAATAATAGCCAAAATAGGAGATACTAAACGGCGTAGGCTGCGATCGCGCATGAATGAAAGTTGTACGTGTGTGCGAGCGAAACGCACACACATTTCTTTTGCGTAGAAACCTACTCAGCGGCCGCCCCTCGCATGGTACAGTCGTGTTTAAAACGTTTCCTAAATCAAATTCAAAATCAACGCAATAACATTTATACTCCACTTACTAATAAACTAAGACAACCCTGATGTACAAATAAAATGAACACAATACCCAAAACTTCACAAACATACAATACAAATACCCAATTGACTAAATAAGCCTCAAACCAAAAGAATAAATAGTACGTAGGTAATAACTTAACACAAATAAGAAAACAACATACCTACAATAATAAAACACAACAAACACTTACGTAAGTACAAATAAAAACCCCACCAATTTACCAATTAAAAAGATAAAATAATTAGAAAACCCATCCTTACGAATAAAACGAAAACGGTAACAAAGACTCGACTTTTAAAACAATCTAAGTAATCTTTTTTAAATAATTCGAAATAATAAATACTTGAATAAGCAAGAATACTCGACTGTACTTCATTCAAAATGAAAAGGACGTGCATACATGCGGGAGCGAGAACATTGACAGAAGGTTGTTCGGTCGACCCGTTGCTAAGTAACGTCGGCCTGCCTATTTTATCGCTCTGCGCACACACACGTACACACGGCTACACATCAAGCTATACATTTCCAGTATAAGCTGACCTCGCATTGTACGAAAATCCTACACAATGCGAGATCAGCATAAACTGGAAATGTATAGCTTGATGTGTAGCCGTGTGTACATGGAAACTTTATGTGTGCATGAGAGTTCACTTACCGGGGTTGACGTACGAGAGCCGAGCAGCTGAGTGGTACTCGCGCGCGGGCGACACCACCGACCGACGCGCACGCGCATTGCGCGCAATAAAATTAATGGATTTGTAAAAGGCAGTGCAATTACCCATCACTTTGCCATTACTAACTAAGCCGTCCAAGGTCGAGATGACCCGTTTGTTACCCGACTACGGCGAAGCAAAAAGGAGGGTTATTTAAATGATTACCTAGTTTGTGATTCCGAAAATTACACTAAATTATTATTAGGTATTTACAAAAAATGAACATAGGTCTGTACCTACCTTTTTAGCGATATCGCAGTAGGTAATTATTGTTCAAAATGTTTCGTTCTAAACATAAACTAGCACGTCTTTGCATATTGTTTGATAAACTTCGAGGCGTGTCTCTATCACTTTTTAAAACATTAAAAGCGTCTATTATTCGCTGTTTTAAATCACTAACACTTTGAGCTTCTTCGGTATACACTAAACGTAAGACAAAACGTTTTAGTTCGGCCCACAAATAAAAGTCAAGGGGTGTTAGGTCTGGTGACCTCGGCCGCCAGTTCACAGGTCCACCGCGACCTATCCACTTATCACCGAATTGACCATCGAGATACGCGCGCACAGATCGTTTGTAGTGAGCTGGACATCCGTCGTGCTGGAAGTACAGTCACGAGCAAAAATATGTATACACTCAGCAAAATTCAATAACGATTTTCTCGTGGAATTAAAATTGTAACTTTGAGATGATAATTTTTTGATAATAATAGGGGTTCCAAAATACTATATTCGTAATATCATAAAGTTACAATCAATACAGTAGGAGAAAATCACTTTTAAAAGTTGCTAAGTGTATGCATATTAGTGCTCGTGACTGTACATGTCTTGCAGATGGAACGTCTTGCAACATGGTGTCAATGACGGAACTTATCATTTGTAGATACGTTATTCCCATCAATCGATCTTCGATCCAAACTGGACCAATTTGAGGAGAAGTACCGTTCCTTCGCAGCGACTGAAGATGGTCTTCTTCTGCGTACATTCGCCTCGCACTGGCTATTTTCACAAAACAAGATATAAAATCTCACCATTGCCATTGCGAGGTAGATACTCTACGTTAGAATATTCGTTAACTATGACCGGGTGGACGATGCATACGCGGAAACAAACCTCGTGACGTCACGCCACCGTGACTAATCGCAGGTGACTGAAGCGCGGGACGCGTGCGGGCGGGGGGATGCGCGAGCGAGCGGCACCGGCACGGCGGCGGCGGCGGCGGCTCGTGCGCCTGATGATATCAAAGAAGCCGACGCAAGTGCGGCGAGTACCTATCGGCCGCAAAGGAACGTATCTACGAATTCATTGATAAATTCCGCGCATTTAGTAGGGTGCGTATGATTTCATTTCTGTTTTTATTGTTTTAGTATGAAAAGTTTACTTCAAATGGGTAGCATTTTTTGATAGATCAATTTGTTCAAAGGGTATAAAAAAAAAAAAAAAAGATGACTGTGCCATTGGCTTCTACTCCGTTCACCTACTATGCCCTATGCTTGCGAGACGGTAAAAAAAATCATCCGGTATAGCGTAATAAAATTTGACAACATTATTGCGGGTGGTAACATAGCAAACCTTCGGTGCAACAAAGTCACAAATAGCCAAAACAGCAAAATTGAGGTAACAAGTATGCCAAATTGTCTCTGAACCATGCCTATACCTGGGGCAACAAAGACATCCGTGAAATTATCTCAGAATTCTACTAGATGGCGCAGGTGCCTTTGTGGTTATTGGCGGTTTTTCTATGCGTTTTGGGCCGACAAAGTTTCATTGCACAGTAGTGCCCCCGCGCCCGCGAGTGTTTGTTTATCAATTACAAAAATTTTGGAGCTACAAAGGTATTTGATCCAAATTATTAATTTTATAAAGATTTCAAACCTACTGTAAATAATAGTACACCTCACACAGTTACAGGAAAAACACCTGCAGAACTGTTCTTTAGACGACAATTTCGAGACAAGCTGCCTATGATTCAGGACATGACGCATCTCTCAGAGGATCTTGAAATGAGGGATAGAGATAAGAAACTAAAGGAAAAAGGGAAGGAATATGCGGATAGGAAGAGAAGGGCTACTAGTTGTGAATTGGAAGTTGGAGATAAAGTATACGTCAAGAACATGACTAAACAAAACAAGCTGAGCTTAAACTATGAACCCGAAACACATACTGTCGAAGCGAACAAAGGAGGGGACGTAAGTCTTCAGGACGATAAACTGGTCAGCGAATCAGACGGAACGTCGTACACCTAAAACGAGTGGAAGGACAATGGAAGGTGCTAGATGATGAGAATAATGCTAGTGGCGCTCAAACAAACGATAATATTGATTTAAATCAATCACAACTCAAGTGAATAAAATGATGACAATAATGACAAAATTATTGATGACTAGCTGTGCCCGCGACATCGTCCGCGTGAACATAACTCTATCTCATCCTGTTATTATAATGCAACATGTTCTTTAAGTTTTGCTAAGTTAAGTTAAACCTGTGGCTAAGTAATAACAGCCGCACCGGTCGATCCAACAGGTTAAGCTACTCTTGTCAGAGTTGATCCGTGGATGGCTGACATTCTTTACATACTGAGATTCCTCCGTGGCTCGAAAAGTAAGTCAAGCTGTTGGTGCCGGCTGTTATTCGTGGATTTATAACGATCGTTACGGGTCGTCCGAAGCCCGAAAGTCTGACAACGCTCCTGTGGAACATTGGGTACGACTGGGTGCTGAGGGGCGAGCTCAGTCCGGGATTGGTGCTCGACGGCCGGTGGGACTTCGGGCCCCATTTCCGACGGCTGGCGCCCAAATTGCTAGGCGCTGCTGGGGCGCTGTCAACGCTGCTTCCCAATCTGCTGACCTGACGGCCGGTAGTATCGCAGTCCTGCGCAATCCGCAGAGGGCGATGGCCGTCAGAGTCATCAGGGGGTATCGCACGATCTCCTACGAGGCGGCTTGTGCACTGGCCGGATCTCCGCCCTGGGACCTCGAGGCGAAAGTACTCGCGTCATCGTATCGGTGGCGCGAGGAAGTGAGGGCGCGGGGCGAGCAACCGATGCAGCGACACATAGAGCTGCATCGGTCTCAGCTTCGCGAGGTCCTGGTGGCGGAATGGCGGGAAAGGCTTTCACATCCTACCGCCGGCCTCGACATCATCGAGGCGGTCCGGCCGGTGCTCGAGCGCTGGCTCGGGAAGAGGCACGGCTCCCTGTCGTTTCGGGTGATGCAGGTGCTCTCGGGGCATGGTTGCTTCGGGAAGTACCTGTGTCGCATAATCAGGGAGCCGGACGCTCGGTGTCACCACTGCGTCGACTGCCGGGAGGACACGGCGCGGCATACGCTGGCAGAGTGTGCCGCTTGGGAGGAGCCGCGCCGTGCCCTATCTCTGAAGTAGGCAGTGACCCCTCGCTGCCGGCCGTCGTTGAGTCGATGGTCGACAGCGAGGAGTCCTGGGACGCGGTGGTTTCCTACTGCGAGACAGTCGTCTCGCAGAAGGAGGCTGCGGAAAGGGACAGGGAGATCTCGTCCACTCACCCGGCCCGCAGCAGGCGCACCGTGTCGTCGTGGCAGGGACAATTATCGGCTGCAGTAATTTTAAATCGATGGAGGTACTGTTTATGAAAGCCATGTCCTGTCAGATTTTGAGTGAAATAAAAGTTTTGATCTATCTTTTTGCGGAATTTAGTAATTTGTTGTAATGTTGGGAATATGGCTTTGGTGTGTTGTCCCTGCTCACTTGATGCGTACCTGGCTTGCCACTTAGCCAGGTTGGCTAGTCTAAGTTTGTGTTTTACATATGACATTGGGTATGCTTTGTAGTCTGGTGTTTTGTGAAGCCGAGTGGCCATTTTTGCGGCATCATCCACAGCTTCGTTGCCCGCAACTCCACAGTGGCCTTTCACCCACGTAATTTTAATACGTGGTGGTGTTTCCGTGCTTGTGTGTGTGTGTGTTTGAATATGATTTTGTGTATTTCCGTGACAAGCTGCTGCGTTGCTGCGGTCTGCGATTGCCTGTATAGCAGATTGGGAGTCAGTGAAGATGGTGGTGTTGGTTTGTGTCTTTGTATTTGCCCATTTGCATGCTTTCAGGATGGCCAACTGTTCAGCCTGGAAGACAGTGCAAGTGTTGTGAAGTTTGAATTTTTTCGTTGCGGTTGTTCCTCCTGGGTCGTAGCAAATGAAGGCCGCACGACGGCACCGTCTTCCTGCTTGCTGCCGTCAGTGAAGATGTTGTAAGGTGTTCGGGGTGTTAATTGGGTCGTCTCATCTTCAGCGTGTCTATGTGTCCGGGTGCTGGTAACTGATTTTGGTATTCTAAGTGCAGGATGTAGTAGCTCACGCACGGGTGTTGGGCGTTTAGGAGTTATGTCCGCTGGCAAAAGGTAACTAGTGCCTGTGAGGCGGATCGTCTCGACATGGTGAATTTCTTGGATCCTGAGATCTAGGGGCATGAGCTCTGCGAGTGCTAGAGCGGCAGTAGTAGAGACGGTCCGGAAGGCACGGATGGCCTTCAGTGTGAATCCCCGCTGAAGGCTAGTGAGTTGTTTTTTAACGTTCTTCCTGCTTACTATGTGCCCCCATATGCCAGCAGCGTAAGTGATAATGGGTTCTATTACGTGCATATAAATTGTGCGGGCGTTTTCCGGGTGTGCGCCCCATGTACACCTAGTGTACATTCGTAGTTTATTGAATATGCGTGTGGCTTTGCCTAGCACATATTTTAGGTGGCTGTTATACCGTAATTTTTCATCTAGGATGACGCCAAGCTTCTTTCGGGAATAAATGCCATCCATTTGGAGCCGTGCGGTTTTCGCTTTTGGCGTGAAGGCGATGGCTTGTATTTTTGCCGGGCCGAAGGTCAGTTTCACGCGTTTACCCCATTCGCTGATGTTGGCGAGAATGTTGTTGGCTAGCTGCTCTACTGTTTCCGGCGTGTCTGCCGTAACTAGCAGAAGAACGTCATCCGCGAAGGCTTGTAAGTGGCAGCCCGGTGGCAGTTCCATGTCTAGGAGCTCGTCCAGGATCAGGTTCCATAGAACCGGACCACACGCGGATCCTTGAATGCAGCCCTTTGTCAGAGTTTTGCGGACTCGGACTCCCGCGTGATCCAGCGTAGCGGTTCTGTCCTGCACGTAGTTTTTAATTAGCCCATAGATGTTTTGCGGCGTTCCGATGTGTTTAAGGCGATGGAAGAGGGCAGGCCACCAAGCGTTATCAAATGCTGCTTTTATGTCTAGTGATATTGCTATAGAAAGTTTGTGATTCTCTTTGGCGTGGTGTATGTGGTTGAGAGCTTTATGGATGGATTTTTTTTGTTGACGGAAGCCGAATTGTTGAGGGTTTAGTTTGTTTCCCACCTCAGCGTGGTGGGCTACCCTTATGATGAATAATTTTTCCAGGAGTTTCCCGAACACTGGAATTAGACCTATGGGGCGGAACGATTTGAGATCGGAAGGATCATCCTTTCCCGGTTTAGGGATGATCTTGACATAGGCCTCCTTCCATATTCGGGGGAAATACTGTAGAGTAAGGCATCTGTTCATGATTTCGGTTATTAAGCTGGGGAAATGTGCTGCAAATTGGAGGCAAATATCTGATGTAAGATTGTCAAGGCCAGGGGCTTTTCTTGGGCTTATTTGTTTTAGTTGCTTAAGAACCTCTTCTTCCGTGAATGGATGGTCATTTTCCGTGTTGGTAGTAGGGTTGTAGTATTGTCGTCGGAGTTCTGCTTGTGTTGGTATCTGATCACAGGTGTCGTCAGGATAAAAGTGGTTTAGGAGGACGTTGGCCGTCTCCTCTCCATCGGTGGTAAATCTGTCTCCTACTTTCAGGGTGATGGGTGGTCTTCTGGGCGCAGTCTCCTTGAGAAGTCGGTTGGTCAGTGACCAAACGTTTTCTTTGTTTTGAAGTTCGCAGAACTTGCGGAAGTTTGCAGTGGATTCTTTTTTCAGTTCTTCTGAGTAGACACGTTTCTTGTTCTGGCTCTCTTCCAGAAGGGCTTCCAGTGGTAAACCTTGTCGTTTCGCTGTGTGTATGCGTCTGGGGAGATTGATTATGTCTGTTTTTTGGGTTTCAAGGTTCTCTGTCCACCATGGAGGTTTGTACTTACGCTTCTGCCCTTTGGTGGGCATGGTTTCCATGCAACTTTCACGTGTGATTTGGTGGACGAGGCATTCCAGATGATCGACGTCGAGGTTGGGCACATCGCTATCGAGCACTGCCGAGACCGTCATTTTGTGTCGCACAGCATCCTTAAAAGCGGCCCAGTATGCTCCTTTGGTGGTCGAGTTGTTATTATTTACTATTGTACTGGGTCTGCGGGTGGCAATACAGAAATCGATTGCGTTGTGCTGCGATGACTTGCAACAGTCCAGGTTTACTCGCCAGTCGCGTACAGAGTCGTACATAGAGGCAGAAGCCATCGTCACGTCGATGATAGACAATCGGTCGCGCCCATGCGTTACCGTCTCGAATGTCGGGGTGGTTCCGGTGTTACAAATATACATGTCATTGGCGTAGACAAGCTCCGAAGGCTAATTCCTTTGGGGTTTGATTTATCACTTCCCCAGGCAGGGTGCCAACCATTGAAGTCTCCCCCCAGTATGCACTTGTGTTGAGATGTGGCTTTGAGGAAGCAGTCTATTGCTTCAAGCGTGCAGGAGGTGTCGTCTCTTGGCTCTACGTAAGCTGAGGCCAAGTACCATTTTTGGTGGTCGGTTTGCAGCTGAATCACGCTTAAGTTAGCTGAAGACATTCCTGACTCCCCCAAAATCACGCCGCGCCCAGATTTGACTAGGATGCATGCTTTAACATTGCATCCGTTTGAATACTGAAAGATGTCGATACCCGATATGGGTTTGACCTCCTTGCCAGATCTTATGTAAGGTTCCGACAACAAGGCAATGTCGTATTGGCCATTATAAAAGTACGTTAAAAGTTCGTGGAAACTATTTTTTGAGCGATCTATGTTACACTGTATTATTCTGATGTATGACTTATCCATAATCAGTGCGGCTGGTAATTTTAAGTATAAGTGATTTCACTCTCGGGCAATTGTTAGCGGTGGCCTTGTGTCCGATGTCGTAGCTGGTGCTGAATTTTGTGTTGTGTGGGTGGCAGTTGAAGCATTTGGGCGTGCCTTTCTTCTCTCGAAGTGGGCAGCTTTCAATGTTGTGGCCCTCTTCAGAGCAGTAAGCGCATGGAGATTGTTTCGCTGTGCATTTTGACTGGACATGCCCGAACTGCAGGCACTTTTTGCACTGGATGAATGGCGAGAAGTCTTCAGAATGGACGCGTTGGTGGTCGACGTAAACTCTTCCCATGTCAATTATTTTACGCCACAGGGTGGGGTGAGCGATTAGAATGGCGGTGTATAGATTTGGGTTCCTGTTGTTCCTTTTGAAAGCGAGTCGCAGGTCGTCATTATTCTCGAAGAGGGACGATAGCTCTTCGTTCTGGCCGCAAATGATGTCGATTAGCTCCTCCGATGGCGTGTCTATAGAGATTCCCTTGAGAATGAGCATGGGTTTAAGTTTTCTTGCCGGTTCCGCAGTAAGTTGGGAAGAAGTTTCCAATTTCAATTTCAGACCCTAAGTTTGTTGTTGGACACGGACTGGATTTTTGTAGGCGCATAGTTAGTGGTGCGGAAACTGATACTATTCCTAAAAGACTCCACGACTTCCTGGCGCGTTTGTGTGTCGCATTTAGCCGAGACAATAATGGCGGGTCTGTTTTGTGGAATCTGTTTTATTGAGTGCCGAGATGCAGGCGCACTAGCAGCCTGCGCGTAAGTTATTAGGATTAGAGGTGCTGGTGGACTCGAGATAGTGGCGAGGTCCTTGCTTAACTCCTCTGGCACGCAAGTCGCAATCTCCTTTCTGAATGTGCCATCGCCGTCGTCGGTTCTGACTAGATTTTTCATGGTTTGGACCTCTGTCTTTACGCTCGTGATGATCTCGTTTGGCTGGGCTCGGTGGTTGGGCTTCCTGGCCGAGTTCTTCCCGAGAAGAGCAAACGAAGTTGGGGAGCTTTGAAATCGCTGTGAGTATTTCGTCTGACGCCAGAGCAATTGTCTTTTTATTGCCTGTCGTGACGCTTTTATTTTCGTAAACGGTGGTTTTAATGCATTCGGCGAGTCTGGATATGACGTCGATGCATGATTCCATGTCGATAATCTCGGAAGAGTCAGCGGGGAGGGGAGGAACTTTAATCGCGGGTGGAGGATTGAGAGAACGAGGAGGAGTACGCATGAAAGCCATTTTCCATTAAATTGTACTTGGAAAACTAGGTCTCTGATGACTAAAGGATGGGTGTTTTCATGGTATATGACTAATAACAGCTTCTAGAGCAACAGGGTACACAAAAATAGAATTAAAAAAAAATTGGCGAAAATTGTCTCGTTTACCTACCCCGCCGTTATAGGGTGGGTGGGAGGGTTTCCGTTTTTCCGAGCTAGGTACGCGTGTGAGGTGTCAAAACACGCGTCTACGCGCGGGCTATCGAACAACAGAGTATTTAGAGGTAAGCGTAGTACAATATTTTGAATTTATGGTGAAAAAACGTAATTAGCAGAAAAGTAGGTGTTTATAGAGTATTTAGTTCTACCAACCAACGAGATAGATCACGAAACGCGGTCCAGCCTGAAGGTGTGGCAGGTAAGTATTTATTAATAGCAAAAACCCCGAATTTAAACGGAAGAATTTTGAGTTAATCGATGTTATTGAGTTTAAACTAAGTGAAATTTTCGAAAAATTGATTTTTTATTTTTAAAGCAAACAGGTGGATTATTTTAGGTGAAAAGGAGAGGCAGAGCCCAATTAAGATTAACTGCACCGAAACCGCTTCAAATTCCGTCTCCTAAGTGCAAAGATATCGTAGTTTGTGTTGAATGCCGGTTCGCTGAGGTAAACTTTTATTGTAGGTATAATTTTCCGTTTTTCCGAGCTAGGTACGCGTGTGAGGTGTCAAAACACGCGTCTGCGCGCGGGCTAACGAACAACGGAGTATTTAGAGGTAAGCGTAGTACAATATTTTGAATTTATGGTGAAAAAACGTAATTAGCAGAAAAGAAGGTGTTTATAGAGTATTTAGTTCTACCAACCAACGAGATAGATCACGAAACGCGGTCCAGCCTGAAGGTGTGGCAGGTAAGTATTTATTAATAGCAAAAACCCCGAATTTAAACGGAAGAATTTTGAGTTAATCGATGTTATTGAGTTTAAACTAAGTGAAATTTTCGAAAAATTGATTTTTTATTTTTAAAGCAAACAGGTGGATTATTTTAGGTGAAAAGGAGAGGCAGAGCCCAATTAAGATTAACTGCACCGAAACCGCTTCAAATTCCGTCTCCTAAGTGCAAAGATATCGTAGTTTGTGTTGAATGCCGGTTCGCTGAGGTAAACTTTTATTGTAGGTATAATTTTCCGTTTTTCCGAGCTAGGTACGCGTGTGAGGTGTCAAAACACGCGTCTGCGCGCGGGCTAACGAACAACGGAGTATTTAGAGGTAAGCGTAGTACAATATTTTGAATTTATGGTGAAAAAACGTAATTAGCAGAAAAGAAGGTGTTTATAGAGTATTTAGTTCTACCAACCAACGAGATAGATCACGAAACGCGGTCCAGCCTGAAGGTGTGGCAGGTAAGTATTTATTAATAGCAAAAACCCCGAATTTAAACGGAAGAATTTTGAGTTAATCGATGTTATTGAGTTTAAACTAAGTGAAATTTTCGAAAAATTGATTTTTTATTTTTAAAGCAAACAGGTGGATTATTTTAGGTGAAAAGGAGAGGCAGAGCCCAATTAAGATTAACTGCACCGAAACCGCTTCAAATTCCGTCTCCTAAGTGCAAAGATATCGTAGTTTGTGTTGAATGCCGGTTCGCTGAGGTAAACTTTTATTGTAGGTATAATTTTCCGTTTTTCCGAGCTAGGTACGCGTGTGAGGTGTCAAAACACGCGTCTGCGCGCGGGCTAACGAACAACGGAGTATTTAGAGGTAAGCGTAGTACAATATTTTGAATTTATGGTGAAAAAACGTAATTAGCAGAAAAGAAGGTGTTTATAGAGTATTTAGTTCTACCAACCAACGAGATAGATCACGAAACGCGGTCCAGCCTGAAGGTGTGGCAGGTAAGTATTTATTAATAGCAAAAACCCCGAATTTAAACGGAAGAATTTTGAGTTAATCGATGTTATTGAGTTTAAACTAAGTGAAATTTTCGAAAAATTGATTTTTTATTTTTAAAGCAAACAGGTGGATTATTTTAGGTGGAAAGGAGAGGCAGAGCCCAATTAAGATTAACTGCACCGAAACCGCTTCAAATTCCGTCTCCTAAGTGCAAAGATATCGTAGTTTGTGTTGAATGCCGGTTCGCTGAGGTAAACTTTTATTGTAGGTATAATTTTCCGTTTTTCCGAGCTAGGTACGCGTGTGAGGTGTCAAAACACGCGTCTACGCGCGGGCTATCGAACAACAGAGTATTTAGAGGTAAGCGTAGTACAATATTTTGAATTTATGGTGAAAAAACGTAATTAGCAGAAAAGTAGGTGTTTATAGAGTATTTAGTTCTACCAACCAACGAGATAGATCACGAAACGCGGTCCAGCCTGAAGGTGTGGCAGGTAAGTATTTATTAATAGCAAAAACCCCGAATTTAAACGGAAGAATTTTGAGTTAATCGATGTTATTGAGTTTAAACTAAGTGAAATTTTCGAAAAATTGATTTTTTATTTTTAAAGCAAACAGGTGGATTATTTTAGGTGAAAAGGAGAGGCAGAGCCCAATTAAGATTAACTGCACCGAAACCGCTTCAAATTCCGTCTCCTAAGTGCAAAGATATCGTA
The DNA here is from genome assembly GCA_947363905.1 of Lithophane semibrunnea. Taxonomy (NCBI): domain Eukaryota; kingdom Metazoa; phylum Arthropoda; class Insecta; order Lepidoptera; family Noctuidae; genus Lithophane; species Lithophane semibrunnea. The sequence goes on along the minus strand of OX376212.1, from coordinate 302,182 downwards.
GTTTGTGTTGAATGCCGGTTCGCTGAGGTAAACTTTTATTGTAGGTATAATTTTCCGTTTTTCCGAGCTAGGTACGCGTGTGAGGTGTCAAAACACGCGTCTGCGCGCGGGCTAACGAACAACGGAGTATTTAGAGGTAAGCGTAGTACAATATTTTGAATTTATGGTGAAAAAACGTAATTAGCAGAAAAGAAGGTGTTTATAGAGTATTTAGTTCTACCAACCAACGAGATAGATCACGAAACGCGGTCCAGCCTGAAGGTGTGGCAGGTAAGTATTTATTAATAGCAAAAACCCCGAATTTAAACGGAAGAATTTTGAGTTAATCGATGTTATTGAGTTTAAACTAAGTGAAATTTTCGAAAAATTGATTTTTTATTTTTAAAGCAAACAGGTGGATTATTTTAGGTGAAAAGGAGAGGCAGAGCCCAATTAAGATTAACTGCACCGAAACCGCTTCAAATTCCGTCTCCTAAGTGCAAAGATATCGTAGTTTGTGTTGAATGCCGGTTCGCTGAGGTAAACTTTTATTGTAGGTATAATTTTCCGTTTTTCCGAGCTAGGTACGCGTGTGAGGTGTCAAAACACGCGTCTGCGCGCGGGCTAACGAACAACGGAGTATTTAGAGGTAAGCGTAGTACAATATTTTGAATTTATGGTGAAAAAACGTAATTAGCAGAAAAGAAGGGGTTTATAGAGTATTTAGTTCTACCAACCAACGAGATAGATCACGAAACGTGGTCCAGCCTGAAGGTGTGGCAGGTAAGTATTTATTAATAGCAAAAACCCCGAATTTAAACGGAAGAATTTTGAGTTAATCGATGTTATTGAGTTTAAACTAAGTGAAATTTTCGAAAAATTGATTTTTTATTTTTAAAGCAAACAGGTGGATTATTTTAGGTGGAAAGGAGAGGCAGAGCCCAATTAAGATTAACTGCACCGAAACCGCTTCAAATTCCGTCTCCTAAGTGCAAAGATATCGTAGTTTGTGTTGAATGCCGGTTCGCTGAGGTAAACTTTTATTGTAGGTATAATTTTCCGTTTTTCCGAGCTAGGTACGCGTGTGAGGTGTCAAAACACGCGTCTACGCGCGGGCTATCGAACAACAGAGTATTTAGAGGTAAGCGTAGTACAATATTTTGAATTTATGGTGAAAAAACGTAATTAGCAGAAAAGAAGGTGTTTATAGAGTATTTAGTTCTACCAACCAACGAGATAGATCACGAAACGCGGTCCAGCCTGAAGGTGTGGCAGGTAAGTATTTATTAATAGCAAAAACCCCGAATTTAAACGGCAGAATTTTGAGTTAATCGATGTTATTGAGTTTAAACTAAGTGAAATTTTCGAAAAATTGATTTTTTATTTTTAAAGCAAACAGGTGGATTATTTTAGGTGAAAAGGAGAGGCAGAGCCCAATTAAGATTAACTGCACCGAAACCGCTTCAAATTCCGTCTCCTAAGTGCAAAGATATCGTAGTTTGTGTTGAATGCCGGTTCGCTGAGGTAAACTTTTATTGTAGGTATAATTTTCCGTTTTTCCGAGCTAGGTACGCGTGTGAGGTGTCAAAACACGCGTCTGCGCGCGGGCTAACGAACAACGGAGTATTTAGAGGTAAGCGTAGTACAATATTTTGAATTTATGGTGAAAAAACGTAATTAGCAGAAAAGAAGGTGTTTATAGAGTATTTAGTTCTACCAACCAACGAGATAGATCACGAAACGCGGTCCAGCCTGAAGGTGTGGCAGGTAAGTATTTATTAATAGCAAAAACCCCGAATTTAAACGGAAGAATTTTGAGTTAATCGATGTTATTGAGTTTAAACTAAGTGAAATTTTCGAAAAATTGATTTTTTATTTTTAAAGCAAACAGGTGGATTATTTTAGGTGAAAAGGAGAGGCAGAGCCCAATTAAGATTAACTGCACCGAAACCGCTTCAAATTCCGTCTCCTAAGTGCAAAGATATCGTAGTTTGTGTTGAATGCCGGTTCGCTGAGGTAAACTTTTATTGTAGGTATAATTTTCCGTTTTTCCGAGCTAGGTACGCGTGTGAGGTGTCAAAACACGCGTCTGCGCGCGGGCTAACGAACAACGGAGTATTTAGAGGTAAGCGTAGTACAATATTTTGAATATATGGTGAAAAAACGTAATTAGCAGAAAAGTAGGTGTTTATAGAGTATTTAATTCTACCAACCAACGAGATAGATCACGAAACGCGCTCCAGCCTGAAGGTGTGGCAGGTAAGTATTTATTAATAGCAAAAACCCCGAATTTAAACGGCAGAATTTTGAGTTAATCGAGGTTATCGAGTTTAAAATAAGTGAAATTTTCGAAAAAAATATTTTTTATTTTTAAAGAAAACAGGTGGATTATTTTAGGTGGAAAGGAGAGGCAGAGCCCAATTAAGATTAACTGCACCGAAACCGCTTCAAATTCCGTCTCCTAAGTGCAAAGATATCGTAGTTTGTGTTGAATGCTGGTTCGCTGAGGTAAACTTTTATTGTTGGTATAATTTTCCGTTTTTCCGAGCTAGGTACGCGTGTGAGGAGTCAAAACACGCGTTTGCGCGCGGGCTAACGAACAACGGAGTATTTAGAGGTAAGCGTAGTACAATATTTTGAATTTATGGTGAAAAAACGTAATTAGCAGAAAAGTAGGTGTTTATAGAGTATTTAATTCTACCAACCAACGAGATAGATCACGAAACGCGCTCCAGCCTGAAGGTGTGGCAGGTAAGTATTTATTAATAGCAAAAACCCCGAATTTAAACGGCAGAATTTTGAGTTAATCGAGGTTATCGAGTTTAAAATAAGTGAAATTTTCGAAAAAATTATTTTTTATTTTTAAAGAAAACAGGTGGATTATTTTAGGTGGAAAGGAGAGGCAGAGCCCAATTAAGATTAACTGCACCGAAACCGCTTCAAATTCCGTCTCCTAAGTGCAAAGATATCGTAGTTTGTGTTGAATGCTGGTTCGCTGAGGTAAACTTTTATTGTTGGTATAATTTTCCGTTTTTCTGAGCTAGGTACGCGTGTGAGTTGTCAATACACGCGTCTGCGCGCGGGCTAACGAACAACGGAGTATTTAGAGGTAAGCGTAGTACAATATTTTGAATATATGGTGAAAAAACGTAATTAGCAGAAAAGTAGGTGTTTATAGAGTATTTAATTCTACCAACCAACGAGATAGATCACGAAACGCGCTCCAGCCTGAAGGTGTGGCAGGTAAGTATTTATTAATAGCAAAAACCCCGAATTTAAACAGCAGAATTTTGAGTTAATCGAGGTTATCGAGTTTAAAATAAGTGAAATTTTCGAAAAAAATATTTTTTATTTTTAAAGAAAACAGGTGGATTATTTTAGGTGGAAAGGAGAGGCAGAGCCCAATTAAGATTAACTGCACCGAAACCGCTTCAAATTCCGTCTCCTAAGTGCAAAGATATCGTAGTTTGTGTTGAATGCTGGTTCGCTGAGGTAAACTTTTATTGTTGGTATAATTTTCCGTTTTTCTGAGCTAGGTACGCGTGTGAGGTGTCAAAACACGCGTCTGCGCGCGGGCTAACGAACAACGGAGTATTTAGAGGTAAGCGTAGTACAATATTTTGAATTTATGGTGAAAAAACGTAATTAGCAGAAAAGTAGGTGTTTATAGAGTATTTAATTCTACCAACCAACGAGATAGATCACGAAACGCGCTCCAGCCTGAAGGTGTGGCAGGTAAGTATTTATTAATAGCAAAAACCCCGAATTTAAACAGCAGAATTTTGAGTTAATCGAGGTTATCGAGTTTAAAATAAGTGAAATTTTCGAAAAAATGATTTTTTATTTTTAAAGAAAACAGGTGGATTATTTTAGGTGGAAAGGAGAGGCAGAGCCCAATTAAGATTAACTGCACCGAAACCGCTTCAAATTCCGTCTCCTAAGTGCAAAGATATCGTAGTTTGTGTTGAATGCTGGTTCGCTGAGGTAAACTTTTATTGTTGGTATAATTTTCCGTTTTTCTGAGCTAGGTACGCGTGTGAGGTGTCAAAACACGCGTCTGCGCGCGGGCTAACGAACAACGGAGTATTTAGAGGTAAGCGTAGTACAATATTTTGAATATATGGTGAAAAAACGTAATTAGCAGAAAAGTAGGTGTTTATAGAGTATTTAATTCTACCAACCAACGAGATAGATCACGAAACGTGCTCCAGCCTGAAGGTGTGGCAGGTAAGTATTTATTAATAGCAAAAACCCCGAATTTAAACGGCAGAATTTTGAGTTAATCGAGGTTATCGAGTTTAAAATAAGTGAAATTTTCGAAAAAAATATTTTTTATTTTTAAAGAAAACAGGTGGATTATTTTAGGTGGAAAGGAGAGGCAGAGCCCAATTAAGATTAACTGCACCGAAACCGCTTCAAATTCCGTCTCCTAAGTGCAAAGATATCGTAGTTTGTGTTGAATGCTGGTTCGCTGAGGTAAACTTTTATTGTTGGTATAATTTTCCGTTTTTCCGAGCTACGTACGCGTGTGAGGAGTCAAAACACGCGTCTGCGCGCGGGCTAACGAACAACGGAGTATTTAGAGGTAAGCGTAGTACAATATTTTGAATTTATGGTGAAAAAACGTAATTAGCAGAAAAGTAGGTGTTTATAGAGTATTTAATTCTACCAACCAACGAGATAGATCACGAAACGCGCTCCAGCCTGAAGGTGTGGCAGGTAAGTATTTATTAATAGCAAAAACCCCGAATTAAAACGGCAGAATTTTGAGTTAATCGAGGTTATCGAGTTTAAAATAAGTGAAATTTTCGAAAAAATGATTTTTTATTTTTAAAGAAAACAGGTGGATTATTTTAGGTGGAAAGGAGAGGCAGAGCCCAATTTAGATTAACTGCACCGAAACCGCTTCAAATTCCGTCTCCTAAGTGCAAAGATATCGTAGTTTGTGTTGAATGCTGGTTCGCTGAGGTAAACTTTTATTGTTGGTATAATTTTCCGTTTTTCCGAGCTAGGTACGCGTGTGAGGTGTCAAAACACGCGTCTGCGCGCGGACTAACGAACAACGGAGTATTTAGAGGTAAGCGTAGTACAATATTTTGAATATATGGTGAAAAAACGTAATTAGCAGAAAAGTAGGTGTTTATAGAGTATTTAATTCTACCAACCAACGAGATAGATCACAAAACGCGCACCAGCCTGAAGGTGTGGCAGGTAAGTATTTATTAATAGCAAAAACCCCGAATTTAAACGGCAGAATTTTGAGTTAATCGAGGTTATCGAGTTTAAAATAAGTGAAATTTTCGAAAAAATGATTTTTTATTTTTAAAGAAAACAGGTGGATTATTTTAGGTGGAAAGGAGAGGCAGAGCCCAATTAAGATTAACTGCACCGAAACCGCTTCAAATTCCGTCTCCTAAGTGCAAAGATATCGTAGTTTGTGTTGAATGCTGGTTCGCTGAGGTAAACTTTTATTGTTGGTATAATTTTCCGTTTTTCCGAGCTAGGTACGCGTGTGAGGTGTCAAAACACGCGTCTGCGCGCGGGCTAACGAACAACGGAGTATTTAGAGGTAAGCGTAGTACAATATTTTGAATATATGGTGAAAAAACGTAATTAGCAGAAAAGTAGGTGTTTATAGAGTATTTAATTCTACCAACCAACGAGATAGATCACGAAACGCGCTCCAGCCTGAAGGTGTGGCAGGTAAGTATTTATTAATAGCAAAAACCCCGAATTTAAACGGCAGAATTTTGAGTTAATCGAGGTTATCGAGTTTAAAATAAGTGAAATTTTCGAAAAAAATATTTTTTATTTTTAAAGAAAACAGGTGGATTATTTTAGGTGGAAAGGAGAGGCAGAGCCCAATTAAGATTAACTGCACCGAAACCGCTTCAAATTCCGTCTCCTAAGTGCAAAGATATCGTAGTTTGTGTTGAATGCTGGTTCGCTGAGGTAAACTTTTATTGTTGGTATAATTTTCCGTTTTTCCGAGCTAGGTACGCGTGTGAGGTGTCAAAACACGCGTCTGCGCGCGGGCTAACGAACAACGGAGTATTTAGAGGTAAGCGTAGTACAATATTTTGAATTTATGGTGAAAAAACGTAATTAGCAGAAAAGTAGGTGTTTATAGAGTATTTAATTCTACCAACCAACGAGATAGATCACGAAACGCGCTCCAGCCTGAAGGTGTGGCAGGTAAGTATTTATTAATAGCAAAAACCCCGAATTTAAACGGCAGAATTTTGAGTTAATCGAGGTTATCGAGTTTAAAATAAGTGAAATTTTCGAAAAAATGATTTTTTATTTTTAAAGAAAACAGGTGGATTATTTTAGGTGGAAAGGAGAGGCAGAGCCCAATTTAGATTAACTGCACCGAAACCGCTTCAAATTCCGTCTCCTAAGTGCAAAGATATCGTAGTTTGTGTTGAATGCTGGTTCGCTGAGGTAAACTTTTATTGTTGGTATAATTTTCCGTTTTTCCGAGCTAGGTACGCGTGTGAGGTGTCAAAACACGCGTCTGCGCGCGGGCTAACGAACAACGGAGTATTTAGAGGTAAGCGTAGTACAATATTTTGAATATATGGTGAAAAAACGTAATTAGCAGAAAAGTAGGTGTTTATAGAGTATTTAATTCTACCAACCAACGAGATAGATCACGAAACGCGCTCCAGCCTGAAGGTGTGGCAGGTAAGTATTTATTAATAGCAAAAACCCCGAATTAAAACGGCAGAATTTTGAGTTAATCGAGGTTATCGAGTTTAAAATAAGTGAAATTTTCGAAAAAATGATTTTTTATTTTTAAAGAAAACAGGTGGATTATTTTAGGTGGAAAGGAGAGGCAGAGCCCAATTTAGATTAACTGCACCGAAACCGCTTCAAATTCCGTCTCCTAAGTGCAAAGATATCGTAGTTTGTGTTGAATGCTGGTTCGCTGAGGTAAACTTTTATTGTTGGTATAATTTTCCGTTTTTCCGAGCTAGGTACGCGTGTGAGGTGTCAAAACACGCGTCTGCGCGCGGGCTAACGAACAACGGAGTATTTAGAGGTAAGCGTAGTACAATATTTTGAATATATGGTGAAAAAACGTAATTAGCAGAAAAGTAGGTGTTTATAGAGTATTTAATTCTACCAACCAACGAGATAGATCACGAAACGCGCTCCAGCCTGAAGGTGTGGCAGGTAAGTATTTATTAATAGCAAAAACCCCGAATTAAAACGGCAGAATTTTGAGTTAATCGAGGTTATCGAGTTTAAAATAAGTGAAATTTTCGAAAAAATGATTTTTTATTTTTAAAGAAAACAGGTGGATTATTTTAGGTGGAAAGGAGAGGCAGAGCCCAATTTAGATTAACTGCACCGAAACCGCTTCAAATTCCGTCTCCTAAGTGCAAAGATATCGTAGTTTGTGTTGAATGCTGGTTCGCTGAGGTAAACTTTTATTGTTGGTATAATTTTCCGTTTTTCCGAGCTAGGTACGCGTGTGAGGTGTCAAAACACGCGTCTGCGCGCGGGCTAACGAACAACGGAGTATTTAGAGGTAAGCGTAGTACAATATTTTGAACATATGGTGAAAAAACGTAATTAGCAGAAAAGTAGGTGTTTATAGAGTATTTAATTCTACCAACCAACGAGATAGATCACGAAACGCGCTCCAGCCTGAAGGTGTGGCAGGTAAGTATTTATTAATAGCAAAAACCCCGAATTTAAACGGCAGAATTTTGAGTTAATCGAGGTTATCGAGTTTAAAATAAGTGAAATTTTCGAAAAAATGATTTTTTATTTTTAAAGAAAACAGGTGGATTATTTTAGGTGGAAAGGAGAGGCAGAGCCCAATTTAGATTAACTGCACCGAAACCGCTTCAAATTCCGTCTCCTAAGTGCAAAGATATCGTAGTTTGTGTTGAATGCTGGTTCGCTGAGGTAAACTTTTATTGTTGGTATAATTTTCCGTTTTTCCGAGCTAGGTACGCGTGTGAGGAGTCAAAACACGCGTCTGCGCGCGGGCTAACGAACAACGGAGTATTTAGAGGTAAGCGTAGTACAATATTTTGAATTTATGGTGAAAAAACGTAATTAGCAGAAAAGTAGGTGTTTATAGAGTATTTAATTCTACCAACCAACGAGATAGATCACGAAACGCGCTCCAGCCTGAAGGTGTGGCAGGTAAGTATTTATTAATAGCAAAAACCCCGAATTTAAACGGCAGAATTTTGAGTTAATCGAGGTTATCGAGTTTAAAATAAGTGAAATTTTCGAAAAAATGATTTTTTATTTTTAAAGAAAACAGGTGGATTATTTTAGGTGGAAAGGAGAGGCAGAGCCCAATTTAGATTAACTGCACCGAAACCGCTTCAAATTCCGTCTCCTAAGTGCAAAGATATCGTAGTTTGTGTTGAATGCTGGTTCGCTGAGGTAAACTTTTATTGTTGGTATAATTTTCCGTTTTTCCGAGCTAGGTACGCGTGTGAGGTGTCAAAACACGCGTCTGCGCGCGGGCTAACGAACAACGGAGTATTTAGAGGTAAGCGTAGTACAATATTTTGAATATATGGTGAAAAAACGTAATTAGCAGAAAAGTAGGTGTTTATAGAGTATTTAATTCTACCAACCAACGAGATAGATCACGAAACGCGCTCCAGCCTGAAGGTGTGGCAGGTAAGTATTTATTAATAGCAAAAACCCCGAATTAAAACGGCAGAATTTTGAGTTAATCGAGGTTATCGAGTTTAAAATAAGTGAAATTTTCGAAAAAATGATTTTTTATTTTTAAAGAAAACAGGTGGATTATTTTAGGTGGAAAGGAGAGGCAGAGCCCAATTTAGATTAACTGCACCGAAACCGCTTCAAATTCCGTCTCCTAAGTGCAAAGATATCGTAGTTTGTGTTGAATGCTGGTTCGCTGAGGTAAACTTTTATTGTTGGTATAATTTTCCGTTTTTCCGAGCTAGGTACGCGTGTGAGGTGTCAAAACACGCGTCTGCGCGCGGGCTAACGAACAACGGAGTATTTAGAGGTAAGCGTAGTACAATATTTTGAATATATGGTGAAAAAACGTAATTAGCAGAAAAGTAGGTGTTTATAGAGTATTTAATTCTACCAACCAACGAGATAGATCACGAAACGCGCTCCAGCCTGAAGGTGTGGCAGGTAAGTATTTATTAATAGCAAAAACCCCGAATTTAAACGGCAGAATTTTGAGTTAATCGAGGTTATCGAGTTTAAAATAAGTGAAATTTTCGAAAAAATGATTTTTTATTTTTAAAGAAAACAGGTGGATTATTTTAGGTGGAAAGGAGAGGCAGAGCCCAATTAAGATTAACTGCACCGAAACCGCTTCAAATTCCATCTCCTAAGTGCAAAGATATCGTAGTTTGTGTTGAATGCTGGTTCGCTGAGGTAAACTTTTATTGTTGGTATAATTTTCCGTTTTTCCGAGCTAGGTACGCGTGTGAGGTGTCAAAACACGCGTCTGCGCGCGGGCTAACGAACAACGGAGTATTTAGAGGTAAGCGTAGTACAATATTTTGAATATATGGTGAAAAAACGTAATTAGCAGAAAAGTAGGTGTTTATAGAGTATTTAATTCTACCAACCAACGAGATAGATCACGAAACGCGCTCCAGCCTGAAGGTGTGGCAGGTAAGTATTTATTAATAGCAAAAACCCCGAATTTAAACGGCAGAATTTTGAGTTAATCGAGGTTATCGAGTTTAAAATAAGTGAAATTTTCGAAAAAAATATTTTTTATTTTTAAAGAAAACAGGTGGATTATTTTAGGTGGAAAGGAGAGGCAGAGCCCAATTAAGATTAACTGCACCGAAACCGCTTCAAATTCCGTCTCCTAAGTGCAAAGATATCGTAGTTTGTGTTGAATGCTGGTTCGCTGAGGTAAACTTTTATTGTTGGTATAATTTTCCGTTTTTCCGAGCTAGGTACGCGTGTGAGGAGTCAAAACACGCGTCTGCGCGCGGGCTAACGAACAACGGAGTATTTAGAGGTAAGCGTAGTACAATATTTTGAATTTATGGTGAAAAAACGTAATTAGCAGAAAAGTAGGTGTTTATAGAGTATTTAATTCTACCAACCAACGAGATAGATCACGAAACGCGCTCCAGCCTGAAGGTGTGGCAGGTAAGTATTTATTAATAGCAAAAACCCCGAATTTAAACGGCAGAATTTTGAGTTAATCGAGGTTATCGAGTTTAAAATAAGTGAAATTTTCGAAAAAATGATTTTTTATTTTTAAAGAAAACAGGTGGATTATTTTAGGTGGAAAGGAGAGGCAGAGCCCAATTTAGATTAACTGCACCGAAACCGCTTCAAATTCCGTCTCCTAAGTGCAAAGATATCGTAGTTTGTGTTGAATGCTGGTTCGCTGAGGTAAACTTTTATTGTTGGTATAATTTTCCGTTTTTCCGAGCTAGGTACGCGTGTGAGGTGTCAAAACACGCGTCTGCGCGCGGGCTAACGAACAACGGAGTATTTAGAGGTAAGCGTAGTACAATATTTTGAATTTATGGTGAAAAAACGTAATTAGCAGAAAAGTAGGTGTTTATAGAGTATTTAATTCTACCAACCAACGAGATAGATCACGAAACGCGCTCCAGCCTGAAGGTGTGGCAGGTAAGTATTTATTAATAGCAAAAACCCCGAATTTAAACGGCAGAATTTTGAGTTAATCGAGGTTATCGAGTTTAAAATAAGTGAAATTTTCGAAAAAATGATTTTTTATTTTTAAAGAAAACAGGTGGATTATTTTAGGTGGAAAGGAGAGGCAGAGCCCAATTAAGATTAACTGCACCGAAACCGCTTCAAATTCCGTCTCCTAAGTGCAAAGATATCGTAGTTTGTGTTGAATGCTGGTTCGCTGAGGTAAACTTTTATTGTTGGTATAATTTTCCGTTTTTCCGAGCTAGGTACGCGTGTGAGGAGTCAAAACACGCGTCTGCGCGCGGGCTAACGAACAACGGAGTATTTAGAGGTAAGCGTAGTACAATATTTTGAATTTATGGTGAAAAAACGTAATTAGCAGAAAACTAGGTGTTTATAGAGTATTTAATTCTACCAACCAACGAGATAGATCACGAAACGCGCTCCAGCCTGAAGGTGTGGCAGGTAAGTATTTATTAATAGCAAAAACCCCGAATTTAAACGGCAGAATTTTGAGTTAATCGAGGTTATCGAGTTTAAAATAAGTGAAATTTTCGAAAAAATGATTTTTTATTTTTACAGAAAACAGGTGGATTATTTTAGGTGGAAAGGAGAGGCAGAGCCCAATTAAGATTAACTGCACCGAAACCGCTTCAAATTCCGTCTCCTAAGTGCAAAGATATCGTAGTTTGTGTTGAATGCTGGTTCGCTGAGGTAAACTTTTATTGTTGGTATAATTTTCCGTTTTTCCGAGCTAGGTACGCGTGTGAGGTGTCAAAACACGCGTCTGCGCACGGGCTAACGAACAACGGAGTATTTAGAGGTAAGCGTAGTACAATATTTTGAATTTATGGTGAAAAAACGTAATTAGCAGAAAAGTAGGTGTTTATAGAGTATTTAATTCTACCAACCAACGAGATAGATCACGAAACGCGCTCCAGCCTGAAGGTGTGGCAGGTAAGTATTTATTAATAGCAAAAACCCCGAATTTAAACGGCAGAATTTTGAGTTAATCGAGGTTATCGAGTTTAAAATAAGTGAAATTTTCGAAAAAATGATTTTTTATTTTTAAAGAAAACAGGTGGATTACTTTAGGTGGAAAGGAGAGGCAGAGCCCAATTAAGATTAACTGCACCGAAACCGCTTCAAATTCCGTCTCCTAAGTGCAAAGATATCGTAGTTTGTGTTGAATGCTGGTTCGCTGAGGTAAACTTTTATTGTTGGTATAATTTTCCGTTTTTCTGAGCTAGGTACGCGTGTGAGGTGTCAAAACACGCGTCTGCGCGCGGGCTAACGAACAACGGAGTATTTAGAGGTAAGCGTAGTACAATATTTTGAATTTATGGTGAAAAAACGTAATTAGCAGAAAAGTAGGTGTTTATAGAGTATTTAATTCTACCAACCAACGAGATAGATCACGAAACGCGCTCCAGCCTGAAGGTGTGGCAGGTAAGTATTTATTAATAGCAAAAACCCCGAATTTAAACGGCAGAATTTTGAGTTAATCGAGGTTATCGAGTTTAAAATAAGTGAAATTTTCGAAAAAATGATTTTTTATTTTTAAAGAAAACAGGTGGATTATTTTAGGTGGAAAGGAGAGGCAGAGCCCAATTAAGATTAACTGCACCGAAACCACTTCAAATTCCGTCTCCTAAGTGCAAAGATATCGTAGTTTGTGTTGAATGCTGGTTCGCTGAGGTAAACTTTTATTGTTGGTATAATTTTCCGTTTTTCCGAGCTAGGTACGCGTGTGAGGTGTCAAAACACGCGTCTGCGCGCGGGCTAACGAACAACGGAGTATTTAGAGGTAAGCGTAGTACAATATTTTGAATTTATGGTGAAAAAACGTAATTAGCAGAAAACTAGGTGTTTATAGAGTATTTAATTCTACCAACCAACGAGATAGATCACGAAACGCGCTCCAGCCTGAAGGTGTGGCAGGTAAGTATTTATTAATAGCAAAAACCCCGAATTTAAACGGCAGAATTTTGAGTTAATCGAGGTTATCGAGTTTAAAATAAGTGAAATTTTCGAAAAAAATATTTTTTATTTTTAAAGAAAACAGGTGGATTATTTTAGGTGGAAAGGAGAGGCAGAGCCCAATTAAGATTAACTGCACCGAAACCGCTTCAAATTCCGTCTCCTAAGTGCAAAGATATCGTAGTTTGTGTTGAATGCTGGTTCGCTGAGGTAAACTTTTATTGTTGGTATAATTTTCCGTTTTTCCGAGCTAGGTACGCGTGTGAGGAGTCAAAACACGCGTCTGCGCGCGGGCTAACGAACAACGGAGTATTTAGAGGTAAGCGTAGTACAATATTTTGAATTTATGGTGAAAAAACGTAATTAGCAGAAAAGTAGGTGTTTATAGAGTATTTAATTCTACCAACCAACGAGATAGATCACGAAACGCGCTCCAGCCTGAAGGTGTGGCAGGTAAGTATTTATTAATAGCAAAAACCCCGAATTTAAACGGCAGAATTTTGAGTTAATCGAGGTTATCGAGTTTAAAATAAGTGAAATTTTCGAAAAAATGATTTTTTATTTTTAAAGAAAACAGGTGGATTATTTTAGGTGGAAAGGAGAGGCAGAGCCCAATTTAGATTAACTGCACCGAAACCGCTTCAAATTCCGTCTCCTAAGTGCAAAGATATCGTAGTTTGTGTTGAATGCTGGTTCGCTGAGGTAAACTTTTATTGTTGGTATAATTTTCCGTTTTTCCGAGCTAGGTACGCGTGTGAGGTGTCAAAACACGCGTCTGCGCGCGGGCTAACGAACAACGGAGTATTTAGAGGTAAGCGTAGTACAATATTTTGAATTTATGGTGAAAAAACGTAATTAGCAGAAAAGTAGGTGTTTATAGAGTATTTAATTCTACCAACCAACGAGATAGATCACGAAACGCGCTCCAGCCTGAAGGTGTGGCAGGTAAGTATTTATTAATAGCAAAAACCCCGAATTTAAACGGCAGAATTTTGAGTTAATCGAGGTTATCGAGTTTAAAATAAGTGAAATTTTCGAAAAAATGATTTTTTATTTTTAAAGAAAACAGGTGGATTATTTTAGGTGGAAAGGAGAGGCAGAGCCCAATTAAGATTAACTGCACCGAAACCGCTTCAAATTCCGTCTCCTAAGTGCAAAGATATCGTAGTTTGTGTTGAATGCTGGTTCGCTGAGGTAAACTTTTATTGTTGGTATAATTTTCCGTTTTTCCGAGCTAGGTACGCGTGTGAGGAGTCAAAACACGCGTCTGCGCGCGGGCTAACGAACAACGGAGTATTTAGAGGTAAGCGTAGTACAATATTTTGAATTTATGGTGAAAAAACGTAATTAGCAGAAAACTAGGTGTTTATAGAGTATTTAATTCTACCAACCAACGAGATAGATCACGAAACGCGCTCCAGCCTAAAGGTGTGGCAGGTAAGTATTTATTAATAGCAAAAACCCCGAATTTAAACGGCAGAATTTTGAGTTAATCGAGGTTATCGAGTTTAAAATAAGTGAAATTTTCGAAAAAATGATTTTTTATTTTTACAGAAAACAGGTGGATTATTTTAGGTGGAAAGGAGAGGCAGAGCCCAATTAAGATTAACTGCACCGAAACCGCTTCAAATTCCGTCTCCTAAGTGCAAAGATATCGTAGTTTGTGTTGAATGCTGGTTCGCTGAGGTAAACTTTTATTGTTGGTATAATTTTCCGTTTTTCCGAGCTAGGTACGCGTGTGAGGTGTCAAAACACGCGTCTGCGCACGGGCTAACGAACAACGGAGTATTTAGAGGTAAGCGTAGTACAATATTTTGAATTTATGGTGAAAAAACGTAATTAGCAGAAAAGTAGGTGTTTATAGAGTATTTAATTCTACCAACCAACGAGATAGATCACGAAACGCGCTCCAGCCTGAAGGTGTGGCAGGTAAGTATTTATTAATAGCAAAAACCCCGAATTTAAACGGCAGAATTTTGAGTTAATCGAGGTTATCGAGTTTAAAATAAGTGAAATTTTCGAAAAAATGATTTTTTATTTTTAAAGAAAACAGGTGGATTACTTTAGGTGGAAAGGAGAGGCAGAGCCCAATTAAGATTAACTGCACCGAAACCGCTTCAAATTCCGTCTCCTAAGTGCAAAGATATCGTAGTTTGTGTTGAATGCTGGTTCGCTGAGGTAAACTTTTATTGTTGGTATAATTTTCCGTTTTTCTGAGCTAGGTACGCGTGTGAGGTGTCAAAACACGCGTCTGCGCGCGGGCTAACGAACAACGGAGTATTTAGAGGTAAGCGTAGTACAATATTTTGAATTTATGGTGAAAAAACGTAATTAGCAGAAAAGTAGGTGTTTATAGAGTATTTAATTCTACCAACCAACGAGATAGATCACGAAACGCGCTCCAGCCTGAAGGTGTGGCAGGTAAGTATTTATTAATAGCAAAAACCCCGAATTTAAACGGCAGAATTTTGAGTTAATCGAGGTTATCGAGTTTAAAATAAGTGAAATTTTCGAAAAAATGATTTTTTATTTTTAAAGAAAACAGGTGGATTATTTTAGGTGGAAAGGAGAGGCAGAGCCCAATTAAGATTAACTGCACCGAAACCACTTCAAATTCCGTCTCCTAAGTGCAAAGATATCGTAGTTTGTGTTGAATGCTGGTTCGCTGAGGTAAACTTTTATTGTTGGTATAATTTTCCGTTTTTCCGAGCTAGGTACGCGTGTGAGGTGTCAAAACACGCGTCTGCGCGCGGGCTAACGAACAACGGAGTATTTAGAGGTAAGCGTAGTACAATATTTTGAATTTATGGTGAAAAAACGTAATTAGCAGAAAACTAGGTGTTTATAGAGTATTTAATTCTACCAACCAACGAGATAGATCACGAAACGCGCTCCAGCCTGAAGGTGTGGCAGGTAAGTATTTATTAATAGCAAAAACCCCGAATTTAAACGGCAGAATTTTGAGTTAATCGAGGTTATCGAGTTTAAAATAAGTGAAATTTTCGAAAAAATGATTTTTTATTTTTAAAGAAAACAGGTGGATTATTTTAGGTGGAAAGGAGAGGCAGAGCCCAATTAAGATTAACTGCACCGAAACCGCTTCAAATTCTGTCTCCTAAGTGCAAAGATATCGTAGTTTGTGTTGAATGCTGGTTCGCTGAGGTAAACTTTTATTGTTGGTATAATTTTCCGTTTTTCCGAGCTAGGTACGCGTGTGAGGTGTCAAAACACGCGTCTGCGCACGGGCTAACGAACAACGGAGTATTTAGAGGTAAGCGTAGTACAATATTTTGAATTTATGGTGAAAAAACGTAATTAGCAGAAAAGTAAAGAAAGAAAGAAAGAAAGAAAAATAGGTTTATTTGTCACAGAAACACGTGCATACAAAAAGATAACATTAACCTGCTTAAACTACTTACTTAATTAAACTACTTAAACCTACATTAACTTAATTATAAATCATAAAAAGCTGCACGTCATTACTGTGACAAGAAGGCTTCCACTCAGCATGATGCTGTGCTATGGACCCACAGCACAGCGCTGATTTTCAGTGGTCACCCGAAAAGGACCTACGGAAATCAAGGCGGGTTCAATTAATTGTAAATAATAATAAATAGTACCTACTTACATAATAAATAGGAAAAAAATAAATAAACTTTAAGTAAAACGACAAACATAAAACAACACAAGAATATCCAGCGTTCTGTCTCGCTCCCACTCTTACCCTCGTGTCGTCGCCGTTCGCCAGCATACGCGCTCACAATAAAAAAAAGTACCGTTGCATTTCCCTATTGCGTCTATGCGCGTGATGACGTACTGTGTTGTTGTGTGAGCCATCAAGTAGGTGTTTATAGAGTATTTAATTCTACCAACCAACGAGATAGATCACGAAACGCGCTCCAGCCTGAAGGTGTGGCAGGTAAGTATTTATTAATAGCAAAAACCCCGAATTTAAACGGCAGAATTTTGAGTTAATCGAGGTTATCGAGTTTAAAATAAGTGAAATTTTCGAAAAAATGATTTTTTATTTTTAAAGAAAACAGGTGGATTATTTTAGGTGGAAAGGAGAGGCAGAGCCCAATTAAGATTAACTGCACCGAAACCGCTTCAAATTCCGTCTCCTAAGTGCAAAGATATCGTAGTTTGTGTTGAATGCTGGTTCGCTGAGGTAAACTTTTATTGTTGGTATAATTTTCCGTTTTTCCGAGCTAGGTACGCGTGTGAGGTGTCAAAACACGCGTCTGCGCGCGGGCTAACGAACAACGGAGTATTTAGAGGTAAGCGTAGTACAATATTTTGAATTTATGGTGAAAAAACGTAATTAGCAGAAAAGTAGGTGTTTATAGAGTATTTAATTCTACCAACCAACGAGATAGATCACGAAACGCGCTCCAGCCTGTAGGTGTGGCAGGTAAGTATTTATTAATAGCAAAAACCCCGAATTTAAACGGCAGAATTTTGAGTTAATCGAGGTTATCGAGTTTAAAATAAGTGAAATTTTCGAAAAAATGATTTTTTATTTTTAAAGAAAACAGGTGGATTATTTTAGGTGGAAAGGAGAGGCAGAGCCCAATTAAGATTAACTGCACCGAAACCGCTTCAAATTCCGTCTCCTAAGTGCAAAGATATCGTAGTTTGTGTTGAATGCTGGTTCGCTGAGGTAAACTTTTATTGTTGGTATAATTTTCCGTTTTTCCGAGCTAGGTACGCGTGTGAGGTGTCAAAACACGCGTCTGCGCGCGGGCTAACGAACAACGGAGTATTTAGAGGTAAGCGTAGTACAATATTTTGAATATATGGTGAAAAAACGTAATTAGCAGAAAAGTAGGTGTTTATAGAGTATTTAATTCTACCAACCAACGAGATAGATCACGAAACGCGCTCCAGCCTGAAGGTGTGGCAGGTAAGTATTTATTAATAGCAAAAACCCCGAATTTAAACGGCAGAATTTTGAGTTAATCGAGGTTATCGAGTTTAAAATAAGTGAAATTTTCGAAAAAATGATTTTTTATTTTTAAAGAAAACAGGTGGATTATTTTAGGTGGAAAGGAGAGGCAGAGCCCAATTAAGATTAACTGCACCGAAACCGCTTCAAATTCCGTCTCCTAAGTGCAAAGATATCGTAGTTTGTGTTGAATGCTGGTTCGCTGAGGTAAACTTTTATTGTTGGTATAATTTTCCGTTTTTCCGAGCTAGGTACGCGTGTGAGGAGTCAAAACACGCGTCTGCGCGCGGGCTAACGAACAATGGAGTATTTAGAGGTAAGCGTAGTACAATATTTTGAATTTATGGTGAAAAAACGTAATTAGCAGAAAACTAGGTGTTTATAGAGTATTTAATTCTACCAACCAACGAGATAGATCACGAAACGCGCTCCAGCCTGAAGGTGTGGCAGGTAAGTATTTATTAATAGCAAAAACCCCGAATTTAAACGGCAGAATTTTGAGTTAATCGAGGTTATCGAGTTTAAAATAAGTGAAATTTTCGAAAAAATGATTTTTTATTTTTAAAGAAAACAGGTGGATTATTTTAGGTGGAAAGGAGAGGCAGAGCCCAATTAAGATTAACTGCACCGAAACCGCTTCAAATTCCGTCTCCTAAGTGCAAAGATATCGTAGTTTGTGTTGAATGCTGGTTCGCTGAGGTAAACTTTTATTGTTGGTATAATTTTCCGTTTTTCTGAGCTAGGTACGCGTGTGAGGTGTCAAAACACGCGTCTGCGCACGGGCTAACGAACAACGGAGTATTTAGAGGTAAGCGTAGTACAATATTTTGAATTTATGGTGAAAAAACGTAATTAGCAGAAAAGTAAAGAAAGAAAGAAAGAAAGAAAAATAGGTTTATTTGTCACAGAAACACGTGCATACAAAAAGATAACATTAACCTGCTTAAACTACTTACTTAATTAAACTACTTAAACCTACATTAACTTAATTATAAATCATAAAAAGCTGCACGTCATTACTGTGACAAGAAGGCTTCCACTCAGCATGATGCTGTGCTATGGACCCACAGCACAGCGCTGATTTTCAGTGGTCACCCGAAAAGGACCTACGGAAATCAAGGCGGGTTCAATTAATTGTAAATAATAATAAATAGTACCTACTTACATAATAAATAGGAAAAAAATAAATAAACTTTAAGTAAAACGACAAACATAAAACAACACAAGAATATCCAGCGTTCTGTCTCGCTCCCACTCTTACCCTCGTGTCGTCGCCGTTCGCCAGCATACGCGCTCACAATAAAAAAAAGTACCGTTGCATTTCCCTATTGCGTCTATGCGCGTGATGACGTACTGTGTTGTTGTGTGAGCCATCAAGTAGGTGTTTATAGAGTATTTAATTCTACCAACCAACGAGATAGATCACGAAACGCGCTCCAGCCTGAAGGTGTGGCAGGTAAGTATTTATTTATAGCAAAAACCCCGAATTTAAACGGCAGAATTTTGAGTTAATCGAGGTTATCGAGTTTAAAATAAGTGAAATTTTCGAAAAAATGATTTTTTATTTTTAAAGAAAACAGGTGGATTATTTTAGGTGGAAAGGAGAGGCAGAGCCCAATTAAGATTAACTGCACCGAAACCGCTTCAAATTCCGTCTCCTAAGTGCAAAGATATCGTAGTTTGTGTTGAATGCTGGTTCGCTGAGGTAAACTTTTATTGTTGGTATAATTTTCCGTTTTTCCGAGCTAGGTACGCGTGTGAGGAGTCAAAACACGCGTCTGCGCGCGGGCTAACGAACAACGGAGTATTTAGAGGTAAGCGTAGTACAATATTTTGAATTTATGGTGAAAAAACGTAATTAGCAGAAAAGTAGGTGTTTATAGAGTATTTAATTCTACCAACCAACGAGATAGATCACGAAACGCGCTCCAGCCTGAAGGTGTGGCAGGTAAGTATTTATTTATAGCAAAAACCCCGAATTTAAACGGCAGAATTTTGAGTTAATCGAGGTTATCGAGTTTAAAATAAGTGAAATTTTCGAAAAAATGATTTTTTATTTTTAAAGAAAACAGGTGGATTATTTTAGGTGGAAAGGAGAGGCAGAGCCCAATTAAGATTAACTGCACCGAAACCGCTTCAAATTCCGTCTCCTAAGTGCAAAGATATCGTAGTTTGTGTTGAATGCTGGTTCGCTGAGGTAAACTTTTATTGTTGGTATAATTTTCCGTTTTTCCGAGCTAGGTACGCGTGTGAGGTGTCAAAACACGCGTCTGCGCGCGGGCTAACGAACAACGGAGTATTTAGAGGTAAGCGTAGTACAATATTTTGAATATATGGTGAAAAAACGTAATTAGCAGAAAAGTAGGTGTTTATAGAGTATTTAATTCTACCAACCAACGAGATAGATCACGAAACGCGCTCCAGCCTGAAGGTGTGGCAGGTAAATATTTATTAATAGCAAAAACCCCGAATTTAAACGGCAGAATTTTGAGTTAATCGAGGTTATCGAGTTTAAAATAAGTGAAATTTTCGAAAAAATGATTTTTTATTTTTAAAGAAAACAGGTGGATTATTTTAGGTGGAAAGGAGAGGCAGAGCCCAATTAAGATTAACTGCACCGAAACCGCTTCAAATTCCGTCTCCTAAGTGCAAAGATATCGTAGTTTGTGTTGAATGCTGGTTCGCTGAGGTAAACTTTTATTGTTGGTATAATTTTCCGTTTTTCCGAGCTAGGTACGCGTGTGAGGTGTCAAAACACGCGTCTGCGCGCGGGCTAACGAACAACGGAGTATTTAGAGGTAAGCGTAGTACAATATTTTGAATATATGGTGAAAAAACGTAATTAGCAGAAAAGTAGGTGTTTATAGAGTATTTAATTCTACCAACCAACGAGATAGATCACGAAACGCGCTCCAGCCTGAAGGTGTGGCAGGTAAGTATTTATTAATAGCAAAAACCCCGAATTTAAACGGCAGAATTTTGAGTTAATCGAGGTTATCGAGTTTAAAATAAGTGAAATTTTCGAAAAAATGATTTTTTATTTTTAAAGAAAACAGGTGGATTATTTTAGGTGGAAAGGAGAGGCAGAGCCCAATTAAGATTAACTGCACCAAAACCGCTTCAAATTCCGTCTCCTAAGTGCAAACATATCGTAGTTTGTGTTGAATGCTGGTTCGCTGAGGTAAACTTTTATTGTTGGTATAATTTTCCGTTTTTCCGAGCTAGGTACGCGTGTGAGGTGTCAAAACACGCGTCTGCGCGCGGGCTAACGAACAACGGAGTATTTAGAGGTAAGCGTAGTACAATATTTTGAATATATGGTGAAAAAACGTAATTAGCAGAAAAGTAGGTGTTTATAGAGTATTTAATTCTACCAACCAACGAGATAGATCACGAAACGCGCTCCAGCCTGAAGGTGTGGCAGGTAAGTATTTATTAATAGCAAAAACCCCGAATTTAAACGGCAGAATTTTGAGTTAATCGAGGTTATCGAGTTTAAAATAAGTGAAATTTTCGAAAAAATGATTTTTTATTTTTAAAGAAAACAGGTGGATTATTTTAGGTGGAAAGGAGAGGCAGAGCCCAATTAAGATTAACTGCACCGAAACCGCTTCAAATTCCGTCTCCTAAGTGCAAAGATATCGTAGTTTGTGTTGAATGCTGGTTCGCTGAGGTAAACTTTTATTGTTGGTATAATTTTCCGTTTTTCCGAGCTAGGTACGCGTGTGAGGTGTCAAAACACGCGTCTGCGCGCGGGCTAACGAACAACGGAGTATTTAGAGGTAAGCGTAGTACAATATTTTGAATATATGGTGAAAAAACGTAATTAGCAGAAAAGTAGGTGTTTATAGAGTATTTAATTCTACCAACCAACGAGATAGATCACGAAACGCGCTCCAGCCTGAAGGTGTGGCAGGTAAGTATTTATTAATAGCAAAAACCCCGAATTTAAACGGCAGAATTTTGAGTTAATCGAGGTTATCGAGTTTAAAATAAGTGAAATTTTCGAAACAATGATTTTTTATTTTTAAAGAAAACAGGTGGATTATTTTAGGTGGAAAGGAGAGGCAGAGCCCAATTAAGATTAACTGCACCGAAACCGCTTCAAATTCCGTCTCCTAAGTGCAAAGATATCGTAGTTTGTGTTGAATGCTGGTTCGCTGAGGTAAACTTTTATTGTTGGTATAATTTTCCGTTTTTCCGAGCTAGGTACGCGTGTGAGGTGTCAAAACACGCGTCTGCGCGCGGGCTAACGAACAACGGAGTATTTAGAGGTAAGCGTAGTACAATATTTTGAATATATGGTGAAAAAACGTAATTAGCAGAAAAGTAGGTGTTTATAGAGTATTTAATTCTACCAACCAACGAGATAGATCACGAAACGCGCTCCAGCCTGAAGGTGTGGCAGGTAAGTATTTATTAATAGCAAAAACCCCGAATTTAAACGGCAGAATTTTGAGTTAATCGAGGTTATCGAGTTTAAAATAAGTGAAATTTTCGAAAAAATGATTTTTTATTTTTAAAGAAAACTGGTGGATTATTTTAGGTGGAAAGGAGAGGCAGAGCCCAATTAAGATTAACTGCACCGAAACCGCTTCAAATTCCGTCTCCTAAGTGCAAAGATATCGTAGTTTGTGTTGAATGCTGGTTCGCTGAGGTAAACTTTTATTGTTGGTATAATTTTCCGTTTTTCCGAGCTAGGTACGCGTGTGAGGTGTCAAAACACGCGTCTGCGCGCGGGCTAACGAACAACGGAGTATTTAGAGGTAAGCGTAGTACAATATTTTGAATGTATGGTGAAAAAACGTAATTAGCAGAAAAGTAGGTGTTTATAGAGTATTTAATTCTACCAACCAACGAGATAGATCACGAAACGCGCTCCAGCCTGTAGGTGTGGCAGGTAAGTATTTATTAATAGCAAAAACCCCGAATTTAAACGGCAGAATTTTGAGTTAATCGAGGTTATCGAGTTTAAAATAAGTGAAATTTTCGAAAAAATGATTTTTTATTTTTAAAGAAAACAGGTGGATTATTTTAGGTGGAAAGGAGAGGCAGAGCCCAATTAAGATTAACTGTACCGAAACCGCTTCAAATTCCGTCTCCTAAGTGCAAAGATATCGTAGTTTGTGTTGAATGCTGGTTCGCTGAGGTAAACTTTTATTGTTGGTATAATTTTCCGTTTTTCCGAGCTAGGTACGCGTGTGAGGTGTCAAAACACGCGTCTGCGCGCGGGCTAACGAACAACGGAGTATTTAGAGGTAAGCGTAGTACAATATTTTGAATATATGGTGAAAAAACGTAATTAGCAGAAAAGTAGGTGTTTATAGAGTATTTAATTCTACCAACCAACGAGATAGATCACGAAACGCGCTCCAGCCTGAAGGTGTGGCAGGTAAGTATTTATTAATAGCAAAAACCCCGAATTTAAACGGCAGAATTTTGAGTTAATCGAGGTTATCGAGTTTAAAATAAGTGAAATTTTCGAAAAAATGATTTTTTATTTTTAAAGAAAACAGGTGGATTATTTTAGGTGGAAAGGAGAGGCAGAGCCCAATTAAGATTAACTGCACCGAAACCGCTTCAAATTCCGTCTCCTAAGTGCAAAGATATCGTAGTTTGTGTTGAATGCTGGTTCGCTGAGGTAAACTTTTATTGTTGGTATAATTTTCCGTTTTTCCGAGCTAGGTACGCGTGTGAGGTGTCAAAACACGCGTCTGCGCGCGGGCTAACGAACAACGGAGTATTTAGAGGTAAGCGTAGTACAATATTTTGAATGTATGGTGAAAAAACGTAATTAGCAGAAAAGTAGGTGTTTATAGAGTATTTAATTCTACCAACCAACGAGATAGATCACGAAACGCGCTCCAGCCTGAAGGTGTGGCAGGTAAGTATTTATTAATAGCAAAAACCCCGAATTTAAACGGCAGAATTTTGAGTTAATCGAGGTTATCGAGTTTAAAATAAGTGAAATTTTCGAAAAAATGATTTTTTATTTTTAAAGAAAACAGGTGGATTATTTTAGGTGGAAAGGAGAGGCAGAGCCCAATTAAGATTAACTGCACCGAAACCGCTTCAAATTCCGTCTCCTAAGTGCAAAGATATCGTAGTTTGTGTTGAATGCTGGTTCGCTGAGGTAAACTTTTATTGTTGGTATAATTTTCCGTTTTTCCGAGCTAGGTACGCGTGTGAGGTGTCAAAACACGCGTCTGCGCGCGGGCTAACGAACAACGGAGTATTTAGAGGTAAGCGTAGTACAATATTTTGAATATATGGTGAAAAAACGTAATTAGCAGAAAAGTAGGTGTTTATAGAGTATTTAATTCTACCAACCAACGAGATAGATCACGAAACGCGCTCCAGCCTGAAGGTGTGGCAGGTAAGTATTTATTAATAGCAAAAACCCCGAATTTAAACGGCAGAATTTTGAGTTAATCGAGGTTATCGGGTTTAAAATAAGTGAAATTTTCGAAAAAATGTTTTTTTATTTTTAAAGAAAACAGGTGGATTATTTTAGGTGGAAAGGAGAGGCAGAGCCCAATTAAGATTAACTGCACCGAAACCGCTTCAAATTCCGTCTCCTAAGTGCAAAGATATCGTAGTTTGTGTTGAATGCTGGTTCGCTGAGGTAAACTTTTATTGTTGGTATAATTTTCCGTTTTTCCGAGCTAGGTACGCGTGTGAGGTGTCAAAACACGCGTCTGCGCGCGGGCTAACGAACAACGGAGTATTTAGAGGTAAGCGTAGTACAATATTTTGAATATATGGTGAAAAAACGTAATTAGCAGAAAAGTAGGTGTTTATAGAGTATTTAATTCTACCAACCAACGAGATAGATCACGAAACGCGCTCCAGCCTGAAGGTGTGGCAGGTAAGTATTTATTAATAGCAAAAACCCCGAATTTAAACGGCAGAATTTTGAGTTAATCGAGGTTATCGAGTTTAAAATAAGTGAAATTTTCGAAAAAATGATTTTTTATTTTTAAAGAAAACAGGTGGATTATTTTAGGTGGAAAGGAGAGGCAGAGCCCAATTAAGATTAACTGCACCGAAACCGCTTCAAATTCCGTCTCCTAAGTGCAAAGATATCGTAGTTTGTGTTGAATGCTGGTTCGCTGAGGTAAACTTTTATTGTTGGTATAATTTTCCGTTTTTCCGAGCTAGGTACGCGTGTGAGGAGTCAAAACACGCGTCTGCGCGCGGGCTAACGAACAACGGAGTATTTAGAGGTAAGCGTAGTACAATATTTTGAATTTATGGTGAAAAAACGTAATTAGCAGAAAAGTAGGTGTTTATAGAGTATTTAATTCTACCAACCAACGAGATAGATCACGAAACGCGCTCCAGCCTGAAGGTGTGGCAGGTAAGTATTTATTTATAGCAAAAACCCCGAATTTAAACGGCAGAATTTTGAGTTAATCGAGGTTATCGAGTTTAAAATAAGTGAAATTTTCGAAAAAATGATTTTTTATTTTTAAAGAAAACAGGTGGATTATTTTAGGTGGAAAGGAGAGGCAGAGCCCAATTAAGATTAACTGCACCGAAACCGCTTCAAATTCCGTCTCCTAAGTGCAAAGATATCGTAGTTTGTGTTGAATGCTGGTTCGCTGAGGTAAACTTTTATTGTTGGTATAATTTTCCGTTTTTCCGAGCTAGGTACGCGTGTGAGGTGTCAAAACACGCGTCTGCGCGCGGGCTAACGAACAACGGAGTATTTAGAGGTAAGCGTAGTACAATATTTTGAATATATGGTGAAAAAACGTAATTAGCAGAAAAGTAGGTGTTTATAGAGTATTTAATTCTACCAACCAACGAGATAGATCACGAAACGCGCTCCAGCCTGAAGGTGTGGCAGGTAAATATTTATTAATAGCAAAAACCCCGAATTTAAACGGCAGAATTTTGAGTTAATCGAGGTTATCGAGTTTAAAATAAGTGAAATTTTCGAAAAAATGATTTTTTATTTTTAAAGAAAACAGGTGGATTATTTTAGGTGGAAAGGAGAGGCAGAGCCCAATTAAGATTAACTGCACCGAAACCGCTTCAAATTCCGTCTCCTAAGTGCAAAGATATCGTAGTTTGTGTTGAATGCTGGTTCGCTGAGGTAAACTTTTATTGTTGGTATAATTTTCCGTTTTTCCGAGCTAGGTACGCGTGTGAGGTGTCAAAACACGCGTCTGCGCGCGGGCTAACGAACAACGGAGTATTTAGAGGTAAGCGTAGTACAATATTTTGAATATATGGTGAAAAAACGTAATTAGCAGAAAAGTAGGTGTTTATAGAGTATTTAATTCTACCAACCAACGAGATAGATCACGAAACGCGCTCCAGCCTGAAGGTGTGGCAGGTAAGTATTTATTAATAGCAAAAACCCCGAATTTAAACGGCAGAATTTTGAGTTAATCGAGGTTATCGAGTTTAAAATAAGTGAAATTTTCGAAAAAATGATTTTTTATTTTTAAAGAAAACAGGTGGATTATTTTAGGTGGAAAGGAGAGGCAGAGCCCAATTAAGATTAACTGCACCAAAACCGCTTCAAATTCCGTCTCCTAAGTGCAAACATATCGTAGTTTGTGTTGAATGCTGGTTCGCTGAGGTAAACTTTTATTGTTGGTATAATTTTCCGTTTTTCCGAGCTAGGTACGCGTGTGAGGTGTCAAAACACGCGTCTGCGCGCGGGCTAACGAACAACGGAGTATTTAGAGGTAAGCGTAGTACAATATTTTGAATATATGGTGAAAAAACGTAATTAGCAGAAAAGTAGGTGTTTATAGAGTATTTAATTCTACCAACCAACGAGATAGATCACGAAACGCGCTCCAGCCTGAAGGTGTGGCAGGTAAGTATTTATTAATAGCAAAAACCCCGAATTTAAACGGCAGAATTTTGAGTTAATCGAGGTTATCGAGTTTAAAATAAGTGAAATTTTCGAAAAAATGATTTTTTATTTTTAAAGAAAACAGGTGGATTATTTTAGGTGGAAAGGAGAGGCAGAGCCCAATTAAGATTAACTGCACCGAAACCGCTTCAAATTCCGTCTCCTAAGTGCAAAGATATCGTAGTTTGTGTTGAATGCTGGTTCGCTGAGGTAAACTTTTATTGTTGGTATAATTTTCCGTTTTTCCGAGCTAGGTACGCGTGTGAGGTGTCAAAACACGCGTCTGCGCGCGGGCTAACGAACAACGGAGTATTTAGAGGTAAGCGTAGTACAATATTTTGAATATATGGTGAAAAAACGTAATTAGCAGAAAAGTAGGTGTTTATAGAGTATTTAATTCTACCAACCAACGAGATAGATCACGAAACGCGCTCCAGCCTGAAGGTGTGGCAGGTAAGTATTTATTAATAGCAAAAACCCCGAATTTAAACGGCAGAATTTTGAGTTAATCGAGGTTATCGAGTTTAAAATAAGTGAAATTTTCGAAACAATGATTTTTTATTTTTAAAGAAAACAGGTGGATTATTTTAGGTGGAAAGGAGAGGCAGAGCCCAATTAAGATTAACTGCACCGAAACCGCTTCAAATTCCGTCTCCTAAGTGCAAAGATATCGTAGTTTGTGTTGAATGCTGGTTCGCTGAGGTAAACTTTTATTGTTGGTATAATTTTCCGTTTTTCCGAGCTAGGTACGCGTGTGAGGTGTCAAAACACGCGTCTGCGCGCGGGCTAACGAACAACGGAGTATTTAGAGGTAAGCGTAGTACAATATTTTGAATATATGGTGAAAAAACGTAATTAGCAGAAAAGTAGGTGTTTATAGAGTATTTAATTCTACCAACCAACGAGATAGATCACGAAACGCGCTCCAGCCTGAAGGTGTGGCAGGTAAGTATTTATTAATAGCAAAAACCCCGAATTTAAACGGCAGAATTTTGAGTTAATCGAGGTTATCGAGTTTAAAATAAGTGAAATTTTCGAAAAAATGATTTTTTATTTTTAAAGAAAACTGGTGGATTATTTTAGGTGGAAAGGAGAGGCAGAGCCCAATTAAGATTAACTGCACCGAAACCGCTTCAAATTCCGTCTCCTAAGTGCAAAGATATCGTAGTTTGTGTTGAATGCTGGTTCGCTGAGGTAAACTTTTATTGTTGGTATAATTTTCCGTTTTTCCGAGCTAGGTACGCGTGTGAGGTGTCAAAACACGCGTCTGCGCGCGGGCTAACGAACAA
Source organism: Lithophane semibrunnea (assembly GCA_947363905.1). Lineage (NCBI taxonomy): Eukaryota > Metazoa > Arthropoda > Insecta > Lepidoptera > Noctuidae > Lithophane > Lithophane semibrunnea. The sequence continues at coordinate 274,464 of OX376212.1, read as the reverse complement.
CGGAGTATTTAGAGGTAAGCGTAGTACAATATTTTGAATGTATGGTGAAAAAACGTAATTAGCAGAAAAGTAGGTGTTTATAGAGTATTTAATTCTACCAACCAACGAGATAGATCACGAAACGCGCTCCAGCCTGTAGGTGTGGCAGGTAAGTATTTATTAATAGCAAAAACCCCGAATTTAAACGGCAGAATTTTGAGTTAATCGAGGTTATCGAGTTTAAAATAAGTGAAATTTTCGAAAAAATGATTTTTTATTTTTAAAGAAAACAGGTGGATTATTTTAGGTGGAAAGGAGAGGCAGAGCCCAATTAAGATTAACTGTACCGAAACCGCTTCAAATTCCGTCTCCTAAGTGCAAAGATATCGTAGTTTGTGTTGAATGCTGGTTCGCTGAGGTAAACTTTTATTGTTGGTATAATTTTCCGTTTTTCCGAGCTAGGTACGCGTGTGAGGTGTCAAAACACGCGTCTGCGCGCGGGCTAACGAACAACGGAGTATTTAGAGGTAAGCGTAGTACAATATTTTGAATATATGGTGAAAAAACGTAATTAGCAGAAAAGTAGGTGTTTATAGAGTATTTAATTCTACCAACCAACGAGATAGATCACGAAACGCGCTCCAGCCTGAAGGTGTGGCAGGTAAGTATTTATTAATAGCAAAAACCCCGAATTTAAACGGCAGAATTTTGAGTTAATCGAGGTTATCGAGTTTAAAATAAGTGAAATTTTCGAAAAAATGATTTTTTATTTTTAAAGAAAACAGGTGGATTATTTTAGGTGGAAAGGAGAGGCAGAGCCCAATTAAGATTAACTGCACCGAAACCGCTTCAAATTCCGTCTCCTAAGTGCAAAGATATCGTAGTTTGTGTTGAATGCTGGTTCGCTGAGGTAAACTTTTATTGTTGGTATAATTTTCCGTTTTTCCGAGCTAGGTACGCGTGTGAGGTGTCAAAACACGCGTCTGCGCGCGGGCTAACGAACAACGGAGTATTTAGAGGTAAGCGTAGTACAATATTTTGAATGTATGGTGAAAAAACGTAATTAGCAGAAAAGTAGGTGTTTATAGAGTATTTAATTCTACCAACCAACGAGATAGATCACGAAACGCGCTCCAGCCTGAAGGTGTGGCAGGTAAGTATTTATTAATAGCAAAAACCCCGAATTTAAACGGCAGAATTTTGAGTTAATCGAGGTTATCGAGTTTAAAATAAGTGAAATTTTCGAAAAAATGATTTTTTATTTTTAAAGAAAACAGGTGGATTATTTTAGGTGGAAAGGAGAGGCAGAGCCCAATTAAGATTAACTGCACCGAAACCGCTTCAAATTCCGTCTCCTAAGTGCAAAGATATCGTAGTTTGTGTTGAATGCTGGTTCGCTGAGGTAAACTTTTATTGTTGGTATAATTTTCCGTTTTTCCGAGCTAGGTACGCGTGTGAGGTGTCAAAACACGCGTCTGCGCGCGGGCTAACGAACAACGGAGTATTTAGAGGTAAGCGTAGTACAATATTTTGAATATATGGTGAAAAAACGTAATTAGCAGAAAAGTAGGTGTTTATAGAGTATTTAATTCTACCAACCAACGAGATAGATCACGAAACGCGCTCCAGCCTGAAGGTGTGGCAGGTAAGTATTTATTAATAGCAAAAACCCCGAATTTAAACGGCAGAATTTTGAGTTAATCGAGGTTATCGGGTTTAAAATAAGTGAAATTTTCGAAAAAATGTTTTTTTATTTTTAAAGAAAACAGGTGGATTATTTTAGGTGGAAAGGAGAGGCAGAGCCCAATTAAGATTAACTGCACCGAAACCGCTTCAAATTCCGTCTCCTAAGTGCAAAGATATCGTAGTTTGTGTTGAATGCTGGTTCGCTGAGGTAAACTTTTATTGTTGGTATAATTTTCCGTTTTTCCGAGCTAGGTACGCGTGTGAGGTGTCAAAACACGCGTCTGCGCGCGGGCTAACGAACAACGGAGTATTTAGAGGTAAGCGTAGTACAATATTTTGAATATATGGTGAAAAAACGTAATTAGCAGAAAAGTAGGTGTTTATAGAGTATTTAATTCTACCAACCAACGAGATAGATCACGAAACGCGCTCCAGCCTGAAGGTGTGGCAGGTAAGTATTTATTAATAGCAAAAACCCCGAATTTAAACGGCAGAATTTTGAGTTAATCGAGGTTATCGAGTTTAAAATAAGTGAAATTTTCGAAAAAATGATTTTTTATTTTTAAAGAAAACAGGTGGATTATTTTAGGTGGAAAGGAGAGGCAGAGCCCAATTAAGATTAACTGCACCGAAACCGCTTCAAATTCCGTCTCCTAAGTGCAAAGATATCGTAGTTTGTGTTGAATGCTGGTTCGCTGAGGTAAACTTTTATTGTTGGTATAATTTTCCGTTTTTCCGAGCTAGGTACGCGTGTGAGGTGTCAAAACACGCGTCTGCGCGCGGGCTAACGAACAACGGAGTATTTAGAGGTAAGCGTAGTACAATATTTTGAATATATGGTGAAAAAACGTAATTAGCAGAAAAGTAGGTGTTTATAGAGTATTTAATTCTACCAACCAACGAGATAGATCACGAAACGCGCTCCAGCCTGAAGGTGTGGCAGGTAAGTATTTATTAATAGCAAAAACCCCGAATTTAAACGGCAGAATTTTGAGTTAATCGAGGTTATCGAGTTTAAAATAAGTGAAATTTTCGAAAAAATGATTTTTTATTTTTAAAGAAAACAGGTGGATTATTTTAGGTGGAAAGGAGAGGCAGAGCCCAATTAAGATTAACTGCACCGAAACCGCTTCAAATTCCGTCTCCTAAGTGCAAAGATATCGTAGTTTGTGTTGAATGCTGGTTCGCTGAGGTAAACTTTTATTGTTGGTATAATTTTCCGTTTTTCCGAGCTAGGTACGCCTGTGAGGTGTCAAAACACGCGTCTGCGCGCGGGCTAACGAACAACGGAGTATTTAGAGGTAAGCGTAGTACAATATTTTGAATATATGGTGAAAAAACGTAATTAGCAGAAAAGTAGGTGTTTATAGAGTATTTAATTCTACCAACCAACGAGATAGATCACGAAACGCGCTCCAGCCTGAAGGTGTGGCAGGTAAGTATTTATTAATAGCAAAAACCCCGAATTTAAACGGCAGAATTTTGAGTTAATCGAGGTTATCGAGTTTAAAATAAGTGAAATTTTCGAAAAAATGATTTTTTATTTTTAAAGAAAACAGGTGGATTATTTTAGGTGGAAAGGAGAGGCAGAGCCCAATTAAGATTAACTGCACCGAAACCGCTTCAAATTCCGTCTCCTAAGTGCAAAGATATCGTAGTTTGTGTTGAATGCTGGTTCGCTGAGGTAAACTTTTATTGTTGGTATAATTTTCCGTTTTTCCGAGCTAGGTACGCGTGTGAGGTGTCAAAACACGCGTCTGCGCGCGGGCTAACGAACAACGGAGTATTTAGAGGTAAGCGTAGTACAATATTTTGAATATATGGTGAAAAAACGTAATTAGCAGAAAAGTAGGTGTTTATAGAGTATTTAATTCTACCAACCAACGAGATAGATCACGAAACGCGCTCCAGCCTGAAGGTGTGGCAGGTAAGTATTTATTAATAGCAAAAACCCCGAATTTAAACGGCAGAATTTTGAGTTAATCGAGGTTATCGAGTTTAAAATAAGTGAAATTTTCGAAAAAATGATTTTTTATTTTTAAAGAAAACAGGTGGATTATTTTAGGTGGAAAGGAGAGGCAGAGCCCAATTAAGATTAACTGCACCGAAACCGCTTCAAATTCCGTCTCCTAAGTGCAAAGATATCGTAGTTTGTGTTGAATGCTGGTTCGCTGAGGTAAACTTTTATTGTTGGTATAATTTTCCGTTTTTCCGAGCTAGGTACGCGTGTGAGGTGTCAAAACACGCGTCTGCGCGCGGGCTAACGAACAACGGAGTATTTAGAGGTAAGCGTAGTACAATATTTTGAATATATGGTGAAAAAACGTAATTAGCAGAAAAGTAGGTGTTTATAGAGTATTTAATTCTACCAACCCACGAGATAGATCACGAAACGCGCTCCAGCCTGAAGGTGTGGCAGGTAAGTATTTATTAATAGCAAAAACCCCGAATTTAAACGGCAGAATTTTGAGTTAATCGAGGTTATCGAGTTTAAAATAAGTGAAATTTTCGAAAAAATGATTTTTTATTTTTAAAGAAAACAGGTGGATTATTTTAGGTGGAAAGGAGAGGCAGAGCCCAATTAAGATTAACTGCACCGAAACCGCTTCAAATTCCGTCTCCTAAGTGCAAAGATATCGTAGTTTGTGTTGAATGCTGGTTCGCTGAGGTAAACTTTTATTGTTGGTATAATTTTCCGTTTTTCCGAGCTAGGTACGCCTGTGAGGTGTCAAAACACGCGTCTGCGCGCGGGCTAACGAACAACGGAGTATTTAGAGGTAAGCGTAGTACAATATTTTGAATATATGGTGAAAAAACGTAATTAGCAGAAAAGTAGGTGTTTATAGAGTATTTAATTCTACCAACCAACGAGATAGATCACGAAACGCGCTCCAGCCTGAAGGTGTGGCAGGTAAGTATTTATTAATAGCAAAAACCCCGAATTTAAACGGCAGAATTTTGAGTTAATCGAGGTTATCGAGTTTAAAATAAGTGAAATTTTCGAAAAAATGATTTTTTATTTTTAAAGAAAACAGGTGGATTATTTTAGGTGGAAAGGAGAGGCAGAGCCCAATTAAGATTAACTGCACCGAAACCGCTTCAAATTCCGTCTCCTAAGTGCAAAGATATCGTAGTTTGTGTTGAATGCTGGTTCGCTGAGGTAAACTTTTATTGTTGGTATAATTTTCCGTTTTTCCGAGCTAGGTACGCGTGTGAGGTGTCAAAACACGCGTCTGCGCGCGGGCTAACGAACAACGGAGTATTTAGAGGTAAGCGTAGTACAATATTTTGAATATATGGTGAAAAAACGTAATTAGCAGAAAAGTAGGTGTTTATAGAGTATTTAATTCTACCAACCAACGAGATAGATCACGAAACGCGCTCCAGCCTGAAGGTGTGGCAGGTAAGTATTTATTAATAGCAAAAACCCCGAATTTAAACGGCAGAATTTTGAGTTAATCGAGGTTATCGAGTTTAAAATAAGTGAAATTTTCGAAAAAATGATTTTTTATTTTTAAAGAAAACAGGTGGATTATTTTAGGTGGAAAGGAGAGGCAGAGCCCAATTAAGATTAACTGCACCGAAACCGCTTCAAATTCCGTCTCCTAAGTGCAAAGATATCGTAGTTTGTGTTGAATGCTGGTTCGCTGAGGTAAACTTTTATTGTTGGTATAATTTTCCGTTTTTCCGAGCTAGGTACGCGTGTGAGGTGTCAAAACACGCGTCTGCGCGCGGGCTAACGAACAACGGAGTATTTAGAGGTAAGCGTAGTACAATATTTTGAATATATGGTGAAAAAACGTAATTAGCAGAAAAGTAGGTGTTTATAGAGTATTTAATTCTACCAACCCACGAGATAGATCACGAAACGCGCTCCAGCCTGAAGGTGTGGCAGGTAAGTATTTATTAATAGCAAAAACCCCGAATTTAAACGGCAGAATTTTGAGTTAATCGAGGTTATCGAGTTTAAAATAAGTGAAATTTTCGAAAAAATGATTTTTTATTTTTAAAGAAAACAGGTGGATTATTTTAGGTGGAAAGGAGAGGCAGAGCCCAATTAAGATTAACTGCACCGAAACCGCTTCAAATTCCGTCTCCTAAGTGCAAAGATATCGTAGTTTGTGTTGAATGCTGGTTCGCTGAGGTAAACTTTTATTGTTGGTATAATTTTCCGTTTTTCCGAGCTAGGTACGCGTGTGAGGTGTCAAAACACGCGTCTGCGCGCGGGCTAACGAACAACGGAGTATTTAGAGGTAAGCGTAGTACAATATTTTGAATATATGGTGAAAAAACGTAATTAGCAGAAAAGTAGGTGTTTATAGAGTATTTAATTCTACCAACCAACGAGATAGATCACGAAACGCGCTCCAGCCTGAAGGTGTGGCAGGTAAGTATTTATTAATAGCAAAAACCCCGAATTTAAACGGCAGAATTTTGAGTTAATCGAGGTTATCGAGTTTAAAATAAGTGAAATTTTCGAAAAAATGATTTTTTATTTTTAAAGAAAACAGGTGGATTATTTTAGGTGGAAAGGAGAGGCAGAGCCCAATTAAGATTAACTGCACCGAAACCGCTTCAAATTCCGTCTCCTAAGTGCAAAGATATCGTAGTTTGTGTTGAATGCTGGTTCGCTGAGGTAAACTTTTATTGTTGGTATAATTTTCCGTTTTTCCGAGCTAGGTACGCGTGTGAGGTGTCAAAACACGCGTCTGCGCGCGGGCTAACGAACAACGGAGTATTTAGAGGTAAGCGTAGTACAATATTTTGAATATATGGTGAAAAAACGTAATTAGCAGAAAAGTAGGTGTTTATAGAGTATTTAATTCTACCAACCAACGAGATAGATCACGAAACGCGCTCCAGCCTGAAGGTGTGGCAGGTAAGTATTTATTAATAGCAAAAACCCCGAATTTAAACGGCAGAATTTTGAGTTAATCGAGGTTATCGAGTTTAAAATAAGTGAAATTTTCGAAAAAATGATTTTTTATTTTTAAAGAAAACAGGTGGATTATTTTAGGTGGAAAGGAAAGGCAGAGCCCAATTAAGATTAACTGCACCGAAACCGCTTCAAATTCCGTCTCCTAAGTGCAAAGATATCGTAGTTTGTGTTGAATGCTGGTTCGCTGAGGTAAACTTTTATTGTTGGTATAATTTTCCGTTTTTCCGAGCTAGGTACGCGTGTGAGGTGTCAAAACACGCGTCTGCGCGCGGGCTAACGAACAACGGAGTATTTAGAGGTAAGCGTAGTACAATATTTTGAATATATGGTGAAAAAACGTAATTAGCAGAAAAGTAGGTGTTTATAGAGTATTTAATTCTACCAACCAACGAGATAGATCACGAAACGCGCTCCAGCCTGAAGGTGTGGCAGGTAAGTATTTATTAATAGCAAAAACCCCGAATTTAAACGGCAGAATTTTGAGTTAATCGAGGTTATCGAGTTTAAAATAAGTGAAATTTTCGAAAAAATGATTTTTTATTTTTAAAGAAAACAGGCGGATTATTTTAGGTGGAAAGGGGAGGCAGAGCCCAATTAAGATTAACTGCACCGAAACCGCTTCAAATTCCGTCTCCTAAGTGCAAAGATATCGTAGTTTGTGTTGAATGCTGGTTCGCTGAGGTAAACTTTTATTGTTGGTATAATTTTCCGTTTTTCCGAGCTAGGTACGCGTGTGAGGTGTCAAAACACGCGTCTGCGCGCGGGCTAACGAACAACGGAGTATTTAGAGGTAAGCGTAGTACAATATTTTGAATATATGGTGAAAAAACGTAATTAGCAGAAAAGTAGGTGTTTATAGAGTATTTAATTCTACCAACCAACGAGATAGATCACGAAACGCGCTCCAGCCTGAAGGTGTGGCAGGTAAGTATTTATTAATAGCAAAAACCCCGAATTTAAACGGCAGAATTTTGAGTTAATCGAGGTTATCGAGTTTAAAATAAGTGAAATTTTCGAAAAAATGATTTTTTATTTTTAAAGAAAACAGGCGGATTATTTTAGGTGGAAAGGAGAGGCAGAGCCCAATTAAGATTAACTGCACCGAAACCGCTTCAAATTCCGTCTCCTAAGTGCAAAGATATCGTAGTTTGTGTTGAATGCTGGTTCGCTGAGGTAAACTTTTATTGTTGGTATAATTTTCCGTTTTTCCGAGCTAGGTACGCGTGTGAGGTGTCAAAACACGCGTCTGCGCGCGGGCTAACGAACAACGGAGTATTTAGAGGTAAGCGTAGTACAATATTTTGAATATATGGTGAAAAAACGTAATTAGCAGAAAAGTAGGTGTTTATAGAGTATTTAATTCTACCAACCCACGAGATAGATCACGAAACGCGCTCCAGCCTAAAGGTGTGGCAGGTAAGTATTTATTAATAGCAAAAACCCCGAATTTAAACGGCAGAATTTTGAGTTAATCGAGGTTATCGAGTTTAAAATAAGTGAAATTTTCGAAAAAATGTTTTTCTATTTTTAAAGAAAACAGGTGGATTATTTTAGGTGGAAAGGAGAGGCAGAGCCCAATTAAGATTAACTGCACCGAAACCGCTTCAAATTCCGTCTCCTAAGTGCAAAGATATCGTAGTTTGTGTTGAATGCTGGTTCGCTGAGGTAAACTTTTATTGTTGGTATAATTTTCCGTTTTTCCGAGCTAGGTACGCGTGTGAGGTGTCAAAACACGCGTCTGCGCGCGGGCTAACGAACAACGGAGTATTTAGAGGTAAGCGTAGTACAATATTTTGAATATATGGTGAAAAAACGTAATTAGCAGAAAAGTAGGTGTTTATAGAGTATTTAATTCTACCAACCAACGAGATAGATCACGAAACGCGCTCCAGCCTGTAGGTGTGGCAGGTAAGTATTTATTAATAGCAAAAACCCCGAATTTAAACGGCAGAATTTTGAGTTAATCGAGGTTATCGAGTTTAAAATAAGTGAAATTTTCGAAAAAATGATTTTTTATTTTTAAAGAAAACAGGTGGATTATTTTAGGTGGAAAGGAGAGGCAGAGCCCAATTAAGATTAACTGCACCGAAACCGCTTCAAATTCCGTCTCCTAAGTGCAAAGATATCGTAGTTTGTGTTGAATGCTGGTTCGCTGAGGTAAACTTTTATTGTTGGTATAATTTTCCGTTTTTCCGAGCTAGGTACGCGTGTGAGGTGTCAAAACACGCGTCTGCGCGCGGGCTAACGAACAACGGAGTATTTAGAGGTAAGCGTACTACAATATTTTGAATATATGGTGAAAAAACGTAATTAGCAGAAAAGTAGGTGTTTATAGAGTATTTAATTCTACCAACCAACGAGATAGCTCACGAAACGCGCTCCAGCCTGAAGGTGTGGCAGGTAAGTATTTATTAATAGCAAAAACCCCGAATTTAAACGGCAGAATTTTGAGTTAATCGAGGTTATCGAGTTTAAAATAAGTGAAATTTTCGAAAAAATGATTTTTTATTTTTAAAGAAAACAGGTGGATTATTTTAGGTGGAAAGGAGAGGCAGAGCCCAATTAAGATTAACTGCACCGAAACCGCTTCAAATTCCGTCTCCTAAGTGCAAAGATATCGTAGTTTGTGTTGAATGCTGGTTCGCTGAGGTAAACTTTTATTGTTGGTATAATTTTCCGTTTTTCCGAGCTAGGTACGCGTGTGAGGTGTCAAAACACGCGTCTGCGCGCGGGCTAACGAACAACGGAGTATTTAGAGGTAAGCGTAGTACAATATTTTGAATATATGGTGAAAAAACGTAATTAGCAGAAAAGTAGGTGTTTATAGAGTATTTAATTCTACCAACCAACGAGATAGATCACGAAACGCGCTCCAGCCTGAAGGTGTGGCAGGTAAGTATTTATTAATAGCAAAAACCCCGAATTTAAACCGCAGAATTTTGAGTTAATCGAGGTTATCGAGTTTAAAATAAGTGAAATTTTCGAAAAAATGATTTTTTATTTTTAAAGAAAACAGGTGGATTATTTTAGGTGGAAGGGAGAGGCAGAGCCCAATTAAGATTAACTGCACCGAAACCGCTTCAAATTCCGTCTCCTAAGTGCAAAGATATCGTAGTTTGTGTTGAATGCTGGTTCGCTGAGGTAAACTTTTATTGTTGGTATAATTTTCCGTTTTTCCGAGCTAGGTACGCGTGTGAGGTGTCAAAACACGCGTCTGCGCGCGGGCTAACGAACAACGGAGTATTTAGAGGTAAGCGTAGTACAATATTTTGAATATATGGTGAAAAAACGTAATTAGCAGAAAAGTAGGTGTTTATAGAGTATTTAATTCTACCAACCAACGAGATAGATCACGAAACGCGCTCCAGCCTGTAGGTGTGGCAGGTAAGTATTTATTAATAGCAAAAACCCCGAATTTAAACGGCAGAATTTTGAGTTAATCGAGGTTATCGAGTTTAAAATAAGTGAAATTTTCGAAAAAATGATTTTTTATTTTTAAAGAAAACAGGTGGATTATTTTAGGTGGAAAGGAGAGGCAGAGCCCAATTAAGATTAACTGTACCGAAACCGCTTCCAATTCCGTCTCCTAAGTGCAAAGATATCGTAGTTTGTGTTGAATGCTGGTTCGCTGAGGTAAACTTTTATTGTTGGTATAATTTTCCGTTTTTCCGAGCTAGGTACGCGTGTGAGGTGTCAAAACACGCGTCTGCGCGCGGGCTAACGAACAACGGAGTATTTAGAGGTAAGCGTAGTACAATATTTTGAATATATGGTGAAAAAACGTAATTAGCAGAAAAGTAGGTGTTTATAGAGTATTTAATTCTACCAACCAACGAGATAGATCACGAAACGCGCTCCAGCCTGAAGGTGTGGCAGGTAAGTATTTATTAATAGCAAAAACCCCGAATTTAAACGGCAGAATTTTGAGTTAATCGAGGTTATCGAGTTTAAAATAAGTGAAATTTTCGAAAAAATGATTTTTTATTTTTAAAGAAAACAGGCGGATTATTTTAGGTGGAAAGGAGAGGCAGAGCCCAATTAAGATTAACTGCACCGAAACCGCTTCAAATTCCGTCTCCTAAGTGCAAAGATATCGTAGTTTGTGTTGAATGCTGGTTCGCTGAGGTAAACTTTTATTGTTGGTATAATTTTCCGTTTTTCCGAGCTAGGTACGCGTGTGAGGTGTCAAAACACGCGTCTGCGCGCGGGCTAACGAACAACGGAGTATTTAGAGGTAAGCGTAGTACAATATTTTGAATATATGGTGAAAAAACGTAATTAGCAGAAAAGTAGGTGTTTATAGAGTATTTAATTCTACCAACCCACGAGATAGATCACGAAACGCGCTCCAGCCTAAAGGTGTGGCAGGTAAGTATTTATTAATAGCAAAAACCCCGAATTTAAACGGCAGAATTTTGAGTTAATCGAGGTTATCGAGTTTAAAATAAGTGAAATTTTCGAAAAAATGTTTTTCTATTTTTAAAGAAAACAGGTGGATTATTTTAGGTGGAAAGGAGAGGCAGAGCCCAATTAAGATTAACTGCACCGAAACCGCTTCAAATTCCGTCTCCTAAGTGCAAAGATATCGTAGTTTGTGTTGAATGCTGGTTCGCTGAGGTAAACTTTTATTGTTGGTATAATTTTCCGTTTTTCCGAGCTAGGTACGCGTGTGAGGTGTCAAAACACGCGTCTGCGCGCGGGCTAACGAACAACGGAGTATTTAGAGGTAAGCGTAGTACAATATTTTGAATATATGGTGAAAAAACGTAATTAGCAGAAAAGTAGGTGTTTATAGAGTATTTAATTCTACCAACCAACGAGATAGATCACGAAACGCGCTCCAGCCTGTAGGTGTGGCAGGTAAGTATTTATTAATAGCAAAAACCCCGAATTTAAACGGCAGAATTTTGGGTTAATCGAGGTTATCGAGTTTAAAATAAGTGAAATTTTCGAAAAAATGATTTTTTATTTTTAAAGAAAACAGGTGGATTATTTTAGGTGGAAAGGAGAGGCAGAGCCCAATTAAGATTAACTGCACCGAAACCGCTTCAAATTCCGTCTCCTAAGTGCAAAGATATCGTAGTTTGTGTTGAATGCTGGTTCGCTGAGGTAAACTTTTATTGTTGGTATAATTTTCCGTTTTTCCGAGCTAGGTACGCGTGTGAGGTGTCAAAACACGCGTCTGCGCGCGGGCTAACGAACAACGGAGTATTTAGAGGTAAGCGTACTACAATATTTTGAATATATGGTGAAAAAACGTAATTAGCAGAAAAGTAGGTGTTTATAGAGTATTTAATTCTACCAACCAACGAGATAGCTCACGAAACGCGCTCCAGCCTGAAGGTGTGGCAGGTAAGTATTTATTAATAGCAAAAACCCCGAATTTAAACGGCAGAATTTTGAGTTAATCGAGGTTATCGAGTTTAAAATAAGTGAAATTTTCGAAAAAATGATTTTTTATTTTTAAAGAAAACAGGTGGATTATTTTAGGTGGAAAGGAGAGGCAGAGCCCAATTAAGATTAACTGCACCGAAACCGCTTCAAATTCCGTCTCCTAAGTGCAAAGATATCGTAGTTTGTGTTGAATGCTGGTTCGCTGAGGTAAACTTTTATTGTTGGTATAATTTTCCGTTTTTCCGAGCTAGGTACGCGTGTGAGGTGTCAAAACACGCGTCTGCGCGCGGGCTAACGAACAACGGAGTATTTAGAGGTAAGCGTAGTACAATATTTTGAATATATGGTGAAAAAACGTAATTAGCAGAAAAGTAGGTGTTTATAGAGTATTTAATTCTACCAACCAACGAGATAGATCACGAAACGCGCTCCAGCCTGAAGGTGTGGCAGGTAAGTATTTATTAATAGCAAAAACCCCGAATTTAAACCGCAGAATTTTGAGTTAATCGAGGTTATCGAGTTTAAAATAAGTGAAATTTTCGAAAAAATGATTTTTTATTTTTAAAGAAAACAGGTGGATTATTTTAGGTGGAAGGGAGAGGCAGAGCCCAATTAAGATTAACTGCACCGAAACCGCTTCAAATTCCGTCTCCTAAGTGCAAAGATATCGTAGTTTGTGTTGAATGCTGGTTCGCTGAGGTAAACTTTTATTGTTGGTATAATTTTCCGTTTTTCCGAGCTAGGTACGCGTGTGAGGTGTCAAAACACGCGTCTGCGCGCGGGCTAACGAACAACGGAGTATTTAGAGGTAAGCGTAGTACAATATTTTGAATATATGGTGAAAAAACGTAATTAGCAGAAAAGTAGGTGTTTATAGAGTATTTAATTCTACCAACCAACGAGATAGATCACGAAACGCGCTCCAGCCTGTAGGTGTGGCAGGTAAGTATTTATTAATAGCAAAAACCCCGAATTTAAACGGCAGAATTTTGAGTTAATCGAGGTTATCGAGTTTAAAATAAGTGAAATTTTCGAAAAAATGATTTTTTATTTTTAAAGAAAACAGGTGGATTATTTTAGGTGGAAAGGAGAGGCAGAGCCCAATTAAGATTAACTGTACCGAAACCGCTTCCAATTCCGTCTCCTAAGTGCAAAGATATCGTAGTTTGTGTTGAATGCTGGTTCGCTGAGGTAAACTTTTATTGTTGGTATAATTTTCCGTTTTTCCGAGCTAGGTACGCGTGTGAGGTGTCAAAACACGCGTCTGCGCGCGGGCTAACGAACAACGGAGTATTTAGAGGTAAGCGTAGTACAATATTTTGAATATATGGTGAAAAAACGTAATTAGCAGAAAAGTAGGTGTTTATAGAGTATTTAATTCTACCAACCAACGAGATAGATCACGAAACGCGCTCCAGCCTGAAGGTGTGGCAGGTAAGTATTTATTAATAGCAAAAACTCCGAATTTAAACGGCAGAATTTTGAGTTAATCGAGGTTATCGAGTTTAAAATAAGTGAAATTTTCGAAAAAATGATTTTTTATTTTTAAAGAAAACAGGTGGATTATTTTAGGTGGAAAGGAGAGGCAGAGCCCAATTAAGATTAACTGTACCGAAACCGCTTCCAATTCCGTCTCCTAAGTGCAAAGATATCGTAGTTTGTGTTGAATGCTGGTTCGCTGAGGTAAACTTTTATTGTTGGTATAATTTTCCGTTTTTCCGAGCTAGGTACGCGTGTGAGGTGTCAAAACACGCGTCTGCGCGCGGGCTAACGAACAACGGAGTATTTAGAGGTAAGCGTAGTACAATATTTTGAATATATGGTGAAAAAACGTAATTAGCAGAAAAGTAGGTGTTTATAGAGTATTTAATTCTACCAACCAACGAGATAGATCACGAAACGCGCTCCAGCCTGAAGGTGTGGCAGGTAAGTATTTATTAATAGCAAAAACCCCGAATTTAAACGGCAGAATTTTGAGTTAATCGAGGTTATCGAGTTTAAAATAAGTGAAATTTTCGAAAAAATGATTTTTTATTTTTAAAGAAAACAGGTGGATTATTTTAGGTGGAAAGGAGAGGCAGAGCCCAATTAAGATTAACTGCACCGAAACCGCTTCAAATTCCGTCTCCTAAGTGCAAAGATATCGTAGTTTGTGTTGAATGCTGGTTCGCTGAGGTAAACTTTTATTGTTGGTATAATTTTCCGTTTTTCCGAGCTAGGTACGCGTGTGAGGTGTCAAAACACGCGTCTGCGCGCGGGCTAACGAACAACGGAGTATTTAGAGGTAAGCGTAGTACAATATTTTGAATATATGGTGAAAAAACGTAATTAGCAGAAAAGTAGGTGTTTATAGAGTATTTAATTCTACCAACCAACGAGATAGATCACGAAACGCGCTCCAGCCTGAAGGTGTGGCAGGTAAGTATTTATTAATAGCAAAAACCCCGAATTTAAACGGCAGAATTTTGAGTTAATCGAGGTTATCGAGTTTAAAATAAGTGAAATTTTCGAAAAAATGATTTTTTATTTTTAAAGAAAACAGGTGGATTATTTTAGGTGGAAAGGAGAGGCAGAGCCCAATTAAGATTAACTGCACCGAAACCGCTTCAAATTCCGTCTCCTAAGTGCAAAGATATCGTAGTTTGTGTTGAATGCTGGTTCGCTGAGGTAAACTTTTATTGTTGGTATAATTTTCCGTTTTTCCGAGCTAGGTACGCGTGTGAGGTGTCAAAACACGCGTCTGCGCGCGGGCTAACGAACAACGGAGTATTTAGAGGTAAGCGTAGTACAATATTTTGAATATATGGTGAAAAAACGTAATTAGCAGAAAAGTAGGTGTTTATAGAGTATTTAATTCTACCAACCAACGAGATAGATCACGAAACGCGCTCCAGCCTGAAGGTGTGGCAGGTAAGTATTTATTAATAGCAAAAACCCCGAATTTAAACGGCAGAATTTTGAGTTAATCGAGGTTATCGAGTTTAAAATAAGTGAAATTTTCGAAAAAATGATTTTTTATTTTTAAAGAAAATACGTGGATTATTTTAGGTGGAAAGGAGAGGCAGAGCCCAATTAAGATTAACTGCACCGAAACCGCTTCAAATTCCGTCTCCTAAGTGCAAAGATATCGTAGTTTGTGTTGAATGCTGGTTCGCTGAGGTAAACTTTTATTGTTGGTATAATTTTCCGTTTTTCCGAGCTAGGTACGCGTGTGAGGTGTCAAAACACGCGTCTGCGCGCGGGCTAACGAACAACGGAGTATTTAGAGGTAAGCGTAGTACAATATTTTGAATATATGGTGAAAAAACGTAATTAGCAGAAAAGTAGGTGTTTATAGAGTATTTAATTCTACCAACCAACGAGATAGATCACGAAACGCGCTCCAGCCTGAAGGTGTGGCAGGTAAGTATTTATTAATAGCAAAAACCCCGAATTTAAACGGCAGAATTTTGAGTTAATCGAGGTTATCGAGTTTAAAATAAGTGAAATTTTCGAAAAAATGATTTTTTATTTTTAAAGAAAACAGGTGGATTATTTTAGGTGGAAAGGAGAGGCAGAGCCCAATTAAGATTAACTGCACCGAAACCGCTTCAAATTCCGTCTCCTAAGTGCAAAGATATCGTAGTTTGTGTTGAATGCTGGTTCGCTGAGGTAAACTTTTATTGTTGGTATAATTTTCCGTTTTTCCGAGCTAGGTACGCGTGTGAGGTGTCAAAACACGCGTCTGCGCGCGGGCTAACGAACAACGGAGTATTTAGAGGTAAGCGTAGTACAATATTTTGAATATATGGTGAAAAAACGTAATTAGCAGAAAAGTAGGTGTTTATAGAGTATTTAATTCTACCAACCAACGAGATAGATCACGAAACGCGCTCCAGCCTGAAGGTGTGGCAGGTAAGTATTTATTAATAGCAAAAACCCCGAATTTAAACGGCAGAATTTTGAGTTAATCGAGGTTATCGAGTTTAAAATAAGTGAAATTTTCGAAAAAATGATTTTTTATTTTTAAAGAAAACAGGTGGATTATTTTAGGTGGAAAAGAAAGGCAGAGCCCAATTAAGATTAACTGCACCGAAACCGCTTCAAATTCCGTCTCCTAAGTGCAAAGATATCGTAGTTTGTGTTGAATGCTGGTTCGCTGAGGTAAACTTTTATTGTTGGTATAATTTTCCGTTTTTCCGAGCTAGGTACGCGTGTGAGGTGTCAAAACACGCGTCTGCGCGCGGGCTAACGAACAACGGAGTATTTAGAGGTAAGCGTAGTACAATATTTTGAATATATGGTGAAAAAACGTAATTAGCAGAAAAGTAGGTGTTTATAGAGTATTTAATTCTACCAACCAACGAGATAGATCACGAAACGCGCTCCAGCCTGAAGGTGTGGCAGGTAAGTATTTATTAATAGCAAAAACCCCGAATTTAAACGGCAGAATTTTGAGTTAATCGAGGTTATCGAGTTTAAAATAAGTGAAATTTTCGAAAAAATGATTTTTTATTTTTAAAGAAAACAGGCGGATTATTTTAGGTGGAAAGGAGAGGCAGAGCCCAATTAAGATTAACTGCACCGAAACCGCTTCAAATTCCGTCTCCTAAGTGCAAAGATATCGTAGTTTGTGTTGAATGCTGGTTCGCTGAGGTAAACTTTTATTGTTGGTATAATTTTCCGTTTTTCCGAGCTAGGTACGCGTGTGAGGTGTCAAAACACGCGTCTGCGCGCGGGCTAACGAACAACGGAGTATTTAGAGGTAAGCGTAGTACAATATTTTGAATATATGGTGAAAAAACGTAATTAGCAGAAAAGTAGGTGTTTATAGAGTATTTAATTCTACCAACCCACGAGATAGATCACGAAACGCGCTCCAGCCTGAAGGTGTGGCAGGTAAGTATTTATTAATAGCAAAAACCCCGAATTTAAACGGCAGAATTTTGAGTTAATCGAGGTTATCGAGTTTAAAATAAGTGAAATTTTCGAAAAAATGATTTTTTATTTTTAAAGAAAACAGGTGGATTATTTTAGGTGGAAAGGAGAGGCAGAGCCCAATTAAGATTAACTGCACCGAAACCGCTTCAAATTCCGTCTCCTAAGTGCAAAGATATCGTAGTTTGTGTTGAATGCTGGTTCGCTGAGGTAAACTTTTATTGTTGGTATAATTTTCCGTTTTTCCGAGCTAGGTACGCGTGTGAGGTGTCAAAACACGCGTCTGCGCGCGGGCTAACGAACAACGGAGTATTTAGAGGTAAGCGTAGTACAATATTTTGAATATATGGTGAAAAAACGTAATTAGCAGAAAAGTAGGTGTTTATAGAGTATTTAATTCTACCAACCAACGAGATAGATCACGAAACGCGCTCCAGCCTGAAGGTGTGGCAGGTAAGTATTTATTAATAGCAAAAACCCCGAATTTAAACGGCAGAATTTTGAGTTAATCGAGGTTATCGAGTTTAAAATAAGTGAAATTTTCGAAAAAATGATTTTTTATTTTTAAAGAAAACAGGCGGATTATTTTAGGTGGAAAGGAGAGGCAGAGCCCAATTAAGATTAACTGCACCGAAACCGCTTCAAATTCCGTCTCCTAAGTGCAAAGATATCGTAGTTTGTGTTGAATGCTGGTTCGCTGAGGTAAACTTTTATTGTTGGTATAATTTTCCGTTTTTCCGAGCTAGGTACGCGTGTGAGGTGTCAAAACACGCGTCTGCGCGCGGGCTAACGAACAACGGAGTATTTAGAGGTAAGCGTAGTACAATATTTTGAATATATGGTGAAAAAACGTAATTAGCAGAAAAGTAGGTGTTTATAGAGTATTTAATTCTACCAACCCACGAGATAGATCACGAAACGCGCTCCAGCCTGAAGGTGTGGCAGGTAAGTATTTATTAATAGCAAAAACCCCGAATTTAAACGGCAGAATTTTGAGTTAATCGAGGTTATCGAGTTTAAAATAAGTGAAATTTTCGAAAAAATGATTTTTTATTTTTAAAGAAAACAGGTGGATTATTTTAGGTGGAAAGGAGAGGCAGAGCCCAATTAAGATTAACTGCACCGAAACCGCTTCAAATTCCGTCTCCTAAGTGCAAAGATATCGTAGTTTGTGTTGAATGCTGGTTCGCTGAGGTAAACTTTTATTGTTGGTATAATTTTCCGTTTTTCCGAGCTAGGTACGCGTGTGAGGTGTCAAAACACGCGTCTGCGCGCGGGCTAACGAACAACGGAGTATTTAGAGGTAAGCGTAGTACAATATTTTGAATATATGGTGAAAAAACGTAATTAGCAGAAAAGTAGGTGTTTATAGAGTATTTAATTCTACCAACCAACGAGATAGATCACGAAACGCGCTCCAGCCTGAAGGTGTGGCAGGTAAGTATTTATTAATAGCAAAAACCCCGAATTTAAACGGCAGAATTTTGAGTTAATCGAGGTTATCGAGTTTAAAATAAGTGAAATTTTCGAAAAAATGATTTTTTATTTTTAAAGAAAACAGGCGGATTATTTTAGGTGGAAAGGAGAGGCAGAGCCCAATTAAGATTAACTGCACCGAAACCGCTTCAAATTCCGTCTCCTAAGTGCAAAGATATCGTAGTTTGTGTTGAATGCTGGTTCGCTGAGGTAAACTTTTATTGTTGGTATAATTTTCCGTTTTTCCGAGCTAGGTACGCGTGTGAGGTGTCAAAACACGCGTCTGCGCGCGGGCTAACGAACAACGGAGTATTTAGAGGTAAGCGTAGTACAATATTTTGAATATATGGTGAAAAAACGTAATTAGCAGAAAAGTAGGTGTTTATAGAGTATTTAATTCTACCAACCCACGAGATAGATCACGAAACGCGCTCCAGCCTGAAGGTGTGGCAGGTAAGTATTTATTAATAGCAAAAACCCCGAATTTAAACGGCAGAATTTTGAGTTAATCGAGGTTATCGAGTTTAAAATAAGTGAAATTTTCGAAAAAATGATTTTTTATTTTTAAAGAAAACAGGTGGATTATTTTAGGTGGAAAGGAGAGGCAGAGCCCAATTAAGATTAACTGCACCGAAACCGCTTCAAATTCCGTCTCCTAAGTGCAAAGATATCGTAGTTTGTGTTGAATGCTGGTTCGCTGAGGTAAACTTTTATTGTTGGTATAATTTTCCGTTTTTCCGAGCTAGGTACGCGTGTGAGGTGTCAAAACACGCGTCTGCGCGCGGGCTAAGGAACAACGGAGTATTTAGAGGTAAGCGTAGTACAATATTTTGAATATATGGTGAAAAAACCTAATTAGCAGAAAAGTAGGTGTTTATAGAGTATTTAATTCTACCAACCAACGAGATAGATCACGAAACGCGCTCCAGCCTGAAGGTGTGGCAGGTAAGTATTTATTAATAGCAAAAACCCCGAATTTAAACGGCAGAATTTTGAGTTAATCGAGGTTATCGAGTTTAAAATAAGTGAAATTTTCGAAAAAATGATTTTTTATTTTTAAAGAAAACAGGTGGATTATTTTAGGTGGAAAGGAGAGGCAGAGCCCAATTAAGATTAACTGCACCGAAACCGCTTCAAATTCCGTCTCCTAAGTGCAAAGATATCGTAGTTTGTGTTGAATGCTGGTTCGCTGAGGTAAACTTTTATTGTTGGTATAATTTTCCGTTTTTCCGAGCTAGGTACGCGTGTGAGGTGTCAAAACACGCGTCTGCGCGCGGGCTAACGAACAACGGAGTATTTAGAGGTAAGCGTAGTACAATATTTTGAATATATGGTGAAAAAACGTAATTAGCAGAAAAGTAGGTGTTTATAGAGTATTTAATTCTACCAACCAACGAGATAGATCACGAAACGCGCTCCAGCCTGAAGGTGTGGCAGGTAAGTATTTATTAATAGCAAAAACCCCGAATTTAAACGGCAGAATTTTGAGTTAATCGAGGTTATCGAGTTTAAAATAAGTGAAATTTTCGAAAAAATGATTTTTTATTTTTAAAGAAAACAGGTGGATTATTTTAGGTGGAAAGGAGAGGCAGAGCCCAATTAAGATTAACTGCACCGAAACCGCTTCAAATTCCGTCTCCTAAGTGCAAAGATATCGTAGTTTGTGTTGAATGCTGGTTCGCTGAGGTAAACTTTTATTGTTGGTATAATTTTCCGTTTTTCCGAGCTAGGTACGCGTGTGAGGTGTCAAAACACGCGTCTGCGCGCGGGCTAACGAACAACGGAGTATTTAGAGGTAAGCGTAGTACAATATTTTGAATATATGGTGAAAAAACGTAATTAGCAGAAAAGTAGGTGTTTATAGAGTATTTAATTCTACCAACCAACGAGATAGATCACGAAACGCGCTCCAGCCTGTAGGTGTGGCAGGTAAGTATTTATTAATAGCAAAAACCCCGAATTTAAACGGCAGAATTTTGAGTTAATCGAGGTTATCGAGTTTAAAATAAGTGAAATTTTCGAAAAAATGATTTTTTATTTTTAAAGAAAACAGGTGGATTATTTTAGGTGGAAAGGAGAGGCAGAGCCCAATTAAGATTAACTGTTTCGAAACCGCTTCCAATTCCGTCTCCTAAGTGCAAAGATATCGTAGTTTGTGTTGAATGCTGGTTCGCTGAGGTAAACTTTTATTGTTGGTATAATTTTCCGTTTTTCCGAGCTAGGTACGCGTGTGAGGTGTCAAAACACGCGTCTGCGCGCGGGCTAACGAACAACGGAGTATTTAGAGGTAAGCGTAGTACAATATTTTGAATATATGGTGAAAAAACGTAATTAGCAGAAAAGTAGGTGTTTATAGAGTATTTAATTCTACCAACCAACGAGATAGATCACGAAACGCGCTCCAGCCTGAAGGTGTGGCAGGTAAGTATTTATTAATAGCAAAAACCCTGAATTTAAACGGCAGAATTTTGAGTTAATCGAGGTTATCGAGTTTAAAATAAGTGAAATTTTCGAAAAAATGATTTTTTATTTTTAAAGAAAACAGGTGGATTATTTTAGGTGGAAAGGAGAGGCAGAGCCCAATTAAGATTAACTGCACCGAAACCGCTTCAAATTCCGTCTCCTAAGTGCAAAGATATCGTAGTTTGTGTTGAATGCTGGTTCGCTGAGGTAAACTTTTATTGTTGGTATAATTTTCCGTTTTTCCGAGCTAGGTACGCGTGTGAGTTGTCAAAACACGCGTCTGCGCGCGGGCTAACGAACAACGGAGTATTTAGAGGTAAGCGTAGTACAATATTTTGAATATATGGTGAAAAAACGTAATTAGCAGAAAAGTAGGTGTTTATAGAGTATTTAATTCTACCAACCAACGAGATAGATCACGAAACGCGCTCCAGCCTGAAGGTGTGGCAGGTAAGTATTTATTAATAGCAAAAACCCCGAATTTAAACGGCAGAATTTTGAGTTAATCGAGGTTATCGAGTTTAAAATAAGTGAAATTTTCGAAAAAATGATTTTTTATTTTTAAAGAAAACAGGTGGATTATTTTAGGTGGAAAGGAGAGGCAGAGCCCAATTAAGATTAACTGCACCGAAACCGCTTCAAATTCCGTCTCCTAAGTGCAAAGATATCGTAGTTTGTGTTGAATGCTGGTTCGCTGAGGTAAACTTTTATTGTTGGTATAATTTTCCGTTTTTCCGAGCTAGGTACGCGTGTGAGTTGTCAAAACACGCGTCTACGCGCGGGCTAACGAACAACGGAGTATTTAGAGGTAAGCGTAGTACAATATTTTGAATATATGGTGAAAAAACGAAATTAGCAGAAAAGTAGGTGTTTATAGAGTATTTAATTCTACCAACCAACGAGATAGATCACGAAACGCGCTCCAGCCTGAAGGTGTGGCAGGTAAGTATTTATTAATAGCAAAAACCCCGAATTTAAACGGCAGAATTTTGAGTTAATCGAGGTTATCGAGTTTAAAATAAGTGAAATTTTCGAAAAAATGATTTTTTATTTTTAAAGAAAACAGGTGGATTATTTTAGGTGGAAAGGAGAGGCAGAGCCCAATTAAGATTAACTGCACCGAAACCGCTTCAAATTCCGTCTCCTAAGTGCAAAGATATCGTAGTTTGTGTTGAATGCTGGTTCGCTGAGGTAAACTTTTATTGTTGGTATAATTTTCCGTTTTTCCGAGCTAGGTACGCGTGTGAGTTGTCAAAACACGCGTCTACGCGCGGGCTAACGAACAACGGAGTATTTAGAGGTAAGCGTAGTACAATATTTTGAATATATGGTGAAAAAACGAAATTAGCAGAAAAGTAGGTGTTTATAGAGTATTTAATTCTACCAACCAACGAGATAGATCACGAAACGCGCTCCAGCCTGAAGGTGTGGCAGGTAAGTATTTATTAATAGCAAAAACCCCGAATTTAAACGGCAGAATTTTGAGTTAATCGAGGTTATCGAGTTTAAAATAAGTGAAATTTTCGAAAAAATGATTTTTTATTTTTAAAGAAAACAGGTGGATTATTTTAGGTGGAAAGGAAAGGCAGAGCCCAATTAAGATTAACTGCACCGAAACCGCTTCAAATTCCGTCTCCTAAGTGCAAAGATATCGTAGTTTGTGTTGAATGCTGGTTCGCTGAGGTAAACTTTTATTGTTGGTATAATTTTCCGTTTTTCCGAGCTAGGTACGCGTGTGAGTTGTCAAAACACGCGTCTACGCGCGGGCTAACGAACAACGGAGTATTTAGAGGTAAGCGTAGTACAATATTTTGAATATATGGTGAAAAAACGAAATTAGCAGAAAAGTAGGTGTTTATAGAGTATTTAATTCTACCAACCAACGAGATAGATCACGAAACGCGCTCCAGCCTGAAGGTGTGGCAGGTAAGTATTTATTAATAGCAAAAACCCCGAATTTAAACGGCAGAATTTTGAGTTAATCGAGGTTATCGAGTTTAAAATAAGTGAAATTTTCGAAAAAATGATTTTTTATTTTTAAAGAAAACAGGTGGATTATTTTTGGTGGAAAGGAGAGGCAGAGCCCAATTAAGATTAACTGCACCGAAACCGCTTCAAATTCCGTCTCCTAAGTGCAAAGATATCGTAGTTTGTGTTGAATGCTGGTTCGCTGAGGTAAACTTTTATTGTTGGTATAATTTTCCGTTTTTCCGAGCTAGGTACGCGTGTGAGTTGTCAAAACACGCGTCTACGCGCGGGCTAACGAACAACGGAGTATTTAGAGGTAAGCGTAGTACAATATTTTGAATATATGGTGAAAAAACGAAATTAGCAGAAAAGTAGGTGTTTATAGAGTATTTAATTCTACCAACCAACGAGATAGATCACGAAACGCGCTCCAGCCTGAAGGTGTGGCAGGTAAGTATTTATTAATAGCAAAAACCCCGAATTTAAACGGCAGAATTTTGAGTTAATCGAGGTTATCGAGTTTAAAATAAGTGAAATTTTCGAAAAAATGATTTTTTATTTTTAAAGAAAACAGGTGGATTATTTTAGGTGGAAAGGAAAGGCAGAGCCCAATTAAGATTAACTGCACCGAAACCGCTTCAAATTCCGTCTCCTAAGTGCAAAGATATCGTAGTTTGTGTTGAATGCTGGTTCGCTGAGGTAAACTTTTATTGTTGGTATAATTTTCCGTTTTTCCGAGCTAGGTACGCGTGTGAGGTGTCAAAACACGCGTCTGCGCGCGGGCTAACGAACAACGGAGTATTTAGAGGTAAGCGTAGTACAATATTTTGAATATATGGTGAAAAAACGTAATTAGCAGAAAAGTAGGTGTTTATAGAGTATTTAATTCTACCAACCAACGAGATAGATCACGAAACGCGCTCCAGCCTGAAGGTGTGGCAGGTAAGTATTTATTAATAGCAAAAACCCCGAATTTAAACGGCAGAATTTTGAGTTAATCGAGGTTATCGAGTTTAAAATAAGTGAAATTTTCGAAAAAATGATTTTTTATTTTTAAAGAAAACAGGTGGATTATTTTAGGTGGAAAGGAGAGGCAGAGCCCAATTAAGATTAACTGCACCGAAACCGCTTCAAATTCCGTCTCCTAAGTGCAAAGATATCGTAGTTTGTGTTGAATGCTGGTTCGCTGAGGTAAACTTTTATTGTTGGTATAATTTTCCGTTTTTCCGAGCTAGGTACGCGTGTGAGGTGTCAAAACACGCGTCTGCGCGCGGGCTAACGAACAACGGAGTATTTAGAGGTAAGCGTAGTACAATATTTTGAATATATGGTGAAAAAACGTAATTAGCAGAAAAGTAGGTGTTTATAGAGTATTTAATTCTACCAACCAACGAGATAGATCACGAAACGCGCTCCAGCCTGAAGGTGTGGCAGGTAAGTATTTATTAATAGCAAAAACCCCGAATTTAAACGGCAGAATTTTGAGTTAATCGAGGTTATCGAGTTTAAAATAAGTGAAATTTTCGAAAAAATGATTTTTTATTTTTAAAGAAAACAGGTGGATTATTTTAGGTGGAAAGGAGAGGCAGAGCCCAATTAAGATTAACTGCACCGAAACCGCTTCAAATTCCGTCTCCTAAGTGCAAAGATATCGTAGTTTGTGTTGAATGCTGGTTCGCTGAGGTAAACTTTTATTGTTGGTATAATTTTCCGTTTTTCCGAGCTAGGTACGCGTGTGAGGTGTCAAAACACGCGTCTGCGCGCGGGCTAACGAACAACGGAGTATTTAGAGGTAAGCGTAGTACAATATTTTGAATATATGGTGAAAAAACGTAATTAGCAGATAAGTAGGTGTTTATAGAGTATTTAATTCTACCAACCAACGAGATAGATCACGAAACGCGCTCCAGCCTGAAGGTGTGGCAGGTAAGTATTTATTAATAGCAAAAACCCCGAATTTAAACGGCAGAATTTTGAGTTAATCGAGGTTATCGAGTTTAAAATAAGTGAAATTTTCGAAAAAATGATTTTTTATTTTTAAAGAAAACAGGTGGATTATTTTAGGTGGAAAGGAGAGGCAGAGCCCAATTAAGATTAACTGCACCGAAACCGCTTCAAATTCCGTCTCCTAAGTGCAAAGATATCGTAGTTTGTGTTGAATGCTGGTTCGCTGAGGTAAACTTTTATTGTTGGTATAATTTTCCGTTTTTCCGAGCTAGGTACGCGTGTGAGGTGTCAAAACACGCGTCTGCGCGCGGGCTAACGAACAACGGAGTATTTAGAGGTAAGCGTAGTACAATATTTTGAATATATGGTGAAAAAACGTAATTAGCAGAAAAGTAGGTATAGAGTATTTAATTCTACCAACCAACGAGATAGATCACGAAACGCGCTCCAGCCTGAAGGTGTGGCAGATAAGTATTTATTAATAGCAAAAACCCCGAATTTAAACGGCAGAATTTTGAGTTAATCGAGGTTATCGAGTTTAAAATAAGTGAAATTTTCGAAAAAATGATTTTTTATTTTTAAAGAAAACAGGTGGATTATTTTAGGTGGAAAGGAGAGGCAGAGCCCAATTAAGATTAACTGCACCGAAACCGCTTCAAATTCCGTCTCCTAAGTGCAAAGATATCGTAGTTTGTGTTGAATGCTGGTTCGCTGAGGTAAACTTTTATTGTTGGTATAATTTTCCGTTTTTCCGAGCTAGGTACGCGTGTGAGGTGTCAAAACACGCGTCTGCGCGCGGGCTAACGAACAACGGAGTATTTAGAGGTAAGCGTAGTACAATATTTTGAATATATGGTGAAAAAACGTAATTAGCAGAAAAGTAGGTGTTTATAGAGTATTTAATTCTACCAACCAACGAGATAGATCACGAAACGCGCTCCAGCCTGAAGGTGTGGCAGGTAAGTATTTATTAATAGCAAAAACCCCGAATTTAAACGGCAGAATTTTGAGTTAATCGAGGTTATCGAGTTTAAAATAAGTGAAATTTTCGAAAAAATGATTTTTTATTTTTAAAGAAAACAGGTGGATTATTTTAGGTGGAAAGGAGAGGCAGAGCCCAATTAAGATTAACTGCACCGAAACCGCTTCAAATTCCGTCTCCTAAGTGCAAAGATATCGTAGTTTGTGTTGAATGCTGGTTCGCTGAGGTAAACTTTTATTGTTGGTATAATTTTCCGTTTTTCCGAGCTAGGTACGCGTGTGAGGTGTCAAAACACGCGTCTGCGCGCGGGCTAACGAACAACGGAGTATTTAGAGGTAAGCGTAGTACAATATTTTGAATTTATGGTGAAAAAACGTAATTAGCAGAAAAGTAGGTGTTTATAGAGTATTTAATTCTACCAACCAACGAGATAGATCACGAAACGCGCTCCAGCCTGTAGGTGTGGCAGGTAAGTATTTATTAATAGCAAAAACCCCGAATTTAAACGGCAGAATTTTGAGTTAATCGAGGTTATCGAGTTTAAAATAAGTGAAATTTTCGAAAAAATGATTTTTTATTTTTAAAGAAAACAGGTGGATTATTTTAGGTGGAAAGGAGAGGCAGAGCCCAATTAAGATTAACTGCACCGAAACCGCTTCAAATTCCGTCTCCTAAGTGCAAAGATATCGTAGTTTGTGTTGAATGCTGGTTCGCTGAGGTAAACTTTTATTGTTGGTATAATTTTCCGTTTTTCCGAGCTAGGTACGCGTGTGAGGTGTCAAAACACGCGTCTGCGCGCGGGCTAACGAACAACGGAGTATTTAGAGGTAAGCGTAGTACAATATTTTGAATATATGGTGAAAAAACGTAATTAGCAGAAAAGTAGGTGTTTATAGAGTATTTCTGTGGTGTTATGGTAAAACGGGATAAGTCATAAATATTGAAAAATGAGTTATTTTCATAATTCGATACTAAACATTAATATCTTTTAAGGTAAAAAGGAGATGAGTCGATATTTAAATTACAATTTCGTAAAACTCAAATTGCAAAACAAGTCTAGTCAGAAACAACAAAATACTAAAAAATCAAAAAGAGTTAAGTTTACTCATCTCATCATTGTGTACGTAAGTTTTTTTTATTGAGATATGCATGATGAGATAAGTCGACTCGTTTATAAATGCGAGTCGTCGTATTTCGTCAGTTGCATTTCGCGCGTGAAGTTGACGTGATTTGATCTACGTAAAATAATCATATTATTGTGTTTATAGTGTTTATGAGTGTTGAAATTCTTAGAAATGAACAGAATTAATAAGATAATATCATTGGCTCTAAATGAAAGTCCTACTGAACGTAAATAAGATTGTTTTATTACAATTTTTACCCAATGGATACGTAATGCATCAGGCGAACCTAAACTAAGTAGTACGGATCATATTTACAACTTAAAAGTAAATGGCACTATGATTGAAGTTTGTAATGGCTGTTTTTCGAAAACATTTGGAGTTTTTAATAAATCTGTCGAGGTAGTAATAAAGAAAAAATCTAATAGAGTATCAGGAGTTTCAAGCCCTGTTATACGTGGTTCATATAAGTATGCCTTCAAATAAAATAGGGGATGAAGCCATGCAGATTATAAAAAAAATCATATAAGTTCATATTCGTTATACGAATCGCATTATAGCCGAAGTCATAGGTACTAACAACCCTCGCCTCGTTATGGTAAAGGTTAAAGATGTCCCTGTTTGGCAATGGTTGCAAAGTATTGTGGGAAGAGAGAAACCGGTCTTTATTGAAATAGATAATAACTAATCTCTTCATCGATTTTAATTCTGACTTAGAATGTCTAAGATCGTAATTTTTCTTTTCATAAATGAGTTGCCGCAAAAACTACAAGAAGAAATGCTGTTATAAAAAGTTGAAAAACTTAGTTGACAGTAGTTGCCATGACTTCTATAATAAATTAAAAACTAATACTAACACAAGTGACATAGATTCCGATATTGAAGAGTTCAACGATGTTTAAGTTCCTAGTAATTTTTCTGACGGCAAATATCCTATTTAACTGTCCTAATATTTATATATTAATTTATAATAAATAATATTTCCAAATTCTATTTAAAAAACTATGAATAATAAATAAAACAAGAAATTAAATAAATATTGCATAGAGATAAGTCAATAATATGAATATAATATTTTTGTTTCTGTTAAAGAAAAATGAGATATGTCAATTATTTTAATTAATAACAAATAAAAATATATTTTCAAATTACGATAAACAAGAGGTAATATTGTTAAAAGAAAATAATAACAAATTTGTAGTGTGTATCTTTTATATTCTTTATTAAATATCTTTATATTTTGAAACCAAAGAGCATTTTTTTCAATCGCTCCTGGTGAAAAGTTGTGTTTACTGACTTATCCCCATTTACTTTAACACCACAGATTTAATTCTACCAACCAACGAGATAGATCACGAAACGCGCTCCAGCCTGAAGGTGTGGCAGGTAAGTATTTATTAATAGCAAAAACCCCGAATTTAAACGGCAGAATTTTGAGTTAATCGAGGTTATCGAGTTTAAAATAAGTGAAATTTTCGAAAAAATGATTTTTTATTTTTAAAGAAAACAGGTGGATTATTGTAGGTGGAAAGGAGAGGCAGAGCCCAATTAAGATTAACTGCACCGAAACCGCTTCAAATTCCGTCTCTTAAGTGCAAAGATATCGTAGTTTGTGTTGAATGCTGGTTCGCTGAGGTAAACTTTTATTGTTGGTATAATTTTCCGTTTTTCCGAGCTAGGTACGCGTGTGAGGTGTCAAAACACGCGTCTGCGCGCGGGCTAACGAACAACGGAGTATTTAGAGGTAAGCGTAGTACAATATTTTGAATATATGGTGAAAAAACGTAATTAGCAGAAAAGTAGGTGTTTATAGAGTATTTAATTCTACCAACCAACGAGATAGATCACGAAACGCGCTCCAGCCTGAAGGTGTGGCAGGTAAGTATTTATTAATAGCAAAAACCCCGAATTTAAACGGCAGAATTTTGAGTTAATCGAGGTTATCGAGTTTAAAATAAGTGAAATTTTCGAAAAAATGATTTTTTATTTTTAAAGAAAACAGGTGGATTATTTTAGGTGGAAAGGAGAGGCAGAGCCCAATTAAGATTAACTGCACCGAAACCGCTTCAAATTCCGTCTCCTAAGTGCAAAGATATCGTAGTTTGTGTTGAATGCTGGTTCGCTGAGGTAAACTTTTATTGTTGGTATAATTTTCCGTTTTTCCGAGCTAGGTACGCGTGTGAGGTGTCAAAACACGCGTCTGCGCGCGGGCTAACGAACAACGGAGTATTTAGAGGTAAGCGTAGTACAATATTTTGAATATATGGTGAAAAAACGTAATTAGCAGAAAAGTAGGTGTTTATAGAGTATTTAATTCTACCAACCAACGAGATAGATCACGAAACGCGCTCCAGCCTGAAGGTGTGGCAGGTAAGTATTTATTAATAGCAAAAACCCCGAATTTGAACGGCAGAATTTTGAGTTAATAGAGGTTATCGAGTTTAAAATAAGTGAAATTTTCGAAAAAATGATTTTTTATTTTTAAAGAAAACAGGTGGATTATTTTAGGTGGAAAGGAGAGGCAGAGCCCAATTAAGATTAACTGCACCGAAACCGCTTCAAATTCCGTCTCCTAAGTGCAAAGATATCGTAGTTTGTGTTGAATGCTGGTTCGCTGAGGTAAACTTTTATTGTTGGTATAATTTTCCGTTTTTCCGAGCTAGGTACGCGTGTGAGGTGTCAAAACACGCGTCTGCGCGCGGGCTAACGAACAACGGAGTATTTAGAGGTAAGCGTAGTACAATATTTTGAATTTATGGTGAAAAAACGTAATTAGCAGAAAAGTAGGTGTTTATAGAGTATTTAATTCTACCAACCAACGAGATAGATCACGAAACGCGCTCCAGCCTGAAGGTGTGGCAGGTAAGTATTTATTAATAGCAAAAACCCCGAATTTAAACGGCAGAATTTTGAGTTAATCGAGGTTATCGAGTTTAAAATAAGTGAAATGAGACCATTCCTGTCTGAAAAACTTCGCGAACAGCTAGTTGAAACGCTTGTCCTGTCTAAACTAAACTATGCTGATACGGTGTACGGCCCACGATTGCTGGCTCGTACCGATCGACTTATACAAAGAGTCCAAAATGCATGTGCGCGCTTCTGTTACTCAGTTCCCCCTAGAACTCATGTCACCCCCTTTCTTAACAAACACTTTATTCTCAAGATGAAGTCGAGACGAAAGTTACACCTAGCGTGCCTGCTTTTTGGAATCGTTAAGTCTAAGAAGCCGAAGTATTTGTACGACAAGCTTAGTTGGATGGCTAGTAGACGAGATTGCGCGCCCAGGCAATGTGCACAACAACTTTCCACACAGTCTCATAGGACAGCAGCTTTCAGAGGCACTTTCCGGTATGCTGCGTCTAAAGTGTGGAATAATATCCCGCCACCATTAAGGATATTGGGCACTGTCCACACGTTCAGAACACGTTTACGGCAGTATCTGATAGATTCACAACAGAAACTAGACATGGTCGCCCTAAATGTTTCACTTATATGAAATGCCTACAGTACTTAGCTTAATACATAATTCCTGTCGTGTCACGCAAATTATGTTCTGGGTATGCGGGTAGTTGC
Source organism: Lithophane semibrunnea (assembly GCA_947363905.1). Classification (NCBI taxonomy): domain Eukaryota; kingdom Metazoa; phylum Arthropoda; class Insecta; order Lepidoptera; family Noctuidae; genus Lithophane; species Lithophane semibrunnea. Next base: position 244,019 of record OX376212.1, on the reverse strand, counting down.
ACGCGCTCGGTGATTTTCTGTCCGTTGCTGCCTCAATTGTCCCAACTCGATGACGCTGCTGTGCCATCCGTGGCGCCTACTATGTGCTACTATGTGCTGTCGCAGTTGTGAGACCTGTAGAAGCATAGACACAATAATTCTATAATTTCGTTTTATTTATTCATAAACAAGTCATAATCATATCTCGTGCTCTGTTCAATCATAACGCGTTGTTTTCGTTCTTACCCATTATGCCTGGCCTACTTGCGCCTGTGACGCACAGCCGGCGTCGAGATCGCATCATGAACCCTCGATTTTATTAATCAAATCCTGGCCGACGATGCCCGAAAACGATGTTTGTTTTTGAGTACAGATGGAGCCGCCCTTTTTCAAAAATCGACAACTAGAACAAAAAGGAGCTAATTATGACATTTTACACTAACACGAAACTAAAATATTGATCAACCTAGCAAAATTATTTATCGAACTAAAATTAAATGACGCTTACCTTCTTCTATTAAGCTTGTGCCTACTTCATCTATGGTTATAAGTGGGTACTTCACTTACCCCCGAAAAACATTAAATTAAAATAATATTTATGAGTATTTCTCACTCTCACTCACAGTATTTTCTTTCTTCGACAAACTAAATACCTAACTGTCGGTAGGTTGTCCGCCGCGCTCGGCGGCCTGTAGCGCATTGTGAGTGCACCGTGCACGCATTGATTGATGTAATCGCTAAACGGGTTTGCTGAGACGGTTCTTGTTGTATTTACTTATATTATTTATTTTTTTATTCCTTGTTTTACTAGCTTATTTATTAATAGGTACCTAATGGTTAAAATATTTATTGGGTATGTTGAAACTGTTTGTACTTCACGTCGCTTGTCACTAAAGGTTCATTAGAAAACCAGCGTCAGACAGTACCTGTCTGGCATTAATGCTGAAATGAACCTTTTTGGCGCAGCCGTGAGGCGCACACTATTGTTTTCAAATTGTTTATTCTTTTTTATTTTGTTATTTGTATTTTGTGTTTCACGAACTGTGTCCAAATAAACGTTATTCTTTCTTTCTTTCTAAATTTTCGAAAAAATTATTTTTTATTTTTAAAGAAAACAGGTGGATTATTTTAGGTGGAAAGGAGAGGCAGAGCCCAATTAAGATTAACTGCACCGAAACCGCTTCAAATTCCGTCTCCTAAGTGCAAAGATATCGTAGTTTGTGTTGAATGCTGGTTCGCTGAGGTAAACTTTTATTGTTGGTATAATTTTCCGTTTTTCCGAGCTAGGTACGCGTGTGAGGTGTCAAAACACGCGTCTGCGCGCGGGCTAACGAACAACGGAGTATTTAGAGGTAAGCGTACTACAATATTTTGAATATATGGTGAAAAAACGTAATTAGCAGAAAAGTAGGTGTTTATAGAGTATTTAATTCTACCAACCAACGAGATAGATCACGAAACGCGCTCCAGCCTGAAGGTGTGGCAGGTAAGTATTTATTAATAGCAAAAACCCCGAATTTAAACGGCAGAATTTTGAGTTAATCGAGGTTATCGAGTTTAAAATAAGTGAAATTTTCGAAAAAATGATTTTTTATTTTTAAAGAAAACAGGTGGATTATTTTAGGTGGAAAGGAGAGGCAGAGCCCAATTAAGATTAACTGCACCGAAACCGCTTCAAATTCCGTCTCCTAAGTGCAAAGATATCGTAGTTTGTGTTGAATGCTGGTTCGCTGAGGTAAACTTTTATTGTTGGTATAATTTTCCGTTTTTCCGAGCTAGGTACGCGTGTGAGGTGTCAAAACACGCGTCTGCGCGCGGGCTAACGAACAACGGAGTATTTAGAGGTAAGCGTAGTACAATATTTTGAATATATGGTGAAAAAACGTAATTAGCAGAAAAGTAGGTGTTTATAGAGTATTTAATTCTACCAACCAACGAGATAGATCACGAAACGCGCTCCAGCCTGAAGGTGTGGCAGGTAAGTATTTATTAATAGCAAAAACCCCGAATTTAAACGGCAGAATTTTGAGTTAATCGAGGTTATCGAGTTTAAAATAAGTGAAATTTTCGAAAAAATGATTTTTTATTTTTAAAGAAAACAGGTGGATTATTTTAGGTGGAAAGGAGAGGCAGAGCCCAATTAAGATTAACTGCACCGAAACCGCTTCAAATTCCGTCTCCTAAGTGCAAAGATATCGTAGTTTGTGTTGAATGCTGGTTCGCTGAGGTAAACTTTTATTGTTGGTATAATTTTCCGTTTTTCCGAGCTAGATACGCGTGTGAGGAGTCAAAACACGCGTCTGCGCGCGGGCTAACGAACAACGGAGTATTTAGAGGTAAGCGTAGTACAATATTTTGAATATATGGTGAAAAAACGTAATTAGCAGAAAAGTAGGTGTTTATAGAGTATTTAATTCTACCAACCAACGAGATAGATCACGAAACGCGCTCCAGCCTGAAGGTGTGGCAGGTAAGTATTTATTAATAGCAAAAACCCCGAATTTAAACGGCAGAATTTTGAGTTAATCGAGGTTATCGAGTTTAAAATAAGTGAAATTTTCGAAAAAATGATTTTTTATTTTTAAAGAAAACAGGTGGATTATTTTAGGTGGAAAGGAGAGGCAGAGCCCAATTAAGATTAACTGCACCGAAACCGCTTCAAATTCCGTCTCCTAAGTGCAAAGATATCGTAGTTTGTGTTGAATGCTGGTTCGCTGAGGTAAACTTTTATTGTTGGTATAATTTTCCGTTTTTCCGAGCTAGGTACGCGTGTGAGGTGTCAAAACACGCGTCTGCGCGCGGGCTAACGAACAACGGAGTATTTAGAGGTAAGCGTAGTACAATATTTTGAATATATGGTGAAAAAACGTAATTAGCAGAAAAGTAGGTGTTTATAGAGTATTTAATTCTACCAACCAACGAGATAGATCACGAAACGCGCTCCAGCCTGAAGGTGTGGCAGGTAAGTATTTATTAATAGCAAAAACCCCGAATTTAAACGGCAGAATTTTGAGTTAATCGAGGTTATCGAGTTTAAAATAAGTGAAATTTTCGAAAAAATGATTTTTTATTTTTAAAGAAAACAGGTGGATTATTTTAGGTGGAAAGGAGAGGCAGAGCCCAATTAAGATTAACTGCACCGAAACCGCTTCAAATTCCGTCTCCTAAGTGCAAAGATATCGTAGTTTGTGTTGAATGCTGGTTCGCTGAGGTAAACTTTTATTGTTGGTATAATTTTCCGTTTTTCCGAGCTAGGTACGCGTGTGAGGTGTCAAAACACGCGTCTGCGCGCGGGCTAACGAACAACGGAGTATTTAGAGGTAAGCGTAGTACAATATTTTGAATATATGGTGAAAAAACGTAATTAGCAGAAAAGTAGGTGTTTATAGAGTATTTAATTCTACCAACCAACGAGATAGATCACGAAACGCGCTCCAGCCTGAAGGTGTGGCAGGTAAGTATTTATTAATAGCAAAAACCCCGAATTTAAACGGCAGAATTTTGAGTTAATCGAGGTTATCGAGTTTAAAATAAGTGAAATTATAATAACAATAAAAGTTTACCTCAGCGAACCAGCATTCAACACAAACTACGATATCTTTGCACTTAGGAGACGGAATTTGAAGCGGTTTCGGTGCAGTTAATCTTAATTAGGCTCTGCCTCTCCTTTCCACCTAAAATAATCCACCTGTTTTCTTTAAAAATAAAAAATCATTTTTTCGAAAATTTCACTTATTTTAAACTCGATAACCTCGATTAACTCAAAATTCTGCGGTTTAAATTCGGGGTTTTTGCTATTAATAAATACTTACCTGCCACACCTTCAGGCTGGAGCGCGTTTCGTGATCTATCTCGTTGGTTGGTAGAATTAAATACTCTATAAACACCTACTTTTCTGCTAATTACGTTTTTTCACCATAAATTCAAAATATTGTACTACGCTTACCTCTAAATACTCGGTTGTTCGTTAGCCCGCGCGCAGACGCGTGTTTTGACACCTCACACGCGTACCTAGCTCGGAAAAACGGAAAATTATACCAACAATAAAAGTTTACCTCAGCGAACCAGCATTCAACACAAACTACGATATCTTTGCACTTAGGAGACGGAATTTGAAGCGGTTTCGGTGCAGTTAATCTTAATTGGGCTCTGCCTCTCCTTTCCACCTAAAATAATCCACCTGTTTTCTTTAAAAATAAAAAATCATTTTTTCGAAAATTTCACTTATTTTAAACTCGATAACCTCGATTAACTCAAAATTCTGCCGTTTAAATTCGGGGTTTTTGCTATAAATAAATACTTACCTGCCACACCTTCAGGCTGGAGCGCGTTTCGTGATCTATCTCGTTGGTTGGTAGAATTAAATACTCTATAAACACCTACTTTTCTGCTAATTACGTTTTTTTACCATAAATTCAAAATATTGTACTACGCTTACCTCTAAATACTCCGTTGTTCGTTAGCCCGCGCGCAGACGCGTGTTTTGACACCTCACACGCGTACCTAACTCGGAAAAACGGAAAATTATACCAACAATAAAAGTTTACCTCAGCGAACCAGCATTCAACACAAACTACGATGTCTTTGCACTTGGGAGACGGAATTCGAAGCGGTTTCGGTGCAGTTAATCTTAATTGGGCTCTGCCTCTCCTTTCCACCTAAAATAATCCACCTGTTTTCTTTAAAAATAAAAAATCATTTTTTCGAAAATTTCACTTATTTTAAACTCGATAACCTCGATTAACTCAAAATTCTGCCGTTTAAATTCGGGGTTTTTGCTATTAATAAATACTTACCTGCCACACCTACAGGCTGGAGCGCGTTTCGTGATCTATCTCGTTGGTTGGTAGAATTAAATACTCTATAAACACCTACTTTTCTGCTAATTACGTTTTTTCACCATAAATTCAAAATATTGTACTACGCTTACCTCTAAATACTCCGTTGTTCGTTAGCCCGCGCGCAGACGCGTGTTTTGACACCTCACACGCGTACCTAGCTCGGAAAAACGGAAAATTATACCAACAATAAAAGTTTACCTCAGCGAACCAGCATTCAACACAAACTACGATATCTTTGCACTTAGGAGACGGAATTTGAAGCGGTTTCGGTGCAGTTAATCTTAATTGGGCTCTGCCTCTTCTTTCCACCTAAAATAATCCACCTGTTTTCTTTAAAAATAAAAAATCATTTTTTCGAAAATTTCACTTATTTTAAACTCGATAACCTCGATTAACTCAAAATTCTGCCGTTTAAATTCGGGGTTTTTGCTATTAATAAATACTTACCTGCCACACCTACAGGCTGGAGCGCGTTTCGTGATCTATCTCGTTGGTTGGTAGAATTAAATACTCTATAAACACCTACTTTTCTGCTAATTACGTTTTTTCACCATATATTCAAAATATTGTACTACGCTTACCTCTAAATACTCCGTTGTTCGTTAGCCCGCGCGCAGACGCGTGTTTTGACACCTCACACGCGTACCTAGCTCGGAAAAACGGAAAATTATACCAACAATAAAAGTTTACCTCAGCGAACCAGCATTCAACACAAACTACGATATCTTTGCACTTAGGAGACGGAATTTGAAGCGGTTTCGGTGCAGTTAATCTTAATTGGGCTCTGCCTCTCCTTTCCACCTAAAATAATCCACCTGTTTTCTTTAAAAATAAAAAATCATTTTTTCGAAAATTTCACTTATTTTAAACTCGATAACCTCGATTAACTCAAAATTCTGCCGTTTAAATTCGGGGTTTTTGCTATTAATAAATACTTACCTGCCACACCTACAGGCTGGAGCGCGTTTCGTGATCTATCTCGTTGGTTGGTAGAATTAAATACTCTATAAACACCTACTTTTCTGCTAATTACGTATTTTCACCATATATTCAAAATATTGTACTACGCTTACCTCTAAATACTCCGTTGTTCGTTAGCCCGCGCGCAGACGCGTGTTTTGACACCTCACACGCGTACCTAGCTCGGAAAAACGGAAAATTATACCAACAATAAAAGTTTACCTCAGCGAACCAGCATTCAACACAAACTACGATATCTTTGCACTTAGGAGACGGAATTTGAAGCGGTTTCGGTGCAGTTAATCTTAATTGGGCTCTGCCTCTCCTTTCCACCTAAAATAATCCACCTGTTTTCTTTAAAAATAAAAAATCATTTTTTCGAAAATTTCACTTATTTTAAACTCGATAACCTCGATTAACTCAAAATTCTGCCGTTTAAATTCGGGGTTTTTGCTATTAATAAATACTTACCTGCCACACCTACAGGCTGGAGCGCGTTTCGTGATCTATCTCGTTGGTTGGTAGAATTAAATACTCTATAAACACCTACTTTTCTGCTAATTACGTTTTTTCACCATAAATTCAAAATATTGTACTACGCTTACCTCTAAATACTCCGTTGTTCGTTAGCCCGCGCGCAGACGCGTGTTTTGACACCTCACACGTGTACCTAGCTCGGAAAAACGGAAAATTATACCAACAATAAAAGTTTACCTCAGCGAACCAGCATTCAACACAAACTACGATATCTTTGCACTTAGGAGACGGAATTTGAAGCGGTTTCGGTGCAGTTAATCTTAATTGGGCTCTGCCTCTCCTTTCCACCTAAAATAATCCACCTGTTTTCTTTAAAAATAAAAAATCATTTTTTCGAAAATTTCACTTATTTTAAACTCGATAACCTCGATTAACTCAAAATTCTGCCGTTTAAATTCGGGGTTTTTGCTATTAATAAATACTTACCTGCCACACCTACAGGCTGGAGCGCGTTTCGTGATCTATCTCGTTGGTTGGTAGAATTAAATACTCTATAAAGATAAAGATAAAGATAAAATTTATTTATTGTTTACAAGGACCAGATTATAATACAGATACATTGGGACATGAGAATAATACACAGTCTGGTAAGCGGGTGAAGCGCTGTACTCCTATATAGGCTACTGAGTAGCCTGTGTTTAGGAGAGACAGGACTGATCCCGTTTAAACAATATACATATAGGGGTCTCATGACGTAGTACATTTTATAATTAGGTATAATTATCCTGGTAACAATAACATGCATGCAAAAATAAAGGTAAATGAAAGCCATTGTAAATAGGTAGATTTAGTGTGTAGGTATGTGAGTTTGTGTGTGAGTGCGTGCGTGTGTGTGTGTTTGTGTGTGTGTGTATGTGTATGTGTATGTGTGTGTGTATGTGTGTGTGTGTGTGTATGTGTGAGGGTGTTTTATTAGTGAGGGTGGTTACCTCAGGAAGTCTTCGGTTTCTTCATAATTTAAAGTAGATAGGAACAAGCGGACGGTCTTCTTGCATTTAAATATAGTAGATCCGTAAATTGTTTGTTTTTCATTGATTTTATTATAAAGTGACGGACCAAGGTAGGGGAAGAATTTTTTTATAAACTTTTTTCGGACCGGCGGAGTATGGCAGATATTATTTTTGCGGCGTCTATTTATTTTTATATAGGGTGTTTTTGAGTGTTGCAATAAAATTGTGTGTAGGATAAATTGCTGTCTTACATTGAGTAGGTTGCAGGTTTTGTACAATTCGGTAGTAGGGAAACGTATAGGCCTAAAGGTTGCAACTTTAAGTATAGATCTGTGGGCGATCTCTAGAGGTTTTAGTGTGGTTTTTGCGGCTCCACCCCAGCAAGAGATACAATAATTGAGGACTGATTGGCATAGGGCAAAATATACGTTACGAATGATTGCAGGGTTGGCTACGTGCCGCAAGGTCTTAAATATATAAATCAGTTTGCGTATCCGGCTGGTAAGAGTCGAAATATGTGTTTTAAAATTTAGGTTTCTGTCTAAAATAATGCCAAGATATTTAATTTTTTCCACTAAAGTCAGGTCAGGACATTGACATTGACTTCGAATAGGACAAGAGTGTGCCTTTAAATTAATAGAGCTACTAGGTTGAGCGGTGTTAGTAATAGAAAAGATCATAAAGTTAGTTTTAGTAGCGTTAAGAGTCAGTGTGTGTGACAGGAGCCATTTCGTAATGGTATTAAAGCCGTCTTGTGCAGCAGTCTGTAATTCCGTCGATGTGTTTGCAGAAAAAGTGATGGCGGTGTCATCTGCATAGGAAACTATTTTAGCATTAGGAACGTCTAGGTTGCAGAGGCTGTTGATGTACACAAGGAAGAGTGTAGGCCCTAAAATACTGCCCTGTGGTACCCCGTACTCAATAGGCAGCTCTGCACTTTTATGATTGTCTATTACAACTGATTGAGACCGGTCCGACAGGTAGCTCCTAAAAAAGTCAAGTGGGGGACCTCTCACACCGATGCCCTCAAGTTTGATTAAAAGGGTAGAAACAGGGACAGTATCGAAGGCTTTTGCCAAATCTAAAAAGATGGTTAGGACTTTTTTATTATTATTTAAGTTTTCTGTAACATTATTAATAAGACTGTGAACTGCGTCCGAGGTGGATTTATTTTTACGGAAACCAAATTGATTAGGGGATAGAAGTTTAAAACGTTCAAGATAGTTGGTAAGTTGCTTGTTAACAATGCGTTCTAGCACTTTTGATAGGGCACTAAGGACGGCGATAGGTCTATAGTTGTTTGGTAAGTTCCTGTCACCACCTTTAAAGATAGGGTGGATGATAGCTCTTTTCAAAGCAGTGGGAAATATAGCAGTTTGAAAGCATATATTGAAGATGTGGGAGAGAACGGGCGCAAGAATCTTAACATATCGTTTCAAAAAATACGGGGAGACAGCATCCCATCCAGAGCGTCAGTTCTCAACATGTTTACAGTGGCAGAAATTTCCTCTACATCAGTGGGTAGCATAACAAACGAGTTGGTGGAGTATACGGGGTTAGGTGGAGACAAAGATGAACGAGCAGCATTGAGGTTATCCGCTAGTTTTTTTCCAATGTTAGCGAAGAATTCGTTGACCTCATCACAAGACTGGGAGGGTGACGATGTATAAGTCAGCAAAGGATTTGAGTTAGTTCTTGTAGAGTGTGTGTTAGTGATAGTTTTGATAGTGTCCCAAAGTTTTTTAGGGTTCTGACTAGCCTTATTTAATTCGTTTGAGTCGAATTGCCTTTTGACTTTTTTTAACAGAGAAGTACAAAAAATTCTGTATCTTTTATATGTTATAAGGAGAGTTAAGTTGCCTGGTGCCAGTTTGACTTTTTTATGTAAAGAATCACGATTCCGGATACTTCTTAACAACCCGGGAGTAATCCAGGGTTTCAGGATTCTTTTCCGGGCTGGAATTTTAACAATTTTAGAGCATTTGATTATTGCAGGTTTTATAATTGATATAAGATTATCGATGGCAATGTTAGAATCCGAAATAAGGTAAAGGGGATTAAAGTCAAGATTTTCCATATAAGTGTCAAGTGCGTCGTAGTCTATTTTAGAATAAGTTTTTTGAGCTGAATGCTTAACTTTATTTTTATTTAGTGAGAAAAGAGAAGAGCAGTGATCGGTCACTGTCGTGTTATAAACTAGAGTCAGAGTTTTTGTCTTGGTTCGTATCATAAGATGGTCTAAGCAGTTGTTTCCTCTCGTAGGTAAAGTGTGGGCGGGTAAAAAGCCATGATATGCTAGGGTGCTAAGGTACTCATGTGACCTCGTGTCAAGGGTATCAAGTTTAATGTCTACATTAATGTCTCCGGTAATAATTACCGAGTTATAGTTAGTGAGGGCTGGGAGTATGGTATTTAGAGCTGTAAGAAATGTGTGAATATTATCATTTGACGGCGAGCGGTAAATACAGAGAATAGCTATGTCAGTTTTAAGCTTTATAAGTAGACCTGAGGCTGCTCCAAGAAGGTCAGGTTCTTCACATGAGGCTAACAAAGATGATTTCGCGTAGACAACAACTCCATCACTGTGATTTAGATGATTAGTTGTACTGTACGTAGTGTAGTTAGGTAGGGCGGGTATTCGACAGTTGCTGATGCATGACAACCAACATTCAGTAAGAACCAGAAAATCGCAGTTGATGTCTATACGGTGGACAAGAGTTTCTAGGTTTAGGAAGTTACAATTAATGGATCTAATATTTTGTGTTATAATTGTGTACCACGCACTTGGATTACCCGTGAATGCCTTGGTTTGCTCGGGGGAACAGACACGAACATCTGATACAGAAAAATCGTCAACGACTCTAATATATTCTATAATATCATTAGACATTGTATAAAGAAATTAAATAAAGGGTGCAAAAAGGGCCGATCACAATATCATGTCGTATCGTGTTTTGGGAGCATAAGAATATTGTATGATAATGAAGGGTGTGTGTGTGTCGAGAGTGTGTGTTGAACACTAGGTTGAAAATGGATAATTGTAATGAGTGTGCAGTGTGTATATATATTGTGTGTGAAGGGTGAGTACTTTCATCAATATAGTTAATAGTTAAATTATAAGAACTAGAAAAAACAATGCAACAACAAAAAGCGAATAACAGCAGACTCTGATTAAGCATAACTAGTCATATAACTTTGGGTGTAGATAAGCTATTTAGCTGCTGTTCGCTTCTTATAACAATAGATGGGCTGTCAGGGCTCTTCTTCATCAGGATGCGACCATCTGAGGTCCAGCAAAATGAGTATTCATTGACTTTCGCGTAGGTACGGGCCAGATAGAAAAGGCGTTTTGAGTACGCTGTTAATTGTTCTGCAACGTAGATTGGTGTTGTTGGTTTTTCGTAACCCAAGTGAGAAGAGTTTATTTTATTGTTAGGATTACGCTTATTATAGTCCTTAACTGCGGTTAAAAACTCGCTCTATAAACACCTACTTTTCTGCTAATTACGTTTTTTCACCATAAATTCAAAATATTGTACTACGCTTACCTCTAAATACTCCGTTGTTCGTTAGCCCGCGCGCAGACGCGTGTTTTGACACCTCACACGCGTACCTAGCTCGGAAGAACGGAAAATTATACCAACAATAAAAGTTTACCTCAGCGAACCAGCATTCAACACAAACTACGATATCTTTGCACTTAGGAGACGGAATTTGAAGCGGTTTCGGTGCAGTTAATCTTAATTGGGCTCTGCCTCTCCTTTCCACCTAAAATAATCCACCTGTTTTCTTTAAAAATAAAAAATCATTTTTTCGAAAATTTCACTTATTTTAAACTCGATAACCTCGATTAACTCAAAATTCTGCCGTTTAAATTCGGGGTTTTTGCTATTAATAAATACTTACCTGCCACACCTTCAGGCTGGAGCGCGTTTCGTGATCTATCTCGTTGGTTGGTAGAATTAAATACTCTATAAACACCTACTTTTCTGCTAATTACGTTTTTTCACCATATATTCAAAATATTGTACTACGCTTACCTCTAAATACTCCGTTGTTCGTTAGCCCGCGCGCAGACGCGTGTTTTGACAACTCACACGCGTACCTAGCTCGGAAAAACGGAAAATTATACCAACAATAAAAGTTTACCTCAGCGAACCAGCATTCAACACAAACTACGATATCTTTGCACTTAGGAGACGGAATTTGAAGCGGTTTCGGTGCAGTTAATCTTAATTGGGCTCTGCCTCTCCTTTCCACCTAAAATAATCCACCTGTTTTCTTTAAAAATAAAAAATCATTTTTTCGAAAATTTCACTTATTTTAAACTCGATAACCTCGATTAACTCAAAATTCTGTCGTTTAAATTCGGGGTTTTTGCTATTAATAAATACTTACCTGCCACACCTTCAGGCTGGAGCGCGTTTTGTGATCTATCTCGTTGGTTGGTAGAATTAAATACTCTATAAACACCTACTTTTCTGCTAATTACGTTTTTTCACCATATATTCAAAATATTGCACTACGCTTACCTCTAAATACTCCGTTGTTCGTTAGCCCGCGCGCAGACGCGTGTTTTGACACCTCACACGCGTACCTAGCTCGGAAAAACGGAAAATTATACCAACAATAAAAGTTTACCTCAGCGAACCAGCATTCAACACAAACTACGATATCTTTGCACTTAGGAGACGGAATTTGAAGCGGTTTCGGTGCAGTTAATCTTAATTAGGCTCTGCCTCTCCTTTCCACCTAAAATAATCCACCTGTTTTCTTTACAAATAAAAAATCATTTTTTCGAAAATTTCACTTATTTTAAACTCGATAACCTCGATTAACTCAAAATTCTGCCGTTTAAATTCGGGGTTTTTGCTATTAATAAATACTTACCTGCCACACCTTCAGGCTGGAGCGCGTTTCGTGATCTATCTCGTTGGTTGGTAGAATTAAATACTCTATAAACACCTACTTTTCTGCTAATTACGTTTTTTCACCATATATTCAAAATATTGTACTACGCTTACCTCTAAATACTCCGTTGTTCGTTAGCCCGCGCGCAGACGCGTGTTTTGACACCTCACACGCGTACCTAGCTCGGAAAAACGGAAAATTATACCAACAATAAAAGTTTACCTCAGCGAACCAGCATTCAACACAAACTACGATATCTTTGCACTTAGGAGACGGAATTTGAAGCGGTTTCGGTGCAGTTAATCTTAATTGGGCTCTGCCTCTCCTTTCCACCTAAAATAATCCACCTGTTTTCTTTAAAAATAAAAAATCATTTTTTCGAAAATTTCACTTATTTTAAACTCGATAACCTCGATTAACTCAAAATTCTGCCGTTTAAATTCGGGGTTTTTGCTATTAATAAATACTTACCTGCCACACCTTCAGGCTGGAGCGCGTTTCGTGATCTATCTCGTTGGTTGGTAGAATTAAATACTCTATAAACACCTACTTTTCTGCTAATTACGTTTTTTCACCATATATTCAAAATATTGTACTACGCTTACCTCTAAATACTCCGTTGTTCGTTAGCCCGCGCGCAGACGCGTGTTTTGACACCTCACACGCGTACCTAGCTCGGAAAAACGGAAAATTATACCAACAATAAAAGTTTACCTCAGCGAACCAGCATTCAACACAAACTACGATATCTTTGCACTTAGGAGACGGAATTTGAAGCGGTTTCGGTGCAGTTAATTTTAATTGGGCTCTGCCTCTCCTTTCCACCTAAAATAATCCACCTGTTTTCTTTAAAAATAAAAAATCATTTTTTCGAAAATTTCACTTATTTTAAACTCGATAACCTCGATTAACTCAAAATTCTGCCGTTTAAATTCGGGGTTTTTGCTATTAATAAATACTTACCTGCCACACCTTCAGGCTGGAGCGCGTTTCGTGATCTATCTCGTTGGTTGGTAGAATTAAATACTCTATAAACACCTACTTTTCTGCTAATTACGTTTTTTCACCATATATTCAAAATATTGTACTACGCTTACCTCTAAATACTCTGTTGTTCGTTAGCCCGCGCGCAGACGCGTGTTTTGACACCTCACACGCGTACCTAGCTCGGAAAAACGGAAAATTATACCAACAATAAAAGTTTACCTCAGCAAACCAGCATTCAACACAAACTACGATATCTTTGCACTTAGGAGACGGAATTTGAAGCGGTTTCGGTGCAGTTAATCTTGATTGGGCTCTGCCTCTCCTTTCCACCTAAAATAATCCACCTGTTTTCTTTAAAAATAAAAAATCATTTTTTCGAAAATTTCACTTATTTTAAACTCGATAACCTCGATCAACTCAAAATTCTGCCGTTTAAATTCGGGGTTTTTGCTATTAATAAATACTTACCTGCCACACCTTCAGGCTGGAGTGCGTTTCGTGATCTATCTCGTTGGTTGGTAGAATTAAATACTCTATAAACACCTACTTTTCTGCTAATTACGTTTTTTCACCATAAATTCAAAATATTGTACTACGCTTACCTCTAAATACTCCGTTGTTCGTTAGCCCGCGCGCAGACGCGTGTTTTGACACCTCACACGCGTACCTAGCTCGGAAAAACGGAAAATTATACCAACAATAAAAGTTTACCTCAGCGAACCAGCATTCAACACAAACTACGATATCTTTGCACTTAGGAGACGGAATTTGAAGCGGTTTCGGTGCAGTTAATCTTAATCGGGCTCTGCCTCTCCTTTCCACCTAAAATAATCCACCTGTTTTCTTTAAAAATAAAAAATCATTTTTTCGAAAATTTCACTTATTTTAAACTCGATAACCTCGATTAACTCAAAATTCTGCCGTTTAAATTCGGGGTTTTTGCTATTAATAAATACTTACCTGCCACACCTTCAGGCTGGAGCGCGTTTCGTGATCTATCTCGTTGGTTGGTAGAATTAAATACTCTATAAACACCTACTTTTCTGCTAATTACGTTTTTTCACCATATATTCAAAATATTGTACTACGCTTACCTCTAAATACTCCGTTGTTCGTTAGCCCGCGCGCAGACGCGTGTTTTGACACCTCACACGCGTACCTAGCTCGGAAAAACGGAAAATTATACCAACAATAAAAGTTTACCTCAGCGAACCAGCATTCAACACAAACTACGATATCTTTGCACTTAGGAGACGGAATTTGAAGCGGTTTCGGTGCAATTAATCTTAATTGGGCTCTGCCTCTCCTTTCCACCTAAAATAATCCACCTGTTTTCTTTAAAAATAAAAAATCATTTTTTCGAAAATTTCACTTATTTTAAACTCGATAACCTCGATTAACTCAAAATTCTGCCGTTTAAATTCGGGGTTTTTGCTATTAATAAATACTTACCTGGCACACCTTCAGGCTGGAGCGCGTTTCGTGATCTATCTCGTTGGTTGGTAGAATTAAATACTCTATAAACACCTACTTTTCTGCTAATTAGGTTTTTTCACCATATATTCAAAATATTGTACTACGCTTACCTCTAAATACTCCGTTGTTCGTTAGCCTGCGCGCAGACGCGTGTTTTGACACCTCACACGCGTACCTAGCTCAGAAAAACGGAAAATTATACCAACAATAAAAGTTTACCTCAGCGAACCAGCATTCAACACAAACTACGATATCTTTGCACTTAAGAGACGGAATTTGAAGCGGTTTCGGTGCAGTTAATCTTAATTGGGCTCTGCCTCTCCTTTCCACCTAAAATAATCCACCTGTTTTCTTTAAAAATAAAAAATCATTTTTTCGAAAATTTCACTTATTTTAAACTCGATAACCTCGATTAACTCAAAATTCTGCCGTTTAAATTCGGGGTTTTTGCTATTAATAAATACTTACCTGCCACACCTTCAGGCTGGAGCGCGTTTCGTGATCTATCTCGTTGGTTGGTAGAATTAAATACTCTATAAACACCTACTTTTCTGCTAATTACGTTTTTTCACCATATATTCAAAATATTGTACTACGCTTACCTCTAAATACTCCGTTGTTCGTTAGCCCGCGCGCAGACGCGTGTTTTGACACCTCACACGCGTACCTAGCTCGGAAAAACGGAAAATTATACCAACAATAAAAGTTTACCTCAGCAAACCAGCATTCAACACAAACTACGATATCTTTGCACTTAGGAGACGGAATTTGAAGCGGTTTCGGTGCAGTTAATCTTGATTGGGCTCTGCCTCTCCTTTCCACCTAAAATAATCCACCTGTTTTCTTTAAAAATAAAAAATCATTTTTTCGAAAATTTCACTTATTTTAAACTCGATAACCTCGATCAACTCAAAATTCTGCCGTTTAAATTCGGGGTTTTTGCTATTAATAAATACTTACCTGCCACACCTTCAGGCTGGAGCGCGTTTCGTGATCTATCTCGTTGGTTGGTAGAATTAAATACTCTATAAACACCTACTTTTCTGCTAATTACGTTTTTTCACCATATATTCAAAATATTGTACTACGCTTACCTCTAAATACTCCGTTGTTCGTTAGCCCGCGCGCAGACGCGTGTTTTGACACCTCACACGCGTACCTAGCTCGGAAAAACGGAAAATTATACCAACAATAAAAGTTTACCTCAGCGAACCAGCATTCAACACAAACTACGATATCTTTGCACTTAGGAGACGGAATTTGAAGCGGTTTCGGTGCAGTTAATCTTAATTGGGCTCTGCCTCTCCTTTCCACCTAAAATAATCCACCTGTTTTCTTTAAAAATAAAAAATCATTTTTTCGAAAATTTCACTTATTTTAAACTCGATAACCTCGATTAACTCAAAATTCTGCCGATTAAATTCGGGGTTTTTGCTATTAATAAATACTTACCTGCCACACCTTCAGGCTGGAGCGCGTTTCGTGATCTATCTCGTTGGTTGGTAGAATTAAATACTCTATAAACACCTACTTTTCTGCTAATTACGTTTTTTCACCATATATTCAAAATATTGTACTACGCTTACCTCTAAATACTCCGTTGTTCGTTAGCCCGCGCGCAGACGCGTGTTTTGACACCTCACACGCGTACCTAGCTCGGAAAAACGGAAAATTATACCAACAATAAAAGTTTACCTCAGCGAACCAGCATTCAACACAAACTACGATATCTTTGCACTTAGGAGACGGAATTTGAAGCGGTTTCGGTGCAGTTAATTTTAATTGGGCTCTGCCTCTCCTTTCCACCTAAAATAATCCACCTGTTTTCTTTAAAAATAAAAAATCATTTTTTCGAAAATTTCACTTATTTTAAACTCGATAACCTCGATTAACTCAAAATTCTGCCGTTTAAATTCGGGGTTTTTGCTATTAATAAATACTTACCTGCCACACCTTCAGGCTGGAGCGCGTTTCGTGATCTATCTCGTTGGTTGGTAGAATTAAATACTCTATAAACACCTACTTTTCTGCTAATTACGTTTTTTCACCATATATTCAAAATATTGTACTACGCTTACCTCTAAATACTCCGTTGTTCGTTAGCCCGCGCGCAGACGCGTGTTTTGACACCTCACACGCGTACCTAGCTCGGAAAAACGGAAAATTATACCAACAATAAAAGTTTACCTCAGCAAACCAGCATTCAACACAAACTACGATATCTTTGCACTTAGGAGACGGAATTTGAAGCGGTTTCGGTGCAGTTAATCTTGATTGGGCTCTGCCTCTCCTTTCCACCTAAAATAATCCACCTGTTTTCTTTAAAAATAAAAAATCATTTTTTCGAAAATTTCACTTATTTTAAACTCGATAACCTCGATCAACTCAAAATTCTGCCGTTTAAATTCGGGGTTTTTGCTATTAATAAATACTTACCTGCCACACCTTCAGGCTGGAGTGCGTTTCGTGATCTATCTCGTTGGTTGGTAGAATTAAATACTCTATAAACACCTACTTTTCTGCTAATTACGTTTTTTCACCATAAATTCAAAATATTGTACTACGCTTACCTCTAAATACTCCGTTGTTCGTTAGCCCGCGCGCAGACGCGTGTTTTGACACCTCACACGCGTACCTAGCTCGGAAAAACGGAAAATTATACCAACAATAAAAGTTTACCTCAGCGAACCAGCATTCAACACAAACTACGATATCTTTGCACTTAGGAGACGGAATTTGAAGCGGTTTCGGTGCAGTTAATCTTAATCGGGCTCTGCCTCTCCTTTCCACCTAAAATAATCCACCTGTTTTCTTTAAAAATAAAAAATCATTTTTTCGAAAATTTCACTTATTTTAAACTCGATAACCTCGATTAACTCAAAATTCTGCCGTTTAAATTCGGGGTTTTTGCTATTAATAAATACTTACCTGCCACACCTTCAGGCTGGAGCGCGTTTCGTGATCTATCTCGTTGGTTGGTAGAATTAAATACTCTATAAACACCTACTTTTCTGCTAATTAGGTTTTTTCACCATATATTCAAAATATTGTACTACGCTTACCTCTAAATACTCCGTTGTTCGTTAGCCCGCGCGCAGACGCGTGTTTTGACACCTCACACGCGTACCTAGCTCGGAAAAACGGAAAATTATACCAACAATAAAAGTTTACCTCAGCGAACCAGCATTCAACACAAACTACGATATCTTTGCACTTAGGAGACGGAATTTGAAGCGGTTTCGGTGCAATTAATCTTAATTGGGCTCTGCCTCTCCTTTCCACCTAAAATAATCCACCTGTTTTCTTTAAAAATAAAAAATCATTTTTTCGAAAATTTCACTTATTTTAAACTCGATAACCTCGATTAACTCAAAATTCTGCCGTTTAAATTCGGGGTTTTTGCTATTAATAAATACTTACCTGCCACACCTTCAGGCTGGAGCGCGTTTCGTGATCTATCTCGTTGGTTGGTAGAATTAAATACTCTATAAACACCTACTTTTCTGCTAATTAGGTTTTTTCACCATATATTCAAAATATTGTACTACGCTTACCTCTAAATACTCCGTTGTTCGTTAGCCTGCGCGCAGACGCGTGTTTTGACACCTCACACGCGTACCTAGCTCAGAAAAACGGAAAATTATACCAACAATAAAAGTTTACCTCAGCGAACCAGCATTCAACACAAACTACGATATCTTTGCACTTAAGAGACGGAATTTGAAGCGGTTTCGGTGCAGTTAATCTTAATTGGGCTCTGCCTCTCCTTTCCACCTAAAATAATCCACCTGTTTTCTTTAAAAATAAAAAATCATTTTTTCGAAAATTTCACTTATTTTAAACTCGATAACCTCGATTAACTCAAAATTCTGCCGTTTAAATTCGGGGTTTTTGCTATTAATAAATACTTACCTGCCACACCTTCAGGCTGGAGCGCGTTTCGTGATCTATCTCGTTGGTTGGTAGAATTAAATACTCTATAAACACCTACTTTTCTGCTAATTACGTTTTTTCACCATATATTCAAAATATTGTACTACGCTTACCTCTAAATACTCCGTTGTTCGTTAGCCCGCGCGCAGACGCGTGTTTTGACACCTCACACGCGTACCTAGCTCGGAAAAACGGAAAATTATACCAACAATAAAAGTTTACCTCAGCAAACCAGCATTCAACACAAACTACGATATCTTTGCACTTAGGAGACGGAATTTGAAGCGGTTTCGGTGCAGTTAATCTTGATTGGGCTCTGCCTCTCCTTTCCACCTAAAATAATCCACCTGTTTTCTTTAAAAATAAAAAATCATTTTTTCGAAAATTTCACTTATTTTAAACTCGATAACCTCGATCAACTCAAAATTCTGCCGTTTAAATTCGGGGTTTTTGCTATTAATAAATACTTACCTGCCACACCTTCAGGCTGGAGCGCGTTTCGTGATCTATCTCGTTGGTTGGTAGAATTAAATACTCTATAAACACCTACTTTTCTGCTAATTACGTTTTTTCACCATATATTCAAAATATTGTACTACGCTTACCTCTAAATACTCCGTTGTTCGTTAGCCCGCGCGCAGACGCGTGTTTTGACACCTCACACGCGTACCTAGCTCGGAAAAACGGAAAATTATACCAACAATAAAAGTTTACCTCAGCGAACCAGCATTCAACACAAACTACGATATCTTTGCACTTAGGAGACGGAATTTGAAGCGGTTTCGGTGCAGTTAATCTTAATTGGGCTCTGCCTCTCCTTTCCACCTAAAATAATCCACCTGTTTTCTTTAAAAATAAAAAATCATTTTTTCGAAAATTTCACTTATTTTAAACTCGATAACCTCGATTAACTCAAAATTCTGCCGTTTAAATTCGGGGTTTTTGCTATTAATAAATACTTACCTGCCACACCTTCAGGCTGGAGCGCGTTTCGTGATCTATCTCGTTGGTTGGTAGAATTAAATACTCTATAAACACCTACTTTTCTGCTAATTACGTTTTTTCACCATATATTCAAAATATTGTACTACGCTTACCTCTAAATACTCCGTTGTTCGTTAGCCTGCGCGCAGACGCGTGTTTTGACACCTCACACGCGTACCTAGCTCAGAAAAACGGAAAATTATACCAACAATAAAAGTTTACCTCAGCGAACCAGCATTCAACACAAACTACGATATCTTTGCACTTAAGAGACGGAATTTGAAGCGGTTTCGGTGCAGTTAATCTTAATTGGGCTCTGCCTCTCCTTTCCACCTAAAATAATCCACCTGTTTTCTTTAAAAATAAAAAATCATTTTTTCGAAAATTTCACTTATTTTAAACTCGATAACCTCGATTAACTCAAAATTCTGCCGTTTAAATTCGGGGTTTTTGCTATTAATAAATACTTACCTGCCACACCTTCAGGCTGGAGCGCGTTTCGTGATCTATCTCGTTGGTTGGTAGAATTAAATACTCTATAAACACCTACTTTTCTGCTAATTACGTTTTTTCACCATATATTCAAAATATTGTACTACGCTTACCTCTAAATACTCCGTTGTTCGTTAGCCCGCGCGCAGACGCGTGTTTTGACACCTCACACGCGTACCTAGCTCGGAAAAACGGAAAATTATACCAACAATAAAAGTTTACCTCAGCAAACCAGCATTCAACACAAACTACGATATCTTTGCACTTAGGAGACGGAATTTGAAGCGGTTTCGGTGCAGTTAATCTTGATTGGGCTCTGCCTCTCCTTTCCACCTAAAATAATCCACCTGTTTTCTTTAAAAATAAAAAATCATTTTTTCGAAAATTTCACTTATTTTAAACTCGATAACCTCGATCAACTCAAAATTCTGCCGTTTAAATTCGGGGTTTTTGCTATTAATAAATACTTACCTGCCACACCTTCAGGCTGGAGCGCGTTTCGTGATCTATCTCGTTGGTTGGTAGAATTAAATACTCTATAAACACCTACTTTTCTGCTAATTACGTTTTTTCACCATATATTCAAAATATTGTACTACGCTTACCTCTAAATACTCCGTTGTTCGTTAGCCCGCGCGCAGACGCGTGTTTTGACACCTCACACGCGTACCTAGCTCGGAAAAACGGAAAATTATACCAACAATAAAAGTTTACCTCAGCGAACCAGCATTCAACACAAACTACGATATCTTTGCACTTAGGAGACGGAATTTGAAGCGGTTTCGGTGCAGTTAATCTTAATTGGGCTCTGCCTCTCCTTTCCACCTAAAATAATCCACCTGTTTTCTTTAAAAATAAAAAATCATTTTTTCGAAAATTTCACTTATTTTAAACTCGATAACCTCGATTAACTCAAAATTCTGCCGTTTAAATTCGGGGTTTTTGCTATTAATAAATACTTACCTGCCACACCTTCAGGCTGGAGCGCGTTTCGTGATCTATCTCGTTGGTTGGTAGAATTAAATACTCTATAAACACCTACTTTTCTGCTAATTACGTTTTTTCACCATATATTCAAAATATTGTACTACGCTTACCTCTAAATACTCCGTTGTTCGTTAGCCCGCGCGCAGACGCGTGTTTTGACACCTCACACGCGTACCTAGCTCGGAAAAACGGAAAATTATACCAACAATAAAAGTTTACCTCAGCGAACCAGCATTCAACACAAACTACGATATCTTTGCACTTAGGAGACGGAATTTGAAGCGGTTTCGGTGCAGTTAATCTTAATTGGGCTCTGCCTCTCCTTTCCACCTAAAATAATCCACCTGTTTTCTTTAAAAATAAAAAATCATTTTTTCGAAAATTTCACTTATTTTAAACTCGATAACCTCGATTAACTCAAAATTCTGCCGTTTAAATTCGGGGTTTTTGCTATTAATAAATACTTACCTGCCACACCTTCAGGCTGGAGCGCGTTTCGTGATCTATCTCGTTGGTTGGTAGAATTAAATACTCTATAAACACCTACTTTTCTGCTAATTACGTTTTTTCACCATATATTCAAAATATTGTACTACGCTTACCTCTAAATACTCCGTTGTTCGTTAGCCCGCGCGCAGACGCGTGTTTTGACACCTCACACGCGTACCTAGCTCGGAAAAACGGAAAATTATACCAACAATAAAAGTTTACCTCAGCAAACCAGCATTCAACACAAACTACGATATCTTTGCACTTAGGAGACGGAATTTGAAGCGGTTTCGGTGCAGTTAATCTTGATTGGGCTCTGCCTCTCCTTTCCACCTAAAATAATCCACCTGTTTTCTTTAAAAATAAAAAATCATTTTTTCGAAAATTTCACTTATTTTAAACTCGATAACCTCGATCAACTCAAAATTCTGCCGTTTAAATTCGGGGTTTTTGCTATTAATAAATACTTACCTGCCACACCTTCAGGCTGGAGTGCGTTTCGTGATCTATCTCGTTGGTTGGTAGAATTAAATACTCTATAAACACCTACTTTTCTGCTAATTACGTTTTTTCACCATAAATTCAAAATATTGTACTACGCTTACCTCTAAATACTCCGTTGTTCGTTAGCCCGCGCGCAGACGCGTGTTTTGACACCTCACACGCGTACCTAGCTCGGAAAAACGGAAAATTATACCAACAATAAAAGTTTACCTCAGCGAACCAGCATTCAACACAAACTACGATATCTTTGCACTTAGGAGACGGAATTTGAAGCGGTTTCGGTGCAGTTAATCTCAATCGGGCTCTGCCTCTCCTTTCCACCTAAAATAATCCACCTGTTTTCTTTAAAAATAAAAAATCATTTTTTCGAAAATTTCACTTATTTTAAACTCGATAACCTCGATTAACTCAAAATTCTGCCGTTTAAATTCGGGGTTTTTGCTATTAATAAATACTTACCTGCCACACCTTCAGGCTGGAGCGCGTTTCGTGATCTATCTCGTTGGTTGGTAGAATTAAATACTCTATAAACACCTACTTTTCTGCTAATTACGTTTTTTCACCATATATTCAAAATATTGTACTACGCTTACCTCTAAATACTCCGTTGTTCGTTAGCCCGCGCGCAGACGCGTGTTTTGACACCTCACACGCGTACCTAGCTCGGAAAAACGGAAAATTATACCAACAATAAAAGTTTACCTCAGCGAACCAGCATTCAACACAAACTACGATATCTTTGCACTTAGGAGACGGAATTTGAAGCGGTTTCGGTGCAATTAATCTTAATTGGGCTCTGCCTCTCCTTTCCACCTAAAATAATCCACCTGTTTTCTTTAAAAATAAAAAATCATTTTTTCGAAAATTTCACTTATTTTAAACTCGATAACCTCGATTAACTCAAAATTCTGCCGTTTAAATTCGGGGTTTTTGCTATTAATAAATACTTACCTGGCACACCTTCAGGCTGGAGCGCGTTTCGTGATCTATCTCGTTGGTTGGTAGAATTAAATACTCTATAAACACCTACTTTTCTGCTAATTAGGTTTTTTCACCATATATTCAAAATATTGTACTACGCTTACCTCTAAATACTCCGTTGTTCGTTAGCCTGCGCGCAGACGCGTGTTTTGACACCTCACACGCGTACCTAGCTCAGAAAAACGGAAAATTATACCAACAATAAAAGTTTACCTCAGCGAACCAGCATTCAACACAAACTACGATATCTTTGCACTTAAGAGACGGAATTTGAAGCGGTTTCGGTGCAGTTAATCTTGATTGGGCTCTGCCTCTCCTTTCCACCTAAAATAATCCACCTGTTTTCTTTAAAAATAAAAAATCATTTTTTCGAAAATTTCACTTATTTTAAACTCGATAACCTCGATCAACTCAAAATTCTGCCGTTTAAATTCGGGGTTTTTGCTATTAATAAATACTTACCTGCCACACCTTCAGGCTGGAGCGCGTTTCGTGATCTATCTCGTTGGTTGGTAGAATTAAATACTCTATAAACACCTACTTTTCTGCTAATTACGTTTTTTCACCATAAATTCAAAATATTGTACTACGCTTACCTCTAAATACTCCGTTGTTCGTTAGCCCGCGCGCAGACGCGTGTTTTGACACCTCACACGCGTACCTAGCTCGGAAAAACGGAAAATTATACCAACAATAAAAGTTTACCTCAGCGAACCAGCATTCAACACAAACTACGATATCTTTGCACTTAGGAGACGGAATTTGAAGCGGTTTCGGTGCAGTTAATCTTAATCGGGCTCTGCCTCTCCTTTCCACCTAAAATAATCCACCTGTTTTCTTTAAAAATAAAAAATCTTTTTTTCGAAAATTTCACTTATTTTAAACTCGATAACCTCGATTAATTCAAAATTCTGCCGTTTAAATTCGGGGTTTTTGCTATTAATAAATACTTACCTGCCACACCTTCAGGCTGGAGCGCGTTTCGTGATCTATCTCGTTGGTTGGTAGAATTAAATACTCTATAAACACCTACTTTTCTGCTAATTACGTTTTTTCACCATATATTCAAAATATTGTACTACGCTTACCTCTAAATACTCCGTTGTTCGTTAGCCCGCGCGCAGACGCGTGTTTTGACACCTCACACGCGTACCTAGCTCGGAAAAACGGAAAATTATACCAACAATAAAAGTTTACCTCAGCGAACCAGCATTCAACACAAACTACGATATCTTTGCACTTAGGAGACGGAATTTGAAGCGGTTTCGGTGCAGTTAATCTTAATTGGGCTCTGCCTCTCCTTTCCACCTAAAATAATCCACCTGTTTTCTTTAAAAATAAAAAATCATTTTTTCGAAAATTTCACTTATTTTAAACTCGATAACCTCGATTAACTCAAAATTCTGCCGTTTAAATTCGGGGTTTTTGCTATTAATAAATACTTACCTGCCACACCTTCAGGCTGGAGCGCGTTTCGTGATCTATCTCGTTGGTTGGTAGAATTAAATACTCTATAAACACCTACTTTTCTGCTAATTACGTTTTTTCACCATATATTCAAAATATTGTACTACGCTTACCTCTAAATACTCCGTTGTTCGTTAGCCCGCGCGCAGACGCATGTTTTGACACCTCACACGCGTACCTAGCTCGGAAAAACGGAAAATTATACCAACAATAAAAGTTTACCTCAGCAAACCAGCATTCAACACAAACTACGATATCTTTGCACTTAGGAGACGGAATTTGAAGCGGTTTCGGTGCAGTTAATCTTGATTGGGCTCTGCCTCTCCTTTCCACCTAAAATAATCCACCTGTTTTCTTTAAAAATAAAAAATCATTTTTTCGAAAATTTCACTTATTTTAAACTCGATAACCTCGATCAACTCAAAATTCTGCCGTTTAAATTCGGGGTTTTTGCTATTAATAAATACTTACCTGCCACACCTTCAGGCTGGAGCGCGTTTCGTGATCTATCTCGTTGGTTGGTAGAATTAAATACTCTATAAACACCTACTTTTCTGCTAATTACGTTTTTTCACCATAAATTCAAAATATTGTACTACGCTTACCTCTAAATACTCCGTTGTTCGTTAGCCCGCGCGCAGACGCGTGTTTTGACACCTCACACGCGTACCTAGCTCGGAAAAACGGAAAATTATACCAACAATAAAAGTTTACCTCAGCGAACCAGCATTCAACACAAACTACGATATCTTTGCACTTAGGAGACGGAATTTGAAGCGGTTTCGGTGCAGTTAATCTTAATTGGGCTCTGCCTCTCCTTTCCACCTAAAATAATCCACCTGTTTTTTTTAAAAATAAAAAATCATTTTTTCGAAAATTTCACTTATTTTAAACTCGATAACCTCGATTAACTCAAAATTCTGCCGTTTAAATTCGGGGTTTTTGTTATTAATAAATACTTACCTGCCACACCTTCAGGCTGGAGCGCGTTTCGTGATCTATCTCGTTGGTTGGTAGAATTAAATACTCTATAAACACCTACTTTTCTGCTAATTACGTTTTTTCACCATATATTCAAAATATTGTACTACGCTTACCTCTAAATACTCCGTTGTTCGTTAGCCCGCGCGCAGACGCGTGTTTTGACACCTCACACGCGTACCTAGCTCGGAAAAACGGAAAATTATACCAACAATAAAAGTTTACCTCAGCGAACCAGCATTCAACACAAACTACGATATCTTTGCACTTAGGAGACGGAATTTGAAGCGGTTTCGGTGCAGTTAATCTTAATTGGGCTCTGCCTCTCCTTTCCACCTAAAATAATCCACCTGTTTTCTTTAAAAATAAAAAATCATTTTTTCGAAAATTTCACTTATTTTAAACTCGATAACCTCGATTAACTCAAAATTCTGCCGTTTAAATTCGGGGTTTTTGCTATTAATAAATACTTACCTGCCACACCTTCAGGCTGGAGCGCGTTTCGTGATCTATCTCGTTGGTTGGTAGAATTAAATACTCTATAAACACCTACTTTTCTGCTAATTACGTTTTTTCACCATATGTTCAAAATATTGTACTACGCTTACCTCTAAATACTCCGTTGTTCGTTAGCCCGCGCGCAGACGCGTGTTTTGACACCTCACACGCGTACCTAGCTCGGAAAAACGGAAAATTATACCAACAATAAAAGTTTACCTCAGCGAACCAGCATTCAACACAAACTACGATATCTTTGCACTTAGGAGACGGAATTTGAAGCGGTTTCGGTGAAGTTAATCTTAATGGGGCTCTGCCTCTCCTTTCCACCTAAAATAATCCACCTGTTTTCTTTAAAAATAAAAAATCATTTTTTCGAAAATTTCACTTATTTTAAACTCGATAACCTCGATTAACTCAAAATTCTGCCGTTTAAATTCGGGGTTTTTGCTATTAATAAATACTTACCTGCCACACCTTCAGGCTGGAGCGCGTTTCGTGATCTATCTCGTTGGTTGGTAGAATTAAATACTCTATAAACACCTACTTTTCTGCTAATTACGTTTTTTCACCATAAATTCAAAATATTGTACTACGCTTACCTCTAAATACTCCGTTGTTCGTTAGCCCGCGCGCAGACGCGTGTTTTGACACCTCACACGCGTACCTAGCTCGGAAAAACGGAAAATTATACCAACAATAAAAGTTTACCTCAGCGAACCAGCATTCAACACAAACTACGATATCTTTGCACTTAGGAGACGGAATTTGAAGCGGTTTCGGTGCAGTTAATCTTAATTGGGCTCTGCCTCTCCTTTCCACCTAAAATAATCCATCTGTTTTCTTTAAAAATAAAAAATCATTTTTTCGAAAATTTCACTTATTTTAAACTCGATAACCTCGATTAACTCAAAATTCTGCCGTTTAAATTCGGGGTTTTTGCTATTAATAAATACTTACCTGCCACACCTACAGGCTGGAGCGCGTTTCGTGATCTATCTCGTTGGTTGGTAGAATTAAATACTCTATAAACACCTACTTTTCTGCTAATTACGTTTTTTCACCATAAATTCAAAATATTGTACTACGCTTACCTCTAAATACTCCGTTGTTCGTTAGCCCGCGCGCAGACGCGTGTTTTGACACCTCACACGCGTACCTAGCTCGGAAAAACGGAAAATTATACCAACAATAAAAGTTTACCTCAGCGAACCAGCATTCAACACAAACTACGATATCTTTGCACTTAGGAGACAGAATTTGAAGCGGTTTCGGTGCAGTTAATCTTAATTGGGCTCTGCCTCTCCTTTACACCTAAAATAATCCACCTGTTTTCTTTAAAAATAAAAAATCATTTTTTCAAAAATTTCACTTATTTTAAACTCGATAACCTCGATTAACTCAAAATTCTGCCGTTTAAATTCGGGGTTTTTGCTATTAATAAATACTTACCTGCCACACCTACAGGCTGGAGCGCGTTTCGTGATCTATCTCGTTGGTTGGTAGAATTAAATACTCTATAAACACCTACTTTTCTGCTAATTACGTTTTTTCACCATAAATTCAAAATATTGTACTACGCTTACCTCTAAATACTCCGTTGTTCGTTAGCCCGCGCGCAGACGCGTGTTTTGACACCTCACACGCGTACCTAGCTCGGAAAAACGGAAAATTATACCAACAATAAAAGTTTACCTCAGCGAACCAGCATTCAACACAAACTACGATATCTTTGCACTTAGGAGACGGAATTTGAAGCGGTTTCGGTGCAGTTAATCTTAATTGGGCTCTGCCTCTCCTTTCCACCTAAAATAATCCACCTGTTTTCTTTAAAAATAAAAAATCATTCGAAAATTTCACTTATTTTAAACTCGATAACCTCGATTAACTCAAAATTCTGCCGTTTAAATTCGGGGTTTTTGCAATTAATAAATACTTACCTGCCACACCTACAGGCTGGAGCGCGTTTCGTGATCTATCTCGTTGGTTGGTAGAATTAAATACTCTATAAACACCTACTTTTCTGCTAATTACGTTTTTTCACCATAAATTCAAAATATTGTACTACGCTTACCTCTAAATACTCCGTTGTTCGTTAGCCCGCGCGCAGACGCGTGTTTTGACACCTCACACGCGTACCTAGCTCGGAAAAACGGAAAATTATACCAACAATAAAAGTTTACCTCAGCGAACCAGCATTCAACACAAACTACGATATCTTTGCACTTAGGAGACGGAATTTGAAGCGGTTTCGGTGCAGTTAATCTTAATTGGGCTCTGCCTCTCCTTTCCAACTAAAATAATCCACCTGTTTTCTTTAAAAATAAAAAATCATTCGAAAATTTCACTTATTTTAAACTCGATAACCTCGATTAACTCAAAATTCTGCCGTTTAAATTCGGGGTTTTTGCAATTAATAAATACTTACCTGCCACACCTACAGGCTGGAGCGCGTTTCGTGATCTATCTCGTTGGTTGGTAGAATTAAATACTCTATAAACACCTACTTTTCTGCTAATTACGTTTTTTCACCATAAATTCAAAATATTGTACTAAGCTTACCTCTAAATACTCCGTTGTTCGTTAGCCCGCGCACAGACGCGTGTTTTGACACCTCACACGCGTACCTAGCTCGGAAAAACGGAAAATTATACCAACAATAAAAGTTTACCTCAGCGAACCAGCATTCAACACAAACTACGATATCTTTGCACTTAGGAGACGGAATTTGAAGCGGTTTCGGTGCAGTTAATCTTAATTGGGCTCTGCCTCTCCTTTCCACCTAAAATAATCCACCTGTTTTCTTTAAAAATAAAAAATCATTTTTTCGAAAATTTCACTTATTTTAAACTCGATAACCTCGATTAACTCAAAATTCTGCCGTTTAAATTCGGGGTTTTTGCTATTAATAAATACTTACCTGCCACACCTTCAGGCTGGAGCGCGTTTCGTGATCTATCTCGTTGGTTGGTAGAATTAAATACTCTATAAACACCTACTTTTCTGCTAATTACGTTTTTTCACCATATATTCAAAATATTGTACTACGCTTACCTCTAAATACTCCGTTGTTCGTTAGCCCGCGCGCAGACGCGTGTTTTGACACCTCACACGCGTACCTAGCTCGGAAAAACGGAAAATTATACCAACAATAAAAGTTTACCTCAGCGAACCAGCATTCAACACAAACTACGATATCTTTGCACTTAGGAGACGGAATTTGAAGCGGTTTCGGTGCAGTTAATCTTAATTGGGCTCTGCCTCTCCTTTCCACCTAAAATAATCCACCTGTTTTCTTTAAAAATAAAAAATCATTTTTTCGAAAATTTCACTTATTTTAAACTCGATAACCTCGATTAACTCAAAATTCTGCCGTTTAAATTCGGGGTTTTTGCTATTAATAAATACTTACCTGCCACACCTACAGGCTGGAGCGCGTTTCGTGATCTATCTCGTTGGTTGGTAGAATTAAATACTCTATAAACACCTACTTTTCTGCTAATTACGTTTTTTCACCATAAATTCAAAATATTGTACTACGCTTACCTCTAAATACTCCGTTGTTCGTTAGCCCGCGCGCAGACGCGTGTTTTGACACCTCACACGCGTACCTAGCTCGGAAAAACGGAAAATTATACCAACAATAAAAGTTTACCTCAGCGAACCAGCATTCAACACAAACTACGATATCTTTGCACTTAGGAGACGGAATTTGAAGCGGTTTCGGTGCAGTTAATCTTAATTGGGCTCTGCCTCTCCTTTCCACCTAAAATAATCCACCTGTTTTCTTTAAAAATAAAAAATCATTTTTTCGAAAATATCACTTATTTTATACTCGATAACCTCGATTAACTCAAACTTCTGCCGTTTAAATTCGGGGTTTTTGCTATTAATAAATACTTACCTGCCACACCTACAGGCTGGAGCGCGTTTCGTGATCTATCTCGTTGGTTGGTAGAATTAAATACTCTATAAACACCTACTTTTCTGCTAATTACGTTTTTTCACCATAAATTCAAAATATTGTACTACGCTTACCTCTAAATACTCCGTTGTTCGTTAGCCCGCGCGCAGACGCGTGTTTTGACACCTCACACGCGTACCTAGCTCGGAAAAACGGAAAATTATACCAACAATAAAAGTTTACCTCAGCGAACCAGCATTCAACACAAACTACGATATCTTTGCACTTAGGAGACAGAATTTGAAGCGGTTTCGGTGCAGTTAATCTTAATTGGGCTCTGCCTCTCCTTTACACCTAAAATAATCCACCTGTTTTCTTTAAAAATAAAAAATCATTTTTTCAAAAATTTCACTTATTTTAAACTCGATAACCTCGATTAACTCAAAATTCTGCCGTTTAAATTCGGGGTTTTTGCTATTAATAAATACTTACCTGCCACACCTACAGGCTGGAGCGCGTTTCGTGATCTATCTCGTTGGTTGGTAGAATTAAATACTCTATAAACACCTACTTTTCTGCTAATTACGTTTTTTCACCATAAATTCAAAATATTGTACTACGCTTACCTCTAAATACTCCGTTGTTCGTTAGCCCGCGCGCAGACGCGTGTTTTGACACCTCACACGCGTACCTAGCTCGGAAAAACGGAAAATTATACCAACAATAAAAGTTTACCTCAGCGAACCAGCATTCAACACAAACTACGATATCTTTGCACTTAGGAGACGGAATTTGAAGCGTTTTCGGTGCAGTTAATCTTAATTGGGCTCTGCCTCTCCTTTCCACCTAAAATAATCCACCTGTTTTCTTTAAAAATAAAAAATCATTTTTTCGAAAATTTCACTTATTTTAAACTCGATAACCTCGATTAACTCAAAATTCTGCCGTTTAAATTCGGGGTTTTTTCTATTAATAAATACTTACCTGCCACATCTACAGGCTGGAGCGCGTTTCGTGATCTATCTCGTTGGTTGGTAGAATTAAATACTCTATAAACACCTACTTTTCTGCTAATTACGTTTTTTCACCATAAATTCAAAATATTGTACTACGCTTACCTCTAAATACTCCGTTGTTCGTTAGCCCGCGCGCAGACGCGTGTTTTGACACCTCACACGCGTACCTAGCTCGGAAAAACGGAAAATTATACCAACAATAAAAGTTTACCTCAGCGAACCAGCATTCAACACAAACTACGATATCTTTGCACTTAGGAGACGGAATTTGAAGCGGTTTCGGTGCAGTTAATCTTAATTGGGCTCTGCCTCTCCTTTCCACCTAAAATAATCCACCTGTTTTCTTTAAAAATAAAAAATCATTTTTTCGAAAATTTCACTTATTTTAAACTCGATAACCTCGATTAACTCAAAATTCTGCCGTTTAAATTCGGGGTTTTTGCTATTAATAAATACTTACCTGCCACACCTACAGGCTGGAGCGCGTTTCGTGATCTATCTCGTTGGTTGGTAGAATTAAATACTCTATAAACACCTACTTTTCTGCTAATTACGTTTTTTCACCATACATTCAAAATATTGTACTACGCTTACCTCTAAATACTCCGTTGTTCGTTAGCCCGCGCGCAGACGCGTGTTTTGACACCTCACACGCGTACCTAGCTCGGAAAAACGGAAAATTATACCAACAATAAAAGTTTACCTCAGCGAACCAGCATTCAACACAAACTACGATATCTTTGCACTTAGGAGACGGAATTTGAAGCGGTTTCGGTGCAGTTAATCTTAATTGGGCTCTGCCTCTCCTTTCCACCAAAAATAATCCACCTGTTTTCTTTAAAAATAAAAAATCATTTTTTCGAAAATTTCACTTATTTTATACTCGATAACCTCGATTAACTCAAACTTCTGCCGTTTAAATTCGGGGTTTTTGCTATTAATAAATACTTACCTGCCACACCTACAGGCTGGAGCGCGTTTCGTGATCTATCTCGTTGGTTGGTAGAATTAAATACTCTATAAACACCTACTTTTCTGCTAATTACGTTTTTTCACCATAAATTCAAAATATTGTACTACGCTTACCTCTAAATACTCCGTTGTTCGTTAGCCCGCGCGCAGACGCGTGTTTTGACACCTCACACGCGTACCTAGCTCGGAAAAACGGAAAATTATACCAACAATAAAAGTTTACCTCAGCGAACCAGCATTCAACACAAACTACGATATCTTTGCACTTAGGAGGCGGAATTTGAAGCGGTTTCGGTGCAGTTAATCTTAATTGGGCTCTGCCTCTCCTTTCCACCTAAAATAATCCACCTGTTTTCTTTAAAAATAAAAAATCATTTTTCGAAAATTTCACTTATTTTAAACTCGATAACCTCGATTAACTCAAAATTCTGCCGTTTAAATTCGGGGTTTTTGCTATTAATAAATACTTACCTGCCACACCTACAGGCTGGAGCGCGTTTCGTGATCTATCTCGTTGGTTGGTAGAATTAAATACTCTATAAACACCTACTTTTCTGCTAATTACGTTTTTTCACCATAAATTCAAAATATTGTACTACGCTTACCTCTAAATACTCCGTTGTTCGTTAGCCCGCGCGCAGACGCGTGTTTTGACACCTCACACGCGTACCTAGCTCGGAAAAACGGAAAATTATACCAACAATAAAAGTTTACCTCAGCGAACCAGCATTCAACACAAACTACGATATCTTTGCACTTAGGAGACGGAATTTGAAGCGGTTTCGGTGCAGTTAATCTTAATTGGGCTCTGCCTCTCCTTTCCACCTAAAATAATCCACCTGTTTTCTTTAAAAATAAAAAATCATTTTTTCGAAAATTTCACTTATTTTAAACTCGATAACCTCGATTAACTCAAAATTCTGCCGTTTAAATTCGGGGTTTTTGCTATTAATAAATACTTACCTGCCACACCTACAGGCTGGAGCGCGTTTCGTGATCTATCTCGTTGGTTGGTAGAATTAAATACTCTATAAACACCTACTTTTCTGCTAATTACGTTTTTTCACCATAAATTCAAAATATTGTACTACGCTTACCTCTATATACTCCGTTGTTCGTTAGCCCGCGCGCAGACGCGTGTTTTGACACCTCACACGCGTACCTAGCTCGGAAAAACGGAAAATTATACCAACAATAAAAGTTTACCTCAGCGAACCAGCATTCAACACAAACTACGATATCTTTGCACTTAGGAGACGGAATTTGAAGCGGTTTCGGTGCGGTTAATCTTAATTGGGCTCTGCCTCTCCTTTCCACCTAAAATAATCCACCTGTTTTCTTTAAAAATAAAAAATCATTTTTTCGAAAATTTCACTTATTTTAAACTCGATAACCTCGATTAACTCAAAATTCTGCCGTTTAAATTCGGGGTTTTTGCTATTAATAAATACTTACCTGCCACACCTACAGGCTGGAGCGCGTTTCGTGATCTATCTCGTTGGTTGGTAGAATTAAATACTCTATAAACACCTACTTTTCTGCTAATTACGTTTTTTCACCATAAATTCAAAATATTGTACTACGCTTACCTCTAAATACTCCGTTGTTCGTTAGCCCGCGCGCAGACGCGTGTTTTGACACCTCACACGCGTACCTAGCTCGGAAAAACGGAAAATTATACCAACAATAAAAGTTTACCTCAGCGAACCAGCATTCAACACAAACTACGATATCTTTGCACTTAGGAGACGGAATTTGAAGCGGTTTCGGTGCAGTTAATCTTAATTGGGCTCTGCCTCTCCTTTCCACCTAAAATAATCCACCTGTTTTCTTTAAAAATAAAAAATCATTCGAAAATTTCACTTATTTTAAACTCGATAACCTCGATTAACTCAAAATTCTGCCGTTTAAATTCGGGGTTTTTGCAATTAATAAATACTTACCTGCCACACCTACAGGCTGGAGCGCGTTTCGTGATCTATCTCGTTGGTTGGTAGAATTAAATACTCTATAAACACCTACTTTTCTGCTAATTACGTTTTTTCACCATAAATTCAAAATATTGTACTACGCTTACCTCTAAATACTCCGTTGTTCGTTAGCCCGCGCGCAGACGCGTGTTTTGACACCTCACACGCGTACCTAGCTCGGAAAAACGGAAAATTATACCAACAATAAAAGTTTACCTCAGCGAACCAGCATTCAACACAAACTACGATATCTTTGCACTTAGGAGACGGAACTTGAAGCGGTTTTGGTGCAGTTAATCTTAATTGGGCTCTGCCTCTCCTTTCCATCTAAAATAATCCACCTGTTCTCTTTAAAAATAAAAAATCATTTTTTCGAAAATTTCACTTATTTTAAACTCGATAACCTCGATTAACTCAAAATTCTGCCGTTTAAATTCGGGGTTTTTGCTATTAATAAATACTTACCTGCCACATCTACAGGCTGGAGCGCGTTTCGTGATCTATCTCGTTGGTTGGTAGAATTAAATACTCTATAAACACCTACTTTTCTGCTAATTACGTTTTTTCACCATAAATTCAAAATATTGTACTACGCTTACCTCTAAATACTCCGTTGTTCGTTAGCCCGCGTGCAGACGCGTGTTTTGACACCTCACACGCGTACCTAGCTCGGAAAAACGGAAAATTATACCAACAATAAAAGTTTACCTCAGCGAACCAGCATTCAACACAAACTACGATATCTTTGCACTTAGGAGACGGAATTTGAAGCGGTTTCGGTGCAGTTAATCTTAATTGGGCTCTGCCTCTCCTTTCCACCTAAAATAATCCACCTGTTTTCTTTAAAAATAAAAAATCATTTTTTCGAAAATTTCACTTATTTTAAACTCGATAACCTCGATTAACTCAAAATTCTGCCGTTTAAATTCGGGGTTTTTGCTATTAATAAATACTTACCTGCCACACCTACAGGCTGGAGCGCGTTTCGTGATCTATCTCGTTGGTTGGTAGAATTAAATACTCTATAAACACCTACTTTTCTGCTAATTACGTTTTTTCACCATAAATTCAAAATATTGTACTACGCTTACCTCTAAATACTCCGTTGTTCGTTAGCCCGCGCGCAGACGCGTGTTTTGACACCTCACACGCGTACCTAGCTCGGAAAAACGGAAAATTATACCAACAATAAAAGTTTACCTCAGCGAACCAGCATTCAACACAAACTACGATATCTTTGCACTTAGGAGACGGAATTTGAAGCGGTTTCGGTGCAGTTAATCTTAATTGGGCTCTGCCTCTCCTTTCCACCTAAAATAATCCACCTGTTTTCTTTAAAAATAAAAAATCATTTTTTCGAAAATTTCACTTATTTTATACTCGATAACCTCGATTAACTCAAACTTCTGCCGTTTAAATTCGGGGTTTTTGCTATTAATAAATACTTACCTGCCACACCTACAGGCTGGAGCGCGTTTCGTGATCTATCTCGTTGGTTGGTAGAATTAAATACTCTATAAACACCTACTTTTCTGCTAATTACGTTTTTTCACCATAAATTCAAAATATTGTACTACGCTTACCTCTAAATACTCCGTTGTTCGTTAGCCCGCGCGCAGACGCGTGTTTTGACACCTCACACGCGTACCTAGCTCGGAAAAACGGAAAATTATACCAACAATAAAAGTTTACCTCAGCGAACCAGCATTCAACACAAACTACGATATCTTTGCACTTAGGAGACGGAATTTGAAGCGGTTTCGGTGCAGTTAATCTTAATTGGGCTCTGCCTCTCCTTTCCACCTAAAATAATCCACCTGTTTTCTTTAAAAATAAAAAATCATTTTTTCGAAAATTTCACTTATTTTAAACTCGATAACCTCGATTAACTCAAAATTCTGCCGTTTAAATTCGGGGTTTTTGCTATTAATAAATACTTACCTGCCACACCTACAGGCTGGAGCGCGTTTCGTGATCTATCTCGTTGGTTGGTAGAATTAAATACTCTATAAACACCTACTTTTCTGCTAATTACGTTTTTTCACCATAAATTCAAAATATTGTACTACGCTTACCTCTATATACTCCGTTGTTCGTTAGCCCGCGCGCAGACGCGTGTTTTGACACCTCACACGCGTACCTAGCTCGGAAAAACGGAAAATTATACCAACAATAAAAGTTTACCTCAGCGAACCAGCATTCAACACAAACTACGATATCTTTGCACTTAGGAGACGGAATTTGAAGCGGTTTCGGTGCGGTTAATCTTAATTGGGCTCTGCCTCTCCTTTCCACCTAAAATAATCCACCTGTTTTCTTTAAAAATAAAAAATCATTTTTTCGAAAATTTCACTTATTTTAAACTCGATAACCTCGATTAACTCAAAATTCTGCCGTTTAAATTCGGGGTTTTTGCTATTAATAAATACTTACCTGCCACACCTACAGGCTGGAGCGCGTTTCGTGATCTATCTCGTTGGTTGGTAGAATTAAATACTCTATAAACACCTACTTTTCTGCTAATTACGTTTTTTCACCATAAATTCAAAATATTGTACTACGCTTACCTCTAAATACTCCGTTGTTCGTTAGCCCGCGCGCAGACGCGTGTTTTGACACCTCACACGCGTACCTAGCTCGGAAAAACGGAAAATTATACCAACAATAAAAGTTTACCTCAGCGAACCAGCATTCAACACAAACTACGATATCTTTGCACTTAGGAGACGGAATTTGAAGCGGTTTCGGTGCAGTTAATCTTAATTGGGCTCTGCCTCTCCTTTCCACCTAAAATAATCCACCTGTTTTCTTTAAAAATAAAAAATCATTCGAAAATTTCACTTATTTTAAACTCGATAACCTCGATTAACTCAAAATTCTGCCGTTTAAATTCGGGGTTTTTGCAATTAATAAATACTTACCTGCCACACCTACAGGCTGGAGCGCGTTTCGTGATCTATCTCGTTGGTTGGTAGAATTAAATACTCTATAAACACCTACTTTTCTGCTAATTACGTTTTTTCACCATAAATTCAAAATATTGTACTACGCTTACCTCTAAATACTCCGTTGTTCGTTAGCCCGCGCGCAGACGCGTGTTTTGACACCTCACACGCGTACCTAGCTCGGAAAAACGGAAAATTATACCAACAATAAAAGTTTACCTCAGCGAACCAGCATTCAACACAAACTACGATATCTTTGCACTTAGGAGACGGAATTTGAAGCGGTTTTGGTGCAGTTAATCTTAATTGGGCTCTGCCTCTCCTTTCCACCTAAAATAATCCACCTGTTTTCTTTAAAAATAAAAAATCATTTTTTCGAAAATTTCACTTATTTTAAACTCGATAACCTCGATTAACTCAAAATTCTGCCGTTTAAATTCGGGGTTTTTGCTATTAATAAATACTTACCTGCCACATCTACAGGCTGGAGCGCGTTTCGTGATCTATCTCGTTGGTTGGTAGAATTAAATACTCTATAAACACCTACTTTTCTGCTAATTACGTTTTTTCACCATAAATTCAAAATATTGTACTACGCTTACCTCTAAATACTCCGTTGTTCGTTAGCCCGCGTGCAGACGCGTGTTTTGACACCTCACACGCGTACCTAGCTCGGAAAAACGGAAAATTATACCAACAATAAAAGTTTACCTCAGCGAACCAGCATTCAACACAAACTACGATATCTTTGCACTTAGGAGACGGAATTTGAAGCGGTTTCGGTGCAGTTAATCTTAATTGGGCTCTGCCTCTCCTTTCCACCTAAAATAATCCACCTGTTTTCTTTAAAAATAAAAAATCATTTTTTCGAAAATTTCACTTATTTTAAACTCGATAACCTCGATTAACTCAAAATTCTGCCGTTTAAATTCGGGGTTTTTGCTATTAATAAATACTTACCTGCCACACCTACAGGCTGGAGCGCGTTTCGTGATCTATCTCGTTGGTTGGTAGAATTAAATACTCTATAAACACCTACTTTTCTGCTAATTACGTTTTTTCACCATAAATTCAAAATATTGTACTACGCTTACCTCTAAATACTCCGTTGTTCGTTAGCCCGCGCGCAGACGCGTGTTTTGACACCTCACACGCGTACCTAGCTCGGAAAAACGGAAAATTATACCAACAATAAAAGTTTACCTCAGCGAACCAGCATTCAACACAAACTACGATATCTTTGCACTTAGGAGACGGAATTTGAAGCGGTTTCGGTGCAGTTAATCTTAATTGGGCTCTGCCTCTCCTTTCCACCTAAAATAATCCACCTGTTTTCTTTAAAAATAAAAAATCATTTTTTCGAAAATTTCACTTATTTTAAACTCGATAACCTCGATTAACTCAAAATTCTGCCGTTTAAATTCGGGGTTTTTGCTATTAATAAATACTTACCTGCCACACCTACAGGCTGGAGCGCGTTTCGTGATCTATCTCGTTGGTTGGTAGAATTAAATACTCTATAAACACCTACTTTTCTGCTAATTACGTTTTTTCACCATAAATTCAAAATATTGTACTACGCTTACCTCTAAATACTCCGTTGTTCGTTAGCCCGCGTGCAGACGCGTGTTTTGACACCTCACACGCGTACCTAGCTCGGAAAAACGGAAAATTATACCAACAATAAAAGTTTACCTCAGCGAACCAGCATTCAACACAAACTACGATATCTTTGCACTTAGGAGACGGAATTTGAAGCGGTTTCGGTGCAGTTAATCTTAATTGGGCTCTGCCTCTCCTTTCCACCTAAAATAATCCACCTGTTTTCTTTAAAAATAAAAAATCATTTTTTCGAAAATTTCACTTATTTTAAACTCGATAACCTCGATTAACTCAAAATTCTGCCGTTTAAATTCGGGGTTTTTGCTATTAATAAATACTTACCTGCCACACCTACAGGCTGGAGCGCGTTTCGTGATCTATCTCGTTGGTTGGTAGAATTAAATACTCTATAAACACCTACTTTTCTGCTAATTACGTTTTTTCACCATAAATTCAAAATATTGTACTACGCTTACCTCTATATACTCCGTTGTTCGTTAGCCCGCGCGCAGACGCGTGTTTTGACACCTCACACGCGTACCTAGCTCGGAAAAACGGAAAATTATACCAACAATAAAAGTTTACCTCAGCGAACCAGCATTCAACACAAACTACGATATCTTTGCACTTAGGAGACGGAATTTGAAGCGGTTTCGGTGCGGTTAATCTTAATTGGGCTCTGCCTCTCCTTTCCACCTAAAATAATCCACCTGTTTTCTTTAAAAATAAAAAATCATTTTTTCGAAAATTTCACTTATTTTAAACTCGATAACCTCGATTAACTCAAAATTCTGCCGTTTAAATTCGGGGTTTTTGCTATTAATAAATACTTACCTGCCACACCTACAGGCTGGAGCGCGTTTCGTGATCTATCTCGTTGGTTGGTAGAATTAAATACTCTATAAACACCTACTTTTCTGCTAATTACGTTTTTTCACCATAAATTCAAAATATTGTACTACGCTTACCTCTAAATACTCCGTTGTTCGTTAGCCCGCGCGCAGACGCGTGTTTTGACACCTCACACGCGTACCTAGCTCGGAAAAACGGAAAATTATACCAACAATAAAAGTTTACCTCAGCGAACCAGCATTCAACACAAACTACGATATCTTTGCACTTAGGAGACGGAATTTGAAGCGGTTTCGGTGCAGTTAATCTTAATTGGGCTCTGCCTCTCCTTTCCACCTAAAATAATCCACCTGTTTTCTTTAAAAATAAAAAATCATTCGAAAATTTCACTTATTTTAAACTCGATAACCTCGATTAACTCAAAATTCTGCCGTTTAAATTCGGGGTTTTTGCAATTAATAAATACTTACCTGCCACACCTACAGGCTGGAGCGCGTTTCGTGATCTATCTCGTTGGTTGGTAGAATTAAATACTCTATAAACACCTACTTTTCTGCTAATTACGTTTTTTCACCATAAATTCAAAATATTGTACTACGCTTACCTCTAAATACTCCGTTGTTCGTTAGCCCGCGCGCAGACGCGTGTTTTGACACCTCACACGCGTACCTAGCTCGGAAAAACGGAAAATTATACCAACAATAAAAGTTTACCTCAGCGAACCAGCATTCAACACAAACTACGATATCTTTGCACTTAGGAGACGGAATTTGAAGCGGTTTTGGTGCAGTTAATCTTAATTGGGCTCTGCCTCTCCTTTCCACCTAAAATAATCCACCTGTTTTCTTTAAAAATAAAAAATCATTTTTTCGAAAATTTCACTTATTTTAAACTCGATAACCTCGATTAACTCAAAATTCTGCCGTTTAAATTCGGGGTTTTTGCTATTAATAAATACTTACCTGCCACATCTACAGGCTGGAGCGCGTTTCGTGATCTATCTCGTTGGTTGGTAGAATTAAATACTCTATAAACACCTACTTTTCTGCTAATTACGTTTTTTCACCATAAATTCAAAATATTGTACTACGCTTACCTCTAAATACTCCGTTGTTCGTTAGCCCGCGTGCAGACGCGTGTTTTGACACCTCACACGCGTACCTAGCTCGGAAAAACGGAAAATTATACCAACAATAAAAGTTTACCTCAGCGAACCAGCATTCAACACAAACTACGATATCTTTGCACTTAGGAGACGGAATTTGAAGCGGTTTCGGTGCAGTTAATCTTAATTGGGCTCTGCCTCTCCTTTCCACCTAAAATAATCCACCTGTTTTCTTTAAAAATAAAAAATCATTTTTTCGAAAATTTCACTTATTTTAAACTCGATAACCTCGATTAACTCAAAATTCTGCCGTTTAAATTCGGGGTTTTTGCTATTAATAAATACTTACCTGCCACACCTACAGGCTGGAGCGCGTTTCGTGATCTATCTCGTTGGTTGGTAGAATTAAATACTCTATAAACACCTACTTTTCTGCTAATTACGTTTTTTCACCATAAATTCAAAATATTGTACTACGCTTACCTCTATATACTCCGTTGTTCGTTAGCCCGCGCGCAGACGCGTGTTTTGACACCTCACACGCGTACCTAGCTCGGAAAAACGGAAAATTATACCAACAATAAAAGTTTACCTCAGCGAACCAGCATTCAACACAAACTACGATATCTTTGCACTTAGGAGACGGAATTTGAAGCGGTTTCGGTGCGGTTAATCTTAATTGGGCTCTGCCTCTCCTTTCCACCTAAAATAATCCACCTGTTTTCTTTAAAAATAAAAAATCATTTTTTCGAAAATTTCACTTATTTTAAACTCGATAA
The DNA here is from genome assembly GCA_947363905.1 of Lithophane semibrunnea. NCBI lineage: Eukaryota > Metazoa > Arthropoda > Insecta > Lepidoptera > Noctuidae > Lithophane > Lithophane semibrunnea. Next base: position 202,917 of record OX376212.1, on the reverse strand, counting down.
CCTCGATTAACTCAAAATTCTGCCGTTTAAATTCGGGGTTTTTGCTATTAATAAATACTTACCTGCCACACCTACAGGCTGGAGCGCGTTTCGTGATCTATCTCGTTGGTTGGTAGAATTAAATACTCTATAAACACCTACTTTTCTGCTAATTACGTTTTTTCACCATAAATTCAAAATATTGTACTACGCTTACCTCTAAATACTCCGTTGTTCGTTAGCCCGCGCGCAGACGCGTGTTTTGACACCTCACACGCGTACCTAGCTCGGAAAAACGGAAAATTATACCAACAATAAAAGTTTACCTCAGCGAACCAGCATTCAACACAAACTACGATATCTTTGCACTTAGGAGACGGAATTTGAAGCGGTTTCGGTGCAGTTAATCTTAATTGGGCTCTGCCTCTCCTTTCCACCTAAAATAATCCACCTGTTTTCTTTAAAAATAAAAAATCATTCGAAAATTTCACTTATTTTAAACTCGATAACCTCGATTAACTCAAAATTCTGCCGTTTAAATTCGGGGTTTTTGCAATTAATAAATACTTACCTGCCACACCTACAGGCTGGAGCGCGTTTCGTGATCTATCTCGTTGGTTGGTAGAATTAAATACTCTATAAACACCTACTTTTCTGCTAATTACGTTTTTTCACCATAAATTCAAAATATTGTACTACGCTTACCTCTAAATACTCCGTTGTTCGTTAGCCCGCGCGCAGACGCGTGTTTTGACACCTCACACGCGTACCTAGCTCGGAAAAACGGAAAATTATACCAACAATAAAAGTTTACCTCAGCGAACCAGCATTCAACACAAACTACGATATCTTTGCACTTAGGAGACGGAATTTGAAGCGGTTTTGGTGCAGTTAATCTTAATTGGGCTCTGCCTCTCCTTTCCACCTAAAATAATCCACCTGTTTTCTTTAAAAATAAAAAATCATTTTTTCGAAAATTTCACTTATTTTAAACTCGATAACCTCGATTAACTCAAAATTCTGCCGTTTAAATTCGGGGTTTTTGCTATTAATAAATACTTACCTGCCACACCTACAGGCTGGAGCGCGTTTCGTGATCTATCTCGTTGGTTGGTAGAATTAAATACTCTATAAACACCTACTTTTCTGCTAATTACGTTTTTTCACCATAAATTCAAAATATTGTACTACGCTTACCTCTAAATACTCCGTTGTTCGTTAGCCCGCGTGCAGACGCGTGTTTTGACACCTCACACGCGTACCTAGCTCGGAAAAACGGAAAATTATACCAACAATAAAAGTTTACCTCAGCGAACCAGCATTCAACACAAACTACGATATCTTTGCACTTAGGAGACGGAATTTGAAGCGGTTTCGGTGCAGTTAATCTTAATTGGGCTCTGCCTCTCCTTTCCACCTAAAATAATCCACCTGTTTTCTTTAAAAATAAAAAATCATTTTTTCGAAAATTTCACTTATTTTAAACTCGATAACCTCGATTAACTCAAAATTCTGCCGTTTAAATTCGGGGTTTTTGCTATTAATAAATACTTACCTGCCACACCTACAGGCTGGAGCGCGTTTCGTGATCTATCTCGTTGGTTGGTAGAATTAAATACTCTATAAACACCTACTTTTCTGCTAATTACGTTTTTTCACCATAAATTCAAAATATTGTACTACGCTTACCTCTAAATACTCCGTTGTTCGTTAGCCCGCGCGCAGACGCGTGTTTTGACACCTCACACGCGTACCTAGCTCGGAAAAACGGAAAATTATACCAACAATAAAAGTTTACCTCAGCGAACCAGCATTCAACACAAACTACGATATCTTTGCACTTAGGAGACGGAATTTGAAGCGGTTTCGGTGCAGTTAATCTTAATTGGGCTCTGCCTCTCCTTTCCACCTAAAATAATCCACCTGTTTTCTTTAAAAATAAAAAATCATTTTTTCGAAAATTTCACTTATTTTATACTCGATAACCTCGATTAACTCAAACTTCTGCCGTTTAAATTCGGGGTTTTTGCTATTAATAAATACTTACCTGCCACACTTACAGGCTGGAGCGCGTTTCGTGATCTATCTCGTTGGTTGGTAGAATTAAATACTCTATAAACACCTACTTTTCTGCTAATTACGTTTTTTCACCATAAATTCAAAATATTGTACTACGCTTACCTCTAAATACTCCGTTGTTCGTTAGCCCGCGCGCAGACGCGTGTTTTGACACCTCACACGCGTACCTAGCTCGGAAAAACGGAAAATTATACCAACAATAAAAGTTTACCTCAGCGAACCAGCATTCAACACAAACTACGATATCTTTGCACTTAGGAGACGGAATTTGAAGCGGTTTCGGTGCAGTTAATCTTAATTGGGCTCTGCCTCTCCTTTCCACCTAAAATAATCCACCTGTTTTCTTTAAAAATAAAAAATCATTTTTTCGAAAATTTCACTTATTTTAAACTCGATAACCTCGATTAACTCAAAATTCTGCCGTTTAAATTCGGGGTTTTTGCTATTAATAAATACTTACCTGCCACACCTACAGGCTGGAGCGCGTTTCGTGATCTATCTCGTTGGTTGGTAGAATTAAATACTCTATAAACACCTACTTTTCTGCTAATTACGTTTTTTCACCATAAATTCAAAATATTGTACTACGCTTACCTCTATATACTCCGTTGTTCGTAAGCCCGCGCGCAGACGCGTGTTTTGACACCTCACACGCGTACCTAGCTCGGAAAAACGGAAAATTATACCAACAATAAAAGTTTACCTCAGCGAACCAGCATTCAACACAAACTACGATATCTTTGCACTTAGGAGACGGAATTTGAAGCGGTTTCGGTGCGGTTAATCTTAATTGGGCTCTGCCTCTCCTTTCCACCTAAAATAATCCACCTGTTTTCTTTAAAAATAAAAAATCATTTTTTCGAAAATTTCACTTATTTTAAACTCGATAACCTCGATTAACTCAAAATTCTGCCGTTTAAATTCGGGGTTTTTGCTATTAATAAATACTTACCTGCCACACCTACAGGCTGGAGCGCGTTTCGTGATCTATCTCGTTGGTTGGTAGAATTAAATACTCTATAAACACCTACTTTTCTGCTAATTACGTTTTTTCACCATAAATTCAAAATATTGTACTACGCTTACCTCTAAATACTCCGTTGTTCGTTAGCCCGCGCGCAGACGCGTGTTTTGACACCTCACACGCGTACCTAGCTCGGAAAAACGGAAAATTATACCAACAATAAAAGTTTACCTCAGCGAACCAGCATTCAACACAAACTACGATATCTTTGCACTTAGGAGACGGAATTTGAAGCGGTTTCGGTGCAGTTAATCTTAATTGGGCTCTGCCTCTCCTTTCCACCTAAAATAATCCACCTGTTTTCTGTAAAAGTAAAAAATCATTTTTTCGAAAATTTCACTTATTTTAAACTCGATAACCTCGATTAACTCAAAATTCTGCCGTTTAAATTCGGGGTTTTTGCTATTAATAAATACTTACCTGCCACACCTTCAGGCTGGAGCGCGTTTCGTGATCTATCTCGTTGGTTGGTAGAATTAAATACTCTATAAACACCTACTTTTCTGCTAATTACGTTTTTTCACCATATATTCAAAATATTGTACTACGCTTACCTCTAAATACTCCGTTGTTCGTTAGCCCGCGCCCAGACGCGTGTTTTGACACCTCACACGCGTACCTAGCTCGGAAAAACGGAAAATTATACCAACAATAAAAGTTTACCTCAGCGAACCAGCATTCAACACAAACTACGATATCTTTGCACTTAGGAGACGGAATTTGAAGCGGTTTCGGTGCGGTTAATCTTAATTGGGCTCTGCCTCTCCTTTCCACCTAAAATAATCCACCTGTTTTCTTTAAAAATAAAAAATCATTTTTTCGAAAATTTCACTTATTTTAAACTCGATAACCTCGATTAACTCAAAATTCTGCCGTTTAAATTCGGGGTTTTTGCTATTAATAAATACTTACCTGCCACACCTACAGGCTGGAGTGCGTTTCGTGATCTATCTCGTTGGTTGGTAGAATTAAATACTCTATAAACACCTACTTTTCTGCTAATTACGTTTTTTCACCATAAATTCAAAATATTGTACTACGCTTACCTCTAAATACTCCGTTGTTCGTTAGCCCGCGCGCAGACGCGTGTTTTGACACCTCACACGCGTACCTAGCTCGGAAAAACGGAAAATTATACCAACAATAAAAGTTTACCTCAGCGAACCAGCATTCAACACAAACTACGATATCTTTGCACTTAGGAGACGGAATTTGAAGCGGTTTCGGTGCAGTTAATCTTAATTGGGCTCTGCCTCTCCTTTCCACCTAAAATAATCCACCTGTTTTCTTTAAAAATAAAAAATCATTTTTTCGAAAATTTCATTTATTTTAAACTCGATAACCTCGATTAACTCAAAATTCTGCCGTTTAAATTCGGGGTTTTTGCTATTAATAAATACTTACCTGCCACACCTACAGGCTGGAGCTCGTTTCGTGATCTATCTCGTTGGTTGGTAGAATTAAATACTCTATAAACACCTACTTTTCTGCTAATTACGTTTTTTCACCATAAATTCAAAATATTGTACTACGCTTACCTCTAAATACTCCGTTGTTCGTTAGCCCGCGCGCAGACGCGTGTTTTGACACCTCACACGCGTACGTAGCTAGGAAAAACGGAAAATTATACCAACAATAAAAGTTTACCTCAGCGAACCAGCATTCAACACAAACTACGATATCTTTGCACTTAGGAGACGGAATTTGAAGCGGTTTCGGTGCAGTTAATCTTAATTGGGCTCTGCCTCTCCTTTCCACCTAAAATAATCCACCTGTTTTCTTTAAAAATAAAAAATCATTTTTTCGAAAATTTCACTTATTTTAAACTCGATAACCTCGATTAACTCAAAATTCTGCCGTTTAAATTCGGGGTTTTTGCTATTAATAAATACTTACCTGCCACACCTTCAGGCTGGAGCGCGTTTCGTGATCTATCTCGTTGGTTGGTAGAATTAAATACTCTATAAACACCTACTTTTCTGCTAATTACGTTTTTTCACCATATATTCAAAATATTGTACTACGCTTACCTCTAAATACTCCGTTGTTCGTTAGCCCGCGCGCAGACGCGTGTTTTGACACCTCACACGCGTACCTAGCTCGGAAAAACGGAAAATTATACCAACAATAAAAGTTTACCTCAGCGAACCAGCATTCAACACAAACTACGATATCTTTGCACTTAGGAGACGGAATTTGAAGCGGTTTCGGTGCAGTTAATCTTAATTGGGCTCTGCCTCTCCTTTCCACCTAAAATAATCCACCTGTTTTCTTTAAAAATAAAAAATCATTTTTTCGAAAATTTCACTTATTTTAAACTCGATAACCTCGATTAACTCAAAATTCTGCCGTTTAAATTCGGGGTTTTTGCTATTAATAAATACTTACCTGCCACACCTACAGGCTGGAGCGCGTTTCGTGATCTATCTCGTTGGTTGGTAGAATTAAATACTCTATAAACACCTACTTTTCTGCTAATTACGTTTTTTCACCATAAATTCAAAATATTGTACTACGCTTACCTCTAAATACTCCGTTGTTCGTTAGCCCGCGTGCAGACGCGTGTTTTGACACCTCACACGCGTACCTAGCTCGGAAAAACGGAAAATTATACCAACAATAAAAGTTTACCTCAGCGAACCAGCATTCAACACAAACTACGATATCTTTGCACTTAGGAGACGGAATTTGAAGCGGTTTCGGTGCAGTTAATCTTAATTGGGCTCTGCCTCTCCTTTCCACCTAAAATAATCCACCTGTTTTCTTTAAAAATAAAAAATCATTTTTTCGAAAATTTCACTTATTTTAAACTCGATAACCTCGATTAACTCAAAATTCTGCCGTTTAAATTCGGGGTTTTTGCTATTAATAAATACATACCTGCCACACCTACAGGCTGGAGCGCGTTTCGTGATCTATCTCGTTGGTTGGTAGAATTAAATACTCTATAAACACCTACTTTTCTGCTAATTACGTTTTTTCACCATATATTCAAAATATTGTACTACGCTTACCTCTAAATACTCCGTTGTTCGTTAGCCCGCGCGCAGACGCGTGTTTTGACACCTCACACGCGTACCTAGCTCGGAAAAACGGAAAATTATACCAACAATAAAAGTTTACCTCAGCGAACCAGCATTCAACACAAACTACGATATCTTTGCACTTAGGAGACGGAATTTGAAGCGGTTTCGGTGCAGTTAATCTTAATTGGGCTCTGCCTCTCCTTTCCACCTAAAATAATCCACCTGTTTTCTTTAAAAATAAAAAATCATTTTTTCGAAAATTTCACTTATTTTAAACTCGATAACCTCGATTAACTCAAAATTCTGCCGTTTAAATTCGGGGTTTTTGCTATTAATAAATACTTACCTGCCACACCTTCAGGCTGGAGCGCGTTTCGTGATCTATCTCGTTGGTTGGTAGAATTAAATACTCTATAAACACCTACTTTTCTGCTAATTACGTTTTTTCACCATATATTCAAAATATTGTACTACGCTTACCTCTAAATACTCCGTTGTTCGTTAGCCCGCGCGCAGACGCGTGTTTTGACACCTCACACGCGTACCTAGCTCGGAAAAACGGAAAATTATACCAACAATAAAAGTTTACCTCAGCGAACCAGCATTCAACACAAACTACGATATCTTTGCACTTAGGAGACGGAATTTGAAGCGGTTTCGGTGCAGTTAATCTTAATTGGGCTCTGCCTCTCCTTTCCACCTAAAATAATCCACCTGTTTTCTTTAAAAATAAAAAATCATTTTTTCGAAAATTTCACTTATTTTAAACTCGATAACCTCGATTAACTCAAAATTCTGCCGTTTAAATTCGGGGTTTTTGCTATTAATAAATACTTACCTGCCACACCTACAGGCTGGAGCGCGTTTCGTGATCTATCTCGTTGGTTGGTAGAATTAAATACTCTATAAACACCTACTTTTCTGCTAATTACGTTTTTTCACCATAAATTCAAAATATTGTACTACGCTTACCTCTAAATACTCCGTTGTTCGTTAGCCCGCGTGCAGACGCGTGTTTTGACACCTCACACGCGTACCTAGCTCGGAAAAACGGAAAATTATACCAACAATAAAAGTTTACCTCAGCGAACCAGCATTCAACACAAACTACGATATCTTTGCACTTAGGAGACGGAATTTGAAGCGGTTTCGGTGCAGTTAATCTTAATTGGGCTCTGCCTCTCCTTTCCACCTAAAATAATCCACCTGTTTTCTTTAAAAATAAAAAATCATTTTTTCGAAAATTTCACTTATTTTAAACTCGATAACCTCGATTAACTCAAAATTCTGCCGTTTAAATTCGGGGTTTTTGCTATTAATAAATACATACCTGCCACACCTACAGGCTGGAGCGCGTTTCGTGATCTATCTCGTTGGTTGGTCGAATTAAATACTCTATAAACACCTACTTTTCTGCTAATTACGTTTTTTTACCATAAATTCAAAATATTTTACTACGCTTACCTCAATATACTCCGTTGTTCGTTAGCCCGCGCGCAGACGCGTGTTTTGACACCTCACACGCGTACCTAGCTCGGAAAAACGGAAAATTATACCAACAATAAAAGTTTACCTCAGCGAACCAGCATTCAACACAAACTACGATATCTTTGCACTTAGGAGACGGAATTTGAAGCGGTTTCGGTGCGGTTAATCTTAATTGGGCTCTGCCTCTCCTTTCCACCTAAAATAATCCACCTGTTTTCTTTAAAAATAAAAAATCATTTTTTCGAAAATTTCACTTATTTTAAACTCGATAACCTCGATTAACTCAAAATTCTGCCGTTTAAATTCGGGGTTTTTGCTATTAATAAATACTTACCTGCCACACCTACAGGCTGGAGCGCGTTTCGTGATCTATCTCGTTGGTTGGTAGAATTAAATACTCTATAAACACCTACTTTTCTGCTAATTACGTTTTTTCACCATAAATTCAAAATATTGTACTACGCTTACCTCTAAATACTCCGTTGTTCGTTAGCCCGCGCGCAGACGCGTGTTTTGACACCTCACACGCGTACCTAGCTCGGAAAAACGGAAAATTATACCAACAATAAAAGTTTACCTCAGCGAACCAGCATTCAACACAAACTACGATATCTTTGCACTTAGGAGACGGAATTTGAAGCGGTTTCGGTGCAGTTAATCTTAATTGGGCTCTGCCTCTCCTTTCCACCTAAAATAATCCACCTGTTTTCTTTAAAAATAAAAAATCATTTTTTCGAAAATTTCACTTATTTTAAACTCGATAACCTCGATTAACTCAAAATTCTGCCGTTTAAATTCGGGGTTTTTGCTATTAATAAATACATACCTGCCACACCTACAGGCTGGAGCGCGTTTCGTGATCTATCTCGTTGGTTGGTAGAATTAAATACTCTATAAACACCTACTTTTCTGCTAATTACGTTTTTTCACCATATATTCAAAATATTGTACTACGCTTACCTCTAAATACTCCGTTGTTCGTTAGCCCGCGCGCAGACGCGTGTTTTGACACCTCACACGCGTACCTAGCTCGGAAAAACGGAAAATTATACCAACAATAAAAGTTTACCTCAGCGAACCAGCATTCAACACAAACTACGATATCTTTGCACTTAGGAGACGGAATTTGAAGCGGTTTCGGTGCAGTTAATCTTAATTGGGCTCTGCCTCTCCTTTCCACCTAAAATAATCCACCTGTTTTCTTTAAAAATTAAAAATCATTTTTTCGAAAATTTCACTTATTTTAAACTCGATAACCTCGATTAACTCAAAATTCTGCCGTTTAAATTCGGGGTTTTTGCTATTAATAAATACTTACCTGCCACACCTTCAGGCTGGAGCGCGTTTCGTGATCTATCTCGTTGGTTGGTAGAATTAAATACTCTATAAACACCTACTTTTCTGCTAATTACGTTTTTTCACCATATATTCAAAATATTGTACTACGCTTACCTCTAAATACTCCGTTGTTCGTTAGCCCGCGCGCAGACGCGTGTTTTGACACCTCACACGCGTACCTAGCTCGGAAAAACGGAAAATTATACCAACAATAAAAGTTTACCTCAGCGAACCAGCATTCAACACAAACTACGATATCTTTGCACTTAGGAGACGGAATTTGAAGCGGTTTCGGTGCAGTTAATCTTAATTGGGCTCTGCCTCTCCTTTCCACCTAAAATAATCCACCTGTTTTCTTTAAAAATAAAAAATCATTTTTTCGAAAATTTCACTTATTTTAAACTCGATAACCTCGATTAACTCAAAATTCTGCCGTTTAAATTCGGGGTTTTTGCTATTAATAAATACTTACCTGCCACACCTACAGGCTGGAGCGCGTTTCGTGATCTATCTCGTTGGTTGGTAGAATTAAATACTCTATAAACACCTACTTTTCTGCTAATTACGTTTTTTCACCATAAATTCAAAATATTGTACTACGCTTACCTCTAAATACTCCGTTGTTCGTTAGCCCGCGTGCAGACGCGTGTTTTGACACCTCACACGCGTACCTAGCTCGGAAAAACGGAAAATTATACCAACAATAAAAGTTTACCTCAGCGAACCAGCATTCAACACAAACTACGATATCTTTGCACTTAGGAGACGGAATTTGAAGCGGTTTCGGTGCAGTTAATCTTAATTGGGCTCTGCCTCTCCTTTCCACCTAAAATAATCCACCTGTTTTCTTTAAAAATAAAAAATCATTTTTTCGAAAATTTCACTTATTTTAAACTCGATAACCTCGATTAACTCAAAATTCTGCCGTTTAAATTCGGGGTTTTTGCTATTAATAAATACATACCTGCCACACCTACAGGCTGGAGCGCGTTTCGTGATCTATCTCGTTGGTTGGTCGAATTAAATACTCTATAAACACCTACTTTTCTGCTAATTACGTTTTTTTACCATAAATTCAAAATATTTTACTACGCTTACCTCAATATACTCCGTTGTTCGTTAGCCCGCGCGCAGACGCGTGTTTTGACACCTCACACGCGTACCTAGCTCGGAAAAACGGAAAATTATACCAACAATAAAAGTTTACCTCAGCGAACCAGCATTCAACACAAACTACGATATCTTTGCACTTAGGAGACGGAATTTGAAGCGGTTTCGGTGCGGTTAATCTTAATTGGGCTCTGCCTCTCCTTTCCACCTAAAATAATCCACCTGTTTTCTTTAAAAATAAAAAATCATTTTTTCGAAAATTTCACTTATTTTAAACTCGATAACCTCGATTAACTCAAAATTCTGCCGTTTAAATTCGGGGTTTTTGCTATTAATAAATACTTACCTGCCACACCTACAGGCTGGAGCGCGTTTCGTGATCTATCTCGTTGGTTGGTAGAATTAAATACTCTATAAACACCTACTTTTCTGCTAATTACGTTTTTTCACCATAAATTCAAAATATTGTACTACGCTTACCTCTAAATACTCCGTTGTTCGTTAGCCCGCGCGCAGACGCGTGTTTTGACACCTCACACGCGTACCTAGCTCGGAAAAACGGAAAATTATACCAACAATAAAAGTTTACCTCAGCGAACCAGCATTCAACACAAACTACGATATCTTTGCACTTAGGAGACGGAATTTGAAGCGGTTTCGGTGCAGTTAATCTTAATTGGGCTCTGCCTCTCCTTTCCACCTAAAATAATCCACCTGTTTTCTTTAAAAATAAAAAATCATTTTTTCGAAAATTTCATTTATTTTAAACTCGATAACCTCGATTAACTCAAAATTCTGCCGTTTAAATTCGGGGTTTTTGCTATTAATAAATACTTACCTGCCACACCTACAGGCTGGAGCGCGTTTCGTGATCTATCTCGTTGGTTGGTAGAATTAAATACTCTATAAACACCTACTTTTCTGCTAATTACGTTTTTTCACCATAAATTCAAAATATTGTACTACGCTTACCTCTAAATACTCCGTTGTTCGTTAGCCCGCGCGCAGACGCGTGTTTTGACACCTCACACGCGTACCTAGCTCGGAAAAACGGAAAATTATACCAACAATAAAAGTTTACCTCAGCGAACCAGCATTCAACACAAACTACGATATCTTTGCACTTAGGAGACGGAATTTGAAGCGGTTTCGGTGCAGTTAATCTTAATTGGGCTCTGCCTCTCCTTTCCACCTAAAATAATCCACCTGTTTTCTTTAAAAATAAAAAATCATTTTTTCGAAAATTTCACTTATTTTAAACTCGATAACCTCGATTAACTCAAAATTCTGCCGTTTAAATTCGGGGTTTTTGCTATTAATAAATACTTACCTGCCACACCTACAGGCTGGAGCGCGTTTCGTGATCTATCTCGTTGGTTGGTAGAATTAAATACTCTATAAACACCTACTTTTCTGCTAATTACGTTTTTTCACCATAAATTCAAAATATTTTACTACGCTTACCTCTATATACTCCGTTGTTCGTTAGCCCGCGCGCAGACGCGTGTTTTGACACCTCACTCGCGTACCTAGCTCGGAAAAACGGAAAATTATACCAACAATAAAAGTTTACCTCAGCGAACCAGCATTCAACACAAACTACGATATCTTTGCACTTAGGAGACGGAATTTGAAGCGGTTTCGGTGCAGTTAATCTTAATTGGGCTCTGCCTCTCCTTTCCACCTAAAATAATCCACCTGTTTTCTTTAAAAATAAAAAATCATTTTTTCGAAAATTTCACTTATTTTAAACTCGATAACCTCGATTAACTCAAAATTCTGCCGTTTAAATTCGGGGTTTTTGCTATTAATAAATACTTACCTGCCACACCTACAGGCTGGAGCGCGTTTCGTGATCTATCTCGTTGGTTGGTAGAATTAAATACTCTATAAACACCTACTTTTCTGCTAATTACGTTTTTTCACCATAAATTCAAAATATTGTACTACGCTTACCTCTAAATACTCCGTTGTTCGTTAGCCCGCGCGCAGACGCGTGTTTTGACACCTCACACGCGTACCTAGCTCGGAAAAACGGAAAATTATACCAACAATAAAAGTTTACCTCAGCGAACCAGCATTCAACACAAACTACGATATCTTTGCACTTAGGAGACGGAATTTGAAGCGGTTTCGGTGCAGTTAATCTTAATTGGGCTCTGCCTCTCCTTTCCACCTAAAATAATCCACCTGTTTTCTTTAAAAATAAAAAATCATTTTTTCGAAAATTTCATTTATTTTAAACTCGATAACCTCGATTAACTCAAAATTCTGCCGTTTAAATTCGGGGTTTTTGCTATTAATAAATACTTACCTGCCACACCTACAGGCTGGAGCGCGTTTCGTGATCTATCTCGTTGGTTGGTAGAATTAAATACTCTATAAACACCTACTTTTCTGCTAATTACGTTTTTTCACCATAAATTCAAAATATTGTACTACGCTTACCTCTAAATACTCCGTTGTTCGTTAGCCCGCGCGCAGACGCGTGTTTTGACACCTCACACGCGTACCTAGCTCGGAAAAACGGAAAATTATACCAACAATAAAAGTTTACCTCAGCGAACCAGCATTCAACACAAACTACGATATCTTTGCACTTAGGAGACGGAATTTGAAGCGGTTTCGGTGCAGTTAATCTTAATTGGGCTCTGCCTCTCCTTTCCACCTAAAATAATCCACCTGTTTTCTTTAAAAATAAAAAATCATTTTTTCGAAAATTTCACTTATTTTAAACTCGATAACCTCGATTAACTCAAAATTCTGCCGTTTAAATTCGGGGTTTTTGCTATTAATAAATACTTACCTGCCACACCTACAGGCTGGAGCGCGTTTCGTGATCTATCTCGTTGGTTGGTAGAATTAAATACTCTATAAACACCTACTTTTCTGCTAATTACGTTTTTTCACCATAAATTCAAAATATGTTACTACGCTTACCTCTATATACTCCGTTGTTCGTTAGCCCGCGCGCAGACGCGTGTTTTGACACCTCACTCGCGTACCTAGCTCGGAAAAACGGAAAATTATACCAACAATAAAAGTTTACCTCAGCGAACCAGCATTCAACACAAACTACGATATCTTTGCACTTAGGAGACGGAATTTGAAGCGGTTTCGGTGCAGTTAATCTTAATTGGGCTCTGCCTCTCCTTTCCACCTAAAATAATCCACCTGTTTTCTTTAAAAATAAAAAATCATTTTTTCGAAAATTTCACTTATTTTAAACTCGATAACCTCGATTAACTCAAAATTCTGCCGTTTAAATTCGGGGTTTTTGCTATTAATAAATACTTACCTGCCACACCTACAGGCTGGAGCGCGTTTCGTGATCTATCTCGTTGGTTGGTAGAATTAAATACTCTATAAACACCTACTTTTCTGCTAATTACGTTTTTTCACCATAAATTCAAAATATTGTACTACGCTTACCTCTAAATACTCCGTTGTTCGTTAGCCCGCGCGCAGACGCGTGTTTTGACACCTCACACGCGTACCTAGCTCGGAAAAACGGAAAATTATACCAACAATAAAAGTTTACCTCAGCGAACCAGCATTCAACACAAACTACGATATCTTTGCACTTAGGAGACGGAATTTGAAGCGGTTTCGGTGCAGTTAATCTTAATTGGGCTCTGCCTCTCCTTTCCACCTAAAATAATCCACCTGTTTTCTTTAAAAATAAAAAATCATTTTTTCGAAAATTTCATTTATTTTAAACTCGATAACCTCGATTAACTCAAAATTCTGCCGTTTAAATTCGGGGTTTTTGCTATTAATAAATACTTACCTGCCACACCTACAGGCTGGAGCGCGTTTCGTGATCTATCTCGTTGTTTGGTAGAATTAAATACTCTATAAACACCTACTTTTCTGCTAATTACGTTTTTTCACCATAAATTCAAAATATTGTACTACGCTTACCTCTAAATACTCCGTTGTTCGTTAGCCCGCGTGCAGACGCGTGTTTTGACACCTCACACGCGTACCTAGCTCGGAAAAACGGAAAATTATACCAACAATAAAAGTTTACCTCAGCGAACCAGCATTCAACACAAACTACGATATCTTTGCACTTAGGAGACGGAATTTGAAGCGGTTTCGGTGCAGTTAATCTTAATTGGGCTCTGCCTCTCCTTTCCACCTAAAATAATCCACCTGTTTTCTTTAAAAATAAAAAATCATTTTTTCGAAAATTTCACTTATTTTAAACTCGATAACCTCGATTAACTCAAAATTCTGCCGTTTAAATTCGGGGTTTTTGCTATTAATAAATACTTACCTGCCACACCTACAGGCTGGAGCGCGTTTCGTGATCTATCTCGTTGGTTGGTAGAATTAAATACTCTATAAACACCTACTTTTCTGCTAATTACGTTTTTTCACCATAAATTCAAAATATTGTACTACGCTTACCTCTAAATACTCCGTTGTTCGTTAGCCCGCGCGCAGACGCGTGTTTTGACACCTCACACGCGTACCTAGCTCGGAAAAACGGAAAATTATACCAACAATAAAAGTTTACCTCAGCGAACCAGCATTCAACACAAACTACGATATCTTTGCACTTAGGAGACGGAATTTGAAGCGGTTTCGGTGCAGTTAATCTTAATTGGGCTCTGCCTCTCCTTTCCACCTAAAATAATCCACCTGTTTTCTTTAAAAATAAAAAATCATTTTTTCGAAAATTTCATTTATTTTAAACTCGATAACCTCGATTAACTCAAAATTCTGCCGTTTAAATTCGGGGTTTTTGCTATTAATAAATACTTACCTGCCACACCTACAGGCTGGAGCGCGTTTCGTGATCTATCTCGTTGGTTGGTAGAATTAAATACTCTATAAACACCTACTTTTCTGCTAATTACGTTTTTTCACCATAAATTCAAAATATTGTACTACGCTTACCTCTAAATACTCCGTTGTTCGTTAGCCCGCGCGCAGACGCGTGTTTTGACACCTCACACGCGTACCTAGCTCGGAAAAACGGAAAATTATACCAACAATAAAAGTTTACCTCAGCGAACCAGCATTCAACACAAACTACGATATCTTTGCACTTAGGAGACGGAATTTGAAGCGGTTTCGGTGCAGTTAATCTTAATTGGGCTCTGCCTCTCCTTTCCACCTAAAATAATCCACCTGTTTTCTTTAAAAATAAAAAATCATTTTTTCGAAAATTTCACTTATTTTAAACTCGATAACCTCGATTAACTCAAAATTCTGCCGTTTAAATTCGGGGTTTTTGCTATTAATAAATACTTACCTGCCACACCTACAGGCTGGAGCGCGTTTCGTGATCTATCTCGTTGGTTGGTAGAATTAAATACTCTATAAACACCTACTTTTCTGCTAATTACGTTTTTTCACCATAAATTCAAAATATGTTACTACGCTTACCTCTATATACTCCGTTGTTCGTTAGCCCGCGCGCAGACGCGTGTTTTGACACCTCACTCGCGTACCTAGCTCGGAAAAACGGAAAATTATACCAACAATAAAAGTTTACCTCAGCGAACCAGCATTCAACACAAACTACGATATCTTTGCACTTAGGAGACGGAATTTGAAGCGGTTTCGGTGCAGTTAATCTTAATTGGGCTCTGCCTCTCCTTTCCACCTAAAATAATCCACCTGTTTTCTTTAAAAATAAAAAATCATTTTTTCGAAAATTTCACTTATTTTAAACTCGATAACCTCGATTAACTCAAAATTCTGCCGTTTAAATTCGGGGTTTTTGCTATTAATAAATACTTACCTGCCACACCTACAGGCTGGAGCGCGTTTCGTGATCTATCTCGTTGGTTGGTAGAATTAAATACTCTATAAACACCTACTTTTCTGCTAATTACGTTTTTTCACCATAAATTCAAAATATTGTACTACGCTTACCTCTAAATACTCCGTTGTTCGTTAGCCCGCGCGCAGACGCGTGTTTTGACACCTCACACGCGTACCTAGCTCGGAAAAACGGAAAATTATACCAACAATAAAAGTTTACCTCAGCGAACCAGCATTCAACACAAACTACGATATCTTTGCACTTAGGAGACGGAATTTGAAGCGGTTTCGGTGCAGTTAATCTTAATTGGGCTCTGCCTCTCCTTTCCACCTAAAATAATCCACCTGTTTTCTTTAAAAATAAAAAATCATTTTTTCGAAAATTTCATTTATTTTAAACTCGATAACCTCGATTAACTCAAAATTCTGCCGTTTAAATTCGGGGTTTTTGCTATTAATAAATACTTACCTGCCACACCTACAGGCTGGAGCGCGTTTCGTGATCTATCTCGTTGGTTGGTAGAATTAAATACTCTATAAACACCTACTTTTCTGCTAATTACGTTTTTTCACCATAAATTCAAAATATGTTACTACGCTTACCTCTATATACTCCGTTGTTCGTTAGCCCGCGCGCAGACGCGTGTTTTGACACCTCACTCGCGTACCTAGCTCGGAAAAACGGAAAATTATACCAACAATAAAAGTTTACCTCAGCGAACCAGCATTCAACACAAACTACGATATCTTTGCACTTAGGAGACGGAATTTGAAGCGGTTTCGGTGCAGTTAATCTTAATTGGGCTCTGCCTCTCCTTTCCACCTAAAATAATCCACCTGTTTTCTTTAAAAATAAAAAATCATTTTTTCGAAAATTTCACTTATTTTAAACTCGATAACCTCGATTAACTCAAAATTCTGCCGTTTAAATTCGGGGTTTTTGCTATTAATAAATACTTACCTGCCACACCTACAGGCTGGAGCGCGTTTCGTGATCTATCTCGTTGGTTGGTAGAATTAAATACTCTATAAACACCTACTTTTCTGCTAATTACGTTTTTTCACCATAAATTCAAAATATTGTACTACGCTTACCTCTAAATACTCCGTTGTTCGTTAGCCCGCGCGCAGACGCGTGTTTTGACACCTCACACGCGTACCTAGCTCGGAAAAACGGAAAATTATACCAACAATAAAAGTTTACCTCAGCGAACCAGCATTCAACACAAACTACGATATCTTTGCACTTAGGAGACGGAATTTGAAGCGGTTTCGGTGCAGTTAATCTTAATTGGGCTCTGCCTCTCCTTTCCACCTAAAATAATCCACCTGTTTTCTTTAAAAATAAAAAATCATTTTTTCGAAAATTTCATTTATTTTAAACTCGATAACCTCGATTAACTCAAAATTCTGCCGTTTAAATTCGGGGTTTTTGCTATTAATAAATACTTACCTGCCACACCTACAGGCTGGAGCGCGTTTCGTGATCTATCTCGTTGTTTGGTAGAATTAAATACTCTATAAACACCTACTTTTCTGCTAATTACGTTTTTTCACCATAAATTCAAAATATTGTACTACGCTTACCTCTAAATACTCCGTTGTTCGTTAGCCCGCGTGCAGACGCGTGTTTTGACACCTCACACGCGTACCTAGCTCGGAAAAACGGAAAATTATACCAACAATAAAAGTTTACCTCAGCGAACCAGCATTCAACACAAACTACGATATCTTTGCACTTAGGAGACGGAATTTGAAGCGGTTTCGGTGCAGTTAATCTTAATTGGGCTCTGCCTCTCCTTTCCACCTAAAATAATCCACCTGTTTTCTTTAAAAATAAAAAATCATTTTTTCGAAAATTTCACTTATTTTAAACTCGATAACCTCGATTAACTCAAAATTCTGCCGTTTAAATTCGGGGTTTTTGCTATTAATAAATACTTACCTGCCACACCTACAGGCTGGAGCGCGTTTCGTGATCTATCTCGTTGGTTGGTAGAATTAAATACTCTATAAACACCTACTTTTCTGCTAATTACGTTTTTTCACCATAAATTCAAAATATTGTACTACGCTTACCTCTAAATACTCCGTTGTTCGTTAGCCCGCGCGCAGACGCGTGTTTTGACACCTCACACGCGTACCTAGCTCGGAAAAACGGAAAATTATACCAACAATAAAAGTTTACCTCAGCGAACCAGCATTCAACACAAACTACGATATCTTTGCACTTAGGAGACGGAATTTGAAGCGGTTTCGGTGCAGTTAATCTTAATTGGGCTCTGCCTCTCCTTTCCACCTAAAATAATCCACCTGTTTTCTTTAAAAATAAAAAATCATTTTTTCGAAAATTTCATTTATTTTAAACTCGATAACCTCGATTAACTCAAAATTCTGCCGTTTAAATTCGGGGTTTTTGCTATTAATAAATACTTACCTGCCACACCTACAGGCTGGAGCGCGTTTCCTGATCTATCTCGTTGGTTGGTAGAATTAAATACTCTATAAACACCTACTTTTCTGCTAATTACGTTTTTTCACCATAAATTCAAAATATTGTACTACGCTTACCTCTAAATACTCCGTTGTTCGTTAGCCCGCGCGCAGACGCGTGTTTTGACACCTCACACGCGTACCTAGCTCGGAAAAACGGAAAATTATACCAACAATAAAAGTTTACCTCAGCGAACCAGCATTAAACACAAACTACGATATCTTTGCACTTAGGAGACAGAATTTGAAGCGGTTTCGGTGCAGTTAATCTTAATTGGGCTCTGCCTCTCCTTTACACCTAAAATAATCCACCTGTTTTCTTTAAAAATAAAAAATCATTTTTTCAAAAATTTCACTTACTTTAAACTCGATAACCTCGATTAACTCAAAATTCTGCCGTTTAAATTCGGGGTTTTTGCTATTAATAAATACTTACCTGCCACACCTACAGGCTGGAGCGCGTTTCGTGATCTATCTCGTTGGTTGGTAGAATTAAATACTCTATAAACACCTACTTTTCTGCTATTTACGTTTTTTCACCATAAATTCAAAATATTGTACTACGCTTACCTCTAAATACTCCGTTGTTCGTTAGCCCGCGCGCAGACGCGTGTTTTGACACCTCACACGCGTACCTAGCTCGGAAAAACGGAAAATTATACCAACAATAAAAGTTTACCTCAGCGAACCAGCATTCAACACAAACTACGATATCTTTGCACTTAGGAGACGGAATTTGAAGCGGTTTCGGTGCAGTTAATCTTAATTGGGCTCTGCCTCTCCTTTCCACCTAAAATAATCCACCTGTTTTCTTTAAAAATAAAAAATCATTTTTTCGAAAATTTCACTTATTTTAAACTCGATAACCTCGATTAACTCAAAATTCTGCCGTTTAAATTCGGGGTTTTTGCTATTTATAAATACTTACCTGCCACACCTTCAGGCTGGAGCGCGTTTCGTGATCTATCTCGTTGGTTGGTAGAATTAAATACTCTATAAACACCTACTTTTCTGCTAATTACGTTTTTTTACCATAAATTCAAAATATTTTACTACGCTTACCTCAATATACTCCGTTGTTCGTTAGCCCGCGCGCAGACGCGTGTTTTGACACCTCACACGCGTACCTAGCTCGGAAAAACGGAAAATTATACCAACAATAAAAGTTTACCTCAGCGAACCAGCATTCAACACAAACTACGATATCTTTGCACTTAGGAGACGGAATTTGAAGCGGTTTCGGTGCGGTTAATCTTAATTGGGCTCTGCCTCTCCTTTCCACCTAAAATAATCCACCTGTTTTCTTTAAAAATAAAAAATCATTTTTTCGAAAATTTCACTTATTTTAAACTCGATAACCTCGATTAACTCAAAATTCTGCCGTTTAAATTCGGGGTTTTTGCTATTAATAAATACTTACCTGCCACACCTACAGGCTGGAGCGCGTTTCGTGATCTATCTCGTTGGTTGGTAGAATTAAATACTCTATAAACACCTACTTTTCTGCTAATTACGTTTTTTCACCATAAATTCAAAATATTGTACTACGCTTACCTCTAAATACTCCGTTGTTCGTTAGCCCGCGTGCAGACGCGTGTTTTGACACCTCACACGCGTACCTAGCTCGGAAAAACGGAAAATTATACCAACAATAAAAGTTTACCTCAGCGAACCAGCATTCAACACAAACTACGATATCTTTGCACTTAGGAGACGGAATTTGAAGCGGTTTCGGTGCAGTTAATCTTAATTGGGCTCTGCCTCTCCTTTCCACCTAAAATAATCCACCTGTTTTCTTTAAAAATAAAAAATCATTTTTTCGAAAATTTCACTTATTTTAAACTCGATAACCTCGATTAACTCAAAATTCTGCCGTTTAAATTCGGGGTTTTTGCTATTAATAAATACTTACCTGCCACACCTACAGGCTGGAGCGCGTTTCGTGATCTATCTCGTTGGTTGGTAGAATTAAATACTCTATAAACACCTACTTTTCTGCTAATTACGTTTTTTCACCATAAATTCAAAATATTGTACTACGCTTACCTCTAAATACTCCGTTGTTCGTTAGCCCGCGCGCAGACGCGTGTTTTGACACCTCACACGCGTACCTAGCTCGGAAAAACGGAAAATTATACCAACAATAAAAGTTTACCTCAGCGAACCAGCATTCAACACAAACTACGATATCTTTGCACTTAGGAGACGGAATTTGAAGCGGTTTCGGTGCAGTTAATCTTAATTGGGCTCTGCCTCTCCTTTCCACCTAAAATAATCCACCTGTTTTCTTTAAAAATAAAAAATCATTTTTTCGAAAATTTCACTTATTTTAAACTCGATAACCTCGATTAACTCAAAATTCTGCCGTTTAAATTCGGGGTTTTTGCTATTAATAAATACTTACCTGCCACACCTACAGGCTGGAGCGCGTTTCATGATCTATCTCGTTGGTTGGTAGAATTAAATACTCTATAAACACCTACTTTTCTGCTAATTACGTTTTTTCACCATAAATTCAAAATATTTTACTACGCTTACCTCTATATACTCCGTTGTTCGTTAGCCCGCGCGCAGACGCGTGTTTTGACACCTCACACGCGTACCTAGCTCGGAAAAACGGAAAATTATACCAACAATAAAAGTTTACCTCAGCGAACCAGCATTCAACACAAACTACGATATCTTTGCACTTAGGAGACGGAATTTGAAGCGGTTTCGGTGCGGTTAATCTAAATTGGGCTCTGCCTCTCCTTTCCACCTAAAATAATCCACCTGTTTTCTTTAAAAATAAAAAATCATTTTTTCGAAAATTTCACTTATTTTAAACTCGATAACCTCGATTTACTCAAAATTCTGCCGTTTAAATTCGGGGTTTTTGCTATTAATAAATACTTACCTGCCACACCTACAGGCTGGAGCGCGTTTCGTGATCTATCTCGTTGGTTGGTAGAATTAAATACTCTATAAACACCTACTTTTCTGCTAATTACGTTTTTTCACCATAAATTCAAAATATTGTACTACGCTTACCTCTAAATACTCCGTTGTTCGTTAGCCCGCGCGCAGACGCGTGTTTTGACACCTCACACGCGTACCTAGCTCGGAAAAACGGAAAATTATACCAACAATAAAAGTTTACCTCAGCGAACCAGCATTCAACACAAACTACGATATCTTTGCACTTAGGAGACGGAATTTGAAGCGGTTTCGGTGCAGTTAATCTTAATTGGGCTCTGCCTCTCCTTTCCACCTAAAATAATCCACCTGTTTTCTTTAAAAATAAAAAATCATTTTTTCGAAAATTTCATTTATTTTAAACTCGATAACCTCGATTAACTCAAAATTCTGCCGTTTAAATTCGGGGTTTTTGCTATTAATAAATACTTACCTGCCACACCTACAGGCTGGAGCGCGTTTCGTGATCTATCTCGTTGTTTGGTAGAATTAAATACTCTATAAACACCTACTTTTCTGCTAATTACGTTTTTTCACCATAAATTCAAAATATTGTACTACGCTTACCTCTAAATACTCCGTTGTTCGTTAGCCCGCGCGCAGACGCGTGTTTTGACACCTCACACGCGTACCTAGCTCGGAAAAACGGAAAATTATACCAACAATAAAAGTTTACCTCAGCGAACCAGCATTCAACACAAACTACGATATCTTTGCACTTAGGAGACGGAATTTGAAGCGGTTTCGGTGCAGTTAATCTTAATTGGGCTCTGCCTCTCCTTTCCACCTAAAATAATCCACCTGTTTTCTTTAAAAATAAAAAATCATTTTTTCGAAAATTTCACTTATTTTAAACTCGATAACCTCGATTAACTCAAAATTCTGCCGTTTAAATTCGGGGTTTTTGCTATTAATAAATACTTACCTGCCACACCTACAGGCTGGAGCGCGTTTCGTGATCTATCTCGTTGGTTGGTAGAATTAAATACTCTATAAACACCTACTTTTCTGCTAATTACGTTTTTTCACCATAAATTCAAAATATTGTACTACGCTTACCTCTAAATACTCCGTTGTTCGTTAGCCCGCGCGCAGACGCGTGTTTTGACACCTCACACGCGTACCTAGCTCGGAAAAACGGAAAATTATACCAACAATAAAAGTTTACCTCAGCGAACCAGCATTCAACACAAACTACGATATCTTTGCACTTAGGAGACGGAATTTGAAGCGGTTTCGGTGCAGTTAATCTTAATGGGGCTCTGCCTCTCCTTTCCACCTAAAATAATCCACCTGTTTTCTTTAAAAATAAAAAATCATTTTTTCGAAAATTTCATTTATTTTAAACTCGATAACCTCGATTAACTCAAAATTCTGCCGTTTAATTTCGGGGTTTTTGCTATTAATAAATACTTACCTGCCACACCTACAGGCTGGAGCACGTTTCCTGATCTATCTCGTTGGTTGGTAGAATTAAATACTCTATAAACACCTACTTTTCTGCTAATTACGTTTTTTCACCATAAATTCAAAATATTGTACTACGCTTACCTCTAAATACTCCGTTGTTCGTTAGCCCGCGCGCAGACGCGTGTTTTGACACCTCACACGCGTACCTAGCTCGGAAAAACGGAAAATTATACCAACAATAAAAGTTTACCTCAGCGAACCAGCATTAAACACAAACTACGATATCTTTGCACTTAGGAGACAGAATTTGAAGCGGTTTCGGTGCAGTTAATCTTAATTGGGCTCTGCCCCTCCTTTACACCTAAAATAATCCACCTGTTTTCTTTAAAAATAAAAAATCATTTTTTCAAAAATTTCACTTATTTTAAACTCGATAACCTCGATTAACTCAAAATTCTGCCGTTTAAATTCGGGGTTTTTGCTATTAATAAATACTTACCTGCCACACCTACAGGCTGGAGCGCGTTTCGTGATCTATCTCGTTGGTTGGTAGAATTAAATACTCTATAAACACCTACTTTTCTGCTAATTACGTTTTTTCACCATAAATTCAAAATATTGTACTACGCTTACCTCTAAATACTCCGTTGTTCGTTAGCCCGCGCGCAGACGCGTGTTTTGACACCTCACACGCGTACCTAGCTCGGAAAAACGGAAAATTATACCAACAATAAAAGTTTACCTCAGCGAACCAGCATTCAACACAAACTACGATATCTTTGCACTTAGGAGACGGAATTTGAAGCGGTTTCGGTGCAGTTAATCTTAATTGGGCTCTGCCTCTCCTTTCCACCTAAAATAATCCACCTGTTTTCTTTAAAAATAAAAAATCATTTTTTCGAAAATTTCACTTATTTTAAACTCGATAACCTCGATTAACTCAAAATTCTGCCGTTTAAATTCGGGGTTTTTGCTATTAATAAATACTTACCTGCCACACCTACAGGCTGGAGCGCGTTTCGTGATCTATCTCGTTGGTTGGTAGAATTAAATACTCTATAAACACCTACTTTTCTGCTAATTACGTTTTTTCACCATAAATTCAAAATATTGTACTACGCTTACCTCTAAATACTCCGTTGTTCGTTAGCCCGCGCGCAGACGCGTGTTTTGACACCTCACACGCGTACCTAGCTCGGAAAAACGGAAAATTATACCAACAATAAAAGTTTACCTCAGCGAACCAGCATTCAACACAAACTACGATATCTTTGCACTTAGGAGACGGAATTTGAAGCGGTTTCGGTGCAGTTAATCTTAATTGGGCTCTGCCTCTCCTTTCCACCTAAAATAATCCACCTGTTTTCTTTAAAAATAAAAAATCATTTTTTCGAAAATTTCACTTATTTTAAACTCGATAACCTCGATTAACTCAAAATTCTGCCGTTTAAATTCGGGGTTTTTGCTATTAATAAATACTTACCTGCCACACCTTCAGGCTGGAGCGCGTTTCGTGATCTATCTCGTTGGTTGGTAGAATTAAATACTCTATAAACACCTACTTTTCTGCTAATTACGTTTTTTCACCATAAATTCAAAATATTGCACTACGCTTACCTCTAAATACTCCGTTGTTCGTTAGCCCGCGCGCAGACGCGTGTTTTGACACCTCACACGCGTACCTAGCTCGGAAAAACGGAAAATTATACCAACAATAAAAGTTTACCTCAGCGAACCAGCATTCAACACAAACTACGATATCTTTGCACTTAGGAGACGGAATTTGAAGCGGTTTCGGTGCAGTTAATCTTAATTGGGCTCTGCCTCTCCTTTCCACCTAAAATAATCCACCTGTTTTCTTTAAAAATAATAAATCATTTTTTCGAAAATTTCACTTATTTTAAACTCGATAACCTCGATTTACTCAAAATTCTGCCGTTTAAATTCGGGGTTTTTGCTATTAATAAATACTTACCTGCCACACCTTCAGGCTGGAGCGCGTTTCGTGATCTATCTCGTTGGTTGGTAGAATTAAATACTCTATAAACACCAACTTTTCTGCTAATTACGTTTTTTCACCATAAATTCAAAATATTGTACTACGCTTACCTCTAAATTCTCCGTTGTTCGTTAGCCCGCGCGCAGACGCGTGTTTTGACACCTCACACGCGTACCTAGCTCGGAAAAACGGAAAATTATACCAACAATAAAAGTTTACCTCAGCGAACCAGCATTCAACACAAACTACGATATCTTTGCACTTAGTAGACGGAATTTGAAGCGGTTTCGGTGCAGTTAATCTTAATTGGGCTCTGCCTCTCCTTTCCACCTAAAATAATCCACCTGTTTTCTTTAAAAATAAAAAATCATTTTTTCGAAAATTTCACTTATTTTAAACTCGATAACCTCGATTAACTCAAAATTCTGCCGTTTAAATTCGGGGTTTTTGCTATAAATAAATACTTACCTGCCACACCTACAGGCTGGAGCGCGTTTCGTGATCTATCTCGTTGGTTGGTAGAATTAAATACTCTATAAACACCTACTTTTCTGCTAATTACGTTTTTTCACCATAAATTCAAAATATTGTACTACGCTTACCTCTAAATACTCCGTTGTTCGTTAGCCCGCGCGCAGACGCGTGTTTTGACACCTCACACGCGTACCTAGCTCGGAAAAACGGAAAATTATACCAACAATAAAAGTTTACCTCAGCGAACCAGCATTCAACACAAACTACGATATCTTTGCACTTAGGAGACGGAATTTGAAGCGGTTTCGGTGCAGTTAATCTTAATTGGGCTCTGCCTCTCCTTTACACCTAAAATAATCCACCTGTTTTCTTTAAAAATAAAAAATCATTTTTTCGAAAATTTCACTTATTTTAAACTCGATAACCTCGATTAACTCAAAATTCTGCCGTTTAAATTCGGGGTTTTTGCTATTAATAAATACTTACCTGCCACACCTACAGGCTGGAGCGCGTTTCGTGATCTATCTCGTTGGTTGGTAGAATTAAATACTCTATAAACACCTACTTTTCTGCTAATTACGTTTTTTCACCATAAATTCAAAATATTGTACTACGCTTACCTCTAAATACTCCGTTGTTCGTTAGCCCGCGTGCAGACGCGTGTTTTGACACCTCACACGCGTACCTAGCTCGGAAAAACGGAAAATTATACCAACAATAAAAGTTTACCTCAACGAACCAGCATTCAACACAAACTACGATATCTTTGCACTTAGGAGACGGAATTTGAAGCGGTTTCGGTGCAGTTAATCTTAATTGGGCTCTGCCTCTCCTTTCCACCTAAAATAATCCACCTGTTTTCTTTAAAAATAAAAAATCATTTTTTCGAAAATTTCACTTATTTTAAACTCGATAACCTCGATTAACTCAAAATTCTGCCGTTTAAATTCGGGGTTTTTGCTATTAATAAATACTTACCTGCCACACCTACAGGCTGGAGCGCGTTTCGTGATCTATCTCGTTGGTTGGTAGAATTAAATACTCTATAAACACCTACTTTTCTGCTAATTACGTTTTTTCACCATAAATTCAAAATATTTTACTACGCTTACCTCTATATACTCCGTTGTTCGTTAGCCCGCGCGCAGACGCGTGTTTTGACACCTCACACGCGTACCTAGCTCGGAAAAACGGAAAATTATACCAACAATAAAAGTTTACCTCAGCGAACCAGCATTCAACACAAACTACGATATCTTTGCACTTAGGAGACGGAATTTGAAGCGGTTTCGGTGCGGTTAATCTTAATTGGGCTCTGCCTCTCCTTTCCACCTAAAATAATCCACCTGTTTTCTTTAAAAATAAAAAATCATTTTTTCGAAAATTTCACTTATTTTAAACTCGATAACCTCGATTAACTCAAAATTCTGCCGTTTAAATTCGGGGTTTTTGCTATTAATAAATACTTACCTGCCACACCTACAGGCTGGAGCGCGTTTCGTGATCTATCTCGTTGGTTGGTAGAATTAAATACTCTATAAACACCTACTTTTCTGCTAATTACGTTTTTTCACCATATATTCAAAATATTGTACTACGCTTACCTCTAAATACTCCGTTGTTCGTTAGCCCGCGCGCAGACGCGTGTTTTGACACCTCACACGCGTACCTAGCTCGGAAAAACGGAAAATTATACCAACAATAAAAGTTTACCTCAGCGAACCAGCATTCAACACAAACTACGATATCTTTGCACTTAGGAGACGGAATTTGAAGCGGTTTCGGTGCAGTTAATCTTAATTGGGCTCTGCCTCTCCTTTCCACCTAAAATAATCCACCTGTTTTCTTTAAAAATAAAAAATCATTTTTTCGAAAATTTCATTTATTTTAAACTCGATAACCTCGATTAACTCAAAATTCTGCCGTTTAAATTCGGGGTTTTTGCTATTAATAAATACTTACCTGCCACACCTACAGGCTGGAGCGCGTTTCGTGATCTATCTCGTTGGTTGGTAGAATTAAATACTCTATAAACACCTACTTTTCTGCTAATTACGTTTTTTCACCATAAATTCAAAATATTGTACTACGCTTACCTCTAAATACTCCGTTGTTCGTTAGCCCGCGCGCAGACGCGTGTTTTGACACCTCACACGCGTACCTAGCTCGGAAAAACGGAAAATTATACCAACAATAAAAGTTTACCTCAGCGAACCAGCATTCAACACAAACTACGATATCTTTGCACTTAGGAGACGGAATTTGAAGCGGTTTCGGTGCAGTTAATCTTAATTGGGCTCTGCCTCTCCTTTCCACCTAAAATAATCCACCTGTTTTCTTTAAAAATAAAAAATCATTTTTTCGAAAATTTCATTTATTTTAAACTCGATAACCTCGATTAACTCAAAATTCTGCCGTTTAAATTCGGGGTTTTTGCTATTAATAAATACTTACCTGCCACACCTACAGGCTGGAGCGCGTTTCGTGATCTATCTCGTTGGTTGGTAGAATTAAATACTCTATAAACACCTACTTTTCTGCTAATTACGTTTTTTCACCATAAATTCAAAATATTGTACTACGCTTACCTCTAAATACTCCGTTGTTCGTTAGCCCGCGCGCAGACGCGTGTTTTGACACCTCACACGCGTACCTAGCTCGGAAAAACGGAAAATTATACCAACAATAAAAGTTTACCTCAGCGAACCAGCATTAAACACAAACTACGATATCTTTGCACTTAGGAGACAGAATTTGAAGCGGTTTCGGTGCAGTTAATCTTAATTGGGCTCTGCCTCTCCTTGACACCTAAAATAATCCACCTGTTTTCTTTAAAAATAAAAAATCATTTTTTCAAAAATTTCACTTATTTTAAACTCGATAACCTCGATTAACTCAAAATTCTGCCGTTTAAATTCGGGGTTTTTGCTATTAATAAATACTTACCTGCCACACCTACAGGCTGGAGCGCGTTTCGTGATCTATCTAGATAGATAGATAGATAGATAGATAAAACATTTATTCAGTACAAACATAGAAGACACAACACAAAAGCATAGTTACATAATTTCAAGTTTTAAGACAAACAAAAAAAAAAAGAAGAAAACAAGTAAATACGAACATTAAAAACATAAACCCTTCCTTGGCAGTTGGGTAAAAAGAACATACAAACAAAAAACGCAAAGAAAGTATTGTCTGTGGCAATCTTAAAACTACCTACATCCTTAAAATATTTTAGTTAGTCAAAAAAAACCCTTGTGTGGTGCGTGTCTCCCAGTTGCACCGAATGGGAGTCCAGCTCAGCATATGCCAGGCATTATACCTGACGCTGGTATTCTGCTGGATCCCTGCGGCGGCATACGGACGCCAAGCAGGTGCAGAACAATGGAAATGTGAGAAGATAAAAAGTGAAAAAGTGAATAGTGGTTTTGCAAGATAAATTTGGTGAGTTATTTACATTGATTTGTTTTTGTGCTTTGTTTTTATATTTAGGTGTGTATGTAATATTAACAGGCATATATAAAGGAGTATAAATTAAATGAATATGATTGTGTGTAGTGTTTGAAAACGATATTAAAAATAAATAAAAGATTATACTCAATAAAAGATTAGCTGCGATCACTATGATTGTGCGTAATTGGATTTCCTCGATCATGATAAAATGTTGTTTTTTTTTTTTTTTGTTTTTTCAGGTCTGCGTCTGTTGCCTACTGCTAAATTTAAATTAACGACGTGTTCGAAATCGTCACGCCCAGTTCTCTCTGTGAGTTGATAAGGAACTGTCGAAGCCGACTTCTGAAGGTGTGTACTGTTTTGGTATTTCTTATTGGCGGGGGAATATTGTTCCAGCATTTGGATGCAGCGTACCTGAAACTGCCTCTGAAGGCGGCTGTTTTGTGCGACTGAGAAAATAATTGTTGAGAACACTGTCTGCTTGCGCATTCCCTTCTACTAGCGATCCAGCTAAGTTTTTCATAAAGGTAGCTCGGTTGCTTGTACTTTATAACACCAAATAATAGGCAACCTAAGTGTAATTTACGACGCGACTTCATTTTAAGTATTGAATGGCTATTTAAAAATGGTGTTACGTGTGTCCTTGGTGGGATATTAAAGCAGAATCGAGCGCAGGCGTTTTGCACCCTTTGGATCAGTCGATCAGTTTTTGCCAGTAGTCGCGGGCCAATTACTGTATCCGCATAATTTAAATTCGAAAGTACGAGTGACTCAACTAGTTGGAGTCGCAGCTCTTCTGATAGATAAGGCCTTATTTTATAAAGGACCTTCAGCCGGTAAAAACACGTACGCACTGACGCTGCCACATGCGATTCGTATCTTAACTCAGCGTCCATGTTCAGACCCAGATTACGTGCTTCACTAACTCGACTGACCGACTCGCCCAAAAGGTTAACATTAAGTGTTGCCGGCACTGCACTGGTTTGGTTTTTGGTTCCAAAAAGCATATATTTCGTTTTGGTAGGGTTAAGAACCAAACCGTTGCTCTCAGCCCAACACGCTATTCTATTAAGATCATCGTTGAGATCCCTTAACGCATTATCATAGTCACTAGGCTTAAAAGAAATGTAAACTTGTACATCGTCAGCATAAATATGGTATCTACAGTGCTTCAAAGACTGTATAATGTCTGCACAATACAAAATAAAAATAATGGGACCCAGTATTGAGCCTTGCGGAACTCCCCTACTAATAGGGGTGAGTGACGAAATAAAGGATGAGCCATTGCTCAACTTGATCTCCACGCGCTGTTGACGATTAGTGAGATAATTTAGAAACCAGTTAACTGTGTTTTGTTCAAAACCATAATAGTTCAGCTTTGACAGAAACAGCTCCACGTTGATGCAGTCGAAAGCCCGCGAAAAATCAAGCAGAACAAGGAGTGTACATAAGCCTTTGTCTTGAGCTGCCAATATATTGTCCGTGACATCCAAAAGTGCCGTGGCAGTACCACGCTGTTTACGAAAGCCCGATTGTAGCTCAGGTAGTATTTGATTATTTTCGAGATATTGGGACAACTGCTGGCAAACGGCCTTCTCGGCAATCTTGGATAGGCATGGAAGAATACTTATGGGTCTGAGATCTTTTAGGTCTGTTGGATTCTCTTTTTTGGGCAATGGCCTGACGATTGCAATTTTCCAGATGTCAGGGAATGTTGCAGAGTCGATTGATTTGTTCACAATATCGGTGATGGCTTTCAGTGTGTGAGGGAGGCTTAACAAAAGCATGTTTAGGGTTACTTTATCACAGCCTTCCGCATTCGACTTAAGCTCACGAAAGTATTTCAAAATTTGACTTTCGGTTACTGGTTGTAATCCGAATGCAACACTATCATCCCCAAAACGATGAGAATCGAAATATAACCGTTGCTCAACATTGCAAACCGGATTGCCGGGAATACTCAAAAAATGGTTATTTATTCGGTCTGGGTCTCTGAACTGAGTAGGAAGATCATTAATTTCTTTATTTGGTAGCACAGTGCTTTTTAAATTTTTCCATAATGTTTTAGGGTCTTTTATTTTATTATTAATATTGAAACTAAAGTATGCTACCTTTTCTCTAAATATTGAGCTTAACACTAGAGATTTCAGTTGCTTGTAATATGCCTTTTTAGAATCTGTCTTCGTTTTACGGTATTTGACCAAGGCATCATTTCGCAGTTGCATCATAAGTTTTATGGTATCCGTAATCCAAGGGTATGACGGTTCCTTGATTAAGCATGTCTTAACCGGAGCGTGAACATCGTAAATTGTCAGTATGTTTTTATTCAAAACCTCAACCATTTCATTTATGTTAGGCAAGTCGCAAATGTTGTCCCAATTTATATTCGAAAATTCACTATCAAGTACTTCCTTGTTTATTTGTTTAAGGGGTCTATACGTTACTGAATGGGGTTTATATTTACTACGCTTAATACCAAATTCACAGACGATAAGCGAGTGACCATTCAATGAGCTAAAGGGTTCAACGGACACCTTTTTGTGGTGGAGATTAGTGCATACAAGGTCGATCAAAGTTTCACTATGATCTGTGAAATGGGTAGGCGAGCTTACTAGCTGTTTTAAGCTTAGGCTATTCAGAAAGTGACATACTTTCTTTGTTTGCCCGTTAGTATTTAGTAAGTCGACATTAAAGTCACCGAGTAGTACGTAGTGGTCACATTTTACTAAGGAGCTAATAGAGTCAGTTATGGCATCGAGAAAGAGGTCCAAGTCGGAGCGAGGAGGACGATACGCTGTTCCAATAGCAATTTTAATACCATTTAGTGCTAGGGTAATCCACATTTGTTCTATCGTCCCGTACCTTGGATCACTTGGAGCGGACCAGTTACGAGCGGTGAGACCGCGCTTAAGATAGAACCCCACGCCTCCCCCGCGCCCCCCGTATACAGTCAACGGCCGTGGTATGTGACGGAGGCGGTAACCAGGTACAGTAGGCGCACGCCCCTCCTCGCCGGTTCGTAACCAAGTCTCGTTGACTGCAATCACATCGAAATCATTCAATTGCACTGCTGCTATGAAATCATCGTGATTCGTTCCAAGGGACCCCGCGTTTAAAAAACCAACTTTGAGGCATTTTTCAAGCATAATTATTTAATTGACAAACAATAACCATGAAGTACTGTCAAATGCATGAAATTATTATTTTTGAGCTCAGGTAAAAATACAAAGAAGGTAAGCTGATAACAATAATTATCTTTGGTTAATAAGGCAAATGCTAAGGGTAAATGGTCAATTAAAAAAACACCACTGTAAAACATAAACATTCTAAATAATAAAAAAGCGAAACGGTCAATAAAAAAAACACTATTGTAAAAAATAAACATTGTAAATAATAAAATAACGAAATGGTCAATTAAAAAAATACTGTTGTAAAACAAATAAATTGTAAATAATAAAATATTAATTAAGATTAGCAGTAATTTAAAATTTATCAAGGGATATAACGGCTCGAACCCGATAGATGAAACTGTAAATAATGTTTGTTTATAATTGTAAGTAATTGTAAATATTATTTGTATATAACTGTATGTATAATGTGTAAATGGAAATGTTGTATAAGTTTTAGCATACAATAATTTCATAGTCAAACAAAGATAATAGATACGTGCATTAGCAATAAGTTTGTCAGCCATGTTATTGTAAATAATATAATATGTAGTCGTTTTAAAAATCTGGTGACTGGTTAATTGCCGAGAACACAATAATCCGAGTTTACTCCCATCCGGTAACACTGGTAACACACCGCCCCGTGATAGTAACAATGATTTAATTTGACTTAAAAAGTGTAAAACAAAATAACATACGGTAAAGATAAAGATAAAGATAATTTTATTTGTCTAAACATGCGTTTACATGCAAGTTAAGCATGCAGGATGTCACAATAATAATATTTTACGTACGTCCATGTTTCACCCATACGGCGTACAAATTTATAAGATTTACAAAAAATAAAAAAATAATCATAAAAATAAAAAAATAATCATAAAAATAAAAAAATAATCATAAAAATAAAAACAATAATCATAAATTTTAGATAATACTACGTCACTAAAGGCACAATAGTAGTGTCATTCAAAAAGTCACTTATATTATAATAACACTTGTCTGTTAATAAATCTCGCATCTTTTTTTTAAACATATTTACCGGCAATGCTTTATATGACTCTGGTATTTTATTGTAAATGTTTGGAGCCATACAGAAAACGCTTTTTCCCATTAATGCCGTCTTTGACGCATGCGAACACAGTCGATTTTTGTCACGTCTGTTACGGGGGAAGGTGTCAGCTAGTCGTGGAAATAGGGATTGATTTACCCTAACAAATGCCGCAATTTCAAAAACATACAGAGATGGTAAAGTTAATAATTTGTGTTTTTTAAATAATGGCATACAGCTGTCGGTTGCCTTCAAATTGAACATAGCACGAATGCATCTCTTTTGGGCCTTAAACGCTATTTCTTTGCTAGTGGAATTCCCCCAAAATATAATACCGTAGCGTAATAACGATGCTACTAGACTATGATAAGCTGTTAATAAGGCGTCTGTGTTTTGCTCTGTTGCCAGTTTATATAAGGCATACGCTGAGGAGCTTAGCCGTTTACTTAGGTATTCGATGTGTGCCTTCCAGTTCAATTTAGAGTCAATAAAAATTCCTAGAAATTTTGTGTCGTCAACTTTATTCAGTACAGTATCTTTGTAAATTGCGTTGAGGTCAAATACAGCCTGGGTCCGTTGCCTAAAATGCATTATAGTTGTCTTGTCTAGATTTATTTTTAAGTTGTTCCTATTTAACCATGATATTATTGATGTCAAAGATTGATTTACGTCACTTTCATAAATGTCTTTATTTTTACATGCCACGGTCATAGTGCTGTCGTCGGCAAAGAGAGTCATGGGGTGGTCAATAGCACTAGGCAGGTCATTGATGTATATTATGAATAACAAAGATCCGAGTACGCTGCCTTGAGGAACCCCGCATGTAGGTGTGCGTTCGCTTGATACATAAATTTCCTCTTTCTTTGTCTTAACATTAATTCTCTCAATTTCTGTGTATTGTTTTCTATTAGTAAGGTATGACTGAATAAGGTTTAGTATGTTTCCCCTTATGCCGTAGGCTTCTAATTTCCGTAGTAAGATGCTATGGTCAACGTAGTCAAAAGCCTGCGTCATGTCGCAGTAAATAGCACACACAGGGATTCTCCTGTCCATCTTCGTCATTACTGTATATAAAAAGTCATAAATGGCCCTACTGGTTGACAGGTTTTGCCTAAACCCCTTTTGCTCTTCACTAAAGATATTTTTCTTTTCGAGGTATGAGTATAGTTCTTTATATACGTATTTTTCAAAAATTTTGGACATTATAGGAATTAAGGCAATTGGTCTATAGTTAGCCATGTGATCCTTATTGCTTTTTTTAAATAATGGTTTCACTCTTGAAACTTTTAGGGCATCCGGATATACACCTGAGCTGATGCATAGATTTATTAGGTAGCTTAGGTGAATACAAATGGTTTCAGACACATACTTAACGACCTTTGTAGAGATACCGTCATAACCTGTACTGTTTGTGGCTTTTAAAGATTTAATTATGTTTAATATGTCTGTAGGTATACTGGGTGCAACAAAGATTGAGTTTTTGCGTTTCATAATATTCGTTGTTATTTTGCTGCCCGAATCTTGACTTGGTTGAATTTTATCCACGAAAAAATTGTTAAACGCGTTAGCTATTTCTAGAGGGTCACTTACTATTTTGTCATCGACATTTATATAACTAATGGATTCTTTAGGTAAAAACGGTTTCGACTTATTTATTATGTTCCATGTCATTTTAGCTTTATTTGTTGCAGTTTTAATCGAGTAATTGTTTTGAGCCTGTCGAGTCAATCTTATAACCTTTTTAAACCTTTTTGAGTAATTCTTAAAAATGTTTTTATTCGTCATATTTGGTTTAATCTATAATGCCAGAGCAATGCACGTTTCTTTTTGCTGCATAATTTAATGCCATGTGAGATCCATCTTGATTTTTTAATTATATTTATCGTTTTCAGCTTATACGGGAAGCAAAGGTCATAAAATAGTTTAAAGTCATCAATAAATATGTCAAAAGCATTATTTGGATCTTCAGTTTTATATATTTCCGAAAAAGTCAAATGTTTCAGGTGGTCCCTAAATTTCACCATATTCTCTACGCTAAAGTCCCGTCGTTTTCTGCGCCAGTATTTTAAGATACAAGTTTTTTTCACTGGGCATTTTATTATTTGCGCTGTGTGATCTGACAGCGCAAATTCAATAACGTGTGTTTTACATTTGGCTCCAAAATTATGTGCGAAATTGTCAATGCAAGTTTGGCTATGTATTCTGGTAGGTTGCTTTAAAGCTAACTTAAGATTGAAATTCAGTAACAGACATTCGAAATCCAGCACAACATTATTTTTATTCATTATATCAATATTAAAATCTCCCGCCATTATAATATGCTCATACTTTGTTTTACATGTTTTTTGTAGTATTTTTTCTATTGTTTCATAGAATACATTAAGGTTATTTCGTTTCGGTACTCTGTAGACACATAGAATAATCGTATTGTGTTGTATGAGCTCCACACCACAACATTCAACTACACCAGTTATAGAGGCCTCAGCTATATGTGAAACTTCTCTCCATTGCTGACCGTTCCTTATCAAAATACAAGCCCCACCTCGTTTACTTTCTCTCCTACAGAAAAATGATGCTAAAGAGTAATTGGGGATGTTTAAATGGTTTTCGTACCCTGCCATCATGAAGTGCTCGGTAACACACAGTGCGTCAACACTAATGCCTTTTTCTGACAATTCAACTAGGCAAACATTTAGAGCATCAACCTTATTTAAAAGACCCGCTATGTTTTGATGCATCACGTAAAGGCTTTTAGTGACGAAAAAACTGCTTTTCTGTTTCTAAAACGTGTGTGGGATTATGAGACGTTAATGTTATTAGGGGAGTATTGACAGTGTTATTATTATACATGTTGATGCATTGAATGTCATTAATTAACGCTAGAAGATTAACAAAAATTGAATGGAACCCAAAGTTATTTATTTGGCCTGACTGTCTGAAGAATGTATTGTAATCATATTCGACATTTGCGTTTGAATCTAACACATGAGCATATTTGTGTGTCCATATCTCTTGACTTAAAGAATAGTTGAAGTTCATGACACGCCAATTATACATATTTGAGTTAGAGTTATATTTATGTGGGTAGACAGATAATAATATTAGTATGAGTTATTTTACTAAGAGATTTCCTTATGTCTAATACGAGTTCAGCATAATTTTTAGCTATTTTAAAGTCTTGTTCACCAATTAAAATCACGCAGTAGTCGCTCATCGTGTAATCCGTAATTTTTGTATGTATCCCCTGCAGGAGGTCACAAGTAGCTCCATCTGGTGTTATATAGTGACAAAAATCAAATTGTTTCTCAAAAGTTTCTTCTACTATAGACAGGATCCTGTTTTGTTTATTAGCACTCAGAATGCACAATTTGTTTTGTTTAAGTTGTTGTGGAGGGTGAATCTCGGTGTTGGTATTTGATTTGGTTCCTATTGCATTCTTTATTTCTTGTATGTCTGAATTATTCATAAGTGTTTTTGTCCGCTGTTCATTTTTGGTAGAATTTAGTTGATTTTCTGTGTTAGTCGTTTTAACCGTTATTTCACGTTTCAGAATATCTGTTTGTGTCTGTTTTGTTTTACAGTTCCTGTGCGTTTTTTTCCTAGGCGTATTTTGGCTTGATTTAATTGGACTATTTGTGGCTACTTTTTTATACACGTTATTTTTTTTTATCAATTTGTCATTTTCATGCTTTAGTGTGCTATTTTCAACCGATAATAGTTCTATTTCTTTATGAGCGCTCTCTAACTCTTTTGTAAGATTTTGTATCTTCTCTCTTAATAACTTGACTTGGTCGTCTTCATCATCAGACATGTCTGGCATGCTACTGGTGGTACACTCCAGTGTGTTAGGAATTATATTGTCACTGTCGTCAATTGTTGGTGATTCCGATTGTGTACGTGGCCTCGGACGCCTAAATGTTACATTTAAACTGTCGAAGAAATTCATCTCAGGAATTATATTATCACTGCTGGCAGTTGATTGAATAAAATGATTCCAAAAAGTGAAACCTTTTGCGGGAATCGAACTCGAGTCACGGACTACTTGAGTTTCATGTAGGCCCTATGACGTACTCGCCACTTCGACTATTATATATGTGGTCGAAATTGTTGAACAGTAAGCTCTTCCAAAAAGTTCATTAAAGATGACAGTTATAATTTGAACGATTTGAATAATTTGTTTCACTTTGTGTTACTGAGTCACTTTTTGTGGAATCACTTTTTTCGTTCTTATGTTTTTTCTTTTGTATGTCACACGTTTGTTGGCCTATTATTTGATTGTTTAAATTTGATAAAAATCATAAATACCACACACCAAATTGTTTTTATCATAACATTTTGTCCACATTTAGGTTTCGTTTTGCATGGCTCACAGTGAATTATTTGTTAAAATAACACTTTCACACATGTATTGTACTATTTTCTTGACATTTATGACGTAATTAGTTAGATACTGTTCAATTAACAATTTTAAAGATTTTTAATAACGAGAGCACAATTTTTACATGACAGCTACCGCCATCTCTCTAAGTTTACTCTCTGCATTCAACACAAACTACGATATCTTTGCACTTAGGAGACGGAATTTGAAGCGGTTTCGGTGCAGTTAATCTTAATTGGGCTCTGCCTCTCCTTTCCACCTAAAATAATCCACCTGTTTTCTTTAAAAATAAAAAATCATTTTTTCGAAAATTTCACTTATTTTAAACTCGATAACCTCGATTAACTCAAAATTCTGCCGTTTAAATTCGGGGTTTTTGCTATTAATAAATACTTACCTGCCACACCTTCAGGCTGGAGCGCGTTTCGTGATCTATCTCGTTGGTTGGTAGAATTAAATACTCTATAAACACCTACTTTTCTGCTAATTACGTTTTTTCACCATAAATTCAAAGTATTGTACTACGCTTACCTCTAAATACTCCGTTGTTCGTTAGCCCGCGCGCAGACGCGTGTTTTGACACCTCACACGCGTACCTAGCTCGGAAAAACGGAAAATTATACCAACAATAAAAGTTTACCTCAGCGAACCAGCATTCAACACAAACTACGATATCTTTGCACTTAGGAGACGGAATTTGAAGCGGTTTCGGTGCAGTTAATCTTAATTGGGCTCTGCCTCTCCTTTCCACCTAAAATAATCCACCTGTTTTCTTTAAAAATAAAAAATCATTTTTTCGAAAATTTCACTTATTTTATACTCGATAACCTCGATTAACTCAAAATTCTGCCGTTTAAATTCGGGGTTTTTGCTATTAATAAATACTTACCTGCCACACCTACAGGCTGGAGCGCGTTTCGTGATCTATCTCGTTGGTTGGTAGAATTAAATACTCTATAAACACCTACTTTTCTGCTAATTACGTTTTTTCACCATAAATTCAAAATATTGTACTACGCTTACCTCTAAATACTCCGTTGTTCGTTAGCCCGCGCGCAGACGCGTGTTTTGACACCTCACACGCGTACCTAGCTCGGAAAAACGGAAAATTATACCAACAATAAAAGTTTACCTCAGCGAACCAGCATTCAACACAAACTACGATATCTTTGCACTTAGGAGACGGAATTTGAAGCGGTTTCGGTGCAGTTAATCTTAGTTGGGCTCTGCCTCTCCCTTCCACCTAAAATAATCCACCTGTTTTCTTTAAAAATAAAAAATCATTTTTTCGAAAATTTCACTTATTTTAAACTCGATAACCTCGATTAACTCAAAATTCTGCCGTTTAAATTCGGGGTTTTTGCTATTAATAAATACTTACCTGCCACACCTACAGGCTGGAGCGCGTTTCGTGATCTATCTCGTTGGTTGGTAGAATTAAATACTCTATAAACACCTACTTTTCTGCTAATTACGTTTTTTCACCATAAATTCAAAATATTGTACTACGCTTACCTCTAAATACTCCGTTGTTCGTTAGCCCGCGCGCAGACGCGTGTTTTGACACCTCACACGCGTACCTAGCTCGGAAAAACGGAAAATTATACCAACAATAAAAGTTTACCTCAGCGAACCAGCATTCAACACAAACTACGATATCTTTGCACTTAGGAGACGGAATTTGAAGCGGTTTCGGTGCAGTTAATCTTAATTGGGCTCTGCCTCTCCTTTCCACCTAAAATAATCCACCTGTTTTCTTTAAAAATAAAAAATCATTTTTTCGAAAATTTCACTTATTTTAAACTCGATAACCTCGATTAACTCAAAATTCTGCCGTTTAAATTCGGGGTTTTTGCTATTAATAAATACTTACCTGCCACACCTACAGGCTGGAGCGCGTTTCGTGATCTATCTCGTTGGTTGGTAGAATTAAATACTCTATAAACACCTACTTTTCTGCTAATTACGTTTTTTCACCATATATTCAAAATATTGTACTACGCTTACCTCTAAATACTCCGTTGTTCGTTAGCCCGCGCGCAGACGCGTGTTTTGACACCTCACACGCGTACCTAGCTCGGAAAAACGGAAAATTATACCAACAATAAAAGTTTACCTCAGCGAACCAGCATTCAACACAAACTACGATATCTTTGCACTTAGGAGACGGAATTTGAAGCGGTTTCGGTGCAGTTAATCTTAATTGGGCTCTGCCTCTCCTTTCCACCTAAAATAATCCACCTGTTTTCTTTAAAAATAAAAAATCATTTTTTCGAAAATTTCACTTATTTTAAACTCGATAACCTCGATTAACTCAAAATTCTGCCGTTTAAATTCGGGGTTTTTGCTATTAATAAATACTTACCTGCCACACCTACAGGCTGGAGCGCGTTTCGTGATCTATCTCGTTGGTTGGTAGAATTAAATACTCTATAAACACCTACTTTTCTGCTAATTACGTTTTTTCACCATAAATTCAAAATATTGTACTAAGCTTACCTCTAAATACTCCGTTGTTCGTTAGCCCGCGCGCAGACGCGTGTTTTGACACCTCACACGCGTACCTAGCTCGGAAAAACGGAAAATTATACCAACAATAAAAGTTTACCTCAGCGAACCAGCATTCAACACAAACTACGATATCTTTGCACTTAGGAGACAGAATTTGAAGCGGTTTCGGTGCAGTTAATCTTAATTGGGCTCTGCCTCTCCTTTCCACCTAAAATAATCCACCTGTTTTCTTTAAAAATAAAAAATCATTTTTTCGAAAATTTCACTTATTTTAAACTCGATAACCTCGATTAACTCAAAATTCTGCCGTTTAAATTCGGGGTTTTTGCTATTAATAAATACTTACCTGCCACACCTTCAGGCTGGAGCGCGTTTCGTGATCTATCTCGTTGGTTGGTAGAATTAAATACTCTATAAACACCTACTTTTCTGCTAATTACGTTTTTTCACCATATATTCAAAATATTGTACTACGCTTACCTCTAAATACTCCGTTGTTCGTTAGCCCGCGCGCAGACGCGTGTTTTGACACCTCACACGCGTACCTAGCTCGGAAAAACGGAAAATTATACCAACAATAAAAGTTTACCTCAGCGAACCAGCATTCAACACAAACTACGATATCTTTGCACTTAGGAGACGGAATTTGAAGCGGTTTCGGTGCAGTTAATCTTAATTGGGCTCTGCCTCTCCTTTCCACCTAAAATAATCCACCTGTTTTCTTTAAAAATAAAAAATCATTTTTTCGAAAATTTCACTTATTTTAAACTCGATAACCTCGATTAACTCAAAATTCTGCCGTTTAAATTCGGGGTTTTTGCTATTAATAAATACTTACCTGCCACAC
Organism: Lithophane semibrunnea; assembly: GCA_947363905.1. Lineage (NCBI taxonomy): Eukaryota > Metazoa > Arthropoda > Insecta > Lepidoptera > Noctuidae > Lithophane > Lithophane semibrunnea. The sequence goes on along the minus strand of OX376212.1, from coordinate 162,357 downwards.
CTTCAGGCTGGAGCGCGTTTCGTGATCTATCTCGTTGGTTGGTAGAATTAAATACTCTATAAACACCTACTTTTCTGCTAATTACGTTTTTTCACCATAAATTCAAAATATTGTACTACGCTTACCTCTAAATACTCCGTTGTTCGTTAGCCCGCGCGCAGACGCGTGTTTTGACACCTCACACGCGTACCTAGCTCGGAAAAACGGAAAATTATACCAACAATAAAAGTTTACCTCAGCGAACCAGCATTCAACACAAACTACGATATCTTTGCACTTAGGAGACGGAATTTGAAGCGGTTTCGGTGCAGTTAATCTTAATTGGGCTTTGCCTCTCCTTTCCACCTAAAATAATCCACCTGTTTTCTTTAAAAATAAAAAATCATTTTTTCGAAAATTTCACTTATTTTATACTCGATAACCTCGATTAACTCAAAATTCTGCCGTTTAAATTCGGGGTTTTTGCTATTAATAAATACTTACCTGCCACACCTACAGGCTGGAGCGCGTTTCGTGATCTATCTCGTTGGTTGGTAGAATTAAATACTCTATAAACACCTACTTTTCTGCTAATTACGTTTTTTCACCATAAATTCAAAATATTGTACTACGCTTACCTCTAAATACTCCGTTGTTCGTTAGCCCGCGCGCAGACGCGTGTTTTGACACCTCACACGCGTACCTAGCTCGGAAAAACGGAAAATTATACCAACAATAAAAGTTTACCTCAGCGAACCAGCATTCAACACAAACTACGATATCTTTGCACTTAGGAGACGGAATTTGAAGCGGTTTCGGTGCAGTTAATCTTAGTTGGGCTCTGCCTCTCCTTTCCACCTAAAATAATCCACCTGTTTTCTTTAAAAATAAAAAATCATTTTTTCGAAAATTTCACTTATTTTAAACTCGATAACCTCGATTAACTCAAAATTCTGCCGTTTAAATTCGGGGTTTTTGCTATTAATAAATACTTACCTGCCACACCTACAGGCTGGAGCGCGTTTCGTGATCTATCTCGTTGGTTGGTAGAATTAAATACTCTATAAACACCTACTTTTCTGCTAATTACGTTTTTTCACCATAAATTCAAAATATTGTACTACGCTTACCTCTAAATACTCCGTTGTTCGTTAGCCCGCGCGCAGACGCGTGTTTTGACACCTCACACGCGTACCTAGCTCGGAAAAACGGAAAATTATACCAACAATAAAAGTTTACCTCAGCGAACCAGCATTCAACACAAACTACGATATCTTTGCACTTAGGAGACGGAATTTGAAGCGGTTTCGGTGCAGTTAATCTTAATTGGGCTCTGCCTCTCCTTTCCACCTAAAATAATCCACCTGTTTTCTTTAAAAATAAAAAATCATTTTTTCGAAAATTTCACTTATTTTAAACTCGATAACCTCGATTAACTCAAAATTCTGCCGTTTAAATTCGGGGTTTTTGCTATTAATAAATACTTACCTGCCACACCTACAGGCTGGAGCGCGTTTCGTGATCTATCTCGTTGGTTGGTAGAATTAAATACTCTATAAACACCTACTTTTCTGCTAATTACGTTTTTTCACCATAAATTCAAAATATTGTACTACGCTTACCTCTAAATACTCCGTTGTTCGTTAGCCCGCGCGCAGACGCGTGTTTTGACACCTCACACGCGTACCTAGCTCGGAAAAACGGAAAATTATACCAACAATAAAAGTTTACCTCAGCGAACCAGCATTCAACACAAACTACGATATCTTTGCACTTAGGAGACGGAATTTGAAGCGGTTTCGGTGCAGTTAATCTTAATTGGGCTCTGCCTCTCCTTTCCACCTAAAATAATCCACCTGTTTTCTTTAAAAATAAAAAATCATTTTTTCGAAAATTTCACTTATTTTAAACTCGATAACCTCGATTTACTCAAAATTCTGCTGTTTAAATTCGGGGTTTTTGCTATTAATAAATACTTACCTGCCACACCTACAGGCTGGAGCGCGTTTCGTGATCTATCTCGTTGGTTGGTAGAATTAAATACTCTATAAACACCTACTTTTCTGCTAATTACGTTTTTTCACCATAAATTCAAAATATTGTACTACGCTTACCTCTAAATACTCCGTTGTTCGTTAGCCCGCGCGCAGACGCGTGTTTTGACACCTCACACGCGTACCTAGCTCGGAAAAACGGAAAATTATACCAACAATAAAAGTTTACCTCAGCGAACCAGCATTCAACACAAACTACGATATCTTTGCACTTAGGAGACGGAATTTGAAGCGGTTTCGGTGCAGTTTATCTTAATTGGGCTCTGCCTCTCCTTTCCACCTAAAATAATCCACCTGTTTTCTTTAAAAATAAAAAATCATTTTTTCGAAAATTTCACTTATTTTAAACTCGATAACCTCGATTAACTCAAAATTCTGCCGTTTAAATTCGGGGTTTTTGCTATTAATAAATACTTACCTGCCACACCTACAGGCTGGAGCGCGTTTCGTGATCTATCTCGTTGGTTGGTAGAATTAAATACTCTATAAACACCTACTTTTCTGCTAATTACGTTTTTTCACCATAAATTCAAAATATTGTACTACGCTTACCTCTAAATACTCCGTTGTTCGTTAGCCCGCGCGCAGACGCGTGTTTTGAAACCTCACACGCGTACCTAGCTCGGAAAAACGGAAAATTATACCAACAATAAAAGTTTACCTCAGCGAACCAGCATTCAACACAAACTACGATATCTTTGCACTTAGGAGACGGAATTTGAAGCGGTTTCGGTGCAGTTAATCTTAATTGGGCTCTGCCTCTCCTTTCCACCTAAAATAATCCACCTGTTTTCTTTAAAAATAAAAAATCATTTTTTCGAAAATTTCACTTATTTTAAACTCGATAACCTCGATTAACTCAAAATTCTGCCGTTTAAATTCGGGGTTTTTGCTATTAATAAATACTTACCTGCCACACCTACAGGCTGGAGCGCGTTTCGTGATCTATCTCGTTGGTTGGTAGAATTAAATACTCTATAAACACCTACTTTTCTGCTAATTACGTTTTTTCACCATATATTCAAAATATTGTACTACGCTACCTCTAAATACTCCGTTGTTCGTTAGCCCGCGCGCAGACGCGTGTTTTGACACCTCACACGCGTACCTAGCTCGGAAAAACGGAAAATTATACCAACAATAAAAGTTTACCTCAGCGAACCAGCATTCAACACAAACTACGATATCTTTGCACTTAGGAGACGGAATTTGAAGCGGTTTCGGTGCAGTTAATCTTAATTGGGCTCTGCCTCTCCTTTCCACCTAAAATAATCCACCTGTTTTCTTTAAAAATAAAAAATCATTTTTTCGAAAATTTCACTTATTTTAAACTCGATAACCTCGATTAACTCAAAATTCTGCCGTTTAAATTCGGGGTTTTTGCTATTAATAAATACTTACCTGCCACACCTACAGGCTGGAGCGCGTTTCGTGATCTATCTCGTTGGTTGGTAGAATTAAATACTCTATAAACACCTACTTTTCTGCTAATTACGTTTTTTCACCATATATTCAAAATATTGTACTACGCTTACCTCTAAATACTCCGTTGTTCGTTAGCCCGCGCGCAGACGCGTGTTTTGACACCTCACACGCGTACCTAGCTCGGAAAAACGGAAAATTATACCAACAATAAAAGTTTACCTCAGCGAACCAGCATTCAACACAAACTACGATATCTTTGCACTTAGGAGACGGAATTTGAAGCGGTTTCGGTGCAGTTAATCTTAATTGGGCTCTGCCTCTCCTTTCCACCTAAAATAATCCACCTGTTTTCTTTAAAAATAAAAAATCATTTTTTCGAAAATTTCACTTATTTTAAACTCGATAACCTCGATTAACTCAAAATTCTGCCGTTTAAATTCGGGGTTTTTGCTAATAATAAATACTTACCTGCCACACCTACAGGCTGGATTGCGTTTCGTAATCTATCTCGTTGGTTGGTAGAATTAAATACTCTATAAACACCTACTTTTCTGCTAATTACGTTTTTTCACCATATATTCAAAATATTGTACTACGCTTACCTCTAAATACTCCGTTGTTCGTTAGCCCGCGCGCAGACGCGTGTTTTGACACCTCACACGCGTACCTAGCTCGGAAAAACGGAAAATTATACCAACAATAAAAGTTTACCTCAGCGAACCAGCATTCAACACAAACTACGATATCTTTGCACTTAGGAGACGGAATTTGAAGCGGTTTCGGTGCAGTTAATCTTAATTGGGCTCTGCCTCTTCTTTCCACCTAAAATAATCCACCTGTTTTCTTTAAAAATAAAAAATCATTTTTTCGAAAATTTCACTTATTTTAAACTCGATAACCTCGATTAACTCAAAATTCTGCCGTTTAAATTCGGGGTTTTTGCTATTAATAAATACTTACCTGCCACACCTACAGGCTGGAGCGCGTTTCGTGATCTATCTCGTTGGTTGGTAGAATTAAATACTCTATAAACACCTACTTTTCTGCTAATTACGTTTTTTCACCATAAATTCAAAATATTGTACTACGCTTACCTCTAAATACTCCGTTGTTCGTTAGCCCGCGCGCAGGCGCGTGTTTTGACACCTCACACGCGTACCTAGCTCGGAAAAACGGAAAATTATACCAACAATAAAAGTTTACCTCAGCGAACCAGCATTCAACACAAACTACGATATCTTTGCACTTAGGAGACGGAATTTGAAGCGGTTTCGGTGCAGTTAATCTTAATTGGGCTCTGCCTCTCCTTTCCACCTAAAATAATCCACCTGTTTTCTTTAAAAATAAAAAATCATTTTTTCGAAAATTTCACTTATTTTAAACTCGATAACCTCGATTAACTCAAAATTCTGCCGTTTAAATTCGGGGTTTTTGCTATTAATAAATACTTACCTGCCACACCTACAGGCTGGAGCGCGTTTCGTGATCTATCTCGTTGGTTGGTAGAATTAAATACTCTATAAACACCTACTTTTCTGCTAATTACGTTTTTTCACCATAAATTCAAAATATTGTACTACGCTTACCTCTAAATACTCCGTTGTTCGTTAGCCCGCGCGCAGACGCGTGTTTTGACACCTCACACGCGTACCTAGCTCGGAAAAACGGAAAATTATACCAACAATAAAAGTTTACCTCAGCGAACCAGCATTCAACACAAACTACGATATCTTTGCACTTAGGAGACGGAATTTGAAGCGGTTTCGGTGCAGTTAATCTTAATTGGGCTCTGCCTCTCCTTTCCACCTAAAATAATCCACCTGTTTTCTTTAAAAATAAAAAATCATTTTTTCGAAAATTTCACTTATTTTAAACTCGATAACCTCGATTAACTCAAAATTCTGCCGTTTAAATTCGGGGTTTTTGCTATTAATAAATACTTACCTGCCACACCTTCAGGCTGGACCGCGTTTCGTGATCTATCTCGTTGGTTGGTAGAACTAAATACTCTATAAACACCTACTTTTCTGCTAATTACGTTTTTTCACCATAAATTCAAAATATTGTACTACGCTTACCTCTAAATACTCCGTTGTTCGTTAGCCCGCGCGCAGACGCGTGTTTTGACACCTCACACGCGTACCTAGCTCGGAAAAACGGAAAACTATACCTACAATAAAAGTTTACCTCAGCGAACCGGCATTCAACACAAACTACGATATCTTTGCACTTAGGAGACGGAATTTGAAGCAGTTTCGGTGCAGTTAATCTTAATTGGGCTCTGCCTCTCCTTTCCACCTAAAATAATCCACCTGTTTGCTTTAAAAATTAAAAATCAATTTTTCGAAAATTTCACTTAGTTTAAACTCAATAACATCGATTAACTCAAAATTCTTCCGTTTAAATTCTGGGTTTTTGCTATTAATAAATACTTACCTGCCACACCTTCAGGCTGGACCGCGTTTCGTGATCTATCTCGTTGGTTGGTAGAATTAAATACTCTATAAACACCTACTTTTCTGCTAATTACGTTTTTTCACCATAAATTCAAAATATTGTACTACGCTTACCTCTAAATACTCCGTTGTTCGTTAGCCCGCGCGCAGACGCGTGTTTTGACACCTCACACGCGTACCTAGCTCGGAAAAACGGAAAATTATACCAACAATAAAAGTTTACCTCAGCGAACCAGCATTCAACACAAACTACGATATCTTTGCACTTAGGAGACGGAATTTGAAGCGGTTTCGGTGCAGTTAATCTTAATTGGGCTCTGCCTCTCCTTTCGAGGAAGAAAATAACCTACGATTTGAATTAAATATGACATTACATAATTGGACATTCAATAATAATCTGTTTCATCTAGTTGATACTAACAATTGTGTTGGTAATAATTTACATTTGACAAGAGATAGATATAATATTCTTATGTACTATCTTTCTACCTACTTTAAAAGACAGATAGCTGTGTCGCTATCATATTTTTTTTCTATTTCAGCCAAAAATTTGGCTAAACAACTTGCTTCTTTTGAGCAATGCAATGTAATTTTAAATAATTCTGCCAATAATTTGGCAACAATTAATGACATTGATTATAATTTAAATTAAAAATTAGGACAATAGAGGAAACCCCTTGCTTAATAAATACTGGTTTAAATCATCAAAATGTTACAAAACGTTCTTCTTTAATATCCTCTCACCCATCAAATTGTAGTAATTTAATAAATAATAATTGTCTAAAAATAGTCCATCAGAATATACAGGGTGTGATAGGTAAGGAATTAGAATTGGAGCTGTTCATGAACTGTAGTTTCATTGATATCTTATGTGTAACTGAACATTGGTTAAAAGTCCACCAGTTCATGTTCAGCTTTAACAACCACCAGGTTGCCAGCTCATTCAGCAGAGTTAATATGATACGCGGTGGGTCTCTAATAATTGTTCGTAACAATATGAAATTTAAAGAACGTAAGGATATTGTGAGCCTCTCTGTTGAGCGAGTTATTGAAATAGCTTGCATTGAGCTTGAGCAGTTCATTGTAATAAGCGTGTACAGGCCCCCATGTGCTTCATATGATATTTTTGAGAAATCTATGGAAGAAGTATTATTAAAGACCTGTAGCAGTAATAAAACAGTTGTTGTCTGTGGAGACTTCAACATCAATATATTAGAAAAATCAGCCACAGTAAATAAATTTATAAGTCTATTAAAGTCGTATAACTTGTACAATACATTCTCTGAGCCGACTAGAATAACTGCCACTAGTGCTACCTGTATTGACAATATTTTTACAAACTTAAGACCTTCTAGCCATTTAATTATAAATGAGTTGGACTCTGATCACTGTGGCCAGTTAGTCACTTTCCCTCTGAAAATAGTCAGAGCTCAAAGAAAACTTGTGAGTTTTGTTCCTGTAAATAAAAGTCGCTTAGAACAATTTAAAAATAATTTAATGGAAAAACTACCCGGTTTGCCTTATCACAACGACCCGGATCAAGATTATACCGCACTATTTAACCTCATCAATTGTGAGTTTGGGAAGGTTTTCACCACAAAAACATTGCCTGTTTGTAACCGCTTTATATTTAGTGATTGGGCAACACCAGGAATTTACAAAAGTAGGCAAAGGTTATTTGAATTATATCATGAAAAAACATATAACCATGATGAAACTTTTAAAGAATTTGTTAAGACATATTCTAAAACTTTTAAAAGAGCCTGTTCCTCAGCAAAAGCCATACACATTAAAAATAAAATAAAATCTTCTGGAAATAAAATTAAAACAACCTGGAATATTATTAATTCTGAAACGGGAAGAACGACAGTACGGAATCGTGACTTCCATCTAAAAATCAATGATGTAGATATTAAGGCAGACGTGGAGGTGGCAACTGAGTTTGAAAATTTCTTCACTAATATTCCAATTTTAACAACCAAAACTCTGTCATCGTCATCCTCGACTTCTGCTTATTCAATAATAAAAGAATGTGTACCAGAATGTGACAAACTTTTTGAATTCACAATTGCTACTGCTAAAGACATTATAGAATCTTTTAAAGAACTCGATGTAAAAAAAACTGCTGACCTTTGGGGATTATCAGTACATACCATGTCTTCAATAATTGATGTTATTTCACCCTTTTTGGCAATTGTTTTTAACTCTTGTATTGCATCTGGTGTATTTCCTGATCTGATGAAACTTAGCAAAGTGATTCCACTGTTCAAGTCTGGCAGCACAACTGATCCCTCGAATTTTCGGCCTATTTCGATTTTACCTACGTTGAGCAAAATCTTTGAAAAATTAATTTTTAAACAGATGTTAGGACATTTTAATGCACATAATTTACTCCATCTAAAACAGTTTGGTTTTACAAAGGGTCGTTCAACTACAGATGCGGGCGTGGAATTACTGAAAAGCATTTTCGAGGCCTGGGAGGAGTCGCAGGATGCTCTTGGCATTTTCTGCGACTTATCCAAGGCTTTCGATTGCGTACATCATGATACTCTCATCAGGAAACTGTACCACTATGGTATGAGGGACAAGGCTCTCGACCTTCTGACTTCTTATCTGAACAACAGAATTCAGAGGGTCGATGTTAATGGCAAGAGATCTGCAGGATCTTCGGTCACCATGGGCGTTCCGCAGGGTTCAATTCTAGGTCCTTTCTTATTTCTCATTTATATTAATGACTTGCCTTACCACATAAGGGATAATCATAAGATCGTTTTATTTGCAGATGACACATCCCTCATTTTTAAAATCAAACGTCAGTTAGTCAACTTTGAACAAGTTAACGATGCACTCTCTAAAGTTGTGCATTGGTTTAATGTAAATAATCTTCTCTTGAATGAAAAAAAGACTAAACTCATTAAATTTTCAACGCCAAATGTCAGGCAGCTATCTAACAATGTTAAAGTTAATGGAATAGAGTTGGACCCCGTTGAATCGACAGTTTTTCTTGGAATAACCATTGACGGTAAATTACAATGGGGCCCACACATAGAAAAATTGTCAGGTAGGCTTAGTTCGGCCGCCTATGCCGTTAAAAAAATTAGACAGATAACTGACGTAGATACAGCCAGAATTGTTTATTTTAGTTATTTTCATAGTCTTCTGTCTTATGGGATTCTTCTCTGGGGAGCCTGTGCGGACATTAATGCTATCTTTGTTTTACAGAAAAGGGCTGTTCGAGCCATTTACAACCTAGGTCCAAGAGATTCCCTTCGAGAAAAATTCAGAGAAATAGATATTCTGACTGTAGCCTCACAATATATATTTGAAAACCTATTGTACGTACACAAAAACATATCAAAGTTTAAGAAAATGTCCGATATTCATAGTTTAAATACCAGGAATAAACACAATCTTGCTGTACATCGCACTCGTCTCCACAGAGTAGGCAACTCGTTCATGGGTCAATGTATACGCTTTTACAACAAACTTCCCATTGACATTCGAAACTTACCCATTAAACGATTTAAAAGCTGTATTAAAACCAAACTTTGTAAAAAAGGGTACTATAAAATCTCAGATTATTTAGAAGACAAAAATGCATGGGATTGAGCTGCTCGCTCTGCTAAGCATTGTGACATTTTGAATATTATGGAAAACCATAAAAATATACCTACCAGTTTTATATACAAATTGACATTATTGAATATTATATAAAAAATGACATGATGATTACTTGTAAAGTATTGTTTTATTGTGAATGTGAGGACTATGTGGATATTTATTTTTCGTTCTGTTAGTTTTAGCGAAGGTCTGGCAATTTGAGAACTTTATGCGACCTACCCAAATGTCCTTTCTTTGGTATTGTTCGTCGAGTCGTTGAGCTCCTTAAGTTCTGAGTTGAGCTCTACTATTACTGACAAATGCTTGCACTGACTGGACAGGTCCACTCAAATCTGTGTGGTTCTTTCCTCAAAAGACCATTTCAGACTCTAATCTACATGGTCCTCATATGGCCTGACCAAGATTATGTCTGGACTTTAAAGGAGACGGTGACCTCTGAGTTTGTTTCGGCCTTTCTTCTCAGAGTAGTCAGATAGGAAACGCCGACCTCATCTAGCTTATTTTTACAACTTTTTAATATGACGTGTAAAAGTGATTCCAATATCCTATTTACAGAATAAACAATTTCATTTCATTTCATTTCATTTCATTTCATTTCATTTCATTTCATTTCCACCTAAAATAATCCACCTGTTTTCTTTAAAAATAAAAAATCATTTTTTCGAAAATTTCACTTATTTTAAACTCGATAACCTCGATTAACTCAAAATTCTGCCGTTTAAATTCGGGGTTTTTGCTATTAATAAATACTTACCTGCCACACCTACAGGCTGGAGCGCGTTTCGTGATCTATCTCGTTGGTTGGTAGAATTAAATACTCTATAAACACCTACTTTTCTGCTAATTACGTTTTTTCACCATAAATTCAAAATATTGTACTACGCTTACCTCTAAATACTCCGTTGTTCGTTAGCCCGCGCGCAGACGCGTGTTTTGACACCTCACACGCGTACCTAGCTCGGAAAAACGGAAAATTATACCAACAATAAAAGTTTACCTCAGCGAACCAGCATTCAACACAAACTACGATATCTTTGCACTTAGGAGACGGAATTTGAAGCGGTTTCGGTGCAGTTAATCTTAATTGGGCTCTGCCTCTCCTTTCCACCTAAAATAATCCACCTGTTTTCTTTAAAAATAAAAAATCATTTTTTCGAAAATTTCACTTATTTTAAACTCGATAACCTCGATTAACTCAAAATTCTGCCGTTTAAATTCGGGGTTTTTGCTATTAATAAATACTTACCTGCCACACCTACAGGCTGGAGCGCGTTTCGTGATCTATCTCGTTGGTTGGTAGAATTAAATACTCTATAAACACCTACTTTTCTGCTAATTACGTTTTTTCACCATAAATTCAAAATATTGTACTACGCTTACCTCTAAATACTCCGTTGTTCGTTAGCCCGCGCGCAGACGCGTGTTTTGACACCTCACACGCGTACCTAGCTCGGAAAAACGGAAAATTATACCAACAATAAAAGCTTACCTCAGCGAACCAGCATTCAACACAAACTACGATATCTTTGCACTTAGGAGACGGAATTTGAAGCGGTTTCGGTGCAGTTAATCTTAATTGGGCTCTGCCTCTCCTTTCCACCTAAAATAATCCACCTGTTTTCTTTAAAAATAAAAAATCATTTTTTCGAAAATTTCACTTATTTTAAACTCGATAACCTCGATTAACTCAAAATTCTGCCGTTTAAATTCGGGGTTTTTGCTATTAATAAATACTTACCTGCCACACCTACAGGCTGGAGCGCGTTTCGTGATCTATCTCGTTGGTTGGTAGAATTAAATACTCTATAAACACCTACTTTTCTGCTAATTACGTTTTTTCACCATAAATTCAAAATATTGTACTACGCTTACCTCTAAATACTCCGTTGTTCGTTAGCCCGCGCGCAGACGCGTGTTTTGACACCTCACACGCGTACCTAGCTCGGAAAAAGAAAGAAAAGAAAGAAAGAAAAATAGGTTTATTTGTCACAGAAACACGTGCATACAAAAAGATAACATTAACCTGCTTAAACTACTTACTTAATTAAACTACTTAAAAAAAAAAAAAAAAAATAAAAAAAAAAAAAATCTTTTTAATTCAGACATATTTGGTCCATAAAATTGTTAGTGGTACAAAACTTAAAAAAACTATGTTAGTTACATTAAAAACTAAAAAAACTAATTTAAGTATTTGCCGCCCTCTGGGGCCCCTGGCATACGCACTTGTGCTTGAACCCAGTGCCCCAGAAGGGGGCTGTCCAGCTTGTGGCTGAGCACGTTCAGGATGATGTTGGCGCTCCCACGCGTGCGGAACATCAATGAAGTGATTCGGCGCCTAACCACTTAAACCTACATTAACTTAATTATAAATCATAAAAAGCTGCACGTCATTACTGTGACAAGAAGGCTTCCACTCAGCATGATGCTGTGCTATGGACCCACAGCACAGCGCTGATTTTCAGTGGTCACCCGAAAAGGACGTACGGAAATCAAGGCGGGTTCAATTAATTGTAAATAATAATAAATAGTACCTACTTACATAATAAATAGGAAAAAAATAAATAAACTTTAAGTAAAACGACAAACATAAAACAACACAAGAATATCCAGCGTTCTGTCTCGCTCCCACTCTTACCCTCGTGTCGTCGCCGTTCGCCAGCATACGCGCTCACAATAAAAAAAAGTACCGTTGAAAGAAAGAAAGAAAGAAAGAAAAATAGGTTTATTTGTCACAGAAACACGTGCATACAAAAAGATAACATTAACACACACACACACACACACACACACACACACAAACATCATACTACACCTCAATCACACATACATAATTACTTTACAATTGAAAATTATAATATGTAAAATATACTTACCTACCAAATTCATTATAAGATAGCACAACCGATCATACCTTGTACTTGGACTTGATGATGATTACCTACTGTTTTGTATAACTTGGGGGGAAAGGCGCTGATAACCGAAATACAGGCTCTGCCTAGTTCGGTTACAGATGCTAAACTCTTTTTGTTATAATAATATTGTTGCCAAGTTGTTATGTAACCTAGTATTAAGTTGTTTGAGAAATAAACATTTATTATTATTTATTTATTTATTAACCTGCTTAAACTACTTACTTAATTAAACTACTTAAACCTACATTAACTTAATTATAAATCATAAAAAGCTGCACGTCATTACTGTGACAAGAAGGCTTCCACTCAGCATGATGCTGTGCTATGGACCCACAGCACAGCGCTGATTTTCAGTGGTCACCCGAAAAGGACGTACGGAAATCAAGGCGGGTTCAATTAATTGTAAATAATAATAAATAGTACCTACCTACTTACATAATAAATAGGAAAAAAATAAATAAACTTTAAGTAAAACGACAAACATAAAACAACACAAGAATATCCAGCGTTCTGTCTCGCTCCCACTCTTACCCTCGTGTCGTCGCCGTTCGCCAGCATACGCGCTCACAATAAAAAAAAAGTACCGTTGCATTTCCCTATTGCGTCTATGCGCGTGATGACGTACTGTGTTGTTGTGTGAGCCATCGAGTCGGGCGCCCAGCCGCGGCGCAGCGGTGCGCGCGGCTCACGAGTCCTGTGAGGTCACGTGACGCGTCACGCGATTTGAGCTACTACCGCCAAATGACCAGTGGGAGACTGGCTTGCGCATGCATTTCCCTTCATGTCGACGCCTGATCAATGTGATTAACGTGAAGTGTTTGGTGATACTACTTACACAACCTATACCCACATGGCTATCGGCACGACGGAAGACGACGAGACGAGACGCGTCTCACGCATCGCTATGCCGCCTCGAGCAACCTGGATATTGATGTACCTTGCCCATAGATGATAAACCTTATGTGAGTATTTATTTATAAAACATTTGCTGCTCAAACTTTTGTTTTTCCAATAGATTTTTTTTCAGATGTAACTTAAAATTTTGTTTTGTTTTCAGGGATCTTATGGGAGGTGGTAGATCATTTCAGCAGCGAGAAGCGGCATACTTGAAACATCCCCTGAACGCAGTGGTCTTATGTCGAGGCATCGAGATCGGGTTGGACGTGGAACGAGCAGAATAGCTGTAGTGTTCGTGCCTCCAGCTAATTTTTTTATACAGGTATTCCGGTTTGTGTGTTTTTATGATACCGAACATTAAAACGGCTAAATGTAGTTTCCGTCACTCACACGCGTACCTAGCTCGGAAAAACGGAAAATTATACCAACAATAAAAGTTTACCTCAGCGAACCAGCATTCAACACAAACTACAATATCTTTGCACTTAGGAGACGGAATTTGAAGCGGTTTCGGTGCAGTTAATCTTAATTGGGCTCTGCCTCTCTTTTCCACCTAAAATAATCCACCTGTTTTCTTTAAAAATAAAAAATCATTTTTTCGAAAATTTCACTTATTTTAAACTCGATAACCTCGATTAACTCAAAATTCTGCCGTTTAAATTCGGGCTTTTTGCTATTAATATATACTTACCTGCCACACCTTCAGGCTGGAGCGCGTTTCGTGATCTATCTCGTTGGTTGGTAGAATTAAATACTCTATAAACACCTACTTTTCTGCTAATTACGTTTTTTCACCATATATTCAAAATATTGTACTACGCTTACCTCTAAATACTCCGTTGTTCGTTAGCCCGCGCGCAGACGCGTGTTTTGACAACTCACACGCGTACCTAGCTCGGAAAAACGGAAAATTATACCAACAATAAAAGTTTACCTCAGCGAACCAGCATTCAACACAAACTACGATATCTTTGCACTTAGGAGACGGAATTTGAAGCGGTTTCGGTGCAGTTAATCTTAATTGGGCTCTGCCTCTCCTTTCCACCTAAAATAATCCACCTGTTTTCTTTAAAAATAAAAAATCATTTTTTCGAAAATTTCACTTATTTTAAACTCGATAACCTCGATTAACTCAAAATTCTGCCGTTTAAATTCGGGGTTTTTGCTATTAATAAATACTTACCTGCCACACCTTCAGGCTGGAGCGCGTTTCGTGATCTATCTCGTTGGTTGGTAGAATTAAATACTCTATAAACACCTACTTTTCTGCTAATTACGTTTTTTCACCATATATTCAAAATATTGTACTACGCTTACCTCTAAATACTCCGTTGTTCGTTAGCCCGCGCGCAGACGCGTGTTTTGACACCTCACACGCGTACCTAGCTCGGAAAAACGGAAAATTATACCAACAATAAAAGTTTACCTCAGCGAACCAGCATTCAACACAAACTACGATATCTTTGCACTTAGGAGACGGAATTTGAAGCGGTTTCGGTGCAGTTAATCTTAATTGGGCTCTGCCTCTCCTTTCCACCTAAAATAATCCACCTGTTTTCTTTAAAAATAAAAAATCATTTTTTCGAAAATTTCACTTATTTTAAACTCGATAACCTCGATTAACTCAAAATTCTGCCGTTTAAATTCGGGGTTTTTGCTATTAATAAATACTTACCTGCCACACCTACAGGCTGGAGTGCGTTTCGTGATCTATCTCGTTGGTTGGTAGAATTAAATACTCTATAAACACCTACTTTTCTGCTAATTACGTTTTTTCACCATATATTTTAAATATTGTACTACGCTTACCTCTAAATACTCCGTTGTTCGTTAGCCCGCGCGCAGACGCGTGTTTTGACACCTCACACGCGTACCTAGCTCGGAAAAACGGAAAATTATACCAACAATAAAAGTTTACCTCAGCGAACCAGCATTCAACACAAACTACGATATCTTTGCACTTAGGAGACGGAATTTGAAGCGGTTTCGGTGCAGTTAATCTTAATTGGGCTCTGCCTCTCCTTTCCACCTAAAATAATCCACCTGTTTTCTTTAAAAATAAAAAATCATTTTTTCGAAAATTTCACTTATTTTAAACTCGATAACCTCGATTAACTCAAAATTCTGCCGTTTAAATTCGGAGTTTTTGCTATTAATAAATACTTACCTGCCACAGCTTCAGGCTGGAGCGCGTTTCGTGATCTATCTCGTTGGTTGGTAGAATTAAATACTCTATAAACACCTACTTTTCTGCTAATTACGTTTTTTCACCATATATTCAAAATATTGTACTACGCTTACCTCTAAATACTCCGTTGTTCGTTAGCCCGCGCGCAGACGCGTGTTTTGACACCTCACACGCGTACCTAGCTCGGAAAAACGGAAAATTATACCAACAATAAAAGTTTACCTCAGCGAACCAGCATTCAACACAAACTACGATATCTTTGCACTTAGGAGACGGAATTTGAAGCGGTTTCGGTGCGGTTAATCTTAATTGGGCTCTGCCTCTCCTTTCCACCAAAAATAATCCACCTGTTTTCTTTAAAAATAAAAAATCATTTTTTCGAAAATTTCACTTATTTTAAACTCGATAACCTCGATTAACTCAAAATTCTGCCGTTTAAATTCGGGGTTTTTGCTATTAATAAATACTTACCTGCCACACCTTCAGGCTGGAGCGCGTTTCGTGATCTATCTCGTTGGTTGGTAGAATTAAATACTCTATAAACACCTACTTTTCTGCTAATTACGTTTTTTCACCATATATTCAAAATATTGTACTACGCTTACCTCTAAATACTCCGTTGTTCGTTAGCCCGCGCGCAGACGCGTGTTTTGACACCTCACACGCGTACCTAGCTCGGAAAAACGGAAAATTATACCAACAATAAAAGTTTACCTCAGCGAACCAGCATTCAACACAAACTACGATATCTTTGCACTTAGGAGACGGAATTTGAAGCGGTTTCGGTGCAGTTAATCTTAATTGGGCTCTGCCTCTCCTTTCCACCTAAAATAATCCACCTGTTTTCTTTAAAAATAAAAAATCATTTTTTCGAAAATTTCACTTATTTTAAACTCGATAACCTCGATTAACTCAAAATTCTGCCGTTTAAATTCGGAGTTTTTGCTATTAATAAATACTTACCTGCCACAGCTTCAGGCTGGAGCGCGTTTCGTGATCTATCTCGTTGGTTGGTAGAATTAAATACTCTATAAACACCTACTTTTCTGCTAATTACGTTTTTTCACCATATATTCAAAATATTGTACTACGCTTACCTCTAAATACTCCGTTGTTCGTTAGCCCGCGCGCAGACGCGTGTTTTGACACCTCACACGCGTACCTAGCTCGGAAAAACGGAAAATTATACCAACAATAAAAGTTTACCTCAGCGAACCAGCATTCAACACAAACTACGATATCTTTGCACTTAGGAGACGGAATTTGAAGCGGTTTCGGTGCGGTTAATCTTAATTGGGCTCTGCCTCTCCTTTCCACCTAAAATAATCCACCTGTTTTCTTTAAAAATAAAAAATCATTTTTTCGAAAATTTCACTTATTTTAAACTCGATAACCTCGATTAACTCAAAATTCTGCCGTTTAAATTCGGGGTTTTTGCTATTAATAAATACTTACCTGCCACACCTTCAGGCTGGAGCGCGTTTCGTGATCTATCTCGTTGGTTGGTAGAATTAAATACTCTATAAACACCTACTTTTCTGCTAATTACGTTTTTTCACCATATATTCAAAATATTGTACTACGCTTACCTCTAAATACTCCGTTGTTCGTTAGCCCGCGCGCAGACGCGTGTTTTGACACCTCACACGCGTACCTAGCTCGGAAAAACGGAAAATTATACCAACAATAAAAGTTTACCTCAGCGAACCAGCATTCAACACAAACTACGATATCTTTGCACTTAGGAGACGGAATTTGAAGCGGTTTCGGTGCAGTTAATCTTAATTGGGCTCTGCCTCTCCTTTCCACCTAAAATAATCCACCTGTTTTCTTTAAAAATAAAAAATCATTTTTTCGAAAATTTCACTTTATTTATACTCGATAACCTCGATTAACTCAAAATTCTGCCGTTTAAATTCGGGGTTTTTGCTATTAATAAATACTTACCTGCCACACCTTCAGGCTGGAGCGCGTTTCGTGATCTATCTCGTTGGTTGGTAGAATTAAATACTCTATAAACACCTACTTTTCTGCTAATTACGTTTTTTCACCATATATTCAAAATATTGTACTACGCTTACCTCTAAATACTCCGTTGTTCGTTAGCCCGCGCGCAGACGCGTGTTTTGACACCTCACACGCGTACCTAGCTCGGAAAAACGGAAAATTATACCAACAATAAAAGTTTACCTCAGCGAACCAGCATTCAACACAAACTACGATATCTTTGGTCTTAGGAGAAGGAATTTGAAGCGGTTTCGCTGCAGTTAATCTTAATTGGGCTCTGCCTCTCCTTTCCACCTAAAATAATCCACCTGTTTTCTTTAAAAATAAAAAATCATTTTTTCGAAAATTTCACTTATTTTAAACTCGATAACCTCGATTAACTCAAAATTCTGCCGTTTAAATTCGGGGTTTTTGCTATTAATAAACCTGCCACACCTTCAGGCTGGAGCGCGTT
This sequence comes from Lithophane semibrunnea, assembly GCA_947363905.1. Classification (NCBI taxonomy): domain Eukaryota; kingdom Metazoa; phylum Arthropoda; class Insecta; order Lepidoptera; family Noctuidae; genus Lithophane; species Lithophane semibrunnea. The sequence goes on along the minus strand of OX376212.1, from coordinate 144,364 downwards.
TCGTGATCTATCTCGTTGGTTGGTAGAATTAAATACTCTATAAACACCTACTTTTCTGCTAATTACGTTTTTTCACCATATATTCAAAATATTGTACTACGCTTACCTCTAAATACTCCGTTGTTCGTTAGCCCGCGCGCAGACGCGTGTTTTGACACCTCACACGCGTACCTAGCTCGGAAAAACGGAAAATTATACCAACAATAAAAGTTTACCTCAGCGAACCAGCATTCAACACAAACTACGATATCTTTGCACTTAGGAGACGGAATTTGAAGCGGTTTCGGTGCAGTTAATCTTAATTGGGCTCTGCCTCTCCTTTCCACCTAAAATAATCCACCTGTTTTCTTTAAAAATAAAAAATCATTTTTTCGAAAATTTCACTTATTTTAAACTCGATAACCTCGATTAACTCAAAATTCTGCCGTTTAAATTCGGGGTTTTTGCTATTAATAAATACTTACCTGCCACACCTTCGGGCTGGAGCGCGTTTCGTGATCTATCTCGTTGGTTGGTAGAATTAAATACTCTATAAACACCTACTTTTCTGCTAATTAGGTTTTTTCACCATATATTCAAAATATTGTACTACGCTTACCTCTAAATACTCCGTTGTTCGTTAGCCCGCGCGCAGACGCGTGTTTTGACACCTCACACGCGTACCTAGCTCGGAAAAACGGAAAATTATACCAACAATAAAAGTTTACCTCAGCGAACCAGCATTCAACACAAACTACGATATCTTTGCACTTAGGAGAAGGAATTTGAAGCGGTTTCGGTGCAGTTAATCTTAATTGGGCTCTGCCTCTCCTTTCCACCTAAAATAATCCACCTGTTTTCTTTAAAAATAAAAAATCATTTTTTCGAAAATTTCACTTATTTTAAACTCGATAACCTCGATTAACTCAAAATTCTGCCGTTTAAATTCGGGGTTTTTGCTATTAATAAATACTTACCTGCCACACCTTCAGGCTGGAGCGCGTTTCGTGATCTATCTCGTTGGTTGGTAGAATTAAATACTCTATAAACACCTACTTTTCTGCTAATTACGTTTTTTCACCATATATTCAAAATATTGTACTACGCTTACCTCTAAATACTCCGTTGTTCATTAGCCCGCGCGTAGACGCGTGTTATGACACCTCACACGCGTACCTAGCTCGGAAAAACGGAAAATTATACCAACAATAAAAGTTTACCTCAGCGAACCAGCATTCAACACAAACTACGATATCTTTGGTCTTAGGAGAAGGAATTTGAAGCGGTTTCGCTGCAGTTAATCTTAATTGGGCTCTGCCTCTCCTTTCCACCTAAAATAATCCACCTGTTTTCTTTAAAAATAAAAAATCATTTTTTCGAAAATTTCACTTTATTTATACTCGATAACCTCGATTAACTCAAAATTCTGCCGTTTAAATTCGGGGTTTTTGCTATTAATAAATACTTACCTGCCACACCTTCAGGCTGGAGCGCGTTTCGTGATCTATCTCGTTGGTTGGTAGAATTAAATACTCTATAAACACCTACTTTTCTGCTAATTACGTTTTTTCACCATATATTCAAAATATTGTACTACGCTTACCTCTAAATACTCCGTTGTTCGTTAGCCCGCGCGCAGACGCGTGTTTTGACACCTCACACGCGTACCTAGCTCGGAAAAACGGAAAATTATACCAACAATAAAAGTTTACCTCAGCGAACCAGCATTCAACACAAACTACGATATCTTTGGTCTTAGGAGAAGGAATTTGAAGCGGTTTCGCTGCAGTTAATCTTAATTGGGCTCTGCCTCTCCTTTCCACCTAAAATAATCCACCTGTTTTCTTTAAAAATAAAAAATCATTTTTTCGAAAATTTCACTTATTTTAAACTCGATAACCTCGATTAACTCAAAATTCTGCCGTTTAAATTCGGGGTTTTTGCTATTAATAAACCTGCCACACCTTCAGGCTGGAGCGCGTTTCGTGATCTATCTCGTTGGTTGGTAGAATTAAATACTCTATAAACACCTACTTTTCTGCTAATTACGTTTTTTCACCATATATTCAAAATATTGTACTACGCTTACCTCTAAATACTCCGTTGTTCGTTAGCCCGCGCGCAGACGCGTGTTTTGACACCTCACACGCGTACCTAGCTCGGAAAAACGGAAAATTATACCAACAATAAAAGTTTACCTCAGCGAACCAGCATTCAACACAAACTACGATATCTTTGCACTTAGGAGACGGAATTTGAAGCGGTTTCGGTGCAGTTAATCTTAATTGGGCTCTGCCTCTCCTTTCCACCTAAAATAATCCACCTGTTTTCTTTAAAAATAAAAAATCATTTTTTCGAAAATTTCACTTATTTTAAACTCGATAACCTCGATTAACTCAAAATTCTGCCGTTTAAATTCGGGGTTTTTGCTATTAATAAATACTTACCTGCCACACCTTCGGGCTGGAGCGCGTTTCGTGATCTATCTCGTTGGTTGGTAGAATTAAATACTCTATAAACACCTACTTTTCTGCTAATTAGGTTTTTTCACCATATATTCAAAATATTGTACTACGCTTACCTCTAAATACTCCGTTGTTCGTTAGCCCGCGCGCAGACGCGTGTTTTGACACCTCACACGCGTACCTAGCTCGGAAAAACGGAAAATTATACCAACAATAAAAGTTTACCTCAGCGAACCAGCATTCAACACAAACTACGATATCTTTGCACTTAGGAGAAGGAATTTGAAGCGGTTTCGGTGCAGTTAATCTTAATTGGGCTCTGCCTCTCCTTTCCACCTAAAATAATCCACCTGTTTTCTTTAAAAATAAAAAATCATTTTTTCGAAAATTTCACTTATTTTAAACTCGATAACCTCGATTAACTCAAAATTCTGCCGTTTAAATTCGGGGTTTTTGCTATTAATAAATACTTACCTGCCACACCTTCAGGCTGGAGCGCGTTTCGTGATCTATCTCGTTGGTTGGTAGAATTAAATACTCTATAAACACCTACTTTTCTGCTAATTACGTTTTTTCACCATATATTCAAAATATTGTACTACGCTTACCTCTAAATACTCCGTTGTTCATTAGCCCGCGCGTAGACGCGTGTTATGACACCTCACACGCGTACCTAGCTCGGAAAAACGGAAAATTATACCAACAATAAAAGTTTACCTCAGCGAACCAGCATTCAACACAAACTACGATATCTTTGGTCTTAGGAGAAGGAATTTGAAGCGGTTTCGCTGCAGTTAATCTTAATTGGGCTCTGCCTCTCCTTTCCACCTAAAATAATCCACCTGTTTTCTTTAAAAATAAAAAATCATTTTTTCGAAAATTTCACTTATTTTAAACTCGATAACCTCGATTAACTCAAAATTCTGCCGTTTAAATTCGGGGTTTTTGCTATTAATAAACCTGCCACACCTTCAGGCTGGAGCGCGTTTCGTGATCTATCTCGTTGGTTGGTAGAATTAAATACTCTATAAACACCTACTTTTCTGCTAATTACGTTTTTTCACCATATATTCAAAATATTGTACTACGCTTACCTCTAAATACTCCGTTGTTCGTTAGCCCGCGCGCAGACGCGTGTTTTGACACCTCACACGCGTACCTAGCTCGGAAAAACGGAAAATTATACCAACAATAAAAGTTTACCTCAGCGAACCAGCATTCAACACAAACTACGATATCTTTGCACTTAGGAGAAGGAATTTGAAGCGGTTTCGGTGCAGTTAATCTTAATTGGGCTCTGCCTCTCCTTTCCACCTAAAATAATCCACCTGTTTTCTTTAAAAATAAAAAATCATTTTTTCGAAAATTTCACTTATTTTAAACTCGATAACCTCGATTAACTCAAAATTCTGCCGTTTAAATTCGGGGTTTTTGCTATTAATAAATACTTACCTGCCACACCTTCAGGCTGGAGCGCGTTTCGTGATCTATCTCGTTGGTTGGTAGAATTAAATACTCTATAAACACCTACTTTTCTGCTAATTACGTTTTTTCACCATATATTCAAAATATTGTACTACGCTTACCTCTAAATACTCCGTTGTTCGTTAGCCCGCGCGCAGACGCGTGTTTTGACACCTCACACGCGTACCTAGCTCGGAAAAACGGAAAATTATACCAACAATAAAAGTTTACCTCAGCGAACCAGCATTCAACACAAACTACGATATTTTTGCACTTAGGAGAAGGAATTTGAAGCGGTTTCGGTGCAGTTAATCTTAATTGGGCTCTGCCTCTCCTTTCCACCTAAAATAATCCACCTGTTTTCTTTAAAAATAAAAAATCATTTTTTCGAAAATTTCACTTATTTTAAACTCGATAACCTCGATTAACTCAAAATTCTGCCGTTTAAATTCGGGGTTTTTGCTATTAATAAATACTTACCTGCCACACCTTCGGGCTGGAGCGCGTTTCGTGATCTATCTCGTTGGTTGGTAGAATTAAATACTCTATAAACACCTACTTTTCTGCTAATTAGGTTTTTTCACCATATATTCAAAATATTGTACTACGCTTACCTCTAAATACTCCGTTGTTCGTTAGCCCGCGCGCAGGCGCGTGTTTTGACACCTCACACGCGTACCTAGCTCGGAAAAACGGAAAATTATACCAACAATAAAAGTTTACCTCAGCGAACCAGCATTCAACACAAACTACGATATCTTTGCACTTAGGAGAAGGAATTTGAAGCGGTTTCGGTGCAGTTAATCTTAATTGGGCTCTGCCTCTCCTTTCCACCTAAAATAATCCACCTGTTTTCTTTAAAAATAAAAAATCATTTTTTCGAAAATTTCACTTATTTTAAACTCGATAACCTCGATTAACTCAAAATTCTGCCGTTTAAATTCGGGGTTTTTGCTATTAATAAATACTTACCTGCCACACCTTCAGGCTGGAGCGCGTTTCGTGATCTATCTCGTTGGTTGGTAGAATTAAATACTCTATAAACACCTACTTTTCTGCTAATTAGGTTTTTTCACCATATATTCAAAATATTGTACTACGCTTACCTCTAAATACTCCGTTGTTCGTTAGCCCGCGCGTAGACGCGTGTTTTGACACCTCACACGCGTACCTAGCTCGGAAAAACGGAAAATTATACCAACAATAAAAGTTTACCTCAGCGAACCAGCATTCAACACAAACTACGATATCTTTGGTCTTAGGAGAAGGAATTTGAAGCGGTTTCGCTGCAGTTAATCTTAATTGGGCTCTGCCTCTCCTTTCCACCTAAAATAATCCACCTGTTTTCTTTAAAAATAAAAAATAATTTTTTCGAAAATTTCACTTATTTTAAACTCGATAACCTCGATTAACTCAAAATTCTGCCGTTTAAATTCGGGGTTTTTGCTATTAATAAACCTGCCACACCTTCAGGCTGGAGCGCGTTTCGTGATCTATCTCGTTGGTTGGTAGAATTAAATACTCTAGAAAGAAAATATGTTTATTTGCGGCAAACATGACGTCAAGAAAGGACAAATATACGAAAATAAACAAGTTGCGGGAAAATATGCGTCACATTCACGCAAAACGGCCATCACTCAGCATAATGCTGCGACCCTATGCGAGACAGAGCCCCAGCGCTGATTTTCAGTGACAGCCGGCGTTGACGTCATGACGTCAATCGGTGCAGCACATAATGAGTGGACAATAACAAAAAAATAAATAAAATAAATACTTGTAGTGTGAAAAATAAATACTTGTAGTGTTTATAAAAATATAATATTTATTGATGGCAACATTCCGTTCCGTCAGCGACTCACGCGCCACGGGTTGCAATCTGTGCGCGCAGCTGTCATCAAAACTATTTTGACAGTTTTTTGACGTAAAGACGTTTTGTCGTAATCGTCGTAATGGTTACGTAACAAATAACATGGCGCAATTACCTAGTTAATAGTGGTATGATGCAATAAAAATAACAAAGGATGCATCGAGTGTTTGTGTTGTGTAGCTCCAGTTTTTGTAAACAGTGTTTGTGGAATTTGTGTAAGAAGGTGACGATGACAAACTACGGTGATAAAGAGAACAACCACAGACCAGATGGTACGTTAGAAATAGTTAATTTAATGAACGTTATTATAATGAATTCTAGAATTATATTACTATTAGATAAATTAAATTATATTGGATACATATATAAATTAGCATAAATTTGTTAACAAGGAACTATACCAACTTGACAAAACCACAGTGTGCAGTAGATTAATCAGGTTTAACCGTAAATTATAGAAAGAAGTTGGCATTCGTAAGCATTCATGGGTAGGATGCAGTAGCAAGAACAGAAATAAATACAGCCAACAAATACAGCTCCAGTGACAGAAGAGGGAAATTCCAAGCAGCCCACGCCCCGGGAGATCCCAAGCCAAAGCCTGCATGCCATGACCCCAGAGGTGAGTGAAACCAACACTATAGAACATACATATTTAAGATAGATGCGAAATTTGTTGATGTAAGAGTAACTTTTTGTGGTGGTATTTAAAAGCTTGTATTGCTTTCAGGCGTCGCAATGGTGGTGGGAGATCATTCCAACAGCGTGTGGCTGCAAACTTGAAACACCCCCTGAATGCTGTAGTTCTGTGCATTGGCACGGACAGTGGACCTACCATGGAGCGAAGACTATACTTTAGGTGGTTTTGTTTCCAAGTTAGCTTTTCATAGAGATAGTGTGGTTTTTGAGTTGTAACAATACCAAACAACAAGTTGGCCAAATGATGCTTTCTCCTGGCAGCCATCTTTAATAATTTTAGTTTGTTTATGTATGGAGTTACATGACTTCTTCGTGCAACATCAACACAAAAGCGAACACAGGCATTCTGAATACGTTGTATTACACGTTCCGTTCTTGAAAGCAGGCAAGGTCCGTAGACAGTGTCGCAGTAATTTAACTTGGATAGGATGAGACTATCTACAAGTTGTTTCCGTATTGGTATGCTTAGATACTTCCGTATACCATATAAGACCTTTAACCTATAAAAACAGTTTCGAAGAACATTGGTCACGTGGGCCTCAAAGTGCAGCTCTGGATCCATGATTAGCCCTAGATTGCATGCCTGCTCCACTCTCTCAATTTTCTCTCCCATAACAACTATTTCAGGGTTGGCAGTAAGTATTGCACTGACTTGCTTCTTAGAACCCAGAATCATAAATTTAGATTTAAGGGGGTTTAGAACTAGAGAGTTCTCCTCCGACCATACAACCACCCTATGCAAATCCTCGTTCATTTTCTGCACAGCTGTAGATGTTTCACCCCCTTTGAAGGATATGTACAGCTGAATATCGTCGGCATACATATGATATTTGCAGTTAACAAAGGATTTTATGATATCCGCACTGTATAGTATGTACAACAAAGGCCCCAAAATCGATCCCTGAGGGACACCCCTTGACACTTGCAGGGGGGGAGATGACACCGTTGACCCGTCTTCTCTATGCATCTCTACATATTGAGCCCTGTTAGTTAGGTAGCTTCTAAACCATTCTACAGCATCACTATCGAATCCATAGTAAACTAGCTTTGACAGCAGTAGGGTGGTATTAATTGCGTCAAAAGCGCGGGAAAAGTCCAGCAGAGCCAGAATAGTTCCCTCCCCCCGGTCACGTGCTTCAAGGATGCCACCCACAACATCAGCCAGAGCTGTTGCAGTACCTCTACCCTTTCTGAAACCCGACTGAAGGTCAGGAAGAATATTGTTAGTTTCGAGGTATTCAATGACCTGCGAGTATACTACACGTTCCAAGATCTTAGACAGGCAAGGTAGAATACTGATTGGTCTCAAGTCCTTCATGTTAACCGGGTTATTGTTTTTAGGGATGGGACGTACAATAGCGCATCGCCAGAGTTCGGGGAACGTACGTGTGGCTATGGACCGGTTAATGATGTCCGTTATTGCTTGCAAGGTAGTTGGCAACGTGAGAGATAACATGTCGAGACTTATACCATCGACGCCCTGTGCATTTGACCCTAGACTCTTGATTATCTTCAGGATCGACTCAGGATTGGTTGTTGTGAGTGTGAATGAGGCAGGGCCATACCTATGAGACTCAAAGTAGGAAAATTGTGGGATGTTGTGACAGCAATTACCAGGGACGTCCAGAAACGCCGCATTGATGGCATCGGGGTTATTGAAGTGACCTGGCAGCAATCTTTGCTTATGGTCCGGAAGCACATCTGATTTTAAATTGCGCCACAATAGTTTCGGTTCCTTCAGTTGGTTATTGATGCTCCTGGCGAAATACGCCGTCTTCTCGGAAACTAGTGCCGTGACTGCTTGGTGCTTCAAATCCAAATAATACTGCTTATGACCCGGTAGTTTGGATTTACGAAATCTGTCCCTGGCTTCATCTCTTAATGTCGACATCAGTCTGATGTTTTCAGTTATCCAGGGAGTGGGGCGAGTTTTAAATGTCTTCCTTTTAAGGGGAGCGTGGAGATCGAATAACTGGATCATAAATGAGTTAAATGTTTGCACCATAGAATTGACATCACTCATGTCTCCAATACACGACCATGGAATAAGTTTTAAATCTATGTTAAAGTAGTCCTCTAATATGTCTGACAGCGGACGAAATATGACAGATCTTGGTTTAGCCTTATGCTTCTTAAAAATCGTCTCGCATGTGATAAACGAGTGATGGCTAAGTTCACTGATATGTTTCACCATGACATTGCGGATTGAAGTATCACTGCAGATTATATCAATAAGTGAACTACTATCACCTACAAAGTGTGTGGGTGTTTGGACTAATTGATTTAGGTTCAAGTAGCTAAGGAAATCTAAAAGTTGTTTGGTTTTTGGGCTATTGACATCTAGCATGTTAACATTAAAGTCACCTAATAATATTACATTGTCATAGGGGGCCAAACCACCAATACTGGCAGTTAAGCCTTCGAGAAAAGGCTCTAAGTCTAACCATGGTGGACGATAGGCAGTGCCAATGAGTAACTTCTTCTTATTTACACTAAGGGTTAGCCAGAGCTGTTCAACATTGGGATGATCAGGATGAGCTCTTACTCGCGCAGTGACTCCATTTCTAATGTAGAATGCGACCCCCCCGCCGCGCCCACCACGTACAGACATAGGTCGCGGTATGTGCTTAAGCCTGTAACCAGGCACACTAGGCGCACGGTCCTCCTCACCCTTACGCAACCATGTCTCGTTGATAGCCATGATATCCACAGCATGGTTACCCATGGCCATCAAAAATTCATCTTGATTAGTTCCTAGAGAGCCCGCATTCAGTAGACCAAACTTAATACATTTACTGGGAGTCATTTGTCATCTGTGTGTTGTATGTATGTCTTGTGTAACTGTATGTTTATGTTGAGTGTGAGTAAGTATATGTATATGTGGAGGTAAGAACTATGTTTAACAGTGGACTGCAATGAGCTGAAATGATGGAGTGATTTTGTACTGTATATGTAATTAACGTAAACAAGAAACATTGTAAATAAATTGAATGTACATAATTTTTGAATATTATTAGGGTATGTTGTAATAAATGTTTTAAGTGTAAAGATATGTTGATCGAATATATAAAAAAGAAATAAGGATAACTCACTATGCACACCTGCCATACTGTGGTCAAGCACCCGATAAAAACAGTTGTAACGCAGATCCTCCCAAGTAGAGATAACTAACATGAGCTTAATCATATTAATAACAAAAATAAAAATAAAAATTAACATAAATAAAAATAAAATTTGAGAATAATCAGGCTGTTTCATTGACAGGTCCAAATATTCGAGATATGTCTTCCTCGGTGCGGATTCTATGTGAGGGGTCACCAGGCTTCCTCCTGGCAAGAATGCGGCCGCGCTTGGTCCACACAAACCTCCAATCGAAGAGACTAGCAGCGTCCCGTGCCTTCCGAAACAACTGACGGTTTGTTTTTGTAAGGCGCTCGTTGACAAAGAATCGCTGGGCTGGGCCGGACATGTCTAAATCGGCAGTCGTCGCCCCACGTCGCACTCGCGCGCTCGTCAGCAGTTCATCACGCAGATCACGACGCGACAGGCGCACGACAATGGCGCGAGGGCGAGTTTCTGTCGCACCCGTAGAGCTCGTCGCGTTGAGCTGCCTCCCGCCGACTCGTTCCGCGCTGACAATGTCGCGTTCCTCCAAGTTTACCCCTAGCTTCAGGCTTATGACCTTGGCGATGTGGATCGGGTTATCAACCTTGGCCTCGGGTATATTTGTGATCTCGACGTCGTTCGCCAAGAGGTCCTGATCTCTGTCGTTGAGCTCGCGCCTTAACTCCTCTACGATCCTGTCCACTGCCCCGGTATTCGCGGGAGCCGACGATGCCCGCCGCTCCAAGGCGTCCACCCTGGCCTCTAGGCCATCGATGCGCGTGTTGCAGGTGTTCATAGAGGTTTTGAGCTCCATCATCTCCACCTCCATTTCCTTGCGAAAGACTTGGATCTCCGCACGAACCGCTCTCAGTTCCTCCAGGATTAATTTCATGTCGGAGCCGGTGATCTGCGATATTTCACGGGCCGTGGCTTCAACTATAGAGGCATTGTACGGCGGAGGGGTGGCAGCATTAGAAAGGCATGCAGTCTGCAAAGGTGCAGGTTTGGAACGAACGTCAGAGTTATTAGGCGTACTGGTTTCCATGCAGGCTTGTTCTACGGGTGTTACTGCTTGAGGGCGTTCCGTACTTTCCCCAGAGCTTCTGACTGGGGTATCAGCCCTGTTATCCCTTACGAGGCCTTTCTTACACTCGGGACAACGCCAGCTTATTGGTATAGTTGTTTTTGTTGGAATGCCTACACACACCCGGTGGTATTGGACCTGACATTTACCACACCTAGCGCCATCTACTGACGAGATAAAGCGACCGCAACCTCCACAATTGATACCTGGCATGATGGTAATCGAGACGAGTCTGTTACGCAAATATTTCTAGGTTCGCACACTAGATGGCACCAGAGATGACTCGATACGGATCGTGAGATCGATAGCCACGAGAAAGATAGATAGATGGCACTGTTATCACTTTAATTCTGCAGTTACTTGCGAAAATAAGTGGGTAAGCAGTCAATTGCGCCAAGTCACTGTATTATAGTTTTGTTGATTTACTGCCCTTATGCGCACTATTTCCTATTCACTCCAATATATGGCACGCTATGTAGCACTAAGTTCACTATTATATTAAATGTTTACACTGAAACTTGTGTTTTAAATTGTTTCCGATATAAAAAAGATAGACAGGTCTACACCGATACAGACGTCAGACGTCATCCCAATAGTATGATAAACACCTACTCTATAAACACCTACTTTTCTGCTAATTACGTTTTTTCACCATAAATTCAAAATATTGTACTACGCTTACCTCTAAATACTCCGTTGTTCGTTAGCCCGCGCGCAGACGCGTGTTTTGACACCTCACACGCGTACCTAGCTCGGAAAAACGGAAAATTATACCAACAATAAAAGTTTACCTCAGCGAACCAGCATTCAACACAAAATACGATATCTTTGCACTTAGGAGACGGAATTTGAAGCGGTTTCGGTGCAGTTAATCTTAATTGGGCTCTGCCTCTCCTTTCCACCTAAAATAATCCACCTGTTTTCTTTAAAAATAAAAAATCATTTTTTCGAAAATTTCACTTATTTTAAACTCGATAACCTCGATTAACTCAAAATTCTGCCGTTTAAATTCGGGGTTTTTGCTATTAATAAATACTTACCTGCCACACCTTCGGGCTGGAGCGCGTTTCGTGATCTATCTCGTTGGTTGGTAGAATTAAATACTCTATAAACACCTACTTTTCTGCTAATTAGGTTTTTTCACCATATATTCAAAATATTGTACTACGCTTACCTCTAAATACTCCGTTGTTCGTTAGCCCGCGCGCAGACGCGTGTTTTGACACCTCACACGCGTACCTAGCTCGGAAAAACGGAAAATTATACCAACAATAAAAGTTTACCTCAGCGAACCAGCATTCAACACAAACTACGATATCTGTAGGATATCAGGCGCACGGGTGTGTAGGGAAGCAGTACAGGTAGCAAACGAAACAAACGGTTGAGTGAAAGCAGGGTATATTTCTTGCGAAAACACTTTACACGAAACACAATTACATTAAACACAATAATCAGTCTTAGCACTTATAACTTGGTACGAAATGTCGATTGAAAAACATAACTAGACTACTATAAAAATACTGTAACCACTACTGACTAATCTATGCTAATCTATACTAAGTTAATAAGGGCGGAGCGCGAGCTATGAGCAACACGAGGCGGACACACTATTTCGCGACGGAGATGTTGCTCACAGGAAGACTTTTGTCTGACTGATGAAGACTTTTGATGGAAACTGAATATGATTTTACATCGAGATATACTTATACATGTTACACGTATACACAAGTTGCGCACACCGCGCGTACAAATCCAAAATGATCGTCCAACTAATCTGGACACTTGTATCAGTGAGGAGGTGATGAAGGGGTTCGGGTGTCTGCGGGGTATTGCGCAGTTGTGTCGGTCAAGGGTACAGGAGGGGCGAGGGGCTTGTCGGCCAAGGGATTCCTTATCTGTATATAGTACTGTTTACATTTCTGCTACATAATAATACAATGGAATTCTTTCGAAACCGTACATAGCGTTATGTTTTCGTTATATACATAATGTCCCCTAATGTATTTATGCTTAACTAACATTATTACACAACTTATATGTATGTACCTCGAGGGGTATAGAAGTTATTTACTGTTTCATAAGTATATAAGCTATTTTTCAAGTATTTAAGATATTTCAAGTACTACATGACTTGTCAAGGACATAATGAGTTACAATCTCTTATAAGAATCATACTAGAGTACTTGACTAGGCTCATTTTCCTAGTTTCCTTATGTATCTTAACTAAAATGGCACTTTATGTGCTTTATTATATGTAAAATCGCTGTGCTTCTTAACATTCCCACCCCCTGTAAGAGGGTTCAACCGATTACATCCCCGTTAGTGGGAAGCACAACGACTTTAACTACGGGCCGACGCAGGACCCCATGATTAGTTCTAACGTCTACCACTCGAATGACAGAGTCCGCTCCCGGATACACACTTTTAACGACCCCTTTGGTCCACTGGTTACGCGGTTTACTTTGGTCCACTATTATCACTACATCACCCACTTTAATGTTTGGCACATCGCCGTTCCACTTTTGCCGTTGTTGGAGCGTCGGCAGATACTCTCGTAGCCAACGCCTCCAGAAGAGGTCGGCCAGCGCGTTCACCCGTCGCCACATGCGGCGGGAGTCGACTTCGATGGCGTGGCCCCGCGTGCAGGGAGCATCTCCCGCGGCAGTGCCCAGCAGGAGATGGTTGGGGGTTAGCACCACAGGGTGCTCAACATCGTTGCTGATGTAGGTGAGAGGCCGGCTGTTTATAGTGAGCTCGGCCTCGGCGAGGAGGGTGTAGAGTACCTCCTCGCGGGGAGCGCGCTCTCGGAGCGTCGCTTTGAGTGCGTTCTTGACAGAGCGCACCAGTCGCTCCCAGCACCCGCCCATGTGTGGGGATGCCGGGGGGTTAAAATGCCACGCGATGCCGCGGCCTGCGGCTTCATTTTCCACTTTGGCGTGGTCCATGTCGCGCAAAGCTGCGCGCAGTTCGGCGTGTGCGCCGACGAAGTTAGTGCCCCGGTCGGAGTACATGTCCGAGGGCCGCCCGCGTCGCGCAATGAGGCGCCGCAGGGCGAGGATGGCCGAGTCTGAACTCAGCGAAGCCGCCAGCTCCAGGTGGACGGCGCGGGTAGTGAGGCATGTGAATAGCACGCCCCACCTCTTCTCCCTGCGCCGACCGATGGCGACCTCCATGGGGCCAAAGTAATCGACCCCACAGTGTATGAAGGCTCTTCTGGTCACCTCCAGCCTTGCGGCCGGGAGGTCACCCATTTTCGGTGTCACCGGCTTGGCCTTCTCCAGGCGGCACCGTTGGCAGCTCGCGGTGACGGCCTTGACGGTCGACCGCAGATTGGTGACCCAGAACTTCTCTCGAACCCTGTTAACTACAGATTCCTGATTGGCGTGCAAAGCCGCCGTGTGATAATCATAAATTAGACGGCGCGTGAGAGGGTGTTTCCCATCTAGGATTATGGGATGGCGCTCTCCGAAGGTGAGCTCGCTGCAGGCCCCCAGCCTGCCGCGTACTCTCACCAGCCCATCCTCGAACAGCATGGGGTCGAGGGTCCGTAGCTTGCTGTCATTGGGCAGCGGGCGTCCCTCCCGCAGCGCCCTGATGTCAGCCCCGTAGCTCTCCGCCTGTGCCAGTTTCAGTAGGTGTGTCTCCGCCTCGTGTTGGTCCGCGATGGTCACGGCGGATGATTGGCGCCGCTTTCGGCAGCGATCTGCAAAAATAAGCAGACGCGCCACGACGTACAAGGCGCGCTTCCACGTTGGCAGTTGCTCGTAGTGTAGCCATGGTTCGCCCGGCGCCGCCGCTGCGTGTAGTCGCTGTACCCGCTCCAAGGTGGCCTCAGCCACCGCGTCGGTGTCGACGCTCGTCGGCCACTGCTCCTGTGGACAGCGAAGAAACGAGGGCCCCGACAGCCACTCGTCACAGTTATTGGGCCAGTCCGTTCGGGTGGCTTTATCAGCGGGGTTCATCGCCGAGGGAACCCAGTGCCAGTCGGCTCTACTTGACCTTTTGTCTATCTCGGCGAGACGGTGTGACACGAACCTTTGGAAGTCTAACGCGTCTGAGTTGATCCACTTTATGACGGTTTTGCTGTCCGTCCATAAGTACTTGCGGTCAATGGGTATACCTATTTCTTTTGCCACTGTGTCGGCTAATCTACATGCCAACACAGCGGCCTGCAATTCTAGGCGCGGGACGGACACTAGTTTTTGTGGCGCTACTCTGGCTTTTCCTATGACTATGGCCACGTCCCTATCCCCGTTTAAATTTGTGCCCGCTAGATACGCTACCGCTGCGTATGCGGATTCGCTCGCGTCACCGAAGACGTGGAGCTCTATCCCCTCCGGCCTTAGGCCGTACCAGCGGGGTATAGTTACGTCATTTAGGATCGGCAGCTTATGAAGCCACTCGAACCACACTTTAGCCTCTGCTTCTTGAAG
This sequence comes from Lithophane semibrunnea, assembly GCA_947363905.1. Classification (NCBI taxonomy): domain Eukaryota; kingdom Metazoa; phylum Arthropoda; class Insecta; order Lepidoptera; family Noctuidae; genus Lithophane; species Lithophane semibrunnea. The sequence goes on along the minus strand of OX376212.1, from coordinate 129,271 downwards.
CCTCTCATCCCATTGGATGCCTGTGTGCCATACCCTTTTCATTAAGATTCGTGATTGTATGACACACGGATATAAGAAACCTAAAGGGTCAAAGATTGACATAATGAACCGTAAAAATTCTCTTTTGGTGGGTATTACCTCACCTTCTACAATGGCTCTAGGCAGCCGTTTAAATGATAGGTCGAATGCCAAATTGTCTTTGCTTGGCGACCATATCATACCTAACGTTCGTTCTACGTTACTATCACTCTTTTCGAGTGACACCCGGTCAGGCATTTCGACTTGCAGTCGGTCGCGTAGCTCTTGAGAGTTGGTGACCCACCCCCTTATATTGAACCCGCCCTTGGCGTGGATGTGGGTCACTTCCTCGATTAGCTGTCCGGCTTGCGCGGCTGACCACGAGCTGTCAAGGTAGTCGTCCATGTAATGCTTCGTTTTTATGGCCGCTACTGCCTCGGGGTGTGATATTTTAAATTGTTCAGCATTTTTATTTAAAATATAAATGGCTGACGTGGGAGACGACACGGCACCGAAAATCATCGAATTCATGACGTATGTTTCCGGATCCCTACCGCCGGTCGCGTTCCACAAGAAAAGCTGTGCGCCCTTATCTTGCTCGCGTATTTTAACCCGGAGAAACATATCGGCAATGTCCCCGGTGTATCCTATCGGGCCCAGTCTAAATTTGAACAATACACCTAACAAAGAGTTGAGTAGGTCAGGCCCGGCTAATAAATTTTCATTTAAAGTCGTACCATTGTAGGTTGCTGCGGCATCAAATACTAGTCTTAATTTCCCCGGTTTGTTTGGATTCGTTACCCCGAAATGAGGTAGGTACCATACGGGTTCATAGTTGACCGCGCCCTCTACCTTGCTAGCGTAGCCCTCTGCTAGCAACCTATCTATCTGTGCCTTATAGGCCGTGGCATACACTGCGTCTTTATTTAAGCGACGTTCGATTCCCGCTAGTCGCTGACGCGCGTGTGTATAATTGTCGGGCAGCTGTGGGTCGTCGCGACGCCACAGTAAACCTACTTCCCAGGCGCCGCTATCTGTTTGACGGCTGGTAGTATTTAATATGTGCTTTGCCCGTTCAATATCTTGGTGCGTCCGAGGCACCTCTGAAATACCTATAGCTTCTAATTCGAGCTGTTTCTTGACCATGTCATGCAAATCAATTTTATTATCGACGACACAATTTACAGATTGGTCACTAGTGTGACTGATACCTAAAGGTCCGTGCACTACCCAGCCTAGACTAGTCAAAGAGGCAACCGGCTTACCTGATTTTCCTCGGCGGGTGTCCTGGCTGACAAGCAACTCCCAGTTGTCCTGCCCCAGCAACAGCAGCGGCCGGGCACCTGTCATCTCTTCGCAGCCCAAGTGGCGAAGGTGAGCGTGCTCCGCCATCACGGCGGCTGGCACTGTTTGCGCGGGCAAGTCCAGTCGCTTCAACGTACGACAGTTCACTTTATACGATTGCCCGCTCGGCCCGCGCACCGACACATTTATGACGCGCGACGTTTCGTCCGTAATCTCTTGACCGCGCGCGCTTTGTAGTACTAACGGTACTCGCTGACCTTTGACATTTTCTACTAGCGAGTCGTCGATTAATGACACTGTGGCCCCGTCATCCAATAATGCGTAACACGGCTTATCTTTGCCTTCTATATTTACACAAACAGGTATAATTTTTAATAGTGCTTTGCCTGTATAGTCACTAACATTAGTGATGCTCTCTGGCTTTGCCCTTTCAGCGTGCAATAGCGTGTGGTGTGCATAGTTACATGAAGAACATTTACTAGCGCGACAGAAATTCTTATTATGTTTCTTTGAAATGCATTTAAAACAAAGTTTATGTTTCTTGATGTGCTCCCATCGTTCGTTTGTATTTAATTTTTCGAACTTTTCACACTTAGGGAGTTTATGCATAGCGCCACACAACGTACATTTCTCAGAATCAACTTTAGCCTGTTGCTCGTTCTCAGCTGTCACATGCAATCGTTGAACATTTCTAAACTGTTTATTAATGATTTGAACATTGCCTCGTGGCTTAAAGTTACTTTGTGTTGTTGTGGGCGTGTCAAGGTTCATCTGTACATAATATGAAGTGGCACGGGCTAGGTGACTCAAGAATTCAGCTAATATTTCTAGGCTCGGCGACACTCGAACGTCGATGCCTTGGTTGGCTGCCATGCCCATAGCGAAGTCACCATATTGAGCACGTTGAATAGGAGTGAGTTTAGTTAAAAGTTCGCTTACCAGTTGCGGGTTATTTAAATATCCATTTGCTCGAACACTCCTTAACAGTGATACACAGTTACGCACTGTCGTTGAGAACTTTCTAAGTTCACGACCACTTTCTGTTACCTTAGGTAACGCACGCACTTTACGTAGGGCACACTCAAGCACTAAGTTAGGATGACCGAATTCTTCATCCAAAGTTTTCATGATATCCGCTGGATTTGTTGAAGTCCGTAATAGATCTTCAACTGCTAGCTTCGCTTCTCCTTGTAGAGATGTCTTCAGTCGAGCTAGGTTCTCGTGCGGCTTGAAGTTATACAGGGCTGTCGTGTCATGGTACATATTCTTGTACGACAGCCACTCCGCTGGGTCACCGTTGAAGTAGGGCAGCTCGTATGCTTGCCTAGGTACCGGCCGCGGACGTGCTAGATTTGTGATAGCGTCCGCCAGCTGGTCTATCTTCCTGTCCCGCGATCTATTTCTTTCGGTGTCGTCAGCGAACGTGTTTTCATAGTCGGGCGCATCCCTACGCGGCGCGTCCCTAGGCGGCGCTCGCGAAGCACTAGCCGTCGCGGCGGGCATAGTGCGGTACGTACTGTTATGAAAATGTACCGACGCGGGCGCGTACTGTTGCCTGGGCGCAGGCGTAGTATCGAGCGGCGGCTCGACTACATTCGCGGACACGGACACTTGTCGCGGCGGCGGATCGCGAGACTCGGCGGGCGCGGGCACTTCACTATTCACAACAGGCGTCGTCTCTGTTACCCAGTCTTCGACTCGACGCGTTGTTGTTTCACCATCACTTGATTCTTCGTCGGCGGCGGCGGCGTCGATCTCGGCTAGATCAGCTTCCAGCTTCTTCTGGATTAGGTTCTCCTTCAATCGCACTAGCTCCTTCTCAGCCTCGTATTCAACCCTCCTCCGGAGGTAGTCGGCACTTTTCTGGCCGCTCCTCGAGGAGACGTGGCTCGTCGTGGACCTTGCATTCTGTATACTCACCGATCTCACTGGCGTGGCGAATTCACGATGGTCGATCACACGACCGGGGCCAGCCAGTGGGATCACAGGGGCAGGAACTGACGTCATAGTAGGCGCTATCGACGGTGAACCGGGTGCCATTTCAGACGGCACCCCTGAATCTGCTTCGACGTTCCGACGCTTCATCATGTCAGCTTCCATTGTACGCAACTTGCTCCGCGTTGTAATTGCGCTTCTTTCACTCATCGTTATGCTATGTACTGCTTATCCGGCTCGACAGGACCAAAATTGTAGGATATCAGGCGCACGGGTGTGTAGGGAAGCAGTACAGGTAGCAAACGAAACAAACGGTTGAGTGAAAGCAGGGTATATTTCTTGCGAAAACACTTTACACGAAACACAATTACATTAAACACAATAATCAGTCTTAGCACTTATAACTTGGTACGAAATGTCGATTGAAAAACATAACTAGACTACTATAAAAATACTGTAACCACTACTGACTAATCTATGCTAATCTATACTAAGTTAATAAGGGCGGAGCGCGAGCTATGAGCAACACGAGGCGGACACACTATTTCGCGACGGAGATGTTGCTCACAGGAAGACTTTTGTCTGACTGATGAAGACTTTTGATGGAAACTGAATATGATTTTACATCGAGATATACTTATACATGTTACACGTATACACAAGTTGCGCACACCGCGCGTACAAATCCAAAATGATCGTCCAACTAATCTGGACACTTGTATCAGTGAGGAGGTGATGAAGGGGTTCGGGTGTCTGCGGGGTATTGCGCAGTTGTGTCGGTCAAGGGTACAGGAGGGGCGAGGGGCTTGTCGGCCAAGGGATTCCTTATCTGTATATAGTACTGTTTACATTTCTGCTACATAATAATACAATGGAATTCTTTCGAAACCGTACATAGCGTTATGTTTTCGTTATATACATAATGTCCCCTAATGTATTTATGCTTAACTAACATTATTACACAACTTATATGTATGTACCTCGAGGGGTATAGAAGTTATTTACTGTTTCATAAGTATATAAGCTATTTTTCAAGTATTTAAGATATTTCAAGTACTACATGACTTGTCAAGGACATAATGAGTTACAATCTCTTATAAGAATCATACTAGAGTACTTGACTAGGCTCATTTTCCTAGTTTCCTTATGTATCTTAACTAAAATGGCACTTTATGTGCTTTATTATATGTAAAATCGCTGTGCTTCTTAACAATATCTTTGCACTTAGGAGAAGGAATTTGAAGCGGTTTCGGTGCAGTTAATCTTAATTGGGCTCTGCCTCTCCTTTCCACCTAAAATAATCCACCTGTTTTCTTTAAAAATAAAAAATCATTTTTTCGAAAATTTCACTTATTTTAAACTCGATAACCTCGATTAACTCAAAATTCTGCCGTTTAAATTCGGGGTTTTTGCTATTAATAAATACTTACCTGCCACACCTTCAGGCTGGAGCGCGTTTCGTGATCTATCTCGTTGGTTGGTAGAATTAAATACTCTATAAACACCTACTTTTCTGCTAATTACGTTTTTTCACCATATATTCAAAATATTGTACTACGCTTACCTCTAAATACTCCGTTGTTCGTTAGCCCGCGCGCAGACGCGTGTTTTGACACCTCACACGCGTACCTAGCTCGGAAAAACGGAAAATTATACCAACAATAAAAGTTTACCTCAGCGAACCAGCATTCAACACAAACTACGATATCTTTGCACTTAGGAGAAGGAATTTGAAGCGGTTTCGCTGCAGTTAATCTTAATTGGGCTCTGCCTCTCCTTTCCACCTAAAATAATCCACCTGTTTTCTTTAAAAATAAAAAATCATTTTTTCGAAAATTTCACTTATTTTAAACTCGATAACCTCGATTAACTCAAAATTCTGCCGTTTAAATTCGGGGTTTTTGCTATTAATAAATACTTACCTGCCACACCTTCGGGCTGGAGCGCGTTTCGTGATCTATCTCGTTGGTTGGTAGAATTAAATACTCTATAAACACCTACTTTTCTGCTAATTAGGTTTTTTCACCATATATTCAAAATATTGTACTACGCTTACCTCTAAATACTCCGTTGTTCGTTAGCCCGCGCGCAGGCGCGTGTTTTGACACCTCACACGCGTACCTAGCTCGGAAAAACGGAAAATTATACCAACAATAAAAGTTTACCTCAGCGAACCAGCATTCAACACAAACTACGATATCTTTGCACTTAGGAGAAGGAATTTGAAGCGGTTTCGGTGCAGTTAATCTTAATTGGGCTCTGCCTCTCCTTTCCACCTAAAATAATCCACCTGTTTTCTTTAAAAATAAAAAATCATTTTTTCGAAAATTTCACTTATTTTAAACTCGATAACCTCGATTAACTCAAAATTCTGCCGTTTAAATTCGGGGTTTTTGCTATTAATAAATACTTACCTGCCACACCTTCAGGCTGGAGCGCGTTTCGTGATCTATCTCGTTGGTTGGTAGAATTAAATACTCTATAAACACCTACTTTTCTGCTAATTACGTTTTTTCACCATATATTCAAAATATTGTACTACGCTTACCTCTAAATACTCCGTTGTTCGTTAGCCCGCGCGCAGACGCGTGTTTTGACACCTCACACGCGTACCTAGCTCGGAAAAACGGAAAATTATACCAACAATAAAAGTTTACCTCAGCGAACCAGCATTCAACACAAACTACGATATCTTTGCACTTAGGAGACGGAATTTGAAGCGGTTTTGGTGCAGTTAATCTTAATTGGGCTCTGCCTCTCCTTTCCACCTAAAATAATCCACCTGTTTTCTTTAAAAATAAAAAATCATTTTTTCGAAAATTTCACTTATTTTAAACTCGATAACCTCGATTAACTCAAAATTCTGCCGTTTAAATTCGGGGTTTTTGCTATTAATAAATACTTACCTGCCACACCTTCAGGCTGGAGCGCGTTTCGTGATCTATCTCGTTGGTTGGTAGAATTAAATACTCTATAAACACCTACTTTTCTGCTAATTACGTTTTTTCACCATATATTCAAAATATTGTACTACGCTTACCTCTAAATACTCCGTTGTTCGTTAGCCCGCGCGCAGACGCGTGTTTTGACAACTCACACGCGTACCTAGCTCGGAAAAACGGAAAATTATACCAACAATAAAAGTTTACCTCAGCGAACCAGCATTCAACACAAACTACGATATCTTTGCACTTAGGAGACGGAATTTGAAGCGGTTTCGGTGCAGTTAATCTTAATTGGGCTCTGCCTCTCCTTTCCACCTAAAATAATCCACCTGTTTTCTTTAAAAATAAAAAATCATTTTTTCGAAAATTTCACTTATTTTAAACTCGATAACCTCGATTAACTCAAAATTCTGCCGTTTAAATTCGGGGTATTTGCTATTAATAAATACTTACCTGCCACACCTTCAGGCTGGAGCGCGTTTCGTGATCTATCTCGTTGGTTGGTAGAATTAAATACTCTATAAACACCTACTTTTCTGCTAATTACGTTTTTTCACCATATATTCAAAATATTGTACTACGCTTACCTCTAAATACTCCGTTGTTCGTTAGCCCGCGCGCAGACGCGTGTTTTGACAACTCACACGCGTACCTAGCTCGGAAAAACGGAAAATTATACCAACAATAAAAGTTTACCTCAGCGAACCAGCATTCAACACAAACTACGATATCTTTGCACTTAGGAGAAGGAATTTGAAGCGGTTTCGGTGCAGTTAATCTTAATTGGGCTCTGCCTCTCCTTTCCACCTAAAATAATCCACCTGTTTTCTTTAAAAATAAAAAATCATTTTTTCGAAAATTTCACTTATTTTAAACTCGATAACCTCGATTAACTCAAAATTCTGCCGTTTAAATTCGGGGTATTTGCTATTAATAAATACTTACCTGCCACACCTTCAGGCTGGAGCGCGTTTCGTGATCTATCTCGTTGGTTGGTAGAATTAAATACTCTATAAACACCTACTTTTCTGCTAATTACGTTTTTTCACCATATATTCAAAATATTGTACTACGCTTACCTCTAAATACTCCGTTGTTCGTTAGCCCGCGCGCAGACGCGTGTTTTGACAACTCACACGTGTACCTAGCTCGGAAAAACGGAAAATTATACCAACAATAAAAGTTTACCTCAGCGAACCAGCATTCAACACAAACTACGATATCTTTGCACTTAGGAGACGGAATTTGAAGCGGTTTCGGTGCAGTTAATCTTAATTGGGCTCTGCCTCTCCTTTCCACCTAAAATAATCCACCTGTTTTCTTTAAAAATAAAAAATCATTTTTTCGAAAATTTCACTTATTTTAAACTCGATAACCTCGATTAACTCAAAATTCTGCCGTTTAAATTCGGGGTTTTTGCTATTAATAAATACTTACCTGCCACACCTTCAGGCTGGAGCGCGTTTCGTGATCTATCTCGTTGGTTGGTAGAATTAAATACTCTATAAACACCTACTTTTCTGCTAATTACGTTTTTTCACCATATATTCAAAATATTGTACTACGCTTACCTCTAAATACTCCGTTGTTCGTTAGCCCGCGCGCAGGCGCGTGTTTTGACACCTCACACGCGTACCTAGCTCGGAAAAACGGAAAATTATACCAACAATAAAAGTTTACCTCAGCGAACCAGCATTCAACACAAACTACGATATCTTTGCACTTAGGAGAAGGAATTTGAAGCGGTTTCGGTGCAGTTAATCTTAATTGGGCTCTGCCTCTCCTTTCCACCTAAAATAATCCACCTGTTTTCTTTAAAAATAAAAAATCATTTTTTCGAAAATTTCACTTATTTTAAACTCGATAACCTCGATTAACTCAAAATTCTGCCGTTTAAATTCGGGGTTTTTGCTATTAATAAATACTTACCTGCCACACCTTCAGGCTGGAGCGCGTTTCGTGATCTATCTCGTTGGTTGGTAGAATTAAATACTCTATAAACACCTACTTTTCTGCTAATTACGTTTTTTCACCATATATTCAAAATATTGTACTACGCTTACCTCTAAATACTCCGTTGTTCGTTAGCCCGCGCGCAGACGCGTGTTTTGACACCTCACACGCGTACCTAGCTCGGAAAAACGGAAAATTATACCAACAATAAAAGTTTACCTCAGCGAACCAGCATTCAACACAAACTACGATATCTTTGCACTTAGGAGAAGGAATTTGAAGCGGTTTCGGTGCAGTTAATCTTAATTGGGCTCTGCCTCTCCTTTCCACCTAAAATAATCCACCTGTTTTCTTTAAAAATAAAAAATCATTTTTTCGAAAATTTCACTTATTTTAAACTCGATAACCTCGATTAACTCAAAATTCTGCCGTTTAAATTCGGGGTTTTTGCTATTAATAAATACTTACCTGCCACACCTTCGGGCTGGAGCGCGTTTCGTGATCTATCTCGTTGGTTGGTAGAATTAAATACTCTATAAACACCTACTTTTCTGCTAATTAGGTTTTTTCACCATATATTCAAAATATTGTACTACGCTTACCTCTAAATACTCCGTTGTTCGTTAGCCCGCGCGCAGGCGCGTGTTTTGACACCTCACACGCGTACCTAGCTCGGAAAAACGGAAAATTATACCAACAATAAAAGTTTACCTCAGCGAACCAGCATTCAACACAAACTACGATATCTTTGCACTTAGGAGAAGGAATTTGAAGCGGTTTCGGTGCAGTTAATCTTAATTGGGCTCTGCCTCTCCTTTCCACCTAAAATAATCCACCTGTTTTCTTTAAAAATAAAAAATCATTTTTTCGAAAATTTCACTTATTTTAAACTCGATAACCTCGATTAACTCAAAATTCTGCCGTTTAAATTCGGGGTTTTTGCTATTAATAAATACTTACCTGCCACACCTTCAGGCTGGAGCGCGTTTCGTGATCTATCTCGTTGGTTGGTAGAATTAAATACTCTATAAACACCTACTTTTCTGCTAATTACGTTTTTTCACCATATATTCAAAATATTGTACTACGCTTACCTCTAAATACTCCGTTGTTCGTTAGCCCGCGCGTAGACGCGTGTTTTGACACCTCACACGCGTACCTAGCTCGGAAAAACGGAAAATTATACCAACAATAAAAGTTTACCTCAGCGAACCAGCATTCAACACAAACTACGATATCTTTGGTCTTAGGAGAAGGAATTTGAAGCGGTTTCGCTGCAGTTAATCTTAATTGGGCTCTGCCTCTCCTTTCCACCTAAAATAATCCACCTGTTTTCTTTAAAAATAAAAAATCATTTTTTCGAAAATTTCACTTATTTTAAACTCGATAACCTCGATTAACTCAAAATTCTGCCGTTTAAATTCGGGGTTTTTGCTATTAATAAACCTGCCACACCTTCAGGCTGGAGCGCGTTTCGTGATCTATCTCGTTGGTTGGTAGAATTAAATACTCTATAAACACCTACTTTTCTGCTAATTACGTTTTTTCACCATATATTCAAAATATTGTACTACGCTTACCTCTAAATACTCCGTTGTTCGTTAGCCCGCGCGCAGGCGCGTGTTTTGACACCTCACACGCGTACCTAGCTCGGAAAAACGGAAAATTATACCAACAATAAAAGTTTACCTCAGCGAACCAGCATTCAACACAAAATACGATATCTTTGCACTTAGGAGACGGAATTTGAAGCGGTTTCGGTGCAGTTAATCTTAATTGGGCTCTGCCTCTCCTTTCCACCTAAAATAATCCACCTGTTTTCTTTAAAAATAAAAAATCATTTTTTCGAAAATTTCACTTATTTTAAACTCGATAACCTCGATTAACTCAAAATTCTGCCGTTTAAATTCGGGGTTTTTGCTATTAATAAATACTTACCTGCCACACCTTCGGGCTGGAGCGCGTTTCGTGATCTATCTCGTTGGTTGGTAGAATTAAATACTCTATAAACACCTACTTTTCTGCTAATTAGGTTTTTTCACCATATATTCAAAATATTGTACTACGCTTACCTCTAAATACTCCGTTGTTCGTTAGCCCGCGCGCAGACGCGTGTTTTGACACCTCACACGCGTACCTAGCTCGGAAAAACGGAAAATTATACCAACAATAAAAGTTTACCTCAGCGAACCAGCATTCAACACAAACTACGATATCTTTGCACTTAGGAGAAGGAATTTGAAGCGGTTTCGGTGCAGTTAATCTTAATTGGGCTCTGCCTCTCCTTTCCACCTAAAATAATCCACCTGTTTTCTTTAAAAATAAAAAATCATTTTTTCGAAAATTTCACTTATTTTAAACTCGATAACCTCGATTAACTCAAAATTCTGCCGTTTAAATTCGGGGTTTTTGCTATTAATAAATACTTACCTGCCACACCTTCAGGCTGGAGCGCGTTTCGTGATCTATCTCGTTGGTTGGTAGAATTAAATACTCTATAAACACCTACTTTTCTGCTAATTACGTTTTTTCACCATATATTCAAAATATTGTACTACGCTTACCTCTAAATACTCCGTTGTTCGTTAGCCCGCGCGCAGACGCGTGTTTTGACACCTCACACGCGTACCTAGCTCGGAAAAACGGAAAATTATACCAACAATAAAAGTTTACCTCAGCGAACCAGCATTCAACACAAACTACGATATCTTTGCACTTAGGAGAAGGAATTTGAAGCGGTTTCGGTGCAGTTAATCTTAATTGGGCTCTGCCTCTCCTTTCCACCTAAAATAATCCACCTGTTTTCTTTAAAAATAAAAAATCATTTTTTCGAAAATTTCACTTATTTTAAACTCGATAACCTCGATTAACTCAAAATTCTGCCGTTTAAATTCGGGGTTTTTGCTATTAATAAATACTTACCTGCCACACCTTCGGGCTGGAGCGCGTTTCGTGATCTATCTCGTTGGTTGGTAGAATTAAATACTCTATAAACACCTACTTTTCTGCTAATTAGGTTTTTTCACCATATATTCAAAATATTGTACTACGCTTACCTCTAAATACTCCGTTGTTCGTTAGCCCGCGCGCAGGCGCGTGTTTTGACACCTCACACGCGTACCTAGCTCGGAAAAACGGAAAATTATACCAACAATAAAAGTTTACCTCAGCGAACCAGCATTCAACACAAACTACGATATCTTTGCACTTAGGAGAAGGAATTTGAAGCGGTTTCGGTGCAGTTAATCTTAATTGGGCTCTGCCTCTCCTTTCCACCTAAAATAATCCACCTGTTTTCTTTAAAAATAAAAAATCATTTTTTCGAAAATTTCACTTATTTTAAACTCGATAACCTCGATTAACTCAAAATTCTGCCGTTTAAATTCGGGGTTTTTGCTATTAATAAATACTTACCTGCCACACCTTCAGGCTGGAGCGCGTTTCGTGATCTATCTCGTTGGTTGGTAGAATTAAATACTCTATAAACACCTACTTTTCTGCTAATTACGTTTTTTCACCATATATTCAAAATATTGTACTACGCTTACCTCTAAATACTCCGTTGTTCGTTAGCCCGCGCGCAGACGCGTGTTTTGACACCTCACACGCGTACCTAGCTCGGAAAAACGGAAAATTATACCAACAATAAAAGTTTACCTCAGCGAACCAGCATTCAACACAAACTACGATATCTTTGCACTTAGGAGACGGAATTTGAAGCGGTTTTGGTGCAGTTAATCTTAATTGGGCTCTGCCTCTCCTTTCCACCTAAAATAATCCACCTGTTTTCTTTAAAAATAAAAAATCATTTTTTCGAAAATTTCACTTATTTTAAACTCGATAACCTCGATTAACTCAAAATTCTGCCGTTTAAATTCGGGGTTTTTGCTATTAATAAATACTTACCTGCCACACCTTCAGGCTGGAGCGCGTTTCGTGATCTATCTCGTTGGTTGGTAGAATTAAATACTCTATAAACACCTACTTTTCTGCTAATTACGTTTTTTCACCATATATTCAAAATATTGTACTACGCTTACCTCTAAATACTCCGTTGTTCGTTAGCCCGCGCGCAGACGCGTGTTTTGACAACTCACACGCGTACCTAGCTCGGAAAAACGGAAAATTATACCAACAATAAAAGTTTACCTCAGCGAACCAGCATTCAACACAAACTACGATATCTTTGCACTTAGGAGACGGAATTTGAAGCGGTTTCGGTGCAGTTAATCTTAATTGGGCTCTGCCTCTCCTTTCCACCTAAAATAATCCACCTGTTTTCTTTAAAAATAAAAAATCATTTTTTCGAAAATTTCACTTATTTTAAACTCGATAACCTCGATTAACTCAAAATTCTGCCGTTTAAATTCGGGGTATTTGCTATTAATAAATACTTACCTGCCACACCTTCAGGCTGGAGCGCGTTTCGTGATCTATCTCGTTGGTTGGTAGAATTAAATACTCTATAAACACCTACTTTTCTGCTAATTACGTTTTTTCACCATATATTCAAAATATTGTACTACGCTTACCTCTAAATACTCCGTTGTTCGTTAGCCCGCGCGCAGACGCGTGTTTTGACAACTCACACGTGTACCTAGCTCGGAAAAACGGAAAATTATACCAACAATAAAAGTTTACCTCAGCGAACCAGCATTCAACACAAACTACGATATCTTTGCACTTAGGAGACGGAATTTGAAGCGGTTTCGGTGCAGTTAATCTTAATTGGGCTCTGCCTCTCCTTTCCACCTAAAATAATCCACCTGTTTTCTTTAAAAATAAAAAATCATTTTTTCGAAAATTTCACTTATTTTAAACTCGATAACCTCGATTAACTCAAAATTCTGCCGTTTAAATTCGGGGTTTTTGCTATTAATAAATACTTACCTGCCACACCTTCAGGCTGGAGCGCGTTTCGTGATCTATCTCGTTGGTTGGTAGAATTAAATACTCTATAAACACCTACTTTTCTGCTAATTACGTTTTTTCACCATATATTCAAAATATTGTACTACGCTTACCTCTAAATACTCCGTTGTTCGTTAGCCCGCGCGCAGACGCGTGTTTTGACACCTCACACGCGTACCTAGCTCGGAAAAACGGAAAATTATACCAACAATAAAAGTTTACCTCAGCGAACCAGCATTCAACACAAACTACGATATCTTTGCACTTAGGAGAAGGAATTTGAAGCGGTTTCGGTGCAGTTAATCTTAATTGGGCTCTGCCTCTCCTTTCCACCTAAAATAATCCACCTGTTTTCTTTAAAAATAAAAAATCATTTTTTCGAAAATTTCACTTATTTTAAACTCGATAACCTCGATTAACTCAAAATTCTGCCGTTTAAATTCGGGGTTTTTGCTATTAATAAATACTTACCTGCCACACCTTCAGGCTGGAGCGCGTTTCGTGATCTATCTCGTTGGTTGGTAGAATTAAATACTCTATAAACACCTACTTTTCTGCTAATTACGTTTTTTCACCATATATTCAAAATATTGTACTACGCTTACCTCTAAATACTCCGTTGTTCGTTAGCCCGCGCGCAGACGCGTGTTTTGACACCTCACACGCGTACCTAGCTCGGAAAAACGGAAAATTATACCAACAATAAAAGTTTACCTCAGCGAACCAGCATTCAACACAAACTACGATATCTTTGCACTTAGGAGAAGGAATTTGAAGCGGTTTCGGTGCAGTTAATCTTAATTGGGCTCTGCCTCTCCTTTCCACCTAAAATAATCCACCTGTTTTCTTTAAAAATAAAAAATCATTTTTTCGAAAATTTCACTTATTTTAAACTCGATAACCTCGATTAACTCAAAATTCTGCCGTTTAAATTCGGGGTTTTTGCTATTAATAAATACTTACCTGCCACACCTTCGGGCTGGAGCGCGTTTCGTGATCTATCTCGTTGGTTGGTAGAATTAAATACTCTATAAACACCTACTTTTCTGCTAATTAGGTTTTTTCACCATATATTCAAAATATTGTACTACGCTTACCTCTAAATACTCCGTTGTTCGTTAGCCCGCGCGCAGGCGCGTGTTTTGACACCTCACACGCGTACCTAGCTCGGAAAAACGGAAAATTATACCAACAATAAAAGTTTACCTCAGCGAACCAGCATTCAACACAAACTACGATATCTTTGCACTTAGGAGAAGGAATTTGAAGCGGTTTCGGTGCAGTTAATCTTAATTGGGCTCTGCCTCTCCTTTCCACCTAAAATAATCCACCTGTTTTCTTTAAAAATAAAAAATCATTTTTTCGAAAATTTCACTTATTTTAAACTCGATAACCTCGATTAACTCAAAATTCTGCCGTTTAAATTCGGGGTTTTTGCTATTAATAAATACTTACCTGCCACACCTTCAGGCTGGAGCGCGTTTCGTGATCTATCTCGTTGGTTGGTAGAATTAAATACTCTATAAACACCTACTTTTCTGCTAATTACGTTTTTTCACCATATATTCAAAATATTGTACTACGCTTACCTCTAAATACTCCGTTGTTCGTTAGCCCGCGCGTAGACGCGTGTTTTGACACCTCACACGCGTACCTAGCTCGGAAAAACGGAAAATTATACCAACAATAAAAGTTTACCTCAGCGAACCAGCATTCAACACAAACTACGATATCTTTGGTCTTAGGAGAAGGAATTTGAAGCGGTTTCGCTGTAGTTAATCTTAATTGGGCTCTGCCTCTCCTTTCCACCTAAAATAATCCACCTGTTTTCTTTAAAAATAAAAAATCATTTTTTCGAAAATTTCACTTATTTTAAACTCGATAACCTCGATTAACTCAAAATTCTGCCGTTTAAATTCGGGGTTTTTGCTATTAATAAACCTGCCACACCTTCAGGCTGGAGCGCGTTTCGTGATCTATCTCGTTGGTTGGTAGAATTAAATACTCTATAAACACCTACTTTTCTGCTAATTACGTTTTTTCACCATATATTCAAAATATTGTACTACGCTTACCTCTAAATACTCCGTTGTTCGTTAGCCCGCGCGCAGACGCGTGTTTTGACACCTCACACGCGTACCTAGCTCGGAAAAACGGAAAATTATACCAACAATAAAAGTTTACCTCAGCGAACCAGCATTCAACACAAACTACGATATCTTTGCACTTAGGAGACGGAATTCGAAGCGGTTTCGGTGCAGTTAATCTTAATTGGGCTCTGCCTCTCCTTTCCACCTAAAATAATCCACCTGTTTTCTTTAAAAATAAAAAATCATTTTTTCGAAAATTTCACTTATTTTAAACTCGATAACCTCGATTAACTCAAAATTCTGCCGTTTAAATTCGGGGTTTTTGCTATTAATAAATACTTACCTGCCACACCTTCGGGCTGGAGCGCGTTTCGTGATCTATCTCGTTGGTTGGTAGAATTAAATACTCTATAAACACCTACTTTTCTGCTAATTAGGTTTTTTCACCATATATTCAAAATATTGTACTACGCTTACCTCTAAATACTCCGTTGTTCGTTAGCCCGCGCGCAGACGCGTGTTTTGACACCTCACACGCGTACCTAGCTCGGAAAAACGGAAAATTATACCAACAATAAAAGTTTACCTCAGCGAACCAGCATTCAACACAAACTACGATATCTTTGCACTTAGGAGAAGGAATTTGAAGCGGTTTCGGTGCAGTTAATCTTAATTGGGCTCTGCCTCTCCTTTCCACCTAAAATAATCCACCTGTTTTCTTTAAAAATAAAAAATCATTTTTTCGAAAATTTCACTTATTTTAAACTCGATAACCTCGATTAACTCAAAATTCTGCCGTTTAAATTCGGGGTTTTTGCTATTAATAAACCTGCCACACCTTCAGGCTGGAGCGCGTTTCGTGATCTATCTCGTTGGTTGGTAGAATTAAATACTCTATAAACACCTACTTTTCTGCTAATTACGTTTTTTCACCATATATTCAAAATATTGTACTACGCTTACCTCTAAATACTCCGTTGTTCGTTAGCCCGCGCGCAGACGCGTGTTTTGACACCTCACACGCGTACCTAGCTCGGAAAAACGGAAAATTATACCAACAATAAAAGTTTACCTCAGCGAACCAGCATTCAACACAAACTACGATATCTTTGCACTTAGGAGAAGGAATTTGAAGCGGTTTCGGTGCAGTTAATCTTAATTGGGCTCTGCCTCTCCTTTCCACCTAAAATAATCCACCTGTTTTCTTTAAAAATAAAAAATCATTTTTTCGAAAATTTCACTTATTTTAAACTCGATAACCTCGATTAACTCAAAATTCTGCCGTTTAAATTCGGGGTTTTTGCTATTAATAAATACTTACCTGCCACACCTTCGGGCTGGAGCGCGTTTCGTGATCTATCTCGTTGGTTGGTAGAATTAAATACTCTATAAACACCTACTTTTCTGCTAATTAGGTTTTTTCACCATATATTCAAAATATTGTACTACGCTTACCTCTAAATACTCCGTTGTTCGTTAGCCCGCGCGCAGGCGCGTGTTTTGACACCTCACACGCGTACCTAGCTCGGAAAAACGGAAAATTATACCAACAATAAAAGTTTACCTCAGCGAACCAGCATTCAACACAAACTACGATATCTTTGCACTTAGGAGAAGGAATTTGAAGCGGTTTCGGTGCAGTTAATCTTAATTGGGCTCTGCCTCTCCTTTCCACCTAAAATAATCCACCTGTTTTCTTTAAAAATAAAAAAACATTTTTTCGAAAATTTCACTTATTTTAAACTCGATAACCTCGATTAACTCAAAATTCTGCCGTTTAAATTCGGGGTTTTTGCTATTAATAAATACTTACCTGCCACACCTTCAGGCTGGAGCGCGTTTCGTGATCTATCTCGTTGGTTGGTAGAATTAAATACTCTATAAACACCTACTTTTCTGCTAATTACGTTTTTTCACCATATATTCAAAATATTGTACTACGCTTACCTCTAAATACTCCGTTGTTCGTTAGCCCGCGCGTAGACGCGTGTTTTGACACCTCACACGCGTACCTAGCTCGGAAAAACGGAAAATTATACCAACAATAAAAGTTTACCTCAGCGAACCAGCATTCAACACAAACTACGATATCTTTGGTCTTAGGAGAAGGAATTTGAAGCGGTTTCGCTGCAGTTAATCTTAATTGGGCTCTGCCTCTCCTTTCCACCTAAAATAATCCACCTGTTTTCTTTAAAAATAAAAAAACATTTTTTCGAAAATTTCACTTATTTTAAACTCGATAACCTCGATTAACTCAAAATTCTGCCGTTTAAATTCGGGGTTTTTGCTATTAATAAACCTGCCACACCTTCAGGCTGGAGCGCGTTTCGTGATCTATCTCGTTGGTTGGTAGAATTAAATACTCTATAAACACCTACTTTTCTGCTAATTACGTTTTTTCACCATATATTCAAAATATTGTACTACGCTTACCTCTAAATACTCCGTTGTTCGTTAGCCCGCGCGCAGACGCGTGTTTTGACACCTCACACGCGTACCTAGCTCGGAAAAACGGAAAATTATACCAACAATAAAAGTTTACCTCAGCGAACCAGCATTCAACACAAACTACGATATCTTTGCACTTAGGAGACGGAATTTGAAGCGGTTTCGGTGCAGTTAATCTTAATTGGGCTCTGCCTCTCCTTTCCACCTAAAATAATCCACCTGTTTTCTTTAAAAATAAAAAATCATTTTTTCGAAAATTTCATTTATTTTAAACTCGATAACCTCGATTAACTCAAAATTCTGCCGTTTAAATTCGGGGTTTTTGCTATTAATAAATACTTACCTGCCACACCTACAGGCTGGAGCGCGTTTCGTGATCTATCTCGTTGTTTGGTAGAATTAAATACTCTATAAACACCTACTTTTCTGCTAATTACGTTTTTTCACCATAAATTCAAAATATTGTACTACGCTTACCTCTAAATACTCCGTTGTTCGTTAGCCCGCGTGCAGACGCGTGTTTTGACACCTCACACGCGTACCTAGCTCGGAAAAACGGAAAATTATACCAACAATAAAAGTTTACCTCAGCGAACCAGCATTCAACACAAACTACGATATCTTTGCACTTAGGAGAAGGAATTTGAAGCGGTTTCGGTGCAGTTAATCTTAATTGGGCTCTGCCTCTCCTTTCCACCTAAAATAATCCACCTGTTTTCTTTAAAAATAAAAAATCATTTTTTCGAAAATTTCACTTATTTTAAACTCGATAACCTCGATTAACTCAAAATTCTGCCGTTTAAATTCGGGGTTTTTGCTATTAATAAATACTTACCTGCCACACCTTCAGGCTGGAGCGCGTTTCGTGATCTATCTCGTTGGTTGGTAGAATTAAATACTCTATAAACACCTACTTTTCTGCTAATTACGTTTTTTCACCATATATTCAAAATATTGTACTACGCTTACCTCTAAATACTCCGTTGTTCGTTAGCCCGCGCGCAGACGCGTGTTTTGACACCTCACACGCGTACCTAGCTCGGAAAAACGGAAAATTATACCAACAATAAAAGTTTACCTCAGCGAACCAGCATTCAACACAAACTACGATATCTTTGCACTTAGGAGAAGGAATTTGAAGCGGTTTCGGTGCAGTTAATCTTAATTGGGCTCTGCCTCTCCTTTCCACCTAAAATAATCCACCTGTTTTCTTTAAAAATAAAAAATCATTTTTTCGAAAATTTCACTTATTTTAAACTCGATAACCTCGATTAACTCAAAATTCTGCCGTTTAAATTCGGGGTTTTTGCTATTAATAAATACTTACCTGCCACACCTTCGGGCTGGAGCGCGTTTCGTGATCTATCTCGTTGGTTGGTAGAATTAAATACTCTATAAACACCTACTTTTCTGCTAATTACGTTTTTTCACCATATATTCAAAATATTGTACTACGCTTACCTCTAAATACTCCGTTGTTCGTTAGCCCGCGCGCAGACGCGTGTTTTGACACCTCACACGCGTACCTAGCTCGGAAAAACGGAAAATTATACCAACAATAAAAGTTTACCTCAGCGAACCAGCATTCAACACAAACTACGATATCTTTGCACTTAGGAGACGGAATTTGAAGCGGTTTTGGTGCAGTTAATCTTAATTGGGCTCTGCCTCTCCTTTCCACCTAAAATAATCCACCTGTTTTCTTTAAAAATAAAAAATCATTTTTTCGAAAATTTCACTTATTTTAAACTCGATAACCTCGATTAACTCAAAATTCTGCCGTTTAAATTCGGGGTTTTTGCTATTAATAAATACTTACCTGCCACACCTTCAGGCTGGAGCGCGTTTCGTGATCTATCTCGTTGGTTGGTAGAATTAAATACTCTATAAACACCTACTTTTCTGCTAATTACGTTTTTTCACCATATATTCAAAATATTGTACTACGCTTACCTCTAAATACTCCGTTGTTCGTTAGCCCGCGCGTAGACGCGTGTTTTGACACCTCACACGCGTACCTAGCTCGGAAAAACGGAAAATTATACCAACAATAAAAGTTTACCTCAGCGAACCAGCATTCAACACAAACTACGATATCTTTGGTCTTAGGAGAAGGAATTTGAAGCGGTTTCGCTGCAGTTAATCTTAATTGGGCTCTGCCTCTCCTTTCCACCTAAAATAATCCACCTGTTTTCTTTAAAAATAAAAAAACATTTTTTCGAAAATTTCACTTATTTTAAACTCGATAACCTCGATTAACTCAAAATTCTGCCGTTTAAATTCGGGGTTTTTGCTATTAATAAACCTGCCACACCTTCAGGCTGGAGCGCGTTTCGTGATCTATCTCGTTGGTTGGTAGAATTAAATACTCTATAAACACCTACTTTTCTGCTAATTACGTTTTTTCACCATATATTCAAAATATTGTACTACGCTTACCTCTAAATACTCCGTTGTTCGTTAGCCCGCGCGCAGACGCGTGTTTTGACACCTCACACGCGTACCTAGCTCGGAAAAACGGAAAATTATACCAACAATAAAAGTTTACCTCAGCGAACCAGCATTCAACACAAACTACGATATCTTTGCACTTAGGAGACGGAATTTGAAGCGGTTTCGGTGCAGTTAATCTTAATTGGGCTCTGCCTCTCCTTTCCACCTAAAATAATCCACCTGTTTTCTTTAAAAATAAAAAATCATTTTTTCGAAAATTTCATTTATTTTAAACTCGATAACCTCGATTAACTCAAAATTCTGCCGTTTAAATTCGGGGTTTTTGCTATTAATAAATACTTACCTGCCACACCTACAGGCTGGAGCGCGTTTCGTGATCTATCTCGTTGTTTGGTAGAATTAAATACTCTATAAACACCTACTTTTCTGCTAATTACGTTTTTTCACCATAAATTCAAAATATTGTACTACGCTTACCTCTAAATACTCCGTTGTTCGTTAGCCCGCGTGCAGACGCGTGTTTTGACACCTCACACGCGTACCTAGCTCGGAAAAACGGAAAATTATACCAACAATAAAAGTTTACCTCAGCGAACCAGCATTCAACACAAACTACGATATCTTTGCACTTAGGAGAAGGAATTTGAAGCGGTTTCGGTGCAGTTAATCTTAATTGGGCTCTGCCTCTCCTTTCCACCTAAAATAATCCACCTGTTTTCTTTAAAAATAAAAAATCATTTTTTCGAAAATTTCACTTATTTTAAACTCGATAACCTCGATTAACTCAAAATTCTGCCGTTTAAATTCGGGGTTTTTGCTATTAATAAATACTTACCTGCCACACCTTCAGGCTGGAGCGCGTTTCGTGATCTATCTCGTTGGTTGGTAGAATTAAATACTCTATAAACACCTACTTTTCTGCTAATTACGTTTTTTCACCATATATTCAAAATATTGTACTACGCTTACCTCTAAATACTCCGTTGTTCGTTAGCCCGCGCGCAGACGCGTGTTTTGACACCTCACACGCGTACCTAGCTCGGAAAAACGGAAAATTATACCAACAATAAAAGTTTACCTCAGCGAACCAGCATTCAACACAAACTACGATATCTTTGCACTTAGGAGAAGGAATTTGAAGCGGTTTCGGTGCAGTTAATCTTAATTGGGCTCTGCCTCTCCTTTCCACCTAAAATAATCCATCTGTTTTCTTTAAAAATAAAAAATCATTTTTTCGAAAATTTCACTTATTTTAAACTCGATAACCTCGATTAACTCAAAATTCTGCCGTTTAAATTCGGGGTTTTTGCTATTAATAAATACTTACCTGCCACACCTTCGGGCTGGAGCGCGTTTCGTGATCTATCTCGTTGGTTGGTAGAATTAAATACTCTATAAACACCTACTTTTCTGCTAATTACGTTTTTTCACCATATATTCAAAATATTGTACTACGCTTACCTCTAAATACTCCGTTGTTCGTTAGCCCGCGCGCAGACGCGTGTTTTGACACCTCACACGCGTACCTAGCTCGGAAAAACGGAAAATTATACCAACAATAAAAGTTTACCTCAGCGAACCAGCATTCAACACAAACTACGATATCTTTGCACTTAGGAGACGGAATTTGAAGCGGTTTTGGTGCAGTTAATCTTAATTGGGCTCTGCCTCTCCTTTCCACCTAAAATAATCCACCTGTTTTCTTTAAAAATAAAAAATCATTTTTTCGAAAATTTCACTTATTTTAAACTCGATAACCTCGATTAACTCAAAATTCTGCCGTTTAAATTTGGGGTTTTTGCTATTAATAAATACTTACCTGCCACACCTTCAGGCTGGAGCGCGTTTCGTGATCTATCTCGTTGGTTGGTAGAATTAAATACTCTATAAACACCTACTTTTCTGCTAATTACGTTTTTTCACCATATATTCAAAATATTGTACTACGCTTACCTCTAAATACTCCGTTGTTCGTTAGCCCGCGCGCAGACGCGTGTTTTGACAACTCACACGCGTACCTAGCTCGGAAAAACGGAAAATTATACCAACAATAAAAGTTTACCTCAGCGAACCAGCATTCAACACAAACTACGATATCTTTGCACTTAGGAGACGGAATTTGAAGCGGTTTCGGTGCAGTTAATCTTAATTGGGCTCTGCCTCTCCTTTCCACCTAAAATAATCCACCTGTTTTCTTTAAAAATAAAAAATCATTTTTTCGAAAATTTCACTTATTTTAAACTCGATAACCTCGATTAACTCAAAATTCTGCCGTTTAAATTCGGGGTTTTTGCTATTAATAAATACTTACCTGCCACACCTTCAGGCTGGAGCGCGTTTCGTGATCTATCTCGTTGGTTGGTAGAATTAAATACTCTATAAACACCTACTTTTCTGCTAATTACGTTTTTTCACCATAAATTCAAAATATTGTACTACGCTTACCTCTAAATACTCCGTTGTTCGTTAGCCCGCGCGCAGACGCGTGTTTTGACACCTCACACGCGTACCTAGCTCGGAAAAACGGAAAATTATACCAACAATAAAAGTTTACCTCAGCGAACCAGCATTCAACACAAACTACGATATCTTTGCACTTAGGAGACGGAATTTGAAGCGGTTTCGGTGCAGTTAATCTTAATTGGGCTCTGCCTCTCCTTTCCACCTAAAATAATCCACCTGTTTTCTTTAAAAATAAAAAATCATTTTTTCGAAAATTTTCTTATTTTAAACTCGATAACCTCGATTAACTCAAAATTCTGCCGTTTAAATTCGGGGTTTTTGCTATTAATAAATACTTACCTGCCACACCTTCAGGCTGGAGCGCGTTTCGTGATCTATCTCGTTGGTTGGTAGAATTAAATACTCTATAAACACCTACTTTTCTGCTAATTACGTTTTTTCACCATATATTCAAAATATTGTACTACGCTTACCTCTAACTACTCCGTTGTTCGTTAGCCCGCGCGTAGACGCGTGTTTTGACATCTCACACGCGTACCTAGCTCGGAAAAACGGAAAATTATACCAACAATAAAAGTTTACCTCAGCGAACCAGCATTCAACACAAACTACGATATCTTTGCACTTAGGAGAAGGAATTTGAAGCGGTTTCGCTGCAGTTAATCTTAATTGGGCTCTGCCTCTCCTTTCCACCTAAAATAATCCACCTGTTTTCTTTAAAAATAAAAAATCATTTTTTCGAAAATTTCACTTATTTTAAACTCGATAACCTCGATTAACTCAAAATTCTGCCGTTTAAATTCGGGGTTTTTGCTATTAATAAATACTTACCTGCCACACCTTCAGGCTGGAGCGCGTTTCGTGATCTATCTCGTTGGTTGGTAGAATTAAATACTCTATAAACACCTACTTTTCTGCTAATTACGTTTTTTCACCATATATTCAAAATATTGTACTACGCTTACCTCTAAATACTCCGTTGTTCGTTAGCCCGCGCGCAGACGCGTGTTTTGACACCTCACACGCGTACCTAGCTCGGAAAAACGGAAAATTATACCAACAATAAAAGTTTACCTCAGCGAACCAGCATTCAACACAAACTACGATATCTTTGCACTTAGGAGACGGAATTTGAAGCGGTTTCGGTGCAGTTAATCTTAATTGGGCTCTGCCTCTCCTTTCCACCTAAAATAATCCACCTGTTTTCTTTAAAAATAAAAAATCATTTTTTCGAAAATTTCACTTATTTTAAACTCGATAACCTCGATTAACTCAAAATTCTGCCGTTTAAATTCGGGGTTTTTGCTATTAATAAATACTTACCTGCCACACCTTCAGGCTGGAGCGCGTTTCGTGATCTATCTCGTTGGTTGGTAGAATTAAATACTCTATAAACACCTACTTTTCTGCTAATTACGTTTTTTCACCATATATTCAAAATATTGTACTACGCTTACCTCTAAATACTCCGTTGTTCGTTAGCCCGCGCGCAGACGCGTGTTTTGACACCTCACACGCGTACCTAGCTCGGAAAAACGGAAAATTATACCAACAATAAAAGTTTACCTCAGCGAACCAGCATTCAACACAAACTACGATATCTTTGCACTTAGGAGACGGAATTTGAAGCGGTTTCGGTGCAGTTAATCTTAATTGGGCTCTGCCTCTCCTTTCCACCTAAAATAATCCACCTGTTTTCTTTAAAAATAAAAAATCATTTTTTCGAAAATTTCACTTATTTTAAACTCGATAACCTCGATTAACTCAAAATTCTGCCGTTTAAATTCGGGGTTTTTGCTATTAATAAATACTTACCTGCCACACCTTCAGGCTGGAGCGCGTTTCGTGATCTATCTCGTTGGTTGGTAGAATTAAATACTCTATAAACACCTACTTTTCTGCTAATTACGTTTTTTCACCATATATTCAAAATATTGTACTACGCTTACCTCTAAATACTCCGTTGTTCGTTAGCCCGCGCGCAGACGCGTGTTTTGACACCTCACACGCGTACCTAGCTCGGAAAAACGGAAAATTATACCAACAATAAAAGTTTACCTCAGCGAACCAGCATTCAACACAAACTACGATATCTTTGCACTTAGGAGACGGAATTTGAAGCGGTTTCGGTGCAGTTAATCTTAATTGGGCTCTGCCTCTCCTTTCCACCTAAAATAATCCACCTGTTTTCTTTAAAAATAAAAAATCATTTTTTCGAAAATTTCACTTATTTTAAACTCGATAACCTCGATTAACTCAAAATTCTGCCGTTTAAATTCGGGGTTTTTGCTATTAATAAATACTTACCTGCCACACCTTCAGGCTTAGGCTAGGCGAAAATTATACCAACAATAAAAGTTTACCTCAGCGAACCAGCATTCAACACAAACTACGATATCTTTGCACTTAGATAAAGATAAAAGATAAAAGATAAAGATAAAGATAATTTTATTTGTCTAAACATGCGTTTACATGCAAGTTAAGCATGCAGGATGTCACAATAATAATATTTTACGTACGTCCATGTTTCACCCATACGGCGTACAAATTTATAAGATTTACAAAAAATAAAAAAATAATCATAAAAATTAAAAAATAATCATAAAAATAAAAAAATAATCATAAAAATAAAAACAATAATCATAAATTTTAGATAATACTACGTCACTAAAGGCACAATAGTAGTGTCATTCAAAAAGTCACTTATACAAGGTGCAGTTTTGGATCTGCAAAACATTTTAGGAGGTAATTATGTTAGTGATTCTCGACCCGAATCAACAATAAAATGGGCAGGTATTTTTTTTTCATTTTATTCTTATTTACGGAAATCGGTAAGTGTGAACTCCCCTTTTTAAAACGCGACCAATCTGTACGTGTCCTTAAACTGCGCTTTCACACACACAAACAAACGCAACCGACATTTCTTTCATAAATCCAAAGCACCGCCCGCTCCCTCTCCCCCGCCACGCCCCCGCGGCCATCGCAAACGCATAAATCGGGTCAATTTATTAGTGTATTTGATGACGCCGGTATGTGCATACGCTTGCAAATTCCGCCCCTCAAGTGCGCCTTCTCGGGATAGGTACCTACTACCTAGTTGTAAAGATGACGGACCAATACTCCAATGTAGAGTTGGTGGAGATGGTCCGCTTGTATGCCATCAGTGGAGACAATGTATCTCGAGCCATCGAAATGTTCGCGGAGTTATTCCCCAATCGGCAACGTCCCTCACACAGGGTAATGCTGGCTGCTACGCAGAGACTGCGCGATCATCGGCAGTTCGACGTTCCCCAGCATGCTGAAGGTCGCGGCAACGAAGGCCTGCCTGTCGCCTTGCAGGAAGATATCCTGGAATTCTTCCGGCGAGAGCCACGTGCAAGCACGCGGGAGGCTGGTCGACGGTTTGGAGTGCACCACTCCACAGTGTGGCGGCTACTGCACAAAGAAATGCAGCATCCTTTTCATTACCGCAAGGTACAGGATCTCCACCAAAGTGATAACGCCGCGCGAGTTACATTTTGTCGCTGGTTGTTGGAACACCAAGACGCCAACATCCTGTGGACGGACGAGTGTTTATTTACTCGAGTTGGCGTCTACAATGTTCATAACGAACACTGGTGGGCTCACCGTGAACACAACCCGCACGTGACTAAAAGGCATTCTTTTCAAGTGAGGTTCAGTTTAAATGTGTGGGCTGGCATAATAGGAGACCAATTGCTTGGACCCCATTTTATCGATGGTCACCTCACTAGTGCCACATATCTGGAGATGTTGCAATACGTCGTCGAGGAAATGTTGGAAGAAGTTCCCCTGGGAGTGGAACGCAACATGTACTACCAGCAGGACGGTGCACCTCCTCACTACGGTAGGCAAGTACGTGAGTACTTGAGTAACAGGTTTGGCACCCACTGGATTGGTCGCGGTGGTCCAGTGGCTTGGCCTCCGCGTTCTCCGGACCTCACGCCCCTGGACTTTTATCTGTGGGGAGACGTTAAAAGATTGGTGTACACAGACGAAATCACCAGTGTTACCCAACTACGTGCAAAAGTGATCAGTGCTTTCGACACAATAAAAACGAATGTGTTTGTGTTACGTAAGCTGAAGGAAAATCAGCAACGTCGTGCTAGACTGTGCCTGGAGTGTGACGGTGGAAACTTTGAACAATATCTCCAGGTAACATAAGTAGGTAATTTATTTATTTATTTGTACATAGACAATAATTTGTAAATACGATGTTAGCTAAATCAACTTGATTAATGTAAATAAGTTGATTTAAAATTTTTAACTACGCCAAAAATACCTATCAGACAAAATGAATCACCTAAAATCCCAAACACATGGGTACCTACCTACTTAACTAGCACAAATTATCTTGATGTATTTCTGTCGGTCCTCAGCCCGTTAAAAAGTAGGAAGGAAAATCTTAAATCAACCAATTTAATCTACAAATAAAAACCGTCCTTGGGGCTGAATTTACCTACAGAGCGCGCCGACTGCGCCGAGTACCTACATGCCTTATTATTATTATTAGGTGCCTACCTAAATCCCGCGCACGCGCTCGCGATCGTAGTTTCACAATTGTGCAACAGGAACTGCTTACGTGCTTTGTAAGGTTTATTTATCTCCGCCTATCATTTTATTCATCAGCTGATAGGTAACTAACGACGCCAACGTGATCTTTTTTTGGCGCAGTTGTATCTACTTCCTACTATTATTATTTATCGTAATAGCCCAGTGGTTAAGGCTTTCTCCTCTCATGCATGAGGTTGCGGGTTCGCAACTGAGCAAGTACCATTGTGTTATTTTTTTAATTCATAATGATGTAAGTACTTTTTAAATTTATCTAGGACATCATTGAAATCCCGTGTTTCGGTAAGCACTTAATTAAAGCCTTTGGTTCGAATTGATTTGTAGCTCTCGGACGGTCGTTAGGTACCACACGGGTCGGTACGGGTCAACGACCTTACAGCCCTGCCGTATGGTCGTTGGTACGGGTAGTCAAAAGCCGGAAAGTCAGACAATTAGTCTAACAAATGGGTATCGTGTTATCAAGTAACTGGTTTGTTGAGGTCTGATACGCAGTCGCCCTACGTGATTCACTGGCACTCCAATGTAGTGAGCTGCATACAGTTAAACTGAAAGCCGACCCTAACATAGTTGGGAACAGGCTCGGCAGATTGGCCACGGCATTGTAATGATGCTTAAAAATGAGTTATTATTTAGCGAAATTTAAAACAATAATGTAGGTACATTGTGATTTTCAAATTCGAACTACATCTAAGGTAAAATTATTTGCTATAAGTTGCTGTAGCTACAACAACTTGTACAGATCGCGGCACGTTGGTTGAACCTTCGATGCGCAGTAACAGATTTTCGAGTCTTAATCGAAATGCGGTATGACGAGCATCGCGGGGGCTCCCCGTAACCATAGCAACGACCTTCATTTTAGTTTAACGTACGTGCCGCGTTCGTTTCATAGAAATGTGGGCGGAGACTCGTACAGGCTGACGTCACTGGTCATCGCATTCACGCACACAGTGACATGACGCGCGATACATCGCAATGGGTGATTCTGTTTTTTTGAAGAGGGTTATTAAGAGAGTTATTCTGAAAAACGATAAAATTGAAAAATCGAAAAGAAAAAGTATTATTGATTATTGACTTGGTATCGTATTGTTATATGATTATTTACGAGTCTCATAACAACCTCCTGAAATATTTTGCAGGTTCAAAACTGCACCTTGTATTATAATAACACTTGTCTGTTAATAAATCTCGCATCTTTTTTTTAAACATATTTACCGGCAATGCTTTATATGACTCTGGTATTTTATTGTAAATGTTTGGAGCCATACAGAAAACGCTTTTTCCCATTAATGCCGTCTTTGACGCATGCGAACACAGTCGATTTTTGTCACGTCTGTTACGGGGGAAGGTGTCAGCTAGTCGTGGAAATAGGGATTGATTTACCCTAACAAATGCCGCAATTTCAAAAACATACAGAGATGGTAAAGTTAATAATTTGTGTTTTTTAAATAATGGCATACAGCTGTCGGTTGCCTTCAAATTGAACATAGCACGAATGCATCTCTTTTGGGCCTTAAACGCTATTTCTTTGTTTGTGGAATTCCCCCAAAATATAATACCGTAGCGTAATAACGATGCTACTAGACTATGATAAGCTGTTAATAAGGCGTCTGTGTTTAGCTCTGTTGCCAGTTTATATAAGGCATACGCTGAGGAGCTTAGCCGTTTACTTAGGTATTCGATGTGTGCCTTCCAGTTCAATTTAGAGTCAATAAAAATTCCTAGAAATTTTGTGTCGTCAACTTTATTCAGTACAGTATCTTTGTAAATTGCGTTGAGGTCAAATACAGCCTGGGTCCGTTGCCTAAAATGCATTATAGTTGTCTTGTCTAGATTTATTTTTAAGTTGTTCCTATTTAACCATGATATTATTGATGTCAAAGATTGATTTACGTCACTTTCATAAATGTCTTTATTTTTACATGCCACGGTCATAGTGCTGTCGTCGGCAAAGAGAGTCATGGGGTGGTCAATAGCACTAGGCAGGTCATTGATGTATATTATGAATAACAAAGATCCGAGTACGCTGCCTTGAGGAACCCCGCATGTAGGTGTGCGTTCGCTTGATACATAAATTTCCTCTTTCTTTGTCTTAACATTAATTCTCTCAATTTCTGTGTATTGTTTTCTATTAGTAAGGTATGACTGAATAAGGTTTAGTATGTTTCCCCTTATGCCGTAGGCTTCTAATTTCCGTAGTAAGATGCTATGGTCAACGTAGTCAAAAGCCTGCGTCATGTCGCAGTAAATAGCACACACAGGGATTCTCCTGTCCATCTTCGTCATTACTGTATATAAAAAGTCATAAATGGCCCTACTGGTTGACAGGTTTTGCCTAAACCCCTTTTGCTCTTCACTAAAGATATTTTTCTTTTCGAGGTATGAGTATAGTTCTTTATATACGTATTTTTCAAAAATTTTGGACATTATAGGAATTAAGGCAATTGGTCTATAGTTAGCCATGTGATCCTTATTGCTTTTTTTAAATAATGGTTTCACTCTTGAAACTTTTAGGGCATCCGGATATACACCTGAGCTGATGCATAGATTTATTAGGTAGCTTAGGTGAATACAAATGGTTTCAGACACATACTTAACGACCTTTGTAGAGATACCGTCATAACCTGTACTGTTTGTGGCTTTTAAAGATTTAATTATGTTTAATATGTCTGTAGGTATACTGGGTGCAACAAAGATTGAGTTTTTGCGTTTCATAATATTCGTTGTTATTTTGCTGCCCGAATCTTGACTTGGTTGAATTTTATCCACGAAAAAATTGTTAAACGCGTTAGCTATTTCTAGAGGGTCACTTACTATTTTGTCATCGACATTTATATAACTAATGGATTCTTTAGGTAAAAACGGTTTCGACTTATTTATTATGTTCCATGTCATTTTAGCTTTATTTGTTGCAGTTTTAATCGAGTAATTGTTTTGAGCCTGTCGAGTCAATCTTATAACCTTTTTAAACCTTTTTGAGTAATTCTTAAAAATGTTTTTATTCGTCATATTTGGTTTAATCTATAATGCCAGAGCAATGCACGTTTCTTTTTGCTGCATAATTTAATGCCATGTGAGATCCATCTTGATTTTTTAATTATATTTATCGTTTTCAGCTTATACGGGAAGCAAAGGTCATAAAATAGTTTAAAGTCATCAATAAATATGTCAAAAGCATTATTTGGATCTTCAGTTTTATATATTTCCGAAAAAGTCAAATGTTTCAGGTGGTCCCTAAATTTCACCATATTCTCTACGCTAAAGTCCCGTCGTTTTCTGCGCCAGTATTTTAAGATACAAGTTTTTTTCACTGGGCATTTTATTATTTGCGCTGTGTGATCTGACAGCGCAAATTCAATAACGTGTGTTTTACATTTGGCTCCAAAATTATGTGCGAAATTGTCAATGCAAGTTTGGCTATGTATTCTGGTAGGTTGCTTTAAAGCTAACTTAAGATTGAAATTCAGTAACAGACATTCGAAATCCAGCACAACATTATTTTTATTCATTATATCAATATTAAAATCTCCCGCCATTATAATATGCTCATACTTTGTTTTACATGTTTTTTGTAGTATTTTTTCTATTGTTTCATAGAATACATTAAGGTTATTTCGTTTCGGTACTCTGTAGACACATAGAATAATCGTATTGTGTTGTATGAGCTCCACACCACAACATTCAACTACACCAGTTATAGAGGCCTCAGCTATATGTGAAACTTCTCTCCATTGCTGACCGTTCCTTATCAAAATACAAGCCCCACCTCGTTTACTTTCTCTCCTACAGAAAAATGATGCTAAAGAGTAATTGGGGATGTTTAAATGGTTTTCGTACCCTGCCATCATGAAGTGCTCGGTAACACACAGTGCGTCAACACTAATGCCTTTTTCTGACAATTCAACTAGGCAAACATTTAGAGCATCAACCTTATTTAAAAGACCCGCTATGTTTTGATGCATCACGTAAAGGCTTTTAGTGACGAAAAAACTGCTTTTCTGTTTCTAAAACGTGTGTGGGATTATGAGACGTTAATGTTATTAGGGGAGTATTGACAGTGTTATTATTATACATGTTGATGCATTGAATGTCATTAATTAACGCTAGAAGATTAACAAAAATTGAATGGAACCCAAAGTTATTTATTTGGCCTGACTGTCTGAAGAATGTATTGTAATCATATTCGACATTTGCGTTTGAATCTAACACATGAGCATATTTGTGTGTCCATATCTCTTGACTTAAAGAATAGTTGAAGTTCATGACACGCCAATTATACATATTTGAGTTAGAGTTATATTTATGTGGGTAGACAGATAATAATATTAGTATGAGTTATTTTACTAAGAGATTTCCTTATGTCTAATACGAGTTCAGCATAATTTTTAGCTATTTTAAAGTCTTGTTCACCAATTAAAATCACGCAGTAGTCGCTCATCGTGTAATCCGTAATTTTTGTATGTATCCCCTGCAGGAGGTCACAAGTAGCTCCATCTGGTGTTATATAGTGACAAAAATCAAATTGTTTCTCAAAAGTTTCTTCTACTATAGACAGGATCCTGTTTTGTTTATTAGCACTCAGAATGCACAATTTGTTTTGTTTAAGTTGTTGTGGAGGGTGAATCTCGGTGTTGGTATTTGATTTGGTTCCTATTGCATTCTTTATTTCTTGTATGTCTGAATTATTCATAAGTGTTTTTGTCCGCTGTTCATTTTTGGTAGAATTTAGTTGATTTTCTGTGTTAGTCGTTTTAACCGTTATTTCACGTTTCAGAATATCTGTTTGTGTCTGTTTTGTTTTACAGTTCCTGTGCGTTTTTTTCCTAGGCGTATTTTGGCTTGATTTAATTGGACTATTTGTGGCTACTTTTTTATACACGTTATTTTTTTTTATCAATTTGTCATTTTCATGCTTTAGTGTGCTATTTTCAACCGATAATAGTTCTATTTCTTTATGAGCGCTCTCTAACTCTTTTGTAAGATTTTGTATCTTCTCTCTTAATAACTTGACTTGGTCGTCTTCATCATCAGACATGTCTGGCATGCTACTGGTGGTACACTCCAGTGTGTTAGGAATTATATTGTCACTGTCGTCAATTGTTGGTGATTCCGATTGTGTACGTGGCCTCGGACGCCTAAATGTTACATTTAAACTGTCGAAGAAATTCATCTCAGGAATTATATTATCACTGCTGGCAGTTGAAAGAATAAATGATTCCAAAAAGTGAAACTTTTTGTGGGAATCGAACTCGAGTCACGGACTACTTGAGTTTCATGTAGGCCCTATGACGTACTCGCCACTTCGACTATTATATATGTGGTCGAAATTGTTGAACAGTAGGCTCTTCCAAAAAGTTCATTAAAGATGACAGTTATAATTTGAACGATTTGAATAATTTGTTTCACTTTGTGTTACTGAGTTACTTTTTGTGGAATCACTTTTTTCGTTCTTATGTTTTTTCTTTTGTATGTCACACGTTTGTTGGCCTATTATTTGATTGTTTAAATTTAAAAAAAAATCATAAATACCACACACCAAACTGTTTTTATCATAACATTTTGTCCACATTTAGGTTTCGTTTTGCATGGCTCACAGTGAATTATTTGTTAAAATAACACTTTCACACATGTATTGTACTATTTTCTTGACATTTATGACGTAATTAGTTAGATACTGTTCAATTAACAATTTTAAAGATTTTTAATAACGAGAGCACAATTTTTACATGACAGCTACCGCCATCTCCTCCTCGACCCTTAGGAGACGGAATTTGAAGCTGTTTCGGTGCAGTTAATCTTAATTGGGCTCTGCCTCTCCTTTCCACCTAAAATAATCCACCTGTTTTCTTTAAAAATAAAAAATCATTTTTTCGAAAATTTCACTTATTTTAAACTCGATAACCTCGATTAACTCAAAATTCTGCCGTTTAAATTCGGGGTTTTTGCTATTAATAAATACTTACCTGCCACACCTTCAGGCTGGAGCGCGTTTCGTGATCTATCTCGTTGGTTGGTAGAATTAAATACTCTATAAACACCTACTTTTCTGCTAATTACGTTTTTTCACCATATATTCAAAATATTGTACTACGCTTACCTCTAAATACTCCGTTGTTCGTTAGCCCGCGCGCAGACGCGTGTTTTGACACCTCACACGCGTACCTAGCTCGGAAAAACGGAAAATTATACCAACAATAAAAGTTTACCTCAGCGAACCAGCATTCAACACAAACTACGATATCTTTGCACTTAGGAGACGGAATTTGAAGCGGTTTCGGTGCAGTTAATCTTAATTGGGCTCTGCCTCTCCTTTCCACCTAAAATAATCCACCTGTTTTCTTTAAAAATAAAAAATCATTTTTTCGAAAATTTCACTTATTTTAAACTCGATAACCTCGATTAACTCAAAATTCTGCCGTTTAAATTCGGGGTTTTTGCTATTAATAAATACTTACCTGCCACACCTTCAGGCTGGAGCGCGTTTCGTGATCTATCTCGTTGGTTGGTAGAATTAAATACTCTATAAACACCTACTTTTCTGCTAATTACGTTTTTTCACCATATATTCAAAATATTGTACTACGCTTACCTCTAAATACTCCGTTGTTCGTTAGCCCGCGCGCAGACGCGTGTTTTGACACCTCACACGCGTACCTAGCTCGGAAAAACGGAAAATTATACCAACAATAAAAGTTTACCTCAGCGAACCAGCATTCAACACAAACTACGATATCTTTGCACTTAGGAGACGGAATTTGAAGCGGTTTCGGTGCAGTTAATCTTAATTGGGCTCTGCCTCTCCTTTCCACCTAAAATAATCCACCTGTTTTCTTTAAAAATAAAAAATCATTTTTTCGAAAATTTCACTTATTTTAAACTCGATAACCTCGATTAACTCAAAATTCTGCCGTTTAAATTCGGGGTTTTTGCTATTAATAAATACTTACCTGCCACACCTTCAGGCTGGAGCGCGTTTCGTGATCTATCTCGTTGGTTGGTAGAATTAAATACTCTATAAACACCTACTTTTCTGCTAATTACGTTTTTTCACCATAAATTCAAAATATTGTACTACGCTTACCTCTAAATACTCCGTTGTTCGTTAGCCCGCGCGCAGACGCGTGTTTTGACACCTCACACGCGTACCTAGCTCGGAAAAACGGAAAATTATACCAACAATAAAAGTTTACCTCAGCGAACCAGCATTCAACACAAACTACGATATCTTTGCACTTAGGAGACGGAATTTGAAGCGGTTTCGGTGCAGTTAATCTTAATTGGGCTCTGCCTCTCCTTTCCACCTAAAATAATCCACCTGTTTTCTTTAAAAATAAAAAATCATTTTTGCGAAAATTTCACTTATTTTAAACTCGATAACCTCGATTAACTCAAAATTCTGCCGTTTAAATTCGGGGTTTTTGCTATTAATAAATACTTACCTGCCACACCTTCAGGCTGGAGCGCGTTTCGTGATCTATCTCGTTGGTTGGTAGAATTAAATACTCTATAAACACCTACTTTTCTGCTAATTACGTTTTTTCACCATATATTCAAAATATTGTACTACGCTTACCTCTAAATACTCCGTTGTTCGTTAGCCCGCGCGCAGACGCGTGTTTTGACACCTCACACGCGTACCTAGCTCGGAAAAACGGAAAATTATACCAACAATAAAAGTTTACCTCAGCGAACCAGCATTCAACACAAACTACGATATCTTTGCACTTAGGAGACGGAATTTGAAGCGGTTTCGGTGCAGTTAATCTTAATTGGGCTCTGCCTCTCCTTTCCACCTAAAATAATCCACCTGTTTTCTTTAAAAATAAAAAATCATTTTTGCGAAAATTTCACTTATTTTAAACTCGATAACCTCGATTAACTCAAAATTCTGCCGTTTAAATTCGGGGTTTTTGCTATTAATAAATACTTACCTGCCACACCTTCAGGCTGGAGCGCGTTTCGTGATCTATCTCGTTGGTTGGTAGAATTAAATACTCTATAAACACCTACTTTTCTGCTAATTACGTTTTTTCACCATAAATTCAAAATATTGTACTACGCTTACCTCTAAATACTCCGTTGTTCGTTAGCCCGCGCGCAGACGCGTGTTTTGACACCTCACACGCGTACCTAGCTCGGAAAAACGGAAAATTATACCAACAATAAAAGTTTACCTCAGCGAACCAGCATTCAACACAAACTACGATATCTTTGCACTTAGGAGACGGAATTTGAAGCGGTTTCGGTGCAGTTAATCTTAATTGGGCTCTGCCTCTCCTTTCCACCTAAAATAATCCACCTGTTTTCTTTAAAAATAAAAAATCATTTTTTCGAAAATTTCACTTATTTTAAACTCGATAACCTCGATTAACTCAAAATTCTGCCGTTTAAATTCGGGGTTTTTGCTATTAATAAATACTTACCTGCCACACCTTCAGGCTGGAGCGCGTTTCGTGATCTATCTCGTTGGTTGGTAGAATTAAATACTCTATAAACACCTACTTTTCTGCTAATTACGTTTTTTCACCATATATTCAAAATATTGTACTACGCTTACCTCTAAATACTCCGTTGTTCGTTAGCCCGCGCGCAGACGCGTGTTTTGACACCTCACACGCGTACCTAGCTCGGAAAAACGGAAAATTATACCAACAATAAAAGTTTACCTCAGCGAACCAGCATTCAACACAAACTACGATATCTTTGCACTTAGGAGACGGAATTTGAAGCGGTTTCGGTGCAGTTAATCTTAATTGGGCTCTGCCTCTCCTTTCCACCTAAAATAATCCACCTGTTTTCTTTAAAAATAAAAAATCATTTTTGCGAAAATTTCACTTATTTTAAACTCGATAACCTCGATTAACTCAAAATTCTGCCGTTTAAATTCGGGGTTTTTGCTATTAATAAATACTTACCTGCCACACCTTCAGGCTGGAGCGCGTTTCGTGATCTATCTCGTTGGTTGGTAGAATTAAATACTCTATAAACACCTACTTTTCTGCTAATTACGTTTTTTCACCATATATTCAAAATATTGTACTACGCTTACCTCTAAATACTCCGTTGTTCGTTAGCCCGCGCGCAGACGCGTGTTTTGACACCTCACACGCGTACCTAGCTCGGAAAAACGGAAAATTATACCAACAATAAAAGTTTACCTCAGCGAACCAGCATTCAACACAAACTACGATATCTTTGCACTTAGGAGACGGAATTTGAAGCGGTTTCGGTGCAGTTAATCTTAATTGGGCTCTGCCTCTCCTTTCCACCTAAAATAATCCACCTGTTTTCTTTAAAAATAAAAAATCATTTTTGCGAAAATTTCACTTATTTTAAACTCGATAACCTCGATTAACTCAAAATTCTGCCGTTTAAATTCGGGGTTTTTGCTATTAATAAATACTTACCTGCCACACCTTCAGGCTGGAGCGCGTTT
This sequence comes from Lithophane semibrunnea, assembly GCA_947363905.1. Taxonomy (NCBI): domain Eukaryota; kingdom Metazoa; phylum Arthropoda; class Insecta; order Lepidoptera; family Noctuidae; genus Lithophane; species Lithophane semibrunnea. The sequence goes on along the minus strand of OX376212.1, from coordinate 92,726 downwards.
CGTGATCTATCTCGTTGGTTGGTAGAATTAAATACTCTATAAACACCTACTTTTCTGCTAATTACGTTTTTTCACCATAAATTCAAAATATTGTACTACGCTTACCTCTAAATACTCCGTTGTTCGTTAGCCCGCGCGCAGACGCGTGTTTTGACACCTCACACGCGTACCTAGCTCGGAAAAACGGAAAATTATACCAACAATAAAAGTTTACCTCAGCGAACCAGCATTCAACACAAACTACGATATCTTTGCACTTAGGAGACGGAATTTGAAGCGGTTTCGGTGCAGTTAATCTTAATTGGGCTCTGCCTCTCCTTTCCACCTAAAATAATCCACCTGTTTTCTTTAAAAATAAAAAATCATTTTTTCGAAAATTTCACTTATTTTAAACTCGATAACCTCGATTAACTCAAAATTCTGCCGTTTAAATTCGGGGTTTTTGCTATTAATAAATACTTACCTGCCACACCTTCAGGCTGGAGCGCGTTTCGTGATCTATCTCGTTGGTTGGTAGAATTAAATACTCTATAAACACCTACTTTTCTGCTAATTACGTTTTTTCACCATATATTCAAAATATTGTACTACGCTTACCTCTAAATACTCCGTTGTTCGTTAGCCCGCGCGCAGACGCGTGTTTTGACACCTCACACGCGTACCTAGCTCGGAAAAACGGAAAATTATACCAACAATAAAAGTTTACCTCAGCGAACCAGCATTCAACACAAACTACGATATCTTTGCACTTAGGAGACGGAATTTGAAGCGGTTTCGGTGCAGTTAATCTTAATTGGGCTCTGCCTCTCCTTTCCACCTAAAATAATCCACCTGTTTTCTTTAAAAATAAAAAATCATTTTTTCGAAAATTTCACTTATTTTAAACTCGATAACCTCGATTAACTCAAAATTCTGCCGTTTAAATTCGGGGTTTTTGCTATTAATAAATACTTACCTGCCACACCTTCAGGCTGGAGCGCGTTTCGTGATCTATCTCGTTGGTTGGTAGAATTAAATACTCTATAAACACCTACTTTTCTGCTAATTACGTTTTTTCACCATAAATTCAAAATATTGTACTACGCTTACCTCTAAATACTCCGTTGTTCGTTAGCCCGCGCGCAGACGCGTGTTTTGACACCTCACACGCGTACCTAGCTCGGAAAAACGGAAAATTATACCAACAATAAAAGTTTACCTCAGCGAACCAGCATTCAACACAAACTACGATATCTTTGCACTTAGGAGACGGAATTTGAAGCGGTTTCGGTGCAGTTAATCTTAATTGGGCTCTGCCTCTCCTTTCCACCTAAAATAATCCACCTGTTTTCTTTAAAAATGAAATATCATTTTTTCGAAAATTTCACTTATTTTAAACTCGATAACCTCGATTAACTCAAAATTCTGCCGTTTAAATTCGGGGTTTTTGCTATTAATAAATACTTACCTGCCACACCTTCAGGCTGGAGCGCGTTTCGTGATCTATCTCGTTGGTTGGTAGAATTAAATACTCTATAAACACCTACTTTTCTGCTAATTACGTTTTTTCACCATATATTCAAAATATTGTACTACGCTTACCTCTAAATTCTCCGTTGTTCGTTAGCCCGCGCGCAGACGCGTGTTTTGACACCTCACACGCGTACCTAGCTCGGAAAAACGGAAAATTATACCAACAATAAAAGTTTACCTCAGCGAACCAGCATTCAACACAAACTACGATATCTTTGCACTTAGGAGACGGAATTTGAAGCGGTTTCGGTGCAGTTAATCTTAATTGGGCTCTGCCTCTCCTTTCCACCTAAAATAATCCACCTGTTTTCTTTAAAAATAAAAAATCATTTTTTCGAAAATTTCACTTATTTTAAACTCGATAACCTCGATTAACTCAAAATTCTGCCGTTTAAATTCGGGGTTTTTGCTATTAATAAATACTTACCTGCCACACCTTCAGGCTGGAGCGCGTTTCGTGATCTATCTCGTTGGTTGGTAGAATTAAATACTCTATAAACACCTACTTTTCTGCTAATTACGTTTTTTCACCATATATTCAAAATATTGTACTACGCTTACCTCTAAATACTCCGTTGTTCGTTAGCCCGCGCGCAGACGCGTGTTTTGACACCTCACACGCGTACCTAGCTCGGAAAAACGGAAAATTATACCAACAATAAAAGTTTACCTCAGCGAACCAGCATTCAACACAAACTACGATATCTTTGCACTTAGGAGACGGAATTTGAAGCGGTTTCGGTGCAGTTAATCTTAATTGGGCTCTGCCTCTCCTTTCCACCTAAAATAATCCACCTGTTTTCTTTAAAAATAAAAAATCATTTTTTCGAAAATTTCACTTATTTTAAACTCGATAACCTCGATTAACTCAAAATTCTGCCGTTTAAATTCGGGGTTTTTGCTATTAATAAATACTTACCTGCCACACCTTCAGGCTGGAGCGCGTTTCGTGATCTATCTCGTTGGTTGGTAGAATTAAATACTCTATAAACACCTACTTTTCTGCTAATTACGTTTTTTCACCATATATTCAAAATATTGTACTACGCTTACCTCTAAATACTCCGTTGTTCGTTAGCCCGCGCGCAGACGCGTGTTTTGACACCTCACACGCGTACCTAGCTCGGAAAAACGGAAAATTATACCAACAATAAAAGTTTACCTCAGCGAACCAGCATTCAACACAAACTACGATATCTTTGCACTTAGGAGACGGAATTTGAAGCGGTTTCGGTGCAGTTAATCTTAATTGGGCTCTGCCTCTCCTTTCCACCTAAAATAATCCACCTGTTTTCTTTAAAAATAAAAAATCATTTTTTCGAAAATTTCACTTATTTTAAACTCGATAACCTCGATTAACTCAAAATTCTGCCGTTTAAATTCGGGGTTTTTGCTATTAATAAATACTTACCTGCCACACCTTCAGGCTGGAGCGCGTTTCGTGATCTATCTCGTTGGTTGGTAGAATTAAATACTCTATAAACACCTACTTTTCTGCTAATTACGTTTTTTCACCATATATTCAAAATATTGTACTACGCTTACCTCTAAATACTCCGTTGTTCGTTAGCCCGCGCGCAGACGCGTGTTTTGACACCTCACACGCGTACCTAGCTCGGAAAAACGGAAAATTATACCAACAATAAAAGTTTACCTCAGCGAACCAGCATTCAACACAAACTACGATATCTTTGCACTTAGGAGACGGAATTTGAAGCGGTTTCGGTGCAGTTAATCTTAATTGGGCTCTGCCTCTCCTTTCCACCTAAAATAATCCACCTGTTTTCTTTAAAAATAAAAAATCATTTTTTCGAAAATTTCACTTATTTTAAACTCGATAACCTCGATTAACTCAAAATTCTGCCGTTTAAATTCGGGGTTTTTGCTATTAATAAATACTTACCTGCCACACCTTCAGGCTGGAGCGCGTTTCGTGATCTATCTCGTTGGTTGGTAGAATTAAATACTCTATAAACACCTACTTTTCTGCTAATTACGTTTTTTCACCATATATTCAAAATATTGTACTACGCTTACCTCTAAATACTCCGTTGTTCGTTAGCCCGCGCGCAGACGCGTGTTTTGACACCTCACACGCGTACCTAGCTCGGAAAAACGGAAAATTATACCAACAATAAAAGTTTACCTCAGCGAACCAGCATTCAACACAAACTACGATATCTTTGCACTTAGGAGACGGAATTTGAAGCGGTTTCGGTGCAGTTAATCTTAATTGGGCTCTGCCTCTCCTTTCCACCTAAAATAATCCACCTGTTTTCTTTAAAAATAAAAAATCATTTTTTCGAAAATTTCACTTATTTTAAACTCGATAACCTCGATTAACTCAAAATTCTGCCGTTTAAATTCGGGGTTTTTGCTATTAATAAATACTTACCTGCCACACCTTCAGGCTGGAGCGCGTTTCGTGATCTATCTCGTTGGTTGGTAGAATTAAATACTCTATAAACACCTACTTTTCTGCTAATTACGTTTTTTCACCATATATTCAAAATATTGTACTACGCTTACCTCTAAATACTCCGTTGTTCGTTAGCCCGCGCGCAGACGCGTGTTTTGACACCTCACACGCGTACCTAGCTCGGAAAAACGGAAAATTATACCAACAATAAAAGTTTACCTCAGCGAACCAGCATTCAACACAAACTACGATATCTTTGCACTTAGGAGACGGAATTTGAAGCGGTTTCGGTGCAGTTAATCTTAATTGGGCTCTGCCTCTCCTTTCCACCTAAAATAATCCACCTGTTTTCTTTAAAAATAAAAAATCATTTTTTCGAAAATTTCACTTATTTTAAACTCGATAACCTCGATTAACTCAAAATTCTGCCGTTTAAATTAGGGGTTTTTGCTATTAATAAATACTTACCTGCCACACTTTCAGGCTGGAGCGCGTTTCGTGATCTATCTCGTTGGTTGGTAGAATTAAATACTCTATAAACACCTACTTTTCTGCTAATTACGTTTTTTCACCATATATTCAAAATATTGTACTACGCTTACCTCTAAATACTCCGTTGTTCGTTAGCCCGCGCGCAGACGCGTGTTTTGACACCTCACACGCGTACCTAGCTCGGAAAAACGGAAAATTATACCAACAATAAAAGTTTACCTCAGCGAACCAGCATTCAACACAAACTCGATATCTTTGCACTTAGGAGACGGAATTTGAAGCGGTTTCGGTGCAGTTAATCTTAATTGGGCTCTGCCTCTCCTTTCCACCTAAAATAATCCAACTGTTTTCTTTAAAAATAAAAAATCATTTTTTCGAAAATTTCACTTATTTTAAACTCGATAACCTCGATTAACTCAAAATTCTGCCGTTTAAATTCGGGGTTTTTGCTATTAATAAATACTTACCTGCCACACCTTCAGGCTGGAGCGCGTTTCGTGATCTATCTCGTTGGTTGGTAGAATTAAATACTCTATAAACACCTACTTTTCTGCTAATTACGTTTTTTCACCATATATTCAAAATATTGTACTACGCTTACCTCTAAATACTCCGTTGTTCGTTAGCCCGCGCGCAGACGCGTGTTTTGACACCTCACACGCGTACCTAGCTCGGAAAAACGGAAAATTATACCAACAATAAAAGTTTACCTCAGCGAACCAGCATTCAACACAAACTACGATATCTTTGCACTTAGGAGACGGAATTTGAAGCGGTTTCGGTGCAGTTAATCTTAATTGGGCTCTGCCTCTCCTTTCCACCTAAAATAATCCACCTGTTTTCTTTAAAAATAAAAAATCATTTTTTCGAAAATTTCACTTATTTTAAACTCGATAACCTCGATTAACTCAAAATTCTGCCGTTTAAATTCGGGGTTTTTGCTATTAATAAATACTTACCTGCCACACCTTCAGGCTGGAGCGCGTTTCGTGATCTATCTCGTTGGTTGGTAGAATTAAATACTCTATAAACACCTACTTTTCTGCTAATTACGTTTTTTCACCATATATTCAAAATATTGTACTACGCTTACCTAAAATACTCCGTTGTTCGTTAGCCCGCGCGCAGACGCGTGTTTTGACACCTCACACGCGTACCTAGCTCGGAAAAACGGAAAATTATACCAACAATAAAAGTTTACCTCAGCGAACCAGCATTCAACACAAACTACGATATCTTTGCACTTAGGAGACGGAATTTGAAGCGGTTTCGGTGCAGTTAATCTTAATTGGGCTCTGCCTCTCCTTTCCACCTAAAATAATCCACCTGTTTTCTTTAAAAATAAAAAATCATTTTTTCGAAAATTTCACTTATTTTAAACTCGATAACCTCGATTAACTCAAAATTCTGCCGTTTAAATTCGGGGTTTTTGCTATTAATAAATACTTACCTGCCACACCTTCAGGCTGGAGCGCGTTTCGTGATCTATCTCGTTGGTTGGTAGAATTAAATACTCTATAAACACCTACTTTTCTGCTAATTACGTTTTTTCACCATATATTCAAAATATTGTACTACGCTTACCTCTAAATACTCCGTTGTTCGTTAGCCCGCGCGCAGACGCGTGTTTTGACACCTCACACGCGTACCTAGCTCGGAAAAACGGAAAATTATACCAACAATAAAAGTTTACCTCAGCGAACCAGCATTCAACACAAACTACGATATCTTTGCACTTAGGAGACGGAATTTGAAGCGGTTTCGGTGCAGTTAATCTTAATTGGACTCTGCCTCTCCTTTCCACCTAAAATAATCCACCTGTTTTCTTTAAAAATAAAAAATCATTTTTTCGAAAATTTCACTTATTTTAAACTCGATAACCTCGATTAACTCAAAATTCTGCCGTTTAAATTCGGGGTTTTTGCTATTAATAAATACTTACCTGCCACACCTTCAGGCTGGAGCGCGTTTCGTGATCTATCTCGTTGGTTGGTAGAATTAAATACTCTATAAACACCTACTTTTCTGCTAATTACGTTTTTTCACCATATATTCATAATATTGTACTACGCTTACCTCTAAATACTCCGTTGTTCGTTAGCCCGCGCGCAGAAGCGTGTTTTGACACCTCACACGCGTACCTAGCTCGGAAAAACGGAAAATTATACCAACAATAAAAGTTTACCTCAGCGAACCAGCATTCAACACAAACTACGATATCTTTGCACTTAGGAGACGGAATTTGAAGCGGTTTCGGTGCAGTTAATCTTAATTGGGCTCTGCCTCTCCTTTCCACCTAAAATAATCCACCTGTTTTCTTTAAAAATAAAAAATCATTTTTTCGAAAATTTCACTTATTTTAAACTCGATAACCTCGATTAACTCAAAATTCTGCCGTTTAAATTCGGGGTTTTTGCTATTAATAAATACTTACCTGCCACACCTTCAGGCTGGAGCGCGTTTCGTGATCTATCTCGTTGGTTGGTAGAATTAAATACTCTATAAACACCTACTTTTCTGCTAATTACGTTTTTTCACCATATATTCAAAATATTGTACTACGCTTACCTCTAAATACTCCGTTGTTCGTTAGCCCGCGCGCAGACGCGTGTTTTGACACCTCACACGCGTACCTAGCTCGGAAAAACGGAAAATTATACCAACAATAAAAGTTTACCTCAGCGAACCAGCATTCAACACAAACTACGATATCTTTGCACTTAGGAGACGGAATTTGAAGCGGTTTCGGTGCAGTTAATCTTAATTGGACTCTGCCTCTCCTTTCCACCTAAAATAATCCACCTGTTTTCTTTAAAAATAAAAAATCATTTTTTCGAAAATTTCACTTATTTTAAACTCGATAACCTCGATTAACTCAAAATTCTGCCGTTTAAATTCGGGGTTTTTGCTATTAATAAATACTTACCTGCCACACCTTCAGGCTGGAGCGCGTTTCGTGATCTATCTCGTTGGTTGGTAGAATTAAATACTCTATAAACACCTACTTTTCTGCTAATTACGTTTTTTCACCATAAATTCAAAATATTGTACTACGCTTACCTCTAAATACTCCGTTGTTCGTTAGCCCGCGCGCAGATGCGTGTTTTGACACCTCACACGCGTACCTAGCTCGGAAAAACGGAAAATTATACCAACAATAAAAGTTTACCTCAGCGAACCAGCATTCAACACAAACTACGGTATCTTTGCACTTAGGAGACGGAATTTGAAGCGGTTTCGGTGCAGTTAATCTTAATTGGACTCTGCCTCTCCTTTCCACCTAAAATAATCCACCTGTTTTCTTTAAAAATAAAAAATCATTTTTTCGAAAATTTCACTTATTTTAAACTCGATAACCTCGATTAACTCAAAATTCTGCCGTTTAAATTCGGGGTTTTTGCTATTAATAAATACTTACCTGCCACACCTTCAGGCTGGAGCGCGTTTCGTGATCTATCTCGTTGGTTGGTAGAATTAAATACTCTAGAAAGAAAGAAAGAAAGAAAAATAGGTTTATTTGTCACAGAAACACGTGCATACAAAAAGATAACATTAACCTGCTTAAACTACTTACTTAATTAAACTACTTAAACCTACATTAACTTAATTATAAATCATAAACATATGATAATTTATGAGTGAGTGAGGTACATTGAATTTTTTTTTTAAAAGCAGTTGGCAGCTGCACGTCATTACTGTGACAAGAAGGCTTCCACTCAGCATGATGCTGTGCTATGGACCCACAGCACAGCGCTGATTTTCAGTGGTCACCCGAAAAGGACGTACGGAAATCAAGTCGGGTTCAATTAATTGTAAATAATAATAAATAGTACCTACTTACATAATAAATAGGAAAAAAAAAAAAAAACTTTAAGCAAAACGACAACATAAAACAACACAAGAATATCCAGCGTTCTGTCTCGCTCCCACTCTTACCCTCGTGTCGTCGCCGTTCGCCAGCATACGCGCTCACAATAAAAAAAGTACCGTTGCATTTCCCTATTGCGTCTATGCGCGTGATGACGTACTGTGTTGTTGTGTGAGCCATCGAGTCGGGCGCCCGGCCGCGGCGCAGCGGTGCGCGCGGCTCACGAGTCCTGTGAGGTCACGTGACGCGTCACGCGATTTGAGCTACTACCGCCAAATGACCAGTGGGAGACTGGCTTGCGCATGCATTTCCCTTCATGTCGACGCCTGATCAATGTGATTAACCTGAAGTGTTTGGTGATACTACTTACACAACCTATACCCACATGGCTATCGGCACGACGGAAGATGACGAGACGAGACGCGTCTCACGCATCGCTATGCCACCTCGAGCCACCTGGATATTGATGTACCTTGCCCATAGATGATAAACCTTATGTGAGTATTTATTTATAAAACATTTGCTGCTCAAACTTTTGTTTTTCCAATAGATTTTTTTTCAGATGTAACTTAAAATTTTGTTTTGTTTTCAGGGATCTTATGGGAGGTGGTAGATCATTCCAGCAGCGAGAAGCGGCATACTTGAAACATCCCCTGAACGCTGCGTTCAGGGGATGTTTCAAGTATGCCGCTCTCAATCTATTGGAAAAACAAAAGTTTGAGCAGCAAATGTTTTATAAATAAATACTCACATAAGGTTTATCATCTATGGGCAAGGTACATCAATATCCAGGTGGCTCGAGGCGGCATAGCGATGCGTGAGACGCGTCTCGTCTCGTCATCTTCCGTCGTGCCGATAGCCATGTGGGTATAGGTTGTGTAAGTAGTATCACCAAACACTTCAGGTTAATCACATTGATCAGGCGTCGACATGAAGGGAAATGCATGCGCAAGCCAGTCTCCCACTGGTCATTTGGCGGTAGTAGCTCAAATCGCGTGACGCGTCACGTGACCTCACAGGACTCGTGAGCCGCGCGCACCGCTGCGCCGCGGCCGGGCGCCCGACTCGATGGCTCACACAACAACACAGTACGTCATCACGCGCATAGACGCAATAGGGAAATGCAACGGTACTTTTTTTATTGTGAGCGCGTATGCTGGCGAACGGCGACGACACGAGGGTAAGAGTGGGAGCGAGACAGAACGCTGGATATTCTTGTGTTGTTTTATGTTGTCGTTTTGCTTAAAGTTTTTTTTTTTTTTCCTATTTATTATGTAAGTAGGTACTATTTATTATTATTTACAATTAATTGAACCCGACTTGATTTCCGTACGTCCTTTTCGGGTGACCACTGAAAATCAGCGCTGTGCTGTGGGTCCATAGCACAGCATCATGCTGAGTGGAAGCCTTCTTGTCACAGTAATGACGTGCAGCTGCCAACTGCTTTTAAAAAAAAAATTCAATGTACCTCACTCACTCATAAATTATCATATGTTTATGATTTATAATTAAGTTAATGTAGGTTTAAGTAGTTTAATTAAGTAAGTAGTTTAAGCAGGTTAATGTTATCTTTTTGTATGCACGTGTTTCTGTGACAAATAAACCTATTTTTCTTTCTTTCTTTCTTTCTAGAGTATTTAATTCTACCAACCAACGAGATAGATCACGAAACGCGCTCCAGCCTGAAGGTGTGGCAGGTAAGTATTTATTAATAGCAAAAACCCCGAATTTAAACGGCAGAATTTTGAGTTAATCGAGGTTATCGAGTTTAAAATAAGTGAAATTTTCGAAAAAATGATTTTTTATTTTTAAAGAAAACAGGTGGATTATTTTAGGTGGAAAGGAGAGGCAGAGTCCAATTAAGATTAACTGCACCGAAACCGCTTCAAATTCCGTCTCCTAAGTGCAAAGATATCGTAGTTTGTGTTGAATGCTGGTTCGCTGAGGTAAACTTTTATTGTTGGTATAATTTTCCGTTTTTCCGAGCTAGGTACGCGTGTGAGGTGTCAAAACACGCGTCTGCGCGCGGGCTAACGAACAACGGAGTATTTAGAGGTAAGCGTAGTACAATATTTTGAATATATGGTGAAAAAACGTAATTAGCAGAAAAGTAGGTGTTTATAGAGTATTTAATTCTACCAACCAACGAGATAGATCACGAAACGCGCTCCAGCCTGAAGGTGTGGCAGGTAAGTATTTATTAATAGCAAAAACCCCGAATTTAAACGGCAGAATTTTGAGTTAATCGAGGTTATCGAGTTTAAAATAAGTGAAATTTTCGAAAAAATGATTTTTTATTTTTAAAGAAAACAGGTGGATTATTTTAGGTGGAAAGGAGAGGCAGAGCCCAATTAAGATTAACTGCACCGAAACCGCTTCAAATTCCGTCTCCTAAGTGCAAAGATATCGTAGTTTGTGTTGAATGCTGGTTCGCTGAGGTAAACTTTTATTGTTGGTATAATTTTCCGTTTTTCCGAGCTAGGTACGCGTGTGAGGTGTCAAAACACGCGTCTGCGCGTGGGCTAACGAACAACGGAGTATTTAGAGGTAAGCGTAGTACAATATTTTGAATATATGTTGAAAAAACGTAATTAGCAGAAAAGTAGGTGTTTATAGAGGTGTTCACTAGTACTGAACCCGCAAAAATCTAAGTTTATGGTCATGGGGAGCAGAAATCAAATAAAATCAATTCTATCTGCGAAACCAGACGTCAAAATCATGGGAGAAAGTTTACAAAGAGTAGAAGTCGCGCGTAACCTGGGTCTAATCACTGATCCGGAGCTTCGTTTTGAGAAGCACATTAATGATGTTGTAAAAAACTGCTTCTATAGATTAAAGGTTCTGTACAGGGTGAGGGACTTCCTTAGTATAGTAATGAGGAAGAGATTGGTGGATAGCCTAGTATTATCTAAACTAAATTACTGTGACGCTGTATACGGGCCGTGTCTTCTTTCCCGTACAGAACGTCTAATTCAGCGTGTACAAAATGCGTGTGCTCGTTATTGCTTTGGCATACCCCGGAGGCATCATATCACACCGTATTTAAATGAACATAACATATTAAAAATGGCTGCACGACGGAAACTACATTTAGCCGTTTTAATGTTCGGTATCATAAAAACACACAAACCGGAATACCTGTATAAAAAAATTAGCTGGAGGCACGAACACTACAGCTATTCTGCTCGTTCCACGTCCAACCCGATCTCGATGCCTCGACATAAGACGTGTTATGACCACCTCACACGCGTACCTAGCTCGGAAAAACGGAAAATTATACCAACAATAAAAGTTTACCTCAGCGAACCAGCATTCAACACAAACTACGATATCTTTGCACTTAGGAGACGGAATTTGAAGCGGTTTCGGTGCAGTTAATCTTAATTGGGCTCTGCCTCTCCTTTCCACCTAAAATAATCCACCTGTTTTCTTTAAAAATAAAAAATCATTTTTTCGAAAATTTCACTTATTTTAAACTCGATAACCTCGATTAACTCAAAATTCTGCCGTTTAAATTCGGGGTTTTTGCTATTAATAAATACTTACCTGCCACACCTTCAGGCTGGAGCGCGTTTCGTGATCTATCTCGTTGGTTGGTAGAATTAAATACTCTATAAACACCTACTTTTCTGCTAATTACGTTTTTTCACCATATATTCAAAATATTGTACTACGCTTACCTCTAAATACTCCGTTGTTCGTTAGCCCGCGCGCAGACGCGTGTTTTGACTCCTCACTCGCGTACCTAGCTCGGAAAAACGGAAAATTATACCAACAATAAAAGTTTACCTCAGCGAACCAGCATTCAACACAAACTACGATATCTTTGCACTTAGGAGACGGAATTTGAAGCGGTTTCGGTGCAGTTAATCTTAATTGGGCTCTGCCTCTCCTTTCCACCTAAAATAATCCACCTGTTTTCTTTAAAAATAAAAAATCATTTTTTCGAAAATTTCACTTATTTTAAACTCGATAACCTCGATTAACTCAAAATTCTGCCGTTTAAATTCGGGGTTTTTGCTATTAATAAATACTTACCTGCTACACCTTCAGGCTGGAGCGCGTTTCGTGATCTATCTCGTTGGTTGGTAGAATTAAATACTCTATAAACACCTACTTTTCTGCTAATTACGTTTTTTCACCATATATTCAAAATATTGTACTACGCTTACCTCTAAATACTCCGTTGTTCGTTAGCCCGCGCGCAGACGCGTGTTTTGACACCTCACACGCGTACCTAGCTCGGAAAAACGGAAAATTATACCAACAATAAAAGTTTACCTCAGCGAACCAGCATTCAACACAAACTACGATATCTTTGCACTTAGGAGACGGAATTTGAAGCGGTTTCGGTGCAGTTAATCTTAATTGGGCTCTGCCTCTCCTTTCCACCTAAAATAATCCACCTGTTTTCTTTAAAAATAAAAAATCATTTTTTCGAAAATTTCACTTATTTTAAACTCGATAACCTCGATTAACTCAAAATTCTGCCGTTTAAATTCGGGGTTTTTGCTATTAATAAATACTTACCTGCCACACCTTCAGGCTGGAGCGCGTTTCGTGATCTATCTCGTTGGCTGGTAGAATTAAATACTCTATAAACACCTACTTTTCTGCTAATTACGTTTTTTCACCATATATTCAAAATATTGTACTACGCTTACCTCTAAATACTCCGTTGTTCGTTAGCCCGCGCGCAGACGCGTGTTTTGACACCTCACACGCGTACCTAGCTCGGAAAAACGGAAAATTATACCAACAATAAAAGTTTACCTCAGCGAACCAGCATTCAACACAAACTACGATATCTTTGCACTTAGGAGACGGAATTTGAAGCGGTTTCGGTGCAGTTAATCTTAATTGGGCTCTGCCTCTCATTTCCACCTAAAATAATCCACCTGTTTTCTTTAAAAATAAAAAATCATTTTTTCGAAAATTTAGAAGAAGAAAGAAAGAAAGAAAATGCATTTATTTAGCATTAAGTACTGTAACTGACATTATAAACTAATAGTGACGTCAACATTCCCTGACCAATGGAAAATTGCTTCCGTTAGGCCCCTGCCTAAAAATTCCAACCCAATTGAAGTAAAAGACCTACGCCCTATTAGCATTTTACCGTGTTTGTCGAAAGTGCTAGAGAGAGTCGTTAGCCACCAATTAACGCATTTTCTAGAGCAAAATAACGTGTTACCAGACTTACAGTCTGGTTTCAGAAAACAGCGCAGTACTGCTACTGCCCTACTCGATGTTACTGATAATCTATTATCAGCCCAAGATAAAGGAATGTGTTCTTTGCTGGTCCTGCTAGATTTTTCCCGGGCATTTGACGCAATAAATATCCCGTTATTACTGTCGAAGCTAATTTATTATGGATTTGACCCCAACGCTACGCAATGGTTCCGCAGCTACCTTACTGATAGGAAACAATTTGTGGATCTACGTTTGGGTGACGGCACTGTTCTTACATCGACTCTTACTTCCATTGAGAGAGGGGTTCCCCAGAGATCTATTCTAGGCCCAATCATTTTTATTTTATACTGTGCAGATATAATTAAATGCCTCCAGAGGTGCAAGTACCACATATACGCCGACGACGTCCAACTTTACATATCCTTTAGACCAGAGGAGTACGACAGTGCCATAAATGATCTCAATGATGACCTACGTAGAATCGCCACCTGGTCTGAAGAAAATTGCTTATCGCTAAACCCAACTAAAACCAAATACATAGTATTTGGCTCAAGACAGCAACTAGCTAAACTACCCGAAACGTTTCACCTGGAGTTAATGGGCGAACCAATCGACAGAGTCTATGAAGCCCGGAATCTTGGCCTTATTTTGGATAAGGACCTCCGCTTTGAAAAACACGTAGCCGACTCCATAAGGAACTGTTTTTACCGCCTGAAAGTTCTGTACAAGATTAGGCCTTACTTGTCCGAAACACTACGGGAACAGCTTGTGGAAACCCTGGTTTTGTCGAGGTTGAACTACGCTGACACAGTGTACGGCCCGCGCCTATTAGCTCGTACAGACCGCCTCATCCAAAGGGTTCAAAACGCTTGTGCTCGGTTTTGCTACAATATTCCCCGCAGAAGCCATGTAACACCCTTTTTAAACCAGCATTTAACTCTGAAAATGAAGTCCAGACGCAAACTACACTTGGCTTGCCTTCTCTTTGGTGTGATAAAATATCAGAAACCGGACTACTTGTATAACAAACTAAGTTGGGTTGCGAGTAGGCGGGAATGCGGGAGAAGGCAATGCTCACAACAACTCTCGACTCAGTCTCAAGGTACAGCCGCTTTTAGAGGCAGCTTTCGTTATGCGGCCTCAAAAATATGGAACAATCTGCCACCACCGATTAGAGTTATAAACACGATAGGCGCCTTTAGACGACGTTTACGGCAGTATCTCATAGATGCGCAACGGGAGTTGGATATGGTCACACTAAATGTCTCAATTATATGAAAACATGTACCAATGAATTTTTCCGCCCGCTCCTGTCCCATGTGTCCCCGGCCGAGGGCTTGCTGTTGCGATATCCGCGGCATCACTACGTTCCATCGCAGATGTGAGGCCTGTAGAATATTAAATAACACATTGAAGAAATCGTATATGACCAACATATGTATATGTATTGCTAACCACGTTGCTTTTCAACTTACCCCATGTGCCTGGCCTATATGCACGCGATTTGAACGTGCGATGTCGGGATGACGCCACGTTCACCTATCCTTCACCAAGACCTAGCAGTGGGCGAACCTCTGTGTGGTTTGTTATTTGTTATCTCCCTATAGAAGCGCCCGCCTTATAAAACCACCCGCGGTCTTGCAGGTTAAGGTTGAACTGAAACGGAAATTAAAAATGGGTAGGTACTTTCACATTATAAATAATTTTTGTCGTCTTGTTTTGTTTTGTTTTATTTTCTCCGGCAAATAACATGGTTAGTGACTAGCGCTTACCTTTCATCAGTATCTCCATCGTTTTGTTTTAAAAGCATACCTCGTTAAATTCCGCTTCCACTTTCGCCAAATGTTTGGCTGACTTACTTATGTACATAAATACCACCGTATTGTGTCAATGACAATACAACCCATACGAGAAACAACTGATACGAGTTGAAAAACCGTCCGTGAACAGTCCGTCGCGATCGGCTGCTTGCAGCGTATTGTGCGTCGAAGTGCACGGATTAATTAATTGGTTTGAACGAGGAAGTCTGGCATCGTTTCAAAACAGGTTTTTTTGCGACAAAAACATGCGTCCGTCTCATGTCCTTTCGGTTTGTTTTTTTACTTTATTTTAATTTATTTTTTTCGTTATTATTATTATCTAACACTAATTTATTTATTTGTTATTATGTATACACACACGCTGTATGGTCTAGGGACCTTACACCTTGAATTGTTGCTGATTGATACACTGATAACTGATTGATAGGTTTTTATTGATAGAAGTATGATTGCATGATAAATGAGTGCACGCGGTACGAATGCTATTCGTGTACTAACTTGGCCGGCCTGGCGCAGGTAAAATGCTGACATATTGATATGAATACTGTGCTGTGCTTGCACTGTACATGCTCCAGGCCCGGAGAAGATAAGGGTGCACAGGTGATATGAATCGTGATGAGTTACAAAGTTATAAAACATAATTTCTTATAAAATAACTTAAATAGCACTACATTGATTTGTATTGACTTCCAAAACGTGGTGACGACGCTCTGTCAATGCGTGTGCTGCTATGGCTGCTGTCACCCGTAGCGATGGTCTGCGATAGTCTTCTTGCAGCTGTCGTGTAGTGCACGTTGGGTTCCTGATGAACCTGTTTAACCGTGTCCCTGTGCGCTCGCAGCCGTCGCCACCCGTAGAAGAGAGCACAGATAATGATCACTGCAATCACCGAGTATATGGCGATGTAGTGGTGGATGTCGTGGGATGATACTTGGTCTGTCAATGCCTCAATTTCCTTGGATCTGGCATTCTTGATGGCGAGACTGATGTCTTCCAAATCCTTTTGTCGTTTGATAGTGTCTTCGGTGTCGTTCAGTGTGGCAGTGTATGGTATAGTCAGATTGATGATGTGATTTATAGACGGAATCTCAATATCCATGACGTCTGTTTTTGTATGGATTGAGTTTGTTAAGCTTTGGTGTGAATAAATCGTAAATGTTTGACCTTTGATTACGCATCCGTCACCGAGTGTCATTACCCCGGCTTTGCTGAGTTGTTCAGCAGTAATATGATCCTCACATATGACTCGCACGGTGCATTGTCCGCAACAATAATACAAGTATGAGTTGACGATGCTTAATTCCGTCCATTGATCTATGCATTCTTTGGTTTTGGTTTGACATTGATTTGCAACTTGATCCTTTACGCAAAGATTGCTGTCTGAGGTCATTTGATAAATAGGCTTTTTCAGAGGACAAATGAAGTCGTCATGGTCGTAAGGCGTACATCTTCCCCAATCGTCTTCCGATATCGGAATGTACGAGTCTTTGTGGATGTTTATCGCTAAGTGATGCGCGATAGGTGTGATGGTGACCATACTATCACCTACTTGCAGCGGGATTGGTATGAGGTTGTAAAGCTCATAGTCTTCTCTAGTCACAAGAGGAATCTTGACTTCAAATATCATGTATTGGTTGGTTGTTCTCGCTTTTACTTTCAGTAAATGATATATCTTCGCTATATCCGTTTGAATATTATTTATTGGTATGGTCAGCTCCTTTGATAGTTGTCCTGTTATAGTGTTCAGTTCATCTCTCAGTTGTGTTGGTGTCAAGAGGTGAAAATTGAATTTTTCATAGAAAATATTCGCCACTGTATCTACCAGCGTTTCCTGGATATTTTTCAGGTTCGACAGCATATTGTTTGCCACAAGGGCTGATAAAGTAAAGTCACTTTTGCTGTCTGTCTTTTGAATCTGCTCTTTTAGTTTGTTTATTCCCAGATTGCAGTTGACGATGTGTTGATTGATGAGTTTATGTTGTTTTTCCAAGGCGGTTTCTACTCGTTTGATGACATTCAACTCTGCTTCAACGATTGATGTCTGATTTTTCCACAATAAGGCAAGATGTTTTTGATCCTTCTTGATAAGGTGGATATCTTTCTGATATTTTTCGGCAAAGTCTTCGTCCAATATTCCGAATAAACTACGTGCAACGTAGCCTACACCGTTGATAAGGCCTCTACGTCGGCGCAATCGGTGCATTTGCTGACCAAGTAAAATGGTGTTATAGTGCTCGAGTTCGTCGTACTCATGACGTAACTGTAATCGGACTACGTCACATTGTGATATTGGATCTGTTGAGCATATGTTTTCCAGGTGATTCATGTATTTGTTGAGTGCGTCTATTCCTCGCCAGTATGGAGCCATATCGCAGTAAACTATTAGCTTCCATTCATCACGTTGTAGCCGCATGTTGGCTACCTTGTCAAAGTATATGCTTTGATTATTGCTCAGGCTTGAGAACTTGTATTCGCTTCTTGCTGTGGGCACCATTACCATAAGAGTCATGAGTATGGTATAAATTACGTTGCATAATTTTGATGACGATTGTCGTCTTCGTTGACTTGATACGTTATTGATTGCAGCGGATTTTTGATATTCTGGCTCTTTTGATTGGTTTTCATCAGTAGGCAATAATGATAGCTTTGATATTGGTCTTTTCATTGCTCCATTTTTTGTCCGAATAGTAACTACCCGGACGTATCCATCTTTTCCGGGATGTAGTTCTGTGATTCTTCCCATAGCCCACTTTCCTGATGGTAGCTGTACGTCGTGTATGATGACAATATCGTTAATCTTCAAGTTTTTGTGCGATTGTCGCCATTTGCTACGCACTGACAATTGACTCAAGTACTCCGCTTTCCACCTTTTCCATAAATCATCCATGATTTTTTGGGTGAGTTGCCACCTCGTTCGTAAATCTTTTTCTGTTTCGATTATCGTCAAGGTTGGTCCGCTTGCTAGAAAGTGGGATGGCGTGAGGTAATCCAAATCTTCTGGATCATCACTTAAAGCGCATAATGGTCGTGTGTTCAAACATGCTTCTATTTGTGCTAGCACTGTTGTATATTCTTCAAACGTCAGCTTTTGCTCGCCAATCACTCTTTTTAGGTGGTACTTTAGGCTCTTCACAGCTGCTTCCCAAACACCTCCCGCGCTTGGCCAGGATGGGGCATTAAAGTGCCAAGTGATCTCCATGTCAGTGATTGCTTCATAAAATTCCACATCTAATACTTTTTTAATGTTGACGAATTCTTTATTTAGAATTCTGCTTGCGCCTACGAAGTTTGTACCATTGTCGCTGTATATGTGTTTTGGAGTGCCTCTTCTTGCTGACATTCTGCGTAATGCTGATAAGAATGCTGAGGAGCTCAGATCTGACACTAATTCCAGATGCACAGCTTTCGTGGCCATGCATACGAACACCGATATGTATCCTTTTGTCGTCTTTACTCCTCGACCTTTGTTTGTTTTGACGTTGACAAAGCCAGTGTAGTCAACCCCTGAGTGATAGAAAGGTCGTGCTGGATTGCTGCGTGCTGCAGGCAAGTCTCCCATCAACTGCTCTTGTTTTATTGGATCGTGACGTCTGCACTTGATACAGGTTCTAAGCCGTTTCTTGACTGCTCGATTCCCGCCTAGAATCCAATATTGTTGACGCAGCCAAGCTTGCGTGATTCGAGCCCCGCCATGGTACGTCATCTGATGCCCTTGGTCAATCAGCAAGTTACTGAGATGAGAGTTTCTTGGTATTATGAGTGGATGTCTCATATTGTGATTGATATTTGCATTAGTGATCCTCCCGCCAACTCTCAGTAAGCCATCTTGATCCAGGAATGGGTTCAACATCAACAGCTTACTTTTTGCGCTGACTTGTTTGTGTTTCTTGAGACTGATTATTTCTTCCCTGAATTCCAACTGTTGGATTTGTTTGATGATGATATATCTTGATTTCTTCATTTCGCCGATTGTTAAAAATTTTGGTTTGTGTTGATTACGTGTTATTGCGCGCAAAGTCCAACTTAGAATTCGTGTCGCTCTATTGAAATTGCTACTTTTATTTAATATGTTTTGAGCTATGTCATCATTTTGTTGTATGACGTTAGTTTGTATTGCTTTTTTCATTTCGTCTTGCGTAACATAAGTTTGTTGTTTATGTTCATTTTCATCATATGACGATAGCCCTGTTGGTCCATGCCACCATAGTGAATGTTCTTTGAGCTGTTCTGCCGAACATCCTCGGCTTGCACAATCAGCTGGATTTTCAGCTGACTTCACGTAGTGCCAGTTATTGATTGGGATTACTTCAGTGATTTGTTTCACTCTATTTGCCACAAATGGTTTCCAGCGATTCGGTTCTCCCTGAAGCCAGCCCAGGACAGCTGTTGAATCTGACCATCCGTATTTTTTGATATTGTAGTTCTGTAAAGTGTCCTGAACTACTTTCATCAGAAGTGATAGTAAATGCGCTGCGCTAAGCTCCAATCTTGGTAATGATATTGCTTTATTGACAGGAACAAGTCTTGATTTTCCTGCCATTAAGGTCACAGGAGTTGGATTGTTCTGTTTGATGATCCTGCAATAAATTACGCAAGCGTACGCTTTTGTGGATGCGTCACAGAAACCATGAAGTTCAATTTCTGCGTTCTGCTGTGTTTGCAGCCATCGCGGTACATTGATTTGCTCTATTTTTGGTAGATCTTTCTTGATCTTTTGCCATTGCTCGTTGATATGTGCTGGAACTTTGTCGTCCCATTGTAGGGTTAATGACCAGACATTTTGGAATAAAAGTTTCAGCTTGGTTGAGACCGGTGACAGCCAGCCTAGTGGGTCAAATATTTTTGATATATCTGACAATAGTGACCTCTTAGTAGCTGGATTCGTTGATTTTGTGTCAATCTTCATTTCGAACTTGAATTGATCATCCAGCGGGTGCCAGCGCAGCCCCAATGTTTTAGTTGACTCCTGATGTTTGAATTCAAATGATTGCGCTGTGTTTGAGGTTACGTCATCTAATATCTCTTGTTTATTAGACGCCCACTTTCTTAAATTAAAACCGCCAGATCTGAGTAACTCGGTAAGATCAGATTTTAGTTGCTTTGCTTCTTCGATACTATGATGTCCAGTCAACAAATCATCCATGTAGAAACATGTTTCGACAACTGCGGCCGCAGCCGGATACTTGGAGCGTTCATCTTCTGCTATTTGCTTTAGAGTCATCATGGCAAGGAATGGTGCAGATTTGGTGCCATATGTGACTGTTGTTAGCTCATATTCACGTAATTGCTCTTGTGGTGAGTCGCGCCAAATGATTTTTTGATATTGCAGATCATCGTCATGACAGTAGATTTGTCTGAACATTTTCTCGATGTCCGCTGTAATTGCATATCTATGTTGTCTCCATTTCAGAATCAACGTGAATAAATCTTGTTGGAGATTTGGGCCACTGTACATGAAATCATTTAAACTGTAGCCACTTGATGTTTTTGCTGACGCATTAAACACCACACGTAGTGCTGTTGTTGTTGATTCGGGCCTCAATACACATAGGTGAGGTAAAATGCAATCTGGCTGTTTTTTAAATGTGCACTCTCGCATGTGACCTAGTCTGATGTATTCGTCGATGAATGCCTTGTAATCTTGCGCCACTTTTGGGTTCTTTGCAAACTTCTTTTCCAATTGATAAAATTGTGCGATTGCCTTCGCTTTTGATTCTCCCAATTTTTCCTTTATTTCTGGCTTTAACGGTAGTCTTACAACATATCTGCCATCCTTTCGTCGCGACGTTTCAGTCTGATACTGCTTAATGCACTGATGATCCTCCGTCGATATGTTGATATTGCTGTCTGCTATGTCTTCAATGGCCCAAAACCTTTGTATGTCTTCCATATTGTTCATCACGACGTTGCAGTGATATGATTTGACGTTTCCGCTTAATATCCACCCAAGTTGAGTTTGTTGTGCTACAGGGACTGACTCATTTTCTTTGATGATGTCTCCCATTATAATTTGAGAATATACGTCGGCGCCGAGTAGCAAATCTACAGGTCGGCTCGTATAGAATTCTGGATCTGCTAGCTGTATGTTTTTTAGGTATGCCCATGATGGTTTTGAGAAAGTCTTGTTGGGCAAGTTGTGTAACAATGTGTTCATTATCAACACATCTGCTTGAAATGTATATTCAGTATGTAATGATGACGCAGTAATACTGATCTCTCCCTTACAATTGGCTTGACTAGTGCCGATGCCAAATATAACGCCTTTGAATGCTTGTCTTGCTAGTTCTAGTTTTTGAGCTGCGTGTTCTGTTATTAGGGAGACTTGGGAGCCTTGGTCAATAAGAGCACGCAATGTGTGATATGTCCCGTTGCGTGATTTGACACGAACGAGGGCTGTTGCTAGCAGAATTTCTATGATACTTTCCTTTGAGACATGGTTGACAGTGTCCCGCGTCCTGTTTTCTCGTGATATGGACTGTTGTTCTTCTGCTGACGACTTTGTGCTACTTGTCCCGGCGTTGCTGTGAAACGTGTCGTGTAGCAAGGTGTTGTGCTTTTCTTGACATACTCTACATTTTGTTTCCGAGTAGCATGACTTGTCTTTGTGATCATAGAGACAATTTTTGCACAGGTTCAATTTTTTCACAATATCCCTTTTGGCCTCTGGCCTAGATTCTAAAAATGTTTTGCAACGGAAAAGTCCGTGGTTGTCATTGCAGAGTGGACAGTTTGGTTTATTCATTGCAAAACTTTTAAATGTTGAATTGCGGAAAAATGGTCTACCTGCATCGTTGCTAGTATTGTGCTGACTAGGTTTGCTTTGTTTGTTAAGCGGATGACCCGATTCTTTTTTGTTGAATGTTTCTTGCTTTGATTTTGGAGTATACTGCTTGCGTCGAGATGATTCCAGAGCGGTGTATTTGTTCTCCAGGAATGTTAGGAAGTCGTCGAGTGTCGGGAGTGCTTTGGAGTTGGTTAATGATTGAATGTATTCTCCATGCGTCTCGCTGTCCATTTTCAGCGCCAGCAGGTGCACAATAAGTGGGTCCCAGCTTGCTGTGTTGACGCCGAGATTCTTTATAGCGTTAAGAAATTCGTTGGTAGTATCGAACATATTCTTGATTTGATAATCTGCTTGATTTTGCATGGTAGGTATTGCTAGAAGTGCGTTGATATGCGAGCTAAAGATGAGCTTTTCGTTGTTGAATCGATGATTCATGATGTCCCAGCATAGTTGATAATTTTCAGAACTGATGTTTAAATGCTGGACTAGTTTTTCAGCTTCACCTTTTAGCTTGCTCTTTAAAAACTGCATCTTCTGAGCACTCGACAGTGACTTGCTATTGTGGATCGTTTCAATAAATAGATCCTTGAATGATGTCCACTTGAGGTAGTTCCCGCTGAATATAGGAATGTCGATTTTGGGGGTGCAATTTTCCCGATGTGAAACTGAACCCATCTTGTTATTGATTGACTTTTTCATGTCATTGTATAACTGCTCATATCTGCTGTATGTTTGCTCATAATCTTCGTCTTCCTCGTACAACTCACTGTCAATTTCCCAGTGCAACGAGTCAATAGTTGACCACCTTTTGTGTACATTACGCAGCAGATCTTCGAGTTCCCATTTCTCAGAAATGCCCTCTAATTCCACGCTTTTGATTGTACGAGACAACGCTTTGAAGTTGCTTTTTTGCTTTCGCAGCATTTCTTCCAGTCTGCTTGCATTTCCTTGAGAAACAGTTTTCCACAGAGACGTGGATTTACTGTTGCAAGGGTTGCTGTTTGCTTGATCGGGGCCAACTGATGAGGTATTCGAAGTTTCTTGATCGCGTTCGCCAGATGTTGATGCTTGCAATGATGGATCGCCCGAAAATTGAACCCTCTTGCTGTCACTAGGAGCTTCCGATTCGTATCGCTCGATAGTTTCCCGTGCTTCAGTGTAGAAGAGTTTCGTCCTTTGATAGCAATTGTCGGTGAAATATCTGGCACTGCGAGTATCGAATTCACATAATCTCAAATGATTAGACTGGAACTCAGCCCAATAATTATCTAGAGTTTGTAGTCGTTTCTTGATATTGGATGAAGTCTTACGTTCTGCCGAATCTTTCTTGAAGTTCCTTAACAGCTGCTCCATTGCTTGCATGATTTGATCTTGATTTGCTAAAATGTTCTCCATTGTAGAGTTCATGATTTTTAGGTTTCTTGATTGATATTCCTGACCGCTGGTCAACAGGAAGTGCTATTGCGAACTCTCCGCGATATTAGCGCCTTCTCAATCCAACCGGTTAGACCCGCTTGTGGGAAGCCGGATGAACCGATTCGCAACCGTGGAAAGACGAGCAAAGCACCCTCTATGATGATGCCAGAAGTCGATGGCTCGATGATGTTGGTAGACCGTTGACTGTCGTCCACAGGTCGTGTTTACAGGAACAACCACTATTATGTTTGCAAAGTGATTGGATCCTGCATCCGGCTCGAAGGACCATTAAGATGTATGGTCTAGGGACCTTACACCTTGAATTGTTGCTGATTGATACACTGATAACTGATTGATAGGTTTTTATTGATAGAAGTATGATTGCATGATAAATGAGTGCACGCGGTACGAATGCTATTCGTGTACTAACTTGGCCGGCCTGGCGCAGGTAAAATGCTGACATATTGATATGAATACTGTGCTGTGCTTGCACTGTACACACGCTATATTTTTCGTCTGTCACCTCACACCTCAGGTCCAGTTGAAAACCAGCGTCAGGCACTAGCTGTCTGGCATTTTTGCTGAACTGGGCCTATTTAGCGCAGCCGCGAGGCACACTTGTTTTTTCTTTTTTTTCTCTAGGTACCTACACTTTGAAATTGTTTCTTTTATTTTTATTTTTTTTATTCGTTTACATGTAGTTACAGTGTGTTGTGTGCCCTGACTGTGCTAAATAAATGCATTTTCTTTCTTTCTTTCTTCTTTCTTTCTTGTTGGTATAATTTTCCGTTTTTCCGAGCTAGGTACGCGTGTGAGGTGTCAAAACACGCGTCTGCGCGCGGGCTAACGAACAACGGAGTATTTAGAGGTAAGCGTAGTACAATATTTTGAATTTATGGTGAAAAAACGTAATTAGCAGAAAAGTAGGTGTTTATAGAGTATTTAATTTTACCAACCAACGAGATAGATCACGAAACGCACTCCAGCCTGAAGGTGTGGCAGGTAAATATTTATTAATAGCAAAAAGCCCGAATTTAAACGGCAGAATTTTGAGTTAATCGAGGTTATCAAGTTTAAAATAAGTGAAATTTTCGAAAAAATGATTTTTTATTTTTAAAGAAAACAGGTGGATTATTTAAGGTGGAAAGGAGAGGCAGAGCCCACTTAAGATTAACTGCACCGAAACCGCTTCAAATTCCGTCTCCTAAGTGCAAAGATATCGTAGTTTGTGTTGAATGCTGGTTCGCTGAGGTAAACTTTTATTGTTGGTATAATTTTCCGTTTTTCCGAGCTAGGTACGCGTGTGAGGTGTCAAAACACGCGTCTGCGCGCGGGCTAACGAACAACGGAGTATTTAGAGGTAAGCGTAGTACAATATTTTGAATTTATGGTGAAAAAACGTAATTAGCAGAAAAGTAGGTGTTTATAGAGTATTTAATTCTACCAACCAACGAGATAGATCACGAAACGCGCTCCAGCCTGAAGGTGTGGCAGGTAAGTATTTATTAATAGCAAAAACCCCGAATTTAAACGGCAGAATTTTGAGTTAATCGAGGTTATCGAGTTTAAAATAAGTGAAATTTTCGAAAAAATGATTTTTTATTTTTAAAGAAAACAGGTGGATTATTTTAGGTGGAAAGGAGAGGCAGAGCCCAATTAAGATTAACTGCACCGAAACCGCTTCAAATTCCGTCTCCTAAGTGCAAAGATATCGTAGTTTGTGTTGAATGCTGGTTCGCTGAGGTAAACTTTTATTGTTGGTATAATTT
The DNA here is from genome assembly GCA_947363905.1 of Lithophane semibrunnea. Classification (NCBI taxonomy): domain Eukaryota; kingdom Metazoa; phylum Arthropoda; class Insecta; order Lepidoptera; family Noctuidae; genus Lithophane; species Lithophane semibrunnea. The sequence continues at coordinate 67,456 of OX376212.1, read as the reverse complement.
TCCGTTTTTCCGAGCTAGGTACGCGTGTGAGGTGTCACAACACGCGTCTGCGCGCGGGCTAACGAACAACGGAGTATTTAGAGGTAAGCGTAGTACAATATTTTGAATTTATGGTGAAAAAACGTAATTAGCAGAAAAGTAGGTGTTTATAGAGTATTTAATTCTACCAACCAACGAGATAGATCACGAAACGCGCTCCAGCCTGAAGGTGTGGCAGGTAAGTATTTATTAATAGCAAAAACCCCGAATTTAAACGGCAGAATTTTGAGTTAATCGAGGTTATCGAGTTTAAAATAAGTGAAATTTTCGAAAAAAATATTTTTTATTTTTAATGAAAACAGGTGGATTATTTTAGGCGAAAAGGAGAGGCAGAGCCCAATTAAGATTAACTGCACCGAAACCGCTTCAAATTCCGTCTCCTAAGTGCAAAGATATCGTAGTTTGTGTTGAATGCTGGTTCGCTGAGGTAAACTTTTATTGTTGGTATAATTTTCCGTTTTTCCGAGCTAGGTACGCGTGTGAGGTGTCAAAACACGCGTCTGCGCGCGGGCTAACGAAAAACGGAGTATTTAGAGGTAAGCGTAGTACAATATTTTGAATTTATGGTGAAAAAACGTAATTAGCAGAAAAGTAGGTGTTTATAGAGTATTTAATTCTACCAACCAACGAGATAGATCACGAAACGCGCTCCAGCCTGAAGGTGTGGCAGGTAAGTATTTATTAATAGCAAAAACCCCGAATTTAAACGGCAGAATTTTGAGTTAATCGAGGTTATCGAGTTTAAAATAAGTGAAATTTTCGAAAAAATGATTTTTTATTTTTAAAGAAAACAGGTGGATTATTTTAGGTGGAAAGGAGAGGCAGAGCCCAATTAAGATTAACTGCACCGAAACCGCTTCAAATTCCGTCTCCTAAGTTCAAAGATATCGTAGTTTGTGTTGAATGCTGGTTCGCTGAGGTAAACTTTTATTGTTGGTATAATTTTCCGTTTTTCCGAGCTAGGTACGCGTGTGAGGTGTCAAAACACGCGTCTGCGCGCGGGCTAACGAACAACGGAGTATTTAGAGGTAAGCGTAGTACAATATTTTGAATTTATGGTGAAAAAACGTAATTAGCAGAAAAGAAGGTGTTTATAGAGTATTTAATTTTACCAACCAACGAGATAGATCACGAAACGCACTCCAGCCTGAAGGTGTGGCAGGTAAATATTTATTAGTAGCAAAAACCCCGAATTTAAACGGCAGAATTTTGAGTTAATCGAGGTTATCGAGTTTAAAATAAGTGAAATTTTCGAAAAAATGATTTTTTATTTTTAAAGAAAACAGGTGGATTATTTTAGGTGGAAAGGAGAGGCAGAGCCCAATTAAGATTAACTGCACCGAAACCGCTTCAAATTCCGTCTCCTAAGTGCAAAGATATCGTAGTTTGTGTTGAATGCTGGTTCGCTGAGGTAAACTTTTATTGTTGGTATAATTTTCCGTTTTTCCGAGCTAGGTACGCGTGTGAGGTGTCAAAACACGCGTCTGCGCGCGGGCTAACGAACAACGGAGTATTTAGAGGTAAGCGTAGTACAATATTTTGAATTTATGGTGAAAAAACGTAATTAGCAGAAAAGTAGGTGTTTATAGAGTATTTAATTCTACCAACCAACGAGATAGATCACGAAACGCGCTCCAGCCTGAAGGTGTGGCAGGTAAGTATTTATTAATAGCAAAAACCCCGAATTTAAACGGCAGAATTTTGAGTTAATCGAGGTTATCGAGTTTAAAATAAGTGAAATTTTCGAAAAAATGATTTTTTATTTTTAAAGAAAACAGGTGGATTATTTTAGGTGGAAAGGAGAGGCAGAGCCCAATTAAGATTAACTGCACCGAAACCGCTTCAAATTCCGTCTCCTAAGTGCAAAGATATCGTAGTTTGTGTTGAATGCTGGTTCGCTGAGGTAAACTTTTATTGTTGGTATAATTTTCCGTTTTTCCGAGCTAGGTACGCGTGTGAGGTGTCAAAACACGCGTCTGCGCGCGGGCTAACGAACAACGGAGTATTTAGAGGTAAGCGTAGTACAATATTTTGAATATATGGTGAAAAAACGTAATTAGCAGAAAAGTAGGTGTTTATAGAGTATTTAATTCTACCAACCAACGAGATAGATCACGAAACGCGCTCCAGCCTGAAGGTGTGGCAGGTAAGTATTTATTAATAGCAAAAACCCCGAATTTAAACGGCAGAATTTTGAGTTAATCGAGGTTATCGAGTTTAAAATAAGTGAAATTTTCGAAAAAATGATTTTTTATTTTTAAAGAAAACAGGTGGATTATTTTAGGTGGAAAGGAGAGGCAGAGCCCAATTAAGATTAACTGCACCGAAACCGCTTCAAATTCCGTCTCCTAAGTGCAAAGATATCGTAGTTTGTGTTGAATGCTGGTTCGCTGAGGTAAACTTTTATTGTTGGTATAATTTTCCGTTTTTCCGAGCTAGGTACGCGTGTGAGGTGTCACAACACGCGTCTGCGCGCGGGCTAACGAACAACGGAGTATTTAGAGGTAAGCGTAGTACAATATTTTGAATATATGGTGAAAAAACGTAATTAGCAGAAAAGTAGGTGTTTATAGAGTATTTAATTCTACCAACCAACGAGATAGATCACGAAACGCGCTCCAGCCTGAAGGTGTGGCAGGTAAGTATTTATTAATAGCAAAAACCCCGAATTTAAACGGCAGAATTTTGAGTTAATCGAGGTTATCGAGTTTAAAATAAGTGAAATTTTCGAAAAAATGATTTTTTATTTTTAAAGAAAACAGGTGGATTATTTTAGGTGGAAAGGAGAGGCAGAGCCCAATTAAGATTAACTGCACCGAAACCGCTTCAAATTCCGTCTCCTAAGTGCAAAGATATCGTAGTTTGTGTTGAATGCTGGTTCGCTGAGGTAAACTTTTATTGTTGGTATAATTTTCCATTTATCCGAGCTAGGTACGCGTGTGAGGTGTCAAAACACGCGTCTGCGCGCGGGCTAACGAACAACGGAGTATTTAGAGGTAAGCGTAGTACAATATTTTGAATTTATGGTGAAAAAACGTAATTAGCAGAAAAGTAGGTGTTTATAGAGTATTTAATTCTACCAACCAACGAGATAGATCACGAAACGCGCTCCAGCCTGAAGGTGTGGCAGGTAAGTATTTATTAATAGCAAAAACCCCGAATTTAAACGGCAGAATTTTGAGTTAATCGAGGTTATCGAGTTTAAAATAAGTGAAATTTTCGAAAAAAATATTTTTTATTTTTAATGAAAACAGGTGGATTATTTTAGGCGAAAAGGAGAGGCAGAGCCCAATTAAGATTAACTGCACCGAAACCGCTTCAAATTCCGTCTCCTAAGTGCAAAGATATCGTAGTTTGTGTTGAATGCTGGTTCGCTGAGGTAAACTTTTATTGTTGGTATAATTTTCCGTTTTTCCGAGCTAGGTACGCGTGTGAGGTGTCAAAACACGCGTCTGCGCGCGGGCTAACGAAAAACGGAGTATTTAGAGGTAAGCGTAGTACAATATTTTGAATTTATGGTGAAAAAACGTAATTAGCAGAAAAGTAGGTGTTTATAGAGTATTTAATTCTACCAACCAACGAGATAGATCACGAAACGCGCTCCAGCCTGAAGGTGTGGCAGGTAAGTATTTATTAATAGCAAAAACCCCGAATTTAAACGGCAGAATTTTGAGTTAATCGAGGTTATCGAGTTTAAAATAAGTGAAATTTTCGAAAAAATGATTTTTTATTTTTAAAGAAAACAGGTGGATTATTTTAGGTGGAAAGGAGAGGCAGAGCCCAATTAAGATTAACTGCACCGAAACCGCTTCAAATTCCGTCTCCTAAGTGCAAAGATATCGTAGTTTGTGTTGAATGCTGGTTCGCTGAGGTAGACTTTTATTGTTGGTATAATTTTCCGTTTTTCCGAGCTAGGTACGCGTGTGAGGTGTCAAAACACGCGTCTGCGCGCGGGCTAACGAACAACGGAGTATTTAGAGGTAAGCGTAGTACAATATTTTGAATTTATGGTGAAAAAACGTAATTAGCAGAAAAGTAGGTGTTTATAGAGTATTTAATTCTACCAACCAACGAGATAGATCACGAAACGCGCTCCAGCCTGAAGGTGTGGCAGGTAAGTATTTATTAATAGCAAAAACCCTGAATTTAAACGGCAGAATTTTGAGTTAATCGAGGTTATCGAGTTTAAAATAAGTGAAATTTTCGAAAAAATGATTTTTTATTTTTAAAGAAAACAGGTGGATTATTTTAGGTGGAAAGGAGAGGCAGAGCCCAATTAAGATTAACTGCACCGAAACCGCTTCAAATTCCGTCTCCTAAGTGCAAAGATATCGTAGTTTGTGTTGAATGCTGGTTCGCTGAGGTAGACTTTTATTGTTGGTATAATTTTCCGTTTTTCCGAGCTAGGTACGCGTGTGAGGTGTCAAAACACGCGTCTGCGCGCGGGCTAACGAACAACGGAGTATTTAGAGGTAAGCGTAGTACAATATTTTGAATTTATGGTGAAAAAACGTAATTAGCAGAAAAGTAGGTGTTTATAGAGTATTTAATTCTACCAACCAACGAGATAGATCACGAAACGCGCTCCAGCCTGAAGGTGTGGCAGGTAAGTATTTATTAATAGCAAAAACCCCGAATTTAAACGGCAGAATTTTGAGTTAATCGAGGTTATCGAGTTTAAAATAAGTGAAATTTTCGAAAAAATGATTTTTTATTTTTAAAGAAAACAGGTGGATTATTTTAGGTGGAAAGGAGAGGCAGAGCCCAATTAAGATTAAGTGCACCGAAACCGCTTCAAATTCCGTCTCCTAAGTGCAAAGATATCGTAGTTTGTGTTGAATGCTGGTTCGCTGAGGTAAACTTTTATTGTTGGTATAATTTTCCGTTTTTCCGAGCTAGGTACGCGTGTGAGGTGTCACAACACGCGTCTGCGCGCGGGCTAACGAACAACGGAGTATTTAGAGGTAAGCGTAGTACAATATTTTGAATTTATGGTGAAAAAACGTAATTAGCAGAAAAGTAGGTGTTTATAGAGTATTTAATTCTACCAACCAACGAGATAGATCACGAAACGCGCTCCAGCCTGAAGGTGTGGCAGGTAAGTATTTATTAATAGCAAAAACCCCGAATTTAAACGGCAGAATTTTGAGTTAATCGAGGTTATCGAGTTTAAAATAAGTGAAATTTTCGAAAAAATGATTTTTTATTTTTAAAGAAAACAGGTGGATTATTTTAGGTGGAAAGGAGAGGCAGAGCCCAATTAAGATTAACTGCACCGAAACCGCTTCAAATTCCGTCTCCTAAGTTCAAAGATATCGTAGTTTGTGTTGAATGCTGGTTCGCTGAGGTAAACTTTTATTGTTGGTATAATTTTATTTATTTTATTTTATTTATTTATTTAGGCAAACCAACTAAATACACACAAGGACATTCAAAGTTCATATCATTAACAAATACAATAGAATTGCATGCATCTAAATTATAGGTAAGCACAGCATATTAATTAGACCTCAACAATAATAATTAGTATAAAGATGGATAACAATGTAATTAGAACCAGAATATCATTAGTCTTTTATAAGTACTTAAAATTAACTTGAATTGAAATTAAAATTTAAATTAACTTGAATTGAAATTAAAATTGAAATTAAATTGATTTAAAATGAATTGAATTAATTAAATAATATTGAATCAAGGTTTATTTAAGATTGAATTAAGATTGAGTTAACTAACAAACTAAAAACATATCTAACTGAAATTATTATAATCAAAGCACACACACAAAACAAAACAAAACGAAATAAAATAAACAGACACAAAATAAAATATAAAATAAAATAAAAAGATAAAACGAGAAACAATAAGAGAAACATTGAGCAAGAATTACATATTATTGAGCAAAGCTCTTTTAAACTTTGTGATGCTGCCTGAAAATATGTCAAGGTCACAATTGTGAAAAATTTCGTTACATTTCCTGAGAATATAGGAAAGAGGGGCATTTTTCCCGTACTTGGTTTTGCGGCCACCAGGGGCAAAAGGCTTATAATTATGAAGTCTAGCTGACGACCGGGGTGTATTAATATTAATTGAAGATAGAAGCTGTAAGCAATCCACGCCTTGATTTAATATCTCAAATAAGAAAATTTGACCTGCAAAATCTCGACGCCAGTGCAAAGATTTCATTTTAAAGTGATTCAGTCTATCTTCATAGTTTTTGACTGTATTCCTTATACCTGCTTTAGAAGAGAGTCTTTTTATAAATTTTATTTGAACTCGTTCGATGCGTTGAATATGGATATTATGTACTGGGTACCAGACGATAGAGCAGTATTCTATATGACTACGAACTAATGCAGAAAACAGAACTTTCAGTGCTGTCAAATTACTGAATTGTCTTGTGTTACGGTTTAAAAATGCTAACATTCTATTGCTTTTATTGATTACGGTTTCGGTGTGTGTTTGAAATTTCATTTCAGAGTCGATAATGATGCCCAGATCTCTAACTTCAGACACTTTACTTAATATTTGGTTCCTCATTATGTACGTAGAATTATATTTATGTTTTTTACGAGAAAATTTCATATGATAACATTTGCCAACATTAACTTGCATGCTGTTCTTTTCACACCACACACAGAGCCTATCAATATCCTCTTGCAAAAGATCTTCATCGTTCTTTGTCATTACAACCCTGTATAATTTTAAGTCGTCGGCATACATTTCAAAATGTGAGTTTTGTATGGAATATTTAATGTCATCAACAAACAGTATGAACAATACTGGGCCCAAGTGTGTCCCCTGTGGTACACCAGATGTGGGCGTGAAGTTGTTGGATAAGTGTCCATTTACTACTACTCTTGCTGTTCGGCCAATTAAGTAAGACTGGAACCATTTCAGAAGTGACCCATGAACACCGAATGTGATTTCGAGCTTTTGTAGCAGAATGCTATGGTCAACTTTGTCAAAAGCTTTGCTGAAATCGCTATAGATGGCGTCAACTTCGTTACCGTTACTCATGTAAGCTAGAGTTTTTTCGACGAAGTTGGCCAAGTTTGTGGCAGTTGATCTATTTCTAAAGAAGCCATGTTGATGTTCCGTAATAGAGCCTTTGATATGCCAATTCATGATGGGACACAAAAGTGATTCGAGAACCTTTGCCAAAGTGGGCAATATACTAATAGGCCTGTAATTGCAGACATCAGTCTTATCCCCCGATTTTGGAATTGGTATTATTATGGCCTCCTTCCATATCTCCGGAAAAACTCCATCAGATAACGATCGGTTGTAAATTATACACAACGGTTTAGATAAAACATTAGCACACTCCCTAAAAAACAGTGGGGGTATACCGTCAGAGCCGGGCCCTTTAGCAACATCTAAGTTCTTTAGTTTTCTCTGTATGCTAAGTTCAGATAGTGTTACTTGATGTAAGCTGTTACTGCTGCTGGATTTATAAATATGTGCAGGGTCTGGACCACTGCCAGAAATAGGGTTATATACCGATGCAAAGTTCTCCGCAAATAAGTTAGCTATACTTATGCCGTCGGTCGCAGTGCTATCGTTGAGCCTCATGTACCTTGGCATAACGCTTTTGTTTTCTCGTTTGTTTTTTATATATGACCAGAAGTATTTAGGATTCTTAATCACATTGCTTTGTACATTTTGTAAATACTTTTGATACAATTCTTTTATTTTTCGGTTAGATCGGTCCTTAAGTAATACATATTCAAATTCATCTCGTTTATTTTTATATTTTTTCGTCCTCTGCCGACATTTTTCTTTTTCTTTTAACATTTTTATTAAACTGTTATTGTACCAGACTGGGTATAACTTTTTACCAGCATTCTGCCGTGGGACCAATTCAGCAATAATCTCCCGTAATACAGAATAAAAAGGAGCAATTGATAGATCGACGGTATTCGATTTTAAAACAGTGTCCCAATCTGTTTGCTCAAGACGATTTCTAATTTCACGATAGTCGGCTTTATGGAATTTATAAATCTTGGTCATTTTATTCGTAAGTGTCTTAGGAAGGTTGAGATGAATGGTGATCTGTAAAGGTGGGTGAAAATCATCGACTCTTGATATGGAATCACAAGACCGAGTTACCTCAATCGGATAAGTTAAGTTGGATATAACTAAATCTAGAATCCTATTCTGTTTATTTTGGATTGAGTTATACTGGTATAGGTCGTTAGAGGATAGGAATTCTATAAAAAATTTACTTATATTATTGGTTCCGATATTTGGTACCGCACGTTGATGTAGTGATGTTTTTGTCCATTCGACGTTACTTAAGTTGAAGTCACCTATTATAATTACGGGTTCATCATTAATTACACTACTAACTCTGTTCGTAAAGTACGTTATAAGACCAATGTTTACCGGAGGAGCCAAATAAGTGGCGCACAAGTGAATTTTTTTAGATGTTTTAAAAGCACGATTAGTTGATAAGTCTAGTGTCACCCATAAGTCCTCACAACTAGACTCGAATGACGAATTTCTATAAGCATTTATAGATTTATGAATTGCGATAAGCACACCACCTCCCTCCTTGCCCCCAGAAAAAGTTCCCGACTGCCTATCTCTTCTAAAAATCTGATAACGGTTATCAAGAATTTCTGAATCTAACACATTTTCATTCAGCCAAGTCTCAGTGAGCACAATCACATGAAAATTCATAGTCAACACATTTAAAAAAACTGTATCTAATTTTCCGCGGATACTTCTGGAATTTTGGTAATAGAAAACTAATTGATCGAATTTTAAAGTTGAATTATTTTGACAATGACAGGATTGTGATTTAAATGAACGTGATTAATCTAATTTTTTAAGACTTTCTAAACTTGTTATAACACGTGTTAATGAACCTTCCTCTTTCCTGATATAAATTTTTCCATTTCTAACCCAGACAAACTTGTATTTCTTCTCCTTGGCTGCGATCCTGGTAGCTGCATGCAATGATTTGTTAGCTAAAGTGAGGTGTTCGCTTACATAAACTGGGGATTGCTTGTCCCCGTAACCCAGTAACTTGGTGTTCAATTTATTGTTGGGGTTCGATCTGTTGTACAAGGAAATTGCCCCAAGAAGATTATCGCGCTTAATTTTGCTTGGTAGCTTGCAGATAACTGCTCTCGGTTGATTCGACGACGCGTTCAGCTTTTGTACTCTAGCGCAAGACAATATCTCACTTTCTGTTATAGGATAAGACACAACGTTGCTCAGTTGAACTAAAGTTTTAACCAGGTTCTCTTGCTTATGTTCGGGTAAACAGTGTATTTCTATATTGTTTTGCCTAGCATCTTGCTCTAATTGCGCAATTCTTACTTCCATTTCTGTCACCTTTTTAATCAAACAGCTATTTTCGCTGCGCACACATTTTACCTCTTCATTGCAAGCCTTAAATTGGGCTGTCATGTCTTCGAAATCGGCGTTCATGAATTTGATAGATTTTTCAAAGCTAAGGATTTCCTCTCTCATGGACGAAAATTCGTCATTCAGAATTTCCTTGATTGCGGCGCGTGTTTCTGTTCTTATAATGTCTATGATTTCAGAGCGCAGTATAGATTTCGAATCCTCACCCTGATCAAAATTATCTCGTGTCGTTTTGTTGCTTTTGTTGCGATATGTGACGTTCATCGTTGCTGACTCATAATTTGGTTCGGTAGATAAGCTAATGTTTGGCTCCGATTGATGGTGAATAAGCGGTGACTGTCGCTGTTGGCTTGAAGAACCAGATACAACAGGCGAGATAGGCGGTGTTCGTTTTAACGGCATTGTAGCTTGGTAGCGTATTTATTTGAAGATAAATATTTAACAGAGAATATTGATGAAAAATGTTTTCGTTTTGAACGCAGGGCTTCTCGTATGGTACAGACAGGACTTTTGAAAATACAAAAATAATATCGCTTAGTGAGGTTTGAACTCGGCTTCACGGGGCAGGTACACGCTGTAGCCACACGACCAGATGTACTCTGCTTAAAGGCACGAAATTAACAGCTTGGTTGGAACGGGTTGCCGTGTAGTTGTGGGTTGGGTAGGTACCGTTATACCACAGTCCGAAGTTCACTTTTACGTTCACTTTTTAAACTGATAACGAGTTCGTTATTTTATTAAAACGTTGTTTTGAGATAGTTCCACTACTTGCATCACTGTAATATTTTCACAGATTGTCACTTATACATTGCATTTTATGTTTGTGAATAATATTTAGCAGATAAGTTATTTTAAACCACTTTATCGAATTAAAATTGTAAGGAGAACTGACAGCAGGTCTGTACGCGGTCACGCACGCACGAGGCCGATGAATATATCAAAATTTTCCGTTTTTCCGAGCTAGGTACGCGTGTGAGGTGTCAAAACACGCGTCTGCGCACGGGCTAACGAACAACGGAGTATTTAGACGTAAGCGTAGTACAATATTTTGAATTTATGGTGAAAAAACGTAATTAGCAGAAAAGTAGGTGTTTATAGAGTATTTAATTCTACCAACCAACGAGATAGATCACGAAACGCGCTCCAGCCCTGAAGGTGTGGCAGGTAAGTATTTATTAATAGCAAAAACCCCGAATTTAAACGGCAGAATTTTGAGTTAATCGAGGTTATCGAGTTTAAAATAAGTGAAATTTTCGAAAAAATGATTTTTTATTTTTAAAGAAAACAGGTGGATTATTTTAGGTGGAAAGGAGAGGCAGAGCCCAATCAAGATTAACTGCACCGAAACCGCTTCAAATTCCGTCTCCTAAGTGCAAAGATATCGTAGTTTGTGTTGAATGCTGGTTCGCTGAGGTAGACTTTTATTGTTGGTATAATTTTCCGTTTTTCCGAGCTAGGTACGCGTGTGAGGTGTCAAAACACGCGTCTGCGCGCGGGCTAACGAACAACGGAGTATTTAGAGGTAAGCGTAGTACAATATTTTGAATTTATGGTGAAAAAACGTAATTAGCAGAAAAGTAGGTGTTTGTAGAGTATTTAATTCTACCAACCAACGAGATAGATCACGAAACGCGCTCCAGCCTGAAGGTGTGGCAGGTAAGTATTTATTAATAGCAAAAACCCAGAATTTAAACGGCAGAATTTTGAGTTAATCGAGGTTATCGAGTTTAAAATAAGTGAAATTTTCGAAAAAATGATTTTTTATTTTTAAAGAAAACAGGTGGATTATTTTAGGTGGAAAGGAGAGGCAGAGCCCAATTAAGATTAACTGCACCGAAACCGCTTCAAATTCCGTCTCCTAAGTGCAAAGATATCGTAGTTTGTGTTGAATGCTGGTTCGCTGAGGTAAACTTTTATTGTTGGTATAATTTTCCGTTTTTCCGAGCTAGGTACGCGTGTGAGGTGTCAAAACACGCGTCTGCGCGCGGGCTAACGAACAACAGAGTATTTAGAGGTAAGCGTAGTACAATATTTTGAATTTATGGTGAAAAAACGTAATTAGCAGAAAAGTAGGTGTTTATAGAGTATTTAATTCTACCAACCAACGAGATAGATCACGAAACGCGCTCCAGCCTGAAGGTGTGGCAGGTAAGTATTTATTAATAGCAAAAACCCCGAATTTAAACGGCAGAATTTTGAGTTAATCGAGGTTATCGAGTTTAAAATAAGTGAAATTTTCGAAAAAATGATTTTTTATTTTTAAAGAAAACAGGTGGATTATTTTAGGTGGAAAGGAGAGGCAGAGCCCAATTAAGATTAATTGCACCGAAACCGCTTCAAATTCCGTCTTCTAAGTGCAAAGATATCGTAGTTTGTGTTGAATGCTGGTTCGCTGAGGTAAACTTTTATTGTTGGTATAATTTTCCGTTTTTCCGAGCTAGGTACGCGTGTGAGGTGTCAAAACACGCGTCTGCGCGCGGGCTAACGAACAACGGAGTATTTAGAGGTAAGCGTAGTACAATATTTTGAATTTATGGTGAAAAAACGTAATTAGCAGAAAAGTAGGTGTTTATAGAGTATTTAATTCTACCAACCAACGAGATAGATCACGAAACGCGCTCCAGCCTGAAGGTGTGGCAGGTAAGTATTTATTAATAGCAAAAACCCCGAATTTAAACGGCAGAATTTTGAGTTAATCGAGGTTATCGAGTTTAAAATAAGTGAAATTTTCGAAAAAATGATTTTTTATTTTTAAAGAAAACAGGTGGATTATTTTAGGTGGAAAGGAGAGGCAGAGCCCAATTAAGAATTACTGCACCGAAACCGCTTCAAATTCCGTCTCCTAAGTGCAAAGATATCGTAGTTTGTGTTGAATGCTGGTTCGCTGAGGTAAACTTTTATTGTTGGTATAATTTTCCGTTTTTCCGAGCTAGGTACGCGTGTGAGGTGTCAAAACACGCGTCTGCGCGCGGGCTAACGAACAACGGAGTATTTAGAGGTAAGCGTAGTACAATATTTTGAATTTATGGTGAAAAAACGTAATTAGCAGAAAAGTAGGTGTTTATAGAGTATTTAATTCTACCAACCAACGAGATAGATCACGAAACGCGCTCCAGCCTGAAGGTGTGGCAGGTAAGTATTTATTAATAGCAAAAACCCCGAATTTAAACGGCAGAATTTTGAGTTAATCAAGGTTATTGAGTTTAAAATAAGTGAAATTTTCGAAAAAATGATTTTTTATTTTTAAAGAAAACAGGTGGATTATTTTAGGTGGAAAGGAGAGGCAGAGCCCAATTAAGAATTACTGCACCGAAACCGCTTCAAATTCCGTCTCCTAAGTGCAAAGATATCGTAGTTTGTGTTGAATGCTGGTTCGCTGAGGTAAACTTTTATTGTTGGTATAATTTTCCGTTTTTCCGAGCTAGGTACGCGTGTGAGGTGTCAAAACACGCGTCTGCGCGCGGGCTAACGAACAACGGAGTATTTAGAGGTAAGCGTAGTACAATATTTTGAATTTATGGTGAAAAAACGTAATTAGCAGAAAAGTAGGTGTTTATAGAGTATTTAATTCTACCAACCAACGAGATAGATCACGAAACGCGCTCCAGCCTGAAGGTGTGGCAGGTAAGTATTTATTAATAGCAAAAACCCCGAATTAAAACGGCAGAATTTTGAGTTAATCGAGGTTATCGAGTTTAAAATAAGTGAAATTTTCGAAAAAATGATTTTTTATTTTTAAAGAAAACAGGTGGATTATTTTAGGTGGAAAGGAGAGGCAGAGCCCAATTAAGATTAACTGCACCGAAACCGCTTCAAATTCCGTCTCCTAAGTGCAAAGATATCGTAGTTTGTGTTGAATGCTGGTTCGCTGAGGTAAACTTTTATTGTTGGTATAATTTTCCGTTTTTCCGAGCTAGGTACGCGTGTGAGGTGTCAAAACACGCGTCTGCGCGCGGGCTAACGAACAACGGAGTATTTAGAGGTAAGCGTAGTACAATATTTTGAATTTATGGTGAAAAAACGTAATTAGCAGAAAAGTAGGTGTTTATAGAGTATTTAATTCTACCAACCAACGAGATAGATCACGAAACGCGCTCCAGCCTGAAGGTGTGGCAGGTAAGTATTTATTAATAGCAAAAACCCCGAATTTAAACGGCAGAATTTTGAGTTAATCGAGGTTATCGAGTTTAAAATAAGTGAAATTTTCGAAAAAATGATTTTTTATTTTTAAAGAAAACAGGTGGATTATTTTAGGTGGAAAGGAGAGGCAGAGCCCAATTAAGATTAATTGCACCGAAACCGCTTCAAATTCCTTCTCCTAAGTGCAAAGATATCGTAGTTTGTGTTGAATGCTGGTTCGCTGAGGTAAACTTTTATTGTTGGTATAATTTTCCGTTTTTCCGAGCTAGGTACGCGTGTGAGGTGTCAAAACACGCGTCTGCGCGCGGGCTAACGAACAACGGAGTATTTAGAGGTAAGCGTAGTACAATATTTTGAATTTATGGTGAAAAAACGTAATTAGCAGAAAAGTAGGTGTTTATAGAGTATTTAATTCTACCAACCAACGAGATAGATCACGAAACGCGCTCCAGCCTGAAGGTGTGGCAGGTAAGTATTTATTAATAGCAAAAACCCCGAATTTAAACGGCAGAATTTTGAGTTAATCGAGGTTATCGAGTATAAAATAAGTGAAATTTTCGAAAAAATGATTTTTTATTTTTAAAGAAAACAGGTGGATTATTTTAGGTGGAAAGGAGAGGCAGCGCCCAATTAAGATTAACTGCACCGAAACCGCTTCAAATTCCGTCTCCTAAGTGCAAGATATCGTAGTTTGTGTTGAATGCTGGTTCGCTGAGGTAAACTTTTATTGTTGGTATAATTTTCCGTTTTTCCGAGCTAGGTACGCGTGTGAGGTGTCAAAACACGCGTCTGCGCGCGGGCTAACGAACAACAGAGTATTTAGAGGTAAGCGTAGTACAATATTTTGAATTTATGGTGAAAAAACGTAATTAGCAGAAAAGTAGGTGTTTATAGAGTATTTAATTCTACCAACCAACGAGATAGATCACGAAACGCGCTCCAGCCTGAAGGTGTGGCAGGTAAGTATTTATTAATAGCAAAAACCCCGAATTTAAACGGCAGAATTTTGAGTTAATCGAGGTTATCGAGTTTAAAATAAGTGAAATTTTCGAAAAAATGATTTTTTATTTTTAAAGAAAACAGGTGGATTATTTTAGGTGGAAAGGAGAGGCAGAGCCCAAGTAAGATTAATTGCACCGAAACCGCTTCAAATTCCGTCTTCTAAGTGCAAAGATATCGTAGTTTGTGTTGAATGCTGGTTCGCTGAGGTAAACTTTTATTGTTGGTATAATTTTCCGTTTTTCCGAGCTAGGTACGCGTGTGAGGTGTCAAAACACGCGTCTGCGCGCGGGCTAACGAACAACGGAGTATTTAGAGGTAAGCGTAGTACAATATTTTGAATTTATGGTGAAAAAACGTAATTAGCAGAAAAGTAGGTGTTTATAGAGTATTTAATTCTACCAACCAACGAGATAGATCACGAAACGCGCTCCAGCCTGAAGGTGTGGCAGGTAAGTATTTATTAATAGCAAAAACCCCGAATTTAAACGGCAGAATTTTGAGTTAATCGAGGTTATCGAGTTTAAAATAAGTGAAATTTTCGAAAAAATGATTTTTTATTTTTAAAGAAAACAGGTGGATTATTTTAGGTGGAAAGGAGAGGCAGAGCCCAATTAAGAATTACTGCACCGAAACCGCTTCAAATTCCGTCTCCTAAGTGCAAAGATATCGTAGTTTGTGTTGAATGCTGGTTCGCTGAGGTAAACTTTTATTGTTGGTATAATTTTCCGTTTTTCCGAGCTAGGTACGCGTGTGAGGTGTCAAAACACGCGTCTGCGCGCGGGCTAACGAACAACGGAGTATTTAGAGGTAAGCGTAGTACAATATTTTGAATTTATGGTGAAAAAACGTAATTAGCAGAAAAGTAGGTGTTTATAGAGTATTTAATTCTACCAACCAACGAGATAGATCACGAAACGCGCTCCAGCCTGAAGGTGTGGCAGGTAAGTATTTATTAATAGCAAAAACCCCGAATTTAAACGGCAGAATTTTGAGTTAATCAAGGTTATTGAGTTTAAAATAAGTGAAATTTTCGAAAAAATGATTTTTTATTTTTAAAGAAAACAGGTGGATTATTTTAGGTGGAAAGGAGAGGCAGAGCCCAATTAAGAATTACTGCACCGAAACCGCTTCAAATTCCGTCTCCTAAGTGCAAAGATATCGTAGTTTGTGTTGAATGCTGGTTCGCTGAGGTAAACTTTTATTGTTGGTATAATTTTCCGTTTTTCCGAGCTAGGTACGCGTGTGAGGTGTCAAAACACGCGTCTGCGCGCGGGCTAACGAACAACGGAGTATTTAGAGGTAAGCGTAGTACAATATTTTGAATTTATGGTGAAAAAACGTAATTAGCAGAAAAGTAGGTGTTTATAGAGTATTTAATTCTACCAACCAACGAGATAGATCACGAAACGCGCTCCAGCCTGAAGGTGTGGCAGGTAAGTATTTATTAATAGCAAAAACCCCGAATTAAAACGGCAGAATTTTGAGTTAATCGAGGTTATCGAGTTTAAAATAAGTGAAATTTTCGAAAAAATGATTTTTTATTTTTAAAGAAAACAGGTGGATTATTTTAGGTGGAAAGGAGAGGCAGAGCCCAATTAAGATTAACTGCACCGAAACCGCTTCAAATTCCGTCTCCTAAGTGCAAAGATATCGTAGTTTGTGTTGAATGCTGGTTCGCTGAGGTAAACTTTTATTGTTGGTATAATTTTCCGTTTTTCCGAGCTAGGTACGCGTGTGAGGTGTCAAAACACGCGTCTGCGCGCGGGCTAACGAACAACGGAGTATTTAGAGGTAAGCGTAGTACAATATTTTGAATTTATGGTGAAAAAACGTAATTAGCAGAAAAGTAGGTGTTTATAGAGTATTTAATTCTACCAACCAACGAGATAGATCACGAAACGCGCTCCAGCCAGAAGGTGTGGCAGGTAAGTATTTATTAATAGCAAAAACCCCGAATTTAAACGGCAGAATTTTGAGTTAATCGAGGTTATCGAGTTTAAAATAAGTGAAATTTTCGAAACAATGATTTTTTATTTTTAAAGAAAACAGGTGGATTCTTTTAGGTGGAAAGGAGAGGCAGAGCCCAATTAAGATTAACTGCACCGAAACCGCTTCAAATTCCGTCTCCTAAGTGCAAAGATATCGTAGTTTGTGTTGAATGCTGGTTCGCTGAGGTAAACTTTTATTGTTGGTATAATTTTCCGTTTTTCCGAGCTAGGTACGCGTGTGAGGTGTCAAAACACGCGTCTGCGCGCGGGCTAACGAACAACGGAGTATTTAGAGGTAAGCGTAGTACAATATTTTGAATTTATGGTGAAAAAACGTAATTAGCAGAAAAGTAGGTGTTTATAGAGTATTTAATTCTACCAACCAACGAGATAGATCACGAAACGCGCTCCAGCCTGAAGGTGTGGCAGGTAAGTATTTATTAATAGCAAAAACCCCGAATTTAAACGGCAGAATTTTGAGTTAATCAAGGTTATCGAGTTTAAAATAAGTGAAATTTTCGAAAAAATGATTTTTTATTTTTAAAGAAAACAGGTGGATTCTTTTAGGTGGAAAGGAGAGGCAGAGCCCAATTAAGAATTACTGCACCGAAACCGCTTCAAATTCCGTCTCCTAAGTGCAAAGATATCGTAGTTTGTGTTGAATGCTGGTTCGCTGAGGTAAACTTTTATTGTTGGTATAATTTTCCGTTTTTCCGAGCTAGGTACGCATGTGAGGTGTCAAAACACGCGTCTGCGCGCGGGCTAACGAACAACGGAGTATTTAGAGGTAAGCGTTGTACAATATTTTGAATTTATGGTGAAAAAACGTAATTAGCAGAAAAGTAGGTGTTTATAGAGTATTTAATTCTACCAACCAACGAGATAGATCACGAAACGCGCTCCAGCCTGAAGGTGTGGCAGGTAAGTATTTATTAATAGCAAAAACCCCGAATTTAAACGGCAGAATTTTGAGTTAATCGAGGTTATCGAGTTTAAAATAAGTGAAATTTTCGAAAAAATGATTTTTTATTTTTAAAGAAAACAGGTGGATTATTTTAGGTGGAAAGGAGAGGCAGAGCCCAATTAAGATTAACTGCACCGAAACCGCTTCAAATTCCGTCTCCTAAGTGCAAAGATATCGTAGTTTGTGTTGAATGCTGGTTCGCTGAGGTAAACTTTTATTGTTGGTATAATTTTCCGTTTTTCCGAGCTAGGTACGCGTGTGAGGTGTCAAAACACGCGTCTGCGCGCGGGCTAACGAACAACGGAGTATTTAGAGGTAAGCGTAGTACAATATTTTGAATTTATGGTGAAAAAACGTAATTAGCAGAAAAGTAGGTGTTTATAGAGTATTTAATTCTACCAACCAACGAGATAGATCACGAAACGCGCTCCAGCCTGAAGGTGTGGCAGGTAAGTATTTATTAATAGCAAAAACCCCGAATTTAAACGGCAGAATTTTGAGTTAATCGAGGTTATCGAGTTTAAAATAAGTGAAATTTTCGAAAAAATGATTTTTTATTTTTAAAGAAAACAGGTGGATTCTTTTAGGTGGAAAGGAGAGGCAGAGCCCAATTAAGATTAACTGCACCGAAACCGCTTCAAATTCCGTCTCCTAAGTGCAAAGATATCGTAGTTTGTGTTGAATGCTGGTTCGCTGAGGTAAACTTTTATTGTTGGTATAATTTTCCGTTTTTCCGAGCTAGGTACGCGTGTGAGGTGTCAAAACACGCGTCTGCGCGCGGGCTAACGAACAACGGAGTATTTAGAGGTAAGCGTAGTACAATATTTTGAATATATTGTGAAAAAACGTAATTAGCAGAAAAGTAGGTGTTTATAGAGTATTTAATTCTACCAACCAACGAGATAGATCACGAAACGCGCTCCAGCCTGAAGGTGTGGCAGGTAAGTATTTATTAATAGCAAAAACCCCGAATTTAAACGGCAGAATTTTGAGTTAATCGAGGTTATCGAGTTTAAAATAAGTGAAATTTTCGAAAAAATGATTTTTTATTTTTAAAGAAAACAGGTGGATTATTTTAGGTGGAAAGGAGAGGCAGAGCCCAATTAAGATTAACTGCACCGAAACCGCTTCAAATTCCGTCTCCTAAGTGCAAAGATATCGTAGTTTGTGTTGAATGCTGGTTCGCTGAGGTAAACTTTTATTGTTGGTATAATTTTCCGTTTTTCCGAGCTAGGTACGCGTGTGAGGTGTCAAAACACGCGTCTGCGCGTGGGCTAACGAACAACGGAGTATTTAGAGGTAAGCGTAGTACAATATTTTGAATATATGTTGAAAAAACGTAATTAGCAGAAAAGTAAAAGAAAGAAGAAAGAAACAAAGAAAGAAAAATATTTTATTTGGAACACGCACAGGAAATATAACAATAGAAACAAACATTAAATCTATAAAATCAGTAAAACAAATAATAGAATAAAATAAAACAACGTGAAACAGGAAAAGAAAACCTGTGCGATGCCAGAAAGGCTCCTATCTCAGCATAATGCTACGGTATTTGAGAAATAGTAAACAAATACCGCAGCGCTGATATTCTGATAGGGCCCACTGTGATGCCACGGACACATCTACGGACATAAAATAAATAATAAAAATAAGATAATAAAATAAGAATAATATAATAGATAATAGAATATACAATAAAAAATAATAATATAATAAACACAAAGTAAAACTATGAAAACCGATAAACTAAATATTACGGTCGACCCACACCCGCTCCAGCATCGCTTGTCTATGCTACAAACTAGTCTATGACAAACGAGGGGACGCGAGCGCAGGCTAAAGTTACATGCTCTGTGGCGCAGGCGATGCAATGATGTAATGTAATGTAATGAGTGTAATGGCTGTCAATAAATATATTTGGGATTGGGATTGAACAAGTACAGGACATTGATCTGTGATAATAATTAAGTATTTTTATCATACAATGAACGTTCAAAAGAGTAAGAGTCGATTAAATATTAATAGATAAGTTATGAATGTGGTGTAAACATGATAAAAAAATGTATCGTTGTTGTCTAAGACTGACTGTGTATGTTGTGATATGTAAGTCGAGGAAAACGACTCAATGTCAATCACCCTCACCGCAATAACCATGAATAAACACTGATAGAAGCAACACTTCGCTACGGTCACCAATATTAACTGCGTGCAGTCCCAGGGTGAGTTTAGTGACTGTTTTCTTTTTGTAATTGTAGTAAGTGTTGTTTATATTTATTTCTAAAAGTGCCAACTGTTTTTATAGCACGAAAAGGTGGTGGCAAGTCATTCCAGCAGCGGGAGGCAGCGAATTTGAAGCAGCCACGAAATGCAGCAGTTCTGTGCGATGAGGCCAACATGAGGTATGAAGATGCTCTAGTTTTAATTTTATTGACATCGCGCGACCAAGACAGTTTCTTATAAAGATAGTCTGGTTTCTTTGAGAGAATAGTGCCAAAGAGTAGGGTAGCCAGGTGAAGCTTTCTGCGTGCTGACATTCTCATCAAATTACCCCTGTTCAAAAATGGAGTGATGTGAGAGCGTGGTGGGACATTGTAGCAGAATCTTGCACAAGCATTCTGCACCCGCTGTATCAGTTTTTCGCTTCTACCGAGAATGCACGCCCCATACACAGTGTCAGCGTAATTCAGCTTGGATAGAACAAGTGACTCACATAGCATGACACGCATATCCACACTTATGTATGGACGGACACGATACAAGAGCTTGAGTCGGTAGAAGCAGTTGCGCACTGCCTCAAGAATGTGAGTTTCAAAGTGCAGCTGCCCGTCAAACACTACCCCAAGATTACGAGCTTCCAAAACCCTCTCCACCCCACAACCATCAATTTTAAGGTCCAAGTTGCATGCAAGCATTTTGTTCAGGAAATCCCTAGATCCCATCACAATATACTTGGACTTACTTGGATTCAGGACTAAGGAGTTTCTTCTGGACCAAGCCGAGATCCTCTCCAAGTCTTCATTTATTCTGTTTACAGTTTCAGTGGCATCCTGGGAGCGGAAGGAGAGGTATAACTGTAGATCATCGGCATAAAGGTGGAACTTTGTGTTAATCAAACAATTGGTAATGTCAGCACTGTACAGAATAAAGAGAAGCGGGCCTAAGATCGATCCCTGCGGTACGCCCCTGTCCACGCGCTTCGGACCAGAAAACATGATATCTCCACTCGCTTGTCACCTGGACAAACTGTGAACGATTAATAAGGTAACTCTCAAACCACTTAACCGTTTCGACGTCACAGCCATAATAAGACAGCTTGGAAAGAAGAAGTGAAGTGTTAATAGAGTCAAAGGCACGCGAAAAATCTAGTAAGACAAGAAGGGTCCCCATACCCTGATCTCTGGCTTCAAGAATGTTACCGACTACATCTAGGAGAGCTGTCGCTGTGCTGTGGGCCCTGCGAAATCCTGATTGAGCTAGCGGCAAAATGCTGTGTTGCTCAAGATATGCCCTGAGTTGGTCAGAAACAACCCTTTCCAGAATCTTGGACAGACATGGCAGTAGACTTATCGGACGGAGGTCTTTCACACTAGTGGAGTTAGGTACTTTAGGGATTGGTCTCACTATTGCCATTTTCCACAGATCAGGGAAAGAAGAGGTGACTATGGATCTGTTGATTACAGCCGTAATAACTGCAAGGGTTCGAGGAAGTGTCAACATCAGCATCTCCAGAGAAATATGGTCAGAGCCCTGCGCATTGGACTTGAGACTGCGCAATATCCTCAGCACCACATCCTGCTGAACCGGCTCAAGCTGGAAATGACTGTTACCGTGTCTATGGTGCTCAAAATAACTTAAATCAGCAGTTGTGACTTGACCACTACCAGGTACATCCAAAAAGTGTTGATTGATTGATTCCGGGTTGTTACAGAAATGTGGCAGACTGTGCTCTGGTTTTTTTGAGGTGGCTATAGTTGATTTAATGTGACTCCATAACTTCTTAGGTTGTTTAATATTGTTATTAATGTATTTCTTAAAATATGCGCACTTCTCACTATCAAAAGCAGCTCTAACAATGTATTTTAGCTCTTTGTAGGCTTTAATATGATGTTCGGATTTTGTGTTTCTAGACTTCAAGTGACACTTGTCACGCAGCCTCATCATTTCCCTAACAGTGTCAGTTATCCAGGGATAAGACTTCTCTTTAATTAAGACTTTTTTAAGAGGTGCATGCAAATCAAATAGTGTCAAAATGTATTGATTAAACATTGCAACCATGGAGTTCACATCTTCCAGACTTTCAATATGTTCCCAGTCCATTTTATTTAAGTCGTCATTAAAAAATTCGGGGAGGATGTCTTTAAGTGGCCTATAGGTAATCCAACGAGGAGATGGCTTCTCTACTTTAAAATTTAATTCAACAGAGATAATTGCGTGGTGACCGAGCTCCGGAATGTGTGATACAGAGACCCCACACACACGGGCATCAGTGCACACAACATCAATAAGTGTCTCACTATGGTCTGTAAAATGGGTAGGCTCAGTAACAATCTGCTTTAGCTTGGAGCATAGTAAAAAATTGTTAAGTAGCTTGGTTTTATTTCCCAGCTGGTCTAACATGTTAATGTTGAAGTCACCGAGCAAGATAACCTTATCCACGCTAGAAAAAGAGGAAAGAGAGTCGGTAATCGCATCCAGGAAGACATTCACATCAAGCCACGGCGGCCTGTATGCAGTGCCGATGATAACCGAATGCGAGTTAACGCTCAACCTGAGCCACATCTGCTCGACCTGCGGCGCCGGCGGGTGCGGCACGGCGCGCACGCGCACCCCGCGGCGCACGTAGAACCCCACGCCGCCCCCGCGCCCGCCGCGCACGATGCGCGCGCGCGGCACGTGCCACAGCCGGTAGCCCGGCACTGTCGGCGCGCGGCCCTCCTCTCCCTGCCTGAGCCAGGTCTCATTTATTGCCATTATGTCCACCGAGATGCTATCCATAGCGACAAGGAACTCCTCTTGGCGCGTACCGAGCGACCCCGCATTAAATAATCCAACTTTTAGATTTCTAGTGATATTCATTTTTGTAAATATCATACACTACGTATGGTATAATAGTGGTAAGTTCATTGTAGAAAGTATCGGAAGTAGTATTTAATGTAGTGTTTTGCATAATAATGCGTGATGTCAATGTAGTGAAATACATAGTGTAAGGTGTAATTCGTAAAATTATAAAGTTAAGTATTGTAAATATTGCAGAAATAAATACAGTCAGCCAAAGTGTTATAATATATAAAGTCCGTAAAAATAAATATATCATAGCGAATATTAAAGGCGTGGAAATAGTGAACGGAAGTGTGATACATATAAAATGTACATAGATAGTCATCGGTCGAGCAGCTGGGCCACTATAAGAAACCAAAGTATACTGAGACAAGAAAATAGCTGGCCTCGCACGAGGAGAACGTAAAAACTTAATTATAAACAGAACAGATATAAAAAGGTAAGATGTAAGAAGAACATTAACTAAATTGTGATGCTGGCTATGAACAATGCTATTACACTTCCTTTTCAGAAGGAAGCTCGCAACCAAAAACACGCGCCAAGTCTGCCTCTGAGCGGATGCAGTGGGTAGGCTTGCCGTCACTCTGCTTAGCCAGAATGCGCCCGAATTTCGTCCACGTATACCTCCAACCCAGACGGCTGCCAGCCTCACGCACCCGGTAAAACAAGTGTTTATTTGTTTTAGTGAGCCTCTCGTTGAGAAAGAATCGACGAGGAGGTGCTGGGAGTCCCAGATCCGCGGTGGTGGCTCCGCGCCGCACGCGCGCGCTCTGCAGCAGGTCGTCGCGCAGTGCGCGCCGCGTCAGGCGCACCACGATGCGCCGCCCGCGCGCTGTCGCCGCCACTGTTCCCACTAAGCTCGTTCTGCCGGCCGGACTCACGGCGCCCGCAGAGCTTGTCTGCCCCTCTCGCTCCGCTCGCAGGCCCACCCGTTGCGCGAACACGATGTCCCGCTCGTCGAGGGTGACCCCTAGCTTTGTCGCCACTAGTCCAACGGTGTGCATCACATTCTCACCAGGGATCTCCGGGATATTGGTGATCTCTAGATCGGAGCCCAGTAAGTCCTGCTCGCGGTCGTTGAGCTCGAGCTGCAACTGAAGCACAACCTGCTCGAGACGGCCCACTTTGCCGTCTGGCACTGCAGCACTCTGCCTACATTCAAGAGCGTCGATCCTGGCCTCAAGGCTGTCAACCCGCTCGGTACAGGCTCCAATCGACGAGTGCAGGCCAGCCATCTCCCGACGGAATTCTCGCATCTCATCCCGAACCTCCCGCAACTCAGATCGGAAAAGCCTTATTTCTTCCCGCAGTGTCAGCTGCGTATCAGGCGAGGGTTCTCCATCAGTACCCTGTTCGTGTTCGCTCCCCGCCCGCGACAGTACCTTAGCCACTGCAACGGGGGGCTTGGTCAAAGTGCCCTGATCCTGAGTCACCGCGACAGGCGACCTGATCATAGCACCCTGGAGTCCTGGTACTGTAACCGGAGCTACCGACGCTGCCGCAACAGGGGCCGCTGCCGTTGCTGATTCAGTGACAGGGGGCCCACTACCCTGGTCCTTGATGGGTGTGGAGCTATTGTCACCCCTAGGCAGCTTCTTTCTGCATTCGGGGCATAGCCACTCCCTGCTTACCTGCCCCGACTCGGGCAACAACAAGCATGCGAGGTGATACCGGTTGTGGCAAGAAAAGTTGCTACACGTGGCGCCCCCTTTTGATGACAGAAACTTTCCGCAAGCTGCACACTTGACCATTTTGGTACGGCTAAGAACAGCTAGATGGCGCACACCTCTCTGAAGCCTCCTGGCGGCGCTAGATGGCGTCGACTACTCAAAAGTTATTGATTCCGGTATGCAGATCTGTGGTATTGACCCTGGTCAAAAATATCAAAAGTGACACTTTTGGGGGTACCGGGAGCACCAAAAAACATCCAAGTAACTTCAAAGTCAGAAAAGTAGGGTTTTACTTTATATTTTTGAATTTGTTTTTGCGGATTTACACTACCGAAATGTTGTATATTTGGCTTGGAAACGATCACACACGTAAGTTACACTACTGTACTAACGTTAACACGAATTTTACGCGGTATAGACTAGTGTTTTTATTTAATAATAGTGAAGAGACGAACAGCTGATTCTTATCGTAACACTTCCGTGACGTCACGCGTCAGTAGGTGTTTATAGAGTATTTAATTCTACTAACCAACGAGATAGATCACGAAACGCGCTCCAGCCTGAAGATGTGGCAGGTAAGTATTTATTAATAGCAAAAACCCCGAATTTAAACGGCAGAATTTTGAGTTAATCGAGGTTATCGAGTTTAAAATAAGTGAAATTTTCGAAAAAATGATTTTTTATTTTTAAAGAAAACAGGTGGATTATTTTAGGTGGAAAGGAGAGGCAGAGCCCAATTAAGATTAACTGCACCGAAACCGCTTCAAATTCCGTCTCCTAAGTGCAAAGATATCGTAGTTTGTGTTGAATGCTGGTTCGCTGAGGTAAACTTTTATTGTTGGTATAATTTTCCGTTTTTCCGAGCTAGGTACGCGTGTGAGGTGTCAAAACACGCGTCTGCGCGCGGGCTAACGAACAACGGAGTATTTAGAGGTAAGCGTAGTACAATATTTTGAATTTATGGTGAAAAAACGTAATTAGCAGAAAAGTAGGTGTTTATAGAGTATTTAATTCTACCAACCAACGAGATAGATCACGAAACGCGCTCCAGCCTGAAGGTGTGGCAGGTAAGTATTTATTAATAGCAAAAACCCCGAATTTAAACGGCAGAATTTTGAGTTAATCGAAGTTATCGAGTTTAAAATAAGTGAAATTTTCGAAACAATGATTTTTTATTTTTAAAGAAAACAGGTGGATTATTTTAGGTGGAAAGGAGAGGCAGAGCCCAATTAAGATTAACTGCACCGAAACCGCTTCAAATTCCGTCTCCTAAGTGCAAAGATATCGTAGTTTGTGTTGAATGCTGGTTCGCTGAGGTAAACTTTTATTGTTGGTATAATTTTCCGTTTTTCCGAGCTAGGTACGCGTGTGAGGTGTCAAAACACGCGTCTGCGCGCGGGCTAACGAACAACGGAGTATTTAGAGGTAAGCGTAGTACAATATTTTGAATTTATGGTGAAAAAACGTAATTAGCAGAAAAGTAGGTGTTTATAGAGTATTTAATTCTACCAACCAACGAGATAGATCACGAAACGCACTCCAGCCTGAAGGTGCGGCAGGTAAGTATTTACTAATATTAAAAACCCCGAATTTAAACGGCAGAATTTTGAGTTAATCGAGGTTATCGAGTTTAAAATAAGTGAAATTTTCGAAAAAATGATTTTTTATTTTTAAAGAAAACAGGTGGATTATTTTAGGTGGAAAGGAGAGGCAGAGCCCAATTAAGATTAACTGCACCGAAACCGCTTCAAATTCCGTCTCCTAAGTGCAAAGATATCGTAGTTTGTGTTGAATGCTGGTTCGCTGAGGTAAACTTTTATTGTTGGTATAATTTTCCGTTTTTCCGAGCTAGGTACGCGTGTGAGGTGTCAAAACACGCGTCTGCGCGCGGGCTTACGAACAACGGAGTATTTAGAGGTAAGCGTAGTACAATATTTTGAATTTATGGTGAAAAAACGTAATTAGCAGAAAAGTAGGTGTTTATAGAGTATTTAATTCTACCAACCAACGAGATAGATCACGAAACGCGCTCCAGCCTGAAGGTGTGGCAGGTAAGTATTTATTAATAGCAAAAACCCCGAATTTAAACGGCAGAATTTTGAGTTAATCGAGGTTATCGAGTTTAAAATAAGTGAAATTTTCGAAAAAATGATTTTTTATTTTTAAAGAAAACAGGTGGATTATTTTAGGTGGAAAGGAGAGGCAGAGCCCAATTAAGATTAACTGCACCGAAACCGCTTCAAATTCCGTCTCCTAAGTGCAAAGATATCGTAGTTTGTGTTGAATGCTGGTTCGCTGAGGTAAACTTTTATTGTTGGTATAATTTTCCGTTTTTCCGAGCTAGGTACGCGTGTGAGGTGTCAAAACACGCGTCTGCGCGCGGGCTAACGAACAACGGAGTATTTAGAGGTAAGCGTAGTACAATATTTTGAATTTATGGTGAAAAAACGTAATTAGCAGAAAAGTAGGTGTTTATAGAGTATTTAATTCTACCAACCAACGAGATAGATCACGAAACGCGCTCCAGCCTGAAGGTGTGGCAGGTAAGTATTTATTAATAGCAAAAACCCCGAATTTAAACGGCAGAATTTTGAGTTAATCGAGGTTATCGAGTTTAAAATAAGTGAAATTTTCGAAAAAATGATTTTTTATTTTTAAAGAAAACAGGTGGATTATTTTAGGTGGAAAGGAGAGGCAGAGCCCAATTAAGATTAACTGCACCGAAACCGCTTCAAATTCCGTCTCCTAAGTGCAAAGATATCGTAGTTTGTGTTGAATGCTGGTTCGCTGAGGTAAACTTTTATTGTTGGTATAATTTTCCGTTTTTCCGAGCTAGGTACGCGTGTGAGGTGTCAAAACACGCGTCTGCGCGCGGGCTAACGAACAACGGAGTATTTAGAGGTAAGCGTAGTACAATATTTTGAATTTATGGTGAAAAAACGTAATTAGCAGAAAAGTAGGTGTTTATAGAGTATTTAATTCTACCAACCAACGAGATAGATCACGAAACGCGCTCCAGCCTGAAGGTGTGGCAGGTAAGTATTTATTAATAGCAAAAACCCCGAATTTAAACGGCAGAATTTTGAGTTAATCGAGGTTATCGAGTTTAAAATAAGTGAAATTTTCGAAAAAATGATTTTTTATTTTTAAAGAAAACAGGTGGATTATTTTAGGTGGAAAGGAGAGGCAGAGCCCAATTAAGATTAACTGCACCGAAACCGCTTCAAATTCCGTCTCCTAAGTGCAAAGATATCGTAGTTTGTGTTGAATGCTGGTTCGCTGAGGTAAACTTTTATTGTTGGTATAATTTTCCGTTTTTCCGAGCTAGGTACGCGTGTGAGGTGTCAAAACACGCGTCTGCGCGCGGGCTAACGAACAACGGAGTATTTAGAGGTAAGCGTAGTACAATATTTTGAATTTATGGTGAAAAAACGTAATTAGCAGAAAAGTAGGTGTTTATAGAGTATTTAATTCTACCAACCAACGAGATAGATCACGAAACGCGCTCCAGCCTGAAGGTGTGGCAGGTAAGTATTTATTAATAGCAAAAACCCCGAATTTAAACGGCAGAATTTTGAGTTAATCGAGGTTATCGAGTTTAAAATAAGTGAAATGAGACCATTCCTGTCTGAAAAACTTCGCGAACAGCTAGTTGAAACGCTTGTCCTGTCTAAACTAAACTATGCTGATACGGTGTACGGCCCACGATTGCTGGCTCGTACCGATCGACTTATACAAAGAGTCCAAAATGCATGTGCGCGCTTCTGTTACTCAGTTCCCCCTAGAACTCATGTCACCCCCTTTCTTAACAAACACTTTATTCTCAAGATGAAGTCGAGACGAAAGTTACACCTAGCGTGCCTGCTTTTTGGAATCGTTAAGTCTAAGAAGCCGAAGTATTTGTACGACAAGCTTAGTTGGATGGCTAGTAGACGAGATTGCGCGCCCAGGCAATGTGCACAACAACTTTCCACACAGTCTCATAGGACAGCAGCTTTCAGAGGCACTTTCCGGTATGCTGCGTCTAAAGTGTGGAATAATATCCCGCCACCATTAAGGATATTGGGCACTGTCCACACGTTCAGAACACGTTTACGGCAGTATCTGATAGATTCACAACAGAAACTAGACATGGTCGCCCTAAATGTTTCACTTATATGAAATGCCTACAGTACTTAGCTTAATACATAATTCCTGTCGTGTCACGCAAATTATGTTCTGGGTATGCGGGTAGTTGCACGCGCTCGGTGATTTTCTGTCCGTTGCTGCCTCAATTGTCCCAACCCAACTCGATGACGCTGCTGTGCCATCCGTGGCGCCTACTATGTGCTACTATGTGCTGTCGCAGTTGTGAGACCTGTAGAAGCATAGACACAATAATTCTATAATTTCGTTTTATTTATTCATAAACAAGTCATAATCATATCTCGTGCTCTGTTCAATCATAACGCGTTGTTTTCGTTCTTACCCATTATGCCTGGCCTACTTGCGCCTGTGACGCACAGCCGGCGTCGAGATCGCATCATGAACCCTCGATTTTATTAATCAAATCCTGGCCGACGATGCCCGAAAACGATGTTTGTTTTTGAGTACAGATGGAGCCGCCCTTTTTCAAAAATCGACAACTAGAACAAAAAGGAGCTAATTATGACATTTTACACTAACACGAAACTAAAATATTGATCAACCTAGCAAAATTATTTATCGAACTAAAATTAAATGACGCTTACCTTCTTCTATTAAGCTTGTGCCTACTTCATCTATGGTTATAAGTGGGTACTTCACTTACCCCCGAAAAACATTAAATTAAAATAATATTTATGAGTATTTCTCACTCTCACTCACAGTATTTTCTTTCTTCGACAAACTAAATACCTAACTGTCGGTAGGTTGTCCGCCGCGCTCGGCGGCCTGTAGCGCATTGTGAGTGCACCGTGCACGCATTGATTGATGTAATCGCTAAACGGGTTTGCTGAGACGGTTCTTGTTGTATTTACTTATATTATTTATTTTTTTATTCCTTGTTTTACTAGCTTATTTATTAATAGGTACCTAATGGTTAAAATATTTATTGGGTATGTTGAAACTGTTTGTACTTCACGTCGCTTGTCACTAAAGGTTCATTAGAAAACCAGCGTCAGACAGTACCTGTCTGGCATTAATGCTGAAATGAACCTTTTTGGCGCAGCCGTGAGGCGCACACTATTGTTTTCAAATTGTTTATTCTTTTTTATTTTGTTATTTGTATTTTGTGTTTCACGAACTGTGTCCAAATAAACGTTATTCTTTCTTTCTTTCTAAATTTTCGAAAAAATGATTTTTTATTTTTAAAGAAAACAGGTGGATTATTTTAGGTGGAAAGGAGAGGCAGAGCCCAATTAAGATTAACTGCACCGAAACCGCTTCAAATTCCGTCTCCTAAGTGCAAAGATATCGTAGTTTGTGTTGAATGCTGGTTCGCTGAGGTAAACTTTTATTGTTGGTATAATTTTCCGTTTTTCCGAGCTAGGTACGCGTGTGAGGTGTCAAAACACGCGTCTGCGCGCGGGCTAACGAACAACGGAGTATTTAGAGGTAAGCGTAGTACAATATTTTGAATTTATGGTGAAAAAACGTAATTAGCAGAAAAGTAGGTGTTTATAGAGTATTTAATTCTACCAACCAACGAGATAGATCACGAAACGCGCTTCAGCCTGTAGGTGTGGCAGGTAAGTATTTATTAATAGCAAAAACCCCGAATTTAAACGGCAGAATTTTGAGTTAATCGAGGTTATCGAGTTTAAAATAAGTGAAATTTTCGAAAAAATGATTTTTTATTTTTAAAGAAAACAGGTGGATTATTTTAGGTGGAAAGGAGAGGCAGAGCCCAATTAAGATTAACTGCACCGAAACCGCTTCAAATTCCGTCTCCTAAGTGCAAAGATATCGTAGTTTGTGTTGAATGCTGGTTCGCTGAGGTAAACTTTTATTGTTGGTATAATTTTCCGTTTTTCCGAGCTAGGTACGCGTGTGAGGTGTCAAAACACGCGTCTGCGCGCGGGCTAACGAACAACGGAGTATTTAGAGGTAAGCGTAGTACAATATTTTGAATTTATGGTGAAAAAACGTAATTAGCAGAAAAGTAGGTGTTTATAGAGTATTTAATTCTACCAACCAACGAGATAGATCACGAAACGCGCTTCAGCCTGTAGGTGTGGCAGGTAAGTATTTATTAATAGCAAAAACCCCGAATTTAAACGGCAGAATTTTGAGTTAATCGAGGTTATCGAGTTTAAAATAAGTGAAATTTTCGAAAAAATGATTTTTTATTTTTAAAGAAAACAGGTGGATTATTTTAGGTGGAAAGGAGAGGCAGAGCCCAATTAAGATTAACTGCACCGAAACCGCTTCAAATTCCGTCTCCTAAGTGCAAAGATATCGTAGTTTGTGTTGAATGCTGGTTCGCTGAGGTAAACTTTTATTGTTGGTATAATTTTCCGTTTTTCCGAGCTAGGTACGCGTGTGAGGTGTCAAAACACGCGTCTGCGCGCGGGCTAACGAACAACGGAGTATTTAGAGGTAAGCGTAGTACAATATTTTGAATTTATGGTGAAAAAACGTAATTAGCAGAAAAGTAGGTGTTTATAGAGTATTTAATTCTACCAACCAACGAGATAGATCACGAAACGCGCTCCAGCCTGAAGGTGTGGCAGGTAAGTATTTATTAATAGCAAAAACCCCGAATTTAAACGGCAGAATTTTGAGTTAATCGAGGTTATCGAGTTTAAAATAAGTGAACTTTTCGAAAAAATGATTTTTTATTTTTAAAGAAAACAGGTGGATTATTTTAGGTGGAAAGGAGAGGCAAAGCCCAATTAAGATTAACTGCACCGAAACCGCTTCAAATTCCGTCTCCTAAGTGCAAATATATCGTAGTTTGTGTTGAATGCTGGTTCGCTGAGGTAAACTTTTATTGTTGGTATAATTTTCCGTTTTGCCGAGCTAGGTACGCGTGTGAGGTGTCAAAACACGCGTCTGCGCGCGGGCTAACGAACAACGGAGTATTTAGAGGTAAGCGTAGTACAATATTTTGAATTTATGGTGAAAAAACGTAATTAGCAGAAAAGTAGGTGTTTATAGAGTATTTAATTCTACCAACCAACGAGATAGATCACGAAACGCGCTCCAGCCTGAAGGTGTGGCAGGTAAGTATTTATTAATAGCAAAAACCCCGAATTTAAACGGCAGAATTTTGAGTTAATCGAGGTTATCGAGTTTAAAATAAGTGAAATTTTCGAAAAAATGATTTTTTATTTTTAAAGAAAACAGGTGGATTATTTTAGGTGGAAAGGAGAGGCAGAGCCCAATTAAGATTAACTGCACCGAAACCGCTTCAAATTCCGTCTCCTAAGTGCAAAGATATCGTAGTTTGTGTTGAATGCTGGTTCGCTGAGGTAAACTTTTATTGTTGGTATAATTTTCCGTTTTTCCGAGCTAGGTACGCGTGTGAGGTGTCAAAACACGCGTCTGCGCGCGGGCTAACGAACAACGGAGTATTTAGAGGTAAGCGTAGTACAATATTTTGAATTTATGGTGAAAAAACGTAATTAGCAGAAAAGTAGGTGTTTATAGAGTATTTAATTCTACCAACCAACGAGATAGATCACGAAACGCGCTCCAGCCTGAAGGTGTGGCAGGTAAGTATTTATTAATAGCAAAAACCCCGAATTTAAACGGCAGAATTTTGAGTTAATCGAGGTTATCGAGTTTAAAATAAGTGAAATTTTCGAAAAAAATATTTTTTATTTTTAAAGAAAACAGGTGGATTATTTTAGGTGGAAAGGAGAGGCAGAGCCCAATTAAGATTAACTGCACCGAAACCGCTTCAAATTCCGTCTTCTAAGTGCAAAGATATCGTAGTTTGTGTTGAATGCTGGTTCGCTGAGGTAAACTTTTATTGTTGGTATAATTTTCCGTTTTTCCGAGCTAGGTACGCGTGTGAGGTGTCAAAACACGCGTCTGCGCGCGGGCTAACGAACAACGGAGTATTTAGAGGTAAGCGTAGTACAATATTTTGAATTTATGGTGAAAAAACGTAATTAGCAGAAAAGTAGGTGTTTATAGAGTATTTAATTCTACCAACCAACGAGATAGATCACGAAACGCGCTCCAGCCTGAAGGTGTGGCAGGTAAGTATTTATTAATAGCAAAAACCCCGAATTTAAACGGCAGAATTTTGAGTTAATCGAGGTTATCGAGTTTAAAATAAGTGAAATTTTCGAAAAAATGATTTTTTATTTTTAATTGTATGGCAGTCTCCCTCCCCGACCTGCATGATCTAGTCAAAGCGCAATTTGAACTAGAAGCGATCGGTATATCGCAGAACGCTCGTAAACATAAAGAAAATGAAAGAGCGCTAAAAGTATTAGATGATACCAGTGGACGCGTATCAAATGGTAGTCAATGGGAAGTAGGGTTGCTATGGAAGCACGACCAGATAGAGCTACCTAATAACTACCATCAGGAAGGCGGAAGGAGAAGGATTTGGGGAAGCGGAAGGATGCCGGTTACGCGGAAGCTTATTCAAAGCAAATAGACCGGCTCCTAGAGGAAGGCTATGCAAGGAAGTTGGAAGGGGAAATGGATCAAACACCAATTTGGTACTTACCATACTTTGGTGTGGTGAACCCAAACAAACCCGGTAAACTTCGCCTAGTCTTCGACGCAGCCGCTGCGTCTCACGGTACGTGCCTGAATGATAATTTATTGACCGGACCGGACCTATTAAACTCACTTCCAGGCATTCTAATTAGATTCCGAATAGGTCCAATAGGATTCACAGGGGACATTGCGGACATGTTTATGCGAATTAGAATAAGGGCCGAGGATCAAGGCGCACAATTATTTTTGTGGAGAGGCGCGGATCAGACCCGAGAGCCGAGCGTGTTCGCAATGAACTCGATGATTTTTGGAGCAACCTCATCTCCGACAACGGCAATTTACATATTGAATAAGAATGCCAGTGAGTTTGAGGATAAGTATCCAGAGGCCGTAGAGGCCATTAGAAGCAAACACTATATGGACGATTATTTAGACAGTGCTTGGACAGAGCAGCAAGCTAATAAGCTTATAGAGGAAGTGACCCATATTCACGCGTCCGGTGGATTTAATATACGGGGGTGGGTCACCAACTCATCAGAACTGATGAATAAGCTCAAAGTAGACATGCCAGAAAAGGTGGCCCTCGAGAAGGGTCTAGGCATTATGGAAAGAACGCTAGGTTTAATTTGGGCACCTAAAGAGGATGAGTTAGGTTTTGACCTATCTTTTAAAAGACTACCCGAAGACATAAAGAACGGTAGCATAGTGCCTACTAAACGTCAATTCTTGAGCTTCATTATGTCGATTTATGACCCTTTAGGGTGTCTGTATCCGTGTATAATCCAGTCTAGGATACTAATGCAGGCGATTTGGAAGTCGGGGATTCAATGGGATGAACCATTGAAAGACAAGGACGCCAAGGTATGGTTCGCCTGGCTCAATAATTTGGAGAAGTTGCAAGAGGTAAAAATACCACGTTGGTATGGGCTTGACCTTCGTGACCTTGAACTTCATGTGTTCGGCGACGCTAGCGAGCTAGCCTACGCAGCCGTAGCGTATTTAGTGGGATATGACGCCACCGGGAATAGGGAGGTTGTCATGCTAGCCGGAAAAGCCCGGGTTGCACCACAAAAAGTGGTTTCAATCCCTCGTCTCGAGTTGCAAGCGGCCCTGTTAGCTTGCCGACTTGCAAACACGATGGAGACCGAACTAGGGCTACCTATTAAATGTAAAACGTACTGGACCGACAGTAAGACGGTCCTCAAATGGATAAATTCTGATGCCCAGGAATTCCAACGATTTGTGTCCCATAGATTGGCGGAGATAGATAAACTATCGGACCGAGGCAATTGGCGCTGGGTACCCTCGGAGGAGAACCCTGCAGACAAAGCGACCCGATTGTCTTGGCCCCTTGTTTCTTTGTGATCCACAGGAGCAGTGGCCGGTGTGTCGCGAGGCTGAGGCGGCGGAGGCGGACCTCGAGCGCATTCAGCGGGTCCACGCTACAGCTGAGCCAGCAGCACCACTCCTCCAGTACGAGCGCTACTCGTCGTGGGTGTCGTACGCAAACCGAGTAGTAGAGATACTAGAAAACACAAGCAGTAGCCAATGGTTCCATGTGCAGTCGGCATATAACCCAGCCGATATAGCGTCAAGAGGGTCATCTTTATCAGAACTTCAACAGAAAACATTATGGTGGAACGGCCCTGCCTGGCTTGTAGAGGAAAACATTGAGTTCACAAGACCGTTAAGGTCAACCACAGATTTAGAAAGTAAGAAACCCATACAGTCATACGTAAATGTAACAGAAGGAGAAGAGAAATTCCTAAAATTCGAAGAATATGATACACTTACTGAGTTATTGAGAGTAATAGTACATTGTAAAAGAGTTTTGAATATCAAAAGAAATCCTAATAAACTGGGTCAGGAGATAACAACAGAAGAACTACAAAATGCGTTGGAATTTTGCATAATAAGAGTACAAGAAGAAGAATTTTCAGATGAAATTAGAAGAATAAACCAAAAAGGGAATTTAAAAACCACTAGCATTCTGAAGTCACTGAACCCATTCTTAGACAATCAAAATATCCTCAGGGTGGGCGGAAGATTGAGAAACGCAGACGCCGACGAGAACCTAAAACATCCCGTGATACTGGGCAAGAAAAGCAGCTTTGTGTCACTAGTGTTGGCTGATGCACACCTGAAAACAATGCACGGTGGAATACAAATGATGATTACTTACCTGATGAGTAAATACTGGATTGTTGGCTGCAAACGTCTGGTGAAGAAATACATTCACGGATGTCTTACCTGTTCGCGGCAACGAGCTGCTAGTAGACAACAAATAATGGGTGACTTACCTGAAGATCGGGTGACTCCTTCGCGTCCTTTTGCTCGAAGTGGAGTGGATTTTGCTGGCCCTGTGTATGTATTAAATTTCAAAATTATTACAAGGAAGAGGGGCAAAACCCCGCAAGGCATACATTTGCATCTTTGTGTGCATGGCGGTAAAGGCTATACATTTAGAGCTAGTAAGTGATCTGACGGCCGATGCATTCATCGCAGCTTTCAAACGTTTCGTGGCCAGAAGAGGAAGATGTAATGAGATCTGGAGCGATAACGGCACGAACTTCGTGGCATCCAACAAAGAATTATGTAGAATGTGGAAAGAGGCGGGATTACAATTACCCGGTCCTATAGCTGATCAACTGGCAAATGAAGGAACACAGTGGCACTTTACACCGCCATATAGCCCAAACTTTGGAGGGCTTTGGGAAGCTGGCGTTAAGTCCGTTAAACAGCATCTACGGAAAATACTGACTATGAATTTAACATTTGAAGAATTCACCACAGTGCTCACACAGATAGAAGCCTGCCTCAATTCTCGCCCTTTAACGCCGATTAATACTGACGTAGATTTGATCGATGACATACAAGTACTCACACCGGGACATTTCCTTGTCGGAGAAGCATTAATTACTGTACCTGACCGGGACTATACCACGACCAACATGAATCATCTATCCAGATGGCAACATATCCAAAGACTGGTTCAAGGATTTTGGAAACGTTGGCAAACAGAATACTTGTCGCGCCTAAACCAAAGAACAAGGTGGCTGAAAAGAACAGAGGAGTTTGAGGTCGGCGACATTGTATTAATTAAAAACGTAAATATGCCTCCAAGCAAGTGGTGGGTGGAATCAAGCGATTCAATGCAATTTGTCTCGACGTGTATGCACAAATTGTACAGAACCAGTTAATCAAAGGTCCGCCAGGGTCACCGTGTGCACATAAAACAAACCTTGGTTGGATTTTATTCGGAAAGGTAGAAGATAGAATACAACAAATAGAGTCGGTTCTTGTTATGCATCATCAAATCATAGGAGAAGACTTATTGAAAACACTCTGGGAGATAGAACCAGATTCGAAGAGGACATATACAAAAGAAGAAAACCAATGTGAAAGTTTCTATGAAAATACATACAGAAGGAACAGTAATGGACAATACGTTGTGAAACTCCCATTTCGTACCAATGAACCAAAATCAGCGGATGGGAACACGAGACAAATTGCATTGAATCGCTTGATTCACCAAGAAAGAAGACTTCAAAAAGAACCTGAACTAAGAGAAGAATATGACAAGGTACTTGAAGAATATTTAACAATGGGACCTATGGAGGAAGTTCCAAAAGCTGAAGTAAACAACCGGTGTGTTTACCTACCACATCATGCCGTAGTTCGGAGAGATAAAGAGACTACGAAAATCAGAGTCGTATTTGATGCATCATGCAAAGGAAATAATGGCACATCTTTGAACGACGAGCTCATGACGGGCCCGGTACAACAAGAAGACATGCGAAGTATAATAATGAGATGGCGCATGCATAAGGTGTGTTTTGCAAGTGACGTCATCAAAATGTATAGAATGGTACTCGTAGATAAGGAAGATACAGATTATCATAGAATATTGTGGCGTGGCAGCGTAAGACCAAACATTGAGCCAAACTGCCAACCACCTGAAGTCAAGGACTACAGATTGAAAACAGTTACGTTTGGTACTGCATCTGCGCCTTATCTTGCCATAAAAACGTTAATTAAACTGGCAGAAGATGAAGGCGAGCAATATCCTAAAGCTGTCAAAATAATTCGTGAAGATTTCTATGTTGACGATCTGACGTCAGACTGCGATACAACAGAAGAAGCAATTCGTGTTAGTAAGCAAATCATTACCATTCTGAAACGAGGAAGCTTTGAACTTCAAAAATGGGCGTCTAATGATTCCGAGTTTCTTAAATCTATAGATGCCACCAGAGTCACTACAAAGGCTAACCTAGACTTGAAGCTAGACGGCACCATAAAGGCTCTTGGTCTGTCATGGAATCTTGGAAGAGACGAGTTTCATTACCAAATACAACTAGAACCTATATCATCAGATCGTATAACAAAGAGAACCATTCTGTCAGATTTACAGAAATTGTTTGATCCACTAGGGTGGATAGCACCGGTTATTGTAACAGCAAAAATTCTAGTACAAAGATTGTGGCTAGAAGGAGTTGAATGGGACCAAGACATAAGCATAGAACTGAAAGAGCAATGGAAGTTCATTAGAAAAGATTAAGAAAACGTCAATGAATTAAGAATCAGACGTTGGTTGAACACCATTAGTACTGAAAGGGAACGAATAACATTACATGGGTTCTGCGATGCGTCTGAAAAGGCATATGCAGCTGTGGTTTATTGCCGTGCACAAACGAACGAAGGTGACATAAAGATAAATCTCATCGCATCAAGAACAAAGGTAGCTCCTGTCAAGACCATTACACTACCACGACTAGAGCTGAGTGGAGCTACACTACTAGCTAAATTGCTAACCAAAGTGAGACAAGCTATGAGAATTCCTTCACACAATGTGTTCGCATGGACTGACTCAACTATAGTCTTAGCGTGGTTGTTCGGAGAACCAAACCGATGGAAGCCATTTGTCGCAAACCGAGTAGTAGAGATACTAGAAAACACAAGCAGTAGCCAATGGTTCCATGTGCAGTCGGCATATAACCCAGCCGATATAGCGTCAAGAGGGTCATCTTTATCAGAACTTCAACAGAAAACATTATGGTGGAACGGCCCTGCCTGGCTTGTAGAGGAAAACATTGAGTTCACAAGACCGTTAAGGTCAACCACAGATTTAGAAAGTAAGAAACCCATACAGTCATACGTAAATGTAACAGAAGGAGAAGAGAAATTCCTAAAATTCGAAGAATATGATACACTTACTGAGTTATTGAGAGTAATAGTACATTGTAAAAGAGTTTTGAATATCAAAAGAAATCCTAATAAACTGGGTCAGGAGATAACAACAGAAGAACTACAAAATGCGTTGGAATTTTGCATAATAAGAGTACAAGAAGAAGAATTTTCAGATGAAATTAGAAGAATAAACCATCATCATCATCGTATCGGTGGCGCGAGGAAGCGAGGGCGCGGGGTGAGCAACCGATGCAGCGACACATAGAGCTGCATCGGTCTCAGCTTCGCGAGGTCCTGGTGGCGGAATGGCGGGACAGGCTTTCACGCCCTACCGCCGGCCTCGACATCATCGAGGCGGTCCGGCCGGTGCTCGAGCGCTGGCTCGGGAGGAGGCACGGCTCCCTGTCGTTTCGGGTGACGCAGGTGCTCTCGGAGCATGGTTGTTTCGGGAAGTATCTGTGTCGCATAAACAGGGAGCCGGACGCTCGGTGTCACCACTGCGTCGACTGCCGGGAGGACACGGCGCGGCATACGCTGGCAGAGTGTGCCGCTTGGGAGGAGCCGCGCCGTGCCCTCATCTCAGAAGTAGGCAGTGACCTCTCGCTGCCGGCCGTCGTTGAGTCGATGGTCGACAGCGAGGAGTCCTGGGACGCGGTGGTTTCCTACTGCGAGACGGTCGTCTCGCAGAAGGAGGCTGCGGAAAGGGAGAGGGAGATCTCGTCCACTCACCCGGCCCGCAGCAGGCGCACCGGGCGTCGGCGGAGGGCGGATAACGCCCTCTTCCAGCCCCCCTAAATGGGTCCAGGGGTGACGGACTCGGGGACGTCCGTCGCCCCCCAAACATCAGGACCCGAGGTGGCGGCGCGTAGTGTTCCACGCGCGCCCCTCTTAGACGTCACGGGGGGAGTCAAACACCTCACTCCCCCCCCTGACCCGAGGAGGCCCGCAGCGGCGGGCCGGCACCAGTCGGGGGTTGCGGAAGATTTTCACGTTCCCGCGACCCCCGGCGTAGGTGTGAGTCGGAACACCGGGGTGGTTTTTAGTCAGTAAGAGTCTGACAGACCCCTCCGCCCGCCCCAGGGCGGAGGACATCCATGAGGATTTTCCACCACGGAAAAAAAAAAAAAAAAAAAAAAAAGGTTAGGTTAGGTTAGGTTAGGTTAGGTTAGGTTGTGCGATCGATGGCCCTTTACGGGGCCCCGATCTGGGCGGCTGTCCTGACGGCCGGTAGTATCGCAGTCTTGCGCAAGCCGCAGAGAGCGATGGCCGTCAGAGTCATCAGGGGGTATCGCACGATCTCCTACGAGGCGGCTTGTGCACTGGCCGGATCCCCGCCCTGGGACCTCGAGGCGAAAGTACTCGCGTCATCGTATCGGTGGCGCGAGGAAGCGAGGGCGCGGGGTGAGCAACCGATGCAGCGACACATAGAGCTGCATCGGTCTCAGCTTCGCGAGGTCCTGGTGGCGGAATGGCGGGACAGGGTTTCACGCCCTACCGCCGGCCTCGACATCATCGAGGCGGTCCGGCCGGTGCTCGAGCGCTGGCTCGGGAGGAGGCACGGCTCCCTGTCGTTTCGGGTGACGCAGGTGCTCTCGGGGCATGGTTGTTTCGGGAAGTATCTGTGTCGCATAAACAGGGAGCCGGACGCTCGGTGTCACCACTGCGTCGACTGCCGGGAGGACACGGCGCGGCATACGCTGGCAGAGTGTGCCGCTTGGGAGGAGCCGCGCCGTGCCCTCATCTCAGAAGTAGGCAGTGACCTCTCGCTGCCGGCCGTCGTTGAGTCGATGGTCGACAGCGAGGAGTCCTGGGACGCGGTGGTTTCCTACTGCGAGACGGTCGTCTCGCAGAAGGAGGCTGCGGAAAGGGAGAGGGAGATCTCGTCCACTCACCCGGCCCGCAGCAGGCGCACCGGGCGTCGGCGGAGGGCGGATAACGCCCTCTTCCAGCCCCCCTAAATGGGTCCAGGGGTGACGGACTCGGGGACGTCCGTCGCCCCCCAAACATCAGGACCCGAGGTGGCGGCGCGTAGTGTTCCACGCGCGCCCCTCTTAGACGTCACGGGGGGAGTCAAACACCTCACTCCCCCCCCTGACCCGAGGAGGCCCGCAGCGGCGGGCCGGCACCAGTCGGGGGTTGCGGAAGATTTTCACGTTCCCGCGACCCCCGGCGTAGGTGTGAGTCGGAACACCGGGGTGGTTTTTAGTCAGTAAGAGTCTGACAGACCCCTCCGCCCGCCCCAGGGCGGAGGATATCCATGAGGATTTTCCACCACGGAAAAAAAAAAAAAAAAAAAAAAGGTTAGGTTAGGTTAGGTTAGGTTCCCCACCGAGGGTGTCTCCACGTTGTCGTCGTGGTGGGGCTTGCGTGTCTCAATGATCTTGGGGCTCTGCCGGTAGAGTTACTCATGCCGGAAAGGCCCAAGTGAGAGACCAGACTAAGAGAGATACCGGGACGGGGTCACTCCTGATCGATCGACGATAGTCGATCGACAGTTGATGTGACCATGCCGCTGCGGTGCAGGCGCACCAAAGCGGCGCGTGTTTCTCTCGCTGAGGAGTTGTCTTCAACGAGAGAACTTTCGGCGGGTTCGCTGAGTCGGGTTGGCCGGACAGCGAACGGAGGCATGTTTAATGCCGCCGTCGGGGGCTTGGCTTAATTGTCTGGCCCAGAGGAAGGCTACCTCTAAGATAAAAAACCACCTAATCCTAAGCTTTGAAGCGCGGCGAGAGGATGAGTGGCTGGTGGGGGACCAGTCGCTAGCGCTTCCCCTGTAGATACCTGCCGCACTCTACAGTATTTAGGCTTACCGGGCATCTAGGCTCTACCCGGTGGACATTTGTGACCTATATCGACTCGTGGGATTAAATATGGAAAACGAATTAAATAAAACACAAACTGAGAAGGTGCCGATCGTATTGGTCGAGCAGATGGGTGTTGGTGTGGTGTCAGATTGTGACACCGCATCTGATAGAATGAGTGTGGCGAGCGTGGCGAGCGTAAGCTCAAAACGCTCGCGGACGAAAGGGGAGGGGGCTGAGCGTGCGTCCAAGTTTTGGAAGAAGCACGCACGCAAGGCGGATGAGGAGCACGCGGGGTTCTCTTCCAGCGAAGAGAACGTACCGGCTAAGGTGCCGAAGGGCAGAAAAGGACGGGGTCGTGCAGCTGGTGGAGCGGGGTCGCGCAACTCTCTGGGGCACTTTCTTAAGCGCCCCGACACGCCGTTGCCCAGCGCAGGTAGTGAGTCGGGGTCCAGACAAGTGGTCCTCGAGCCCACGGTGGCGGTCGTTGGGGGGGGCTCCGCTGTCATGCTGGAAGTCAATAGAGCGGAGGCCAATGCTGCCAAGAGATCGCAGCAAAAGACTGTCGCGGCTGACGAAGTCAGCGAGTTGGCCCGACAGTCCCGTGAGCGGCGCTCTGCTCGCATGGCTGACGGCGGGAGCGTATCGGCGGTGGCGCTTAGTCGCCAAGTGTTGGACGGCGTGGATGTCGTCCTGAAGGTTGCCACCAAATCTGGCAATTTGAAGGGTACATTCACGCGTGCTCTTAAAGAGGCGGCAGACGGCATAAAGGAGGCGGTTGAGGTCCTCCTTAGTCGCACAAGCACGGAGGAGACGGCGAAGCTATGGGAGGAGAATGGCCGTCTCCGATCCGAGTTGGAGGACCTCAAGCGGCAGTTTGCCGCCCAGAGGGCAGCTCCCGCGGTAGCCGGTTCCCCTCCTACAGTGGCGCTGTCATCGCCGGTCCCATCTTCGACGCCTGCACCTGCGGATGCGGAGGTCGAAAAGATCGCGCGCATCTGCATGGTGCAGTGTGGGAAGATGGTGAGTGCCCGACTGGAGGCAATAGAGGCGAGGCTCCTCCCGGCTCAGAACCTACGCCCGCCGCTCGCTGCGGATAAGCGGAGGAACGAGGGGCAGCCAACAGCAAGCGCGGCGGCTGAGTCGAGCCGGTCCGGTAGGGGGACTAAAAAGCCCGCGGAGGGTACTTCCGTGCCCGCCTCCCGGTCAGCTGTGCCGCCGGCTGCGCCTCCTACTGCACCGCCGGCAGCCGCGTCCGGGCCTACCACTGAGGCCTGGGTGACAGTCGTCAAAAAAAGCCGCCGTCACGGGAGGAAGACAGTGCCCCCGGCGCCCGCTAGAGCACCTGCACCGGCGCCGAAGAACGTTAAGGGACCGCCTAAGGTCAGAGCCCCACGCTCCGCGGCTGTAGTAATTACGCTGCAGCCCGGAGCCGCCGAAAGGGGTGTCACATACAAGGCAGTCCTTACAGCGGCGAAAGCCAATGTCGCGTTCCCCGACCTCGGCACACCGTCCGGCTTCAAAATGAGGCCGGCGATTACGGGAGCGCGGCTACTCGAGGTGTCGGGTGCCTCTAGCGGCGAAAAGGCGGACATCCTGGCCGCCAAGCTGAGGGAGGTCCTCAACCCGGAAGACGTCCGGGTGTCCAGGCCAATGAAGACTGTTGAGTTGCGCGTCGATGGCCTAGATGACTCGACGACCCCGGCTGAGGTCGTGGCGGCCATCGCCAAAGCCGGTGGATGTCCGCCCGAAGACGTCCGGACGGGTGAGATACGCGCCGACGCTTCCGGGCTTGGCACGATTTGGGTGCGGTGCCCGGTGGCGGCGGCGAATAAAGTCGCCGATGGTGGACGTTTGTTGGTGGGTTGGGTTGCAGCGAGGGTCAAGCTGCTGCAGCCCAGGGCCATGCGGTGCTACCGGTGCCTGGAAATTGGGCATGTCAGGGCACGGTGCACCGCCGAAATTGACCGCAGCGAGCAGTGCTATCGCTGCGGCCAGCCCGGCCACAAGGCGGCCCAGTGCTCCGCGGCGCCAAACTGCAGCCTCTGTACAGCTGCAGGGAGGCCCGCCGGGCACAGAGCGGGTGGAAAGGCCTGTGACGCTCCCGCCACCAACAAAGGGAAAAAAAAGAGAGGGGCTGCCAAGGCTGCGGGGGGCTCTTTACCCCCTACGCAGCCTAGCTGCCCTTCGGCCGACTCCCGGCCTAGGAATGGTGCGGAGGGAATGGATTGCGCATAACGGCGCTCTACCATTTCCTCCAGGGCAATATCAACCACTCTGCTAGAGCTCAGGATCTCTTGCTCCAGAGCATGGCAGAGTGGTCGATTCACGTGGCTGTGGTCGCCGAACCGTATTTTGTCCCCCCCAGGGATAACTGGGTGGGAGACTTGGACGGTTTGGTGGCCATCATTGGCGGGGCTCTCGTCAACCCGTCCCGAGGTCACGGCTGGGTAGCCGCCCTCGCGGACGGCATTGGCACGGTTGGGGCGTATTTTTCGCCCAACAAGAGTCTCGCCGACTTCGAGAGGTTCCTTGTCGAGTTGGGTGCCGTCGTGGGCCGACTCCACCCTCGCCCGGTGCTGTTGCTGGGGGATCTCAATGCCAAGTCTGCGGCGTGGGGATCCCCTGTGACCGATGCTAAGGGCGAGGCGCTGGAGGAGTGGGCGGTCACGACTGGCCTGACCGTCCTAAATCGGGGCTCGGTCCACACGTGCGTTCGGCAGCGGGGCGGTTCTATTGTGGACGTCTCGTTCGCTAGCCCCGCTGTCGCGAGCCGTGTCCGTGACTGGCGTGTCGCTGTGGAGGTGGAGACGTTGTCGGATCACAGGTACATCCGCTTCGACGTCTCCGCCCAGACCGCCGGCGGCCGCGGTCCACCGGCCCCGCGAACGGATGGTCCACGCTGGGCGCGTAAGCACATCGACAGGGAGCTTCTCGAGGAGGCCGCTATTGTCCAGGCCTGGAGCCGGGAGTCGGCAATGAACGGACCCGTCGACGTCGAGCAGGAGGCGCTGTGGTTTCGCGGGGCGATGACGCAAATCTGCGACACGTCCATGCCCCGAGCCCACGCACAGGCCGCAAGGCGCCAGGTGTACTGGTGGACCGCCGAGATCGCGCAGCTGCGCGTCGCGTGCGTGGCGGTCAGACGCCAGTACACCCGATACCGGAGGAGACGTCGTCGGGTCCCTGAAGAAGAGGCCGCGCTGTATGAGGTGTACCGCGCGGCTAAGGAGACTCTGTGGCTGTCCATCGGCGAGTCGAGGACGCGAGCCAGGGAAGAGATGCTGGAGACTCTAGACGGGGATCCATGGGGGCGCCCTTATCGCGCGGTCCGAGGGAAACTTCGAGCCGCGGCGCCCCCACTTACGGAGAGTCTCCAACCCGAGCTGCTGGAAGAAGTGGTTGCAGCTCTCTTCCCGGCAAGAGCGGAGCATACTCCGCCGCCGATGGCTTTGCCCACAGCCGCAGAGTCTACAGAGGTGGAGAACGCCATCAGCGTCCCAGAGGTGACACAGGCAGAGATGAGAGCAGCCGTGATGCGGCTCCGGGCCAAGAACGTGGCTCCGGGGCCCGACGGGATCCACGGCTGCGTGTTAGCCCTCGCTCTGAAGGAGCTTGAGCCCCAACTGAGAGGACTCTACACA
This sequence comes from Lithophane semibrunnea, assembly GCA_947363905.1. Classification (NCBI taxonomy): domain Eukaryota; kingdom Metazoa; phylum Arthropoda; class Insecta; order Lepidoptera; family Noctuidae; genus Lithophane; species Lithophane semibrunnea. The sequence goes on along the minus strand of OX376212.1, from coordinate 22,948 downwards.
GCGTGCCTGGAGCAGGGCCAGTTTCCCACTTTGTGGAAATCTGGTCGTCTGGTCCTGCTCAGGAAGGCGGGGCGCCCTGCGGACTCGCCGTCCGCGTACCGGCCCATAGTGCTGCTAGACGAGGTGGGCAAGCTGTTTGAGCGGATAATCGCAGCCCGCCTCGTCAGCCACTTGTGCAGAGAGGGGCCGGACCTGGACGACAGCCAGTTCGGGTTTCGGCATGGGCGCTCCACAATCCACGCTGTGTCGCGGGTTAGAGTCCTGGCGGAGGAAGCGGTGTCTCGGGGCGGGGTGATGTTGGCGGTGTCCTTGGACATCTCTAACGCCTTCAACACCCTGCCTTGGAGTTGTATTCGGGAGGCACTGCGGTACCATGGGGTGCCTCCCTACCTCCGCCACATCGTTGGGGCTTATTTGTCGGAGAGGTGTGTCACCTACATGGGACGTGATGGCGGAAACCAGCGCCGCATGTCGTGCGGTGTTCCACAGGGCTCGGTTGTAGGCCCGCTCCTGTGGAACATCGGGTACGACTGGGTGCTGAGGGGCGAGCTCAGTCCGGGGGTCGACCTGACGTGTTATGCGGATGACACGCTGGTCACTGCCCGGGGGAGCTCGCACAGGGAGGCAGCGTTGCTGGCGACGGCTGCGGTTTCACAAGTGGTGAGCCGCATACGTCGCCTAGGCCTGGAGGTGGCCCTCAGCAAGTCGGAGGCCATGGTGTTTCATGGCCCCCGGCGGGCGCCGCCACCCGGCTCACACATCGTGGTCGGGGGGGCTCGGATCGCTGTCGAGTCCACCATGAAGTATCTGGGATTGGTGCTCGACAGCCGGTGGGACTTCGGGCCCCATTTCCGACGGCTGGCGCCCAAGTTGCTGGGCGCTGCTGGGGCGCTGTCAACGCTGCTTCCCAATCTGGGGGGCCCGAGCGCCGCTTGTAGGCGGCTCTACGTGGGGATCGTGCGATCGATGGCCCTTTACGGGGCCCCGATCTGGGCGGCTGACCTGACGGCCGGTAGTATCGCAGTCTTGCGCAAGCCGCAGAGAGCGATGGCCGTCAGAGTCATCAGGGGGTATCGCACGATCTCCTACGAGGCGGCTTGTGCACTGGCCGGATCCCCGCCCTGGGACCTCGAGGCGAAAGTACTCGCGTCATCGTATCGGTGGCGCGAGGAAGCGAGGGCGCGGGGTGAGCAACCGATGCAGCGACACATAGAGCTGCATCGGTCTCAGCTTCGCGAGGTCCTGGTGGCGGAATGGCGGGACAGGCTTTCACGCCCTACCGCCGGCCTCGACATCATCGAGGCGGTCCGGCCGGTGCTCGAGCGCTGGCTCGGGAGGAGGCACGGCTCCCTGTCGTTTCGGGTGACGCAGGTGCTCTCGGGGCATGGTTGCTTCGGGAAGTATCTGTGTCGCATAAACAGGGAGCCGGACGCTCGGTGTCACCACTGCGTCGACTGCCGGGAGGACACGGCGCGGCATACGCTGGCAGAGTGTGCCGCTTGGGAGGAGCCGCGCCGTGCCCTCATCTCAGAAGTAGGCAGTGACCTCTCGCTGCCGGCCGTCGTTGAGTCGATGGTCGACAGCGAGGAGTCCTGGGACGCGGTGGTTTCCTACTGCGAGACAGTCGTCTCGCAGAAGGAGGCTGCGGAAAGGGAGAGGGAGATCTCGTCCACTCACCCGGCCCGCAGCAGGCGCACCGGGCGTCGGCGGAGGGCGGATAACGCCCTCTTCCAGCCCCCCTAAATGGGTCCAGGGGCGACGGACTCGGGGACGTCCGTCGCCCCCCATACATCAGGACCCGAGGTGGCGGCGCGTAGTGTTCCACGCGCGCCCCTCTTAGACGTCACGGGGGGAGTCAAACACCTCACTCCCCCCCCTGACCCGAGGAGGCCCGCAGCGGCGGGCCGGCACCAGTCGGGGGTTGCGGAAGATTTTTACGTTCCCGCGACCCCCGGCGTAGGTGTGAGTCGGAACACCGGGGTGGTTTTTAGTCAGTAAGAGTCTGACAGACCCCTCCGCCCGCCCCAGGGCGGCGGACATCCATGAGGATTTTCCACCCCGGGAAAAAAAAAAAAAAAAAAAAAGGTTAGGTTAGGTTAGGTTAGGTTAGGTTAGGTTAGGTTAGGTTAGGTTGGGGGATCCCCCACAGCGCATACTTCCTCGTAGTTTCCCCCGGGCAACGCCGTGTCTGACCACCGTAACGGAGTGGCAGACCGGCGGCTAAAGTGCGCTGTGATTCGTAGACATTGATGCAGTCGTCCGCGAATATGCCGAACAAGCCATTGAGAGACCCTTCGGGGCGTTTTATCGGGAATCGCTCCTCCCAGGGCGATTCAAACGGCCCTTCTCAGGGCCAATCCAACGGCCCTTCTCAGGGCCAATCCAAAGGCCCTTCTCAGGGCCAATCCAACGGCCCTTCTCAGGGCCACGCCGACGGCGCTTTGGCGTCGGAAGCTGACCGCGTATCATCTGCGGCCAGCTTATTTAGAAGGCCATATGAGTTGTCGGACTCCGACGACTCCGATATGGACACGTCGGCGGCTGAAAATAACCTCTTCAAGCGGAAGAGGTCCAAGGTCTCCTCGGAGTCGACCGGAGGAAAGGCGAAGAAGAGGTCGAAGCCTAAAAAGGCTTCGACTTCTGCTGCGCCTTCTTCCCACATTGTGGGCTTGGTGGACGCCGAGCGCCAGTTAAATCTGGCAAAAAGGGCGCAACTCCAGTTGGACCTGGAGGAGAGGGTCGCCGCCAAGGAGCAGCAGGCGCAAGTTGCCAGGTCGAGGGCTGGCTATGGTGCATCCAGTGTACTGTATGCCGACCACTCCCTGGCAGAACTGGAGCGCATGGCGCAGGAGGATCGGCAGGAGGTTCTGGAGGTCGCCTCTAAGTCGTCCAATTTGAAGGGGACCTTCCAGAAGGCCCTCAAATGCCGGGCCGCCAGCATGTACGGCATTATAACGGAGCTGGTGAAGCGGACGGCCACGGACGAGACGCGGCAGCTGCAGGCGAAGGTGGATCGCCTGCAGGCGGAGGTCAGCCAGCTACACCAGAAGCTGGCTGATGCTACGGCCAGGCCTGCCCAATCTGCTCCAGTCTGTCCGGTGGTAGGAGGCTCCTCCTCCTCCCCTGCCAGTCTTGAGGCAACAATCCGCGGGGTGATCTTGGAGGAGAGGGCCTTCATCCGAGCCTGCTTCGCAGGCATCGAGGACCGGCTCTTGCCGGAAAGGCGGCTCCGCCCACCGCTAGCGGCGGACAAGAGTCCACCGCCGAGGGAGCCGGAACCTGCGCCTCTAGCAGGCCCGGTATCGCAGCCCTCCAAGGGCAAAGGCAAGGGCAAGAGGACCAAGGCGGCTCCTCATACGCCCACCACAAGCGCGGAGGTAGCGTCTGGGTCGTCTGCCACTCCAGCAGCCCCCCAGAACTCGCAGGAGGAAGACGCCCTTCTTCCTTCCACCACCCCATCCAACCAGTCGTGGACGGAAGTGGTTAGGAGGGGAAAAGGGAAAAAGGGCAAAAAGTCGGCCCCCAAGCCTGCTGCGACTGGTCCTGCAGTCGGCAAGAAGGCGGGGAGGAAGCTGGTTCCTCCCAAAACTGCGGCCGTCGTGGTGACCATCACCCCGGAGGCCGTGGAGCGGGGCGAGACGTACGAGTCCGTCCTAAGACGGGCTCGTACCAATGCTGATCCCTCCCAGCTGGGGATCAGCAACATCACGTGCCGCCGAACCCTAACCGGGGCTCGAATTTTCGAGTTCTCGGGGGAGCAACGAGGCACAAATGCGGACCTCTTCGCAACAAAGTTGCAAGAGGTCATCGCGGATGTGGCAAGGGTCGCCAGGCCTGTTAAGACCGCAGCCTTGGAGGTGGCCGATCTGGACGATTCAGTCACCAAAGAGGAGGTGGTGGCGGCCGTCGCGGCGGCTGGAGGCTGCGACACTGGCGCGTTGAAGGGTGGAGCCATCAAGCCCGGCCGCCGTGGTATGGGTATCATCCGTGTCGAGTGCCCGGTCACCGCGGCTGGGGCCGTCCTTGCCGCGACCAAGGGACGGATGCTTCGCTGTCGGCCACACTCGGGCCACGTGTCCCTCCAAGTCCGACTGGGGAGATACGTGCTACCAATGCGGGCGGGAGGGACACGGGTGGGCCGCTTGCACCGCTACCGCGCCACACTGTGCGGCGTGTGCCGCCGGTGGCCGCCCCGCGGACCACAGGATGACGGGCAGGAGCTGCAAGCCCCCCGTGAGGAAGGGCGTGGTGCCGGCGCAGGTTCGCCCTGTTGCTGAAGCCGTCGTCGCCGTCGCCGCTGTAGCTCCAGCGGCGGTAGCTGAGGAGGGGGGTGCGATGTCGGAATAATAATTTCCGACTACCGCATCCTCCAGGCGAACACCAACCACTGCAGAGCGGCCCAGGACCTGGTAGTGCAGGTCATGGCCGAGTGGTTGGTGAACGTAGCGGTGGTCGCCGAGCCCTACTCAATCCCCGGCAGCTGGCTGGGTGACGAGGACGACTTGGTGGCTCTAGCGGCGCGGTCTTCCACAGACTCCCCTCCCCTCTCGCTATTAGAGAGGGGACCGGGATACGTGGCCGCCGCGTGGGGAGACTTAGCCCTTGTGGGCGTCTATTTCTCCCCAAACCGCCCTCTTCAGGACTTCGAGAACTATCTCGGAGTCCTGGCCGCCGTGGTCGGCAGGGCGGCGCCGCGTCAGGTCTCCGTACTGGGAGACCTGAATGCCAAGTCGGTGACCTGGGGCAACCCAGCCACTGACGCACGCGGGCGGGCAGTAGAGATGTGGGCAGCCTCGTCTGGACTCTCCCTCTTGAACAGGGGAAGCGTCCAGACATGCGTGCGGCGGCAGGGTGGCTCAATAGTGGACGTCACTTTCGCCACCCCTGCGTTAGCCGCGCGCGTGTTGAACTGGCGGGTGGACCTGGTGGAGACTATGTCGGACCACCGTTACGTGCGGTTCGACATCTCCACCAGTGGCCCCGGAGAGACGCGGCCCCTCTCGGTGCGCTCACCGTTCCCACGGTGGGCTCTCACCCGCCTGGACAGGGAGGCGGCGCGGGAGGCGGCGTTCGTCCAGGACTGGCTTTCACCGCCTTCCGCCGGCCTGGATGTGGACACCGTGGCGGGGCATCTGAGGGAGTCTCTGACCGAGGTATGCAACTCCAGCATGCCTCGGTCTCGCCGACCACTGCCCAGACGCGCTGTGTACTGGTGGTCGGCGGAGCTGGCGGGGCTCCGAGCAGCTTGCGTGGAGGCAAGGAGGGCCTACACGCGGAGTCGGCGGCGGCGTCGAAGGGACCAGGCCGTCGGGGACCACCTCTACGAGTATACGTGGAGACAAAAATGGTCCTCGATCGAGCCATCGCCGCCGCGAGAGACTCGGGGAGAGCTGAGATGCTGGAGGCTCTCGACAACGACCCCTACGGGAGACCATATAAGGCGGCGCGCAACAAACTGCGCCCGTTTGGTCCCCCGGTGGCCGAGACCCTGGAGCCGTTATTTCTTGATGGGGTGGTTCAGTCCCTGTTCCCGTGCAGGGACAACTTCACCCCACCAGTGATGGATCCACCGCAGACAGCTCCGCCAGCTGAGGAAGAAGAGGAGGCCCCGCCTGTCACGGAGTCGGAACTTGGCGCGGCGATTCTCCATATCCGCGCCAAGAAGACAGCTCCGGGCCCCGACGGTGTTCCGGCAAGAGTGGTGGCAATCGCTGCCACTCAAATGGAGGAGAGGTTTCGGGACCTTTTCAGCGCATGCCTTGTGTCTGGAAGATTCCCGAAACCGTGGAAGGAGGGGCAGCTGTGCCTCCTTCGCAAGGAGGGCCGCCCAGCAGACTCCCCCTCGGCATACCGGCCCATCGTTCTGCTCGATGAGGTCGGCAAAATGTTCGAGGGGATAATCGCTGCCCGCCTAAAGTGCCATCTGCGCACTATCGGGCCGGACTTGTCGGACGCTCAGTTCGGTTTTCGGGCTGAGCGTTCGACGGTGGACGCACTGGCCTGCCTCAGGGGCCAGGTGAAGGAGGCGATGGAAGCGGGGGACGGACTGTTGGCGGTGTCATTCGACATAGCCAATGCCTTCAACTCCGTTCCCCACTCCACCATCCTAGAGGCGCTCCGATTTCACGGAGTGCCTCGATACATGTGCAGGCTGCTGGCCAACTACCTGGAGGATCGGGCGATCCTCCTGGTAAATAGGACTGGCCAAGTCCGGCGGTACGCCGTTGAAGCCGGCGTTCCACAGGGGTCAGTTATAGGACCTCTCCTCTGGAACATCGGCTATGATTGGCTCCTGCGGGGAACTCTCCTCCGAGGCACGAGTGTCATCTGCTATGCGGATGACACTCTCCTCACCGCCCGGGGGGGGAATTTCAGGGAGGCGGCCAACTTGGCTTCGGCGGGCGGATCCTTGGTCGCGGGGAGGATCCGCCGCCTAGGTTTAACGGTGGCGCTGCACAAGACCGAGGCCGTGTTCTTTCACGGCCCTCGGCAGCGCCCCCCACCACCTGACGCCCACATCTTCGTGGAGGGCGTCAGAATTGAGGTGAAGGCCCAGATGAAATATCTGGGCCTTGTACTCGACAGCAGGTGGCGCTTCGGTCCGCATTTTAGCGGGCTGTCGTCGCGCCTGCTGAAAACCGCGGGCGCGCTCTCCTGGCTGCTTCCCAACTTGGGGGGGCCCAGCGCGCGATGCCGGCAACTTTACGCCGGCATCTTGAGGAGTATGGCCCTCTACGGGGCTCCTATCTGGGAGGACTGCCTCCAAAGGAGGGAGAACGCCGCCGCCCTGCGGGCACCTCAGAGGGCCATAGCCCAGCGAGCGGCGCGGGCTTACCGCACGGTGAGTTTTGGGGCAGCATGTGCTTTGGCCGGCACCCCTCCTTGGGAACTCGAGGCGTGGGTGCTCGCCAGAGTATATGAATGGACGGCGGGGCGGAGGGCGAGAGGACAACGCTCAGCCCCGGAAGAGCGGGAGGCCGTCCGGCGGGAGGCGAGAGACGCCATCGTCGTCCATTGGACGGGGGACCTCGCCACCGCAGCTTTCGGCCGCCGAACCCTCGACGCGATTGGGCCAGTCCTGCGAGACTGGCTCGAGCGGTCGCATGGGTTCCTCTCCTTCCGTCTGGTGCAGGTGCTGTCCGGACACGGTTGTTTCGGATCGTACCTGCACCGAATCGGACGGGAGAGGACGCCGTCTTGCCTCGACTGTGGTGCGGCGGAGGACACGGCGCAGCACACCCTCGAGGTGTGCCCGTCGTGGTCCGAGCCGCGCCGCAGTCTCATCGCGGTGATCGGACCGGACCTCTCGCTCCCCGACTTGGTTAACGCCATGCTGAGGGATGAGAGGTCCTGGGCGGCAGTCGCCTCCTTCTGCGAACACGTCATGTCCCAGAAGGAGGCGGCGGAGCGCGCGAGGGAGGACGATCCTGACACGGCGCCGCTCCGAAGGCGGAGGAGGGGTCGAAGAAGACGTCAGTACGATAGTCATCTCCGACTCCTCCCAGGTGGAGGCCAGCAGGCAATGGGTGCGGGGGCACCCTTGCCTGTATTGCACAGGTCTCCACCAGTGTCGGACGGGAATGGCCAGGTGTTCCCGGCCATTCCCGTAGCTCCCCAACCTGGGGGGCGTGCGGGGCCCGCCAGCTAGGCGGGCATGCGCCGGGAGGGTTGTGGATGTAAAGGCTGAGCCGGTTTCCCATGGCCCTCCCATTACGGCGATGTGGGAACACCGCTGAGTTTTAGTGGGTATACAGTCGTTAGCGACAGGAGTCCCACATACCCCAGTCTCGTCCCCCACGAGCGGGGATGCGTAATGCATTTCTCAGCGACAAAAAAAAAAAAAAAAAAAAAAAAAAAAAAAAAGGTTAGGTTAGGTTAGGTTAGGTTAGGTTAGGTTAGGTTAGGTTAGGTTAGGTTAGGTTAGGTTAGGTTAGGTTAGGTTAGGTTAGGTTAGGTTAGGTTAGGTTAGGTTAGGTTAGGTTAGGTTAGGTTAGGTTAGGTTTTTTTTTTTTTTTTTTTTTTTTTTTATATTGGCAGGAGTGGGAAATCCTCATGGACGCCCAGACTGACTCACTTATGACCCAGTCTGGGCAGTGCCGGACTCCTACCGGCTAAAACCACACTCCTGCCCTTGCTCAGTGTCCCTCTGACATAATCAGAGACCTTGTTTGGCAATGATTGTTAGTTTTAGTCGTTCTTCTTTCGTATGTCCCTACTAATATCTTAAAGCTAACATTTTACATAACGAATTACTTCTCTAGACGTATTATTTTTGTGTTTTCTTTGTTTTTCCATGTTATGAGTCTACCTTTGCTAATTCCTAAAATTTAAAAATAAAATTTTACTATACCTATTTATTAATCTATGCTATCAACAGTATGGCTATGCTAATATATATACAATATATTGTATAGACATAGTTTCTTATCAAACTTTTTTATATTTATTACCTATCCTATAAATGTTTATTACTAGTTTGTTATACCTTTCCTTTATGCATTTTTTTATCATTTCTGGCACCTCAGACTCATTATTAATTCTGTTTTTGGGATAATGATCGATTGCCTGTGCACTCCGGAATTGTTCAGTGCCGCAAATGCTGCTTTCTAGAGTGTAGACCTCGTATTTCGCATCAATGAGCTTGTTTGGCCACAACGGTAAATTAATTTTGATGCTAGTTTTGATTATTTTAATTTTGTTGTTTATAATGTGTAAGCTGACTTCTGAATGAATTGTATGTTTGAAAGTGTATATGTGTAATGAAATTAATTTGGAGTCGACTTTTAATTGTGCCAATTTCTCATGAAGTTGGCTCCAATTTGCGTGTCTTGAGGTAAGATAATGTACGGTTTTAATATTAAATGTAATTTTAACTTTGTGAAAACTTATTTCGGAAAAAGTACCGTTGTGGTCCGATCGATTGTTACTTCCGGGAAGAACTGGCTGCACCTTAGCAATACGCCACCGATAGGCGTGCTAACGCATCCCATTTTAGGCGCATCGGGCACTCGTTGTCGAAGGCGCTATGACCAGTCTTCTCCATCTTTGCCAAAAAACAGTTGTGGCACTTAGGTACTTCCTCTGCCAGCCGTGACGGACAGTCGGCCCGCATGTGGGGGTCACCACAATGAATGCAGAGGTCTGCGGGCTGCGTGCACAGTTTTCGACTGTGGCCGAAGCGCAGACAGCGGGTGCACTGCACCAGTGGGGACTGATCCTGCACTCGCACCCGCTGTAGGTCGATGTGCACGCGACCCGCCATGGTCAGCCTCTGCCACACTGAGGGGGACACCTGCAGGATGATATGGCACATGTGGGGGTTCCTAGTCTTACGACGGTACTTCACCCCCATCCTCAAATCTTCCGCAGGTATGTCCCCGATCAGGTGGATGTTTTGCCGCTGTAGGGCCTGGGTAACCTCCACATCGGAGTGGCAGGAGAGGACATCCTTGATTATGACTAGGGGGTCTTTGTTTTTGACCTCTTCTACCACCAGACCGCCTGTCTTTCTAATCCGCTCTGTGACTCTATTTAGCTCTTCCCTGGTCCTGAAGCCGACCACAACTTTTTGATCCCTCACTTTGCGCAGCCGTTCCACTCGGGTCCCTTCATTCCTGGCATCCACCGCCGTCCTGAGCTTCTCAACAACCTCTTCACCGGTGTCCTGATCATTAACGGATGATACTACAACCGAGTGAAGAGGCTGTTGGATGTTCTGCTTAGGTACGACGGCAGCCATCTCTGCGAAGGTCGGACCTTGGCCTGCGACATAGCAAGGGGCCTGCTGGAGATGCTCCGACAGAGCCTGGGTGTGGTGTTGGCACTCCTGCAATGCCTGTTTGTGCTGTCTGAGGCCTTCCACAAGGCTCTGCATCAGCTCTGTCGGCTCGTCTGTGTTCAGCTTCAGTGGAGCGGCTGTCGATATGGCTGCAGCTATGACCGTAGGTGCTGGTGTGGCTGGGACTTTACTCCGCTCTGACTCCTTTACCAACTCATAGAGCCGGTTAATTGCCTTCAGTACCTCCTCCTTGATCTCAGTCTTGAGGTTGCGAGAGTTGCCCAAATGAAGCTTCGCTTTATTTAGGCAAGCTCTCGCCTCCGCAACGAGATTGGGGTAACCAGACTCGGACTTTTTTGTCGGTTTTGCGCAATCCGTGGGTACTCGGCGAGTCTCCAAAGTGCTGGGAGCGGGTGGTGTGTCGTCACGCTTTGTGTGGGCCAGAGACTTGGCCTGAGGCTCGGCTTTCCCGGCCTCCCATTCCCCGATGCTACGCCTCACACAGGGCAGCGAGGGTCCAGCCTTCTCTGCCGAACGTGGCGAACCCCTGGCGCCCGGTGAGCTCGCGTTTGTCTTGGCCGGTGTGCGGAACATAGTGGCGGTCTGTGTGAAGGTGAGATTCATGAACTTAAAACGTCAGAGGACACTAGCGATACTTCTGCGTCCCTGTAAATGGGGGAAAGGCACAGAAGTAGCTTAAAGATTAAGTCTTCCACAGCCGAAAGACCGTGGGGTCAATATTCTAAATTAAAAAGGTAAAAAGATTAATTTGAAGGACTTATAAGTAGCTCGAAGGGCTAAATATCGAAAAATAATTTTTCGCCAAATTCAAAAGTTTACCTGGGTAGACACAAAAGGGTGGGTGGGGGGGCAATTTTTTGAAGTTCTATGTTCGCTAGACGCACGTGCGAGGTGTCAAAAGACGCGTCTCGGCGCGGGCTAGCGATCTACGAGGTTATTGGAATTTATCTGGAATAAAAATTTTGTGTTTTTGCCGAAAAACGTGTTTTTCGACTGAAAAACCTGAAATTACACCACCAGACAGGACTCGGGTTCGCGGAACGCGCACAGGAATACAGGTAAGGCAGGTAAGTAACTATTGTAACTACTAGAAAAATGATTTTTGGAAGGAATTTCGAGATAAAAATTAATGAAGGGTTGAAAATTTGGAAGATTTTTCTAAGTCCCAGAACGGAAAATGATTCCCGTTTTTGTCAAAAATTATTAGTCAAATAGTAGGGCGGAGCCTATTAAAAATCAAAATAGCTGAAAACAGCTTCAAATTGCGTCACCGGGATGCAAAGTTATAAGGGTTTGATGATTTGACTATGAAACTACGTTCCTCCTAAGGTGGATTTCGTAGGTATTTAAAATAACAGATGTGGAAATTTTTTGAAGTTCTATGTTCGCTAGACGCACGTGCGAGGTGTCAAAAGACGCGTCTCGGCGCGGGCTAGCGATCTACGAGGTTATTGGAATTTATCTGGAATAAAATTTTTGTGTTTTTGCCGAAAAACGTGTTTTTCGACTGAAAAACCTGAAATTACACCACCAGACAGGACTCGGGTTCGCGGAACGCGCACAGGAATACAGGTAAGGCAGGTAAGTAACTATTGTAACTACTAGAAAAATGATTTTTGGAAGGAATTTCGAGATAAAAATTAATGAAGGGTTGAAAATTTGGAAGATTTTTCTAAGTCCCAGAACGGAAAATGATTCCCGTTTTTGTCAAAAATTATTAGTCAAATAGTAGGGCGGAGCCTATTAAAAATCAAAATAGCTGAAAACAGCTTCAAATTGCGTCACCGGGATGCAAAGTTATAAGGGTTTGATGATTTGACTATGAAACTACGTTCCTCCTAAGGTGGATTTCGTAGGTATTTAAAATAACAGATGTGGAAATTTTTTGAAGTTCTATGTTCGCTAGACGCACGTGCGAGGTGTCAAAAGACGCGTCTCGGCGCGGGCTAGCGATCTACGAGGTTATTGGAATTTATCTGGAATAAAAATTTTGTGTTTTTGCCGAAAAACGTGTTTTTCGACTGAAAAACCTGAAATTACACCACCAGACAGGACTCGGGTTCGCGGAACGCGCACAGGAATACAGGTAAGGCAGGTAAGTAACTATTGTAACTACTAGAAAAATGATTTTTGGAAGGAATTTCGAGATAAAAATTAATGAAGGGTTGAAAATTTGGAAGATTTTTCTAAGTCCCAGAACGGAAAATGATTCCCGTTTTTGTCAAAAATTATTAGTCAAATAGTAGGGCGGAGCCTATTAAAAATCAAAATAGCTGAAAACAGCTTCAAATTGCGTCACCGGGATGCAAAGTTATAAGGGTTTGATGATTTGACTATGAAACTACGTTCCTCCTAAGGTGGATTTCGTAGGTATTTAAAATAACAGATGTGGAAATTTTTTGAAGTTCTATGTTCGCTAGACGCACGTGCGAGGTGTCAAAAGACGCGTCTCGGCGCGGGCTAGCGATCTACGAGGTTATTGGAATTTATCTGGAATAAAAATTTTGTGTTTTTGCCGAAAAACGTGTTTTTCGACTGAAAAACCTGAAATTACACCACCAGACAGGACTCGGGTTCGCGGAACGCGCACAGGAATACAGGTAAGGCAGGTAAGTAACTATTGTAACTACTAGAAAAATGATTTTTGGAAGGAATTTCGAGATAAAAATTAATGAAGGGTTGAAAATTTGGAAGATTTTTCTAAGTCCCAGAACGGAAAATGATTCCCGTTTTTGTCAAAAATTATTAGTCAAATAGTAGGGCGGAGCCTATTAAAAATCAAAATAGCTGAAAACAGCTTCAAATTGCGTCACCGGGATGCAAAGTTATAAGGGTTTGATGATTTGACTATGAAACTACGTTCCTCCTAAGGTGGATTTCGTAGGTATTTAAAATAACAGATGTGGAAATTTTTTGAAGTTCTATGTTCGCTAGACGCACGTGCGAGGTGTCAAAAGACGCGTCTCGGCGCGGGCTAGCGATCTACGAGGTTATTGGAATTTATCTGGAATAAAATTTTTGTGTTTTTGCCGAAAAACGTGTTTTTCGACTGAAAAACCTGAAATTACACCACCAGACAGGACTCGGGTTCGCGGAACGCGCACAGGAATACAGGTAAGGCAGGTAAGTAACTATTGTAACTACTAGAAAAATGATTTTTGGAAGGAATTTCGAGATAAAAATTAATGAAGGGTTGAAAATTTGGAAGATTTTTCTAAGTCCCAGAACGGAAAATGATTCCCGTTTTTGTCAAAAATTATTAGTCAAATAGTAGGGCGGAGCCTATTAAAAATCAAAATAGCTGAAAACAGCTTCAAATTGCGTCACCGGGATGCAAAGTTATAAGGGTTTGATGATTTGACTATGAAACTACGTTCCTCCTAAGGTGGATTTCGTAGGTATTTAAAATAACAGATGTGGAAATTTTTTGAAGTTCTATGTTCGCTAGACGCACGTGCGAGGTGTCAAAAGACGCGTCTCGGCGCGGGCTAGCGATCTACGAGGTTATTGGAATTTATCTGGAATAAAAATTTTGTGTTTTTGCCGAAAAACGTGTTTTTCGACTGAAAAACCTGAAATTACACCACCAGACAGGACTCGGGTTCGCGGAACGCGCACAGGAATACAGGTAAGGCAGGTAAGTAACTATTGTAACTACTAGAAAAATGATTTTTGGAAGGAATTTCGAGATAAAAATTAATGAAGGGTTGAAAATTTGGAAGATTTTTCTAAGTCCCAGAACGGAAAATGATTCCCGTTTTTGTCAAAAATTATTAGTCAAATAGTAGGGCGGAGCCTATTAAAAATCAAAATAGCTGAAAACAGCTTCAAATTGCGTCACCGGGATGCAAAGTTATAAGGGTTTGATGATTTGACTATGAAACTACGTTCCTCCTAAGGTGGATTTCGTAGGTATTTAAAATAACAGATGTGGAAATTTTTTGAAGTTCTATGTTCGCTAGACGCACGTGCGAGGTGTCAAAAGACGCGTCTCGGCGCGGGCTAGCGATCTACGAGGTTATTGGAATTTATCTGGAATAAAAATTTTGTGTTTTTGCCGAAAAACGTGTTTTTCGACTGAAAAACCTGAAATTACACCACCAGACAGGACTCGGGTTCGCGGAACGCGCACAGGAATACAGGTAAGGCAGGTAAGTAACTATTGTAACTACTAGAAAAATGATTTTTGGAAGGAATTTCGAGATAAAAATTAATGAAGGGTTGAAAATTTGGAAGATTTTTCTAAGTCCCAGAACGGAAAATGATTCCCGTTTTTGTCAAAAATTATTAGTCAAATAGTAGGGCGGAGCCTATTAAAAATCAAAATAGCTGAAAACAGCTTCAAATTGCGTCACCGGGATGCAAAGTTATAAGGGTTTGATGATTTGACTATGAAACTACGTTCCTCCTAAGGTGGATTTCGTAGGTATTTAAAATAACAGATGTGGAAATTTTTTGAAGTTCTATGTTCGCTAGACGCACGTGCGAGGTGTCAAAAGACGCGTCTCGGCGCGGGCTAGCGATCTACGAGGTTATTGGAATTTATCTGGAATAAAAATTTTGTGTTTTTGCCGAAAAACGTGTTTTTCGACTGAAAAACCTGAAATTACACCACCAGACAGGACTCGGGTTCGCGGAACGCGCACAGGAATACAGGTAAGGCAGGTAAGTAACTATTGTAACTACTAGAAAAATGATTTTTGGAAGGAATTTCGAGATAAAAATTAATGAAGGGTTGAAAATTTGGAAGATTTTTCTAAGTCCCAGAACGGAAAATGATTCCCGTTTTTGTCAAAAATTATTAGTCAAATAGTAGGGCGGAGCCTATTAAAAATCAAAATAGCTGAAAACAGCTTCAAATTGCGTCACCGGGATGCAAAGTTATAAGGGTTTGATGATTTGACTATGAAACTACGTTCCTCCTAAGGTGGATTTCGTAGGTATTTAAAATAACAGATGTGGAAATTTTTTGAAGTTCTATGTTCGCTAGACGCACGTGCGAGGTGTCAAAAGACGCGTCTCGGCGCGGGCTAGCGATCTACGAGGTTATTGGAATTTATCTGGAATAAAAATTTTGTGTTTTTGCCGAAAAACGTGTTTTTCGACTGAAAAACCTGAAATTACACCACCAGACAGGACTCGGGTTCGCGGAACGCGCACAGGAATACAGGTAAGGCAGGTAAGTAACTATTGTAACTACTAGAAAAATGATTTTTGGAAGGAATTTCGAGATAAAAATTAATGAAGGGTTGAAAATTTGGAAGATTTTTCTAAGTCCCAGAACGGAAAATGATTCCCGTTTTTGTCAAAAATTATTAGTCAAATAGTAGGGCGGAGCCTATTAAAAATCAAAATAGCTGAAAACAGCTTCAAATTGCGTCACCGGGATGCAAAGTTATAAGGGTTTGATGATTTGACTATGAAACTACGTTCCTCCTAAGGTGGATTTCGTAGGTATTTAAAATAACAGATGTGGAAATTTTTTGAAGTTCTATGTTCGCTAGACGCACGTGCGAGGTGTCAAAAGACGCGTCTCGGCGCGGGCTAGCGATCTACGAGGTTATTGGAATTTATCTGGAATAAAAATTTTGTGTTTTTGCCGAAAAACGTGTTTTTCGACTGAAAAACCTGAAATTACACCACCAGACAGGACTCGGGTTCGCGGAACGCGCACAGGAATACAGGTAAGGCAGGTAAGTAACTATTGTAACTACTAGAAAAATGATTTTTGGAAGGAATTTCGAGATAAAAATTAATGAAGGGTTGAAAATTTGGAAGATTTTTCTAAGTCCCAGAACGGAAAATGATTCCCGTTTTTGTCAAAAATTATTAGTCAAATAGTAGGGCGGAGCCTATTAAAAATCAAAATAGCTGAAAACAGCTTCAAATTGCGTCACCGGGATGCAAAGTTATAAGGGTTTGATGATTTGACTATGAAACTACGTTCCTCCTAAGGTGGATTTCGTAGGTATTTAAAATAACAGATGTGGAAATTTTTTGAAGTTCTATGTTCGCTAGACGCACGTGCGAGGTGTCAAAAGACGCGTCTCGGCGCGGGCTAGCGATCTACGAGGTTATTGGAATTTATCTGGAATAAAAATTTTGTGTTTTTGCCGAAAAACGTGTTTTTCGACTGAAAAACCTGAAATTACACCACCAGACAGGACTCGGGTTCGCGGAACGCGCACAGGAATACAGGTAAGGCAGGTAAGTAACTATTGTAACTACTAGAAAAATGATTTTTGGAAGGAATTTCGAGATAAAAATTAATGAAGGGTTGAAAATTTGGAAGATTTTTCTAAGTCCCAGAACGGAAAATGATTCCCGTTTTTGTCAAAAATTATTAGTCAAATAGTAGGGCGGAGCCTATTAAAAATCAAAATAGCTGAAAACAGCTTCAAATTGCGTCACCGGGATGCAAAGTTATAAGGGTTTGATGATTTGACTATGAAACTACGTTCCTCCTAAGGTGGATTTCGTAGGTATTTAAAATAACAGATGTGGAAATTTTTTGAAGTTCTATGTTCGCTAGACGCACGTGCGAGGTGTCAAAAGACGCGTCTCGGCGCGGGCTAGCGATCTACGAGGTTATTGGAATTTATCTGGAATAAAATTTTTGTGTTTTTGCCGAAAAACGTGTTTTTCGACTGAAAAACCTGAAATTACACCACCAGACAGGACTCGGGTTCGCGGAACGCGCACAGGAATACAGGTAAGGCAGGTAAGTAACTATTGTAACTACTAGAAAAATGATTTTTGGAAGGAATTTCGAGATAAAAATTAATGAAGGGTTGAAAATTTGGAAGATTTTTCTAAGTCCCAGAACGGAAAATGATTCCCGTTTTTGTCAAAAATTATTAGTCAAATAGTAGGGCGGAGCCTATTAAAAATCAAAATAGCTGAAAACAGCTTCAAATTGCGTCACCGGGATGCAAAGTTATAAGGGTTTGATGATTTGACTATGAAACTACGTTCCTCCTAAGGTGGATTTCGTAGGTATTTAAAATAACAGATGTGGAAATTTTTTGAAGTTCTATGTTCGCTAGACGCACGTGCGAGGTGTCAAAAGACGCGTCTCGGCGCGGGCTAGCGATCTACGAGGTTATTGGAATTTATCTGGAATAAAAATTTTGTGTTTTTGCCGAAAAACGTGTTTTTCGACTGAAAAACCTGAAATTACACCACCAGACAGGACTCGGGTTCGCGGAACGCGCACAGGAATACAGGTAAGGCAGGTAAGTAACTATTGTAACTACTAGAAAAATGATTTTTGGAAGGAATTTCGAGATAAAAATTAATGAAGGGTTGAAAATTTGGAAGATTTTTCTAAGTCCCAGAACGGAAAATGATTCCCGTTTTTGTCAAAAATTATTAGTCAAATAGTAGGGCGGAGCCTATTAAAAATCAAAATAGCTGAAAACAGCTTCAAATTGCGTCACCGGGATGCAAAGTTATAAGGGTTTGATGATTTGACTATGAAACTACGTTCCTCCTAAGGTGGATTTCGTAGGTATTTAAAATAACAGATGTGGAAATTTTTTGAAGTTCTATGTTCGCTAGACGCACGTGCGAGGTGTCAAAAGACGCGTCTCGGCGCGGGCTAGCGATCTACGAGGTTATTGGAATTTATCTGGAATAAAAATTTTGTGTTTTTGCCGAAAAACGTGTTTTTCGACTGAAAAACCTGAAATTACACCACCAGACAGGACTCGGGTTCGCGGAACGCGCACAGGAATACAGGTAAGGCAGGTAAGTAACTATTGTAACTACTAGAAAAATGATTTTTGGAAGGAATTTCGAGATAAAAATTAATGAAGGGTTGAAAATTTGGAAGATTTTTCTAAGTCCCAGAACGGAAAATGATTCCCGTTTTTGTCAAAAATTATTAGTCAAATAGTAGGGCGGAGCCTATTAAAAATCAAAATAGCTGAAAACAGCTTCAAATTGCGTCACCGGGATGCAAAGTTATAAGGGTTTGATGATTTGACTATGAAACTACGTTCCTCCTAAGGTGGATTTCGTAGGTATTTAAAATAACAGATGTGGAAATTTTTTGAAGTTCTATGTTCGCTAGACGCACGTGCGAGGTGTCAAAAGACGCGTCTCGGCGCGGGCTAGCGATCTACGAGGTTATTGGAATTTATCTGGAATAAAAATTTTGTGTTTTTGCCGAAAAACGTGTTTTTCGACTGAAAAACCTGAAATTACACCACCAGACAGGACTCGGGTTCGCGGAACGCGCACAGGAATACAGGTAAGGCAGGTAAGTAACTATTGTAACTACTAGAAAAATGATTTTTGGAAGGAATTTCGAGATAAAAATTAATGAAGGGTTGAAAATTTGGAAGATTTTTCTAAGTCCCAGAACGGAAAATGATTCCCGTTTTTGTCAAAAATTATTAGTCAAATAGTAGGGCGGAGCCTATTAAAAATCAAAATAGCTGAAAACAGCTTCAAATTGCGTCACCGGGATGCAAAGTTATAAGGGTTTGATGATTTGACTATGAAACTACGTTCCTCCTAAGGTGGATTTCGTAGGTATTTAAAATAACAGATGTGGAAATTTTTTGAAGTTCTATGTTCGCTAGACGCACGTGCGAGGTGTCAAAAGACGCGTCTCGGCGCGGGCTAGCGATCTACGAGGTTATTGGAATTTATCTGGAATAAAAATTTTGTGTTTTTGCCGAAAAACGTGTTTTTCGACTGAAAAACCTGAAATTACACCACCAGACAGGACTCGGGTTCGCGGAACGCGCACAGGAATACAGGTAAGGCAGGTAAGTAACTATTGTAACTACTAGAAAAATGATTTTTGGAAGGAATTTCGAGATAAAAATTAATGAAGGGTTGAAAATTTGGAAGATTTTTCTAAGTCCCAGAACGGAAAATGATTCCCGTTTTTGTCAAAAATTATTAGTCAAATAGTAGGGCGGAGCCTATTAAAAATCAAAATAGCTGAAAACAGCTTCAAATTGCGTCACCGGGATGCAAAGTTATAAGGGTTTGATGATTTGACTATGAAACTACGTTCCTCCTAAGGTGGATTTCGTAGGTATTTAAAATAACAGATGTGGAAATTTTTTGAAGTTCTATGTTCGCTAGACGCACGTGCGAGGTGTCAAAAGACGCGTCTCGGCGCGGGCTAGCGATCTACGAGGTTATTGGAATTTATCTGGAATAAAATTTTTGTGTTTTTGCCGAAAAACGTGTTTTTCGACTGAAAAACCTGAAATTACACCACCAGACAGGACTCGGGTTCGCGGAACGCGCACAGGAATACAGGTAAGGCAGGTAAGTAACTATTGTAACTACTAGAAAAATGATTTTTGGAAGGAATTTCGAGATAAAAATTAATGAAGGGTTGAAAATTTGGAAGATTTTTCTAAGTCCCAGAACGGAAAATGATTCCCGTTTTTGTCAAAAATTATTAGTCAAATAGTAGGGCGGAGCCTATTAAAAATCAAAATAGCTGAAAACAGCTTCAAATTGCGTCACCGGGATGCAAAGTTATAAGGGTTTGATGATTTGACTATGAAACTACGTTCCTCCTAAGGTGGATTTCGTAGGTATTTAAAATAACAGATGTGGAAATTTTTTGAAGTTCTATGTTCGCTAGACGCACGTGCGAGGTGTCAAAAGACGCGTCTCGGCGCGGGCTAGCGATCTACGAGGTTATTGGAATTTATCTGGAATAAAAATTTTGTGTTTTTGCCGAAAAACGTGTTTTTCGACTGAAAAACCTGAAATTACACCACCAGACAGGACTCGGGTTCGCGGAACGCGCACAGGAATACAGGTAAGGCAGGTAAGTAACTATTGTAACTACTAGAAAAATGATTTTTGGAAGGAATTTCGAGATAAAAATTAATGAAGGGTTGAAAATTTGGAAGATTTTTCTAAGTCCCAGAACGGAAAATGATTCCCGTTTTTGTCAAAAATTATTAGTCAAATAGTAGGGCGGAGCCTATTAAAAATCAAAATAGCTGAAAACAGCTTCAAATTGCGTCACCGGGATGCAAAGTTATAAGGGTTTGATGATTTGACTATGAAACTACGTTCCTCCTAAGGTGGATTTCGTAGGTATTTAAAATAACAGATGTGGAAATTTTTTGAAGTTCTATGTTCGCTAGACGCACGTGCGAGGTGTCAAAAGACGCGTCTCGGCGCGGGCTAGCGATCTACGAGGTTATTGGAATTTATCTGGAATAAAAATTTTGTGTTTTTGCCGAAAAACGTGTTTTTCGACTGAAAAACCTGAAATTACACCACCAGACAGGACTCGGGTTCGCGGAACGCGCACAGGAATACAGGTAAGGCAGGTAAGTAACTATTGTAACTACTAGAAAAATGATTTTTGGAAGGAATTTCGAGATAAAAATTAATGAAGGGTTGAAAATTTGGAAGATTTTTCTAAGTCCCAGAACGGAAAATGATTCCCGTTTTTGTCAAAAATTATTAGTCAAATAGTAGGGCGGAGCCTATTAAAAATCAAAATAGCTGAAAACAGCTTCAAATTGCGTCACCGGGATGCAAAGTTATAAGGGTTTGATGATTTGACTATGAAACTACGTTCCTCCTAAGGTGGATTTCGTAGGTATTTAAAATAACAGATGTGGAAATTTTTTGAAGTTCTATGTTCGCTAGACGCACGTGCGAGGTGTCAAAAGACGCGTCTCGGCGCGGGCTAGCGATCTACGAGGTTATTGGAATTTATCTGGAATAAAATTTTTGTGTTTTTGCCGAAAAACGTGTTTTTCGACTGAAAAACCTGAAATTACACCACCAGACAGGACTCGGGTTCGCGGAACGCGCACAGGAATACAGGTAAGGCAGGTAAGTAACTATTGTAACTACTAGAAAAATGATTTTTGGAAGGAATTTCGAGATAAAAATTAATGAAGGGTTGAAAATTTGGAAGATTTTTCTAAGTCCCAGAACGGAAAATGATTCCCGTTTTTGTCAAAAATTATTAGTCAAATAGTAGGGCGGAGCCTATTAAAAATCAAAATAGCTGAAAACAGCTTCAAATTGCGTCACCGGGATGCAAAGTTATAAGGGTTTGATGATTTGACTATGAAACTACGTTCCTCCTAAGGTGGATTTCGTAGGTATTTAAAATAACAGATGTGGAAATTTTTTGAAGTTCTATGTTCGCTAGACGCACGTGCGAGGTGTCAAAAGACGCGTCTCGGCGCGGGCTAGCGATCTACGAGGTTATTGGAATTTATCTGGAATAAAAATTTTGTGTTTTTGCCGAAAAACGTGTTTTTCGACTGAAAAACCTGAAATTACACCACCAGACAGGACTCGGGTTCGCGGAACGCGCACAGGAATACAGGTAAGGCAGGTAAGTAACTATTGTAACTACTAGAAAAATGATTTTTGGAAGGAATTTCGAGATAAAAATTAATGAAGGGTTGAAAATTTGGAAGATTTTTCTAAGTCCCAGAACGGAAAATGATTCCCGTTTTTGTCAAAAATTATTAGTCAAATAGTAGGGCGGAGCCTATTAAAAATCAAAATAGCTGAAAACAGCTTCAAATTGCGTCACCGGGATGCAAAGTTATAAGGGTTTGATGATTTGACTATGAAACTACGTTCCTCCTAAGGTGGATTTCGTAGGTATTTAAAATAACAGATGTGGAAATTTTTTGAAGTTCTATGTTCGCTAGACGCACGTGCGAGGTGTCAAAAGACGCGTCTCGGCGCGGGCTAGCGATCTACGAGGTTATTGGAATTTATCTGGAATAAAAATTTTGTGTTTTTGCCGAAAAACGTGTTTTTCGACTGAAAAACCTGAAATTACACCACCAGACAGGACTCGGGTTCGCGGAACGCGCACAGGAATACAGGTAAGGCAGGTAAGTAACTATTGTAACTACTAGAAAAATGATTTTTGGAAGGAATTTCGAGATAAAAATTAATGAAGGGTTGAAAATTTGGAAGATTTTTCTAAGTCCCAGAACGGAAAATGATTCCCGTTTTTGTCAAAAATTATTAGTCAAATAGTAGGGCGGAGCCTATTAAAAATCAAAATAGCTGAAAACAGCTTCAAATTGCGTCACCGGGATGCAAAGTTATAAGGGTTTGATGATTTGACTATGAAACTACGTTCCTCCTAAGGTGGATTTCGTAGGTATTTAAAATAACAGATGTGGAAATTTTTTGAAGTTCTATGTTCGCTAGACGCACGTGCGAGGTGTCAAAAGACGCGTCTCGGCGCGGGCTAGCGATCTACGAGGTTATTGGAATTTATCTGGAATAAAAATTTTGTGTTTTTGCCGAAAAACGTGTTTTTCGACTGAAAAACCTGAAATTACACCACCAGACAGGACTCGGGTTCGCGGAACGCGCACAGGAATACAGGTAAGGCAGGTAAGTAACTATTGTAACTACTAGAAAAATGATTTTTGGAAGGAATTTCGAGATAAAAATTAATGAAGGGTTGAAAATTTGGAAGATTTTTCTAAGTCCCAGAACGGAAAATGATTCCCGTTTTTGTCAAAAATTATTAGTCAAATAGTAGGGCGGAGCCTATTAAAAATCAAAATAGCTGAAAACAGCTTCAAATTGCGTCACCGGGATGCAAAGTTATAAGGGTTTGATGATTTGACTATGAAACTACGTTCCTCCTAAGGTGGATTTCGTAGGTATTTAAAATAACAGATGTGGAAATTTTTTGAAGTTCTATGTTCGCTAGACGCACGTGCGAGGTGTCAAAAGACGCGTCTCGGCGCGGGCTAGCGATCTACGAGGTTATTGGAATTTATCTGGAATAAAAATTTTGTGTTTTTGCCGAAAAACGTGTTTTTCGACTGAAAAACCTGAAATTACACCACCAGACAGGACTCGGGTTCGCGGAACGCGCACAGGAATACAGGTAAGGCAGGTAAGTAACTATTGTAACTACTAGAAAAATGATTTTTGGAAGGAATTTCGAGATAAAAATTAATGAAGGGTTGAAAATTTGGAAGATTTTTCTAAGTCCCAGAACGGAAAATGATTCCCGTTTTTGTCAAAAATTATTAGTCAAATAGTAGGGCGGAGCCTATTAAAAATCAAAATAGCTGAAAACAGCTTCAAATTGCGTCACCGGGATGCAAAGTTATAAGGGTTTGATGATTTGACTATGAAACTACGTTCCTCCTA